>JAMPIQ010000001.1:6727215-9127215 GCA_024699855.1 Aphelenchoides besseyi
TCACCGAACATGCCGGATTCTGCAAAACGTTTGATCGAACGAAAAGAACGCAAAACAAACCAGATATTCCAATTTACAGGCGATTCGGGCTTTGCAATCGCGGTCGATAACCCGGCGAAGATAAACCATCGGAGTGTTTCCGATCAAACCACAAGCATCTTCGGCAATACACTCCTTTCCATCTTCCATTTCAGTTCTGAATTAAAAAACGATTGAAATTGTTTTGGAGTCGCGAATAAAATCAAGAAATTCGGAAGCTGCTGCAAACAAACCAAAAAATCTCCGCAAAGTTTTTAACGTTCGTTCTTTACACCCGTGAAATAACAACAGACAGCCGACAAAACGGCAAACCCTCTTGTTTTGCGGGAGTTCAAATGGTGGGTTTTTGTGGGCAGCGAATGGGCCAACGGTGCACTTGGATTAATTACTTAGCGATATTCGTAGCTCATTTGTGCTCTGCGAGTTTATTAATTCAAAAACAAACCAGCAGACTCGAAAACGAAAAGTTTTTTGACGAGGAAACAAACGCAGTCGACGAATTTTGGTGTCATTCGCCAAAAAATCAACTTGTTTTGGATATCTAGCACTTGTAAACACCCCAGCAGCAAAACATATCGTCCAGATGTTTTCATCGACCAAAAGTGTGCTGGACGCGAACAGAATTCTCGTTAAAATAAGCGTCAAATTCAAAGCCAAAGGTCTCTGCAAATTCTCATACACTCATTGTCAACCACTCACTGCTCTGCAACAAGAATACAATGCCAACTATTGCAGTATCTTTGAGTTGTTTTTCGCCAACGCAAATCCACTGCTCTTTCAATCCCAACAACATTGCGTTTCAAGAGCTTGTCGGTCGACTTTGTAACGGAATTGCTCCTCGCAATCAACAGGCTCAATCTGTTCCGCCGTCTACTTTGCCTTCAGTTTATTTACACGGTACAAATTCGTTGGGTAAAAGCGAATTGAATGATCACGAAGTTAAATCGGACAATCGAACAGTCGAAACTCCCGAAGCTTCCGGTGCAACAACAAACACCATCGTTTCGACGCCGCGAGTTGGTTTACACAACGGCCACAACTTCAAACATTCTTATTTTTCACTTAGAACTAAACAATTGTATTTAGATGCCAATCAAAATCTTTCGATTCATTCATATCAATGAACGGCTTTAACTCCATAGCGTTAATTAACCAACTGTAATAGTCGAGTCTTAAGATCATTCCTTATATTGACAAGCAGTTCTTATTCGATTGCCTGTTTGGTTTACGTTCAAGTCTTAAGTGTTCAACCGAGTTGATTTCTCGTAGTATCTCAACAAGAACCGTTCTAATTCTTTCGTAAACAAACTTCTAATCAAATTCAAACAGTTTGAAATGAACTACAACCATTGTATTTTTAGTTGAATATAGCAAAAAGTTCTGGTCTATAGATTTTAAGCACAAAGCAATGGGGGAAAGTTTTGACGGAGATTTTTTTAAACGAAAACACAGAAAATGGATGTAGGTAACAATTGACGTGCGATCGAATAGACGATTTGCTTAGACGCGTTTGCGGTGGACGGTGGATAAGACAGATTTGTCGTACTCTTACTTGAAGACCCACATCTGAACGAGTAGATTCGATTAGTTGTTTCTGTTCATGTAAAAACAACCCTGTTGGAATGTCGAGAGTGAAGCCAAGATAGAGCCACCGATCCAGACGGAGTATTTGTGCTCTGGTGGAGCAATGATCTTGATCTTCATGGTCGATGAAGCCAAGGTGGTAATCTCCTTTTGCATACGATCGTCAATATTCGGGTACATGGTGATACCTCATGAAAGGACGGTGTTGGCGTGCAAGTCCTTACGGATATCGATCTAAAATTCAGGAACGAGAATTAAAAGCATCTAATTTGCCATTCACTTACATCACACTTCATGATCGAGTTGTAGGCGGTCTCATGGATACCGGCCGATTCCATACTCAAGAAAGAGGGCTTCTGGAGAACGAAAAAGTTCGTTTACAATGATCAATGTCTTGTCCATCGGACAATCGTAGGTTTGCTACGAGCGTAACGATGAAGCAGCGGTGGACATGTTTCTCGGAAATGGCCAGCAGAAAGCGAGCGCTTGATCTAAAAACAAAAGGGTCAACGAAATTCGTGCGATATTTTACAGCTTACATCAGGAGCAATCTTAGGGTTGACAACGGTGGTGAGTGAGTAGCTGCGTTCGGTGAGAACCTTCATCAAATAAGTGGTCAAATCCAAACGACAAATGGCGTGCGGCAAAGTGTGATGTTGGTGGTTGGGAATCGTGTGGCCCGTTACATGTGACAATAATGTTCGAATTTTTTTAAAAAGTTATTTTGGGGCCAAATCGTTGTAATCTTTCAAAAAAACTTGTGACTTCGGGTCGGGGACCTAAAGGCCCCTTGTAACCAACCGCCCCCCGGCTCAGACACGAACTCTTTTGGCGTTGGTTAGTTTGCAAGGCCTTCCCTCGTCCCCGACACTGGACGACCGATCAGTCCCGTCATTTCGTTGTTTGTAAAGCGACTGATAGGTCGTTCCAGTCTCGCGTTAATCTATATGGTAATTGTTATTTACTCCAAATATGCATTGTTGTTGTCCATTGACCGCGGACCGAACCACTTTGACTTTATATGGTTACATATTTGCATTGTTTTGCCTTTTTCAAGAATGCTTAAACCATTCCGTGGTTTTTAGGTTTTTTTAAGTCATTGAAAATTGTTTGTCATCGAGCTCCGTGACACGACGAAAAGCTGCATCGCGATTTCCAATGGAGTTTTTACGGCGAGTTTGTTGCTTAATTTATCTTCTTTAAATATTTTTAAATTTTGTTAGGGAGAAATTTCTCAATTGAATGGACGAAATCTGAAATGGGTTTTTTGCATCGCTCACCGTTATCAAAGAATTGTTTTATAATGGATGGAAGATTCGATTCGCTACATTGAACGAAAACTTGGCATAAAGGACCAAACGAAGTTATTGTCTGTGAAGTAAGTTTAATAAATGTTCCAATAAATTCTCGATTTTTGAAATTGAACTTGCAAAATTTTTTGACGAGGGATCATGTCCATATTTTTTACCCAGATAAAATCAATCTTTTTTCAGAAGCATGAGAACTTCAATGCTGGTCCAATACCGAAGTTGTGTAGAGGCCGTCAGAAAAGCAGTTGGCACCTGTTGTTGATATGCCCAAAGAGCCGTCCAAACATCACCAGAGATTGATGAAAAAAGTTGGCTTTTTTAATGGTGTAACCTCGGTTTTCGACTCCTACCGTCGCGAGCCAGCAACCCTGAAGTTGCGTCATGGCGGACGGCGTTCTCGAATTAATGGCAGATGCTGAAGAAGAATCACTTCCTTATCAACCACGGAAAGCGTGGAGGGACATCAGAAGCCGGCTTCAAGTATGACTGGAAACCCTAGATCAAACGATATGCGTGTGGTAACTCGTAAAGGCATCAATTGCGTTGCGTCCAGCTTCATGGAGAGGAGCAGCTAAAACTAAATACTCAATTATTAAATGTCATCACGATGACTCGACCGATTTTCTCCAATAGCCATCTTTTCCGGATATAATTGAGCTTTTTTCATACAAACTTTTGGAACTTCTGGAAGTTGGAACCGGCAGTTCAGTTCATCCTTCCTTCCAAATACACAGGGGGACTAAGACGGCCATGTAAGTACACTTTACTATTTTAAACATATTATAAAGCTAATAGTAAAAAGATAATTACCACGTTCGAATTTAGATACATTGCTACTACTTGGCGTGACGATTTTATCCGCCTATGTGACCTTTCCGAGAAAAATGAGTTCAGTATCAAAGCACTCATCCAATTACGTTTGCTGAATGTGCTTTTTTTCATTGGCGATCTTCATGAAGATAATTGTGGTCAGTATATTTATTACCATAAAATTAAAAACAACAAATCTTGTTTCCCAAAAGCACTTCAATCATTTTCAGGTCAGTGGGAGTCGACAGATAACGCTGGGCCGTAGCCGGTATACCTAAGACAACCAATAACAACACAAATTGAATTCAGCAAATTTAGTAGACAATCTAGCTCCTGTGATTACGACAAACTTAATCGAGTCGTCGATTAGCTTCTGGATGTTGTGAATCGCAACTTCCGACGCAGGTTTCGCCTGCAGAACAAACCGCCTTAGATCACTCATCATAACTTTGTGTTAACGTCAACTTTGCTGCCAAGAAAATCGTTGGCTTTTGAGTCAAACGTTTGGAAAACTTTTTCACTTTACATCTCAAGATGCAAATAACTTCTTAACAATGATTAGGAACAAATTTGCATAATAGATGTAACGTCAAGTGTTCTCCAGTAACTTGTGACACCGTGGCCACAAACGCATCCTGAAACTTGTGACCAATATCCGAACTGGCCAGTTGGTCATTTTAACCAAAATGTCCAAGCCACAACTAACTACTTACTCAAAAGCACTTTTGCTTATGCATCAAAACGAATATGTGTGCCGTCGTCCACGGAACAATACGATGTCAGCCTTCGAGTTTTTCAAATACTTGGTTAGTTTTCTATAACATGCGCTTTTAAGCAATAGTCTTCAGCTGATCTCACGAGGATTCCTTCTTGCATCTCAATTGTACCGAGTCTACCAGTTTGCAATCTTCGAATACTGCAGCGACGACAACAAGTTTTTAGTCTCAGCAACAAAAGGAAAGATTGTGGGCGCTTGAACAACACACTTCAAGTTAACACTGAAGGAGATTGAAACTTGGAATCAACTCTTGGATGTAAAGTACGTGGATCTATTCAGATACCAATACAAACACGCGGAAGAGTTTTCGGCTGTTAGCAGGTTCTTCACAGGTTTGCTTTTAACGTTGTATCTCAAGTTAACTTGGTTTTAGGACAAGTTGGACTGAATCTTTTTAGCGATGCAGATGAGGCTCAAAATCACGGTGGTATCATCAGACAAGTACGAAAGCAGCTATATTCTCTTCGCGGTCATGCAAAATCCTTCTATACTTCATCGGAAGTACCTCAACTTGTTTAAATTATAGTGGAATGGACATCGAAAATCTTTGTAAGTTTCCTGCTAATTCACATCATATCGCGATTAGACCAACTAAAACAAGTGCTGGCCAAGCATCAAATTAAAGAGATTGCGGCCGGAAATGGAAGCATAGACTCTCCAAGGTTTGACGGTAAGATTCTCGACAAAAACTTGTTACCTAAAAGCTTTAGCAACTATTGACGATAATTTCTTTGATGATTTCCCTACATGTCCTTCTGTTGAGAAGTTGCGAATTGGTTGCAAAGATTTAAGCGAAACTCATGATCTTGTTTCGAAAATTACTCAAATGATGCCGTTTTTCCCCAATCTGAGAGACTTGTTGTGTAATTTTGATGCCGAACATTACACACCCGAGCAAGTAAGTTATTCTTTTAAGTACGAACATAAGATGTTTGACATTTCAGTTCAGCTTACAAAAACTGGTTGTTTGGATACGAAAAGAATGCAGGAAAATTACAGAGCTTCAAAAGGCGAGTCCACCTATTATCGATATAGCTAGTCAGTACTTGTTCAAAATACGCAAACCTGAGTCAAAAAAAGTAGAATTGTTTGTGAGGCCCAATTTAAGTTCATTTCTAGGTTGTGAAGGAATTAGGAGGACAGCGTGGTGCAAAGGTAACACGTCTGCACAGAGTTCGGTGGCTCCCAGGTTCAATCCCTGGTCGAGCTGTAATGCGAACTCCGCTGTTCTCGCCCCACCCAGGCGGTACCAATTCTGGAAGCCAATGGGTACCTTGAATTCAAGGGGAAGCACGGGGGCGCTGTTCAGAGCTGGCAACTCGCAACAGCAATGCCCTTACAATATGCCAAGACCCGAACATAATAGGGCGTTCGGAGCCTCTCCATCGCTTGCGATTGAATCAAAAGAGGGGATTTTTCGTGCTTTCGTGCTTTTCGAAGGAATTAGTGAAAGAAATACTCGAGACTACAAAGTTCAATCAACTGCATAGTGTTGAGCACATCATCCCAGAACCCAACAACAATGAAGAAGGCGCGCTTGTTAAGCAATATTATATGCTCGAACTACGGCGAATGCAAGCCAATTGTATCGCCATTTTACGATTTACAGTCGACTTGGATCCTCTCACATTGGATGATGATGATGAGCCTACTGAAAATAATGACAATTAGCTCCTACCTGTGGAGCCTGGTATTACATAATTCCATTTAAGACTTACTGTTCATATTCTCGCAAGCATAATTGTAACAGCAATTTACTTTTAGATAATTGTATGATCAAGTCAAGAACATGCTTTTGTAAATCGAAGTTGCTTTAAAGCTGCTGTTTTTCACGTACCTAATAAACTTTCAATCAAGATCGAAGTTTAGTCGAACGTATAAGAAAACAAAAAAATTAGAGTATTGAAACGATTTAAATGGACGTTCAATGGGATCGTTTTGTAGAAACGATGTTCGTATAGTTATTTCGTGGTGACCGTTTAATTAGCTCTAATGCTTGTTTATGAATTTGACGTTCTTGTTGCGACAAAGTTAGTTAGCTGCTTCTGAAATGTGAACATCGACGGTTCTTGCTGGACGATAGTCACGTTTGTATTGTGGGTTGGCATAGAAAGAGAGATTTTCGAAGGTACTACGAGCACGTGGATTTTCCATGAGCAACGTTGGCAGAACAGCGAGACCCTCAGTTGATTCTTCGGCGTTGTTTAATGGTCGACGGTTATCCAAATCGTATTTGTTGTGTGATGCCCAACTAAACACGAATATCCAAATAGAAACTCTTTGATCGAAAAGACATACCCTTGTGGATTCAACGTTGGATTTGCTGCATAAGTACGAGGTTGTTGGCGAGAAGCTGCAAATCAATTTCAATGCTTGTATCTTTATTTGTAGTTTACTGTAAACCGTGTATCCAAAAACAGAATTTGTGCTAATAGAAAAAAAGGAGAAAAACAAAGCGGATAGACTAACGGACTGCTCATCTATTTCTATTAAAAGACAATTTGAAAAAAATGTCGATTAAAGCGGATCAAGTGGCGTTTTTCATCAAACTAATCCATCGAGGATTGAAGATTACATCCGCACGCGAATTGAGGTCAACGTACGAAGCTCGATTGTGATGAAAAGTCTTCGTCTCTTTAGCGGCTAATAAGAAAACAAAAGATTTACACATTTATTTCGCGAAGTCAACTCATCAGATGCATGAAAACAGTTTAAATTGTGACAAATGGCACTTCAGAACTCCAACAAATGAAGTTTAATCGTCCGCTTTTTTGGGTGTAATTGTCAAACAATAATCCAAGGACAACGTGTGCCACCAGGCGCGTGAATTTGAGAGCCATAACGTGTAAACCCCAGCTTTTTCAACAACACACGATTCTTCTATAGGCACCTCGTTAGCTGGCATCCATCTAGAAAAAAGAATAACTAAAAGCTTCTTTTACTACTCACTCAAATGCCGGAAAAACTTGATCCATCCTACAACAATGTTATTCGATCGTCGTGTCTTCAAACTCACTTTTCAATGTCTTCTTCGCTTCGATTCGATGAGTAAAAGAGTCCACAGCCGAAATCCGAATCCCCTAATATCCACCAGCTAAGTCGATCGCCAGTTTTTAGTTCTCGAGTTATCGTAATCGTTTTTCCGGCGGCCAAACGCAAATTCTCAGTTTCCGGAACTTTCGCTTGTCGATTCTTGTAGTACTGATCAATCGGGTAGGGAATTGGCGGCTCGACATGATTCGTAAACAATTGCATTCCATTTTCATTCCACTTATCCGGCAGCGATTCTGGGCAAGCAAACTCAAGGATTTCCTGTCGCCAATTTGAACTCAAGATTCGAACTTTCTGTCGTGTTCTAACTGGTAAAAGGGGTTTCGTAAAAGTCCAAATTGCAAAAACAAAAGATGGAACGTTGACCAAAACAAAATACTTAATCAGTTCCACATAATGTGTAGCCATGAATTCGCTTAGACTGCGCATTGCACCAGTCACCAATTTATACAGATGCTTGTCGTATATTAACCCGGATAAGTCCATCACGTACAGAACGGAAGCTTGACGACCGGTCTTCTCTTCCAGTTCCATAACTTCAGCGAGTAGATCTTCAAGATCTTGAGATCTTGCTTTCATAACACTTGGAATTGAATGTGTAAGTAGCATGCCGTGATAGTCAGTCGTTCCACACTTAAGCGATAGGTGAATATATTGAACAGGAATCGAACTTACTTGTTCGATGTTCACGATTACATTGTCCAATACTTTCGATTTCTCCGTAATTCCGTACTTCCAATGACGATGAATCGGATGTTGCCGTTGCTTTCTCGCCATCGTATTCAAATTCCAACATGATTTTCTGAAACGAAAGCAATACGGTCATGATTCATTACACTATTTACCTCATTTTTAAGTGAGCTCTCAACTTCTTCGATATCTCTTCGATTGTAGCGTCCGGATATCCTTGAAGCCATCGAAGAATATTGAACTTTGTGTCGTATTTTTCGTTTCCGACAAAATCATCGGCCACCAACTCTCGTAGCTTAGCAATACGTTCCTCATCAGCGGGCTCGATTTGAGTCTTCACGGTCATTGTTCGAGTGTCTGAAACTGGTTGAAATTTGCGAAAGAACAAATGGAACGACTGAAGGACGCGAGTTAGAAGTTCGCGTACCGACGAGACGGTTGGCAGTTCGACGATTTGGTTTGAAAACATCGTCATGGTCGTGATCTTCAGCACAATAGAGAGAAATAGGTGAAGAGAAGCATAAAAAACTAACGCTTTTCATTTCTCGAGAATTTGAGGTACGAAAGGCGATTGAGAGAAAATGCGATGGATTTCCCGTTCAAATCCAAATCGACGGTATTTTAAGCGATCGATCGTGTGAACAACAAGTGATGTTGACACGTGCAAAATCGCCGCTCGATCGGAGAACATCGTTTTCGGCACACGACCACTGTGTTCACGTACCCAACGGTAGGCGGCGATTCACGATCACAAACTCTCCACCAATCGCTCCGTCTACTCATTTCGAATTGTCAACAGAATTCGCCGTTTTATCGTTCGATGACTGCCGTCTAAACGGAAAAAATTTGCGCATTCAAAAAGCTTTTTAGCAATTAAACTTCAGACAAAATTGCAAAAAGAATCTTCTTTTTTTTGAGTTTGAAAAGAAACGTAAACAGAATCTTGTCAGCTATCACACCGCTTACTATCAAGGTCATTGATCGTCATTATTGTGCTTTTCGTTGTTTCAATTGTTAAACTAAAGAGTCAGAAACATTATGACGAGTTTACGATATCGGAGGATAAAAAAAGTCGACAGGTCGCTGACCTAATTCGATCGATGACGAGAAAAGTGATTAGTTGATGTGAATGCGTTTTTCAATGCGGCGAAAATCGATAGCTAGCGGATCACCGTTAAGTTGGGCCTGTAGGCTCTTTGCGTTCTTTGCGGCTCTTGGTTTACTCTTCGAAGTTTATCTTCTGGTACGATCCAGAGCTCGTAACGATCGAAAGTTCGCCACTTGTCGTAAATGGCAGTCGACTATTCAAGACTATCTGGTAATTTGAAAACGATCTTTAATCAATTTCCTTCATTAGATTCTTCGTCAACAAAACATCCCGCCAATCCAATCGACACCTCTACGGCTTCTCAACAGTTCCATTGTAATTGAACCATCTGGAAAATGCAGACGACCCCGCGGATTCTTCATAGTTCACAGTCAAAGTGCTCATTTGGACGAAAGAAATTTCATTCGTAACAAATACCTTAAAGAGATAAACCCCGATAAAGCAAGTGGAGTTACCCGGAACTAAATTTAGCTCAGTTTTTAGGGCATTTGCTCCGTTTTTGTTATCTCGGCTGAACAGCCAGAACTCTCGGAATTGCATAATGAGGCACAGCAATTTGACGATCTTCTGGTTGTTGATGGTATAGATAGCTATCATAACATCACACATAAAGTTACAACGCGAATCTTATCTTTTGTTTATATTTAAGTTCAGACTCGCGCTTGGATTCGTTGGCTCAATGACAGACACTCGGGTGTTCAATTTGTCTTCAAATTTGACGACGACGTTCAACTAGAGATTCAACCGTTGATGCGTATTCTCGAATTTTTTGATCGCCAACGAAACGTCATTCTTTGTCGTGTGTTTCCAGATGGTCAGATTTCCAGGAACCCGGAATCGAAATGGTCAGTAAACTTAATCGTGTTGTATATTCTGTTGCTTTTAGGTTCCTATCACGCTTCGAATATGCACAAAGTAGTCTCGGAACTTACTGCCAAGGAATGGCCTATGCATTCAGCGGCAATCTACTATCCAAAATGTCAGCGAATATATTTCACGTTCAATACTTATGGATGGACGATTGGTATGTCACTCGGGCATTAATGAATGGAACAAATGCAATCTATGTGGATATTGGAAAACACTTTGTTAGTGCCAATGGAAATGAAGATGTTACTTATCTCTTGACCAATGGAACTGCACGTCACGAACCAATTTTTGGTCATTTCCGCCCGTCAAATCGGTAAACTTTCTTTTCATAAACCCACTAAACGATTGCAGATACTCACTCAACGAAAGAACTCGGTTGTGGAAAGAAATTCGAAGTCGATCCTGTGGTTTCGAATAGAAGAAGTTTACTCGTGACTAATAAATTAAAGTAAAGTTTGCTATACATCGAAAGTTTGGGCCTAAGTAATCGATGAGAAAATGAAGACGTTAAGCAGGAAAATAAGCAGAGATTTTGATCTCGTTCGTTTTGGAATCAATTTTGTTAGATTGAAGTGATTTAGGCACTTGGTGTTTCTTAGGGGAAAAGATACAGCAATTAAGATTGTGAATAAACAAATAGAACTCTTAGAACAATTTCAATAAACTCTAATATGAAGGACCAATGTGTGTGTTTACAAGTAACCAGAATTCCATCTTAGTAATGCTGATCGTTTTTGTCTATTCAGCTTCTTGGCTGAAGGTGCCATCATTGGTCTTTCCGCTGCATCACGACGTCGTAGTACAAAGTTGAGCATCGGCGACGTTGGATCGGGAGCTACAGCGTAGAACGGATTGCAATGATCGGGAAGACGGAATTCTCCTCCGTCAGGAAGCAATTGAACCAAACAATAATCGTTCTTGTCCTCACTTTCAAGCATATGTTTTTCCAAGGCTCGTTCGACCAAAGTTAACATTCGATCACCGTTCTCCACTTTAATGCACTTGTAATTTGCCCCGGAGCTTTCGGTTTGTAGCGAATCGTCCAATCCAACACGTGCGAGATGGAAATTCAAAGCATGACCGCCGGGTGGTGTGACACCGACAGAAAATGCTGTCGATCCATTAGAAGTTGGAGATGTGCAGCTTGAAGTCTGTGGTTGTGCCGAACTCGACGACGTCAATGAACTGTTTGAATTCTGACTTGAAGTCGACTGATGACTCGTTAGTTTTCTATTGAATTGTCCGTTATTGCTGCGAGTTGAACTTTGTTTTGATGATATGATTACTTCGGCAGACATAAACGATCCGTTTTGAGGAGTCGCACAACGAGAACCATTCAAATTGCTAACTGTCCCATCCTATAGAACACTGATAAGTTTCAGAACAGATCCGTAAACATACCAAATAACTGAATGTTTGACTTTGGGTTGTTGGTCGTGGAAGTGAGTCGGAGTAACGAACAGAAGTTGGATCAGAACGTTGAACTGGATGATGCGGTGAAGAGAATTGCAAATGTTGAGGATTGAATTCGCTGGCTGAAAAATCAACTGTTGTAACAAAAATGGTATTGAAAGAAACCGTTTGGTTGTGCCATTCTCCATGGACCAACTACCGGAGTTGAAGTGGCACTCGGACCGGGTATCCCAAGAACAGAACCCACAATTCCTGGTGATGCAAGCATTTTACCGCGAGATATCAACGCCATTGCAACGGCCGATGATTCAGTCGATTGTGGCGCTCCATTTTGCGAGTTATTCCACGACTCTTCAGATTGTCCGATACCCGAATCATTGGAAGTCTGACCATTAAGTAGTGGCGAGCCACGAATGTTGGTCGTAAATTCATCAGCCAAATGACCGAACATTTTCGAAATCGAATTCATCTTTCCGTTTGAATTCGAACTGTTCGTGTTACGATTACGACGAAAGTCGGGAGTTGAGTTGTTCGGCGCTGGTTCAATTTCGAGAGAACGTTGAAAACTGAAAACTTCGAATTTCTTCCAGTGGTTAGAAACAAAGGTTACCAGTCGTTTTCGTTCATACTTGGCAAGTAATAAAACCACGCACAAAATGCATGATCCATAGGCAGCTAAACGCGTGCAATCAAACAGTCGAATCATTGATATAACTTACGGAATAAGCTCGAGCAGCAGATTGAAACAAACGAATTTTTGCCATAACCTCGAATTCTCGACGTCGTTTTTCGAAATTATTGAGTCCTTCTGAATTCATTGTTTTTTATTGTCACTAATCACACCGTACCATCAGTGGTGTCGGGAAGTGCTTGATCGAGCATCGTAAGATCGGTAAGGAAATTTCCCAAATAGGGAACTGTCCCTTGAGAATCTGTTAGATTAACATCAGATTTCGTTCTGCGACAATGCGATTGGGAAACGCGTCGAGATCCTTTACCACCACTGCCGCCCTTAAATCAAAGGATCAAATGGCTTATCGTATAAGTTGCATACCATCTCAATTCGATCTTTCGACTTTTCATCTGAGCTCGTTTCATCACCATCTAACATACCAGCCAATTCACGGAATAACATATTCGATCTAGATTTGCTGTATTCTACCATCTACTTTATCATTACTTACCCTTTTGAAACACAAGACCAAGCAGATTTAATTCGAAATACGGGCTCCGATTGAAGACTAGAGATGAGAGCCTTGAGTGATGAATAGTTTTTTAAGGACCGAAGTTCTTTTGCAATTTCAATCCACTTTTCTATGATACGTGCTCTGAACTCAGATCTGAATACATTCGGTAAACATTCTTGACAATGTAGATAATCACCTGACTTCTGGAAGAACAATACTTGTCATAACTCGTTGAGAAAGAGCATTGAACTAAAAATGAAGAATCAAAAGCAAATTTTTTTGTGCATTTTTACTTGATCTATTGTTGCTCTAACACTGTAAACGTTGTTCACGTGTTTTTTGTTTCGTCGTCCCCAAATTGCTCCTTGACATTGATAGGGACGAAGTTCACGAAACAACAACTGAAATAAAGATCATCAAACAGAAGCGAAGCAGACACCAACCGCATCCCAATAGGTTAATTGTTCGGCAATTTGTACACAGTTATCTTTGCTGATATCAAACATTTGAGCACGTTCTTGAGCATAAACCATGTCATTAGGATCGTAATCCAACGAGTAGACGTATTGATCAATCGATGGCAAATGAGCAGTGAGACCACCATCTTCGGCAACAAGTTTGAAGCGATCGCGCAACTTTCGAGACTTTTGTTTGAGATCAATTAGACTGTGACGTCGAGCAAAATCGATGATCGTAACGAGAAGTGGAAATTTGTTGTCGTCGTGGTCATAAAAATCTTCGGGCATCATATCCATCCAACAGACAAGAATCGAACGGATTGTTGATTGTATAGTAATAGCTCGTTTGGAACCAAATTCTTCAGTGTTTAAACGTTCGAACCACGACATCAAAATACTCGCAACTTCATCGGGTTGAGCGTAAGCTCTGTAAGTGCCAAAGAAAACGTTGAAATGCCGAGAATCCATTTTATCGTCTGTCCCAACAAGGCTTTCCTGTAGATTAGAGAACTCTAACGGATTGACTGCAAACCAATCTTACCACCAACTTTTTAGTTGTTCCGGCTTTGATGATTCGTTCTCGAATCGTTTCCCACTGTAGATGATCATCTGAACCGCCATTTTGGGTCAGATAGTAGTGATCGGGATCAACTAAAAACCAAACATATTAAGGAAATTGAAAACCACAAGATACAGTTGAAATGCAACTTACTTGGACGATAGTGCTAAAAACAACAAGAGTTAGAATTGAAGTCAACTGTTCAACATACAGGTAAGCCTTGCAAATCGGGAGGCGGATGATATCGTACTTTTTTCAAGTAAATTGAATAGATTGCCGTCACACCGTTGGCGTCCGACTGTTTTTCGTCGCCCCAATATTTGCTGATGGTCATCGCAGAAATGTTTGTTGTAGCTAACCAAGGCCCATAAAATGACGATTCATGATGAAATCTGGGGTCGATTGCAAACGCAATCGGTCCTAAACAAGAACACTATCGGTCGAATCAAACGATCAGTCAAACAGCACGTCGATTATGCAAATCACGTACAAACTCTTGCGTTAAATCGAAATTCGTGGATTCGTTTACACGTCAATGGACATCAAAAGCAGCCCCCCGCTTTCTTTGCTTCACGCACACGATGATCAGCGTCAATTGAGCTGCCCGATCAAGAGCTCCAGTTTTCATCGAAAGCCGCCAACTACGAGATTACGCCATTCAACGCGTCACACAATTTTGCAAAAAAAAACTTCGCAGATCCAACGGTGAGAACTGCGCTGAAGACAACGAGCGACGGAGGATCGACGAAGAAATCGAGGGCGTTCAAATTGGAAACGCCGGAGGATATGCGAAGGAAGACAGCGCGATAATTGTTGGAAAGCCAACGAACGGCAAATAAAATCGAAACGAAAACACGACGATTCACAGCAAACACGTGAATAGCGAAACAAAAATTCGGCCATATTGCTCCCGCAATCGGGACGCAGTCAACGGCGGTGGTTCAAAACCAAACACGTAGAAGAACGTCAGCAGCGAAACAAACAAACCGATCGAGTCGCACTCAACAATCGTTTTGCCATTGAACAGAAAAACGTAAAGAAAATGTGTGATCGAATACTTGTTTCCGATTACAAAACTCGGTTAAACGACGCGAAATCAAGTGATTAAAAGAGATGATTTGGGAGGCTGCCAAATGGCCGTGTGTAAGCAGCCGTTGCCTTTTTCCGTGGTCGATTTGAGAGCAAAAAGTTCCGACCGGAGGCGCATGAAGCGACGTGTAGTCGTGATTTTTGTGGTTGGAAAACAAAATCAAAAACTCAAACAACATCAATCAAATACGAAGTCGGTGAACTGGAATCATTTCGATTCTCATGACCCGCAGCCCACCGTTGAGCTTGTCGGTTTGACCGGCGGTCAGCAGAAGAAACGTTGATAAGAAAACGGAAACGCGACCTTCCGCTCTCAATGACAAAATACATTTGGCGGAATGCACAAAATTGACGAACCCGATCGATCGGACCACAAGCGGTGACTGCTCGTTCGCTTTCCAAAGAGGAAGGTGCGCGGTAGTGGGGGGTCAAAAAGACGAAACCCAGTGCTCATTGAAATGGACGAGGGCGACTGACTGGTGAGTATGTTTAATCCCGACGACGCGAACAGTACGAAATAACGACGGAAAATGGCCAATCTGTTGGAATTGATCTTCGTCTCCACGAAATCAGCCGTCGCATCTCTCCGTCATTAGGAACCGAAATTGCACCAAATAAGAGAAGCCGAAGCTAATGATGAAGTTCGGATGAACATCCGCGTCTCGCGAAAAGTGAATCTTTTCGAATTAGCTGTCGTTGAAAAGCATCAATTCGTTGACTAAAAGCTTTGACTCATTTTCACGAAACAGAATGCGGAGGTGGCCATTTCATTCGATTGAATTTCTGGTCTTCAAAAGCAGAGAACCGTGTAATTAACATGCAATTTGTGGTTTTTTGATGTGAACAATCGACAGCAATTGTCTTGTGATACTCGCGAATTGCATGAAGAACGAGCGGTCGACTGATCTGTAAGCGTCGTGTTCACAATTTTCATGTCCCTAACTTCCAATTTAAATTTGAACATCAAGGGTCGAGACGGACGGCAATTGCCGCGGGCACTTTCCCTCGAAAATCCAAAGAGCAGTTGGACCGGAGGTTTATCGCCCACTGCAATTGAAAAATTTGCAAAGTAAACGGTCGTGTTTAGTGCATTCGATTTCTGTAATCATCTTCATAAAACATTCGTTGGTTCTCTTTTCGTAAAAAGAAGACCTTGAGGTTGTGATTAGACTAAACTGGCAAATTGAGTTTGTCCGGTCGTGGAACGTTGGGGTCGTTAGTTGATTTGTTTGAGACCAAATTAACCAATGATCACTTTCTTTGGCTTGGACGATAATTTGCTCTTATCGTAAAGTTAAACGTGCGATCTTATCCGATGGAGCAGGATTCGTCTTCGTGTATTGTTCGTTGTCTGTCCTTTGGCCAGAAATGCGTATGAGGACGAGCATGCAAATATACACGATGAACATTTTGGCCGAGTTTTTGGAGAAGAGGAAAGAGGAGAGTGCAGAATCCGTAGAACGAAGAAGCGCCTTGTAGTCTCCTCGCTTTTCCTCCCAAAGCAACTTTGAAATTCATTGACGGTGCATTCGGCATCTCGCGACAATCAGATTTTTTGCTCATTTTCCTATGTTCTATTTACGACACAACACAAACCTAATGGTATTTGCTGAATCTTGTTTCGACTGTGAAATTTGTTTCGCTTCACATTGCTAATCTCCGTGATTAGAGCGAAAGGACTAATTGCTGGTAATGTTGAAAATAATCGCTACTACAGTTGAGATTTCGTGTTCGTGTAGAAGCGGATGTTCGTTGACTGTTGATCGCCGCAACAGCGCAAATGTTAACAACGAAGGAAAACGTGCCGTTGGAATTCTTCGAAATTTCGTCCAACACGCACGCAACGAAAAACGCGAATTTCCTTTTGCCGCCCAACTGAGAGACGTTGCGTTTGTCCCCAATGGGCCGAGTTCTTCTGGACTGCGCCTTTCCGCCGTCTTTCCCTTTCTTGGCCTTCAATTGGCTGCTGCTTTTTTGGCCCAACTCTCCCTGCCGACCAACTGCATCATCTTGCCCGGGACACGGTTTCCTCGTTTTTTCCATTTGGCCAACAATGTCCGTCCATCGGAACTTTGCGATTCGAAAATCCCGCCAAACCGCCCGCAACCGCTTTATTGGCTCAGAATCAGTATCCGTAGTGCCAATCGTTTCATGTGCTTGTTCGTGTTGATCCGAACTCCACCATTCGTCTTCGTTCTTTCAATGTGTTCGTCATTTGCCCGCCATTTTTTATCTGCCAACTTCTTGACCGTCGAATTTGCTTACGCCACATGCTGTTTTCGAGAATGAACGACAATTTGATTTCCATGTTTTACGATGATTCGCATATCTTCGCACATGTTGGTATTTTTGCGCACGACCTTTTCGCGTCGACAGTGCAGTTTATTCGAACAATAGACCCAAATGCTCGCAGTCCAAGACAACAGTCGGACGTCCTCGATTTGTGTCCTCCTGCCGCGAACGTTCGACGACTTCCGACTTCAACAGCAGGTCCTGCAATGCGAAATGCACCGTTCAGACCAACTCGACGTTTGGTTTGTCTTCAGAAGGCTGAGGTTGTTTTTTTGCGTCGCGCGAATTACCGCCTTTTAAGACGAGAGTCGTGTTCTTTTGACTCGAGCTTTCGAAGTAAATTGCACTTCGTCTTTGCCCTCCAGTTTTCGTGATCCGCCAATTTGTCCCGTTGCGCGTTTTCTTTTCTCGTCTTTTCGTTTTTTCGAATTTAGTCGAGACTCAAACGCGCGACCAAACCGTTCTGTCGCTTCGACTGTTTGGTCCATTTGAAGCTTCTCGTTGTTTGTGCCTCTAATTGCCGACCACAAACCTCTGAAATTTCTCCGCAGTCGTTTTGTGACCGCCTGTCGAATTCGCAGTGTTTTCCTTGTTAACCGTTTAAAACAGTACGCGACGTTAACGTTTGCCCAGCAGTTTCAACGACCATCTTCTTTCAGATCATCCGGTCGCCGTGGCACCGCAAAGCGGAGGCTGACAAAACGAACTGCGTTGGTGGCAGCGGTTGCAGCCGCTGCCCTTCGATTAGAAACATCTTTGTCAGTTCAGCTCTCGACTGTGAGCTTTACGAGTCAAGAGTTCCGCTACCATTTGCAGACGATCACGCCGATTCTGCACCGGCAACCGCTTCGTCAAAATGCGACGAGGCAGATTACGCGGTCCCATTGTGTTACGATTTGGCCCATGGAAACGACGTCGTAAATCATCGAAACTCATCAGCGTCAATACATCGATTAGCACGTTCATGTTCAAGGCAAAACACTTTAACACGGACACCAATCAACATAAAACACGATCGGTTCGAATCTTGTAGTTCGGCGGCTGCTGCTGCAACAGTCGAACCGTTTCCACGAAGTTCTTCGAAAACTCATCCCTCGATTTTAAAACGGGTCTCATCACATTGCATCACGTCACCGCTCCTTCCTCCTTTCATTCAATCCTATGCTCAAATTGTCGTCAAATCTGATTCTCTACCGCCGGTAAGCGTTTCAACGTTTCCATACCTTCAGTTCGATTGTTTAGCCTCGTATACGTAATAATAGTTTTGGAGTTCCTCTACGGCGACTGCTGAGCACATTGCTCATTGCCTCATTAATTGCCTTCAGTTGTGCGTCAACAGCTGCCATTCTCAACGGCACGGGTGCAACAAGTGATTTGGATCCCGGCGATTCACCTGCCCACACGAATCCATTTCTCAAACATCGTCGTCAAGCAACACGCGTACAAGAGCAGGTACCTTTTGAATTTTCAAATCATATAGTCTCCGATGTTTTTAGCGTGAAATTTGTCACGTTTGGACTCGACATACACCGCACGATTTGTGTGCTCGAGGTAAATTCGTTGCATTTAATCGGCTTTCGTGAGTGTTCACATTTTTCCAAAATCAATTTTAGGTCGTTGGGCTCGTATCCGATTGATGCGATCGTTATCACTCTTTTCCCGAGACTGTGACACCGAAGAGGACAACATACAACTCGGCGAGTTGTTTCGACTTGATTGGCAGTCGTTGAAATCGGAAGCTGACTTGTTGGAAGGAAGCGATCATTTGCGCGACGGAGACAACGGTCGAGGTTGCATTTTGGGAGCTGCAAATTCTGCCGAATGCAATCGTTGTTTCAATAAAATCGGCTCGGCTTTAGAAGCCGTCACTCGGGCCTACGACTCATTTGCACGTGTACTCTACCGATTCGATTGCGGACTTGCCGTCGATTCGGCAAGCGCAACACGTCCATTTTCACCCAATGGAACATGTCACGATTGTAAAGTAAGTTGACGTCAAATTTGTACCAAATAAACGTATTTTGTTTTTAGCGATGGTATAGAAAATGGTTATTGGTTCAATTGGTACCCGTATGGCGTGATCCTCCGTGCATCAACTGGTGTTTTTATGCCCAACTCGCCTGTCCGCATCTTGCCACGATTCGCGTCGTCGACTTTGGCGGCCATCCCGCATTTTTATGTCGAGGTTTGTCAATGTTCTACATATTTCGTTCATTACTTTTCTTGTTAAGATCTCGACATACCGCAACGATCATCCGAACAAAAATCGAGGCCCGATGGTGCTTCTTCGTGCTCGTGCATTCATCCATGCGATCTTTCACGGCAAAATTCGAACGATCTCCCGTCGAATCTCCAAGTCCATCGCTTCATGGAATCGGGATCGTACGATTTTTTTGCCGATTCTGATCACTGTGCATCACGAGCGAAATATTGTGCTGCTCAGAAACGACGAATCGCCCTTCTATCCGATGGCTCTTCGTCCTCAACGAAGCTAACAAGCAAACAATCGATCATCTCAAAGGCAAATTCAAAAGTCGCATCAAACGGATTTCTTTTCTTGTGCGGATTCCTATTTCTTTATAGTTAGTGGAGTTATCGATCAAACGTCGTTGCGGATTATCAGGTCAATCTCCCACATTGTTGTTGTGAACTTCTATTTAGTACCCTTAGACAAGTTCCCTCTCTATTTCTGAATTTAATCATTTTGAAATTTCAATGGTGCTATAAACTGTGCGGGACCCTTTTTAATATCCTTCTTATTGAGGGCTGTTGTTTTCCCCGATGTTTTTCCTGTTACGCTGCCAAAATACGAACTGCTTTCCGTGTGGAATGTGCCAAAATCTTTAGACGCAGATATTCTCTTTTAAAACAATAAATCACGTTTTAAATCTAATGGATAATCAATCCGTTTACTTCAAATAAAGAGCGCACAGTCCGATTAAACAGCAGAGATTCATTTCGACTGCTAGAACAAATGTAATATCAGCCATTCGTGTTACTCCGGTTTCGATCCACCGCGCATTGTAACCAATTCTTCAGCGGAAGTCGGATGAATAGCAACACATTCATCAAATTGTTTCTTGGTTGCACCCATCTTGACTGCCACAGCAAAGCCTTGAAGCATTTCATCTGCTCCCTGGCCAAGAATATGAACTCCAACAACCTTTAAATTTGATTGACAATCAATTTAGAAAGCTGTTCAACTCACTCGCTCTTCAGCTCCGGCACAAATCAACTTCATAACCGTCGGTTCTTTGTGTTTGCAAACAGCAAAGTACATCGGATTCTAAATTTGTAAGGACGGTAACCCATTCAAATATTGAAACATACGAATTTACTGCGGTAAATGGTCAACTGTTCTTTTCCATACTTTGCAATCGCTTCGTGTTCAGTTAGTCCCGTAGTTCCGATTGGTGGATGACTGAAGACAACGGTCGGAATGTTGTCGTAAATGAGTCGGTTCTCATTTTCTGAAACAATTCGCGTGAAAACGATTGTAATCCGAATCATACCTCCATTAAACAATCGATGGGACAACCGACGTCCGGCAGCAATTGCAACTAAACAAGCCAATTCGAAAGAATAAACTCTCAAGTAAACAAACCGGGAGTCAACTGGAATTTGCCACAAGCATCGCCTAATGCGTAAATTCCCGATTTACTTGTGTTTTGGTATTCGTCCACTTTGATAAAACCGTGCTCATCAACCTCAACTCCAACTTTATCCAGATTAAGAGCTTTCGTCAACGGATCACGACCGACACACCAAATCAATTTGTTGACATTTTCAATTTTTGTTCCGTTCGTAAAAACGTTCAGAGTGCCGTCAGCATTTTTTTCCACTTTTTCGACCTGAAAATCAACAAATAGAAGCCAACAGCCAACTTGTTAAACTGACCAACGTCTTTTTGTGAAGAGTAACGGGTCCCTTGTCGATGATTTCGGTGAGATTCTCACTCAACGTGTGATCGAAAGTCCGCAAAACTCGATCGTAACGAATCAACAAATGAGTGTCGGATCCCAACTCTCCCAAAATGGCTGCCAACTCCACAGCGATATATCCGGCTCCAACAACCACCGATTTCCTAAGCAAAAGTTTAGCTGTGAACAACGATAATAAGCTCACTTTGGCAGCTCCGTAAATTCGAAAAATCCGTCGCTGTCCGTTCCGAATTCAGCACCCTGAACATCTTTCGGAATCTAAAAACAAAGAAGCGAGTTAGAAATCAAAAGTCTGTAGTTTACATGTGGCTCTCCGCCAACAGCGATAAGCGTATGTTTGCCACGATATTTCACTCCATCGACTTCAACCGAGCCGTCATCAGCAAACGCAGCGCGTCCACGAATCAATTCAACTCCAGACTGTTAATTGACGATTTAATACGATTAAAAAATTTGAACTTACGTTCTTCAAATTCGACTCGTAGATACCATTCAAACGTCGAATGTACTCATCTCGTGATTTTTGGATCACGCTGTAAAATTAATGTAAAACTCTTTGTATTCAATTCAACTCACCCCCAATCAAACTTATTGAGCGTGACATCGAATCCGTAATCAGCGTGATCCCGAATGAACTCGCTGTGAACAGCACAATTGTACATGATCTTCTTCGGAACACATCCGACATTCACCTATAAACTACACATTGATATGGACTTCAAAAAAGTTGCATACACAAGTACCACCCAAACGAGTGAATTCAACCAAACCAACAGAGACTTTGAATTCACGAGCTCGTCGAGCACTCGCAATTCCACCAGAACCTCCACCGATGACCAAGTAGTCGAATTCTTTTGTAGTAGCCATTCTGCGTCTAAACAAAAAGAATAAGTACAAATTCAAAGGGTAAACACGTTTAAATCGTCATCGAAAGCTCCCACCGGAGTTCCTCAGCGACCATTCGAAACGCACAAAAAGTTGAACAAGCGGTGCGAATGTTGTTCGAAAAGAGCGGGAACTAAAACCCCGCGGTGTGTGTGTTGGGTGGTGATTTTGGTCAACTGAACGATTGCATCAACAAAGCGGTGCAATTGGAGAACCTTTTTTGTTCGCACTTAGATTTTACTTTAAGGCAAAGAAATCGTGTTCGTTGAAAACAAAAAATTTGGGAGCAAAAGTCAGCCGTTTACTTTCATGCCACAAATTGAAGATAATCAAATCCCCTTCCAACACTTTTCTCTAATGAACGTTTCGTGTAGTTTATGGAAATTTGAGAGCGTACACAAAGGATTTTGTAGTTTGTAGGATTCGAGCAATTGAGATGTCTCTTATGCTCAAAGTGAAAACCATACCGGATCAGCGAACTCGAGACAATTCGAGTAAAAAGCATCCAACAGAAAACGATGAGATAGAAATTCCCGTCTTTCACTGCTTCGAAGCTTAAGAGATGGGTGGAAATGAGCAAGAGAAATTAACCGGATAATCGAACGGCCATAACCGTTGACTTCAAGGAACGTCAATGAAAAGGTTAGATGTATTTATTCTGATAATTGGCATTATACAACAGTGGCTTACAATAAATATGTCGTGACGCCCTTAAACCGATCGTCGACTGGAATGCGAGTGACGTCGAAATGATGACAATCGTTAGAAGACAAAAAACCGAACGATAAGAAAAACTACACCCGCAACGCCGAGCCCAAGAAACAACTTCATCATTGCATTACGGCGATTCAATTGACGAGCATCTTCGCGATACTTCTTACTCATATCCGACAGATCGGAGGAGCGAGTTTCCAAAACTAAACACAAATCGAGAATCACAATAGAAAATTGAAAACAGACTGTTCAAGGCCTCTCCACGATTGATCACATCCTCAATGTTCGTGACCATTATTCTCGTCACGTCTTGAAGCTCGCTACTCACGGCCGACATCGTATAGCGATTTCGATCGGCAAATTTACGTTTCGCTTGTTGAATGTAAGAATCTGAAATTGCACGATGAACATGCGACGGTAATGATTGCCGGCCTACCGAACTCCAAGAAATGATATGGACGAGTCACGGAGTCCAGTTGAGTTCCGTAGCGATTTAGAAACTCGTTTGCCACATCTTCCAGAAACGAAAACGCCGAATTGCGAGGAAAATTACGCTCACAAAGAGCGAGAGCACAAATCGGTCCTTTAATCACGTAGCTAAACCCAAAATCGCAACCACTAGAAGACAAATTACTCACTAGAATAAGTATTGACCACTTTCAACGATCTGAGCCGTTGGTGTGCCTGGAGCGTTCAATTTGCGGAAAAGTCGTTTCGCTTGACTCGTGTATTTGACCATATCGGGCTGAAACGGCTGTGCTTCATGATCAGAATAAATTTCTCGACTCACATCATCGGCACTCTCCGTCGACGTTGCGAGAATCAAACCGTCCGAAACGCGAGCAATAAAATTTTGAATGACCATCTGAAGTTGACAATTTTACAAGTGAGCGTACAGTTAACAAACCTTTTAATGTTTAACGATTCTTTTGAAATCTCCACACGTCGCTCATCGCCCAAACACCAAACCAAAAACTCTTGGGCGACGTGTAAAACGCGACTTTTGACTCGACGGCCAACTCTTCCAATTTTCGTGCACCGTATGGTTCATCACTCTTACAACTTGCTCTTATTCTCGAGTAACAGTCAAGTTGACTGTTGTTCTCGTTGAACGCTTCGACTGTTCACGTGAAAACTCCAGATGTCGTGAAGAAGAAGAATTCGACTGTCGTGCTTTTGTTTTTGCAACTTTGCACAAACTTGTTTTCTTCGTACGAAAACTGTTGATCGAACTTCGAAAGCCGTCAACTTGAAACCCAGTACCCGGAAGACTTCATCGGCCTGTTAATTGAATTTCAAAGTTTTTTGGGGCGGAAGTTGAAGTTGTTTCTGTTCAGCGATATCAACGCGAGAATTAAAAGCAAGGCGATCCGCTCGTCCGATCGACTTGTGTTTCTTCGTTGAGCATCACGTTCGTTCTCGGTGCTTGAGCATGTGAAGAGGATGAAAAGATTTGATGCTTAAATCTTTGATTCGTATTTTGATTCGGACTTATCGTATGATTCTCTCGACTTCGAACAATAGCGCATCTTGTTCTCCACCAATACACGCATTCTCAACGGCGATGATGAGTGTGTTGGAAAATCCACGTGCTCATTGTTTTTGATGGTTATGAATCGGAGCTTACGGTCAGAACCGAAAGACAAGTCTCGTCTTGCAAAACGACAAAAATGGGCGGAGCAAAATAGACAACGGATGTCAGGCGGTTGTCTAAGTGCGAATTACAAGTCGAGATTGTTGCTTTGTTTCGAATTGCGCAGTAGCGGATCATCGACTGTTAAGCTCTTAGAGTTGTCACTCGGAACCAAAATCTCCAACTCGTGCGGTTTGTCTTCGAATTTCACTTCGCATTTCGTCGGGAGTTTTTGTTCTCCGAACTGATGATGCGAAACGGACCGTTACGTTACAGTCGCGCGGACAATCATCAGTAGTCGGCGACAGAAATTTTCGAAACCCGGAGCTGGACACTGTTGTTGTTTTCGCGCATTATGTTTGCTCGTCCTACATTGAGGTGGACTCAGTCGAAATTGACCAATTTCAACGTGTTTGTCCCACTTTTGTTTTCGATTATTCGTCATGACTCATCATCGAAATTTTAGGTTCCTAACAGTGAAGTTGGCCGTTGCATAAGGTTGCCGTTTCCTCGGCATGCAATGCATTAGCCGTTCGGATATTGTGAATGGTAAATTGCCGTTCAAATCAGCGGAAGATGGACACCGAAAACGCGGAGATCGTGAGGCGTCAAAATTGAATACGAAACGCGAAGATGTTTGGTATGATGCGGAGAATTTTATGTTTGTAAGTCGATTGGCATTTAAGATCACCCGCGTTTCGCGTGTTTAGGATCATGTTGTAGAGGTTCTGTCGAGTTTGGAGGAAGGAAAATTGCACGACGAAATATGGGGAAAGATTGTGCTTATGGAAGAGGGATGTCGTTTGGCCAAAGCATATCTTCGCAAATCTTCAGTTATCGTCGATGGTGGAGATGAGGAGTTCGATGGCCAAACACTCGGCTACAACTACTTCCGTTCATCCCGATCTGACTCGAATGAATTTCGAGCGAAAATTGGCGAAGTAAGCCAAGGACAAAAATCGTTCAAATACCAAACATTTAGGGAGTAATTTTGATGATGGATGCCCAAGGAAATCTGAAAGCAATGGCTCGTGGTTCAGCGCCGGTGTACGTTCAGGGATGCAAAGATGGACGACAAACATGTGCTGCCGATAATTTGATTCGTGTTCAAGGAAAATTGAATCAAGTGAATGCCGACGGGAAAGATTGCGTTTATAAGGTTTGGATGAGATGGTTGGCATGAATAACCTTGAATGTTTAGGTTTTTGAGATGAAGAAATTCAAACGTGCATTGCAGACGTTAGAGCGTGATGGAAACGAGGCGAAGATAAAACAACGTAATTTATTGTTGAGAACTTGTGTTCGAATTGCATTAGTGAAAGACGGAAACAGTAGTGATCCGAATCGAACTCCGTGTTGGTTGGCTGTTGTGAATATCGTGGCATTGGAGATGTTAAAAGGTTTAGATCGTTTGAGTTTTTGTTGGTAATTTGAAGTATTTAGAACAAATTCAGTTGCTTGGATCAGTTGTTCCACCGACATCAATTGCGCCGTTGATTCCGTCTTCTTATGGACCCACGGATTTAGCGCAATTGTTGGTTGCTGCGATGCAACAATCGCCGCAAGTCACTACGAATTTTGGAATCTCGCCTTTTGCTTCTCTAGCAAATTCGCTTCCAGTTGTTCCTCCAACTTCCACAGCAGTTCAGTCGGCGGTCAACAGTCATGGTAAAATGGCTCTTTCGCGGCGAACTTCTCGTCGTCCATTGCCACCGCAATCAAATCTAAGTAGTGATGACGAGTCAGAAGGCGAAAATGAGTTGGAACGAAATTCTCGTTTCTCTGATGGGACGGCGTCGAAACTTTCGGATTCGATCAGTTCTGCAAGTGATCGATCTGCTCAATTGGTTCTACAAAATTCTCATTTTCGCCCAAGTCCCGAGTTTACGCCAAAAGTAAGTACCGATTATGAGTTTCAAGTACTTGTTTGTCCTAGAAAGCTCATCGTCCTCGTCTTGATCAGTTTGTCGCACAATTTGGTGGCCATTCGGATGTTGCATCGTCGGGCTACGACTCACCTCGAGATCTTTTCGATTCGGGATCATGGAGTAGTGGTGCTGACACACGATGTTCTCAATCAGACGAAAGTCCACCGTCAACTCAAATTGAGATGTCATCCACTGAACACGGTAATTGACATTGTTGTCGATCTTGACTTATAGAGCTTTTTGCGTTTGTTGCTTACATGCTTAGCTTTTGCGTCTTTTAGAAGCAATACACAACTCAGCGGCCACAACTGTTCCCGATTACTCAATTTACTCATGGGTCAACAAAACTGTTCCGGTCAACGACAATTCTCCATTACCTTCACCGCCTCCGCTTGCGCTTATTTCTCCAACAAATTCATTTAATCATCCGTTTTCTGTTCAATTGGTTGGCTTTTTTAAAGACAAAGTTAAGGAATACGTTGATATTGATTTCAGAAGTCGCACCCATTCGTCGGTCAATCTGTCGCTCGGCAAAAGTCATTAACATCCACGCAATGTTGCCTCCGCGGAATCGGCACCGGTCCACTAATGAATCAAGAACCGAAAACAAAAACAAAGACAACTGCGAATCGTCCCAATTCGCGTCTGCATTGTTGGTTGAGCCGAGAGCGCAGCTTCGACACGACGACCACTCAATCTCCGGAGAGTACGAATTGGTGGAGGGACGCAATGCGAAGTCCAATCTCACGGACAGAGTCGCCAGATTTCGGCAAGTTGGGCATAAAGAAGAAATCACAACAACAGACGATGTTGGTTGCAGCTTCGACCGTATCCTCATGTCCACCGATCGACCGTCCGCTCCACCGCACGCCAGTCCAATTCGGCCAACCGCACGAAAGCCACTACCACCACGTGTATGTTTGTGCGCTGTTTTTGTGAAAAAACTTCTTTGTTTTCAAGCATATCAACGCCTCGGACTCGCGAATCTCAAGGACGACGTTCAATTCAGCCAACGGACGATCGGTTTCCGCCTACCCGCGAAACATTCGAGAGCCCAATGCATCGCGATCTCGTAGTCCGAGCACTCAATTAAGCAAGTTACTTCAACGACTGCATCCCCACCAATCCTCTCGTCTGGCAGATTGTGAATTAGCAACTTCGTGGCGTCGACAATTTTAATTTTGTCAATCAAAACATCGAAAACCTTTCAACTGCTCAACTCTTCGCGTATTATTTCTGTCTAATTTAAATCAATAAAGTTTGCATGTGACAATACCATTTCACTACATAAAACCTCAATCCTCTAGTCGTACGACAACAGCAGAGCGGGTTTGACGACATTTTTAACTCGTAGTCCTCAAATTAATGAAAATTTGAAGACTCTTCGGTCAAATTTAATTGGACCGCGTGAAAGACAATTCGGCCACCAATTTGAGTTGGCGGCTCAGTCAAGCGACTAAATTAAAGAATCGTGCATTTTAACACACTTGTCGACGTATTGTTCTCAAAGTGCGCACGTGAAAGTCAATCGACTAGTCGGAATAGAAGCATCTTCTCCTCTTAAATTTCACGTTTCCACTCAATGACCTCCGGCTACTTTAGTTTCGCACTTTTGTGAGCTCACTCAAACATAATGCGCAGACAAACGAGTGCAGATGAGTTGATGGAGATTCAGGAAGAACAGTACGAATGTTGTTTTGGATCGACACATGTCAAGGTATTGGTTGTGGATAATCATACTAACCTGCATTCCGTTTTTCAGCCCTTGACCATCTTTCTTGCCACTTTCCTGCTCCTAATGACGATCTTGATTAGTGGATTTGGTTTTTGTGCGGAATCCACCGTTGTTATTATTTTGACTGCACTTTGTGCTCCAAGTATTTCTGTTCTTTTGCTTTTACTTCTCGGTGGAGTAGCGTTCGAAAATGCGCTAATGATGATTCCATTTATTGTTGTTTTTGTAGGCAGAATTTGAGTAAGCCGAGAAACCGAATTTTAGGGCATTTACTTGATCGTCACATGCATTATTGTTTTTGGTTACATACTGTTGGGAACGGCAACTAATTTGATCTTCTATATGCATGAGAGAAATGCGTTGCTTCAAAATTTCTATCATGCCTATCAATTAGATTCACATAGTGATCGCGGTAATTGATAGTCATGATTTCGATCTTATTGAGTGTGTTTTTAGATCGAACTTTGATTTGCGTTGGACTCCTGGTTAGTTGAATTTATTTGTTTTTTTTACCGAAACCCTATTCAAATGAATAAAAACTACGCGATCAGTAGTCTACAACCAACTGATTCTCATCTTGATTCTTCTTTTCTTTGTTTTACATTGTGGATTGAGTCGACGATTTGTTTACAGGTTATTGGCATTGTACATTTGATCGTGTGCACTTTTACATGGTCGGTATTTTTCCTCACGTTTCTGTACATACGAAATCGAAAATCGATCAAATCGCGTCGTTTATTGTTACCCGAACAGTCTGAGGAACCGGCAACTAATCCGCTTAATTCACATTTACGTCAGACTTTGTTGGCCCAAACTTCAAATCCTTCTAGTTTATCATCCTAATCTCCGAGTTATGTTTCATGTGGACAATAAATTTAGAAGTGTGAATGAGTTTTTGTTAATTTGGTGTCAACGTTTTTATTGAGAGGCTTGTAAACGACAAGCTCTTGGCTTTTGGCCCATCAATCGCTCGTTTACGCGGTTCGATGGCCATCAGTTGACCACTTTGTTCGCTGCGAATTGGCATTTGGCCCAAAAGTCCGGTGATTGGACGTGAAAGACGAACGAGTTCGAAACTTTTGTCTTTGAGCGGCCGACTGGTGTGGGTTGCCGTTGATTTCCCGTTGTTAAGTCATTCGCTAAAAACCGCTAATATTGTTGGTTCGAAGATTTGGAACAATCGGCAGATTAAACAGGTGAATGATTCGGGCATCAGCAGCGTTCAGTTATTTTTTCTTAAAACCGTTGGCTGAACAAACAAACGAAGACGAGATCTAAAGTCCGAATGGAGAATTCGGTTGAATTTGGACAAAAAGAAGGTTGTTGTTTATGTTTTGTGGGATTTTTCCATTTTTGGCGCTTAAGAAAGGTAATCAAAGAAGTTGAATTCGTTGACTGTTTATCTTATGGCGGTTGGTCTTATTTTATTGCGTAGTCGAAAGTTAGGAACGGGCGTCTCGCAGATTAAAACGGGTAATTTGATGCGGATCTGTTTGACGTTGCTTTCGACCTTTTTTTCGAATTCCTTCAACTTCGAGACAAGCGATCAGTCGTGTTGGCCAGAGACGAAAGTTTTCGAAAATCCGCTGGCCGCTTGTTCACTACCGCTCGACGTTCAAAAGTAATCAGTTTGATTGGAACTGCGAAACTCTCGTCGATTAAACGTTTTCATTTTTTGGCTGCGCGATTCGCTTTTCGACTATCCGGGTTATTAGAGGCGATTGTTTGACATGTTAAAAGTTTTTTGCTGGAAACGGTGAGTTCGAACTTTGAAAGTCGACTGTTTTTGTGGGTTTTACTGCCGTTAATTTGGTTCTTGTTATTTTGCTCTTAAGCAGCGACATCACCGTCGAATGAGAGCAAGTGCTTGAGGAGATTTGTTTGCCCGGTTGTTCTCGTGAAATTTCTGCGCATCCGGTCGCTCGAATATCTTTTCGATTGAAGGGTCTTTTTGTCCAAGAGCTGCAGATCGGAAGTCCGGTTGATTTCCAGCTGCAAAAGACAATGCCGTTTGGTTTCGTTGGATCGACCTCAATTCTGAACATCACTTGACCCATAGCTTGTGGCCATGAGTTATGAGCATTGGAGCTTGCCGCATTCCAATCGTATGTTTTTAAAGTGATCACGTCACTTGTTGTGTAAAAACAATCATCAAATTTACGTAGGATGTTTCTTTCTGAGATCATTTCTTCGGAATGACGTTCCATTTTGGGCGCCTATATTGCACTCGAATAAACAGCGGCGTAATTTCAAGAGACCAATTGGTTTATTCACTCCGGAAATTGACGTCGCTTATCGTCGTTGAGACCCGCGTGTCCACCGTCCAAAGACAAAATAATTGGATCAAAGGAGAAGAGGACCCGCGAGAATCTCGAGAAGATTTCCGACTGAAAGTCTGTGCCGTTGAGCGCGGGAAATGGCCACGTTTTAGCGTGAAGCTTTTTCAATAAAAATGTTTGGCGACGAATTTTGCGAATTGATTGTGCGAAAAGGAAGTCAGCGAAGAGCAACGACCTTTCCAACGTTGACTTACTGTCGATTATCATTTTGTGTTCGTCTACTTCGTCGGTTGTGCTCAAGCGAATGATCGGAATGACCACCACAACTATTTTGGCAAGTAGATTGAGATTTTTGATTCAAAATTTGATGTTCAATGTGCCCTCCAATTCATAGAATTCATTTTTTCGTATCGCCGATTGACTTCAAAAGATAAGTCGGACATGACGTTTGAAGGCAAATGATAAAGTGTGGAGTTATGATTGAGTGCGTTTCGCGACAAACTTTAAGTTGCTCTCGGCTAACAGTTTGACAAATGTAAACATTAGTTTGGGGACTGCGGCATATTTTCAAGACAACGACTGAGGGTGCCGTTCGTTTTGGAGGATCTGCGTGGACGTCCGTTTGCTTAAAAGTTGTCGCCAAAACTATTTGTCGTTTTCGAGACGCCAAAAATGGAATGTCAACTTCTTTCGATGAGTAAAACGAATGCCATTGTTGAAGTGTCGATAATTGGTTTTTAATTGCCCTCTTCCAAACCTTCGACTGAAATGTTCGTTTTGTCAAAATTCTACGACAATTGTAAGTCATTTAAATGCTTGAATTGGAAATTGCTTTCGGGGTTTTGCGAACGTTTATCTTTTGAGATCTCGGCATCACTCTTCCAAACGTGGATTTGCATTGAACGTCGAAATAAATGGACGAATTCGAACATCAATTTTACAATTCGGAAACTTTCGTTTACTTTCGATTCATCGGTGCTTGAATGAACTGCAAAACACCAATTCTCTTGGCAAAATTTGAAAGACTAGAAGGTGAAACAAATTGGCATCGTGCCCACGAGCTTCAAATTCTTGCCACGCCCGAACGGTCAAACAAGCGGAACGGCCGGGCGAGCAGTGGGAATTGACGCTCAGCGAATTTTCCCTGTGGGGTCTTCATCATCATCGTTCTGATGTCCGTCCGTTGTCGATAGAAACGAGCTATTTTGCCTTGTATGCACAGTTTTATGTCCATTTTAAATCGAATGAACATCGACTACGAATCGCAAGTTCGAAAATCATCAGTCCATTGATTTCCGTTCTTATTGCTAATGGACGCGTGTTTCGGAACGCATTTTCGCCTTCAGACAGAGGCGCTACACAGCAAGAAGTCCAAAACCACTTCTTCGTAAACCGGAAAGGGTGAAACGGAAAGGAAAAACGCCGCTTTTTCTCAAGTCGGGGTTTACTTCGACCTCGTCCTTAAACGGTTCATTTTCGATTCTTTCCAACCGTTCGCATTATCCATTATTCTACTAACGACTTTTCGATCTAATGATCCACTTCGCACAATTTGCATGTTAGATCCATTCGTAGGCAGTTAATGCATAGAGAATGGTCAAAGTGATGTTTCCTCCGGTCATTATCCACTGGTATTTCAAGAACTTGTGTAAGTTGATTGTTCGTGATCTTGATTGGCAGATTGTGTTCATCGAGTAATGCGATTGCAAGTAAAGATAGTCCCTTCAGTCATCGTCGAGTTCCTATGTGTACTGAGATTTCGGTTTTATATACGGTAGTTGAGAGTTTTTACGCTTCTTGGATTTGTTTCTTAAACTGGTGGCCAGAAAGTCGTCAACCATCAAAAACGGAAAACACTTTTGACGTGTTGACATTCGTTGAAGTGAAATGGGAAATTGCCGTATCAAATGGCAATTTTGTTCAACGGCACAAAAAGAACAAATGGGAAACGAAAACCCGAAAGGAAGATTGAAAACTGTTGAGAAAATCGGTTTTGAATCTTTTTCAATAGTTGACTATTTTAACTTCAAAGATGATGCATTATTCGAACAACCTATTCATGTCACTTAATGACCCTTGGCAATACGAAGGTTTGTAGAATTGGAAAATTAAGAACCGCGAGCAGTCATGCGGTGCAGAATTTGGTCAAATGTTTTGAGTTCTCTATTCAACTGTTTACTGTATTGTTTAACCTGAACTTGTGTTTTAGTTGGCACGGTTATGTCAAGTGATGGAATTTGTACGGGATTTGAGCCTCAGAATTATCTAAGAGATCGATGTAAACGTTGTTTTCGTTTGAAATCCAAACACGATCCAACAACTTCTCCACCATCTCCTGCTCCTCAACCTCACACAATGCCGTTGCCTGCGAGCACTTCCAACGATTACATTTCACCTGCTAGCTCGATGTCCAACTTGTCCCGAACGAGTAGAGAACAGCGTAGGTCATGGCGAGATCCTCCCAATTCAGATGGTTTAACATCGCCGGACTACGAAAGTATGTTGAGCAAATAAGTGTACGTTCATTACTGTTATAGCTGCCGATAATTTAACCGAAACATCATCAGTTATTTCGTTCAAATCCGCTAACTCAAAACTACTCAGTAATGCGAAGTCATTGGAAAGCATATCGTCTAATATGGACGATCGTTCCATGGTTACGGCGTGTTCTGGATCATCTGTAAGTTGTATAGCATTTGGCTTCCACATCAGCATTTCTTTGTTCAGTTCGATGATCAGGACGACGATCGAGCAATAACGCCGACCGAAATTTCTAAACACGTGCGTAATCTAATAAAAAGAAATCATCCAAAAGTGTTTAGGACGCAAGTCAATTGCGCTCAGAAAATGCCCGACTTCGCGAGCAAGTGATCAAACTGAAGGCAGAACGAGCCCGATGGACACAACAAAGACCGAAAAACGGAGATTCGTACGTGGAAGACAGCAGCATAATTCAGACGTTGGAGGAGCGATTGACTGAAGCCGAAAGTTTGATTAACGACTATCGCGACGAAAATGCGACGCTGAAATGCGAACTTCGAGAGTTTCAAGTAAGTTCATGGTTTCCCTTTCAATTTACACTCGTCCGTAGAATCAACCAATGAACCAAAAACTCCGTTCAACCGAAGATCTTTGTAACGAATTGATGAAAGAGAATGAGAACCTGAAGGCAGAAATTCAGGAGTTGGGACAAGAAGTGGAGGAAATGAAAGTACGTGATAAACACGCTAAAGCGTCTTAAGCTCTGATTTGTAGGATCATTATCGTGAAGAGGAAATTGATGAGTTTCGAAAAGTAGGTGCGATTCCAACTAAACTATTCAGTTCGCGTTTCAGTTGCAAAACGAACTTGACAAAACCGCAAAAGATTGTCGAGTTCTTCAGTTCAAGTTGCGAAAAGCGGAAAGAAAACGTGATCAACTTGCTTACGATAACAAAATTCTCGTTGTGAAATTGGAGGAACAACGAAGAGCAGGAGTCAACGCAGCTTCCGAAGAGGAGACGGCGGATGTGGTTGAGGTCGATAGCGATGACGCGCTAAGCGTGTCCAATGGTGCTCCATCAGAAGCCGCAGTTTCCGTACACAGCAACAACCGAATTCATGAATTGGAATCAAAACTTCGTATTGCAAAAGAAATATCCGTACGTCTGCATAGCCAACTTGAGGCCGCGGAAGAGGAGAGAGACAAACAGGAAGATGAAGTCTTTTATTACAAAGAAAAATTGCGAGAACTTCAAGCCCAGAACAGTTGGCGGGACAATCGAAATCGTGCCGATCAAATGGCAGCACGTCGTCAATCGATTGAATTGCCTGCCGATGCCGAAGGCATTGCTCGAGAACTCAGAGATGGTTTGGAACGAGAAAACGACTTAAGAGAACAACTTCGGTATACGGAAGAGCATTTACAAAGAAAAACAGCTCAAGCAACAGTAAGTTTTGTATTCTCGTTCAAATCAACGTGAAATTTAAGGAACTGGAAATTGAAAATGAAGAATTGATGCAGAAATTAGCACGAATTACTGATTCATCGACTCGCGGTAAACGGCCATCAATGACACGCAGTGCAAGGTAAGTCGACGATAATTTATTTTTGTCACTTTCCGACCAATTTGCTGCGAAGCAACTGGGTCCCGTGTTCATCTCTGTCTGCTTGTTGTGCTAAACGTTGTTTTCTATGGATTGTCCTTTTTCAGTGAGGGCCACGCTCAAATTCATCTCAAATTGGCGACAACTGAGCTCGAAAATTTGGCTGCTCGTTGTGATGAATTGGAACACACAAACAACTCGTTGACAAAGAAGTTCGTTTTTATTGATATCGTACTTGTTGCTCATTTTCTCCTCATGTTCATTTCTTATTTCAAATGCAGCTACTCACTTGTTGGGGTTTAGAATCCTCGAGCTAGAAATCGACACTGCCAAACGATTGAATGCGATCGATAACGGAGGTGAAATCGATCGTGAAGGCAATTTCCGATTGAACGTAGAAATCGAAAAAGATATTGGTCGTTTGATGGCACGAATTCACGATCTGGAAAAGCGTAATAGTGAACTTCAAATTCAACTGAGGAAGAAAATATCATCTGATGCATGTGTCGTTCGAGATAGAAGTGAGGATAATACTCGTATCATTGTTATTTGCTTTTTACAGTGTCGTTTGTGGAATTGCGAAAGGAAAAACAGAAACGAAAAGACCTGGAAACCGAATTGTCGGAGTACAAACAACTGATCGCCAAATCAGATAACAACAAGCTGATTGCTATGGCTACAAAGGTGAACAACGATTAAAAAACAGCAAGTAATGAATATTGCAGGTTGAATTGTTGACAAATCAGTTGAACATGGCCATCGAACGAACAAATGTGTTGCACGAAAAGGGCAAGAAATCAAGTGGAAAAGACAGCGGATCAATTGCAGACGAGAATTATGCCGATCAATTGAAACAACACATTGAACAGCTCGAAAAAGAACTGGCTGAATTGAAGGCTCGCGAAACGTTCCGAGCCCAGAAACCCGATTTAACCAACGGTAATCAACAGCAAATGCCTACAGCAGACGAAATTGAACAATGTTATACGGTGCTAGCGAGTGTCGAAGCACAAACCAATCGATTGGTGAAGCAGTTGGAGAAATTGGATAATCCGCAAAAGGTCTGTTCATTTTGCAGTCTTCGAATTTATGTTGTGATTACAGGAAGAGCGAAGACGTTCATTGTCGAAAGAAACAGGAGCCACGATTGTTACAGATTTGGCTTCGGTTATGAAGAAAATGCAGAACAAAGTTTAACGTTTTGATTTTAGATTATGGCAGAATTAAAAGTTATCAAACAAGTGCTTGAAGCCCACAAAGGTTCCTATCCATCGTCGACACGTCGTTCTCCAGTGAAAGAACCATCTATAAAGTTGTCGACAGCATCGGATGATTGTGTCGACTGTAAACAAAAAGACGAACAACTTGACTCTTCGAAACAAGAGATTGCGTTCTATAAAAAGAAGGTATTGTTCACACCAACCAAAATTTTACTCACGATATTAATTAAAGAACAAAGAACTAACAAACCAAGTTTTACAAACGGAAGAGCGCTGGACAGTCGAGATAGAGAAACAAACGCACGAATATGTTACACAGGTCATTTGATATTGAGAAATGAAATGAAGTGGGGTTTTAGATCCGAGCATTAGAAAGCGAATTAAACGAAGTAAAGACGAGACTAAAAGAACAAATCGAAGTTGCTGATGCTCATATGGTCACACTTGAAGAGAGAGACAAGTTGGTTGAAGAACAGGTCATGCGAATAAATCGACTGGAAATGGAGTTAAATGATCGACAGAAAACGATTCAAGTACTAACCTATTCATTGTCGTGATTAATGTAAACTTTAGGAATTAGATAAAGAACATCGAGCGATGCGTGAGTGGATGACAAAGTACAGAACTTTGGAAGCTTTGTACGATAAGGAAAAAATGAAATTTGATGCCGAGCGTTCTAAGATTAAGTCCGAAACTGCAACACTGAAGAAACGTACCGACGACGCAGTTAATGAATTGGGTAATAAATGAAAAATCAACGATCGTAATCCAACACTTTTAGAACGACTACGTGAAATAAATGAACGGCGAGAAGCTGTTTGGCGTGACGAAAAGCAGCAATTGGAACGAGAGTTAAACAATCTGAAAAAGCACAATCACACAAAACTCTCGGGCAGCGAGGACGAAGAAGAATCGGAAAACGAAGGAATCGCAACCGAGCGTTCGCTCAACAGCTTCCGAAGTTTGGGCAATGGAACAGGTACGGTGGTTAGAGCAATGAACTATCGAGTAACCCGAGTCAATGACATTGGTGTTCCCGAGCTGAAAAAGCAATTGGCCGAACAACAAAAAAAAGTAAGTTTTCTGTCGAAAAGACCACTGTTACTTAATTTATATTTGAGTACAATGAGCTCGAGAATCGCATGTTTCATATGCGAAGTGCTAAAGAGTCGCTCGAATCGGAAGTTGCACGAATTCAGGAGTCGTTCGATCGCGAGAAAGAGAGTTTGAATCACAGAGCTCGTCAAGCAGAGAAAATTCGGTCGTTCGAAATTGATGCACTTCAGGTAAACTCTGAGTTCTTCGGCTGCTAACTGTTATCCTTACAGCAAAAGTTCACTTCACGCATGAATATCATGGAAAATACAAACAAGTCCCTGCATACGCAGGTAAGCAAAAACCATGTGGAGTTAATAGACTGGTGATTTTAGTTGATCCAAATTCGCCGTGATCGAGACAGAACCAGAGATCAAATGCACGACATGGAGAAGAAGTTGGAAGAAGAAAGAAAAACATCGGAAAATGAACAAAAGAAAAACGCGATGCTGACAATTCAAACTTCAGAATTGGTGAGTGATCAGACTTTTGTAATTCACGTAAAGAATTGTTTGCAGCAAAAGAAGACCAAAGAGTTGAACGCAGAAATTGGTCGACTTCGCACGGAGTTACGTCTGGCAATCGAGTTGTATCAAACGGACAAAAAATTGTGGACAGTAGAGCGGCGACACATCAGCAAAAGTGCGAGTCCTCAAACCGGCAATGGAAGCGATGAAGAACGTGACACACGAAGAATCACGTCTGAAGCATTGAGCGCAGCTGAAGCTGTTCAAAAACAATTTGCCGAATACCAAAAGTTCTATACCAAAGAAGTAGGTCGCTTGAACAGCAAAATACGCGAGATGAGCAACGACATGACAACAAAAGAAACAGAATTTCGACGAAAAGCAACTGCACTCGGCGAACAGATTAAGATTCTTGAAATCGATCAACGTAATTTGATTCAAGTAACAAGAAGAACCTTTCAACTCTTCTATAACATTTAAGTTTAGGCAAAAGAAATGCAATTGAATGCTCGCGAAGTCCTTCAAGCTGATCAAGAGCGTTTATTGCAAATCGTTCAACAGGCAGAAATACAGAAGTTAACTCGGAAATACAAAATTACGGCAATCATTGATCGAGTACGTTTAATTTATTCGCTTTTCTACGGCATTCTTTTTCAGTTGACCACAATTCAAGAACCAAAAGAAGACACCGAGTTGGCACACATAATCACACAGTTGATGCAAATCAAAGAAGAAGATTGTCAAAATGCATTTACATCAAAGTAATCGAAAGAAGCCAAATTTTTCCGTATAAGTTTTACTTTTCAGCGATCTTGCCGATTTGGATGCTAATGCAACAGTTTCTCCTCGTTCTCTCAATACACGACAACCTCTTGGAATGCTGACAACAAATCAGAGATCGTTGAGTATTGAGGTAAATCGAATGAATGATACAAGGTTAATTCAATTATTTAGAGCACAAACACATTGGACAGTCGATTTCTTGATTACACGGCTCGTTCAAATTCTCCAGTGAAACGAATGGTTCCATATCCTGATCCACCGCCAAATTTCATGCACAGTAATTAAGCAATTCGTATTTTAGCACTAAAATAACGAACTTAGATATGGACAAGATAGCAACTTACGATCGTGATGGTCGTTTACACTATGTCCCTAAAGCCTTGGCTGAAATCATGAATCGTTCATTCTCCTCCGGTGAACCGCCAACTAAGAGCACCGGAACGTTAACTGATGATGAACCGGATGCAGTTATTCCGCATACTCGAAGTGGAAGTGCTGGTAAATAAGAAACCAAAATAACATTTATTGAGATTGTAGGCACGAATATTCTGTATAAAATTCGCCGAGAAGAACTGGCCAAAGGAACTCCACCATCGGTCCGCACAATCGCAAAAGCCTTCGAATCATTGGATAAACCGAATCGAAATCCAACAAAACGAAGTTTCTTCAACATCCGGAAATCTCGATCCGTGGATACTGGAGATGAACCGACAACAAAATCTGTAAGTTTAAAAAAGTTTGCTTTCAAATCGAACTCTTTACATCCGATTCGTTTCACTTTTCATTATTGCAATACAATCTTTTACTTCAGACAAATGACTCGAAACTTCCCGTGGCATTAAATCGAAACACAACAAGCATGAGTCAGATAGAGGATTTGGCCGGTTCTCCGTTGACACTGACTGCTCGCTCTGCGATGTCTGCTAGTGCTTATGCAACAATGACACGCGGTGGTCGAAATCCTTTCAAGAACATGGGCTCGAAACTTGTCGAACGAGTGAGAAGAAGTTTGTCAAGATCCGGAAGACAAAGTCGAGATCGAACTCCCGAAGCGCCTTTGGCAATCAACGAAGAAACTTCACCGTTGGAGGAATCGAAAACGCCCATTGGAAATTCGGATGATAAATCAAACGCTCAGGTAATTGCTCTTCATATTTTTGTACTCAATTTTACTTCTTCAGGAGTCTCCACCAAAGCCTCGATTGAAAACAAAGAAAACCAATGGAACAACAACAAAAACAGTTCAAAAGAAACCGACTGCTGTATAACTCAAAATCTCCGTTCAAACTGATCATCTCGGTTCTGCCCAGTCTAATGGCTTCCGTTATTGCGGTTATAGTCTCAGGCATATTTACGTCGTACGAAATTAAAGTTTCTCGTATTTTTATGTTCTTCTCATCGAATAACATTTCCGTTCCTTCATTTTTTGTGGCCTTTAAATTATAACGACATTGTTTGTACAAAGAAACTAGACGATAAAAAGATTGTTGTGATGTTCAAAGTTGGTACATGATCAGTTTCTTGTTGATCTTTAAGCTAGCGGACGAATTACATTCGTATTGTTAGGTACAAATCCATTCGGCAATTACTTTATTTCAACACTCGCATGGATGCCATTAACACATGAGAAATTGAGCAGATTAACGTTCAGTTATTGCAAACTGTTTCGGCAAAATTTGCTGTGTCATGATCTCTCCAAATAGGACAGAACATGGTGGAATACGCAAAATGCATCGTTTAAATGCGAAATAATCGTAGTTGTGTTTTAGTCTTTGGCATACGACCGTGAGAAGGGCCATTGAATCGCCGAAACGTCGAGTTCCCTGCTGACAACCGTGTTTGTTTTGAAGATACGACAAAAGTGCATTTTGATAGCGTGAACATTCTGCTTCGACGATCTCTCGTCCCGCTTCTGAGAGCTCCACACAATCTAGATACAATTATTGGCATTTGGTCAACGGAAATCCTATTGTCTACACAAATGAACTTACTGTAGTTTAAAGCACAGATTACACGCATAAGCGAGAATTGAATTTGATCGGGTTTCAAGATGTAGATTTCCGGTACAACGCCACGTCGAAGAGCTTTTTCAATTTCAATCAAACTGCAATCACTTCTTAAAAATCTCAAATTAAAATCTATATTCACTTACGCAGCTTTGTTTTGAAACGGAGTCCATCCGTCCGGATAGATGATGAAACAATCATTTCGTTTTAAATACGAAGAATAAGAAGCAGAAAGCATTGAGTCCTTAAGAGCGTTTGATAAAATCAACGAACAACGATCTTGACTACTGAGATCTCGGAAGACGGGTACACTTTTTATGTACTCCACACCCAAATACATGTCACTAAAATACGGTCTAAGGTTTCGTTTAATGCACAACTCACTTGTAGAACCAAAACTTCAATCCCAACTTCTGCATTTCTTTAAGACTCGCTTCTCCAGTGGAGCAACGATCCGGCCATCTCTCTACTACCTTCAAAATCGATTAACAACAATAAAAAGTAACAGCTCAATTACCGGGTACTTATTTGCATCGAATGCAACAGATGGCCGATTTACTAGATCGCTTAGTCGCACCGTTTCATCGTAATCGTAGAACATTGAGCAGCGCAAGCGATCAAACTTCTCGTCCAAATAAAGCACCTGATCGATGCACTGCAGAATCTGATCTTCCCGTTGAGAGAGACCGCGAGATATCTTAATTAAAGAATTGAATAACAAATGAAAGTTGAACTTACAGAAAGGTTATTGTCGGTTGAGCTTGTATTCCTTAGAGTTCGTTGGAATCTTTTGCGAGCAATCGACAGAGTTAAATTAGCTGATGGTGTGTATTGAATTGCATTGGAGTTCATTCCAATTTCCACGCATTTTCGCCATCTACACGCACGACAAGAACATCTTTTGTTCTTATCCAATCGATCCAAACATTTATTGTTATTTTTACAAGTGAATTTACGACCACTGACAACTGTTCGTCGATAGAATGTTTTACCTACAATAATAAATGAATAACAATATCAGAGCACTTTTACATACATCCATTGCAGGACTGAAATTAAAAATTAATGCAGAGTTATGAAATGAACAAACCTGCACGTTATAGTGAACACCATTCGACCAGTCTCCGCAAACAAGACAGAGAGGTCGATCGAGTTCGTTGGATGTCGAACATTGAGAGGCTTTCGAAGTGACAGAAATGTCGAAAGGAAGATTCTCGGACTGATCGCTGAACGAGCGATTACTCTCAACGGAACCAGGACCCTGCGATCTGCTGTAGTCGACCAATTTGAGTTCACTTTTCGATTGAGTAGACAGAACAGTTATCATTTCTGGCGGAGATTTTGCAAGAAACATCGAAGAAAATGGTTCTTTTTTAAGCGAGATCATTCTGCTGAAAGATGATGGCATTTGAAGCAATAATAATACGAAGCATAGGGCCGTCACAAGATAAAATCACGCACTCGTATTCGGTTTTCAAGTGCCACGTTGCAATTTGCAAATGAAAGAAATACAAAATATAGTATCGAATAAAAAAATCTAAGAAAGCTCTCTGGAATTTAAGATCAACTTTCAGAATTCCAAAAGTTTATTGAAATCGTCAACACGCAAAAAGTTGAGCATTTTCACTTGCGCTATCGTGTCGTGTCTTTACAAACTACAAAATAGACAAGTTGTCAAAGAGAAAGGGCAATTAGACGCCGACGATATCAAATTTGTACTCTCATTAGCCGAGAAACATCAGGTTATTAGCATTCGGCGTTCCAGCAACTTCTGAGGTTAAAAAATGGGGGAAAAAGGCGGTTAAAGAACGTCGACCGTTTACTTTGCTTTGCTACGCGCACGTCGTCTCGAATACCCAACTCGTGTGTTAGCGAAACAGAACGCATGGTGTGTGTGTACGTTCAACTAAACAACACAAACGCTGAAACTACCCTTTCAAGTCATTGCGAAGAACCAGAAGCCGTTACAGAAACAAAACACAAAAACCCGCAATCACGTGAAAAGAACCAAGTTCGTTGTTTATAATGACTATCTATATTGTGTTACAACGAAATTTAGTTGATTCGACACTTTGAATGGCCACACTAATGTCAGCAAACCAACGTTTCACCTGCGAATCCAAGTTAACTTGCTTAAAGGTAACAGACGCTGTAGGCACCGGAAATTGAATAAAAACGCTAAAATCGACCTGGTAACAAGGACCAGACTCCATACTTCCGTCGATGTCTGGGTACTTCTAAATGGCCAAAACCGGCGGGAAAAGCTCCCGACTAACAGCAAACAATAGGCAGACCTAAACGTTTAAAAACTCGTCAAATTTGTTTAATTGCAAATTAAAGTTGAAAAGTCCACAAGAATGCAAAGGACACGCATGAAAAGAAGACCTTTGGTTTCTAATCCACGTATTATCCACGCTCCTAAAGAGAATATCGAATCGCTTTGATAATTACTTTCCATGTAGCTGGGATAGCATAACTCGAGCTGATCAAAGTTATTACAAGCGGTCGTTCAAAATTATAGTGCAATGGTAAGAGATTCTCACTTAAGTGTGAAATAATTTGTAGATGAAGGTCTAAAAACGGAGAATCGGCTTTAATTATTACTCCTTTGTTATTTTAGCCGTCGACTTCTAATCGCTCGACGGGCCATAGAGCACTGGTTGCAGTTCTTATTAATCGACGAACGTCCGGCCAACAAGCAAATGTCGGGAGTTGACAGGGACTTTAAGGCCCGTAGGTGTCTTTGCGAATGAAGGAAAATGTTAACAGACGACGGAAGGAATGACCAAAATTTTTGTGTTTGCAACTAATGAGTTTGTTTTAGTTTCCTTTGTGACAGTGTTCGAATCGCTCGTTTACTTGACGACTAAAAGAATGATCTCGAAATTTAGACATTAGGTTCAAATCGTCGATTAAACAGATCGTTGGAGCAGTTGATATCGTATACGTTGGGTGACGAGCATGCCGCTGGAACTCTGATCAAATCGAATTAGCCTCAACAACGCAGCGTGCATTGACATCCGAGAAATGTGCTCGATCGCCTTTTTACTCGCATGGTAAGTTGAAACCGCTAAATCAAATTAAAAGTCATTGTGAGTACCTGGAGATCTGTTGGGGCGCGCGATTGTGCTCTAAAAACGGCGGCTGATGGTTCTTGTGTTGTTGATTGGTGATAACAATCGTTTACTTTTTTCGCTGTTTGCTCTTGCTCTCGATGTTTTCGCTTGTCGCGCTATGAAAGCACAAAAACTCCCGATCTACTTGCCGTTGATCGTTCCACCGCGCACGGTAAACGACAAGCCCGAATAATGGGCGGCAGTCAATTGACTTTTTAGCATGAGCGTTCAACCATTTCACGACTATGCCTTTTCAACCGTCTGATTTGAATTAGAAGCGCGACAATTCAACCAATATTCTATGGTATTTGATTTCACTTTTTGTAGCACATCTTGGAGTAGCGGATCGCGACGTTCGACTCGTAGAATGGCCAATTCACATGCCATTCCGTCGATTACGATCAGTAATTTAACACCACCAACGGGAACAAAACGATTGCCAAGTACGGACGATGGTCGATTCTTCACCATTATCGATGAAACGAGCAAGGACTCCGATAGTTTCGATGAAACCGCTTCGTCTGATGACAACGACTCGGTTGACCAGAGTCATTTCTCAAGAAGTGGGTTTGTTTTCAAGATATGTGCTCGCACTCTTATCAGTCAGTAAGTGCGAGAATTGAAAGCGAAACTTCCCGACCCTTTTCGTTAGACACTTTAAATGAGTTTCTTTTACTAAATGAGCTTCATCGAGGTGCTTTTGAGATTTTTTCTAATTTAGTGGCATTCTGAACAAGTTTTCGAATTCAAAACTTGAACGAGCGGGAGTTGACGAAAAACAAACAAAAAGATGAAAGTGATCTTTCACACTCGTCCCGCGATTCGTTCCGTTGCTTTCGAGACGATGTGATCGGTTCTCGGCGATTTTATTCTCGCGTTTGCTGGCTCGTAAAGTCGGAAACAAAGCGGATAAACAAATCGCTGGGCGCCCAAATTCCTCTCAAATTATTGCGTCCACTTAATCAACTCGGCTGTCTGATTGGCAATGGAATGCTTTTTATTCAGGTTGTTACATCAGCTCGGTTAGCTCGCCGCATATACCTCACATGAACTACTCGGCACAATCACCAAAATTCAATTTGTCTGCTTCACGTTTCAAGGTAAACAACCGTTAAACTATTCGTTTCCATTGTTCTCACGCTTCTTCTTCTCGTGTTTCAGATTGTGCCCGTTGAAACACACTACAAACGAGGTCGTTGGAGCGCTTATGATTTCTATTTGCCCGAATCAAAACAACATGTTTTGTCGGGCAACAACACCAATCGAAGTAAGTCAACTCGTCTATATGATCTTCGACATTGAATCACACCAAATAAGAGTTCATTTCCGAAGCTTGTTGATTAAGTTCTTAATAATCTAAAAGGAAACCAACTAACGTCCAACTTTGCGCGTGTTCACGTTACGCAAACACACCATCTGATTTCTTCTCAATGTTTGCACCTTCCGCCAAGATCGTTCTTTTACTTCCGCTTCTCCAATAAAACACTTAAATTTTCAAATTCACAACGTCACATTTTGGACTCCCTCCAACCGAACGTTTTTACAACAATCTTTTACTTGTATATTGCAGCTTTGACACATCCGCAAACTCCTACGCATAACTCCGAATCAACGTTTCATTTGACTCCTCCACCAACGAAACGAGTTGCTCAACGTCCATTTTCAACACGAACTGCTCCATTGGCAACACCCGAACCGATGTCCACTCATTCGTTGGCGTTCGAGTTTTCGGACGGGGATTCCGATCGAGAAAACTCAATACCCACGAACGAAGTGAAGTTGATTGACCGAACCCTTTTACTTAGAGTTTTCAGAATCAATCGACTATGCGACGTATTGAAGTTCCAAATGCAACAAACAGCGAAATGGAAGATCAAATAAAACATCTCGCGAATTTGCGTGAAAACTTACAACAAAGACCACGACTTACACCTCCTGAAATCTGTAAGTTTTGAATAAGCAAATATAGAAACAACGGTCGGTGAAGTGGTCTTTTTTTATCAGTTTGAGGGTGAATTTTAAGTCACGCTCATATTTCTTATCGTCAATCTAAACGATCAAAACAGTTCTTGGTTTCAATAACTTTTCCTTATTTAGACCCGTTGAGTGGTCGTATAACACCATCGGAGATGCTACATCAATACGGGTTGGAACGATCGTTAAGTGCTACGGCAACACCATTCGGGACTCCGGCATCCGATCGTGCAACACTTCTCGGCTCCGCTGGAATGTTAAACACTGGTAGAACAGTTGAGGGAATCGAACCGTAAGTTGTTTTCATGATCTTTGGTATGCGCACTTGATTTTGTAACCCGAAACATTTCCGTTTTCGACCTCGACGATCTCATGACGTAATGAAATTTTCGTTGATTGACGAAAAGAAGATTCTCACACTTTGTCGATGCATCTCTTTATGATTCACATGAAGAAACTGGGTACGAAGACGAAATAATTCGATTGAGATCAGAAGTTAATGAAATCGGCAGTTGAGCTCTCAATCTTTTCTTGGTTATCAAAACTGCAAGAGATCATTCTCCTTTCGACTAGAACTCAATTGGCAGCCAAATCCTACGATTTTGACGGCTCTAATTTGTTTTCCGAACGCTTTTTGTTTTGATTGTCATGAACGTTTGCCCATTGGACAACAATCGGACTCGTCAAAGAAGATCACGTATTACAATTAGGAGACGAACGTTCAATTGATTGGCGATTAACTAGTTAAAAATATAAACTGGGCGGAGATTTTTGGCCTCGTAATACTCAGTTGGTATTACGTGCAGCGAGTTGCTTGTTTTTAAGGCGTCTACTACGTGTACAAAACGAGCCATACGACGAATCCTGTTGAGAAGATTGGCAAACAGCCGCTCAGACTTTTTAGTGAAGTGTACGGTTGCGATTTCGAGCGAATTATTTGCGTGTCGTATTAGAGCGCACCGTGTGAGTTTCATAGTCTCCAAAAACGTAAAGGCGTGTCTTCGTGTAGAAGCGAATTTACTTTTCATTTCGACCATTAAACCCAATTGACAGAAAAACTTGTCGACCTTATGGGACCATCGGAACTGATGTTGAAAACTTTTCTTATTACCAACCCCGCTACGGCAACTCTTGCTTTTGTTCGACAAGACAGTACTTTGGATCCACAGCTAACTAACTTCTTTGATTCGTGGTATGCGCCAAAAAGTCCGGAACAATGTCAATGGTCTGCTAAATGGGACGACGATAAGTAAGCGAAAGGTTTTTCTATCATTGTTCCATTTGTATGCGTTTGTACGAGGCTCCTTCGGATATCTCGTTGCACGCATCAATGACTTCCGGCTGTCGGTTTCGTACAAAAAACCTCGGCGAGCACTGAGAGGCCAAGAAACAAGTAGGAAAATTCTTTCACTTTGACACGCGGTTGTCGTGAGAGACTCAAGTCGATTGGGCGCTGAGATACGAGAAACGGCCACAAGAACTTTTAGAAAATGCGCCGTTCCACTTTGTTCGTTTTTCGCTTCTTGTTTTTGTGAATTTCACACACGACAACTTTCGATTTTGACACGCGAAGCATGTTGTCGAAGAGCCCGCTGAGTAACACGGACAGTCGACTCGTTTGGTTGAATCTATTGAGCCCCAGGTAATGCATCACTCAGAGCAAACGATCAGCGAGCGCACGCGAAACTGAGCTTTTGGCAGTTCGATCGATCTCGTTGGGCGGCGTTCTCAACGTTTAGTCCCGCCACTTCATTGCCCCGCATGTTCTCCGTAAAAGGAAAACCCACGAGCAATAAAAATGGAAACCTAACGGTCTATTTGTGATTTTCGTTCCGACAGCCACGCGTCCCCAAAATACGTCGCAAATTTCCGGAACGGCGACCGTTCCGAACGGATCGCCGTCTCCTCAACAAATTCCAACATCAGCGATGTCCGCACAACTGCGGGCTCCGTTGAATGTTCGTCGTCGACACTCCTTGAATCCGGAATCCCTTCGGATCTCTCCGTTGGTTACAAACTCCAGTGGTAGTCCAACAGCTCGAGCCGTTCTCACACGTAATCGACGTTCGTTTGTTTTCAGCTCCTCCGGCATTGTAAGCGGCTCATCAGCGGGAAATGCTGTCGGTCACCCGCTTAATGGGACGCCCATCGTCGCTATTGACTGTAAGTTTAAGAGATGATTGATGAGTAAATAATCGAGAAATGTTTTAGCAAAAATCGAACAAGCAATGGTAAGTGTTTTCATTTTTCTGGCGGGTAATTTGTTTGTCGATTTAATTTTACAATTGACACTTGAGTGAAGAAGTGAAATTCATCTAATTAACGAATGGGTAAACGCGCGTTTAAACGAACTCATGTGTAATGTCCTACTCGAACAATGGGCGGCGTTTTGTTGGGTTTGAAGACGGTGCAAAATGTCGAAAAGTTTTTGTTGTGTCAATAGTGAGCACGAAAAGATAGTCACGAGTTACGGCGACTAACCTTTGGTCGGTCGTGAAGAATTGCAGAGTACTTCGGTGTCTACGGAAGTTGATGTAAACGTTACAGTACAGCGGAACGTCCACCTGTCATTTCAACTTAGCAGTCGGCCATTCACATTTGGGGCATCCGTCGATGAATTCGATGACGGAAGAGATTGCGAAATTGATGGGGTTGCGAAAGCAGCGATTGTTTCCAAGAGTTTATTCTTTTAATACAATAGAGTAAACAGAATTCGCACGGCACTACACAGCATTCAAACACAAAAACATCATAAATCTTTTTATTGGGATCACCGCGAACATCAAACAGAAATCACGGCCGACGAACGACCTTTGGCTTGTTTTCACTTTAAACACCGTAACCGTTCAAATTGATTACATGCCATAAATCAGCCGGACGAACTTTATGTTCTTCGACGTTTATTGTTGACCGGTTCTCGAGTTTAAGGCCTCACCCATTTCTCTCAAGGGTTAATCGAACAACACGTCAAAGTTTTTGGTTTACTTCTCTAGTCGTTAATCATCACTTTGATTCGATTAGTGTAAATTTCGAAATCGGGAATGATGAGAGATTGATGACGACGAGAATCATGTTTTTGCAAATCCACGCGCTCTTCGAAATTCACGAAAACACAACCGTTTACACTGCCGATTGGACCATTGATCGGAATAACCTGTTAATCGAAAAGCACATGCCCTTTTGTTTTTGTAAACAAACATTTCTACGGTACTCTTCGAGTTTGCACGTTTAGAAATGTCGATTATCTAAGACTTCCGGAAACTATTTTCTGCACATCAACCTTGTGATTCTCTTCATCTGTTGAATTGCAACGAACAGCAAGTATTGTACGGTTGTAAAGCTCCATTGACTGACCATGTGCTGTAGTGTTCAACTGCACAATTTTTTGGGGTTACCCTTCGGTTATGATCATAATCGCAGTCTCCGCCCATTTCCTTTGACGTACAATACCAGTGACTTTGTTGTTTTGTGTTTGAGGTTAACGCACTACATACACAAAATTTCAAATAACGCCCAAATTGTGTGTATTCGTCTTGGGGGGTGGAGAGAAGAATCTTCTATGCCATAAGAAGCAAGGACGTGGCAGTTCAGAACATTAAAAGTTTGAATTCTGTTCCTCCAAGCATCAGTTGATCAGAAAGTTAAAAGCTCAGATCCTTACGTCTTGATATTAATAGCGAAATGTGGAACTCTTCGACTGATTTCGGCAATCATTTTGCGGTAAATTAATTTTCGGGTCGAATTCTCTAATTCCAATCAAAGAATATTTTCGATTAAACGAATCGATTTTAGGACCTTGTGAAGACCCATCTCATGTTTGCGGTACGAGAGGAAGTTGAGCATTTGAGATCACGAATTATGGAACTTGAAACAACGGTTAGTTCAGAGATCAAGCCGATCATAAACGAGTTTACTTTGAAGGTTGTGCATTTGGAGGCGGAGAATTCGATTCTTCGTGAGCACGTACCCTCAAATGTTATACAATCTCTTTCGCTACAAACCAATTCAACACAATCAGGCACCACAACAATGTCCTAAAGTACAAAAACCCGTCTCGTAGCTCGCAGAGACAACCGGTGATCCGCAGCTCCGAGTTAAACACACGTTTCATATCAGAATAATTTCGTTGTTTCTTTCTCTTACCTCCGATGTACATATATAGTCAACAAAGGAGCAGTGGATTGACGTTATAGTTTCTTTTAAGTTAGTCGCACTTTGTACTAAAAGGCCACAGATGATCACATTTCGGGTGCACAGATTTGCATTGATTTTAGTTAATCGGGTGTTAACTCTTGTTTACTAATGTGTAGATACGTTTTTCTGTTGTTCAACAAAAGCATATGAATAAAATTGCAATAACATTGATCGGTTAGAAACAAAAGATGTACGTACAAATCGAGAAATTGGGGCAAATTAGTCGTCGGATGTCTTCGCGGAATGGCGAGATGAACTCAACACAACGACGAACAAATTGCATAATTGAAGTTTTAAAACCGGAAACTTGCGGTAATTGCTGATTCTTGTGAAGTTGTTTCGTCAAATTCTTGGAACCGATTAGATCAGACGATTGATTTGATTAGCCAACTGATCACTAAACTCGCGAACTAAGTTCGAAATAAGTTCATGACGATTATCATAACCGAACTAGTTGTTGTTAAATTCACTACCCAACATGTTCAATCAATGTGACAAATAAACTTTGTGTTTTCAACTGACACCTGTACGACAAGAAATTCCCTAGTTAAGAGCAATCGACTCTCACGCAGAAGAACAGAACGCCAAGAACATTTTCGGGCCTCGTTTCCTACTCACTCCAGCTTTTGAGTTTTGTTGCTTTTCGTTCGAATTTCTATTTTGTTTCGGTTTGATTCAAACTGTTTTTAGGTTTATCGCAATGGCTTCAACTAAGAAACCCGCCGGAAAGGCCCAACCAAAAACCGCCAAAAAAGCGGCCGCAACAAAACCCGGTAAGTGGACTTGTTTGGATTTTATGTTGGATGTGTGATTTTAGCTGATGGAAAGGTCGACAAGGCGTTGAAGGCAAAGAAAAATGTTGTCAAGGGAGTGCACACCAAGAAGATCAAGAAAGTTCGCACCACTCCGACCTTCCGCCGTCCTCTTACCTTGTTGCACAAGAAGAGTCCGAAGTATCCGCGCAAATCGTTGCCGGCACGAAACAAGTTGGATGCCTACGGAATCGTCAAACGTCCGTTGACTACCGAGTCGGCCATGAAGAAGATCGAAGACAACAACACTTTGGTTTTCATCGTCGACGTTCAATCGAACAAACGCCAAATCAAGGCCGCCGTTCACAAGTTGTACAACATTGATGCTCAAAAGGTAATTTCTATTTACTTCGATTCTATTGCCTTTGTGTCTTAGGTGAACACATTGATTACTCCGCATCACACGAAGAAAGCGTTCATTCGATTGAGCGCCGAGTTCGACGCTCTCGATGTTGCCAACAAGATCGGTATCATCTAATTCAATGGACAAACTTTGTTTTTGATTGTTGTTCTTGGACCGTTATAAAGATTTTGTTAATTTAACTTCTCTTCATTGCAATCAAAGCCAAATTTCGTGGGGACAGAAAGGAATCGAAAAGTGGAATTAAGAATACACGATTCTCCATTTCTTCGAGGAACGTTTTGCGATCCACAAGAATCAACGATTCGATGACTGGAGCAACCATTTGTCGTAACGCGTAAAATAGTAGCACGCGATACTTCGATTCGGAAATCATTTGTTCAATCTTTTTGCGAACTAATTTGTTTGTTTCCTGAAATGAAGCTGCTGTTTGAATTCGAAAGAAGAATTTTCTCACTAATCTCTCGATTAGCTTCTGTTGTTTGGGTCGATCGGCAGTCGTTAGTTTCGCATAAGACCAAAAGTCCATCTGAGTGGCGTGTTTCACGGAACGCATTCGTTGATGCCGAGCTGATGGATCAATAACACGTTCTTTTGTATCGTCGTAGAGCCCAAGCAACAACCATTCCAACGCTGCTCGATACGGATTTACAAACAAGACATCGTCATCCTGTAAAATCTTTAGAAAGTCATAGAAACAAACAAACTTTTGTTGATTGTTTTAAGCGATCCAAAAAACGTTCGTTGTCACTGCAGGCCAACTCCCGACTCGCATAAGTGAGTCGAACGTCGGCATATTGGTTGCTCATCGGAAATCCAGAATAAAAAGTGGAAGCAAGTTCAGTGAAGTCAGCAGAAGTCTTATCATGTCCACCATTCAAATTGTGATAACAACAACCGAAATTTATAAGCGACTTCACGTTCGAATTTGAGACAAAGCTACGAATCATGAGCGGCGAAAGATCCCCACATGTGTGAAGACCAATTAGCATTGAGTTAACATTCGTTTTGTTGCCAATTTGTTCGTGTTTGTTAATGAAAGCAGCACGTCGATTCGGAACCTGCAATGCGGAACCTTTGTGTTTGGCTGCTTTCTGAGTTTCGACATCCAAGTTAAGTGCTTTTCTCACGTACTGAAATACGTTTATTACCAACAAAGTAGTTGATGTTAACATACCTGTTCATTTCCTTCAATTGTTTGAATCGGAATTGCCAAATGAATTGAGAGAATACGCGAAAGATGTCCGATTCCAGCGCCAATATCTACGATCTCATCGATGTGCATTCCTTGTTGTTTGCACAGTTCGGTAAGTAAAATGACCAGTTCGTTGACACGTTCTATTTCATGTAGTTTTTTCTTTTTGATACCTTTGATTATCCATTTCTGCGAGTTCTGTAAGCGATCGAACTGGGGATAAGGAACAGAATTCTGGAATTTTCAATTTGACTTTCTATGTAAAACTATTACCTTCAATCCCAAAATCCGTGTTATGTCTTCGGGCAATGGAATTGATTTGTGTTGAGGAAGAGCATGAACTTTGATTGCAATCTTTAACGAGACCAACAATAATGGAGGAACTTCACTTGTTGGACAAAGACGCGAAGAGTTACGGTTGAGTAATCCTTCCACCACATCTACAATAGTTTTGGTATTCGGCGCAGAAGCGATTAAATGGTTGAAATATGAGCGAATTGATGTCGGAAGATTAGTCCAATGATCTTCGACGAAGTAGTCACTCATGTACACATCGCCAAAACGTTGTATTTCTTTTGTTAGTTGAGCTAATGACATAGACTTTGAACGCGGTAAATGGCTAGTAATATGCTTGACAAGTAATTTGTTGAGTAAAAATCATAAGATCGCGAAACCAATGAATTATTTATAACATTTATTGCTTTGTACAAAAAAAACTGTAAGAATACTCAGTTAGCTTTGGAGATCGTTGTTGTTACAGCCACGGTATCGTTACTTCTGAAAGTACGTTGACTCAAAAACAAACAAGCTCACTAACCTCAAAACGGCATTGTCAAGCACAACCCCAGTTGGTGTTTTCATTTTTTCCATCAGAAAGTGCTCTCCAGTTTTCTGCATTGCCAGAAACTTTCCTTTCACAGCGACTCGATCATACATTCGAATGTCAACCTGAAAATTAATTTAGAGCAAAAAAGGACTACAACTGACCGGTTTTTGGTAGAAAAATTTGATCGTTTTTAAGTATCGTTCACGCAGATTGGCGTTAATTTGTTGCTCTTCAGCAGTTAAGGGATCCATTTGTAACCGTAAAGAAGTGCCGATAAGTTTTACTTTAAAGATTACATCAAAATGCCAGTCCTTTTCAAATAGAACTTTCTAGTCGAAAGCTCACAACAAACCATCTCATCGGTAAGATTATACGATTAGTTTATTTGAGATCAATCAGCAACATTAGGCACGACATTGTTTACAAACTTGATATTCTTTGCATGTTGACGTGTTGTGGAGTTGGCGGATAATCCGACTGTCGAGTAACCAAAATCCGACGATCTATCGTACCGTCGTATTTCTTGCGATCGAAAAGCCGATAACCGAATGAAAGACACAGAACGAGTAGAAGAATAAGAGCAAGCACGAGACACGAAACCACAATTTTGAATGTCACCAGTTCGCGTCTTGTACTCACTTCCGACGGTGGAAATGTTGTTGTCATGTAATTGACAAGTGATGGAATGTAGTGATTCCAAAACGCCACTTCTTCGTATCGATAATCTCGTGAGATTGTGCCCAACGAATTCAAAGACGTAAACTCTGTGTAAGTGAAATTCAAATACCAATGAGCTCGCGGTTCATACGCAGGCCATAAACCTGCACGAGGTAAATTTGGATCACTAAGACAGCCGAACGTCACTAATCAAAAATTGTGTTTGAAACTCACGAATATTTGATGAATTGACGAAACATTGTAGAGAACAATTGGCTTGCGTTGCGATCAACCATGTACCAGGTAACGTTTTTGAAGTGCTGCGGTAAAAGATGTCGTGGCATAAATGGAAAGCCGAACAAAAGATACAAATCGCATTCATGGCAAGTACCCATCCAAGTCGGAAATACTCGCTCAGCAGGATCGAACGTATTTTGTCGACTAGCTGAGAAGTTGTACGTATTAACGTAGAAGAACGTCCGAGATCCCGTTAGCGAATGCAAATAAGCTGATTGATCGATTGGTGCGGTATAATAGGCGTCAGTTACAAGCTAAAAATGAACATCATAAAAGTTGACCGTAAAATAAGCACCTGAATAAATTTATCACGAATCTTCCAAACATCCGATGGATCGGGCCAATAAGTGTAATAGGCTTCAATTGCTTCAATAATTGCTTCGCGGTTCATTGTGTAGTTATGACGAAAAGCGTATTCAATTACGAAACTGTGCAAATAAGCTCGATCTACTTCGAGAAAGTTTGTGAATTCTCCTAATGTCCGATCCTCAAGAATGACTTCCGATCCATCATGCAAATTAAGCCCGGTAAGATAGGGAACTGAAGAATAAATGTTGGCACCACCCACTGGCACTTGATTCAACAGATACAACGGATGTGCAGGCAAATCACGGCCATCAACGGTTGGAAGGAACAAATAGCGATTATATTCAATCTTAAAAACATAGCAATTAAGTGCTATATCAACAACATACCGGAATGTTCGGTTGGTTTGTTTTCGAAATTGCTTGAATTATATCGTTGGCTGATCGTGTGAGAATGCAATTCCAGACGTGTTGAGCCACCGCTTGTGTGCATCCAAGATAACGTCCCAACTTCAAAGTGTTGTTAAAAGCAACTAAATTGATATCACAGTAAACATAATATTGAGCTTCTTAATTACGAGCTGGTTTTCCAATTGTCGAATGATACGACACCTCTGCGCCGGACATTGCAGCAACGCTTCGAAACAAATCTACGAATTTTCAAATGTACTTTATGTCTTATGAACTAACTTTTAGAGTACGGTGACAACCTAAAAACAGATGCGTAGTTCTCATATAAATTTTCGACTTACATGTGTATTCCAGCGCTAACAGCTCCAGCATCATGACCCACAATTGTAACTTGCTGTGGATCACCACCAAAAGCTGCGATATGTTGTTGGATCTTAAAATTTTTATCGTCAAATAAAACGTTCAAATTACCCAAGTTAACGCGCAACGTTGATCTTGTATTCCGTAGTTTCCACTTTCTGTATCGCCCAAACTCATGAAGCCTAAAAAACTGACCATCAAGCAATCATTCAAGTTTAACAAACCAAAAGGTCCAAGTCGATAGTTAATGGTGACAACAACAATGCCTCTTGAAGCTAAAACATGACCGGGCCATTCATTTCCTACAAAATTCATGGAACTTCATAAAAGACGATAAGTTTCTACCTGATCCCGTTTGGAAGTTGCCTCCGTGAAAACTGTAATTTACATTAACAAACTCGAGGATGTTAGATAACTCACAAAGCAATCACTGGATAATTTCGACTCGAAGTTTTGGATGCCTAAATGGAATCATAATATGATGGTGGACGGCAACTTACATCCGGAGTAAAAATATTAAGATAAAGACAATCCTCGCTTACACGAAACGGATAAGGATCATTGATAAACAAAGAAGGTCGAGCTTCGACTTCTTGCGAACAAGAGGCACCATATTCGAAAGCCAAAAACGGGCCATCGCCGGGCAATTGGTTCATCAATTGCGGTGACTAAAAGGTGAAGAAATAAACGGTTGTTAATTTAAATTGATCACTTTAAATCTTCTTGTTGTCACCGGTGGTTCTGCATACGGTAAGCCGAGAAACGAGTAAACAGTAAGGTTGTTAAATGGCGGAACGGGATTTGGATCAAAATGCGTGTCCGTGTATCGCAACTGCTCCAATGGGTCGTGATCTATGAGCCATGGAACGTTTTCAATCAAATGTCTACGTCCAATAACTACTCCAATTGACATTCTAACCACAACTTCATTTTCAGATGTACCCTAAAGTAATTTACAAATATAAAAACGACCAATCTTATTTACCATTCCCGGCTTTCTTGTTGTACTTGTGCCAAACGGATTCCACAAATCAATCGGACGTCTAGCTTCGTTAAACTGTGCATTTGAATGCAGAATGTGAAGTACAATTATTAACACGACCGTCGGAAACATTTTTCCAAGACGCTCAACGTGACTCACACCTTGACGGCGAGCGATTTTCACTCATACGTTTTGTACGAAAAGTCCCAGTGGTCAACAAGCGGCGTTCGAACAGTTCGAGACTCTCGCGTTGTCGAGCGAAGCGGAAGGTCGCAGGGTTCGGCAAACAACTCGATCGCCGTTTGGTTCCCGTGGATACGAAAATGAGTCGAAGCGGCAATCAGAAGTTCGACTCTCCGTTAAGTGTGTTTGTTTAATTAAGATTATAGACAATAAGTAATAGCTTCAATTGCCGTCTGGAAGCAAGTTTGTAGACTTTTCGTTTGACTGTTGATCTAACGGATATTTTCGAAAGAATTCGCCGGAAAACCAACAAATTTTGGGGTTGATATGAAAGCAATCGAAAACTCAGTTTATTGGCTTCTTGAACAAATATACAAGGCATATAAAAAGCGTTTAGGACTTATTCGATGGATTTTCGTTGTCTTTCGGTGGCTCTGCAGATGGTGCAGGATGTGGTTGATCACAATGACCGCGACAGTGCTCTGTTTCTGCTTCGTCTTGGTCCCATGTCGACGGATCGTCCCATTGTCGCGGTTTCGAATAAATACAACAACATTTGCTTTTCATTCGACCCAAATTTTCGTTGTCGACGGTATCGGCAGTAAATGTCACTCGTGGACGGTTGGAGTTGCGGAGATGTAGAACCAAATGCTCGGTTTGAGTGTTTGACGAGCCACTGGTTGCCGGTTCATTTGTCGCCACAGCCGTTTGAGTGACAACATCTTCATAAACGAACAAGTAAAGTTAATGCAAAAATCGGCTTACCAGGAACCGTATGTGTTACGCTCATTTTGTTCTTCAGAAAACGATTTCCACAACAAAAACAATCACAACTCGTTTCTAACTTCAGCTGTCTACTCGCGTCTTAGTACTGAACATTGCTCTCAACTGGGCGCGCCAATTCAAACGCCAATTTTTGAGACACGTGGAGCAGACTCAACGATTGTGTTTTGAAACAACTGAAGTTGTGGTTTGAAGATGTTGATTTGTTGTTATCGGGAAGGTTGTTTTGTGCGCAATTTTAACGTTTATTAGAATATGAAATTACATGGTAAAATCGGCAAACACTAGACGAGATCTGAGGTTTTAGCTAATAAGCTTAGTAGAAATCAGTTTCAAATATAAGCGTTAAATGCGACTCATTTGTTGTTGTGGAACAGACTGAAAAACACGAATTTTCAAACGTTATTCATAAACGAGACTTACGGATTGCACCACCAGTTGCTGGGGACCTCGACCTTGTTGTTGTACTGGTTGATAGATGTATTGTTCGGGCATATTCTGCGGAGTTCTGTAAATCACTTGTTGTCCAGCAGTGGGTCCTTGATGCGGAGCTGCGGAGACGATGATATGTTGATGTTGATTGTTGTTTGGACCATTAATTGTTTGCATGTGTGCCATTTCAACTGGTTCTTCTTTCGTTGCCGTTTCAGATAAATTACGATGAACAACACTCTGAAAATGAGTTTAACGAATGAAATTTATTGTAAGTGCTACCTGATAGATTTCCTCGAAACGATCAGCACTCAACGTTGTAGTTCGTGTTTCATTTCTTACGATTCCACGTTCTTCAGCGATTTTAGCCCTTCGCTGTCGCATTCGTTCTGCAGTTCGACGGTTTCGTTCAGCTCGTTGGTCCGGAGTTTCCATTGCACGACGACGTCGCGAACGTTCGGCATTGGCTTTCCTACGACGAGCAATCTGTTCGTCGGTTAGATTGCGGAATCGATGCGGAACCGGACGATCGGCATTTGAAGTCGACGTGGTCGGTTGGCGATTTGTGGGGGCTTGTTGTGATTGTTGGATTTGTGATGGCTGAATTATAATGTGCTGTGGTTGTCCGCCTGCTTGAGAAGTGGGATGGTTTGCAGGCGACGGTTGAGTTTGAATTCGAATAACATGCAAAGGTTGATGATTTCCATAGTTATCTTGAGCCAACACCAGTTGACCATTGTTGCCGGTCGTATTGCCAGCCGGAACCAAATGGAGTTGTTGTTGTTGTGGAACTAGAATCTGTTGTTGGCCTCCTTGGCCGGCAAGTTGCATATGTTCGGGCAAAGTAACATGAATCGTAAGGGGACCACTTCCAGTAGTTGATACAGGAATCGGGACGGTTATTATCGTTGGCTGTTGATGGCTCTGACGATATTGAGCGGCTGATGTTGGCTGATGATAAACGGCTTGATGTTGAGGCATTGCCACAATTTGCATCGGTTCTCCTTGTCCATACGCATGACCTTGCGAGTTACCAGCCGTTTGATCAACTTCGTACTCGCCAAGATATTCCTTCGGATAAGACTGTTGCTGCGTTCTAAAGGATTCAAACGTTCAAACTAACAAGTTCAAAACTACTTACTTGCTGCGATTTCTACGCATTCGATCGGCGTGTTGTCGAAGTCGTTTTTCTCGTTGTTCGGGAGTTTCGTTTTGACGACGACGACGTTTAGCTTCGGCTGCAAGTCTTCTTCGACGCAAAAGCTTTTCGTCGGCACCAGCTTCAATCGATCCTTTTTTTGCAGTACTTGAAGCTGATTCAGTCGAGTAAGTAGTTGGCGATAGCTCGAGATCGTTCTGAAAGCCAATCAGTGGCTATCATTTCCATTAAATTCATCCGAATTTCTATTGTATTTTGCATTATAAGAGATATTTTATAGCGAAATGATTGTGAATCATCAAAACTCGTACTTACAATGAAAGAGTCGTCAACAATCACAACGTCGTTTCGCACGAAGGACGATAACTCGCTGTGAATATTTGAATCCTGAACAAATTGACCGTGATTGTTGATGGCAAATTCGTATGCGTCTTCTAACAATGGCCCCCGCCCAGATTCGAATTTAACTCGTCGCTCAATGTTGTTAGCTAATGAACCTAAACATTTCGAGATGTTCGGATTTGATTTTGCTTCTTTGATCATCACACGAATCGCTATTAAATGGTTACGGTAATTGTAATATGAATCAAAATCAAAGAAGGCAACAGACAAAGTACGGTACTGGGTCAAGCAGAGGCATCACATCACACAGATGGATGTGCGTAGGTATTCTAATAGAGAAGAGTGAGTCGCGCGATAAAAGCGTTTGCATTATGCCCATCTTGTAATAGACGAAAAGGCCCAACCAACAAGAAAACATAGCGAGTTCGCACTTCGCATAGCGCGGGCGAACATGCCGATTGAGCACAACGCGAAAAGACGGAACCCGATTTGAAGACTGGTGCGTTTGCTGCAGATACGCATCACGTGTGCACAACGACACGAGGGGAAGGTCGTAGCAGCTGCCTTTCGCACTGCGTCCGCTCTTCGCCTTTTCCTTCGTTGAGACTGAAGAGACAAACATGAGAAACACACACTCTCCTTCTCGTCCGTTTTTTCGGCAAACGGACACCAGAATGTGCGTTGGAAGTCGGTGGTGGTTGAAAAGAATTTCTTTCAAATTCGAAACGCTGTGAAAAGCAATCGTTCAAATTTCCAGTTAAATTTCGTGTTCAACAGCAGCTAATGCTTCGACCAACCTTCTACACCGAATGGAATTCAAAGTTTATTAACAAATAACTCAAATCGTGGAGAGTAATGGACGAAAACAGAAATTAAAGTCTGAGCCAAGGAACAGGGAGCGCAACTAGTGAAATCAATGAGAAATATCAAAATACATGTTCTTTCTATAACCGATTATTTTGTGTTGAATAATGATATCAAACAATTGAATAAGTGCAACTCATAACAATTGACGACAGTACAACTAACAGTCTTTTCTGTACGAAACAGTTAAAAATTTAAGAATTTTTGAAAGAAATATTTCGGATACCTAAGTATTGAGTATTAAAATCAGCGTCTAAATTGCATCTCTAACTTTTTAGCGGAGGTGATTGAATGAATCTGCGAGATATTAACCCTACCGTATATGCGAATAGATTTGGCTAAGCGCAAGGTTTGCCGAAATGAAACGTAGTTGATAAATTATGCTGCAAAAATAAGCGATGGGTTTAAGAATTGGAACGAGATCGCTAAACGTTTGGAAGACAACGACTATTGAGAATGTATAATGTAAATGAAAGGAACGTATCAATAGAAAGATTGTTGTGTAAAACTTCGGTCCCGCCGATTTAACGTTTAACTGAGCATCTTTTGGACTAACGAACGAGTTTCGGCGTTATCCATGTCGAACTAAACAAGAAACAGTCTTCGATTGTTCATCATCTTTAACTCACAAGTCCTTGTGTGATTTTCCAATCATAAACTTCGTCCAAATGAAGTGAATCGTTTGCTGATTGATAGAGTGAAGGCTTGAAATCGCTATCGAATTCAATTCCATGGAAGTCGTTTGACAGATGATTTTGCATGTCCGGCGCAATGTGCACTTGTTGTGGCAGAGCGTTTTGCGCGAAGATTGCTGGATTCATTGACTGTTGTTGAAGCTGATTTCTGTACATTGTTTGCTGTTGATTGGGTTGTTGCATTCCAACAAGCATTCGTTGTGGACCCGTTAAGCTGGGAGGTGTTACACTGGCAACCGGAAAACGTGAACCGGGCATTGAAGCGTCTAAGAACACAAAGATTCGAAAAATTAAACTACTTTCAAAATACCATTAACCGCCATTGATGTTGGAGCACCATGATTCATAGTTGCACTGGGATGAGAAGGCGAACTTGCGTTTTGTCGTGCTTGTACCGTGGTTCTTAGTTCTTGACGAATTGATTCGGACGAATGCCGTTTGTTTTGATTAGCCCATTGAGCCTGTTGTTCGTAACTGGAATCGTGAAAAGTCAAAACAGAAATCTTAAGCCATCACTTACTTATTTGACATATTATTGGGCACATTGTTGGGATAAGAATTCAAATGATTCATTGAAGCAGAAGGATTAGAGAATTGGTTTCCCATCGGTCCATTTAAGTGCTGTGCTGTTCCTTGTTGATTGTTGAACATTTGAGCAGGTTGAGGAAACTGCTGCAAAAAAGGATGTTAAAAACAAAAATTCTAAAATTGTTTACTTGAAATTGTTGATTCGGTAAAGCGTTTGGTTGCATCGAATTCATGAGTTGAGGTTGTTTGATGCCTCGTCGAGTGGCATTTGCGTTTGCTTGTTGCGCGTTCTTTCTCTTCTGTCCCGCCTTTTTGTTGGTAGCTCCTACAGAAGACGGCGGTGTTGCGGACATTCCAATGTTCTGCGTCTGTTGACCATACATCCCCTAAATACATTGATCGAATACGAACAAGACGAATCCGCTTACCGCCTCATTCATTACTGGCGGTGTTCGATAAATCGGAAGATAGTCGTTTGGTGTATTAGACATCATCGCCGGCTGTTGATTCCAAGACATCTGTTGTCGAGCATTTGATTGTTGATTCATTACGTTCATTTGCTGATAGCCGGTTGGCATTCCATTCATATTCATCGGATTCATGGAATTAAGGCTTCCGTAATTCGGAGGCATGCAATGACCAGTATTTGTCATTCCTTGAGGATTCGGCATCGAACGAACATTCATTTGATTCGGATAACCGTTAGCCACTTGTGAAGACATCGAGTTTACCTGCTGACCACTGTGCTCGTATTGTTGTTTGGGGAAGTTGTTAACGCTAAACAATAACCCCTTTAACATATGAAGACAAACAAATTAAAGAGTTTAGCGAACGGTTTTTTTATCATCGAAAGGATAACTTCCGCTGAATGAAACCCGTTAGTTTGCACAAAAATGCGACCAATTCGCTTTAGAACACGTGAGAAAAAGATTTGTGTGGACGAACAGGAAGGAATGTGAAGATACGACTACTTAGTTGTCAATATCCGACCAGAAGAATTAGAATGAACTCGGGAGAAAACAACAGTTATTGAAAACGTGCAAAAGTAAAAGCATTTGAAGTGAAAACTAATGGGAAGATCAGTAGCTGACATCGATTCACCGCCCATGACCTTTGGAAGCGATCAGATATGGCCGACAAACGACTTCACGATAATACGAAATACCTCGGGAAATGTTTGCGAGCGTTTTTTCATATTCGATTGGTTGCCGACGGGTAATTTGGTCAACGATACAAAAGGTAAGAAACGACAGGAGGTTAAAACGAAAGCTTTCGGCTTTTTAAAGCGAGAGCCCAATAAACGAAATTCGGCATTGTGCACAGAATGGCACACATGCCATAGCGTCATCACACCGCGCCGGGCTCGGAAATTTGGAAGCGAAAAGAGGCGGCCGAGTTTTGGGCGTTCGTGTTTGACGTTCTCGACAAGTCCAATGGCCAAGTCGACGTGCCGACGACCGCAAGACCAAAGGACGAAAGCCATAGCAAAGGGGGTGGCTTATTGCAGTAAACCAATTACTGTACATGCACAAACCGAATCATGTATACCAAATTGTCGGTGAGGTAATTGTGTCGATCTCAAACGAAAAGACGAAAATCCGTCGGACGAAAAGCAACGGCGCTGTGGATCCTCTGCCAAAACAGAATGGCGAGTGGTCAAACCGTGGCAATAAAGACGAGAAACAGGCGCAAAGTGGCGAGTAAGTCCACTCGTCTTGAAAGCGCGCGACGGCCAAAAATCGGAAAGCGCGCGCCAAAGTTCTACCCAATGTCAAGGTTTGGAGCTATCAAACGAGCGAGGCGACGAGACGGATACCCTTTTGTGCCAAGAGAGAGCGAGTTATAATAATCGCATAAGACAACCGATCAGGTCGTTACCGTTGGGTGTCTTCAAACGGTAAGCTTGTTTACTGTCAGTTTTTTTCTATCAAATCGAACTTACGCAGCTGATCCAGCGGCTGTCGTTGGTGTTTGAAATTGACCGGAAAATTGTGAACCGCCGTAGGCCGACGATCCTCCAGTGATCATCGAGCGCAAGCGATTGGTGGCAGAACCGTTAGCCACTGAAGGCAAACTGAAAAAAAACAATCAGACCCGAAAAAACAGTTGATTTCAAAGTTAAAACTCGAAGGAGAAAAAAGTATAAGAAAACGAAATTTGAAAATCACGCTCTTCGGTTTGGTGTTGATTTTTTTGGCGGACATCACGAAAATTGCGCGGAATCGACGACTCTCTGGGCGCTTAAGAAGACCGACAAAACCAACGCAAAATCGACCAGTTCGCCTCTCATGCTCTTCGCCGATCGTTTCCACCGCGATCTTCCAACTCTTTCCGCCCGCCACTTCTCGTCGACTTTTTGGTTATGCGAGCGAGACAATAAAAATAAAGAGCATGTATAGGTGTGACGCTTTAGCCCTCGCAGTCAAAAATTAACTCGAAATATACGCAATGGCATATTTTGGCGTCCATTAATACGCACAGATTTATCAACAACCCAACGTCACACCGCACTCAATTCCTTGAGTGAAACACCAAAAATGACGTCGCAGAGAAGGAAAAAAGTCAACTGCGGTATTACGAGTGCAGGAACATGCTCACTGGCGTCATCTAAAAAGACCACGTGCATTCCGGGGCCTTCGGGTCTAAACGGTTGTTGCGCGAAACTGGAACTTTCACGTCCATCCGCACAGATTCGTGTGTCCAGCGAGAAAAACAGACGCATGTAACAAATAGAAAAAACGTCTGTCACATTCCGCTCACGTGAGTTCGCGGTTTACGATCGTAACCATCCACTCGAAAAAATTGCCTTCCATTACGGTAGTTAGTGACCACGACGAGAAAATTCGCAGTTTGATCGGAATTTTGGAAACAAAAGAAAACGAATTGCAGTGCACCGAAGTGTTTGATAAGCAAAAACTTCACGAATGTGCTGCGAAATTCGTGCCCTGAATTCATCACGTGCATTGAAGCAACGTAATGAAAATCAACGAACACCGAAGATTTCAATTTCACAAACTCGAAATGGAAAACAAAACAGATCAAAATATAACCATCAAACTTCTTCAACAAACGAAAGGATTCAACGGCTGAGAAGAAAAGAAGATACACACGTTCGGCTGAGCGTTTCACGAGCAGATTAAAAAACGACGGGAGAACGGCGGCCAAAGAGTCCCGAACTCGCAACTCTAACGGTCTCCAATTCCAATGGCCATTTATTATACGTTCGTATACCACTTTGGTCGGCAGGAACATCCCGCAAAAGATTTTCAAGAAGCAATGACAAAGTAATAAACACAACTGTAATGCTAAGCAATGTGTTTCATTAAGCTGCAGAAGCTGGTGAAAAGCACATGATTAAATAACTCAAAATTCGCTCTTTCAAGCTCTCTGTTTAATCAGATGAGAGTTTTGCTCAAACGCTTGAGGTTGTTGTAATAGTATGTTTAAGTAATTTATTTGATTTTTTGGCAAACGAACCGACCAGAAACAATGATATCGTAGCAACACTCAATTGGCCATGCAATTGCTGTAATGAATTCCAATTTTTGATATCCACTCAACTACGCTCTTAATGGAAGTGTTTTCGACGCGTTTGCTTCGACTTTTTTTGTTGAAATTTTGTTTTTTCCAATTCAACACGAACAAAATAGTAGTGCCGGGTAATTGGGCCAAGAGTGTCTGATTACCTATAAAACGGTGGACGACAAGTTACCAAGGCAACAAACAAGTTATGCCTCGCCAAATAGTAATACTTCCATCGGCACCCATTGACTTTCTGTCAGAAATACCCGTTTAACCGGCCAACCCATTTCCACTCATTCGCTTTACAACCCTTTTAGTTGAAGAAGTACGAGTTTGAGAATTCTCTTTGCATCTTCCGCCTTTAGAACTCACTGATTAATTAAACAAAATAAATTCAATTCGTTTCGTACGATTTTCAAAGCTTTCCATCTTTTACCAATAAATTCCCTTGGAATTGGGTGTCATTTTAAGTGTGTCCGTCGAATCGCCGCATCAACAAGTCGGAATGTGAAAGACCGGAAACAGTTGATTTGTTTGAATTTTGTTGCAAAAAAGTTTCTTGCTCATAACTTTCGGCGATTCTGCTTGAAAGCTGTTTGGCCACTTGACATCGAAAAGTCGCGCAGTTTGACTTCTCGTTGACAAGTTCACGGACAATTTCGAAGGTACGAAGCTGTCATTTGACGAGAAGGTGCCACACTGACTCGTTTCTCGCGGCAGTGTGCCGGGCATTTGAACGGACGTTTCGCTTCAGCAGATGGCCAGAAATCCCATTCGTTGGGACGCTTTTCGGTCTTCGCGCGTTGTCCTCCAAATGGCCTTTTTGTTCTTCGGCTTCTAGGGTTTACAAGCTTGTTTTTGGGGCGTCGCCATTTTCTCTTTTCTATTCGAGACCGCGTCTTATAAAACTGAAGCAGTTAAACATTTTTCCACGCAATTAAAATTTCTTCAGCCACTGCCAAAACGTTTTGACTGGTAGTCTCGATATCCGCGCTCCATTCTTCCCACCAATCTACTCGTATTAAAAATGGAACAAGCGCGAATTACCACCGAGCAACTACGACATGAAGCGAGTATTCAACGAAAGAAAGTTTCCGAAGTGGCAAAAGAGTAAGTTTGTTAGCTTGGAATCCAATTAACTCGAATCGTTTAGTTTAATCGAATACTGTGAGAAGGAGAAAGCGAGCGATTGTTTGGTCAGTGGCCCGGCCGATCACAATCCCTTCCAAGAGAAAAAGTCCTGTTCCGTCCTTTAGATTTCTTCTAATTAACGCCAAAGACTGCACATATCTCTCGGCAATTCCGTAGCACTCCCTCCATCATTCAATTTTCTTCAAAATGTTCAGACCAAATTTCATTTGTCTTCCAAATAAACGCACCAGTTTTTCCTCTTCGTTGATTTTCGTTCTTGTGCTTTGATTAACGTTGGAGATGAAATGTCACAAGTCGAGAAGTCAATCGGCTTTTGACTGAAGTTAAAAATGAACATTGAACGGGTTTTCTTCACTCACTCTTTTGATGTCCCCGCACTATCGAGTAGTTGAGCCGACAAATCGGATGCAATTGTTTGTGATGGGTCAAAATCAAATAGTTGTTGTAATTGTTGCCAGGTTGCTGATAAAAGATAGTCAGAACTTGATTCAGTTTTCGATGTCCCCAATTCTACGGCCTTGGATTTCGGAGTTTTAGTGGCAACAGAGCCTCCAGACTTTGATTTACGTGCTCTTCTGTAATTTACAATAAAATTTTTAATAATAGTCGATACCTTTGTTTCTTGGTGACAAGCTTCTGATCGCCATTGGAAAACTGCTGCTTTTCGAACAAGTCCTAAGAATTAGTCGGTGACTAAATTGGCAAACTCATTTTTGTTGTTAACTCACCTGTTGATTCTTAAGAGTCTTGGAGTTGAGTTCGGTGTGAGGAGAACGCTCTTCCTGAGATGTTGGTCCTGCGGTTTCATTCTTGTTGACAGATCGAAATTTACTGCAAATAGAAAGGTGATCTTTTCGTTTGAGTGTTTGTTCTTCACCTCACATAACACAGCAATTCGATTGTTTTTCTTTTTAATCGACGTTTCACTTTCGCATCAATCGCAATGTTACGCAAAATGAACGAAAGCTCGATAGCTGTACGTGAAGTGGAAGATTCAAGAAGTCGTTCCAATACACTGAGATCATTTCGGGAGCACACATCGTCGATTGATTTGTCGACGAATTCGTCAGCCACCGTTCCTTTGTCCCCTGTTTCATCACTAAAATCTTATCGTTCAACTCCAATGAATCTTCCGAACTTACTTTATTGCGAAACTTTTAATCAAATGACTCGAACGATCGACGTGTAATGTAAACGACGAAAAACGACAATTAACGAACATCTCCCGATTCTTGTTCACAGAAGCAGAGCGTTCAGTGCTGTGACCTAAGAACATTTAAAAATGACTGCAATATCGGCTATGTAGTTGATACAAAGTTCACGTCAAGTTATTCTATTGCTAGAAAACAACGATCACTGTAAATTATGAATTAACTATGCAAAAATCAACCGCAGCAACTTGAACAGGAAAAGGAGCAGATATTGCAACTGAACGTTCAATCGACCATTCGATAGTCGTCCGCGAGTTCCCACAACAAGGGCCGATTGAGCGCCTCGTTCTGTCGATTGCCGTCTTTTCCGATGATACAAATGTGTAAACACAATAGAAGACTACTGCCGTTTACACTGACGGAGCCCCTTAAACACATCGCCTCGGATAAACACTAATAGATTCAATGTCTACAGTTTAATGTAACTCATCAGTTCAAAACCTCTTGAATTTGTAGTCTGATGGTTCGGAGTAAGAGACAGCAATCAAGACATTTGATATCTGACTAAACGCTTTACTTTATAGTCAAATTGAACGAACAAACACACGAATCAATAGTTTTGTTTTCTATGGTCCGGTTGGCCGTCGTGAATCATCGGACAAATCGGCGCGTTTTTATGTCGTTCGACGCTAAAAACGAAAATCGACGGCAATTGCGCAAACTCCCAAGATTCAAGTGTTCGCTGGAACTCAATCGTTTGACTAGTTCACTTGAAGTCACCTACAAAAATATTGCTTGTGGTCTCAGTAATTGAACAGTGAGTTGACTAATGATTAATGTTTATTTCTAAACAAGCAAATGGAGATCTCAAGACCAACAAACTAGTACGTTTTGCGATCTTGACATCATCACGTCGGTTTTGTCGGAGGTGTTGATTCGGAAACGAAAAATCGAGGTGCCATATTCTTCTCGTGTTTTGACCAATCGTATTTCACTTTGTAAGGCATGAACTTTTCAGCAAGTCCCTTCTCTCTTAGTCGTTTTGTTCGAGTCCAATTTTCGAAATCTTTTTTCGCATCGATCACCACCGAAATCACAGATGCCGGAATGGTAAATGTGCCGGCCAAACTGAAATCATCGTATGATAAGAAACAATGTTAAAGTCAACTTACAAAGCCATACGAGCATTTCCAGTGATCCCGTAAAGAAACATGTGGGAAAGAGCGAAGTTACAAAAAGTTGAAATGCAAACGGTCCCAAAAGCAGGATCGATCTCCGGCAAAAACTGCAAAAACATTTTCAGTTGCAAAAAAGCAAGCAAATGAACGTACCGTGAAATTGTCTGACGATTTACCGGGAGATGTCAACGTGTTTATCGGCGGATTTTCGGCGTCGGTCGTGCTCTCCGGTTTATTTGACGGCATCTTTGGCATCTCAAATCGAAATATACAAAAACTTATGATCGCAAAACAGTCACTATTCTTGTGGAAGAAAAAGTGGTGACACGTGAGAAACAGTTGGCTTTGAAGCACGTAAATATTTGTTGAAAATAAGCATGTGGTTTTAGTCCTCGTCATGTATAATCTGCTTATCCGTCTTCTAATTACTTTCTTTATCGTTAAAACTCAGCATGTTTTTGCTCCCGATGAAGAGGTGAATCTACAGACGGACAAAAGCGGTTGGGTTGATTTGTTCGATCCATTCAACTCGGGAGTTCAACGACCATCTGATTGGAACGAGAATTGCAATAACGACGAGGCTTTGAAAGAATGCAAACAAGTGGGTTCACTCGACTTTCAATTGTCACACTTTTGTTTAGCAAATCGAGAAATTAATCCAAACCATCGAGCAACTTCGCAGTCAGAAAACCAATTCGGTGGATGTTTTGCTGAAGCACATTCTACGGCAGTTTTTCTTGAAATTAGATGTAAACTTGAATTCCGAAGAAGCAGTTGACCGTCATGCACATGTTCATCTGTCCAAACAACAAGTCGCCATTGTCGTGAATTATCTTGAAAGTCAGAAGGAAAGCGAAGAAATCGGTCGACGGGAACGTTTACGCGAAGTACTCGAAAACTTTTTGATCAACGACGTGAGTTTTTGTTGTCATTTCAGTTGACAAATTACACTTTAGAACCCGGGAACCGGACTGTTCGTTCATTTTGTTCGATGGCTTCCGTACTTGTGTCTTTTGAACGTTTTGATCTTACCGTTAGCTGTCTTGGTTATCTTGAAACAACTCACGAGCATAAGAAGATTCTTTTGTTTTGCACTTCTTTCCAGTTTTTGTTGTTCGTATTATTTCACATACATTCGGAAATATCAAGTAAGTCAATTCGAGAGTATCTGTTCCGAATCCGTAATTTTAGGAAGTGCTTGCCAGTCGATTTGCGCGCTCTGACTTCTCAAACGATCATTGTGCTCCAAAGGGCTTGGTCGCGGAGACCGTTGATGTTCTGTTGAGTTATGTGAAGATCAAAGGCAAAAATCGATGTTTACAATCACATGAAGTACTTTTCTTACAATCAACTTATTTGCAACTTGTTTATTGCAGGATATGCTCATTGAACCCTTTTTACTTGTCGATCCATTGCAAGTCTTCGGCGAAGTCATAACCAATTTCATCATGAGTCCGTTTTCGGTCCTTGGTCTTCATCTCAACAAATTTTTTGCTGATTTTTTCATCGATACTCCCATTCATTTGACAGTTGTAAAATTGGTTTTCATACTTCTCGTTCTTTTCTACTTCAGTGGCTATCGGATAAAAACGATCTTTGGAAGCATTGAACCAGCGGGTTAGTTTTTACTCTTGAAAACTTTCTTATCTGCTTTGTTTCAGAAAATCGAAGTGTTGTTCAAATCAATCAGGTTCAAGCTCCTGCTTTGTCTTCTCTCGACCAAATCAACGATCATTCGATTACAAATGCTCCGAATATCAGCGAAATTGATTCGTGGGTAACCAGACGACGAAATCAACAAACTTCTGCTCGTCTCAGAGCTCAAAGTGTTCCACGATTAAGGCTGACATGAGATTTAATACTGTTAGAAACAAATACGGGTTGTATACAATCGAAATATAAATTACTCGTCCTTTCGTTGAATTAGTTTCTTGGCAATGGTCTTACAAGATACAGACGTTCGCCAGTCTCCTCACTGCTAAAGATCGGAGCTTTGGTGTAGTGTTGAATTAGAGCTTGCATTGTTGGGAATGTACGATTTCCGATTTTGTAACTGCTGGACGAAACATCAACTTGAATCCAAAAGTGTCTGGAACCGCAAGATTATTTCAAAAATCTTCAAATTTAAACTACTTGTTACGTATGTTGCCTTTGAGTGAGATTGAATAATCTCCGGGCTAAAACATTCTATTAAACTGAATGATGGAAATTGTTCTGTTTACGTTGCTTTCACTATCTCGCACCAAAAAATCGCCCTCCATTCCACGAGCGTTTAGTTCGAAGTCGCTTTGCTCACGACTCAGCGCTCCAAAGTACCACGGTTGTTGAGCATATGGTCCAGAGAGTTGAGGACTAAAAACACATTTAAAAGTTCATTTGTCACAAATCCTCCAAGTCACTAACCCGCTATAAGATTTTTGAGCGACGCTTGTAGTAGCTCGAATTCCATTGGGATTTCGTTCAACAATCTTAACAATCGAGTGTTTAAAAGCTATAAAAACAGTGACCAAACCTCAATATAATTCGTAGGAACTAAACCAATTTCTCCATTCGCATTTCGCGCTTTGTACCAGTCGGGATCGTAAGCAGGATGATCGATGATGTCCAAACGTTCTCCTTTTCGAAATGACAATTCTTCGGCGTTTTGAGCATCAAAGGAATACAACGCTACTACTACCTTAAATTACGTTGATTATAACCCTAAATGAATGAACTCTCAACCTCGAGAACCTGCTCACGATTGGTAGAACCGTTGGTGAAAGACGAGTTTTGAAGTGGATAACCTGAATCTATATTACCGCCATAATTCATAGCTCCAAAACCATTGGTGTTTTGATTTATAGCGGATGGTGGGGCAGTTGGCAAAGCAGAAGGCGGAGGGGAGTTTGTTTCTTCCACGTAATTTGACTAAAATTAAATGCTATTGTAAGTACAAAAAACGCGGATAACTAACGGGAAACCATCCGGTCGATCCATTTAACTAAAAATCAACAATCGTAACAAATTAAAACACCTTTCACTCACTTCGCCTTTCCACCATCCATCAGAGCTTTTGTCCAAAACACTCAGGTGATCATTCTTCGCCAATCTGAGCTCATCGTCTCGTTGCGGTTCATATGTGAATTTCGCAATCGCATACGAAATGATATCGGGCATCTGAATTCGAAAAGTTGGATGAAGGAATATAAACTGACTTTTTGCGTGTTCAGAGAAGAATGAGTGTTGTTTAGCGGATTACGGGTTGTCGGGTCGGCGGCGATGGTTGTCGATGAATCAACCTGAAAAAATATTCCCACGTATATAAAAGCCGCAAAGCAATCAGATAACGAAGATACTCGTGGTGTTGTTTTAGAGCAACTCATTTGACATGAAATGCCCGTTCACGCGTAAATAACCAAACCGCAGCTACCAATTCTTCTGTTTAGTTATCAACACCCAAAGACTGACGATTATCAAACACAGCACGACTCAAAAAGTTATGATTCCAAGACGCGTGTAATGCAAAAGGCAAACGGCATATTTGCGAATCGCTTTGAAAGAAACGCATGAAGAGACGAGCAAACGGAACAAAAAATAGCGCTGGCGACAGCCAAACTCTGTGGTTCGCATCCACGGCGAGTTTCCGCTGTCACTTACTCACTTTTCGTCTTTTCACAAAGTTCGCGCCATTTTGATGGAAAATCGCATGTTCGATGTCCCGATGGACGTCAATAATAACAAATCATACAAAATTCTTTTTGATTGACAATCCAAAAAGGTTTCGAAATGAGCGAATTGAAATAACTCACGAGTTCGGTTGGAATCGACGAACGTGAACGAGACTTGCCAATTCCGAATGTGCCTTTAGCGCGATCAATAAACGACTCTCGACGAAGGAAATTTGAAGGCACAAGTCCCGATTCTCCTCTCTCGTTCAAGACCTGTAAAAGAACAAATGCAGAGAACAGGGATCAAAATTGAAATACCTTCCACCAGTTGAAAGAGTCATCCAACACTTTTAAGCGTTCGCCTTTTCGTATCGTCAATTCATGTTGATTGTCTTGAGCAACATAGTCGTAGCTCACTAATACGAAAATCTCATCGCCCATTGTTTGTTTTCATTAGAGAATTTGATCGTCCACTTTCGCTCAACAAGTGTTTCTTTGTGATCCTGTCGATTCCTGGAGATTAAGAACCTCCGAATGATTCGAGAGCGACGGTCAAGTGGAGCGAAAACGCGGCAACATTCGAAAGTCGATGGCTGTTCGTTGATTCTAAAAATCTTCAATACAACGATGGTTCGTTCGGCCTCGTTACCAGAGCAACGAAAAGGAAAGGACTCGACAACAAACTTCTGAACGCAATTGCATTAACTCAAACGAATGTACGCGGCTTTCCATTGCGCAGCGATGACGCTGAAAAACCGTGGATCTTTTGACGCGAAATCCAAAAATATCGATTGCAACAAAATTCGCAGAGTGAAATTGCAAATGCGGACAACGTTCTCGAATCAACTAATCTGTTTAGTCGAACGTTTTTTTGTTCTTGTGGTAAGATGGTGATAACAAAATTAAAATTTCAATTTTTGTCATCAGACTTTTTTGTTTTTGCGTTTTCGGTCTTCGTCGGCTTCTGGTTACTTTCTTTCTTGAAAATGAAAAAAGTCGTTTCTCAAGTGATGAAATCACTTTGATGATAAAACGCCTCATTCTACGGTAAATTTGCGTCGAAATGCCAAGACGCTCGCTCGTTGTCGGACACGCGCTTGCGACGCTTAGGGATTAAGCTTTTCTGTGCCAGTGTGTTTGCCACAATAGCTTTTTCCGTTGGTTTGGCATTTGGTGATCCTCGTGGTTCGAGGAAAAGTTACCCTTTTTTTGCGGAAAGAGACTCCGAACCCTTGACTTTTGGTTTGGTTGTCTAAAGACGTTGTTTATTGAAACCTGCGTGAAATCGTTCTAATCTTTCGGTTAATTTCTGCTTATTTCAGATATCCAATCAAGATGGTCGAAGTCGACAAAATCAAAACCGATCGAAGTTCCACTCGCGGACCCGACGCGACGCACGTCAAACTCATCTCTTCCGATCATCATGAATTCATCATTCGGCGAGATTTGGCTCTCACCTCCAACACCATAAAAGCGATGTTATCCGGTCCCGGTCAATACACCGAGAACGAGTCAAACGAAGTGACTTTCCGCGAGATTCAGTAAGCTTTCTTTTCACCACGACTTACACATTGAATTTCATATCTCACGTTCTCCGCAAAGTGTGCCACTACTTCCAGTACAAAGTTCGGTACACCAACAGCGCTACAGAAATCCCGGAGTTTGCAATTACTCCCGAAGTTGCCTTAGAGTTATTGATGGTAAGTTGGACGTCAAAAGCTGACTTCACCAATGATTCCCGTTTTCATTGACTTTTTTCAGGCAGCCAACTTCCTCGATTGCTAAAGAGCCTTCTCGCCGCGACTCCAAACGACTGTCTTATTTGTTTATGATTCACTGTAACAATCTAATGTGTAATGAACAAATACTTTGTACGAAATTTGTTTAATTGAACACAACAGTGAATAACACCAAGAAGGCACAAGTTAGAGCAAAACGACGGATATCAACATGGGACGAAAACATAAGCGAAATCCCTCGTTTCATGTTGATATTCATCTTAAGAAAATAAATAAACAAGCGAAATTAAGAGTGGAAAATAGAGGAGGCCGATCATCATTGCAGTCTTGATTTCACGGGTCTTTCAATAACCACTATCCGACAAGTAGGTGGCCAACTTCTCAACGGCGGTACGTGCAGCTGAACCGGTCGCGGCTTCTCCTTCGAAGATGGCAATCAAAATTGCTGAAATGCGAAGAACAATCAGTTGGTTGTCGTGTTGTTTGTGAACAAACCTGAAACCGTCTTGGCGGCAAAAAATCCTTGTCTTCCTTTCTTGCCAAAAATCAAATTGTCTTCGACTCGTGGAACAACGTAATGGACGCCTTCCAAGTCGGCGCCGGCAGCTGGAACCGATTGAATGTCGTTGAAGGAATCAATCAAGCGTTTTAACTCAACATCTGTGGCCTAAAAAATCAATTGGAATAGAAACAAGAGAGCGAACATACGCGAAATTCGTTTTCTCCTTGAGAACGTGCCCAAACAGACCCATCGCTGACACTAACAATTGCAGCGCGCTTGATTCCTTCGCTGCTGTCGATGAGGTTCGTCACATAAGCATCCCAACCGGACATCGTGTTATTTGATTGAAGACTCTGAAATCAGCAAAATGAACAAAGTCGATTTGAAGAACGCGATCACGCTAATTGAGAAGATGTACACTCGATTCAACAAATTGTTTTTCCTAAACAAATCCTTCGCTTTCAATCAAGACCTGAGATTCATGTGCACACATTGACTGTATGACGGCAAAGAATAAGACGGTTTGCTCGCGCGACGCACAACCGGCGGACTGTCCGTTCGAACCACCACAACTCTCTCTTCGTTGTTTTCAAAACGAACTCCGCACTCCTCGAAATGCCCACTAAAAGCCAAATTCTCAATGAACGCGCGATAGATGACGACTCGCGCCAAAAATCATCCCGCCACGAGCTTCGAGGGAAAGTCAAATCGAACATCATCTGAACACCGCAATTTCCAATCCCTTTTGTGAACTCAATACGACTCTTCCAACGAACAAATCGACTCGTGAATACCCAAACAAACACGCATAATGTTGACCATTAAGTCAACTGATGAACTGAAGCAAAACGTCTGCTTTTTCTACCACAGATCGACGGTTTTTCAAACGAAAAAGACGCACGAAGTGAACAGCTAACGACGAACGTAAGAAAAGTCCCACGTTATGAATCAGCTTTAGACTCCGCAAAATGAACGAGGCAAAAAGGATCGACAACAACGATTTTCAGGCCGAAAGCAATCGGTTGGAATTGGAGAAGCGGAAATGATCATTTAGGCCAACGATTCGTTTGTCATCGGACTTCAGTTTCTATCACTGAAAGTCATCACACCCCCAGACTATATTCATCAGACACATTGGTTGCAGTGAGCTCATGAATAAATCTAATGAACAGAAATCGCAAACATTGTCGGATTCAAATTGTGGATTTCTCAATGAAAAGTAAGCCCCTTGCCATCGACTGAGGGCCTTTTACGAAATCGCGTGTTAATTTGAATGGGCAGACAAAACGAAATAAACATAGGACGAGCAAAAAACAATTGAAGACACACGAAAAAGTCCGTCGACGAAAATTAGCCCCCGCATCATTGAACCGTCCAAACTGATTTGTTGCGAGAAGGTGGCAAGAGAGCGAAATATGCGAACCGAAGCCTTTTTGTGTTCGCGAAGTGTTCCACCACTATGACGGGCCTTTTTCATCGACTGAAAAACCTCGCGAGTTTCCTCTCGCCGCCGGACCTTCCGCAGTAAAATTTCGCTCTTTAATTCATCCCATCATGCGAATGGTCACTATGCATTCGAGAGTAATGTTTCGGTGAAACAACTCGTATGTTTCGAAACTCGACTAATGACTCGTCAATTTTATTCGACATAAAAACAGACACCCGCCTTTTAAGGACTCATTACAAATACGCGTAATGTATACAGAAGCGGAACTGATGAAACTGGAGAAAATGTAAACTCAACAGCCCGCCCCCTTAAAACAAATGAGTCATTGATGTTGGGCAAGAAAAGCGAAACAAAAAACTGGCGAAATAGTCGTATGAAAAGTTTTAAAAACCAACCAAATGATCTACCCGGTAATGTGTTACAACAACGTGAGACGAAAATACGGCAATTGCTAAGTGATTAATCATACAAAAAAGACCCGAACAATAAACAACTAAGTGCGTAATTGGTCTATAAATGCGAGAGATAAAAGCAAATGATAATAAGTTAATTGGAAGTAACGTGTGTACAATGTTCAAGCAAATAGAATACGACAATCAAAAATTATTCTCCTTTCCCAAGATCTTCTTTAACGAGTTGCTCATGTAAAATGGTTTTTCCGGTGTTCCATCGTTGTTTTCGCTGTCTTCCACTGAAAAACAACAATTTGATCGTACAATGGAAATACGTTAAACTTACAGAAACACAGAAAAATGGTATCAACTCCCGTATCATAAACTTCGAAGAACTGATCACAAATAAAATAAGTTCCGATTATAACCGCAATAATGGGAACAAAGTAGTAATGCAAATTGACTTGCGGTATCTCGTCAATAACCCATCTGCCGCTGAAGTAATAAAATGCCACGGCTCCAATGCCTCCGGTAATCACCAATCTTCCGACAAGAAGCAGGAACGCAACGGTTCGATTCAAAACCACAGCCCGAATAAGATTTCGAGTAAGAAGAGTGAATGAGTCGCGAGATGAAGCACAAAAACTTCGCCCGTAGATGGCACAATAGATGTACGCATTTGTTGTCAGAAAGCGTAGTATCTTTTCCAAGCACCAAAACAAACACGTTAATGCACTGAAACAAACAAGCGGATTGTGTTTTCGTTTCATCTACTCACCGGTAAATTGCTTTTCCAATTGGATTCTCCCAACCTTTCATTTTGTTATACAAGAAGTCCAACAACACTCGCAACATCTTCGTAATCGATAAAATCAATGATCCAAAAGCCAAAGTACCCAAATGATATCTGAGCAAAAAATACGATCAATTTGCTTGGTAGCATCTTAACTTACCGTATAGCTCGACCCATTGATCTCAAAACCAAAAATGATGGAACATCCTTTGGTTTTCTGAAAACAACCGGAAAATTGATGTCAACAAAGCTGATTGTAACCTGAATGCAAAATACCATGAAGCAAAACTCCCGGCAACGGTCATATCGGAGAGAGCAGAAATGAAACAGCTAAAAGCAAATTATGATGGATTGAGCTGTTTTGCCACTTACCTAACCCAAAAACACGCAAAGAGATTGTATGCCTGCCTGAAAATATCACTCTTTAACTACCGTTTCTGTTTGCTTACATAATCGAAATTTGATCTTCCGGTTTTGTTAAGTTTGCAAACCGGCAACCACCAACCTAAATTTTAGACATCGGCGTTTTTAATTTCATCAGATGATTACCGTCAAGATCGTTGTATTTGAGGAATCGATTGAATCGCATCTGCACGGTTGTCCGTTTTGTGGATCGTTCGGATTCGTGCCAACGTAAACGCAATTCTCAGTCCCAATCGAGGATAACCAAACTGCCATTGTTCCCCATAAAGCGAAGATACCAAGATGAAGAACAGAAGTAATGATGGGAAAGAACAACGTGGAAAGCATGTTACCGAGAGCTTTGCTCGTTTCGCCTATCAACGCAACAGCAATTCGAACTCGTTTTCGAATAACTAACATAACCTGAAGGCACGACCCGATTAACATATTTTGTTTCGAACTCACCAAAAACACGATAACTTCCAGGACACCCAAAGCAATAGCAAAAGCGAACCATGTGTTGGGCATTTCAAAGTAGGCGCTGAACACCGGCGTAAAACTGTAGTCGTTGATAGCTCCTGCCTTCAAATACACACTCCAATTAACGCCAGTCTCTTTAGTACTTACTTTACGTAAAGTATCATATTTTGTGTAACAAAAAAAACAACCAACTCCCAAACCAACAACTAACAAGAAAATCGAAAGCCAGATCATGAAACCTCCGAATACACGCATCAAAATAGTCCAAAGAAACGACGCAACTGCAGCAGCTGCCAACAGAATGACGATTTTTTGCCAAGATACCGAAATGTCAACAACAATCTTTTGGAAAATAGCAGCGTTATCAGCACTGGCAATCTTCTCAACGACACTGAAAATCGTTCAGATTAGAATACTGTCAAAAGCAGAGGATTTACTTTAAACTTGCTGTAACATGTTCATCTGAAGCAACAAGGCCATTCCCATCGCCAAACTTCTTAATCATAGCATTCAATGTCATATTTCCGGAAATTGTCTTTGTCGCATCAACAAAAACTCCCGGAACACAACGACCAAGAAGAGCAGCCGATGGAACGGTGTAGGCAACGCATAGACCGCTTTGAACATACGACTGATACTCCGAAAAGTTGGCGATTTGTTGAACGTCTATCTTGTAATGGCAGATCGCATGTTCACTTATTTGTTGTCGAAATTCGTTTTGTGATAAAGTTGCCAGTGAAACGTACGAAAAGTAAGAACTGGGACAACGTGAAACGCAGATCTAAAGTCAAATTTTAACAGATTTAAAACTCGTTGATTTGCCTGAGGGGTAGAACAACTGGATAGTAAAGTTGTGTAGCTGATACAACGAGTTACATCGAAGTACAGTAAATACGGCTTTGAACTAAAAAACGTGCTATGAAGTGCGAATGAAAACGCACCTTGTATCGTAGACTGCAGCTCGACGTTGACCGCACCGGTTGCCGAACGAATCGGACGGAAAGATAACTCGCTCCGGATGACCATTGGAATAAGCAATCCAACCAATAAAAAAGATCCAAATAAGAACAAAGAGCACAAAAAGTATGGCAAACAGTGGATCCGTACAGCTTCTGTGAGTCAAAACAACCGGGTTAAATCGTGAAGATTTTGACGGTTTCCCGGTCAGCAAACGTTCGGGTAAATCAAAACGAGCAGCTTTCTGACCGATCAAAATTGCTGGTGCAGTTTGTGGTCGTTGAATCCACTGGTCGTCTCGATTTCCATTTGATTTTTGTGAGGGCAAATATCTGTATTGTCCCGCACGCATCGTGGGATTTAAATCAGAAATTTCGGCGTAAATGGGCAAATCATCGACCATCGACGGGGCGGAGGGAGTTGGAAAATCGGCAGTTTTGCTGCTCGCCCCCTTTCTACCCATCATTTGGTGGTTTACATGCCCGGAAAGACGGTACAAAAGCTAAAACGATTTTGCGGTCCGTTGATTGTAAATGCGCAACAAACACGCCAAATGAAAGAAAAAATGATGTGGGATCTGGGCGATCATAAAACTAATTCATTGTCTTTGTTCTGCCAAAGACTATGAAACGAATGCGGGGATACACAGATTGGAGACTTCAGTTCGTCAGACTTCTCACGTGCATCGCCTTTGAGTGTGCAATTGGCCTTTTGCGTCGCTGAGCGAATTGCTCAAGGACTAACAGGTGCAAAAGCCCGGAGGCAGCAGAATAAGAAGTCACGAACTGATGATGAAAATTAAGAGCGGCCGATTGCTCACCGTTCTACTTCGACAAACGCACACTTAACACAAGGACATTGACGGAAAGAGCAGCGATGGTAAACGTTCGGAATGTTCGATAAAAAGCCACGAAATTTGAAACGTTTTTTTAGCATTTCAAAATTGCCGTTCTTGTTAACAAAACGACCACCATTGGATCTCTGACATTCATGCAGTAATTGCACCTTACGTCTGCCCAGTAAGCGGTCCACTTCAAGGCCCACTTCTGCAGACGAAACACTGAATGGAAAGGACGAGAGTCATCGACCCACCGGATGCGTAAAAAACGCGAAATCCACGGTCATTCCTCAGCATCTCGCGAAAATCGACCGTCGCAAAACTCATTTGCGTCGTAATTTTTTGGGCGCGTAGATCTCGTGTGTTCATGACTCATAGTCAGCGGATATAAACGGCGGTGAACCGGTCAGACGCAAACGAAGCGGATGATCGTGAAATGAAAATTCGAGACTGCACTTTAACTCCACTGGTTTCTTCCGTTAAGTAAAGAGACAAAACGAGTAAGTCGAGTGATTTGTTTGCTGACCGAGTAGTTTAATTTTTCCAATAACTCACCTTTTGCCTCGTAGTACACGGTTCGTAGTTCGTGGCGAAAGTTCTGGCTCTAAACAATGATTCATATTGGAAGATACATGAGTTGATAAGATATAAGTGTGACCGTGCACATAAGCTTCTCAAGGTCAATTGGACAGTCGAAGACGATGCTTCCAGGAAACGCGAGCACTCACCTATTGGTTCAACTTTTTTTGCATCAACGGTCATCTCGGTCGAAGAGAATGCGCGAGATCCAGCACCTGAAATGAAAACTCTTCAACTGCTCGCGTTCACCGGCGGCCGATCGGCAACACGAATCGAAAACAAGCGGCGGATTTGTTGTCATCGCCCACGTACAATCATGCAAAAAGGAACAGTTGAAACGAATTCACAGTGAATCGACGAAACGCAGCAATGTGTTGGGAACTGAATTCGCGAAAATGTGAAGAATAAACGATTTTAAGGTTCCTCAATTGAAATGCAAATGGACTAACCAGCGCATTCATAGCTTATGATTTGTAGGCCGATGGATTCCCGCGATCTCACCGTCCTTCTTCGAAACGACCACAACTGACGCGTACAGAACGAATTCACATTAGTTGGTATGGGAACGTCGATTGTAGGCGACAAGCTTCGAGTTTTATTGGATTTGTAGTTAATGAGATTTTCGATGTCTTAACTCACTATATACGGCAATAGAAAGAATACAAGTACAGTAATTTGAACGTCATTTGTTGATGATTTCATCAAGTACGTAAAAACGAATACTAACAACGAATGGATGTATTTCTGGCAGACATCAATCATTTAATCGAATTCGAGAAGTATGAAGAAACAGAAGGATTGTGAAGAAAGTCCATTAAGTTTAAAAGATCACGTTCCAAAGAACCAACACTCCAACATGTGATACTTCATATGCAAATTCATCTCTACGATCGTCTTCGTAATGATCGTAATCATTTCTCTGCACATTTATTGGTTTGCGCGGCCATTTTACTGATTACTATCAAATGTTCTTCCTCACTTATGTTCAAACTCTTTACAACAGCATTTTCGGTACTTTTGATTTCTAGTCTATTGAATTCTGTTTAGAACATTTCAGTCGTCCAACTTCAACGAATCAAACAATCGAACAAGTTCGTTCACATTCTTTATCGTTTCGTTCTTTGATTATTGTTTGTTGCTTTAGGAAACTGGAGAACTTCCCAGGAACTTGAACAACGAAACAACCACTCAACAAGAAATTTGCGAGAAGGACGATCCACAGACACCCAACTGAAATGTTCTGTGTTGTCGAACGAACAGACAAATAAAAAAGACCATTTGGTTTGTGTTGTCTGCTAGTGCTCGCAACCCATTGGTTGTTTGTTGGCTGTCAAATAGCTCCTCCGAACCGATTGTATCTTCGAGCAACATTCAAGCAATGATGAAGAATACAATTTAAGATCAGAGACGGTCTGAATAAATCGTGTAAGATAAAAACCAACTGAGTTGCTTAAAGAAGAATCCAAAAACGTTTAAACTTGAAATTTTTGGTAAAAGGCGGGAAAACCCGCTTCAATTTCTTTCGCTTTTTCTTTTGCTTTTCGAGTGAAATGGAAGATTGCAGTTGGTCAGAAATGGAGCATTCAGATGTTTTTCAAGTCGACGAAAAACAACTGGAGCAAATTTGTAAGGCGGCCGTGAGCGTGGACGATTCAGCGGCCCATCGACCAATTGATGCGCTTGTTTACGATGAACCGTTTGAGCCGGGATGCTTCAAACTGATCGAAGTGACTGAGAATATTCTCGAGAAGGTTCTACGAGGGGAATCGTAAGTTGAATTTCAATCAATTTGTTCATTTTTGTTGTTAGATTCTACGTTTCCGGAGACAAAGACGATCAACTTGTGTTTTGCACCAACGATCAAACCTTTCAAGCAAAAGAAGTGGAACGATCGAATTCGATAATCATTACGAATCTAAGCGACGTGCCAAACAATTTCAACGAGCAGACAATCAGAAAAATAAACGTAATTCAAGACGTTCAGTTTGAAATTCGTGTTCTTAGGTTTCTTCGTTACTTTGCAGAAACTTCGAGTTGATCGAAACTCCATTCTACAAGCCGTCGAGGTTTCGAGAACTGCTCAACAGTCGTCAAGTGAATTTGTTTAATGATGAGCCCAAATTTCCTTCGCAGTACGTTCGTACAACAATCCATCCACTTTCTTTTTTAGATCTCTTTCTCTTCAGCAGTTTATGTCCGCATTTCCATTGTGTGAATCTCAAGTTCATCGACTACTTAGCGAATATCCAGTATTCGAGATCAACAGTAAGAGTTGTAACCAGACGATTTCTCCATTCAGTTTTCAGATTCAATTTTCTGTTTGAGTGCCAACGGACGAAATGAGCTCATGAGCGAATTTGCGGGCTTCTTGGACGATCGAAGCTCATTGTCTATGCGTCGAAGTGATCTGGAAAACTCGTCTATTTTCTCCGACATCAACACCCGGTACTCATCGACTGTGGTCGGTTCGTTGATCGATTGGATGTTACGATCATTTTTTGATTCGGAAGACGGTAAGTTGCAATCGCTCAAATCAATGTAACGGCAATTTTAGGTACAACATTCACAGTGAACTGTGAGCGCACTGGTCGTGAGTATTGCTCGCATATTTTGCGGAAATTTGCTTCGGGAAACTTCATGGATTTGGACGATTTGGAACGTCATTACTATCGTTTGGCTCCCGGATCAATGCGATTCGACGTAAAGCTTCTGAAGGGAATCGGATTTTTGAAGAAACCGACAAACTTATCAGTCACATTTCTAAGCAGCGAACTTTTGCCACTGGACAGTCAGAAAAGGTAATCGATCTCCACAGCAATCATTGTGTGTGTTGTAGACTCGAGAAGTTGTGGTCACTTTCTGATAGTTGGACTCTGGAGGAGATCGAACCGTACATTCTCGACTTTGTTGGCGACTCAAAGTTGATTCTCGAGTTTATGGCTTCGCGATGTCGTGTGAACAATTTGAATGGTCGAACGGTGTTCCATCGTTTGTGAATTTTTTATTTTTCAATTAAACTTGCGTTGTACGCTACAAACAATTTTGCGACAAAGTATTGCGAAATTAATTACGATTGCGAGGCAGTTATTAATTAAGGAGTGGGTGGCTGTACAAAAAAGGCACTTTAAAGATTTTGTCTTCCATTTATGAGCGATCGACTTGTACGTCGTCGTTTGGGTGGTGGATCGATTTCTTCTTCTTCGAACGGCAACATCTCGTTGGGCGACTTTCCAATGGATCGCTTGTCGTTTTCTTCTTCGCCAAGAGCCGGCACAATACGCACATTTGGTTCTTCACTCAAGATATTCATGCCCGGATCGTAAGTGATGTTCATCGTGCAATCGTTGACTTTGTAGATTCCAATCAAACGATCAGCGTGTTCGAACATGTTGTTTCGCAATGAAATGATAATAAATTGAGCATTCTTAGTGCGTTCCTGAATATGAAAACTAATTGCACATCATTCGTTAGGTTGCTAACCTTCAAATATGTAGCAATAATTGAAACGTTTCGATAGTCCAAGGCTGCATCGATTTCGTCCATGACATATAAAGGAGTAGGACGGAAATTGTGTAGACCAAAAACCAAAGCCAAGGAAGCCAAAGTTTTTTCACCGCCGGACAAGTTCGTGATTTGTTTCCACGTTTTCTTCGGTGGTCGAACCCTATAAAGACACTGGAATTAAATGAATTCAAAGTACAAAAAACTTACACAAAGCAAATCCCGTCTTTGAAGGGATCGAGTGAATCGATTGGATCCAATGCGGCGTCTCCACCAAGTGTGATCATTTGGTAGATTTCTTGGGTTGCAAGTCGTATCTTTTGAAATCCATTCATGAATTCGTCACTTCGCATACGAGATAGACGATCGTAAACACTACGATGAGCAGCTTTATCCGCCATCAACTGGTTCATTTCAGCCGTAACTAGAATACGTCGATCCATCTGAAACATTGTTTAATAAACGTATACCATTTACAACCAAACCTTTTCGCCGAAATCCTCAACCAATTGCAAGTTCATTTGACCTTTGAATTTCCTCTTTTTTGCTTCCAACTTCTTGAATCGGTTTTCGAGTTCCTCTTTCACGAACGATCGAACTTCTTCTTCTGTATACGTCGGCAGTCCAGACGCATCGCATACCGGATCGTAAAAAACGTGTCCATCAACGCCCGTAACAACAGTTGTGTTCGTCAATTCGGCCTCCATAACTTCTTCTTCGACTGCTTGTCTGTTCTCGTCAGCAATAGTTGCGGTGGTTAGATTTTCATTTGGATTAGGAACTGCGGGTTGATTCTGTATTTGCTCAGTCAAAAATGGTAAAATGTCTTGACGAATGTGCAGAATCGATAGTTTTCCTTTCTGAAACAGAATAACCATTAAAGGAATTCAAATTGAAAACTCGCTTCATTGTCAACACTGTTCATCTTGGCCAACAAACTTTCGACCGTTTTGCTCATTTCGTTTAACTCTCCTTGACGGTCTTGAATCTGATGTTTGAGTTCCTCTTCTCGATTATTCAAACTGTTGATCAGCTCCGTTTTGTCCACAAGAAGCGTCTTCAGACTTTCAAGTTGCTCTTCGTATTCCCCTTTCATTCCGGCTTCCTGTTGTGCATTCTCGTGCTGCTCCTGAAGATTCTTGGTCGCTTGTTCGATTTCTCGTTCAGTGTCTTCGATTGTTCGTTTTGCCTTCGAAATACTCAGCTCGAATCGTTTGATTGCGCTGTCTGCATTCTTCAACGTCAAATTCGCTTTGTTTTGCGTTTCTTCAGCGGTTTTCAAAGTTGCTTTTGAAGTTTTAAGTCGAGACTGAGCAGCACCGAGAATCTTCTCTTCGACCTTTTTGATTTCGTCTTCCAACTTCTCTTTATTCTTTCTTAGTGCAGAAGCTCGTTGATTGACACTTTCTTTCTCTATAATCACATGCATTTTAATTAACTGAAGTTAAACCAACCGCGTTCGTATCTGTTAACATCGTCTTGCAACGACACAAGTGCGTCTTCATCAACGTCCAAACTCTCGAACGCGTTCTTTGCACGTGCCATCTCATTCTTCGCTTCTTCGACTTGTCTTTGTGCTAACTGAAGACTTTGTTGTTATTCTTTAAACGAACTGATTACCATCGTTTGTTGCATCAAAAGTCGTTGTCGATGTTCCAGTTGAGCTAACTCATCTTTCTTTGCTTTCAAAACTTCCGTTTTCTAAAACAAATAACGATACTTATCCGATAGTCAGTTTCTAGACCTGGGATAACTCAAAACGCAGCTTGTTCAATCTTTCTCGTTTTTGTTTCAGTTGGTTTTCCATTTCTGTCCAGTTCTTAGTTGGTTCTTGAGTGTCAACTCGAACTTGATTTCCCATTCGACCACTAAATATGCAAAATATCAAATAGGAGTTTGAGACAAACCGTTTTTCTTGTCGTCCACCACCGGCCATTGTGCCGGTCGTTTCGATCACATCTCCACGAAGTGTTACAACTCTCCATCGTTGTCCGTTGTGATTCGCTGTCGTAGTGGCCATATCGATGTTATCGACAACGAGAGTGTCGCGCAGAGCACTGTAAAAAGCGGGAAGAAAGCTCTCGTTCCCAACACGAATCATATCAACAAGTCTAGGATGATTGAAGGGTCTAAACATGACATTCTGACTAGTATAATGTGTGTAACTTACGTCTGTGGTTTGTTCTTGATTTTCGACCAAAAATGATTCTGCTTCTCGAGTACAATGAAGGTGATACGCGGCAAATTTCGTTCTTTCAAGAACTTGATGCAATCTTGTGCCGTTTCAACGGTGTCTACGAGAACATCGTCCAGTGGTCGGCAACAAGTGGAAATAGCAACATCGTACTTCTCGTCAATTGCTCCCAAATCGCCTAAACGACCGTAAATGCCCGGAATATTGCCGTTTTGTTTTTCTTGTGTTAACGCCGCTAATGTCGCGTTGTTCGTTCGATATCCATCGGCTTGATGGCGATGTTGTTCGATCTCTCGGTGCAGCTCGTTTACTTCGTTCGTCAGTTCATGTTCAGTTCCACGATGGTTTTTGTAATCCGTTTCGAGGTTCTCGATTTCTGTTTTAACTTCGGGAATTCGATTTCTGATCTTCTCTAAGTCGCTAAAAACACTCGTTTCAATGAAAATCACAAGCACAAACCTCGTTGTTTTTGAGAGCTCGCCCTCAAGATTTTTGTAACTGTTTTCAGCTGTTGTGTATCGGGCTTCAACCGTAGAGCCAATTTTCTGTAAACGTTCCAACTTGTCTTTGGCGACATTGAGCTAAAAGACATTACAAGCTTATAGATCGTATATCTCTTTTCTTACATTACTTGTGCACTTGTCTTCTTCAGAGTTTAAGTCGATGATCTTGGGCATAATCTCCTCTAGCTTTTGGCGATTATTTGCGTTAGAAGTACGTTCTTTTGGTCGAAGATTTCGAAGTTGGTCTTCGCATTCACGAATCTCTTGTTGACATCGTTCGATTATTTCGTCTTGAGTTTTAAGTGTTTCTTCAGCTTTTACTGGTGCCGCTCGAGCATCTTCCAACTGAAACCTTTCAAATTACTTGTAACTTCAGTTGGAGCTTGCCTTCTCGGAATCCTGTTTGATTTCCGCTTCTTTTGTCTGAATTTTCTTTTGAAGAAGTTTGATCTTTTCGTTCGTCTTTTTTGCATTCAATTCGTATTTGCGATTGTTCTGCTCGGCATCTTGAATTTTTTCCTCGAGTTTGTCCATTCCTCTGAAATTCAAACATCAAATAGCCTGTCAAATAACAAAAACCAACTTGATAGTATCCGCTTTTAGTTTGTTCTCTTTTCGAAGATCTCCTTCACATTTGTGCAAATCCTCTTTAGCGGAATTCTGTACGGCGTTCAACATGTCAAGTAAGTCGGAAGCTGTTTTGTATCGTTGGTCCAAATTGAGTCTACAACAATTGATTTTGAGAACACTGAATGTGAGTTACCTTCGAATGTTTAACAGCTTATGAGTACACTCGGTAATGGCGTTTTCAAGGCGCATCATTTTCAGAATCTCCATCACTGGTTCTACCATGTGATTGACTTCTGCTTCAGCTAAATCCAACTTCTTTTTGATCATATCTTCCTCGTCATTCAGTTTTGCCAATTTTTGTTTCAATTTCATAATTGGTTCTTTCAATCGGCTACTCCCGATGATATCTTCCAGATACTCAAGCATTCCATCGTCTCCAGTACGTTCATCGTGTTTCGGTTTCATTAACGCGATTTGTTCGACTTCGCCCTATAGATAATCTTCTCAGAAACTAAACCGTATATTTTGCTTATACCTGCAGAATCAAAAAACGATTGTGATCCAAATCAATTCCATTGGCACGCAAACAATCACGAACCTCGTTCGTACTCACAGGTTTTCCGTTGATGTGATATGTACTACCACCACTTTTTGTTGCGGTTCTCGAAACCGAAAACGGCGTGTTCCTTAAAATGTTATAACCGTCTTCCTAAAGCACAAATGTAAAGAACAAGAAACCAACTACGCGTTACTTTGTCGTAAATTTTTGCAAAGTGGATCTCAACTTTACACGATTTGACTTCTGGATGCGCAGCTGAGTTGTGAATCAGAGTGCTAACTTTCTTTGAGCGAATTCGATTGGCTCGAAAACCAAAAACGAACAGAAGCGAGTCGATAACATTTGATTTTCCCGAACCATTTGGCCCCAAAATAGAAGTGAAATTCTAAAGAGATTTCGTATAAAGAAAGGAAATAAAATCAAACTCACTTTGTGAAAAGGACCAAGATTTCTCTTTCCATAATACGATTTGAAATTCTCGACACTAATGCGAGTGATTATTAAACGAGCTTCAGAAGGATCAGTACTCATAACGGGAATCGGTCTGCCCGGTATCACCATGTTTAGAAGATCTTCTTCTACTTCATCCGATCGACTATTGCTGGAAGGACGATTGACTTCATCGTCTTGGTCATCTGGTCTTGGACTTGAAGATGACAATTCTTTATCATTCCCACTTCCAGTGCTCAATGGCATCTCGGCCGTGATTGGCAGAGTATCGGGGCTTCGAGATGCCTCGTCGAAATCGACAACACGCCGACGACCACCCATCGCAATCCACCACTGAAAACAAAAAATTTATAGTTGCGATAATACACGAATATCCTGAAATCTGCTACTCATTAATCCATAGCGTTTCATTGTGATTTGCGCGCGTCAGTTTTGGCACTTAAATGAATCAACAACACGAACTTTCCGGCTATTGATTTTTCCTTCTTCATTTAGTATCTCAACAACGTTGAGAACTCGACGGTCAGATTTCCGATAAAGATTCCAAAAGCATGGTATTTGTAAGCTATTAATCTTAAGGATGTTGAACAGTTTATTCATCGTCAATGTCTCAGGGTAACTGGTTTTATGTTTTGCTTTAAAGACTCTATACTTCAGGGACATTATCCTTGAGAAACACTACAAATCAGTAATTCATCGCTCAATTTGTGATTATTTTTTCGATGCACAAAAGAAAGTTGACAAATCAGAAGACGTTCCTCCGGTCATTCCGACACCTCATCACTATCTTTTCAACATATTTCGAAACAATCTTTATTTCATTGCAGTAACTGTTTGTGAAAGTACGTCGATATTTTGCACGAAATCTTCTTAATTTTGTTGTTTAGCATCTCCGCTTTTGGTTTTTGAGATTTTGCACCATATTGTTAACGTTTTTACCGAGTACTTTGATGAGTGTTCTGACACCACAATCAAAGAGAACATTGTGACAGTTTTCGAGGTGTTGGATGAAATGTTGGATAATGGATACCCGTTGACTACCGAATTGAATGTTCTTCAAGATCTGATCAAACCACCAAACTTCTTACGTTCACTTACAAATCAAGTCACTGGTCGAACTAATGTCTCTGATGTCTTACCTATGGGTTAGTTCTTTTGTTGATATCTTGCGTTTATTTACTGTTTAAGGCCAGTTATCAAATGTTCCATGGCGACGCGCTGGAGTCAAATATACGAACAACGAAGCCTATTTTGATGTAAGTGCATTGCTATGAAATCTAATTATAGCCTTGTTTATTGAAGGTTATTGAAGAGATCGATGCGATTATTGATAAACAATGTTCGACAGTTTCCGCCGAGATTCAAGGATACGTGAGTCTTTGTTTTGTTTGATGATCATTGAGATATTTTTTTAGATAAATTGTTGTTGTAAACTCTCTGGAATGCCCGATCTCACAATGACATTGATGAATCCACGCATCTTAGAAGACGTCTCATTTCATCCGTGTGTGCGATTTAAGCGTTGGGAAAACGAACGAGTTCTATCGTTTGTGCCACCAGATGGCAATTTTCGGCTCATTTCTTATCACATCGGATCACAGAGGTTGTTATTGGACGTAAAAAATATTTTGATAAGTGAAATTTCAGTTTGGTTGGGATTCCATTGTATGTTCGTCATTTGGTCAGCTTAAAAAGCGGAACGGGCGGGAGACTTGAATTGACTGTAGGACCGAAACAAAGTTCAGGAAAAATGCTTGAAGAAGTGGTGCTTGAAATGAATATGTCAGTCTTCAAAAATTTAACAATCGACTGCTCTGTTGTAGGCCAAAGCCCGTACAGAATTGCAATCTTGTGGCATCGCATGGAAAATACTCGTTTGATCCAACGACAAAAGTTCTTCAATGGGTAGTTGGAAAGATTGAAATCGGACGACCGCCAACATTGAAAGGATCGGTGAGTGTTGAAGGAACGCACATCAAACTTCTAATCTTAGGTTTCCGTTGTTGGAGGTGCAGAATTAGAGAGTCCACCGATCAAGTAAACATACTCGTCAATTCAGTTGTTAATTTTAGTTGTTTAGTGTCAAGTTTCGTATCAATCAATTGGCAGTTTCCGGTCTTAAGGTCAATCGTCTTGATATGTATTCGGTAATTTGATGTGGTTGTTTATTGATTCGTAACAACTTTTGTAGGAGAACTACAAGCCATTCAAAGGAGTGAAATACGTTACAAAAGCTGGTCGATTTCAAGTTCGAACGTAAACCCGAACAGATTCATTTAGCGCAGTTTCCTAATTTATTCGCAAAATAAACTTTTTTTAACTGACAAGAGATTTCAACTGGCAACTTCGGGATCACAAAGAAGAGTTAGATCTTCGTTGGACTCGTTTTTTGTTTTGCGTGTCTTGGAATATAAACGATTTAGAAGTTGAGGTGAGAAAATAAGAGTGGCAAGTGTATTGTAAATAGTCAACGCAAAAAACACCATAAAACCAATGGCAACTAGAAAGCGAGTTCCGGGTACTTTAATTTGAATCACGACGTTCCAAGCAACAACTTCCAATATGGAAACAAACGTGAAAAGCAAAAAAACATTCGAAATAGTTGAACCGTAGCCGAAACGTAGTTTGCTGTAGGTTGCCGTCAAAACAGCGACAATCAACGTCTGTAAATGAAGTTTGTTTACGTTGCTTTGACAGAACTCACAAACTGTATTGTGAACAGAATCCAACCAAATATTGGCATCGTTTGCATTGGTGTTAAGTAAACGGAGAAGTAAATTCCAATCGACATGATCGCCAACACAACGATTGGTTGTTCGAAGCAGACAATCGGACGTGCGGAGTTTCTTGTTGCAATTCGAGCTAAGAACGGATAGATAACCTGTTGGGCGAAAAGAACCACAACAAAGATAAGTGCACGAGTTATGGACTGATAATAGTTAATAGCGGTTTCGTTATATTGTCGATGCATTTCGTCACGATTCTGATGCCAATACCAATTAAGGTCAAAAACTGGGTATCCGTACCTACAATCGCCTTTTCAGGTATCTTTAAATTTTTTTTACTTACCAATGCCACGGTTTAACGAATGCCATTGTGTAATGTATAATTTTTGGGTTAATCAGCATTTTACCGCTCAAATAATACATTCCAACATCGTAATTATAAGCTGCCGACAAACGTTGAATCGAACTTTTTATCGTGGCATTTGAATCAAACATTGAAGCCCATTTGACCTATGCATTTACTATAATCGTGAATTCAATAAGATATTACCTGCCAAAAGTACGCATTCATGAATCCCTGATCACCTCCATCGTAAGACTGCATTTCGTATGTTGAGTTCAACATGTCTTCGTAGACCTAAATATCACTTTTTAACCGTGGACATTTCTGTTTCAAACCGTTTGATTCGGACGTAAAACAAAGACGCCGGCGTTAAATTTGTCTGAATGTCGAACCGAAGCACAGAAGCTCCCGCAATGAAAAAGCTCACCAATGGAATCCAAAACCTGTGATATAAATCGTTTGTATAATAATTAAGAACCCAATTACTGCAGTGTCCAAGTCCAAATACACGAGCACTTCGTATTGTTCCAATGACCACAAGTGCAATTTTGTGTACTAAAATCACTTTTATTCTTAAACATTAACGACATCGACCACCTGAAACTTCTTATCTGGATGTGTTTTCAGTGACGGTGTATCGATCTTATTCACTTGTTTCAATAAAACTTCTTGAAGTCGTAGTGCGATGAGAGAATCTTCGGAGACGTCTTCTGTGTACAATACCACATACGGTATCTTGGACTCGTTATGTTTTTGTAAAGTGTGAGCTAAAAATTGAAGCATTACGGCGATGAGCCAGTCAAGTTGATTACCCATTACTCTGGCAGCCAAAATGAAATCTTCAGATGAAAGAATGGAAACATAAGCAAATTGGGCTCTGGTTTTCACAGAAAACAAAAGTAAAGAGCCAAATATTGAGGCTAAGAACATTGCCCTATTTGCATGCAATGGATTTCGGTTTATTAATCTGCAATTACAGTCTTAATTTACAAGTGACTGTCTGGTTGTTTACACACGATATGTTTAAGAAATATTTCGAATTCCTTTCTACTCCCAACTTCCCATTTGTTTTCCACTCGATTAAGCGTCGGAAGTTGAAGCCCGCAACCCGTTGATCCGCGAGCAGTCTGTTCTTTTTCGCCGTGTTTGTTAGTCAACGAGAAGTCTGATCGTTCATTTCGCTATCACTGTCAAGAAAAAATCACCTTCCCGACTTAAAAGGATGACGAAGCAACCGACGAGCGCTCTCGACTGTTGCTTCTCTTTGTTGTGTAGTTTTTTGCCGTTTGCTCTCTTTGGTTTCTAAAAGACAAAAAACCGTTAGATTGGTTGAATCCAATTAGTTTAAACCACTTATCTTGGAGCTGTAATCAAACCTAAATTTTTGTGTTTTGTTGCCCGTTGCCGGCGAAACGAAGTTGACGGAAAGTTTGCACTCGACCCGGACACCGGTAGTGCGTTTTTCCTGTTTATCCAGTTGGCTCCATTCACCCTCCGAATTTGTTCCCGCAAACGATCGACAAAATCGTTGAAACCCTTAAATTTTGATGGTCACTTGTTTGGTGTGACCGTTTCTGCGCGCTGTCATTCGCGGTAAAACAACCAAAACGTGTTATTTGCTCCTTTTCTCTCGCGACATACGATTCGATCTATCGACTGTAATTTCAGCGATGTCAGAGAAACCGCCGTTGCCAACAAACAGCTTTCCGAAAGCAAACGACAAACTCGAGATGTCGAAGGACACCAAGAAACTTCCGCGTTTGGGAATGGGAACACAGCCGACCGACATTTTCATTAGAAGCCTTCGAACTTATGGTGTAGAGTCAAAAGTAAGTACTTAGACACGTACAATTACATGGACATAATTGCTGTTAGGTAATTAGATTGATTTTTGTTCACTATTTCAGAAATCCGTTGAGACGCCTCAGATTTGTGCTCGTGCACAACCGCTAATGTTAAGTTCACGGTCGTCCAGTTCCTGTTCTCACGGTCGTTCAACATTGTCGTCTTGACTCATTTTCGTCCCCTCCAAGTTTTAGTCCCGTGTTATTTATGAAATCGCGACACGATGAAAAACGAAATCGTGTAAAAATCGAAAAGTTGTTTGAAGTCAAACTGATGAATAAATGTAAGTACCAGGTTTCACTTCGTTGTCTCTAAAACTGTTGGCATTGGCGACCGTGCTTGTCTTTTGTTATAACGAAACATCGACTTTTGTGGGCGGTTTACAGCGTTTGTACGAGATCTTTTTCGTTGCAATTACCGTAGAATGGGATTTCGCATGTTGAATGGAGTTAAAAGTTCAAGGCGAATTCTACGTGTTCTTTGATGCAATCGACGTTTTTGGAACAAGCCGGATACTACGATAATAATAAAGTCGTTTGGGTGCGTCTGAAAGCCTCGAAGCACCATAATGTTCGAATTCAACGAATGCCGGAATATAAACAAACAGATAGATGCTAATGTAGATGTCGCAAAGATGTTTACTCTTCGAACATCGACGGTCGACACGATTACACGCGTTGACGGGAATTTGCATTTGTGCCGAGAATTATTCCTACGTTTTGTTGCCATGCAGTTTGCTTAGAAAATGGAATCAAATGGGATGGTGAATTCGAAGAATTTGAAAGCAAGCAGCTTCTGAATAAATTTCTCGTCAGACAACGATCATTGGGTTTGTTGTTGTTATTTTGAAGTTCTTCGACGAATGAAAACCAATTACTCTAAGTGTGGACATCAGTTTCCGTTTCCTCAAGCAGGTTTCATATTTCCACAGACTTGAAATTATCTCCGACCTTCAAAGCAGAACGATTCCTGTTATTGATGTCTCTCAAGTGTTTTTACATTCAAAACTGAACATCAAATGAATTGGATTCTTTTTCATTTTGTGCACTTCAGCAGCCGCGCGGTTTTAAGTTCTCCACTAATCTTTGCGCCATTCTTGTTCGTTAATTCAAATTGGAGAATGCAAATCCCACCATCGATGGACATTTTGTTAAAACGAGTTAATGACACTTATGTTACTTCTTTCAGTTTCCCTACAAACGTCCGTAAGTCCGTTTAACTAATGAGAACAACGTGATGGGTACGGACAGCAATTGGTGGTTGTCGATCATCTGGCAAACGATCTTCAGCGGTTTGTACTTTTTGGTGCCAATTGCTGGTGTCTCTCTAAACTTTTATGTTCTAAAGAAGTTGGGCAAAATTGCTCGTTTGAATGGCTATCGATTCGAAACTTCGTCTGGAATTGCGTTGTTCGGAATGGCGGTTAGCGATTCGATATGTCTGATTTCGATTTTCACGCAGACGCTTTTTCACGTTGTCTTTCGTTTCTTGGACATTCGCGAAGGGAGTCAAGCGGCAACCTTCTTTTGTAAAGTGAGTTCAACCATCAACGAATTACGATAATAGTCCTTCAGATTGATCTCTACGTTCTCCATACAACGTCTGCGTTTTCCGTATGGTCTTGGCTTGTTCTTTCGATTCTACGTTACACGGCGGTTTTCTTCCCTTTTCGGTATCGGACCATCTGGAATCAACCACGTATAGCACTCATCTGTTTAATTGCATTCACAGCGACTTTCGAACTATGGATTTTGTTTTTTGTTGCGTATCAACCGCAACAACAGTCGTGTAGTGAAGCGTCCGGTACCAATCATATGATTATACAAGTGGGTTTTCTAATTGACAATCAATGAAGACAACAAATTCAGATGGCTCATCTGTTTGATATTAGCGTTCAGTACGTTCTCCCGGCTTTCATTCGTATTGTTTTGGACGGGGTCGTTTTGTTCCAGTGAGCTAAAAGGAATTAATTTGAACTCATTTAACTTGTAGTTGTTACAAACCGAATGTAGTAGAAGTTCCGATACAAACTCGACGCTTTGGAATTAGTGCTCCATGTGGAAGCCACCCAAGTGACATGCTTGAAGGTCGAGCCAATTCAATGTCTCTAATACTGAGCTTGTCGAGAGTAAGCAAATAGCAATCATCGTAAACTATATGCAATGTTAGCAATCGAATAGTTCGATTCGTAATCATCCGATTCACAGCAAAAAAACTTCAATGATAAAACGTTCGCTTATCATCTCAGTGTTGAACTTATGTTGCAATCTACCGGCACACGTAAGTTGTTGAATAATGTTTGTGCACAGAAATGTACTACCACCATAGAATCAAGCGAAAGGTTGCGTTCTTAAAGAAAAATGCCAAATTTCCTTACCGTTTTTGTGCAAAGTAGCTCATTTTTTTACTGTTGTCGAGCATTTCTACGGACAATCTTTATTTCAATGCTTTAGATTTTGCGTGCACTATGGACCATTGAAGCCGGAGAACGACTTCTACCCGAAAGATGGCTTATCTTCTTTGAAGGAGTATCTCAAATTCTATACTTCTCCCAATTCACATCGAATGCACTTTATCTCTCGTAAGGAATCTTAGAAGTCCGTACATTTAATTGACTGATGGTTGCAGAACGACTATATACGAGACGTCGACAGCTCCAACCAGACCTTGTGCCTTGCTAACGACGCAGCAATCGAACAACTCGACAGTTACGATTTCAGCTCCCGGACAATCCAACAAATCGATTCTTTACGCAGATTTTGTTTGAATATTACGATACGTGTATTCTTGGAGATCATTCCACGGGTTCTTTTTCAAAGATCTCTACCGGTCTTTTATTTGTTGTTAATCAAGTTTCCGTATAAATCACACAATTCAATAACTTGGTACTATACTGCGATTAGAAGAGCGGAAATCAATAAGCAAAATTCGATCAACACGCTTTCTATCAACGTTAAAAACAGGAAAATTATTTCTATAATCACACCACTGGAACTGATAACTTCGATGGCCGAATTTCCCGAACTTGGAGTGCATTGCTCAGTGAAAACATGTAACAAATTAGGTGAATCGAACGAGTTTTCTTGCGAACATTTTGTTGCAGATTTCTTTCCATTTTTGTGCAAACTCTGTAAGACTTTCTATTGCTCTGACCATCGATTTGAACATCCGTGCAGACCAGACGAAAATCAACTGTTACGCGTGGAAAAGTCGTCGAGTGGACAACTAAAGAAGTTTCTCTGCTCTATGTCAGGATGTTTCAACACCGAATACTCAAAAATTGAATGCTCGCAGTGTCAACGACATTTCTGCATGACGTAGGCTTATAACGGTTGTCTATCATCTGAAAGTTTAGACACCGGCAATGCGAAGATCACGAGTGTGAAGCTCTGAAACGAGAAGCAAAAGTTGCCGAGAAACCGAGAGTCGAAATTGCACCTGCTCCACTGGTTAAGGTTCCAAAAATGGTAACTTCCATGAGTTCATTTCAAATACAACTTGAATTTTTAGCATAAAGATCCCCAGCAACAGGCAATGGCCGACAAAGTTGCGGTGATGCGTTTGAAATCCAGAAATCCGTGCAAAATCCCACCGGATGAAGTGATCATTGTGTTCGTCAATCTCGAAAACGAAGATCGTCTTCCATGTATGCTCTCCAAGAAATGGACCGTGAATCGATGTCGAACATCAATAGTCGAACAATGCAAATTGACCAATCCGACGAACTTGGTTTTGTACCACATTGTCGGCGAATCGAATGAACTTCAACCACTGAACATTGAGATCATGGCTAACACCTGTTTGACTACCATGCAAGACGTTTATTTGCTACCTCAACGGGAATAAAGTCGTTCTTTGTGTCCTTCATTTACTTTTTGGCGTCTTCATGTCGCGGTTTGTTCTTATCGTTGTGATTTCTTTGGTTTGTATCGTTGACTCCATCGTATTTCACAAGAAATTCGGATTCCACAATCAACAGAAAACGGCAAAAACTGATGTACGACGCAAACAAGGTTCGTTGTACTTAACAGTCTGATGATTTCCCCTTAAAGGACTTGTGGAAAGATCGTACAGAATTCCGTGGCTGCCTCGACTGCCAACCGTTCCAACCGAATCACCGCTTCGTTTAATTGCTCAGAATGCCAATGAAAAATACGACATTTGCAACACACAACAACCGTGTGTGAACGGCGGATGGTGCACACAAGAAGGAAATAGCTATTTCTGTGACTGTCGACCAAAATTTTACGGTAAGAACTGCGAGTTTCTGGCCGAAGAACGGGCTTGTACATCGAATTTGTGTAAAAATAATTCGACATGTTACACGTATGTCAGAATACTTCAAGCGGTTTTCAATGGATGTTTAGGGTGGAAACAAATCTGTTGCAACAAACAAACGGAAGTGATGCTGATCCGATTATTAGCCGACCTGAATATCGGTAATTAATGAGGATATGTCACAGATATTTTCGTTTATAGATGTTGGTGCAAACGTGGATTTTATGGACAGCATTGCGATTATACGGAGTCGATGCGTAATTGTGCCGAAGATATTTGCAGGCACCACGGTTTAGTTGAATACAATAATGAAGACAATCGGTTGACTTGCTCTTGTCGCTGTGAACCTTTCTATTCTGGAGAAAACGTAGGTGTTTAAAGAATTTAGTAAACAGTTATCGGTTTAGTGTGAGATTGTTAGTCCTTGTCGGGATCACATTTGTGTCAATGGTGGGATGTGTCAATTGAATTCGACTGGAAATCCTTATTGCGAATGTCCGCCAATTGTTCAGTTGTCTCCGAACGTCAAAGTTTCTGGTACTAAATGATATATATTCAACTGTTGTATTGCAGTTTAGGTGCTCATTGCGAGGATGTTTGGTTTCCGGATGAGATACATGAAGAAGAAGAATGTCGACCATGTGCAACAAACTTTACGGAATTTGTATCTTGTTTGACACAAAATGGAATCGAAGAGACAAAACTCTCGACTTGGTGGTCGACATGTGATGAAGAACTTGCTGAGTGTTTTACAAAGAACTTGACTGAAGCGAACTGTTTGAACAATGGCACATGTACCGCCGTGGTTGAGAGTCGTATGTTTCTCATGACTTCACTATTACCTATTTACTTTTAGTACCTACTGATGACGTTGATTTATCTCAAAAATTGTTCTTACTACCTCATTGCGATTGTCCGTCAGAGTACGAAGGAAATTTCTGCGAACGGCGAGTTTTCGATCCGTGCACCAATTTGACGGCAGATGAACAATGTCTGCACGGGAATTGTTCTTTTAATGCCGCTGATCGTACAATGCAGTGCATGTAAGTTGTGAGTTGGGCTCGTTAATTTGTTTTAGTTGTGAAAACGGATATTACGGTCCCCAATGCGAATTCGAACGTCCATGCACTTCGTATGATTGTGGAGATGCGTTGTGTATCGAACTGCGACATGAAGGCACGAACGAAGAGTATCCGGTTTGTGTTTGTAATTCAAGTCAGGATGTGGACAATACAAGTAAGTGGAAAATGTTTGTTTCATTTGCTTCGGTGTTTTTAGCTCATCGTTGTTCGAATTTACATTACGCCGCATGCCGTGATGAACTTGGAAGTCCACGATGCAAAAACGACGCGTATTGTTATCCGTGTGCATTCGATGAAACGGAAAGTCCACCGATTTCAACGTGCAGTTTCAACGACACAAACCGAGGATTTCGGTGTGTTTGTACGCCCGGATTTGCATCACCGTTTTGTGATCGATTGTTGGGACCTTGTGATGAGAATCGCTGTAGAAATGGTGCCAAGTGTAATGCTCTTTTTAATGATACTCTTGAATACAAGTAGACAATTATTTGAAAATTTTATCTGAAGTCGAAAATTTAGATGCGACTGTTTGAAGGGTTATGTTGGAGAATATTGTGAGGTTGCACTTTCTGCTTGCGATCGACTTGGTGATTTGTGTGTTCACGGAAAATGTGTGAACGATAGAAATCTTCGACGTGGGTTTTTATGTGAATGCGATGAGTCACATGTTGGTATCAATTGTAATACGACTAAATCCCGATCTATTACTCGTTACATTGAAGTGAGTTGGTCTATTGGAAGCTGTAAGCAACTCGATGCTTTCAGAAACATTTTGTTTGGTGTTATCCGTCTATTTTATTTGTTATATTGATAACTGCATTAGTCATAGCTCTACTGCTCAAAGAATTCTATTGGGAAAATTCATCCAAAACCACAATCTCGCTGGCTGCTCAGTGACTTCATGGAATAAAAGTTCAATTATTTCCTCGTTTTCCGGATCTAAATTTCCGCTTTTGATTTACGTTCTTACTCGCGAGATTGTAGCAAATACGCGTCGTAAAAGTTTTCACAGAGAAATAACGAGTATTTTATTCAGAGTACCTGGATCCCTTTGTTCCAGATGTTTCCACGTTGAATTCCAGAACAAATGGTGACTGAAGAGGTCGAATTGACGGGTAGCCTGGAAGCCGATGAGACTTACCAATGTAAAATTTGTTCTGCTCATGCAACTGGTTTTCATTTCAACGCTCAGGCTTGTAGTGCTTGTGCGGCCTATTATCGAAGAGCTGTGGTATTGGCGAGAAGTTACAAATGCGTCACTGGAAAGAATGAATGTGTTATCTTCTACAGTATAGCTTTTCGTCTTCTTGTCACTAGTCATCAATATATTTGCAGAAGAACGTTCGTTGTGCAAAAGATGTCGATTCGCAAAGTGTGAAGAGATGGGTATGCGAAAAGACTGTAAGTTTTTCGAGGTTAACAGCTGTTTTATGCATGTGTTACAGTAGTACAGATACCCCAGAAAAACGAACGAAAGTCTTCGCGATCTTACTTCACTAAATCGGGACTGAAACGAAACAAAAGATTTGCTGTTATCAACGTTGCTGTCGATGTGCCGCAAAATTCTGAATCGATTCCACCTCCGTCAGTTGAAGGATCAGATTCTCCAGTTGTGAAAAATGAAACTCGTAACCTTGAAACGGCAATAATAACGTTTAAACGTTGGCATTTTAGCGAGCAGCTTTTCGAGTGCTCAATCGTCTCCAAGCGAACGTGCTCAGAACAAAACCGAAATCGACATTTTGTCGCGTTTTGTGGCCGAAGAAATGCGAATATCCGAACGTCGTCGAATTATGGTATGATACGTTTAGAAACGTACAAGCTTCTTTTTCAAGTTTTGTGAAAGACCGGTGTCCTCACTATTGGGATTGAATCGCGATTGTCCCTTCGGAAAAGACGACATAAAACCGCTACGTTTCCGCAATTTTCGACGATCAATTCGAATTCATATCCTTTTGATTTACGAATGGCTTCGCGTCTGGCCTTCCTTCACCGATGAGTTGGATTCAACTGATCAGATCACGTTCTTTCGTAAATGTGCTCTGTATCACACGTTGTTGGATCCGATTTGGATTTCGATTCAATTTGGTGATCCGGAAAAATTTGTTTTACAGAACGGTGGCTACTTGAGTGTATCCATAGACTCAGATAAAGGATCAGATGATGGTTGGCAAGATGAAGAAGAAATCAGTCGGGAAAACAAGAAACGGTTAATATTACACTTTTGACCGTACACTTCTGTTGCTTTTCTAGAATCTATTGGCCATTACTCAATCGCATTAAGTCGGAAATTTTGGATCCCATGAAATGTTTGAATTTATCATTTGAAGAATTCGTTGCGTTAAAAGCGTTCGTATCAATGCAAATGTGTAGGTGGAACATTAATCGTTATTAGTCAAGGTCTATTATTCAGCGGCATCGGATATCTCAGAGAGTGGTCGTCCGGTCCTGCGACGTGCTCTGGACACACTGTCCAGTTCGCTCTATCAAACGTATCCACAGAGCATGTCGGATCTTGAGAAGGCAGAGCGTTTAGGCTCCGTGATTATGTTGATTACTCCAATCTTCGTTATTGGCACTACTTTTGTTGAACAACATCATCTGGTGACCTTTTTTGATATTTGGCAGTAAGTTAGAAGACAAACAACTTCTCTATTTGTGCGTATGTTTCAGACTGGATTCTATACTAGTCGAGTTCTTAAAAAATCGCGTTTAGTCGACCGTAGATGTAAATATCTTTCCAATTTCGGCCGTAGAGCAACGTCATACCATCAAGTTCGTTCATCGTGTAGATTTTTGTTCGAAATAAATCAGTGCCATAGTATTAAAAGGTCGTTTACAAACCCAATTGAAATTTACGAGTCAAATCGAAACCAAACTCCGACAAGAAACAAGCGACTTTTTGGCTTTTCGTTCTTCGAACGGGCAGCTGTAACCGACGGGAAAAGAAATCGAGGCTCAAACGTCCAGCGGACGTAGCAGAGTTTGTCTCCGAGTCGTCTTTCTGCTGAGTTGGGATTTACGCTGATTGTCTGATCATTTCGATCATAGCCCTTTACCTATTCGACCGCGTCAAATCTATCAACCGATTCGCGTTCTCCACTGGTCACTTTTTTGCTGAAACAACTCACAACCAATTTCGTAATTTCAAACTTATTTTTGTTTACTTCCAATTTGGTTTTGTATCGATTTGAACTGAAAATTTTTTCCTTCAATCTATTCTCTACTTTACTCATCATCTCATTGTTCGACGTTTTTCTGTTAAGATCGTTTTCGTGCATTTGAGTTCAATTGTCCTGGACTGCTGTTATTAAGGTCCTTTGCAGTCGTTGTGAAAATGGAAATCGAAGTTCGCCAACAAAACAGTCTTTACGCCAATGCGGTGGTTCGCAAACTGAACGAGTCGGGTATCCACGTTTCCTACGAAGGTCAATGGAAAAACGATGAGACCGTTCCGTTCGATCAGTGTCGTGCTGTTCTTCGACCGGAGACGACAAAACCGGAGTTCAAAAAGGGCGACGTGATTGAGGTAAATGATTGAACTGTTTGAATTATTGCTGTTGACTTTTCAGGCCTGTTTCCAAGCCAAAGGACAACCGTGCCGACTGTGGCAGAAGGTCCGAATCATTGACGTTCGCGGCGATTTTGTTGTTGTTGAAGATGCAGAAAAGCCGGGAAACAGCGATGTGACTCCAGTGGACTCGTGTCGGCCATTGGGTCGAATCACTACGTTGAAGTTCGAAATGTTTAAAAGCACTTCGATCGATGTTCCCAAAGAATTGAAACGCTATTTCCGAGATCCCAGTTCTCTTACAGATCTGATCGATTCGGTTAAGAACATTCACGTCGAATACGACGAAAATGAGTCAAAGTTGAATGTCTGGGTACGTGAAAATATTTGTGTGAATTGTTCAATTAGCAATTTCAGAGTCACTTGTCATCTGCCATTCGTCGAGCGATCACCTTGAAAGACATTTACATCAACGATTGCAAACAGAAATTCCAGATGTTAGAGCGAAAAGAAGAAGCTCATCGTGCTCTTCAAAACAGCGATAGCGGTGCTCCGTTTACCGAAATCTTTTCTGTAAGTTTTACGATTACCGTTCTTTTATTCCAACAAATCTCAGGTAGCAACGGATCTCATGGGTTTAGCAATTGGAAGTCATGGAGCGAACATTTTGAGTGCACGACAAATACCGGGAATTCAGGACATTGTATTGGATGAAACTGCAGACACCGGAAATTGCGTCTTCAAGGTATGTAGCATTCACGTTGAAATCTATTTGAAGTGTTCAGATTTACGCGAATGATCTTGATGCAGCGGAACAAGCTCGTTCGCAACTGGAATTTGTATTTGAAGGGGTTGCTGTGCCTCGTGCAATGGTTGGCAAAGTGATTGGAAAGTTGGGAAAGACGATTCAAGAGATTGTTGACAAATCGGGTGTAGTTCGCGTTCAAATCGATGACGAGACAATTCAAGTGAGCTGTTCGATTAAACAACCGGTTTTATTTTAAAATTTAGGCCGAAATGGTCGATTTTCAATTCACTGGAACTAAGGAATCAATTTCTCTTGCCAAACTGCTTATCGAATACCACATAAAGCATTTGCAAGAGTTGGATGCGCTTCGTGAATCGCTCGAAGACATGAACCGCAAACTACATCCTCGTGGATCGACTCCCGTCTACAACGGCTTTTCCAATGGACGTCAGAACGGAAATGATGGACTTCCACGACCGGCCGATCGCATGAATCGTCGTAGTGGACCTCGTCGAAACTTCCCAGTTCGCGGTGCTAACGGCGTTCTTCCTGATTCAAGTAGGTTTTCGTTTTGGCTTCAAGTGCAGTGGTGCGTTTGCTTAAGTTGAAATCCGTTATGCAAATTAACATGCTTTTTGTTAACGTGTGTTCGAATTTTAGATCGACGCATTCAAGGTTCATCACAGCCTCAATGGCGTCAGAATCGTAAGTTTTGTTGTGTGTTGTGCTTTGCGTTCTTTTGCATTCGAATTCGTCGTCTAACTGAACGATGTTTAGAAAACGGTGAGGAAGAGCAACGTCAGGAATCAGTCGAACAAAAGCCGGAACCCGAGAATTCGCAGAAAAAAGCCGGTGGTGATGCGAAATCGACGGAAAACGCGTCGAATTCCGTTGAAAACAACGTCAAAAAACAACCGCAACAGCAGGGCCGTCGAGCTCCGAAACCAAATCGTCGACGTCAAAAGGTAAACGGCAACTGAGCGATGACTGTAACTGGGAGTCGATTTGAGGCCGACGATTAATCGCATTGTTGCAAAAAGACGTATGTCGTTCCATCAAAATTTTGTGCATTCAGAGCCAAATTGATGTTGTTGATTTCAATTTTGTGTAATTTCTCTGTTAATAGTCCCGACTTTTCTGTATCATTTCGCTCAATTTTTTAGCTTTGTTGGCGCTTAAAAGTTTATGTCCGTACATTGAGTCTTGTTGTACTGTTTCGGAACATTTTCGTAATGATCATTAAATTGCTGTTTCAGTTCTTGTTATCTCTTCATACTTTACGGCTTTGTGTTGCCTTCAAATCTTTAGTCCGTCCATTTTTACGCAATTTCACAAACTTGTTTGGGTATTGAAACTGCGAACAGAAATTTGTTGTTGTTGGCTCCTTACCATAAGATGTTGACAGGGTTTCTTTTAAACTTAACAACGTTCGACTTGTTTGTGGGTTCAGAACGATTGGCATTGGAACGTTGTTTACGCGCTTTCTTGTTGTTATTCATCGTGGTATATGCAAATAAATGGCATAAATACATCAATCATTTTGTTCGTTTACATTTGGTTTAATTCCTATACACAAAAACTGACTGCTGACCAGAAAAATAACGTTGTTTGTAGAATGAGTCGACAACGAAAATCTTTGTACCCCGACTTGTCGGGCGAATTGAACGGCTCAAAGAACTCGTATAGGTACATAAGAAGTCTACGAATCGTTTAATGAGATTTTCAGTTCGTACGGCAACCGATCGAACGAGGACGACAATCTTACGGACGACTCGAGTGCTTCTTTAAGACGTAGCTATTCATCTCGTCGAGTTGAACACAGTAATCGCACTCGCACCACCGACCAATCAAGCAGTTCGATTTTCGATGACAGCAGATCGTTTTCCCAAATCTTTTCCAACTTCTGTACTGAAGGATTGTAAGCAGACGGTCTGTCTTCCGATCTTAACTTTTTTACAGGAATGAACTGGAAAGTTTGAAAAACGATCCAGTGGATTTCGTTGAACGTTGGATTGAGTACTTAAGTGAGAGTAGAACTGGAAAAAGTGAGTTGATTATCACTCTTATTAACTTACAGCATTTTCAGTAATTGCCATTTCTCTTGCCGTCGTTTTGATCATACTTCTTTCATGGCTATTTGTTCATCCGTCAAAACAGAACAAAAATATTTCGAATCAACAGCGAAACGAAGATCTCATGCGTTCGATCGAGTTGCTACTCAACAATAACAACGACAAACTTCATCGTTCGCTCAAATACGCTGTTCGAGTTTTATCCCAAGTAGAACCTGAAGCCACAACCAAGCCACCAGTTATCTTCTTGTTCGCTGGAGCTCAATTGAAAGCGAATATGTTGATTCGCAATGTTAGCCTCGCGATTCGGCAAAACTCAAACGTTTTCGTTTGGGAGCAAGATCTGAACTCGGCAACAAGCCGAATAGAACTGGAAACAACAGTTTTTACGGCACTTGCTTCTGAAGTTTCCAAGCAACGTCGTCTTCTCGTTTTGTACAACATCGATCAACTGGACAATTCGGCGCCGTTGGTTTTGCATAGTTTGGCTGATGCCGAAAGCTCCCCCTTCAAAGGAATTGTGATCATTGCGACCATCTCACTGTCTGATGATTCAACGATTCGATGTAGTGAAAGAGTTTCTAAGTGAGTTAGATAGTTTAATTGAAGACCTTATCCTCTTTCAGACACCTTCTTTCCGCATGGAAATCTGCAGATTTATCCGATGATCAAGTTCATCCGATCATTTCGCGTATGAATGGCATCTCTGTGTGCTTAGACTGAAAGTGATACATCATTTTTAAGCATCAAATGATATCAAACATGTACAGTTCAAACGGTTGTTTTTCTAACGGGTCATGAAACTTGCTCCTATAGCTGTTGCCATTTTTAAATAAAACACTTTAAAGAAACGGCGGTCAAATTCGAATCCTCAAAGATAAATTCATTTTCTTTTGCGTGATCAGTTGGTCTCAACTTCTGTGTTGCGATGAGCTTATCGACTTCAACCTCCGAACCACAGATCTTTAGCGAAGCTGACGAACAGTTTCAAGCCAAAGACAAGGAAAAGATCACTCGTGCATTGAAAACTGCAATGCGTGTCTACTTGAGTAAACGAGACGCCAATTCGACTCTGAGCATGACAGTCGACTTTGCCAACGCAATTCAATCATCGAATCCGTTGATAGTCTACCGGTTTGTTCAATTCATCAGGTTCGAAAACTTCAAACATTTTAGAGCTCCAAACGTGAAAATCGAATTGAAACCCGCGAAATCGAGCGATCCAAACAAGTAATCACAATTTATTTTGTAGTTTGTTTCTACAGTGAGTGCCAAATAAACTTTTCTGTATTACTCGTGTGTGTTGCGGGCTTGCAAACAACGAGGAGGTCACACAATAAGGTGGAACTCACTATAATTTGATCGACTTCTTATCTTTAAGTTTCATAACTGCGAGCGCTCTCACAAGCCATTTCTCCTACTTGGCATAAGCAGAGCAACCGATTTCTCTCCGACTTTCCTTGATCTCTACTTTCAATATTCGATTTGATGGTAAGTTCATTTTCTTTAAATTTTATGCTTTTTCAGTCTTTCGAATCTCAACAACAACGAAACGAGTTCCTCTTTAAAATCATCGTCGTTGGTAATGTCGCTGTTGGTAAAACGTCTCTGATCCAGAAATATGTGCGCAACTCAGTGGACCAGCAATACAAGCCAACAATAGGAGTCGATTTTTCAACTAAATTGATTCAAACGAACGATGGAACACTTGTGAGACTTCAATATTGGGACTGTTCAGTTAAGTTTAGAAATTTGGGGCAGCGGTTTAGAGTTTATTTTGCGCGTGGAAGGGAATTTTGAATTGTTGAGGTCGGAATACGGTCGTTTGTTACGTCTGCAACGCGAACTGATCGGTTCGACTCGATGGCATCATCCATCGATGCACGTCGAGGACCGTTGTAAACGCCGGGATAACCGTAGTATCTAAATAGCAGTCAAGTGATTTGTTTCTACTTCTTAGCTAACCCCGCATCTATGACATACGGTTGTCCGTAGTATCTTTTCGTGCTCTTGTAAACATAAGGATTTTCCTCGGCTGACCAATATAACGTTTGTTCCTCCATTGGTTGGAATGCAGTTGGCTAAAATTTGCGCATTTCTCAAACTTGTTGACTTTTTGTATTACCACAAATGGTCGTGGTGATGAGGTTAATGTGGACGGCAATCCGTATGCATCGTCTAAAGTAACCACAGCAGCCATATCGCTGCCTGGAGAACGACGATGCATAATGTAGGATGAACGAAGAATACTAATAACCCCGCAAATAATCGCAAGAATGCAGGTGAGAACAGCGGTTGCCGCCAAGACCAAAGCAACAATCAAGATTGTGTGCTGGTCACGTGTCGAACTGATGAAGTCTTCGTTTTCAATTAGAACTTTCTGCAATTAAAACTGAATACGAAAAAAACAGTTTTGAATATACGATGTAGTAAACATTTGTCATAGCTGAGTTCAAAACAAAAAGCGCTAAAGATGAAATGATGATTTGCAGAATCGTTGCCGGAAGGAGAATTGCCGACTGGTAAATACCACATAAGAACTAAATAAGATCAAAAATGCACTTCTACAGTCAAGTACCTGGACAACGAAAACTGCCAATGCAAATGGTCCGTTACTTAATCGAAAGAACGGTACTTCAATTGGCACCTCGTTATAACGCCATTTACCCAACTCAAATACCACGTAACAGCCGGTCATAACAATCCCGTAGAGAAGAGTTCCAATGGAAAAAACGACGTGAACCGCTGAAATTGAAGTTCATATTTTGATCAAACGCTTTCAACCTACCACTTGAATGTACTTTGTTATGAATATAATAAGGCACATTAGTCAAATGCCGCCCGAAAATAACTGCCCCGATTAGCGAAGTTATCACCTCACCAAAAAGAACCTAAATTTATGGTCAACAAAGAAGCCCGAGAGATTGCTGACCAGACATTGACAAGAGTTGAGCACAATTTGACCGATGAATATGTTCTTTGGCATAACTTGTTCATTTGCATAGTCGGGATATGTTACGGACTGGTAAATGAGATTTATAGCTGCACAGGTTTTTTCCACGCTAAGTCCCAATGAAATCACGTTGAACACAAATTTTGTCGTAACCAAAACGCTAAACAAAAGAATCAGACGAACACTTAATTTTTCGTTCTACTTCATATTTGTTGAGCCAAAAACACCGGTTGTGAAATAGAGAACAGCCAACCATAGCATGTCACCGCCAATGTAGTCACCATTCCACGGCAATTGACATAACCCGAGAAGCACCAGCGCCATCGAACAAGTCGCCCAGAAAACGTGAACGATGCCAAGAAACCTTAACGTTCACTCTGCTTCTGATTATTTTAATCGTAACCTACCTGCTTTGCATCACTGCTTCTTTGGTCAGTTGTCGAGCATTGTGATAGGATTCCCGTCTCAGACAGCAACCCGATAAAATTGCAGTAAACGCGCTTAACATAAACAAAATTGCCAAAGCGGAAAGCAGAACTCCATGACAAATGATGATAATGTACTCATTGCTATTGTAACTAGAAGGTGGAATGGGAGCTGCTGAAACGTTTGGCATAGCAATTTGCCGTTGCTCAATCAAATTACCCTCAACCTGACGATAAACGCGTATATCCTCTTTGTAATAAGGATACATTCCATTGTCCACAGCTTTCAAGCACCACGTAGCAGCAACAATCGAAAGTCCGAGGCTTACTTTTAAGTTCAAAACAGTTCGTTTCTTCCCATAAACTGCCTGAAGATCGGTAATTGCGCTAACGATTGCGAAGAACGCGGCGATATGATCCAAAGCAATTTTGATGTAATCTTGTCGTCCACCCAACAGTTCGTGAAGATACTCGAGAAAGGCAGCCAAACCCAATGTACATAGCGCAAGAAACAATTTGACTAATCCAACGGACGTCAATTGAGAACTATTATGTTTGAATTCCAACTCCTGTTCTCTCTGCAACTTAAAAACATTAGCATCTTAAACAGTCATTGAAAGAACCGTTGTAACTGTCCAACTTGTCTCGACGATTACAAGTCGATCGAGAAGAAATATTCCAATTAACGAAACTAATCCAGCTACCGCGCCCATTCCAATTGAAACGCTTGAAATTACGATTTTGCCAACATAATTCTCGGCATGTGTTCCGAATTCTTGTTGGAATCCAGAGACATCTTGTAGTTGAATTAGTCGATTATAAGAATCAACTATCTACAAAAGATTAGTTACCTTCTTGACGTCATCTTATTTTAACTACCCTATAAGTCGTGAACCCGTAAAAAATGGCAGTAGCTACACCGATGCAAAATGAAATTGAAAGAAGGGATTTAACCACAATGCTGCCATGATTCTTGGCGACACAATAAAACCCAACGGCACCGGTTATTGCATGAAAGAAGTTGAGTAATCGAAGATCAATCAAACGATAGTTGTCCAATGCAACAGCTGAAAACTGAGAACCTGCAAGTCCTGCTGCTAAAAGACCGAGTAGTAGAAGAATAAGATTGCACGCTTGAAGCTAAAAATAGACGTTAAATAACGAACAGTGAAAACCGAGTACCTGTATTTGACTTGAGTACGTTGACCGAGTGCTATAAGTCACAGATGCCATTGCGTATCGTCGACTGAGTTATGATCACATCGAATAAGCAAAGTTCAAAACATCAATTGACCACTTCTAAACATTTAGATTTAACAAAATTACAAGTTCGAAAGCGAAACACGTTATTTAACCGTTTGAACATAACCGTTTTCTCATTTTCAATTGAACGGAAGCTGACAATTGGCATCGGAAACCTGCGAATCGCGCGCTCTAATAACCACTTTGTCGTTGTTGGAATTTAAGGGTTAGTTTTAGTTTTTTATACGTGAACCCGTAAATTACTCTCCTCTTTTCCTCTTCAACTAGCTATCGAACTGAGCGAAACAAACGCGCGGGCTTTTGGTTTAGAATTTCCGATGGCAGACCATTGGATTTCCTTTCGTTGAACAAATTCAAAAAACAACGTCAAAAAACAATATCAATGGTCTTGCGTATTGGATGGAATCGTATGTGAATACTCAAGAACAGTGAAATCGATCTCCGACCATCGGATCAGCATAATCACACTTCTCGCATGTTTCGAACGTCTCTACTTACTCTACGTGAAGAGGTGGAAGGCCAACGAACGTAATGAAAAGACACGCAGCCGAAAACCGGAACCCAACGGCGAAAGCTAAAGGCGGGAAACGGCCTCTGAAGCTTATTGTTTGTAGTGCGCAACGAAGATCCCGAAGTGATTTGGACTAAAAGACGCGCGACGTTTACGAATTTTGTTTGGATGCGCAACGTCGATGTCCAAACATCGATGAATTCTTTGCTCTTCGCATCGATTTCATTGCTCATGGTCTTCGCGAAGCGATTGTTTATTTTGCACAAGTAGACAAAAACAACGAGAAGCTTTCGCATAAAAGGTTATCCTGTAGCAACCAATTGCCATAACCGAGAGTAACAAACAAAAAACTTTGCATTCGAAAGGGTTCAGCAAAATCCACAAACCGATCGACATTTTCGCAACCACTTATCCCAATTTTTCTTTTATTGCGCAAATCTCTCGAACTCGTCTTCAAAAATCATAACCGAAAAGACCACCGAGACCTTCGGCCGTCAATCGTGCAACAAGTGGGTTACTTCAATACGCAGGCCAGAAGATTCCATTTTGGTAGTTCATATCAAACTACTCGCTGGGTTAGAAGACAATCAAACTTTTGATTTTACTGAAGAAACGAACTTCAACAACAATAGACGACTTCTCGCTTCGTAACCCTAACTTTTGTTGTTCGACGTTAAAACGGTTCCTTTCAACCAAACAGTCGACAGAAACGATGAATCAATGGGTTAAATAAAACCGTTAAAGAAAACAACAACAAAACACATGAATGAGAAGACGAGAGAAGTTTAAGCGAAAGGTTAACGTGTGCGCGAAAGTCGAATGATTCAAACTGTTTGGTTTGTTTGCCACAAGTCTTTACGTTTAGTTGTTTTTGTGATCATTAAGTCGATCAAAAGGACTTCTTTGCGTCGAACTAAACAAGCGATTTTTGATGACAGAAATAAAGCTGATTTCGCAACAAAATTATGCACAAAGTAATAAGATTTTTAGGTCATGATCGTTTCACTAACATGATGCGTGTTTACTATCGAGATGCACATGGAGCGGTAAGTAGTTTTCAAGGATTCGAAAATAACAAGAAGCTCATTAAGGTCGTACTTTGTGATTGTACGAAAAAAGGTGAATTTCTGTCTTCTTAAAACCTCTTAAGACATCTGTTTACAGATACGGTCGCTGGAGCATTTCGATGGAAGAAAGACATCGATAACAAACTTTCATTGGTCAACGGACAACCGATTCCCGCTATTTTGCTTGCGAATAAAGTAAATCACAAATCATACAACTCTCCAATGTTTTGACCATTTTAGTGTGATTTGAAGAACGAGTTCTCAACTTCAGAATTGCATGAGATCGCTATTCAGACGGGATTCAATGCGGCCTTTAAAATCTCGGCAAAAGCCGGCATCAACATCGAAGAAGCCTTCGATTTTTTGGTTCGACAGATCATCGCCGCCGAGAAAGAAGGTCTTTACGTGAGTTACAATACTTTGTATATCTTCTATTTTTCTTTCAGTTAGCTCCAATATCACATCGTGATCATCGGATTCATCGTCTCGTCGATTCGGATGATTCAATAGACGCCCGGAAACGTCATGGTATAAAGGGTGCATTTCACAACGTTTGCTGTTAATTTACTTTATAATCAAACTTTGCGTCTTGTTGTTGATTAAACTTCCTTAAAAGAAATTTATTTTTGTTCAAATTGTTTACGTGAAAATGACTAATGAACGAAAAGACCGTGAATATGAAAAGAAGTTTCTATTTTTAAGTTCAAAAGAATATCCAAATGTTACCATGGATTCGAAGATCGGAGGAATCATAAATTGCTCTCGTTGGTTGGGGTTTCGGGTGTCTTCTTCAACCGCATGGGTTCGTATTTTGTTTGATCTTGCGGTTCGTTCATGCGGAGGTTTCGCATTTGAAATTCGAAGCGAGACTTTCTGACCACCCTGTGGCTTTCGGTTAACTCCGATGATTCGACAGTTTGATCGTATTTGGCCGTTCACTTTCGCATTCGTGATAGCACACTCCTCGACTGCGCGGTTGTTTCTGCCACGGGTTTTCCTAAACGACAACCAACCAGTTGACCACAAAGCCGACTGGCGTTGTGTTCGCCTCTGCGCACTTCGGTTTTGGGCTTTCGGATGGTTTGGTCTCGGAAATTTTCACGTTTTCTTCTCATCCTCGACATATTTATCGTGTGGATTGTTTCCAAAGTTCGCAATTTTCTCCGATTTTGTCGAACGTTCGATCGGAAGTACAAAAGAAATTTTCGGCGTCTATTTTCTGCTGAATCCGCTCGTGTTTTCATCTTGTTCGGCGGACGTACGACGATGTGATGGACACGATTTTAACTGCGAACATTTTTTCGAAAAAAAAATTCACCGAAAATTTCGGTTTCAACATCGTGGACTTCAACGAAAGTCGTCCAATTGGAAGACCATCGGAAACAACGACACATATGTTGTTTCGATGAATAAAACTGCCGTCTCTCTTCTTCGCCGCCATGTTTTTTCACCTCTTCATGTCCTTCCGCTCGTCAACTCACGAAAATCTGCACGTTTGGTCATCTACGACTGCTTTGTAATTCAAACTTTGGGCTCTCGACTACGACTTCGATCGTCTAATTTCCGCCCTTCTTATCAGTGGAATTCCGGAGACCAAAGTGTGGGAGTGCGAATTTTAATGAAACCGAATGACCGTTGGCTTTTTAAACAGATTTCACAACCGTCGACTCATCGGTTTCGATGTTCCGTGTATTGAAGGCTAAAAAGGTCGAAATATTTGGGCGTGGAGTTTGATTCTCAAACAACGATTCAGCAGCGTAATCCTCTTTTTTGAGCTAATTATTCAATCGGTGCGTGTATTGTAATTACACAACGTGAAGAGCAATTGACGGACGACTGTTCGCAACCACTTCTCTCTTACGTGCTGATTAGTTGCCGTTCTACGAGACTAAACAACGTCGTAAATTTTCGTAATTTTGTTTGTTCCAGTGATCTAATGCTCTTGGCAGCACAAGCGAATAGTCTCACATTCTAGCGCTTAATGTTGAGACGAAGAAACGGAAAGATCACAATTTGCCGTCCGCCGCTTTCCCACTCAATGAACATATCGACGATCAGCAACGCAATTTAGCCACAAAATCGGCCAATCGACGTAATGGGTCAACATCAGAGCCGCCAAAGCGATACGTCAAGTGGAAACGGACCGACCAAGCCGGGAAATGGATCACGCGATGATCTCGCTGGTAAGTTCTGTGCGAAAAGCTTTCGAAAACAATGGATTACACGTGTCCAAAGGTTGAGAACGTTGTTTTGTTTGTTTGCGGGATTATGATCCTTTGCTTATTTACACGATTAAGTGGACATTTCTTCTTTTCGTTGTACACACTTTCCGAGCGAATGTTGGGAATTCCGATGGAGAGTTTCTGACGCAGTTATCGGGGTTTTTGTTTCAAATCTACTCTTAGGCAACATGCGAATTGAGTTAGTGGGAAGTGCATCGGGGAGAAATTTGGATACGACGAGCGCGCAGTAATCGCCTTTTCCCAACTCAATTCCGCGCTTCAATTCGCGTGTCCTTGGCAAAAAAACGGCGAGATCGCATTCATGAGTTTTTGAGAGAGTGGTCGGCGAGCCCGATGGCCGAACCGTCGCGTTGTCCATTCCAAATTTGTTGAGCTCTGCCGACTTTGCTCTCGGCCGCTTGTTTCCGTTTCGCCGCGCTTACTCGCAGTTTCCGACGTTGGTCTTCGAATTTATCAAATTCAAGCCGAAGACCGTGGCTTTGTCCAAAAACAGCGAGAGTTTTGACTTCGTCGGCCAAAGAGCAAGAATCCTCCGTTTCCAGAGGTTTATAGCTCCTCTGCAAGAAGCCTTCTTTTCGTGGTCGTATAAGAAATGACGATTAAAGACATTTGGGGATAAGTGTGAAAGGTGATCAAATCGCCGAGTCATTTGTTGTGGCTCCAGATTTGCAAAGAACAATCGTCTTGATATTTTTTTCTCGTTCGAAGAGGTGCGGCGGATGCGCTTACTCATCAATCAGACGCCCGTCAAAATGGCCGAGCCAATGGATTTTCTTGGTCGAGTGTAATTTTGCGAGTTTTCGTTGAGTCGATCAAAATTTGATTAGCAACGTTTGAATGACAATGTCTGAACCGTCGTTTCACGCATCGAGTAATTGTCGTACGTTTGACGGATTTACCATGTCACTTGCGCGATGTTTTCCCATTCGTCCTCTGCATTCGATGGCCGACTGCCGACCAAACGGTCCCGTTCGAGCGGTTTGCTCGGCCGTCCGTTTTGTCTTTGCGACTCGTTGGACTTTGCGCGTTTTACTACACAATCCGCTTCGCTCGAACGTAATCCCTTTTTTTGTTTATCTCATGCCGATCAGTGCAACGGTTCGGTTGGGAACGTTTGATGTTCGCCGATTATACGCATTTCATTGATTGATTATACAAGCAATCAGATCGCTTCACGAATTCTCTATTTCAGGAATCGACAACAATGCGTTCAACGGTGGATTAACCGCAGCAACCGGTGGAGCTTTCGGCTCGTCTTTGGGTTTGTATACGGGATCAATCACGTCGACCAATTATCGAACTGCGTAAGTGATGTTTTCGAGAAATTGGCCTTAAGCTTCTGATTTCAGTTCACCTATTGGTCACGACTCTCAACGTAAATCCAGCCATCATCCTTTTTGTTTGAAAAATCAACGAAGGAGTGCCAGTCCTGCGGCGAGCAGTTTACGTGCATTTCAAGTAAGTTTCTGATCGATATCTCTTATGAAAGTTTAGGGAAATAATAACAACCATAGTACGACAGTTCTACGCACTAACCAATCGCCTTCAACAACTTCATTTCATCAAGGAAATCAAAGTGGTATTGATAGTATGGAACGTCGACCAACATCGTCAGTCGAAACGTTTTTGAGTGCTTCAAATTCGAGCTTTCTTGGTCAACAGTCACAAATGAAAAATGTTTCGTCGAGGTAAGAGTTTTGAAAATGTTTATCGAGGGCGTACTTTTAACTCAATAATTTGGATCTTGGTTGTGCCATCGACTTTTTTGCGAGTTTGTCTCGCGCCCCAAAGGATCAGTTTCACTCGGGGCACCAAACCCCTCTTGTCCATCATATTAGTCGGTGGTTCTCAAGTTCGAACGGGCGTGTCTTTTAAACCCTAATGAAAAATCACCACTTGGAACGCAATTTTGAAGAATCGGAGGCCGACGTTGCGGTTGAGGGTCAATAGTTGAGAGGCGTGTGTGTCCATTTCATTAGCCACCGGTGAAAAGGTCAAACTCTGAACGAGAATCTTTCTAATTGGGGACACTTAAATGTGGTACGAAATTTCCAATTGAACTTTAAAGATTCGATTCACAAACCAAAGTTGATAACAAGCGTTTTTGTGGTCGACTCGAAGGTGTGTCTCGGGTGTCACACTTCGGAGGTTGTTTCGACACGTGCAATCAATTTGAGTGATTGGTATTCAAAATTCTTGTTTCGAAAAATGTTTTACCTTCGATTAAATTCATTCGGAGTTTTGATGAAGCACGTCGAGTTGTGATGAGCTCGTTATTTTGAGTCATTAGTCGATCGCGTTGCTTCGCATTTTTCGTTCACCTGTCGCGTGCGGTAAATTTTCGTATTTGGTTCCAGTCGACGAAGAGAAGTCGGATGACCGTTAACGCGCTTTCTCTCTCAGTTTTCCACCTCACGATCGCGTTCAAATACACCGCCACACGCGACTGCAATTTGCCCATTTTTCGTCCTTCAGTCGCTAATTCGTCTTTCACGTTGCTGCTCAATCGCAAGTGCTCAAACTGCTTACATGTCCACTCCAACAGCTCGGCATTTCTCCACTCGTTCCACTTGTTAAATCGCCGCAGGCAGCCACAAAATTGTCGTGCTTGGACTTTTAATTCATTGGCTTTGTTTGTAGGGAAAACCTGTTGCTTGGGAACTTGCCTGCTTCGTCTGATGGTCATCACTCGGCTATTGACCACTCGGAAGTTCCCGTAACAAGCAGTTCACTTGTTGGTCAGAATTTATTCGTCGCTCTTTACGACTTTCACGGAGTTGGAGAAGATCAATTATCGTTGAGGCGTGGAGATCAGGTCCGAGTTTTGGGTTATAACAAAACACGCGAATGGTGCGAGGCTCAACTGGTGGCCGTTAAACAACGAAACGCCGCAGGAACAACAGCGATGACCGCAGCAGCTCCATTAGTTGGTTGGATTCCAAGTCTATATATTGCACCTTATCATGACTTAAGTAAACATAGTTGGTAAGTAATAGGAGTGGTGAAAACTGAACGATAGATCATTTTAGGTATCATGGTAAATTATCTCGTGCTGATGCAGAATTTCTTTTATCATCGGGAATAAACGGTTCATTTTTGGTACGAGAATCGGAGACAAGTGTCGGACACTTTTCGATTTCTGTTCGACATGAAGGACGAGTTTATCACTATCGAATTAACGCCGATTCTAACGAAAGAGTAAGTACAAGCTAATCGTCAACACTTTCAAAACGATTTTTAGTTATATATAACGCAGGATTGCAAGTTTAATACGTTGGGAGAATTAATTCATCATCACAGTACTCATCTTGTTGGTCTCATTTGCACGCTTTTGTATCCCGTTCAACGTCGACATCGTGGTCCCGCTGCTTTCTCTCTATCGCCGACTCAAGCCGATGAATGGGAGGTCGATCGAATTGAAATTGTGATGAAGGGTCGAGTTGGCGGCGGCCAATACGGCGATGTATTTGAAGGTTACTGGAAACGACATGAGCAAACAGTCGCGGTTAAAACGCTAAAAGAAGATGCAATGGCTTTGCCTGACTTCTTGGGCGAAGCAGCGATTATGAAGAATCTACGACACGACAACCTAGTTCAATTGCTTGGTATTTGTAGTCGTGAAGCACCGTTCTACATTATCGTCGAGTTTATGTCAGGCGGCAATCTCTTGGACTATTTGCGTAAAACCGATCGAAAACTTCTACCACCTTCTACATTGATGTCAATGGCAACGATGATTGCATCAGCTATGAGTTACATGGAATCGAAGAATTTTATTCACCGCGATTTGGCTGCTCGCAATTGCCTAGTGAACGAGAAGAACGTGGTCAAAGTCGGAGACTTTGGACTTGCGCGTTTCATGAAAGAGGATACCTATACTGCTCGTAAGCAAGATTTAAACTCTAATTTATCTTTTATTTCTAAACACAGCTGCCGGTTTTCGTCTGCCAATTAAGTGGACTGTAAGTTTGATTTGACAGTTTCAGTTTCTAAGATTCTTTTTTCCAGGCTCCAGAAGGATTAGCTTTCAACACTTTTTCTACAAAATCGGACGTTTGGTCGTTTGGCATTTTACTGCACGAGATTGCAAGCTACGGAAGTGCTCCTTATCCGGGTGTTGAACTCAGCAATGTCTACGGACTTTTGGAACGTGGATTTCGAATGGATGCGCCAAACGGTTGTCCAGCTTCGGTTTATCGTTTAATGCTTCAATGCTGGAACTGGTCGCCTTCGGATCGTCCACGTTTTTGCGATATTCATGCGTCGTTGGAGACTCTACAACATTCAAATATCGAAGAGGAAGTGAAGGTTCAGTTAGAAAGAGGTAAAGGAAAAGATCGCGCTGGACGTTCAAATTCCACGGGCACTCGACAGTCGCTAGGACCCAAATCGACTTTTGATTCCTCTCCGGTTGTTGATCGACGGTAAAAGTCAAGTTGATTATCAAACTAATTGGGCTCTTTTTAGTTTAAGCGCATCTCTATCAACCAGTAATCACCATCAGCCTCAAATCGAGTTCCCACCGCCACCACCAGTCCGTGATTCCAAACCGCATCGAACTGTGTCGGCTACTGAACACTTTTCGACTTTTCGAGCTCCTGAAGAATCACCGCCATCGCCGAGGGTTCCTCGTTCTTCGCATTTGCCGCTTCCACCGCCGGCTTCAACCAAACCGAAATTACATTTGGTGGACGACGGTTCGACAAACGATCTCGTTTCTCCGTTGGCTGAAAAGAATCTTAGGAAAGCGAATCGATTTGGTACGTTGCCGAAAGGTCAACGGATTGCCGATTTTCTCGATTCAATTCGCGATCTCCCGGCCGATGAAATCGCCGACGAAGAGAACAACAATCGCGAGTTTTCGGCTTCCGACGACTCTCTGGATGTTCTTCCGTCGACGAGCTTAAGTGAACCAAATACTTCACGAACCGAACCATCCAACGAACTTCTGCAACAGTTGAAACAACGATTGAAAAAGACCGAAACGAACGAGCTTCCAGCTTCTGAATCGACGGGTATTGCGGTTATTCGTCGTCCCGAACCAAAACCTCGAAAAGTTGATGGTGGCTCACAAACCGATGCGGCAACGACTGGATGGCGAAAGAAACTCGAAAAGAAATCGCCGCTAACAACCACAAACTCAAAAAGTATACCGTCGATTAACACCGCAAACGTCGAACGACCCTCCGATTCGAGTAGCAACGAACTCAAAGCTCGGATTCTCAAGCTGCGTCATGTTGATAAGCAAAAGTCGCCCGGGACATCTCCCAAACACGATAATTCTTCAACAACGTCCAGCTCCCCATCAACTTCATCGATGAATGCGAACTTCGACAACGGAATCGAACAAAATGAAAAGAAAACGACCGGTCAACCGTTGGTTACTTTGCGTTCGGCAGCTCTACGTTCCGACTCGTCGAGAGACCTTAAAAACGATGGAGTTGGAGTTGCAAAAGTTCGGTAAGAAAATTGATTTTCGGCGTTTCCATGAAACTGTTTTTAGTCAACTGATCACTCAAAAGGTTGCGCCCTTGCAACAATTTCGACCATTTTCAATGCAAGCAACTTCATCCGATTCTCCGATATTAAACGGTGGAAGCAACGACGATTCAACAAAACCACCAACAAAATCTGTCGGCTCGAAAGTCCACGAACGCCAAAGACAACAAGTTGAAACAAACTCATCGAGTCCAACGGGTCCACGACACTTTTCGACCCTTCAACGTCCAACCAACAGTTCGAAAAATAATCCAGAGCTTCTCAGCGCCTTAAAGTCAAGAAAACCATCAGACAACGAGCTTTTAGTTCCGTTAAAATCGACAGGCATAGATCTCGACAATGGATCAATTGCTCGCGCCAATTCACTTCGAGATCTCGCATCAAAATTCGAACGACTTCAAACTCAAAGCACCGATTCATCGGCTGTCAATGAGCATCCCACCATACCTCCACTTCGTCCAGTTGCCAAACGATTCTCGTTGTTGGAATCTTCAAGTCTCGCTTCGGCTGAACCGCTTCATACGACTCCACTTGCTTTAGATGACGCAGCAACACCAGCAATCAGTCGTAGTCAACTACAAGATTTGCACAGAAAACTCGAGGGTTTGTTTATGCTTCAAAGTCAGGTTAATCGTTCGATTTCCAGCGTGTGTAAACGATTTGCGTAATGTTCGACCTGCACGTTCAGTTAAACCCCGACATGTGCTTCTGATTGAACTCAGCGATTCGATTCAACAGTTCAGTGGTGCAGCATCGAAATGGGGCGAATGTATTAGTCCACATTCGAAGTTCAGATATCGGTTAGTTGTCCGGAAACTGCAAATCCAAATCCACTTCTTCAGGGAACTTCTGAATCGAGTGGATGTGATTGTTCGACAGCTTGGAAAATGTGCCAACGAGAACGCGGATGAGCAAAAGATTCTGGCAGAAGCCGAACAAACTTTCCGTCAAATTATGCAACTGGTCAATCGTTGATCCCGCTTCGGGTCTTAGTTCCGTTTGTCTTTCCTATTAAATTATTTTAACAATTTTTGGTATTCCGATCAATTTCTACATTTGATTGTTTTGAAAATAAACTGCAACTGCAAAATGACTTTTATTATCGGAAAGTAAACTTCTGAGCGAAATGAACAAAACGACTTCTGAGGAGTAGCCTAACGACGTCGAGGTTTTGCACTAGTTTTTGCAAAAGCATCGGATCAGTTCATTCACAGCAGATTCCATACTCCAGATACCATTGAACCACCTAACTAATGGCTGCCTAGAGAACATTCAAAGGATGTAATGAAGGGACAGACTTACACGCCATCATGATTCGGGCTCGTAATCAGATGAAGACGTCACCTTCTGTTCACTTCGTTTGAGAGTTCATCTTGTTCGCGAAAATAAAAAGACCATGATACAACAACTAACTTTACATAACAAGAGATCAACAGACGCGGTACATTGTGTACCGTCTGAGGTTCATTGTCTCATTCGCGGATCCTTTTATTTGGTTTTTCGTGAATGCAAATGAATTACACGGTCGGGGCGGAGAGTCGCGCTGATCAGAATCCACAGGCGCGTGAGTTCGTCTCGTTAGTATCCAACGAATGTCATTGAGCGAACGTTCAGAAATCTAATCCGATTACGAGGTCTGTGCACTCAGCCTCGTAATGATCGGTGACGATGAGATCAGTCGATGTCGTATGTCAATCGTATGCAAAGTCGAACGCCGGAAATCAAATTCAAGTTGTTTTGTTCAGTCGATGAGTGATTTCGAATTCAAAGCCATTTGTTTACGTAAACGGGTTGCTAAGAACGAAAATCAACGAACTCAAGTAAACATTTCGAGTCCAACCACCTTTTGACATTTGAGTAGAACAGAGAAAACCCCGCTGGCCGAGTGGTTAGGAAAAATGTTCAGTCAACAGAGAAGTCGGTTCGATTCCGCCTTTGTACTCCGATACCTTCAAAGCTGAACGATGAACTTCGATATCGTGGAGCGGCGGTTGTGATCGGACAAAGCGATTCGGTTAACTTGCCACGGTATGATTACGTTCACTGTACGTTCCTTGCCGCCAAAGTTAGCCAACATTTTTTGTTCCGCCTTTTAAACGTCAATCTTTTTTGCAGTTTTCTCGTCGTGCGCTTCGACTCGTTTGCTTCCAACGGAAAAGTTGCACACGCGAAAAAACACCACACTGGAAGTCGAACGACGTGTTTGGCGTGAAAAATACCTTCGAATTGAGATAAAAACAAAAACGATTTCAATGTGTTTCAGCGAATTTGTGCGTCCGGTTTCTTTGCGATCGTCCGTCGGAATCGCTGGCCACTGCGGACGTTTTCGACGATTTCCACTTTGCGATTTTTCGGTCTCAGACAAAAAAACGGAAAAACTAACAACGTGCGCGGTGAAAAGAAGAAATTTCATCTTCGCCCGATTCGTTTTTCCCTCGAAGCAGTCCGATCTTCTCATTTTTTGTCGTACGTTTCCCCCACTCGTTTTTTGCACACGAGAGAATTTCCAAAGAGCACGACGGGTTGCAATCGAGGCACAAAGTCGTGGGTTCGCGAAGATCAGCAAACTTCTTGCGCGCAAAACGTCTGCCACCGTTTTCGTGTGCCAAAACGTTCTGACCACGCGGTTTCGTGTCCAAAACGACGTTGCAACCACATTCTTTCGATCTTCTCTTTGTTCCGCCCATTCAACTTTGCTTCTTCGTTGCGCCCTCTTCTGCGTTTTCCAGCCCGTGGCCAACAAAAAACACCCGAAAAACGGACGGGCAAATTCGCTACAGACCAACATGTTTTTCTTCGTGAACTAAAAATAAAAAAATGGGCGTTTCTCCGCCTTTGGCTTTTATCGCCTCTGCGAAATTCCCCTCGAGTTTGAAAATTCTTTTTGGAAGAAAATTTTCGTGTTCTTCGAAGAAGTTTACTCCCCTTTTACTCGATCAATTCAGATCGAAATGCCGACTGCGGACTCCGAATCCACGATAACCGCTGGGAAGAATCACCTCGCCGCAATCATTATCTTTGGTCAACTCAAAAGCAACGAACTGCTAAAGGATCACAATACTCAGCTTCCCAACAACGCCAAAGCTTTGACTCGTGAGCTAATTGCTGCTACAGCGAGAACTGTAAGGTCAGTTTGTGAAGTATCAGCATCCTATGATACTTAAAATTTCGCAGTCCAACATAATTAGTTCGCTAACTGCTGATTAGATGCTTTCGAATGAAGAAGACAAACTTTTTACGTAAAATGCTTAAAAACGTAAAATTACTGGTCCCAACTAATCCTGATCTTTTAAGGCCGGAATGCACAGCAGAGCTTGTAAGAGACATTCTCCACTACAGATCCAGAAAATCTCGAACTTTGTGGAAGGAATTTAAAAGGTAGTGTGTTCATTCGCTGACTCACGAAATGTTTCTGGGATGCGACGTTTTCTGAACCTAATTGTTCGTACGATGATTCATCTGTTTTGCAAGACTTTTTCGAAGATTAAGGCTCTTGAAAGCTGATCAATCGGGATTCAGAGCTCTTTTTCAAAAAAACAAAACGTTTGTTTAAATCCTTTTGGGGTCACAGCATGAAATTCGCTTCAATTTCTTCATCGACTTCGCATCGGCGGTTGTTTTTGAGGTCGAGAGATGGCCGACGAAAAGCAAAAAACGTTTTTTTCCGTTGGCGTTTTTTGTTTTGGACGCACCCTTCAAAACACGACCGGAATGGCGTACGGTTTTAGAGTCCCGACTGTCAGCCTTCCGCAATTTGAAAATGCACCTCGCGAAGCTTCGGCCAAATTTGGAAGCAAAGAATTTCTCGAACCGTCCGAGGGATTAATCGTCAAATAGAATTTCTTCTACCGTACAATAAAGACCAATTTCAGTGGTAAACTTCATGGCGATTCCTCGTTGGCCGACAGATTGATCGAAGCCGAAAAGGTAATTTGGGTTGACTTTAATTTCGTTTTAAATCCGAGCGAATGAAGTAGTGAACAGTCAAAGGAGCCAAGCAAATAAACATAAATGAACGTAAAGTATTGCAGGCGCTTTTGAACTCGTTAGAAACGGATGCGAACATTCCAACCAACTTCTTGGAACGACCAGACATAAGTCCGAATTGTGTTGACATACTGAATCGCATGCACGATTTTGTTGTTGATCCCGCGTTTCGCAACCAATTACTTCAGACTCTTCCCTCACTCCCACCAACAACCGAAAACGGTCGAGCCGTGGACATAACACCGACTCCGAAGGAAGAAGACGTGAATATTAAAAACGATCAGGAATCAGATGGCGACTCAGTTCGTAAGTCATTGGAATATTCAGACTTTTTATTGTGCGTTTATTAGATGCTTCGTCGAGTTCGTACGAAGATCAATCCGCACCACCAGTCGAATCCGCAACAATTCAACACGTTCCATTGATGCCAAACGGTTACAATTCCGTGGAAATAAACGGACTCATCGAAACTCAACCTTCAGCAACACCGATCGAACAAACAAACAAGAGTCGTCCGCGGTCATCGACGGCAAAGAAGCGACGCTTGGAAGACAATCAAATGGAGCTGATTAATATGAAAAAAGATATGGTGCATGTAAGCAACGTTGTTTGAAACGTACTTCCAATTCTTCTATTTTAGATGCAACAAATGGCTTTTGAACGACAAATTCAAATGTGTGATGAAATGGTCAAAACACTGAACGAAATGAGATGTTGGATCGAAATACAAAGACGAACCAGTACGCTTCTCCCTATTCCTCAGGCACCTGCAAATCCAGTACAAACCCAACTCAGCAGCTATCTTCCCGCATCACTACTTTCAACTCCATTGCCCAATCTGAGCTCTTTGTCGTCATTTCTCGCAAATGCCGCCGACTCTAATCAACCGCTCATTTGAATCCGATGCTTTGAGTTATATTGCAATCTTGTGATCTCATGCCTTACATTGCATAATTGTTCGCGTGCAATTAAATAAAACTATTTTTGGTCATTAATTGCAAACACAGAACAAATCGGTCGCGTAAATGAACAATTTGTGTACCACATGCTACAACAATATGAGACTGAGAGGTCAATTGAACTACCTCGTATACTCTACAATAAAGTCTTTAAACTACTTAACGTTCAGAAAATCGACTTTAAACTTCTGCAATTGATCGCGGACAAAAAACCAATTTGTTTCTTATATTTTTCCGTACAAGTGTTCAATGCTTTCAGACATTGGCTGCAAAAAGAATAATAAACTTCAAAGATTGAACCTTACGAGCCTTCGACTTATCAATAAGATCACACAAAACCTACAAGATGTTTTATCGTTTAAACTTTCGCTCAATTATATAACAAGCGTTTAGCTTGGTTTCCGTGCTTCCAGTGTTACACGTTCGTTTGCTCTTCCATTCAAACTCGATGGTTTGTGGATTATCAGGTTCAATTCCGAATATTTGGCGTCTGTTCAATAGTGTGCTTTAAACTCGTCTTTCCGGCGAGTGGAATCGATCGATTGCGATAAGAATGTCGACAATGTGGTCGGTTTTTCACTGTGTGTTCGCTCACTAGCGTCCACTCGCCTCCACAACGGCAAGTCGATTTGCGCCTTTCGCTTTCTTTTCGTTTGCTACCGCTGGGTTTCGCTCTTATGTTGCGGTTTGCAGGCGTTTTGGATGGCGCGATGTCAAATTAAAGCGCGTCCATCTTTTCGCTTGTTTTCATTAGTGAATCGTCGCCGGACATTTTTGTAAACATTTGTACGCGACGTCATGTCTTATTTGACGTTTTTTGTTTTCACAGCCACACGCTTGAGACCGACTTGTTCACGTCCGAATTAACACCGAGACGATTTCAGTTCTGCAACATGAGTCTCAACATTTGGAGTGAATACATTTGGCTGCCCGAACATGTTCGTTGGTCCGATTTTGAACCTCGAAAAATCAATGGCACTTTTGTTTATTTTCCACAGTTTGAAGATCTACAATACAGTCTTTTGGCTGGAGTTATTCTCTTCTTCGTTCGCATCTTCATTGAATGCTTTGTTTTCCTGCCAATAGGACTCGTCGGTGGTTGGATTTCGCTGCCTGACGATCAATCAGCTTTGGGTTTATGTTTTCGGCATTTGAACTTTGGATTTGCTGGGAAAAGTAAATTTAAACGTGTTGCCGAAACAGCATGGCGATTTCTTTACTACACGACTATTTGGTTTGTTGGTCTCTACGTTCTGCACGATCAACCACAGTTTTGGGATCTTGATGAGAGTTGGCGACAATATCCGTTTCATCCAATTAGTCAGTCTGTATGGCTCTATTACATTGTGGAGACCGGATTCTATTGGTCATTATTGTTCAGGTAAACGATATTCGTTTTCGATTTTAACTGCGAGCTCTTCAGTGCATTTACAATCGACGTCAAACGATCAGATTTTTGGCAGATGGCTGTTCATCACGCGGTTACAATTCTTCTTCTGTCTATGAGTTTCATCATCAACTTTGTTCGTGTTGGCACAATGGTCGTGTTTTGTCACGACACAGCCGATATACTTTTGTAAGTTGAACAATTCAAGCTTATCGATGTTCTGCTTACTTTAGGGAAGCAGGAAAATTGACTCGATATGCGCGTTGGGAAAAACTTCTTACCTTTTTGTTCTGTTTACTCGTTATATTTTGGATTGGAACACGGATCTTCTATTTTCCATTAGTCATCATTCGTTCGGTGATTCTCGTCGGACCCGAAATGATTCAGAAGAACTATCGTTGGCTTGACTTGTTTCAACGACCACTTATTCCGCGAATTTTCCTTTTTATGTTGATTATTCTTGTTTGTCTGCACGTCTTCTGGACCGTTCTTCTCTTTCAAATCGCCTACAAGTCGACTCAGAAAAGCGGAGACATTGACGACATTCGCGAAGACAGCAGTGACGAGGATTCAGATCAGCAACGAACGAGAAGGGGAAAAAAAGACGATTGAACGTGTTTCATTGCTTTGTTGAACTTTATATTCGTTTTGATTTGTTTTTATTTTGTGCCTTATGTTCATTCATTGTGCTATGAATTGCTAAGAACGGTGCCATTTTGCCCGAGAACTGTTTTGTTCGTAATTCTGGTTGTTTTTCGGTGCTAATTAAAAAGTAAATTTAATACGTTTATTGGTTGTGGTAGAGAAAGCAATGTACCACGTATTGACTTCTAATCGTAACTTCGACCCCACGCAATTCGAAGTGAATCTCCGTCTTCGAGCTCATCGTTCACCGACCGTTCGAGTTCGATCTGAAGTTTCTCGTCCGTGAGATTGTAGTCGTTGACTAGTGAGATCATGTTATCGCCGTCTAAGGAAGACATCTGAAAGCTAATGGTATAGAGCAAAAACAAGTAAACAGACCAAATCGCCGCGACCTTGTCCCAAGTAATGATCGATAATTCGATTGCACATTTTGATGTTTTTAATCACATTTGGCAACTGAAAGTATTTGTCCAAAAGAGCATGTGGTCGTTGGAAGGGTCCGATGCGAAGTCGTTGGATACGAGTTGGTCGAGCAAGAGTTTTCATTTCGACTGCGATTTGGTTAACTAGTAAGCTGAACTATGATTGGGGCTAATATACGAACTCGAAACATACCGCAGGTATTCGTCGTTCTCACACACGCTGATCACCTTTAACTGAAACCACGGAGGATGGAAGTTTAAGAGTTGAATGTCGTAAAGAACCGGAGATCCGAGAACTTTCGGTCGAATTTTCCCTTCGCTTGCTAACTCGAATGCTTCTTCACTTTGTATATCGACATTCGCCAACTCGTAAGACAAACGACGATATTGATGTCGAAGTTTCGAGAGTTTTTTTTCGAATAGAATTTTGTTAACATGATCTGAAATTAGAAACAAATGAATAGCCAGTAAATGCGTTCTACCGTATTTTGCTTTCATAACAACTTTTGATCTTAATAAGTTTTTGTCCGACTTTTCGCCCAACACTCCAGTTAAAATGTATTCATTTGCCCACGCCAATTCACGTACAGCCTCCAATCGTTCACATCCCTCGTTCACAGCAAACACTGCAAATTGACAAGAACGTTTAGGTGACGGTTGTTTGTCACTTACGACAAACTCCCGATGTTGTTACTTCTGTTGGTTCGAGTTCATCCAAGAGAATATCCTCAGGTCGAAATGTCATTCCATAGACAAGTGGATGTAAACTGAAAACGAACAACGAGTTCATAGCCAATGTCAAGAATCGTCTCTTACCTATAATCCACTTGTTTTCTCATTCCAACAACCATCAAAGCGCCAGTTTTTTTGTGTGGTTTAACAATCGGTTTTTCAATTAACGGCGGTCGAGGGTGTTCAAGCGAATTACCAGCAGTCGATAGACGTTTCATCAGATTCTTTTTCAATGCTGCTAACGAAACATCGCGTGGTTTGTAGACGCAAAGAAACCCGTTCAGATTTGCAGCCACATCACGACATGACAAATTCCACTTCATTTAAGTGTCTTCAGTTCAACTGAAATTGTCTCTTTTTTTTGCTCACTTGTCTCTCTTTTATTAATATAACAACAGTTGATGCGCAACTCGCATTTAAGTCGATACAAATTCATCCAGCAAACATTTCAACAAATTTAATAAATCAACCAGCCACATGGCTAGACGACCGAAACAAATTACGTTCTCAAACAATCATAATGAACGGCTTAATGGTTGCGGAGATTGTTAACCAATTGACGTTCACGACGTTCGTGACGATCCAATCGAACACCCTTCTCCTTCGGCAAGCTGATCAACGCAGTCTCGCCCTTTCCAATGATGAAAACGTTGCCCAATCTGAAAATAGACTCTACATAACAACTCAAGACCGCCTTTCAAATCCATCTGGTCGGTTGTTTTAAAGTGCATTATGAGAGACTTCAAACCGACCTCGACCGGATCGTTATGCCTCCCAGCGGCCCCGGCCCTCATTGACGATCCTTTACCACGTAAATTCAACTTACCGCGTGGTAAACGTGTTGCCAGCCGAATCCTTAACGTGCACAATATCGAAAGATCCTGGATGACGTTCACGATGTCCGACAATACCAACACGACCGATGTTACGACCTGATGTCACCATGCAGAGATTTCCAGCATCGAATTTGACGAAATCGGTAACTTTTCCAGACGTAATGTCAATAACGACCGTATCGTTAACCTAAAGACGAAAGCAAAAACTAATCTTTAAAATCATTCAACTTGCTTTGATGTTTGGATCCGGATAACGGATGGTACGTCCGTCATGAGTGACAATGACCGGAACTTGATTCTTGCTCATGAATTGCTTGGTGACTTTGGCTTAAAAGTTCTCAATTAGAACATTTTGACTATGTTCTAACGTACCCAATTTGAAGTTTCCTTCGGCTTTGCTGATACGATGGACGGTAAAACGACCGAGAGTATCGTAAAGCATACGGAAAACTTCGTTGGTCTTGTCGATGTGGATAACATCTTGGAAGCCGGTGGGAAAACGCATTTCAGTACGAATTTTTCCATCGACTTTAATCAGACGTTGCTTGCAAATCGCCTGAGCTTCCTTGTACGAGAGAGCGTAACGCAAACGATTACGAAGGAACAGAATCAACGGCAAACATTCACGAAGTTTGTGTGGTCCACTTGCCGGTCGTGGTGCGAACACGCCGCCCAATTTGGCCAACATCCAATGTTTCGGAGCATTCAAGCGCTTAAGATGGTGCTTTGGTCCACGAGCCATGATTTACCTGAAACAACTCGTCTTCAACAGCAAACAGAAACACGACGAAAATATGCTCGAATACATTTCGTATAACTCAAAAACCATCGTTCAAAACCGAACGTTAGAGTCGTCAAGAAACTTCAAACCGAAACGATCCTACGGCCGCACGCGAATGAGCACTCGACGCTGTTTCCCTACTTTTCGTTTTGTGGCGAAACGTGCCGTTGGAATCGCGCGTCTGGAGACCCACGAAAACTCAACGCACATTTTTCGCGATTCGCTGCTGCTCACAAGCGGAAGCAGCGCGAAATCGTTGAAAAGTGGAGTTGTTTTTTAGCTCAATATTGTCGATACGTCCATTTAGTTTTGTTTATCTCCACCTGCAGATTCTGGATTTAACTCTCGGATTTCAGTTAACAACAAAAATCTCCGATTCTCTCGTGCGCGTCGTCGCGCGCGGATCTTATTCGACCGTGCGTAGTCATCAAAATGGACTACCAACCACGAAACCATCAGCAACGTCACGGCAACAACGGCAGCAATCAACGTTCGGGAGCCGGCGGCGGAAGCAGTTCGAATTCTGTTGGGCACCGTAACAACATGATTACTGCTGGCAATTCAACGGGTAGCGGACCGCCAATAAACGCCGGCGGTTTCAATCTTCAGACGGAACTTCTCTTCATCAAACAAGATGCTGCTCAAACTCGTAACGCGGTTTTTGCGTTGGAACAAGAGAAAGAAAGTCTTCGCAAAGCGATTCGAAAGTTGAAAGTAAGAACTTGCAGCTTCGGACTTCATTGTTTTTTGTTTTCAGCTCGAGAATTCGCGTGTTCGTCAAAAAGTAAAACGTCTTCAGGAAACAGTCAATGATCTAAAGGGCGTACCGAATGATGCGGGAAGTGACATTAATTTGGTCGAAAAAGACTACGATGAGCTGGGCCACAACTTTATTTTGGTTGGTGGAGTCCAAGTACGTAGTTTTTAAGATTATGGACGACGACTTCTTGTTTTCAGGATCCGCTTTCATCGTCTTTCGACTCCAAAATCAAGGACGAGAACGGTGTTGAACATAAATCTGCGGAGCGTTTGTATTGGTACATGATTGCTGATCACTTCAAAGACGAAACTGCAAAAAAGAAGATTCTTGAAGCTTCGAATTCGGAAGCAGCCGAAAATGCGGTTAAAAGTATTGAAAACTTCAGTGAAAAAGTTTGGAATGAAGTATGTTCTTTCTTTGATTCTTGTTTTCATTTGTCGACGTTTAGCATCGTCTTGAAGCGTGGAAACACGCACAACAGTTGAAATTGGATCAACATCGTGAAATTCTCAATCTTCTCGTGCTTTCGAAAGGCATCTATATTGGAGTTGCTTCACACGACAAGGCAAAACGAACATTTAAACGCCCCAACAAGACTCGTGTTTTCAGTTCTTCGGTACGGGATGGAGAAAGAATCGTGAAGAAGCAAACAAACCGGTGTTTTGGGACGGTGAGAATGAGGGCGGTAAAGTTTTGATGCGTTTACGAGATGAGTACAAACTCACGCATCAGTTCGAAAACGCGGACGAAGAAGTGAGTTGATGGGAAACATTCGCGCTCGTTGATCGTTCAATTTTAGGAGTCAGCTCGTAAGAAGTTCAGTCATAATCGACGTTTCATTTGGCGACGATTGGAGCAAATGCGACGCGGACCTTTGACTGGACCACAACCATTAAGTAAGTGAACAAATCGTCATTTATCTTATATTTTTCAACTTGCAGTCGTACGTACTGGCTTAGCCAACCGTCGTGGTGTGTGGATGAATCGACGAAACCATTTTCAGGCACCCATGGGTTATGGAGCCCCACCGATCCCGAACTATTACGCGTCAATCAGTGCTGGTCCAATTGGCGGTCACCCACAACAACAATGGTCAAATAAAAAGCGCGAAGGAAACGGCGGTCAGAATCACTAACTCGAATGGTATGTTTATATCACGAAGCATCTTTACCGGCTCTTCTTTTAATCCAACAATTTTGTTGGACACTTTCAGCCTTGTTGTTCTTCTGACGGTCCAAATTCACGGCTTATTTTTTGTTACTTGTTGTTGTATGTTTTTCCCATTTCCTAATTTATCAGTCTTGACAGCCAGTTATATTTATAAAAGTAAGAACGACTTGTTTGCGAATTCTCTTCTAATCGGTCAATGAAAACTGTGATCATCTCTAATCAAATTCAAACAAAAGCAATCGCTCTGGTTTATAGAATGAATACTAATGGCATAGAAAAGAAACGACGATGTCTGTTCATTTGCGATGAATCGTGGAAAGCCGAAGAAGTTGAGTTGATAAACGTTGCGATAATCGAGGTTAAGATGTTAAGTAAAATGCCCGAGATTCTGAAAAAGTTGTCTTTTTGTGATTCGTTGATTCATCTGAGACGCGTTCGAAATGGTCGCGTGATAGTTGGGCCCGAAGAAGAGTTCAAGGAACAAATCGAGTAAGTGAATTGACTCTAAACTTTTCTGCAATTGGTTTTTAGTTTAATTATAAGAAGCTACAACGAATATGTTGAGGTTCAGACGATTCCAGTTCCAAAAACCGCCGCAATTACACGACGACAATACGAGTTCAGTCAGCGTTACTGGGGCGTTAAGTTCACGGAAAATCGAGTACTCGAACGCAAATTGAACGGCACCTTCTTCACTTCCGCTCAGTTCGAGTTAATATGCCAAACAATAAGTTTGGCTCGGTCGGAAGATGGATGTGTTATAACGAATTCGGAATTCAAGGAGCTCGGAAAGGCATCCGGTAGTCAAATGTCTGCACTGGAACCATTGAAACATCCGTTCATGAGAGCTCTCGATAATCTAGTTCATGAACGTAGAAAAGCAACAAAACGATCAGCACAAGGAGAACAATACTTGGCTACTGGTATGTCCACCAATATCATTTATAGTCAGAGCATTTTCTTCAGATTGCTATGCTTTTGTTCATAACGAACCCTGTGCAATGTGTGCGATGGCCATGGTACACGGACGAGTTCGCAGCGTGTTTTTTGCTGATCCATCAACCAACGGTGCATTTGTCACAAACTGTCAACTTCACTTGAAACCAAATCTCAATCATCACTACGATGTTTTTCATTTGACTAATTAGAATAAACTTTGCATCTTTCTGTTTGGCCACAATGTTTAAGTATTAGTCGAAATTTGCATATTAAAGTTGAAAACAGTTTTTGATTTCTAAGTTCGCTCATTCTTGCTTGCGTTCTTGCGAAAGTCTGACGATCATCTGAAATGAAGTCCCTTCCTTTGCTTCGTGTCTTTCAAGTGATCATCGTCCTCGTTCAACTCTCGGCACTTCTTTTCGTTTCTGATCTTTGCACCTCGTTCCAATCCGCTCAGGTAATAGCTGGATTGTTGAAGCATTGATTGATTGAACGAAGCTTTTAGCCAAAGAATGCTTGCTTAACTGATCAGAATGTTAAACCGTGGACTGTCCATCAGTTCTTGGATTTGTTGCCCGTAGTCAACGAATCCAAGAACGAAGAGTTGCCAATCCTAAAACCGGATAGACAACTCGAGAGCATTTCGTCGGTTGAAAAAGCATACGAAAACAAGAATTTGGACGACAAAGTGATTCTGAAGAAGGATACCGACGGTTAGTGCAGTTCGATTTGACCGATTTTCTGTTTTAGTTGGACACGAAGGCAAGGAGGAAGAACAAATGATGGAAAAACTGTTCGGTCGCTTAAAACGCGATGCAGAGGAAAAACTGGTTGAAAACAAAACTGAACAAATCACTCATGTGCAACCATTGACAATTGAACGCTCGTGTTTTCCGGTAAATTCGATAAAAGCGACTGATTGTGACTTTCTATTCAGTTCTCGATGACCAATGTAACCAACTTATTCGGCAACAAAGAATGGACTTCGGTTGACTACATTGTTTTCTTCGATTTGCTTTTCGCTTTGGCTGCAATCTTCGACTTGATCTTCGCTTTCTTCTATATGGTTGACGCAAAACAAGTCTACAGAAACAATACCTCGAATTACGTAAGTTTGAACAATCACTGATTGATCGTATTGATTTGCAGTCTGCAAAGGTCTCAATCATTGAATTGATCGGTCTTTCTCTTCAAATCGTTGGACATGTTTACGCGTACACTACTTGGGATGAAATGTGGAGTCACGAAGCGTTTGTTCCAAACTATCCCATCGGTTTCTACGTTTCATTCGTAAGTTTAATAAGCAAAAATGATAACACTTGCTCTTATTTTAGTTTGGAGCCGTTTTCTGCCTTCTTTTGATCGTTTTCGACGTCTTCATTACGGACATTCGTGTTCATTTCCTTCAACGTCAAGAATCGGAAGGCGAATTGAATTTGTCAAATGGTGCACGTTCTGAATACTTGTCGGTTGTTCATTGATCTCATCTGATTTCCCCGTTCATTACTTTCTTTTTGTCCCAATAAACAGATTTCGTTACAGTTGGAACGTAAAGATCCTTGTCCTTCGCTTTGTGTCTGCGTAATCTTGATTGCACTTTTGAATGTGATGTAGAAGGCTATTTAGTTGAGACGAAGAGCCGAAGAAGCGATCTTTTAGTTTCAACCCCGTCGAAAGAACTAGAAAGTTTACTTATGGCACATAAACTCCGAATAGAAAATTCGATTTGTTCGATCTGCGTTGAGGGAGAGATAAGGGAAGGAAGTAGATCCAAGTGAATTGAGATTGTTGGTCACGTTCAATATGAGTTACAGTTGAGTTGAAAAGACGGGAATCAACAAGTCCCGCTATTGAGCAGTTTTTGAATTTCTTGCTGCGCAATACTGTTCGTCCAAAATGCATCTTCGTCGTCGTGATGACAATACGCTCCGCTCTCATGAAATCCTTTGGGACAGATATCGACTGTAAGGAGGTTAGCTAAATTCAAAATACCACCGACTTACAACAACGACCGTAAAGCAACAGTCCATTTCTGCATTGACATTGTGGAATGTTCTTATCGGAACGATGCTCACAATAACTAAATATACAATTGTTTTTTGTTCATAGAAAAGTTTAAATCAGAAAGAACAAACGGTATCAATAAGTAACCTACGTATTGGGGCATCTAGATGAGCATTCTATGTCCGTACTGCATCCATATTCTCCGGGCCACAATCGTCTAAACGATGAAGTAGACTGTACGAAAAATACTCTCAATTACAGTTTACAGTACGTGTCGACACATTTTTCATTCGGTAAGCAAGTGTTATCGGGATCAACATCCTGTGCACTTCGTGGACAACGACGTTCACCGGCAATGTTGTACCAAACTAAAAATACGAACACTAACAATTAAACTTTTTGTTTTTATCGTCACGAGGTTTTTCGGTGTTGTTTCCACTGGGCGAAAAGATTGGACGTCGACGAGCAGAAGATAAAACATAATGACAAGGTGACCCGAATTGATCGCAACCACTTCGGGCCATTTGTATAACAACTGGCGGTTGCACCACACAGCTCGGACCATTCGAATAACTCCCTTGTAAACATACACACAAATTTTGTAGACAACTAGCACCATTCGAGTAACCAGCACATTGTTGCGAAGCTTCGCACGGAATACCAGGTACAGCCATATAGACAGTTGGGGCTAAATAAACAAATCAAATAGAACGAAAAGACTTTGTGGCAACAACACACGTCATGCCAACGATTATTAGTATCGTCGTAATGACGTACTTGAAGCACAACAAGTTGGAGTTGCGGATGACGGAAAACAGGTACTTCCACTCGGACATAAATTTGTCGGCGAACATTGGCAAACCGGTATGGAGTTTGTGGGACAAATTAAATCGACTATATTCACCAACTGACAACAACCACCTTCGGGAGTCTAAAAGTTGACGATCAATTCCAACCGTATCAAACGCAAATTTGCTGTTGATCACTGAAAATAACTCACACAACCATAACCTTCAGGACATTCCGTACCACGTACACACTCTTGTATTGCATTTCCACCTAAATTTAAATATCGAATTTCAACTCTTCATATCGAAAAAACCTACCCGATGGGCATATCAGAGGTATAGACGGAATCGGTAAGCCTGCACAACATAAGCCGTTAACACACGACTAAAACAAATCAAATTTTCACTACTATTAAATCAAACAATCTTACAGTACCGGGCATACATCCAATTGCACTACCACAACGTTGCAAAGCTTGAGCACCTGAAAACTTATTATAAGAAACATAGAAACATGCGACTACTTGCCATTCGGACACAACTCTAACGGACAACACGCTAAAATGTTCATTCGTTAAACATAAAACAAAGATGATAACCTGAGATTGCCGTGTTGCATTCGGTTCCTGTTGGACATTGGATTTGTGGTGCACAAAAAGAAATGGCCATTTGATTGCCTAAAAGCAGTCAAATAGATTCGACAATAACGAATGAAGATTACTCGTTGGACAGGTCGGTAGAGCACAACACCCTCCGTTAACACACTGACTTCCTGTAAAAGACGTCAATTACTCTGAGTTCTACGTTACGTCCAAAGACTCTGATGATTGATAATAAACTTCACTTTCCTTGCGGACAACAGTTCTGCGAGTTCGAGTTGCTGCAAGAAGGTGGACATGGAGCGAGTGAAATGACTCCGCTCGGACACAATGGAATCGGAATGGGTGGAAGACCACAACAAGCTAAATTGTTGTCAATAAGATTACGTGTAATTGTTCGTTGTTTACCGCCATTTTGACATTCATATCCCGAATTGCAGTTCGAGTTTGTTGTGCAAAAAGAAGTGGCCGGTTGATTGTTGGCACAAATCGGAAGCTGACAACAAAGTCCGTCCAAACAAATGGCTCCGGATCCGCAGGTTGGTGTCACGGCACAGTGACCTACGGCCTAGAATACCGTCTAATTGTTAGTGCACAAGCGAACTTACTTGCTTTCCACTCGGACTAAAACACTTGATTGAAATTTGTGAATAAACAAAACTGCGAAACGTGTGAAACTTCTTTTTTATTCACAAAAAACAATCGCTTAATACTCAGAAGGTCATACCAATACAAAATCGGACAGCAACCGCCATTCGAGCATTCTTGTCCCGATCCACATTGCTGAAATTGAAGGAACTGAATTCACAAACTCAAAATTTCAATCTACCGCCGAACCAGTACACGCAACGATTGCAATCTGTCCATTCGAACACGTGGGTAACTGTGGTTGTTCTGAAAACGATGATTAGTGTCAACTGTCAACTATAAACCTTGACAACAACATCCGTTTATACAAACACACGATGGAATGGCCGCAGCCGGCGGTGACATTTGAACGGCGGGACAGAAACTGACCGGAACGCTTTGAGGCGGACATTGACATGGGCAACAGGAACCTGAATTGAAGCAAGCAAGATGATTCATAAGTATAAGACGTTGAATACACAAATTTAGTTATGCAGAAACGATAGATCCTGAATTAAATCGTGTTTACTGACCTTGATAACAAACATTGCCAGTCGGACAACTGGGTGTTGTTGTACACGATTGAGTTGATGGGGTTCCAGCTAAAGTTAGAAGTTAAATCTCAAGTTAAAAATACACGCTATGAAACACTGAAGCATAAGCAAAAGAAGAAAACACACAAAAACGTTATTTCGATTATTCTTCTAAACTTCGATTTCTCTACGTACACTGACAAACCAACAAATAAGTTGATTGAGCTACAGTAGTTGGTGCAGCAGTTGTTGTTGGAGCCGGAGTTGGACAGCAAGCGCCGTAAAGTGGAACACAAATATAATTCGATGGGCAGTTTCCACAGTTTGCAATCGGTTGTACACTTGTGCCTTCATAAAAAAATATACTATGATCATTTAAACGTTTGTACCTGGACAAATTGCCGGTAGCGGAGCAGCAGGGGTGGGTGCAGGTACAGAAGGAGCACAGCAGCCGACCGGCGTGCAAACCATCGGTGGTGGACAAGGATTGCAATTGCCTTGTGGTGGTGCATTTGTTCCTGAATATAATCCTGAATCGGAACAGCTTAAATTGATTACCAGGACAGAGGATCATGTATTTTGGTGCCGGCGGTGGTGCCATTGTTGTTGTGTGAACAGGAGCCGGAACAGATGGACAACAACCACCGACAACGAGATTACAAGCGTAATTCGACGGGCAGTTTCCACAACTCGCAACCGGTTTTGTATTCGTACCTTTAATTGACTGTCTTCGTATTGATTCCTCTACTTACTCGGACATAAAATTACGAATTGCGGTGACGGTTTTGGTGCTTGCGTTGTAGCTGGCGCTGGTGCAGGTGAAGGACAACAAGCGCCAAGAAACGGAACGCACTGATATGATGGTGGACAAGGATTGCAGTTGCCTATCGGCGGCGTACTTGTCTCTTTATGTTTAAATTAGTAAAAAGAAAGCAGAAATGTTAACCAAATAAATGGGAGTATAAGCAAAGATCAAATTCAATCATCGAAACATACACTCGGTATGAACTTACTTGGACACAACAAAATCACCGGTTGAGGAGCAGCGGTTGTTGGCGCGGCGGTTGTTTGAACGGGATTTGGACAACAAGCACCAAGATATGGAACACATTGATAGGATGGTGGGCAGGAACCGCATGATGCAATCGGTTGTGTATTAGTGCCGGGACATGAACTCAATTGAACGAGAATCATTTTTGGTGCTGTAGTAGTGGTAATTGCAGCAGAAGTTGCGGGCACCAAAATCACCGGACAACATCCAACTGACGGCTGACAAGTGTATTCTAGAAATTTGATTTTAAATACTCTAATCTTTGAATCTCGTTTTTACGAGGTGGACAAGGAATTGAACAAGTAGAGACGGGATATGCACCGCTTCCAGAACAAACTAAAGTACACGATTTCAACAGTTAAACGATTTCACTTACTAGGCGATTGAGCTGCTGGTACCAGCGCTAAAGCGGGAGCAACCAAAATTGGATCAACAGCTGCACAACAAATATCCTTAAACTCACAGTTAATGTTTATAGATATGAGATGCTTACACTGCGACAAACAGAGATTCCGGGACATGAACGACTGATTTCTCCACAACGACAAACTGCAACCTCGTTTGCAGCAGTACAAACGCTAACAAGATCACTAGTTGGTTTCTTTTGTATGAAAAGCGGCGCACAAATTTGAATCGACAATTCGAAGGTTGTGGTTGGAGGACAATCGATTCGCGACCATTCGCCACATGGATCACTTAAAACTGCGATCATTTGATCAAAATTTCTTCGAACATACGTGGCACTTGTAGTTATGCACTGCAGAAAGCCGCTGTTATTGTTGGGATCGTTGTATAAACGCGATTGTTGCCAACTACACGGCATTCCAATTTGCGGATCTTCGATAATCGGAGCTAACAAACAAGCTGATCGTTTTCTTTCCTTCCAACTATACTCACCAGCACAAACATATTGACAACCAACTGTTGGGTTCGCAAGACAAGCAGCTTGTTGTCGATGTAGCTTCTTCTTTTCGATGCATCGCTGTTTTGCGGCATCAAAAGATTGATCCTTCGGACATGATCGCTTCGTCCACAGGCCGAGATACTTGCCTTCAATCCCGTATTCTTTACGCTCTTCTTCGGCTAAAGTCGAACATTCCAAATAACCGGAAGTGTCATTTTGAGGTAACACACGAAAATGTTCGACGGTCATGCACTGAAAGTAAAATCTAACACAAAACAACGACAACAAAAAATTACCAGCCGTCCAAGCGGTGTTCTCGATTCTGATGTCTGTTTTGTGGTCGTCGTATTTTGTTTCTCTTTTGGATTTACGACTATTTTCGGATTAACAACATAAAAAAGCACTAAAATCGCGTCAAGATGGATACAATGACAATTGTGCTTACGTGTGAATATCCAAAGCTCGTACTGCATTGTAATCCAGCAGAAGAGTCGCATGGAAACAGATCGATTGAAATTACAAATTGGAAACGTATTCGAAAATATGATTTGAAGCAAATAGACGTCCGAGATGATAAGTAATCCGATTGGACGCCTCAAATAGACGATGGACTTGTTGGACGTCGTGATGTTTCGTATTTGTACCCGACTCTTCCGTTAGAAGAGCGGGACGATGAAACAATCAGATTATCTTCCTCAACGAGTGCGAGAAGTGACCGGACTTAACGTTAAGATTGTGCGCGATCTTCAAATTGACCATACGCTCGACCGACGGAAGTCCGTACGATTGTGCTCAACTTCCGATGATGACTAATCAACCGAGACAATTAATAAGTCCAATAGAGTTTGCGGACGCTTGAAATTACGAGAGTTTCTGTTGTCAGTCAGAAGTTCTTGTGTAAGCCAATGGATTAGAACGGTTTGCAATAAAGTGACGTCAAGAAGAATGAGTGCGATCTCGAATATGAATCACACAACGCTGACCGGTAGTCAACAACGTTAATTGCGTAGTCAGTGAAAGTTGCAACAAAAAGGCTGAACACCACAACGGAGCAGACAGAAAATCCGTGACTACGAAGCAGTGTGTAGACCCTTCAGTTGAGCTTCCGAGTGGAGAACCGCGATCTGACCCACTCCTATGTATTGTCCATAAACTGTTTCATAACCCAAGACGGGAGAATTGAGGGGTTTGAAGCGGGATGGAGATTAAAATCGAAATGTTCTACGAGCGATTTGAACGACCGCGTTTATACCGGTTTACCGTGAAGTTTATTGAGTGCACGTTTACAGTATAAATATGGTCATTTTGTTGTTCCTTCGTGACTTCAAGTACAACAATCGAAATTCATTTGGAACTTAGTTTACATCTTACTGTAACGATCAGAAGATAATTTTGTGTAACTCCAACATGCCACGAACAAACCTGGAACTCCGAAAGAAGCCATCTATTTGCAATTTTGATGGCGAAATTTGTTGTTTGCATGAGAAGAACTTTGAAGCTCATCCTCCAACCGGCGGTTCCAATGTTTGCTCGCTGAGTGCAAACTAATCGACGGATGACGAAACGCCATTTTCGTTGATGGCTCTGGCGTTGTGCTTCTTCTTGCTTGGATCTCAAAACGAACGTGCAGCCCAAGAATGTTGAGGCTCACGGGTTTCTGTTGCCGCTTCGCATTTTTAGTCCCAAACAACAACGTGTGATTCTAATTTTCTCGTATTTTTTTACGAGTTCCATTTTCATTCTTGACATTTCAGGTTCTGATTATCGTTCCCTGACATACTCCAGCAAAAATGCCGCCGAAATTCGATCCGAATGAAATCAAAATCGGTAGTTTTCGACTTTTAAATTCGCTTCTAATTGTTCGCCTTGTTTTCAGTTTACTTGCGATGTGTTGGTGGTGAAGTCGGTGCCACTTCGGCGTTGGCTCCCAAAGTCGGTCCTCTCGGTTTGTCGCCGAAGAAGATCGGTGAAGATATTGCGAAGGCAACTCAAGATTGGAAGGGTCTTAAAGTCACTTGCAAATTGACCATCCAAAATCGTGTGGCTAAAATCGACGTCGTTCCATCGGCCGCTTCATTGATCATCAAGGAGTTGAAAGAGCCAGCACGTGATCGAAAGAAGGTCAAAAACGGTATGGTTTTGCGTTGTGGAAAAACTTCAGAATCCTCAGCTTCTACAGAGCAAATGTGCGCGCCATTTGTTGTTAGAAAATTAGGGTAGGGAGCCTTCGAATGGCTCTCATCCCACAGTTGATTTTGTTTTCTTTGTCTTAAAAACTTGAAAACCAAAGTTGGCTGTTAACCGAGCAACCTCACACTTGAGGCGATCGGGGTAAGTTGGCCATACAATCGATGTGTTTTTGTGTTGTTTTGCGCGGTTTTCGAAACAAAAATTGTCGAATTTCGGACGGAAACCGGCTCCAAATTCAAAAGGTTCACCTGATTGTTTTAGTTCGACACAGCGGAAGCATCACTTTCGACCAAGTTCTCAACATTGCTCGTGTTATGCGCCCACGTTCGATGGCCAAAAAGTTGGAAGGAACGGTCAAAGAAATTCTCGGTAAGCTTGTTGCAAACTCCACAGTAATCTCATGCGATCTTCAGGTACCGCTCAATCGGTTGGCTGCACCATTGATGGAAAGCATCCGCACGAAGTCGTCGAAGCAATTCGAAGCGGCGAGTTGGAGGTGCCAGAAGAGTAACCGCCGTTGTTACATTGTTATGTTTTCTTTGATTTAAAATAAAGGATTAATTGTTGTTTTCCATATTTCGTAAATGTGAGAATGAACCGTTTAAACTACAAGCTTCTTTGCTGTTTGGTTGCTGAGAAAATTGGCACAAAATTCACATGCTGCTGCTCAATTTAAATTTTTAGTTGTGGTTATGTTCAGCTTTTGGTGGGATGTCAAATTGAGCAAACAGAAGTTGGTTGAGTGAAATGCTTCCAACAGTTAACCTCTGTTTTGGATTGCTCTACGTTTTCTACAGTTCCGTTAGTCTGTTCATGCACGCAGTTGTCTGTTGGGTAAGGAAACCGACGAGAAGATGTTCATGTTGCCATGTAGGCTCTGATATCTGCACCGCATTTCAAAAAGCACGTCGCATTACGAATGATGTTGTTTTTGTCGTTATCAGACGCTTTACAACTTGTCATTCACCTGTTTTCTGGTATCTTGATTCTCTCGAATTCAACAATCAATTTGACGATTAATCAGGTATCAGCAGGTTAATCGATGAAAACAGAAAACAATTTAGACCATTGGTTTTCTGGCCTTAACCCTGTGGAATGCAATGATATTTCAACAAACGACTTTGGCTGTTAATCGCTTCTATGTTTTGATTCGAAAGCAATTTTCTGTTCCGAATCCGCGGAGTATAAATGTAAGATGATAAGTGAATGATAGATTCACCATTCTTCTAGCTAATGATTGCAATGAGTTGGACCGGAGCGTTGCTCTTTCAAATCGGTTACTATAGTCAAGGAGAACGATTTTATTTTTCGACGGAAGTAGCCAACTGGTTGGAAGACGTGAATGATACGATCTTGTTCACGATTATGCGATACTTCAAGATTGTTTGTCTTATAGTTGGTTTGATTGCTGGAGTAGGAATGTTTTTTTGCGTAATCTATCAGGTAAGATGACTTCAACTTTTGGTTATTTGATGCCTCTAGAATTGTGCTACACATCCGAAAAATAGGGCTCACACGTCGACAGAAATGCGGTTGTTCATTCAAACGTGTTGTTCACCATTGTTGGGGTTAATTAACATGTTCATTTGGACGTACTTCTCAAAACAGGTTGCCAATGGAGGAGTCGTTGTTCAAGGATTGACTAACTTTGAGTGGATTCTAATCAACGGTATTCATCCTTACATATCTATCATATTTGCAAAGTATGATCGTCTTCAAGAATTGAGTAAAAATTTGTTTAGAAAAGTTCGAAACGCAGTGGCTGAACTATTGGGTTTTAAACGACCGTCAAACACAAAACTGAACTCTGTTCTTTACTTGTCTCGTTGGTCACGAATTCGTCCGAACCATGAAAACGGCTAATCGCTTCAAATACAACAACCAAACATTGTTATTTCGATTTTATTTGCAAATTACAAAGTTTGTTCGTGGGACTGTATAAAAAGACTGAAATTTTGTGTTCGAGAGTAAGTTGAAATTATGTTGATGGTTTTGTGGTGGGACGGTCAATGATTACTTCCGTTGGACTACGTTCATCTACAAGGCTTTGTATTGAATGACAACAACGAACACTGACCTTTGATGAAAACCGACTCATCGAGTAAATGAGCAACATCTTGAAAGAGTTTCTCGGCGCCATTATCTCCCTCAACCTGTAAACACCTTAAAACATTGTAGTTGGTTTTTTGCCTACCACTCGCAATTTTCCCATATCGTCAAGATGTTTGAGCATTGGCAGAGTGTTCTGCTTGAACAAGTTGAGTCGTTGTTTAGCCGCATTCTCCTCGTCATCTAATCGTTCGTTCATACCGTGTTCTCGATTCTCTTCCAAACGTTTTCGCAGATTATCACGACAAAATTGCTCCGTGCAATCAAGCAAAACGGCGACATCTAAACGACCCAATTGCGCTTCGACATCCTCAGCTTGGGCCAAAGATCTGGGATATCCGGAGATCACGTAACCCCAACTGCGTGCTCCTGCTTCGTGGATTGCTGAGTACAACAGATCACGACATATTTTCATTGGAATTGCTTCTCCATTGTCCATCTTTTTCCCAACTCGTGACCACAACTCATCTCCCGAATTCTGCTGAACTTTCTTGCGCAATAGATCGCCCATACTTAAATGCACAAATCCATCGTATTTGCGAGCCAATCTTTCGGCCACTTCCGTTTTATTTGATCCCGCAGGTCCTAAAATGAGTCTTGAATCTTCACTGTGATTTGTTTTCCTACCAATTACAAGGACTACAGGAGCATTGTTTGGCAAACCCTAGACAAATTTATTAAGAACTCAAGCGCCTACTAAACCTTTGGAAATCTTTCGTCGGCTGTTGGAACACGACTCGAACTCGTACCACCGGGACGACCACTGCTCAATTGCGATGGAACATCGAAACCCGCAGCAGTTGGTTTGGGTGTTGAAGCAACGGATGAAGGTGGTCGTTCGGCTATCGGTTGTTCTGGTCGAACTACTGCAACAGGTTCAGCGGCTGAAGATCGTTTGGAAGTTTGAGTAGCGGGTCGAGATCCCTGAGCAGTCGGTGGCTTTGTTGCTGCGCTGTCCCGGCTTCCTGTTCGACTCAACGATGACTGCCGACTCCCAATCGCTTTTCCTTCTTCCGTCTGTACGTTTGACTGACGACTAGCAGCCGAAATTTGCGAGTTCGATCGAGTAAGCGTCTTTTCTGATCCTGCTCGACTTCCTGGAAGGTTCGTAGCATTGTGCATTGCGCTTATAGATTGACCGGTAGTTGATGGTCGTGATTGGAAATTTCGTGGCTGTTGGGTGATTGGTGAAGAAGAGACTTCCGATTTACTTGATCGACTCCCACCACGTCTCGATTCCGACGGAGAATTCTGATCGTCACGACCGGTACTTGTAGGTGTATTTTTGCCGTTGGTCAAAACAACTGATTGATCATCGGTTTCAGGACGTTGAGCGTGAGAACTTTGTCTACTTATTGACCGAGCTAAAAAAAGTGATTTTTATAAGAACCGAAGTGAAGGAACTAACGTTTGTCAGCAGTAGGTTGAGAGGTTGGTACTGCCGAGTTGGTCGGTTGATGTGAATTCTGAATGTTTGAAGGTGTAAGAGGTGGAGTTGATTGAGCGGATTTCAGGGTTCCATTTGTTGGCGCTGTTGCCTCGACCACATTTCCGGCGTCCGTTTTCGGTTCGGTTCCTTCATTCGTGGGGCTTTGAATTGCGCTTGGCTGCAAATTTCAGTTGATGCGCAGTTCCGCTTAACTTTACCGTTTGTTGTTGCGACGGAGTCGGCGTTTGACTTAAAACTTGTACACCTGATTCCAATGCACGAATCGTCAACTTCTTCATTCGTTCAATAATCGTTTCTTCATCTTTTTCACCAGGAATCTGAAAACAGAAAGCCTTAGAAATGAACTCAAGTTCCACGTACGAGGTGTAACAGTCGATGATCATCAAAGTATTTAGCACTCGGCAATGTTTTCATTCGAAACTGCAAGTAGAAGATTACTGAATTTGTAGAAATGAACTCACTTCTGAAATTCGTCGATCCACAACTTCAGCACTCAATCCACGAGCCGTCATGTGTTTCCTCAGTGTATCTTCGTCGTAATCGAGTATCATTGCCATGTTAACACTACGGACGTTTCGTTCAAAATCTTCGACTTGTCGTGCTTCGCGCGGAAATCCCTCTAGAAAATAAGCTCGTGCCTGAGGATATCGACCCATCTCAGCTTTCACTAGATGTTGAGCCAATTCATTCGGAATCAATTCACCTAAGTACGATCATCAGCTAATGAAAACTACCACCTTACCACGATCATAGCGTCTTGATGCTTCACGCCATTCCGGAAAACGGTCTTTGTATCGTGAAATGGCGTCTTTGATTAGATCAGGAACACAAATGTGAACGAGACCACGATCTTCAAGTGCATCTCGAATTCTAGCTGCGTATTTCGTCTTTCCACCGCCTGGACCTCCCTTTTAGATGAATAGATTACTAAGAATGTCTTGGGTTTCTAACCATAAACAAAATTATTGGGGCGTCCGGAGCAATTTGTGCAACGGCTGCCGCTTTCGTTACAGACGGTACTCGTTGGCGACCCATCGAGTCCTCGCTATGAAAACTTCTGACACTGAAATATTTTTATAGAAACTTTTCTAAAAATGCAAAAACGTTGGCTTACGTACTTGTCGGCCGCTCCGCCGTTCTTTCTATGATCAAAATATCGAAAGCAGAAAAAAGATAGTTGGACAGGTTTATCAGAAGAAACTACAAGCACACAAAGAAAAACGAATGGATAGATTGGTTAAAGGAAATGAAAATGGAAGAAATGGAGCGACCGACTTGTCGTATTTTCAATTCGCAACTGACAATCGTCGAGTTGAGTCACGTGTCGATGTTCCAGCCGACTCTGCCGTCTCATCATTATTTTCTCCTGAATACTCGGACTGCTCGATTTTTGGTGAGGATTCAGGAGCAACATTACGCTTTCGCTTTTTCTTTGCAGTTTTGCGTTTTGGTGACCGTGACATCGAATTGGTTTGCGGTCTTTGACTACGTTGCGAGACGGCAAGTCGAGAGTCGTGTTGACGACTCGGTGGAACATCGATAGTGAGAATCGTCGTGGTTGTTGCTCGGCGTCTGGCTAACCTCGATGCTGGAGATGCAGATTTGGCACCGTTCTTGCCACTACTTTTACTGCAACGTCCGTTTCGTTCGACCGACCGCGACTCCACCGGTTCGCCTTGAGCTCCGTTCAATGAGTCTTTCTTATGCTTGGACTTTTTTTTTGCTGAAATTTCGTAAAGTTCGAATAACTACTGATTGTGAGTTTCGAAACTCAAGTCCCCCGAATCTTGAACTCACGTTTCCATTTCGGAACTTCGAGACGAGTCAAACAATCGCCGTCGACTCTGCTCATTCGTCTTTTGGCCAAATTACTAACCGGCTCTTTTCTGTGCATTTTAGCAGATGGACGAGCAAAAACCGTTAGCTTTGGAGTACAAAAACTGGAATATAACTCGAGTGCTTTACGTTCATCAAAAAGAAAGTTTCGAAAATTGCGGAAGGAAATCGACAGCAAGCAGTATTCTTCGTTTCTCCATTTAACACGTGCAATTGAGAGCCCCGAAGTTTGCAAGATGAATGTTCTTACTGTTTTCTTCTCCGTTAGATTGAAGTTTAGCCGGCGGTACACTGCTATCCTAAAATCGTGGGTGTACAGGAACATAGAGAATACATTCGCTTACCACAAATGAATCCCACTTCAAGGCGAGTTCTGGATTCTTTCGTATTCGAGCCAAAGCACCTTCGAGAAACTCGAGTGGATTTTCCGGTTTGTTGTAAATCAAACCGGTCATAAGACCCTGTAAAAGTCAAGTAAAAAAGGTTAACGTGAATTGCCCCTCATTCTCGACCTTCTTTCAACAACGATTTCCGCTCCGACAACAACCGTTCTTTCTCTCTTATAGTAATTGCTGTTTGAAGACACGACGTGAAGCCCAAGGCCTCAATTTTAACAGCATCTTCAAACTTCAATTCGATACAAAAACATTTTTATTATACAGAGTTTTGTTGGACTGTTCAGCAAATTGAGTTCATGTTTTCCTCGAATGTTTTGCTGAATTCGATAGCTTACCTCGAATAATTGCGGAATCCCATGCTCATTGAGATAACGTTTGGCTTCAGCGCCCATTTGTATATTGACCTAAAAGAATAGTTTTAAATCTGTCCAGGAAGAAAAACGGAATGTAAACGGTCACAAGATTCAGAAATGCGGTCAAGCAAAATCAAAGTCGTGAGTTAAGTCAATTCAAGCGTGCAAGTTTGCTTATAAGTTAAAATGTCAGTTTGAGGAGGCAGTCAAATAGCAGAATTGGAACGAAAACGCAAATAACCTTCACTTTTGAGTGCATTTGGACTAGAAACCCGTTGCGATTAACGAACAAGTTAAATGGCTAACGATCAAAACACTCAAAAGAATCCATTGCACGTCACATTTGGCAACAAATTAGTTTGATAGAACAAGGTGTCTTCCCAGATTATGGTTACGGTCGAATATGAGCGTAAAATGAAGACGATGACTGAGCATATCGGCCGTCAATTAATCGGTTTTCAGTCGGAGGTCTGAAACGGAAGACGATTTTCTTCTTCACTTTAGGAATTAACTCGAGGACACAAGTTTTTCATCTGTGCGCAATAGCGCCGTTGCTATGGAGAACGAAAAGCCAATCCGTCGTAATGCACGGCATTTAGCCGCTTTGGCAAGAATCCCGACACTTTTTGCCGCGGAACATTTCAATCGTTCTCAATGTGATTAGTTCGAGTTTTAGGACACGGTCGTTATGGTGGTCAGTAAACAAACTGTCGATTTATTCATCATCAGAAAATACAATAATATAAACGAAATACAAGAGAAAAACAAAGATCATTATAAACTACGAGAACTATAAAGTTTATTTGGAATTCACTTGAGTAGCCGCCGGTTCAACTACACGCATCAATTCGAAATTGACGAGTCCAAGTCCAGTATCCGAATTGCGTTCAATGTTCTTGGCGTAGGCACGACATTCGATCATAACAACGCGGTTGGGTGGAAGCGACTTGAATTTGATCATTGCCTAAAAACGTTAGTGTCAATAATCAACTCATGTGATAGAAAGCTTACAATCGGTTGTTGATAGTTTTCCATCACTGCATACGGGTAGAAACGTCCGTCGATTCCTTCTGATGGAATATACTCGATGTTGCCTTCAACTTCACGATCAACTTCGTGCTAAATAACAACAATGAAGATGTTTCGTGTAGGTAAATTGCTCACCGTTCCGCCGCAATGAAAAGCAATGCTGCCCGGTTTGTATCGTCCAGCTACTTCTTTTGGAACCTCGGCTGGAGCGTAGCTTTCGGGTTTCCATCCAATCAAGCGATTCAACGAAACAATCACGCACGGAGTACCAGTCTTGAAGCCGTAGTCATTCGCTTTCATGCAACCGGCACGTTCAAACGGCTTCAAATTGAAACGACAAGCTTCATCATTCCCATCAGCTAATTTCCCGTCCTTCACGATATCCGAATTAGAAGCAGCACCAATGCAATCGCGAGTTCGATTGTTGTTTTCGTACTTCTCGAAGTATCGATTCAAAACATCGACGTAATGCGCGTACGATTCGGGATTCTTAGGGTCGAAGCGAATCAACGTTGAGTCGGGATCTTCCTTGAGCCACGGCTGATAACCGACACCTAAAAGATTTCAATTTTTACATTTTCCGGTCGACATTCTTGTCTTTATTTTTCTTTTAAACCGCCTTTTCGTTAACAAAGTGCTTTTTTGTTTCTCTCACGTTGACATGCCTGTCACGATGAAAATGCGAAAGGCTCAAAAATTGATCTTTGAGAGCTCAAAATGTAAAAGAGAAAGAAACCAACCAGGATCCGCTCCGATGATCGTTCCTTTGCCGTAGAATCGGGGTAATTCGGGGTCGACGGTCTTTAAGAAGGCGGCCAAACAAGCGATCCAGAAAGCAGCAAGACATGCGTAGAAAATCAAATAGAAAACGGTGATTTTGACTGAAAGATTTCAGTTAACATCCAAATCTACAATCGATTTGAGCTTACACCATGAGCTGGCAGTTCGACCGAGACACGTTCCTTTTTCTTTGTTGTAAATGAAAGAAGCAAATCCCGACTTTTCGACTGGTTTTGAGCGTCCGTTTGCCATTAACTAAAAGATAGCGAAGGTCAATAGATCTGACTATTTTTCGACAACTTACGGCATTACTTTCTTCAGTAAGCTTTCCATTGTTCGGCGAGCCTTTTGCCATCTCTTTAGGTTCAAGTGGCAGTTTAAGTGTGAAAGTGAGCGGTTGAAATCGATGCTGTTATTTGCAAGCTTAATAATGCAATTCCCAACGAGTGTTGGGGATAACAGATAACCAACGACTTCTATCCGGCTATTAGTTTCTCTAAAGCCGGGCGTCTGTATGGCACGAAACCCTAAACATTGGACAAGTTAATTTCCAAATTCACAGCACGCTATTCCAAACGCCAACAGTCCTTGTAACCGAGAGAAGATCAACTGCGAGCACAAAAAGAAGCAAATGCAAGCCGATGAACTTGAAAGCGACTGTCGAAGATTTTGTTTACGCAACGCATTAAAAGTGAAGGGAAACAGAAGTCAAGAAGATGGCTAAAGGTGAGCAATTGAAGGAAGACTGACGTCATTGGCCATGGAATTCGAAGTCGCGGATTAATTTTTGTTCGTCTTCGACTCGTGTTTTCAATTCAACGAACGAAAAAGTTGCAAAAACGTTCGAATTCGTAGACAAAAGATACTGGAAACTCATTTTTTGTTACATAAACTCAACCAACAGTCGACGTTGTTACGAGCGATCGTTTTAAAATGCGCGCAATCGACCCATGACTTTCGCCGGCCGACTGGATCGTTTTTTTTGCTCTGTCCGTCTACTTGCTTTCAAATGCGCGCATTTGAAATCGAAAGTACGTGAAGCGAAATGCGCAAAAGTACGGGGACTCGTCCTAACCGACCAAATTTCACGGTTCCTACGCCAATCGTTCTGCGAAGTTTCTCATGAAAATTGGACGTCAACTTTTTCCAGAAACTTCATTCTCGAGTTGTGCGATGACACGAATCCGAAACGCAGTCGATTGACGCGTTTTTGATGTAACTCAAAAACTCTTGTTTGGACAAGAAAACTGAACGCGGAGGACAAAACGGAGATATCCGCTATGTGGTATTCAAATGCCATTTTCGAAAAGAAGAAAAAGCGGAACCTAAAAAACTTGAAGACCGTCGATAAAACGAAAAATAAAATCGAGCGTCGAAGTTGGCCGGAGGATATAAGTGGAAGCGGGTCGTGCGCTTTCAGTCTTCGACCCGTCGGTCTGAAGCCAAACGAACGAGAAACCTGCTTTTTCCCTCGCTTTTTGTTTCCCTTTCGTCTTGGCACCACGAAGGGGGGCTGCCGGCGGGAATAAGAACGAGGACGACGATTTTGCTTGTCTCCAACCGACTGCTGAAAAACGTGAGGGGGAGAATTGGAAAACGACGACTCTCCCCATCCAATTGGACTTTCTCGCCAACCGCCGCTTGCATTCGTCGTCCTTTGCGTTTTTCTGCTTTGGACCGCGTTGTTGTACGTTCTGTTTAAACACGGTCGATGCATCTTGCGAGCGAATTCGCAGCAACAAACGCCGAACAAATCGTCTGTCTGGTCGGCGGATGTGGACGCTCGAAGACCGAAGATTATGCAGAAGATCGAATCTTTCAGGTTAACGAGCGTTCGTACGCACAACCAACAGTTATTCCAATAAAACAAATTGCAATCGCAGCGACCTAAAAGTCATTGGAAGCGTGACTCAACGGCCACATTTAAACAAACGACGTGAAGAGGAGAAAGCGTGCGGTCAAATAGCGATAAGAATTCGATCTCGTTTTAAAGACCGCTGACGCGCTTCCGTTTTCTGATCATCGACTTCTTTTCGAAAACGGTCTTTTTGGATCAAAAAACGCATTGGATCAGAATCCTTCGTATCAAAAGTTTGATTCAAATGACAAAGTGCAAAGATCCGGGATGCAAAGTGGAGAGTTGAGAAAATAAAGTCACTACTCAATCTGCGCAAAAGAAATTCGATCTACGGCTGTCAAGCTGCCTGCTTATTGCATTCAACGTTTGGTTGAACGTTTTGAATGCGACACAAAACGAATAGAAGAACAAGTGAATTAAAATTGACGAGTCGAAGTTAATGGTGCGCAACGAAACGTCAAGAAACAAGTGGCCAAATGATCCGTATTTTGTAAAAATGGGAGACTTAGCTTGCGAAGGATCACGACCACTCGATCGGAAGTTGAACGTCAGAGATTGAATGCACTGCAGTCGTCTCTCTTTATGAGTCCAACGTCATCAATTCGCTTTGTGTTCGACCGTGAGCTCTCAAATTACGCTTTTGCTCCGATCGTTAACTTACGACACCCCAAATGGTACAATTGTTAATTGGTGAAACAGTTCGACTTCTTTCAACCTGTTACCTTATAAGCAAAAGTTTTCCAACATCTTCGCGTAGTCAACGGTGACCGCAAAAAAAGATCTTAGAAACATCCAAACAAGCTCTAACTGTTTGCCTTCAGAACCAACATCATTCGTTTGAGATTGTAATCTTCGAGTCAAAGTAAAATAAACATCAAACAGAGAAAAGATTGTCAGTTGGATGAAAAAAGAAAATTCGCACAAAAAACGAGCAGACGAAATGCCGTCGGGACCGAATTGACGTCACACACCACCAAACTTACTGGTTTGGAAATCGTGACTTATATGTGAATCAATTGTTAGGTTATTTAAACACGAAAACACAAACTTTAAAGTTAGCACGTGATCAATTTAAGTTGTTATAGAACGGTTCTTATCATTCGTTTAATTAAACAAACGAATTTGTACAATAAGCTCATAAAATAGCCGGAGCTAATCCAACGGTTCGATCTTGAAAATTGTGCGCAACACAAAATCGAAGGTATAACGGATCACCTAGAAGCCATAGACCATAGGCTCCTTCGTCGATAGCCAACTGACAATAATTACGTCCAATTTCCAATAACAAATCCGAAGACATAATGTCGAATACTTGGTTTTCAATCACAATACTGAACGTGAAATGTGTGTTACAAGGAACAATGTACTTGTCGTATCGTTTCATTGCTCCAATTGTTTTGACTATTTGGTCTAAAACGACACGATCAACTACAAGAGTCGAGGTTCCACTATCTACTAGTGCCTAAAACAAAGGTTATAGAAATTGAGTCGTGAGTATTTTTTCGATTACTTCTGTTGGATTCATCGTATATTTTCCGTTGATTTGGAAACCATCAAGATGAATCTTCCATTCAGGTGAGTTGTAAGTTGCAAGTGGAATCCAAATAAGAACTCGATGACAATTTAAAGGATCGAAGTCACCAATCGTCAATGAACCGCCGTCTTCACAACTTCCATTCTTTGTTTTGCATTTTTTCAAGTGAATCGTAAAGATTGGCAGCCTAAAAAGTCCTTGATCAAGGCCCGTACCAAGAACTGAATCGTTGAGGTTATTCGCATTTGGTGGAGCTAATCCCAAGACTCCAACCTCCGTGTTGGTCATTTCCTCTCCGACGCCAAAACGTAACGGAGATTTGAAGTGCAAGGCATAATTCTCGATTCCCAACTAAAATAACATTATTTTAGAGTTGATGGTTGTAGAATACCGATACAAAATCTTTGTGATACCGACCACTTGCTGTACCAGTTGCATATCGAATGTAAAACGTTTCGTTTGTTTCTTGTGTTGTGGACGACAATTGCGGATTGAAAAGCTCGTGATTTCCTTGGCATTTGCCAACATGAGTACCAATAGATGAGCAGTTTATCTTTGGAATCCAAAACATCGCTGATCCGCTATCAACTATTACTAAACTGTTTGTTGAAATGATCAACAACGAGAGTTCATGCCTTTGAAAGTTTGTGCTGGTCGGCCGATTTGAACGTTTACTAAACGACGATGTGAATCGGGAAATTGACTTGCTAACTAACCGAAATATTCAACATTTCTGCGAGACGACAATCTTTGTTGGTAAAGCGGATGGCGAGAAGGAAGCCGGTTGATTGCCGGTGTTTCTGTCGATCGTAGAAGCGATATTCTCAGTCCCCTGAGGTTTTCTATAGAAATCAAAAAGAGAAGAGAATGAAACAGAAAATGCATGAAATTATTGGAACGACAAAGTAGTGGAATTCACACTTAAACGTCCAATTGCAAACGTCCAATTGACTCCAGATGAACAAACAAAATAAGTGAACTGATTTGGCGGTCAGATTAAACACAATTAACTTGAATGGCAAAGTTTATTCAACAATGAATTTTTTCATTTCATCAATTGTTTAATTTAAATTAGCGTGTGTTTGGCAGAACGGATCCAAGACACGTATAGCAAGGTAGTGGATAGTTAACGGGACACAAAGAGCAGATGTTCGTAGTGCAGGTTGTACACGGAACTGGACATGCAACAGAGGAATTACAGGGTTCTCGCTGTAGACCTGATTCTGGAGCACAAATCGTCCCCTAGAAAGCAAGTAAAACGAATCATCAAATCGTGTTAAAGCTCACGTTTGCCATGCGAACACGTGTTCGTGTTCCTCCAGATCCACAACTGGCATTGCAGTTACTCCATTCTGCCCATTGTGCTACTGGACACGCTCGTTCTTCATGTGAGTAACCAATACAATGGCAACCTTCCAATGTAATTGCTCCCGCGCAATTACACGATCGACTTCGAGATTGAGTTGCAGTTGGTGAACAGAGATCGCTTCAATAATGTATGTATATGAGTAAGAATATGTTGCTTACGAGCAAGTCGTCCATTGTGACCATTGCGTCCATTCTGAAGGCTGACGGATAGGATCATCATGTGCCGGTGTTCCAATGTCTAAGCACGGACGTGCTTCTTGAGCATCGCCAGTTTGACAATGAGTCCCGTATGTGCACTGTCGCGTTCTGGATTGTGAAGAAACTAAAATCAGTTATAGAGATTGCAACAGGAAAAAGGCTTCAGGAATTACAACCGTAAGTGTCTTCACAAAGTGTCCATTGACTCCATTGCGTCCATTGGCCTTCAGTTTGTAGTGGAACGCAAAAAACACACGGTTGATATCCCACTTGCAATTTGATGTCTTGTGCTGAAATCGAACTTAAAACGAACCATTGAGTTCTACGACTATACCAGAAACTCTGATTAAAAATGGAAGAATGAGGCTCAATCGATTTAAGAGATTCATAGCTAATGTGATCCGAATCAAATACTATTCGATATTTGCGTTTTGTGGAACTTAAATACGAAGGCGTATTGAATGTGGCAATCGAGTTTGCGAACTTTGAAAAATGACTCAGTGAGTGTTTTGTGTTCCGATTTGTTTGTACTGGATATTACGCCCGCAGTTCTACGTGCGCGAGTTTATTCTCAGAGACCAATTGCAGTTGAAAACCAATCAACACGTACACCACTCGTTAAACACGAACTCTTTAAACGTCGGATTATCTACGACGTTCGAAAGATGATTCAGTAAAGAAAGTGACGTGTTGTTACGACTTAAATGTTTAACTGATTACGAACTACGTTCCATTCTTTTTGTCTTGTTGTAATCGAATACAAAAACATGTTATTGGACTTTCTGTTATACGGTGACTACCTCGAGTTTCGCGCGGAATTTTTGCCGCAGAACAACAAATCGAGATCTTGGCGTGTTGAATTGACCACTTGCTGGAAGATCGCAAGTTCAAGATCGGCAATGAAATAAATGACACATTGAAGTAGGAAACGGAGTTTGGTATGTTGATTACTGCGTAGTAACAAGTCCAAGCTCGATGATTTCAGCTCGTAAAATTGGCTTTTCGTAGTTAGTTGCAATGGAATCACGAAGCAAAAGAGTTCAAAGTCATTCGGTAAGCGTTTTTTGAACTTCAATTTTATTCCTGTTCGCATTCGTTCGACTATTTTGCTTTCCGGACCTTCGTTTTTGCTTTTATCAATTGCGAGTTCGCTCTCGACATACAACGCAGCATTCCGACATTATCAGCACGCATGTATTCATAGTTCGCTTACGCAGATTGTCCACGTAATCTCTCGTTACGCCTCTCGTCCTCACTGATTCTCTACGGTTTTCGTTAGTCAAGTGGCAGCAATCCAAAAGATCACAAAATTAACTCCCCCGCGCAATTACTCAGTCGAGGATGTTCGCTCAGTCAGAATTCTCTTCCACTGATGAAGGACGAATGGCAAAGATGCCCAAAGATTATCCCTTGATTCATAGACAAGCCAAAAACTTCGTGATCTCCAACACGAGTGAATACGACGAGAATGAAAAGGAGAATCTAGAGGTGGGCTAACGGTTTTATTTGCTTTCGACTAATTGGTTGCAAAATGTAACTGAATTCTGATATTTAATTTTGTTTTTTAATCGCGCACTTCACCGAATTTCTCGCCGACAACTCAAAACTTTTCCCACTTCGCTCGCTGTCGATCTTTCGACGATGGTGAAGAGTCGTTTTTGTTCGATCGGTACTGCGCGCTGACCGTCCGGTTGGTCATCGGATATCGTCGTTTAGCGGAGGAACAAAAACTGATGAAACAGCAAAAGCAGTTGATCATGTTTTCTGAGCAAACTTCTTCTCACTTCTTCACTGATTCTCGTTTATATTCGTGTGATTTCAGAAAGTGGATCCCGAAACCATTTACACGCGCCAAGAGCGTATTGGCAAAGGTTCTTTCGGTGAAGTCTACAAGGGAATTGATAACCGCGATGGACGAGTTGTTGCAATCAAAATCATCGATTTGGAGCAGGCGGAAGATGAGATCGAAGATATCCAACAGGAAATCATGGTACTGAGCAAATGCGACTCATCGCACGTTACGAAGTATTTCGGTTCTTATTTGAAGGTAATGGGTTTCGAAGTACATTTAATTTGTTTCCAGGGTTCCAAATTATGGATTATAATGGAGTATTTGGGAGGTGGCTCTGCTTTGGATTTGACAAACAGTGGGAAATTAGAGGAGAGTCACATTGCAGTTATTCTACGCGAAATTCTCAAGGGTCTCGACTACTTACATTCGGAGCGAATCATTCATCGTGACATTAAAGTAATTGCTAACACAATCGAGTTGTTATGTTCTTATTATTCAGGCAGCAAATGTGTTACTTTCTGATCAGGGAGAAGTTAAGTTGGCGGATTTCGGTGTTGCTGGACAATTGAGCGAGACGGTGAACAAGCGAATTACCTTTGTTGGAACTCCTTTTTGGATGGCGTGAGTTGAGAATCTTCGTTCACGTTGAAATTTTGTTTTAGACCGGAAGTGATAAAACAATCTTCCTATGATTTCAAAGCAGACATATGGTCTTTAGGAATCATGGCCATTGAAATGGCTCAAGGATGTCCACCGCTTTCTGATCTTCATCCGATGAGATAAGTTTCTGTTTTTACATTTTATTGCTCTTTATTTTTGAACTCTGAAATCTCCGAAGCCATTTGCTAGATTGATATTTATGATATGTTTTTAAGGTGCTGTTCTTAATTCCCAAAAATGCTCCACCACAACTCACTGGCCAATGGAGTCGATCATTCAAGGATTTTGTTGAATCATGTTTAAACAAGGACCCGGTGAATGTAAGCAATGTTTTTATTTGACATACTCGATATGTTTTCAGCGACCCACAGCTCGTGAACTTTTACAACATCCGTTTATAAAACAATCCAAAAAGAACAAAATCTTAGCCGACGTAATTGAACGAGCAGCTGAATACAAAATGCGAATGGGTCCGAGCTCTGATTCGGAGCAGGAAGATGAAAGTATTGCCGGCACAAGTTCTGACCAATGGGAATATCCAACGGTAATCAGTCCGCCAACTGTCGTAGTCCGAAATAACAATCGTAATGCCCTTCATCATCATTCGATTCCAATCAACGACAATCCTTCAGTTAACAATCAACGAAATGCAACTCGTAAGTCGAATGAATAAGCAAACTTGTTGAGCAGTTTCTTTTAGGTGTTATGGTCGGTGATGATCGACATGTGGAACCTTCAACGCATGTTTCCACGCCTATCAACTCGTCTCCATCAGCAACAGCTCGTGTTCATCCGCAACAATCAAATGGCAAGCAAGCAGCAAATCACATTTCATCGTATCCAAAACAACAACAAAAAAGCAACAATCTATCTCATCCGAACTCGGCACAAGTTCGCTCACAACCGATTGCTGCAATTCCAGCGATTCCACGTGGTACTCTTGTTTCAACCTTGCTTCCCGCGTTGGACAAGCTATCACGAACGAGACATGGCACAGCAGATTTAAACGGAATTGCCACCGCACTGAAACAAGCCGAACAAATGAGTCCCGGTTTTTGCGATGGACTTCTCAGTGAAGTAATGTCTATCATGACATTTGCATCTTCAAATCACAGCGAAGTTCGAAATGCAATCGAACGACTGAGTAATCGACGGGATTGATTGGCATCTGAAGTGCATTTCGACAAGTTGGCAAAACAAATTTCCTTCACAAATCACTTTTCTTAAATCGCCGTCTTGGTTTCTATCATCAAATTTCACTTTTCCAAACTAACATTATCTATTTTAGAGTCCGCAACATTTTTGTGCCTTAACCAAAAATTGAAATCTAAGTTTTTACTTTCGTATCTTCGATTATTTATTCGCTATTTATTGATCGTGTTTAGGACGCTAGTCGTTGAAAATAAACGTTTTTTCATTCCTCCAAATACTCTTCCTCAATCGAATCGTAGACTGGGATTGGCGTCGTGTCGGCCGAATCGTCGAGTGGCGGTCGAAGTCGAGATGCAAACCATTGTTCTTGTGTTCGACCTGCATTTTGACATTTCTTGCCGCATATCGACACTCTATTTCGAGACCAATTCTTTGGCATCTTGGCGCGAGCAAAACCAATTCGACGTTTACCAAGGTCGTGAACGGTGCAATAAGAACGACAAAACGGATCTCCTTGAAAATAATTGAAAACGAAGATATCGATTAGTCATACCTAACACCCAAGTTTTGTCGTCTTGCCATTCTGTGATATCTATCTCGAGAACGCATCCGTCAGAGTACCTAAATGCTGAATTCGAAGAGCATTAAGACAATTCACTTACCGGACCATCAATTCTTGAGCTGTTAATGTGTGTTGAACATTGTTTATCCAGATCTCCAGAATGAATTTCAGTTTGCACGGAACATAGGGCAAACCCCGAGATTTCGCGGGTAATCCAATCGCCTTCATCACTTGTTTGAAATCAGCCCGTGGCATCACCAATGAACTTGTACCCTACAATAATTCTAAGTTGATGGAATAAACGTTAAACATTAACCTAAAACAAATTTATTCCCTCTGCATACTCTTATTCTAAATTACCGTGTCGGAAACAACTTGCAGATTACGATAAAGCTCCTGAATAGAACACATCAACAGCATTTCATTTTCCCCTACTTTTCCAGCCACAACGATTTTGTCCGCTTTAAATTGCCAATAACTAAAAAGATAATCGAAAAACCTTAAAAATAACTAACTTTGTTGTTGTCAGTGGGACATAGGTAATATTCTTTGTGCAATATGTCGTATCGAATCCTCCAAAATAAATTTCACCACCCGGCTTGTGCTCATCTCCACCGATCTTGTCGAGGAAGATGGTGCTGAAACAAAAGATACAAACAATTTGTAGGATTAGTGAGTACTAAATAGGATTTTCGAGTTTCTTTTCGCGGATTGCTCTGTTAATCAACGACTCAGGACCGAATTTTTGTGGAAAACCAAGACCCTAAAACTACTCTTTAAACCCAATTTATTTCGTGCTAAACCATTATTCCATCAATGACATCAGCTTGTGTGTCCCGATCGATAATTTTGGCGACTCCAAATGTCAAATTGGGAGTCAGCAAGCCGTAATCTTCAATGGTTCCCAACTAAACGTACCTATAACTTCTGAATACACACGGAAACTAACTGCAACTTCGTCCATTCCGTAGAATCCTAAATCCCCACGATTATTTCGTCCATTCATTCGTTCTCTTTAACTTTGACGAATCCTATTTCGTAAGAGATTCGTAACCTTTTCTTTCCATTTAGCTTTTTGAACGTTCTCGATTCCTGTGGTTTGAAGAGGTTGTGCTTTCGACATTCACGTAGAGATTTTTCTACTCGACACGACCGACCCATGATCTTAAAACGTACGATTACAATTAAAGTACAGAAACTTATCAGAGGTCTGTGCTTCCCGTGTCCATGACAATTCGAAATTGTTGTTTCGGTGTTCCAACCAAAATCGGCGCATAATATTCTATATCGCCATAGTTGGTCAATTTTATTCCGTAAACATCGTCTAAAGTCCAACCAACCGGACGTTCGAGTACAGAGATTGGCAACCGATAAGAAGCGCATATTTGTTGCACAACGATTCCAAATACAAGAAAACTCAGCATCTTCATGTCCGAAAGAGAGCTTGATCCTTCTGAAACCAATCCTGAAAAGCTATGTCATCTAACGGAGTTTAGTCTTGATGTTTGCGTTTTCAACTTCAGATGTCTGCACTCAAAAAACCGGTCGCAAAAATGTTTCTTCTCCCGTTCAACATTCAATCATGAAGACGTTATCATTGGCTTCAATCTTATTCAAACCGTTTCCACAAGAATTCCGAATATTCAGGACCCAACTTTAGAGATACTCATAAATTTAAACTGACCAATACACGAACGATATTAAACATTGTGATACTTAAACCGAAGCTACAATGTAAACTTATGAAATTAGAAACTAAACTGTTGACTAGTGGGTTTCTGTATGTTTTCAGATCGATTACAACGACTGTTCACTCAAACATGTTCGCTAATACGATTTACTGTAACTATTGTACGACTGAAACAATTTCGATGGCATTTGTGTCGATTGGATGATGTTCAGCATGAGGACGCTAAGTATCATCTAATTAGTTACTTGGTTGCTCTAATAATGTTGGTTAATTCAACAATATAAACGTAACTTGATGTAACAAACGACATTGAAGATCTTGGTCCCGCAACGGTTTCTTTGTTCTCGTCCTTTCCCACAACGTTATACCAAGTTACAAGCAAAAAAGAACGCATTCTTTCTATTCATCTGTTAATTGCTGAAAGTTCAATTTGTCTATCTACTTTCAACGCTATGGCTGCTACGCAAAACTCTACAAGTTTGGTGAAATCGACCGAAAGTGCAACGGCTCAATTTCATGAGAAAATGTCGACTTTGAATCGCGATTTGATTCGATTTCTTAACAAAAACGAATTTCCAGCCGCCGATTTAGTGAGTCAAATTTGAGCTTTTCTTCGTATGTACTTCTATTTTAGACGCCAACACTGAAATCGTACATGAAACATGTGAACGAGTTGGATCGGATGTACGCGGGAGTTGAAGGCGAAGAAAAGAGCTCGACCCCAAACGAGTTGGTTCCTATTGTCGCTGTGGAAAAGCCGAAAACAACAAGCAAATCGGATGGTCCAACGATTGGCAAGTCTCGAAAACGACAGCTTCCATCCTCCAACGAGTTACGGACTTTTGGTGAAGGTAAAAGAGCTCGAGGTGCTCCTCCATTAAAAACTACCGAACCATCGAAGACGAGTGAATCGAATGATTCCACAAATACTGTTTCGTTTACTATGAAGTTACCTACTTCAACGACGACTAGTCAATCGACTACTGGCAGTTTGTTTGGAACAACGACGACCGCTCAATCGAGTTTAACTTCTGGTAATCGAAAGCTAGCAAAAGGTGACTGCTCAAATTCTTTAGGCGCAAACGTTTTAAGCAAACCGACGACTACTATTGGATCACAATCATTGACACCTTCTACTGCACTGTTTGGTTCTACAACTTCTGCACCAACTCAACAGCCTGGGAGTCTTTTTGGGTCAAGCACAACTGTTCCAACAACTACTGCGACTTCAACTGGGTCTCTGTTTGGTAGGTGATTCGTGCGAATAATCAACTGTTACCAAGTTTAGGATCCAATTTGTTCGGCACAACCACTGCAACAACCACCGCACCATCTATAAAATTGTTCTCTGCAAATTCAACTGCAACAACTACCTCTAATCAATCAATTGGTTAGTAATTTTAAAGCAATTGTAATATCAGGTCTTTAGGATCTAACTTGTTCGGCAATTCCGCTGCAACGACTACTGCGTCATCTATTGGATTGCTTTCTACAAACGCAACTGCAACAACCACTTCTAATCAGTCACTTGGTTGGTAATATAAAAGCTATCGCAATGTTAGGTCTTTAGGATCCAACTTGTTCGGCGCTCCTGCTGTAACGAAGACAACTCAATCCAACATTGGTAGCCTATTCGGACAAACCTCGAGTGTTCAATCGAATGCAGTTACTGGTAGATATACGCTAACAAACTTGATTACTTAAATTCTTTAGGCGCAAACGTTTTAAGCAAACCGACGACTACTCTTGGATCACAATCATTGACACCTTCTACTGCACTGTTTGGTTCTACAACTTCTGCACCAACTCAACAGCCTGGGAGTCTTTTTGGGTCGAGCACAACTGTTCCAACAACTACTGCGACTTCAACCGGATCTCTGTTTGGTAGGTGATTCGTGCGAATAATCAACTGTTACCAAGTTTAGGATCCAATTTGTTCGGCAAACCCCCTTCAACAACTACTGCGCCATCCTCTGGATTGTTCTCTACAAATTCAACTGCAACAACCACTTCTAACCTGTTACTTGGTGGGCAAATTAACTAGCAAGTAATCAAATAATCGAGCTTTAGGGTCGAACTTATTTAGCAAAGCGATTGCGTCCAACTCAAACACATCTTTGTTTGGTTCAACAAGTTCGCAAAATACAGAAGAATCAGGTTTGCTGTGAAACTTATTTTCTATAGATACCAAACGTTTAGAAGAACATCCCGAAGAAGCGCCGAAAGTCGAAGATGTCGAACAAAAAGAACAAGGAGCGTTGTTTTCCATGAAGTGAGTCAAAACATGAAATCAAATTTATGAACAATATTGCAGAACTAAGGTGTTTGTGAAGAAAGACAAGGCATGGGAACAGATTGGTGTTGGATACGTGAATATTATGCCCGGCGAACCCAAAAAACATCTGTTAGTTCGCGCAGCCACAACCCTTGGAACGATTTGGATTAACACTTTGATTAATGATCAGTTCAAGGCCTTCAAACGCATGGCTCCAAACAACAAACCAGTTATCACAGTAAGCATTTTGCTAGTTTCTGGTATTATCGATATTTTCAGATTCGATTTCCCGCAACTGTTGAGAACAAAGAGAGCGGAAAGAAAGAGATCCTGGTGAAAGAGTATTGCTTCCGTGCTGGAGCTCCGGCGGAGTTGGAGAAGCTCGCAGAAGAATTGAGTGCTCACTCGATAAGCTAAAGTGAAGATATGGTTGCTGTTCGTCGTTTGATATCGTTATTTTTCATCAATCAGTTTATGTTAAATTTGTTCGTATACTTTGATTTGTTTTCTTTTGTCAAATGGAATAAATTTAATTCTAACGCATTTAAGTTCTGTTGGAATCTAAATTGAGATCGAACGAGACTCTTGTGGATGCCGAATGGAAAAACCAGAGCAGTAGATGGCAGCAGAAAAGAAAATTGAAGTCAAAACCAACGGAACCCGAAGCCCACAGAACTTTTGGTCGTCATTTTTGTACAAACAACTGGCGCGTTTTCTGGCTTCTCGTCCGTTTCGACGAGAACAAGAATGCAAATTGAGATAAGAAGTTTTACTTCGTTACCTGGTTCTAATCGAGTGGAAGTACAAAAGTTGTTAGACAAAACCCGACAACTTTTAAAGGGATTTTCGTATCCTGAATTTTACTACAAAGAACTAAAATTGCACGGAGCGTGTATCCCAATTCACCTCTTGCGCACAATAGAAAAAGAACAACGGAGATTTTGTGGAAAATGTTTAGGAGAAAAAACTTAAATGAAAATCGACGAAAACAAGTTTGCGTTTTAACTTAAGTTGATCACAACAAAATAATCATAACTGCAATAAGAGGATGCATGAAACACAACACGTCCTATGTAGAATCCAAATCCTGATAGTTCGGTGATTGACGAGGACCACGGTTGAAACAAGGCGAACCACTGTAACGCGAACGATCTCTCCGAGAAGTATCAGATTGAGCTAAATAGTCGAATTGTAAACTCGAAGATCAATCAATGAACATACGATTAGAAAAACGATCATCAGATCGACGCGATTCGTCGGCCAAAGTATTCAACGGAGTAGACGGCATGTTTTGAGCTTTTGCTTCGGGATTGCTTGAACAATCCGGATCTGATATGCAATTGTTGAAATAAGAAGCCTAAATATACTGTTAAAATCGCGTCTCTTAAGAAACTCACTTCTGATCGCACATCTTATACTTTCTTTTTGTAGATTGACTGAAGATGACCTTCACACATTTCCCTTTCCTTAAAAATTTCCTCTTCACACACTCTACGTTGCCACTTGTCTTCGACGCCTATAGTCTGCCTTGGAATAAACGTTTGAACCGCTTGCTCAAGATCTTTTTTGCCCAACATGTTGAGATCGCCTTCAGAAAGAACTACGGGATTAAGAAGACACGCTTCAAGACACTGATTCGTATTGTTGATAATCCAATCAATGGACTCCTTCGGAATCAATGGAACGCCCGATTCATTCTTTTCAAACTCGTGGCCATTAGGCGGAGCATCTCGAACGTGCACTATTTACATTCGAAAATTGCATATTACGGCTGACATGTGTTGCTCAACTCAAGTTAGCTTGTTAGAATGTACGATTACCTGAGATAATTGTTTCTGAATTGAATGCCTTCGTACAAAAATGGACCAAGATTGTCAATCACAACAAAACGCCAGAAACTCAAGAACCTTCCGGTCGAAGCTCGTGGATTGAAGTCAATTTCGTAACTCGCTTTTATATATATGTAGAAAGACGACTCGGAGAGTTCGTGCTCTTTGGATCGCTTCAAAAATGGAGTTCTTTGCTGACAGCGACTACAGTCGAGATGTGAAGATGAAAGACGATCATGAAAAACGAGCGATGTACATAACACCGAAAGGAAACGTTTTCGTTGAGTCGTTTAGTCCAATGTATCAACAAGCTCACGACTTCCTGGTCACCGTTGCTGAGGTTTATTGCGTTTAATTTCATTTTAAATTGTTGTTTTAGCCCGTATGTCGTCCCGAATTTATCCACGAGTACCTACTTACTCCGTATTCGCTTTACGCCGCCGTTTCAATCGGCTATCAAACCAAAGACTTGATCGAAACGATGGACAAACTGTGCAAACACGAATTGCCGGACGAGATTCGCAAATTCGTTGAGACATGTACCATGAGCTACGGAAAAGTCAAATTGGTACTCAAACACAATCGCTATTTTATCGAATCCTCACATTCCGACGTCATTCAACGGCTCCTGAAGGACCCCGAAATTCAGAAATGCACGCTCGATGAAGACGAGAACAAAGTCGATGGACAGACGACACTCAACGGCGATAAAATGGACGTTTCTGAGACAACGGTCATCGACACTTCGAAAACGGAGAAACCAAAAGAAACATCGGAAGAAGACGAAATGCAAGATTTCTACGAAAAAGTGATTGGTGAAGAAGAAGATGAGAATGCCGAGGCGATACGAAATCTCCAAGTACTCACATTCGAAATCAAACCCTCGACCATCGAAATCGTGCAAAAACGATGCATTGACATGGATTATCCGCTTTTGGCTGAATACGATTTTCGAAACGACACCGAGAATCCGGATCTCGGCATCGATTTGAAGCCGAACACCAAACTGCGGTTCGTTTTTAACTTCCGTACAAATCATCTTGTTTTGTAGTCCTTATCAAGAACTGAGTTTGCGAAAAATGTTCAGTAATAGTCGAGCACGTTCGGGAGTTATTGTTCTGCCTTGTGGTGCAGGAAAAACTTTGGTTGGAGTTACAGCATCCACTACAATCAACAAACGAGTTTTGTGTTTGGCGACCAGCAATGTTTCGGTGGAGCAGTGGAGAGCACAATTCAAAGTAAGTGGATTCGTATTCTCGACGTTCGCTTTTACGCATTTTAGTTGTGGTCGACCATTCGCGAGAATCAACTTTTGCGTTTCACTCGCGAATCTAATGACAAAGTTCCAAGTGAAGCGGATGCCAATAAACCGGTCATCTGTATCAGTACATACTCGATGGTTGCTTATTCGGGAAAACGAACTTATGCCGCAGATGAAGCGATGCGTTTCATTCAAGGTCGTGAATGGGGACTGCTTTTGTTGGACGGTAATTAACAACCAGCATCCACGACAAGAGAGTATTTTAGAAGTACACACGATTCCCGCAAAGATGTTCCGTCGTGTGTTAACAATCGTGCGTGCTCATTGCAAATTGGGTTTAACTGCAACGTTGGTTCGTGAAGACGACAAAATCACGGATTTGAACTTTTTGATTGGACCAAAAATCTACGAAGCCAATTGGATGGATCTGCAACGAGTCGGCTACATTGCTAAGGTACAATGTGCTGAAGTTTGGTGTCCAATGACCGCACCATTCTACGAGTTTTATCTGAGTTCGTCAATCAATCGACGACTTCTATTGGCCGTAATGAATCCGAACAAATTTCGAGTTTGCGAGTATCTGATTCGCTATCATGAACGTCGAAATGACAAGGTAAATTGACTTCCATTAACAATCTCTTAATACGCAGTTCAGATCATTGTTTTCTCGGACAATGTTTTTGCCTTGAAAAAATACGCGATCTTGTTGGAACGTCCATTCTTGTTTGGTGACACGAGTCAGGCGGAACGAATGCGTATTCTTCAGAACTTCCAATACAATCCAAAAGTCGCCACAATGTTCGTTTCCAAAGTTGCCGACACATCTTTCGATTTGCCCGAAGCAAATGTATTGATTCAAATCTCAGCACATGGTGGAAGTCGGCGTCAAGAAGCTCAACGTTTGGGTCGAATTCTTCGTGCAAAAAAGCATTCAACCGAAGAATTTAACGCCTTCTTCTACTCGTTGGTTTCTCAGGATACCGTCGAAATGGCGTACTCTCGTAAACGTCAATCATTTTTGGTGAATCAAGGTTACGCCTACAAAGTGGTCAATCGAATTCCTGCAATGGAAAAGGAGACGAACATTAAAATGAGTACTCCGTCCGAGCAGGCACAACTTCTTCAACAAGTCATTCAAGCATCAGATCGAGATCTCGAAGAAGAAGAGACTAAGGACGATGAGCTTGGTCCCAGAGATGCGAAGGTACGTGGCAATAAAATAGCCAAACAGTTAACTTTTATTGCTTTTAGATCAGCCGAAAAGAAGGCAGCTTGAACGCTTTTTCGGGTGCTGGAACAACTTCGTACCAAATTAAATCAAAGAAAGGAAACGGAGAAAAACATCCGCTATTTAGACATCTAAATCGCTGAACCTTAATTTTTAATTTTTTAACATGGATCTCGGTAACCTTGTACTTTTATTTGAAATGAACTGAATAAACAAATCATTTCGTAGAAGTCAAAGTTCAAGGTTTGGCATTGGCTTAGGACGATTAGAGGTCTTAGTGACAGGGGCTTGAATCGAAGGAATAACATTCTCGTCTAAAGATTTTACACAGTCCATCGTTTCGTCTGATTCTTCGGCATTTTGAGTAAGAGTTTGATTGGCTTCCTGAAGACGGTAATAAGTTACAATAAAAAGCAGATACGAACTGCAGTTTTTCGTTGAGGCTCCACTAAGCTGGCGGTATTTATTTTCGAGGTATTCGTCTTCAACGTCATCCCTTTATCAGTAGCAGTTAGCGAAGGCAAAAGTTTACGTTGTTCCCAAAAACTTCCATGTCGATTTTCGTTTACTATATAAATTTTTTATTTATACCATAAAACTACTTACCTTCATTGGATTGTAGCTCCAAATGATTGATGCGAGGTGTTTTGACAAACTTTTTATTGTCCGTCTTCTTCGGAAAGGGCTCGGAAGTCGGAAGACCTTCGGTGCTACTCAATTGCAATGCGTGTGGTTCGCTGCTCTAAATTTTGAAGTTCAATTAGAGATGGGATTCCAGAAGCTACGCGGGTTGTTGGTTCGTCCGGACTTTGCGTATTCTTCGTCTTTTGCAGTCGCTTGTTGGATGTGAAAGTGGTGTTTCGAGGCAGCGATTGAAGTGGAAGAATGGCAAGTCGGTTTTGACGATTCGAGCGTCGAGAGCTGAAAATGTTCGAACTTTGTGTGCGATTCACTGCTGGATTATGTTTCCGAAGACACAACAACAAGATTGATACGATGGTTGCGCTTAATTGAAAACCGAAAAGAAAAAGGCCGCCAACCATTCTGTTACAAAAATGAGAATAAGCAGGAAATCGAATACGAAAATTACAAGTCATTCGAATGAATCGTCATTTCTCTGTCAACTACTTTGTAATTGGTTTAAACGGATGTAGTTTGTTGCTAAAATTGAGCCGTTCATTGAAGTCAGCAATTTGAAAACGAGTGCATTTGTTCTTTGTCTTTCAATCCCGTTTGTCTTCTCTCGACTATGCACATCATGGATTGGATGTTTGGAACGTTGCGCAAACGTATTTCTTTCCATTTAAGCGGCTTGAAGACACGCAACTGGGAGACGATCTTTATTTCGTTCGTCTTAATTGCACCGCCCATTGTCGCAAACCCTTTTGATTCATGAAGTAATAGCCGATTTGGGGAGCTACACCGAACACGACTTTCGGATTCGACTGCCAACAATCCAAAACGATCGCCATTTTGCCCACGAATCGATCTGCGCAATCGCTTCGATGGTTTCCGGATTACCGCCCTATAGTTTTTGCATCGTATATGTTACGCACGATTGATCGAATGTGCGTCACGGGTCAGTAGTCAAACGAAACGATAGACGTAACATCAAGAAGCCGACTGATCGCTTTTTCTGATGCCGTGGCGCGCATTTCATTTCCTCGTCGGTTTTCTGCTCGTGTTTTGAAGAACGAAATCGATCGTTTTCGGGCGCTTCGAATTCGTTGGTTATTTTCGAGTTCTTATTCGCCCTCCGTTTTCTTCTTTTTCGACTTTGTCGCTTTTGCTCTTCGTGCTTCCGGTAGCGCTGGTGACTGCCTTCTCAAAAATGACCTATTGAGGATGGTTGTCAGATTCCCTGTTGTCTGAACTCGATCAATCGCAACTCGTCTGCTCGATCGGTTCGAACGAGTGATTGCGCGATCTCGGCGGAAGCGGCCAGACGGATCTTCGCCATAAACTCGTCTGCTTCGGACGTGAATCTCTCGATCGTAAAACTGGTTGCAATTCGTCGATCTTCCTTTCTTTATGGGTTCTGATAAAGAGGAGCAGATGAGCATCTCGACTACGAATTCGATTACCTTCTCGCGATCTGCTCGTGAGTTTACGAATTGGAAAACAGGAGACGGTCACGCATCTGAAGCAAATGACTCATATTGTTGATTAATCGAAACCTTTCGATTGTTTTTGTGTCATCGGGACACTTCGGATAATGATGTCAGTTCTGAATGCGTGACGGGCAACTTCAAGTGTTGGAGGTCGCACGCCATTGTTCGGATTTGAAGTTTGTTTTCCTCAATTATGCGCAGCTAACCGTTCGAAATACACACGCTTATTCGCCGCAACAAGTGGAACAAGACCTTCCAATCACACGCTCTTTGTTCCCCGACCTTATCCGAACATTCACGGCATCTCCATCATGCAATCCATTCGGTTGATGTCGTGCAATCGTCGACGTAACTATCCACTTTGATTTACGTGCATTTTGCGGTTAAATTAATGCAAAACATCTGCGAATCCAGAAGTTCCATTCCGAGTGCTCGTTTTTATCGTGACCTCGATCTCTTTCAATGGCCTCCTTCTTCTTTTACGACCGATTTCCAACATTTCGATTTGTCCCGCAAATCCAATGACTCCTAAGGTAGTTGGTGGAACCGCTCCAGCAGTTAAGGTCTTTCGATGACGAAGCGGCGAGTCATAGGAATTGTTTTCCGGTGGGAACAAAGACAAACCGCTCACTTCACCTTTGACGGTAATTAGACGGCTCATCTCTCGTATTGGTTCGATTTGCTCGTTTGTGAGTGTGCAAGCTGCTTAGTCGAGATGGACAAATTCAACGACTTTCGTTTTCTAACTCATCAGTTCTCTCTTTTCACAATTGAATTCATTTTACTACTCTTTCGCTGTAAGAAGAAATACACGGCGAATCGAGCAGTTTTATTTGACGGATCCCAAACCAACAAAATGCCCTTGGCGGTGGTTAGAAACACTTCGAGACGCAAATCGAATCAAAACGATGAACGAGCGTGAAAAACGGCGCGCGAGTTAAAGAGGCGACGAGCACAATGCCATTCGCTCTACTTCACATCGTTTGATCGAATTCGCGTGCCGTTTTCTCTTTCAGATTCTTGATTTTGTTTGCTTTTCAGGCCGCCGTGTGGCCGACAAGAGATGTTAAGGTGGCCAAGCATAACCACAATATGCATCGCTTTGCTCTTTTGTATTAGCGGTATCAACGCTCAATCGCTAGCAAGTAAGTTCGCACAAACACTACCATCTGCATAACGCTCCATTGCAGATTCTTTTTTCACTGAACCGAACACATTCGCCGGTTTCACAACACGAATAAACAGCCGAGCACTCGATTTGCTGGCTGATTATCTCAAACAACGGGTTAATAAGTTTGTCAAATTTGGGACTGTCGCCTTCAATCTGACCGTTCCGCTCACTCCACAAGTTCGATTTTCCCTCCAATCCAATGGTGTAACATTGTTTGATGGAGCAACTTTTGCTTCGCAGTTGAAAGTTACGGCAGGACGCGAAATTGTGTGGACGGTAAGTGACACTATTTACTGCGTATTATGAAGTTTTATTTAGGGTTCGAATTTACGAGTTACAGTGAACGCAATCTATCGATTGATAAGCGCAGCGGGAGAAATCTCCGGGCAAGTGCCCATTTCATTCGAACGAACTGTCATTGAATTGGGACTTTTGACGAACGTGAATGCAGACGGACATTTGAAAACCGATCTTCACAGATGTCGTGTTGTACTCAGCGATCTTCGTGTTGATTTCCCGCCATCGGACATCGAACTCATTCGCAGTTACGTGCCGTTTGTTCATCGAGCTGTTCGTGATCAAATTGACAACGTGCGTTTGTAAAGTTGGAAATTTTGAATACAAATCGAAGTTTAGTTGCTATGTCCAACATTCCACGCAGAGCTTGTTCCCGTGATTTCTAATCGCTTGTTAAACACCCCGCTAAGTGCCGCTCTTTTCGATCACTACTTCATCAACTACGGACTCATCGGCCCTCTACTCTATCAAAATGATGCTATTGAAATGCTTCATCGTGGCAACGTGTTTGGAATTCTTAGACAAGGACGAACACGTTTAAATGATTTCCGACTTCCGTTCCGATCCGCACCGTTGATTAGCTCGGCAGACACACAACATATGGTGACGTTCCAACTGAGCAATTACACAATTTCGAGTTTACTTTTCTGGATGGATCAATATCGGTAAGGTGTGCGGAAAAGAGGTTGATTTTTGTGTTCAACTTTAGAAAGTTCGATTATGAAATCAGCAAACAGAGTGTAAACGACACGAACATTGCCGGTTACTTGAGAACCGAATGCGGAGCTCAAGATATTTGCGCGGGCACCTTGTTTCCGGGTATGTTGAACTGTTAATTGATCGAAATTGACAAATTGAGTTCCAGCGTTAGCTCAACGATTCTCCAACGGTCTTGTTAACATCAAAACACACACCGTCACATTTCCACATGTTCGCTTTGAACCCGGAAAAGTTGTGATTGTTGTGGATAGTCGAATTGATGCGTTTGTTGCGGTAAGCAGACTTATCAACACAACCAGTTTAATCGATCATCCACGGCTTTAAAACCTGTTTTGCGATTTCAATTGCGCGTTTATCAATGTAACCGACGATTTCAATTGTTTCATCCATTATCCAAAATGTCAAAGAAATCTTCTGTTTACAGCAATCAGAGAAGAACCGTCGTTTTATGACCGCCAACATGTTAGCAGAACTCGGTCTACGAAAGGTGAAGTTCAAGGATTACACGTTGACCGGACAATTGAACATTGAATCGTTCAAAATCAGCGATGTTGTCAGTCTCGTCGACGGAATCGACGCGGGATCAATTGAGTTTCTTATCAACGCTCTCAACGACCTTATAATCAACGACGATATCACAAAGAAACTTAAAGATGGTAACCAGTTAATCGAATATCCGCATTTGCAACTTTTTGATTTAGGAATCAAATTACCGATTGTTTTTGATTTTGAACAAACCACATCACAAGTCACTTTCGAGAAAGATCGAATGGTCATCGGAGCCGATTTCTGTTTCGAAGAAAATTGTAAAACTGCTGCTGCGGCTGCTTCAGCGACTAAAGTGGATCAGAATCAGGACACGGACGTGAACTACTATGATGCCACTGGATGAACGATTATCATTATTATTCTCTTTCGATCTGTTATGCGTCCACATTAAACTTGTGGATATTAGGGCTGAATGGCACTTTGAACTCGGGTCACTTATTCTATATTTCATGTTCTTTTCTCCATTTGTTGCCTCAAGTTTTTAGTTTGTTAATGTTCTCATTAACGAAATCAAAAAGTAGGTTGTTTTGCCGAGTGGTTTCATTTTCTTCGTCTTTCTAATTTCAACTGAAACGGGTCTCATATTATTTGTTGTGTCTGTACAGCACGTTTATTTCGTATAAAATCGTCCATCAAAGATCGTCGACGTCCCAATCCGCAAAAGCTGAACTCTCAATATCGGTCGGTTTCTGTTGAAGTGAATTCAGGAAGCGTAACGTGTCGGGATGTGGTTCGCCGAGAACGAATTCCCATTTGAAAACTTTAAGTTTTGCATTCGGCACAAACGTTTTCAGTTCCAAGTGCGAAACATCGATGTCCAATAGAAATGTTCGACCTCAAATCAAAATACCACATCAACATTCGAACTCACTTACCTTTCGACCAATCTCTGAGTCGACTGACTTCAAAGATGTCCAGACGACGATGATTCAAGTAATAAAAGATCAAAAAGTTTGTTGCCGGGAACTCGCTCTAAAATGATGAATACTTGAAAATACACGGACCAGCGAATTACGTTTGTTGCTTTGAAAACCAATTGCGTGGGCAGAGTCTCGAATTGTTCGATCGGTGGTCCTTTTTCTAAAACCGAAAGTGGACAATCGCCAAAAGAACTTTCTCCGTATTGTTGTCTCATAAATTCTCTTGTGGCTTCCCCTTCACAATCATAGATGTACATGGGACGTTTGAAAACTTCTATCCATATGCCTGGTCGGAAATTACGCACACGATAATAACGCGGAAAACGATCACGAGTCAAATAAGGAAGACGAGAAGCCTTGAGAAAGAGCGGATGTTCGAAGCCGTTTCCATATCCAAGAGTTGTCTCGTTCAAAGTCACCGTATCATCATCGGGACATGCGGACATTCGAAACGTTCTTTTCACTTTTGTGCCATGAAAATCGTTTTTAGAATCCAACCATGCGACATGAAACAACAACAATTGAGGTGCGGTTTCCCAGCTGATTTTTTCAGTTTCCTGAAATTTTAATATGATTCTACTTGTTTCTTCAGTCGTTTACTTCTTGTTGCAGTAGTCTCGATGGCGATTCGATATCGCGAAAAATTTGTTGTGGACGAAAGTGCTTGAAAACGTTCCAAGCATCAGTAGGAAACTGTTCAATTTTCCCAACAGGATGTCCGCGATCCTCTAGAAAACTCTAAACCACTTATGTTTATACGGGGAACACTGTTTTTAACCTTCGTGAAGTCATCACAAGCCACAACTCGATAGTTTTTCCCGAATAAGTTGATGTCATGGCCAATTTTAATGTCTTTCCACGTTAAATGCTCTTCTCCAACACGTTTGTTTTGTCGCGGTACCTTTTGTCTTGTGAACATTCGTCCTTGCAAGTGACCGGAGTTTGTACTATGCGGTTCGAAAAGCGAAATCGTTTCATCATCCAAATGATAAGTCAACTTCATTGGACGTATCTTCAACAGCTCGCCTTCGACTCCGTCAGTCTCGTTCAAATACAAGTAAAAACATAAGTTCGCCTTGTGAAGTGGGTCGAAGAACTCAGGTCTCAACATCAACATTAAGTTTACTATCAAAATCAAACCTACGCAGCCGAAGTTCTCGGTTCCCAAGTTGGTGGCATTTTCTTCGAGAGTTTGAAGAACGACTCATCCCCGACCTTTGTCAGCACTTGGGGTTTTGGCTAAAAATTAATCAAACAAAGTCAACAGGAAGAAACAAACTTTCGGCCGATTGAATGATCGAATGAAGAAGGTCGAATCGTCGGAAAAACAATCACAGTTTGCGTGCTCCATACTACGGGGCGAGTCAAACATTTTGGTCGATGGAAAATGGACAAAAATCGACTGGTCGATTCCAAATAACTTCTGGACAGGAAATACGGTCGGCCACACTCATTTGCTTGTTGTTCAGTCGAGTGGAATTGAAATTACAGTATTTCGACTGGTGAGCAAATGCCAAGCTATTCGAGATTGAAAATAAATTTCGATGATGATCATTTTGTTTGTTGGTATGTAATCTGAAATGGTTGGAACTGTTTGTAAGTATACAATTGAAATGCGTTCAAAGAAGAAACTTTCTAGCGGAATCTTTGGCGAAACGTTTGTCTCAACCGTTGTGCTTATAGTCGACATTATCTCAATAGTTTTAGGTGTTAAGAGATTTGAAAGATGGCAGCTCGATCGTTACCATTCAGTTTGCCAAAGAGAATCACGGTAATTTCTTCTTCATTGTGAAACTTTTCGTTTTAGCGCTCAAAAACCGATCTCTTGAAGGCACTTTCCGCGACTGTCGGCACCGATAAAACGGCACCACATTTTGCGTTTATCGATGACCCGGCAACAATTCCAACTACTCCACAAGCCAAACGCTTGTATTTTCTGTCCAAAGAATTTGGACGACGAGCAGCACGACAGTTAGCAGAAGAATGGCCGACGTTGTTCATGTTCGACCGCGACAAACCCCGACTCGAAGCATTTCGACCGGAGAAACTTCCGAATCTCCTTGAAACGGAACCCGTCGACGAAACAACTTTGAAGCGATTTCTAGACGTATTACGTGTCGAAGATGCGTTGAAGGTGTACGAACGTTTGCGAACAAACAATGTTGAGTTATCGGCTGAAACTTTGCAACGGTTGTTCGAATTGGCCGCTTATTACAACTGTGAAAACGCACCACCTTCGGAGAATTCAGAGTGGCCGGGACTACGTTTATTCTACGAAGATCCAAAGAAATCGGTAGAAAAACACGTGAGTTTTCGATTACTTCGGTTGTCACATGTTTGCAGTTGTTTAGGCAGAAATGGTGGGACTACTTTTCAATCAGGTGCCTAAAACACAAGAAAATTACTCCACAATGATTTGCTGGTTGGCCAAATTTGGAGGCAAGAACGCAAAAACCAAAGCAATCACACTCTTGGAGACGATGGCTAGTCAACAACAAGTTCCTGAATCTTCCGCTCTTACTCTCCTTATTCACAGTATGCATTCGATGAGTGATGTTCATCAGGTGTTCCAGAAAATGGTCGAATTGCAAATTCGACCAACTATTCAGCACTTTAATGCGGCAATCAAAGCGACAAGCATGGTAAGCGACATTCGATTAAGATGAATAATATCGTATTTTCAGAACAAAAAGTTTGAAGCAAAATGGACAGAAAGCAAAAAGTATTTGGCTGAGATTGCTCATTGTGGTTTACGACCAAGTTTAACAACATACGAACTGATTTTGTTTATCTTAAAATCGGAGGATGACAATCCAAACAGCAAACAACTTTCAATGGCAATCAACGCTCTGTCAGAGGCGTTAGATGAATTGGAGTCACGACCAACAATTGAGCCTGTGGAAGCAACGGATCAGCTATTTTTCGCTACTGCAATGAACGTTGCTGTCTTAGGAAACAATAGAGCTTTGGTGGATCGTATTGAAAAGCTGTATCAATCGCCGAGGAATCACGTCAAAATGATCGTTTTCAACAACGAGTCCTCTTTCTATGTCGAGTTTCTGTTGTACAAAATCGATTTTCTCGACATTGCTGAAACAGAACGTTTGTACAAAGAGCTTGTGCCTCGAGTTGTTGGAGTGAACATGAGTTTGATTAATGCAATGTTGAAGAAACTCGAAGCGGTATGTTTTATAATCTTATTTGTTCAGTAGCCTTCTTTAAGGGCGGTCGTCCGTGGTCGTTGTTTCGACGTGTTATTGAAGACGCAATCAATGCTCGTCAATTACTTCACGACAAAATGTGCACTGCTTTACTCAATGAAGTAAAGAACTACGATGTTACGGTACGTATTTACAACAATTCAGTTTGATGTTTGAAGGCTTTTTGCAGAAGTTGAACGAATCTGAACGCGAAGATTGCGAGCAACTGCTTTCGCGAATCGAAACAGGAATTGAGGACATTCGTGAGATGCGAGAACATCAGAACTCGATGAAGAAGTAATTCTTTCCATTAGAAATAGTTGTTATTTTTGTTGTTTTAATTAAAGACTTTTCATCACACATGGTTAGATGCTGAAGAAAAGACCATGAAATAACAAAACGGTTTATTAGATTATTACGTGGTGCATAAAGTAAGGAATTCGTATACTAAATACTGGTAATCTTCTATTTTCCGAGTCGAGTTGCCGCACATTGGAGTTGACGGCGTTTCTCGAGGATGAAGAGAACGTCCTAAAAGAACAATGTAAATGCAATTTTAAGGATTGCTTACCTGCAATAGACTTTGCACTTCATCTGCAGTCAGATTCAGACAACGAAGTTTCTCCGGATTCTTTTGAAATTCTTTTACATCTTCAATAGAGTAACAGAAGTTGGATAATAGAGTGTCTACGGGAGTTCTGTTCTCTTGTATTTTTCCAATGCGAAGAAGTTCGACTTCATTTTGTAAGCTACTGAAATCAATCTTATAGCGGTCGAGCGTATTGTTTGGTCTAACTTTTTGCTACGTTGATGTTGACGTGCGATTGCGTAGTCGTGATTGAAACTCAACGACGGAAACTCGGAAGGAATCACTCTACCACATTTCTGCAACAACTAAAGAAACATACGATTAAGAACTAGAGTTTACGGTAACAACAACCTGTTTCAAGTGAGTTGTTCGTTTAGACGGAGCTAAAAGTTGCAGTTCGTTTTTCATACCGCGTGAACGAATGGCAGCGGTTTGTGATTAACCTAAAGATAAGCTGCTTAGCGTTCGAACGCAAAACATCTTTCCACGAACACGATTTTCACTCAACGTTAATTGCACGAGCACAGAAACAATAAGCCCCTACAATTCACACGTTCAAAGTCATTTGTATACGGTAATAAACGTGAAGAGCAAGAAGGATTGAAAATCGAAATCTTGCAAGCAATCGTAGAGCTTGAACTCACTTGTAAAAGGCACGTGGAGCGAAATAACGAACTGCGCGTACAAGTGAGTTCATTCCTTACAAGCTGGGAAGAAAATTTAAACCGCTGGGCGTTTTAATTCTTCGTTCGATTCCTGTTTTTTTGGTGGAATCGTGGCATTTTACAGTTGGAAGGAAGGGGACCGCCAACGCCCGGTCGCTATATCGCAATCTAAAGGTAATGCTCAGGTCCAAGCGGTGTGTGCATATTTGACGCGTTCTCTAGACGCTTCTTAAGCGACTTAAGTGAAGATCTTATTTTTAGACAATCAAACCGGAATTTTCGCGCCTCTCTTCCAGGCGTTTTCTTGGTCACTGGCGCGTGCTCGTCAAACGGTTTCGTCGTACGTACGAGGTCGTCCACGTGCGAGAACGTTCGCCGATCGTCTAATGAAACTTGATAAACACATTACTCGAAGTAGCATATAAAGGCGGCTTCTAGCGCAAGGGGTTTTTCTTTAAGCGCAGTATACATTTCATTGATAAAAGAGGTCCAAATCACACACATGCAAAAGCTTAGAAATTCTTAATATATGTGATATTTCTTTAAGCACAGTGTATTTTCAATATAAAAGGAGGTCAATGCATGCATAAGCTTAAAAATTCTCTCATCCCAACACTATTTTTGGCTTAAAGCCCTTAAATTTGAAGAGATTTTCGTTGATTTTTACGGACTCTTATAGTTTGCAAGGTTTTTATGTTTTATAATAAATGAACTTAAAAATAAAAAGATATAAATATAGGTTTATGGATATGCACGCTTAAATATTCTTATATATGTTACGGCCCTTTTGTCAAATGTCCCGGGACAAATGTTCAATAGCTATTTTCAAGTCAATTATTCAATTTAAACACGATATCTGAAGAAATACACTTAAGAATCATTGGTGCATTAATTTACAAGTACTTGAGAAAATTAAACGACGACATTAATAAAGTAAACTCGACAATTAAAGGCAAGTGAAAGATCGTGAAAAGAAATGAAACTATGATTGTAGATTAACAGGGTTATCATGATTTTGGCACGAGTGGCTTTTGTGATACCAAGAATTGCATGGACGATTAGATTTGAAACATTTGCAGTGGTTGGTTTGGCACTCCTGAGTGCAAGAATAGTACACGAAATCTTGAGTACCTGTAGTGGATTGAGATCCAACTGCGGCGCGAAATGAACGGTGATAAGAATCCGGAACTTCGTCAACAGTGAGAAATTGTTGAACTGTCGGGTCGATTTGGTTACGCGAATACTGTTGCGGTAAACGACCTTCTTTCGTACCCAAAGTGTACAAGTCGGTTTGCTCGTTGTGTCCCACTACAAAGGCCATTAGATTACGTGGTCCAGATTGATGTCGATCGACATGCGAGATTTTGATCAAAACGGTGGTTCCAACACAAAATGTGCCAAAACTGAAAACAAAATAAGAACACTTAAATCATTTTAATGTACTTACCGTCGTTGAGATGAACGAGGCATTCGATTCGCTTGATTTTCTGTTGACCGTAAAACAGTTTTGCGAATTTCCAATCGATTGTTGAGTTCGATTTCTTCGTTACTCCAATCTGGATCCAAATCGGGAATTATTTCGCCACCATTTTGATCAGCAATTAGTGGATACTCAATTTGGAAATTCTCATTGACTTCATTGTTGTTCTGTTGAGCTGTTTCAGTTTCCATTTGATCACCGTCGGAACTCGTGTTGAAACGAAGTGGAGCAGCAGTCGGATCAACACCCAAAATCTCATTATAAGCAGTTAAACAATATCGATTCTTACCAAAAAGCGCTCGGTAAGGAGTCATATTGATGGCGGAATGAAAACGAGTATTTTTTGATATTGGATTGTTGGGAGTAGACGCACCCAGTGCGTTGAAGAACGTTCGGCCAAAGCCGTTGCAATCATGTCTTCGATATCACGATTTGCTCGTTCGACCAAACCTTGTGCTTCCGAATGACGTGGTTTTCCGTGTACGCATTTGGCGCCCCATTCACGAGCAAGGTTCTCGATCGTTTCGTTCTTGAACTCGCGGCCATTGTCTGTGTGAAGGATTTTTAGGGCGCCAAATTTTGAGAAGATTTGAAGCTGAACACGGACTGCATTTGCCGTTTTGTTTTTTACCGCCCAAAGGTTTAAGAATTTGGAGTGATGATCGATGTAAACGAGTAGATAACGGTAGTCACCGTCGGCCTGGAACGCAAAGACAATAAGAAGGTGGAAACGTACTTGCCTTTGATGTAAAGTCCACTAAATCTAATTGACAACTAGAATTAAACTCTCTTTCCAATATGGGCTTGACAATCACTCCACGTTTGACTTTTGACTGTTTTAATTTGCCCACTTTGCAGCAGCTAAAAAATGATAAAATCAAATCTTTAAAGCGTCAAGAACAATGCAAAAACAAAAGAGAAGTTAATCTACTTGCTCAACCCACCATATCCTTGACTCTTCAACTCGCGCAACATGATGTTGCGGCCGATGTGCCCTTCGATGTGTGGACAGACTACAGTATTTGAAAGCACTTGTCCGATCGAACGACGAGTAGAGCTTTTTTAACAGTTTGTACTTGCGACCAACACGTCTTCGTTTCTACCTAAAAGAAAACCAAATGTTAAATGTTTCGACGCAAAACTTACCGCTTGATCAGATTGTAGTCATTTGCGTGTTAGACCTTCAATCCTTCTTCGTGTCTTTTCAAGACACTCAGCGTTTTCTTGTCGTTGTTCGGTCTTTTGAGGAATGGATAGCCATTTTCGTTTACTTTGGTCTCTTCCAAAAACTGTTTTGAGAATTTGTGTCGACACTTTCCGTAACCAAAATCACATAAACATAAAGAAAATGATTCCGACTAATGAGACAAAACCCACCGGTGGCCGCCGCGCTCTCATTTTCTCCGTCCGAATCACTATCGGTAAGGAAGTTGTTGGAGAGTGGATGCTTCTCGATGAACAGATCTTCCAATTCCTGTGGTAATACCGGCAAATCGGGAAGAGAAATTTTTCCATGATTGCAGCAATCATTAAAAGTCCGTTTGTTGCCGACTCGTTCTTCTTCGAAATGTAAAGCTTCACATTCGCATTGAACGTTCATCTTACTCTGCCGATGTACTGGAACATGAATTGGAGTTGCTGCGATGTTCAATCGGACTCGTTTCTCTTTTGCAGCAATTCGAACACTTCTTTGTCGTTCTTTTTGTTCTTCTAATCGTTCTAATTTTTGGCCTTCGTCTTCAGCTGCCCTTTTGGTTGAACTGTAGTTTTTCATCTGCTCTAATCGCTTTGCCCGTTTTTCAGGATCCACTTTTTCGTCTATTATTTGGATTTCATCGGACGTGTCCATTAGCTCGTCATCGACACGTTGATCATCATTGTTGGACGAAAACATTGCTTGCAAAGTGTCGAACAAATTCAAACGTTTTTCGAACCCACTCTCGTTTCTTCGAGTTAAAAAGACTCCGTGTTGATGTTGGCTGACGTTCTCAAAGAAGTTCTCGGCATTGGATACAACATAAGCAGCACAATTTGAGCCATCTAGTTGTTTATCGCCTTGACTTCCAATGTCTTTCCAAAACATGTCATCAGTCGGATTCAAACCGGTCCATAGAGCAAAGAGTTGACTGTAAATCGAACGAATCAAAGTAGAGACGTCTGGAGAAACGGATTGATGTAGTGAATCGCAAAAATGCAGCAAACACTGACGATTAATAACATTCTTTTCCATGATTGCCAACACGTAGTGACCGCTTTTATAGATCGGAATCAGCAAATAAACGGTTTCATTTGGATGAATCGGCGACTTCACGATGCAGTACTTCGTCGGATTCGACTCCGCAATGCGATAATGATCGATCCAAAATGACAGACATCAGGCCAATCCTTAACGGACTGTTAGCAATTAAAACCGACAGACCGAAGATAATTGACTCGTAATCAATCCACTCGTTCAAGTTCTCCATGTCCGGCAACTGTTTCTTGGCTAATTGGCATTCGGAACGAGCAGAATAGCAAAGATTGCTGAACTGACAATGGGTATGGAATTTCGCATCAAGAACTTCTTGGATGGTGATTTTCGTTTCTCGTGAATCGAAATTGAAATCCCGCATTTGTCTCAAAATTCCGGCACTTTCGATCGCTAGGTTGTGTGCTGCCATCTCTGCCACCTCAACAGCACCACTAGGTGGTGCTTCTGCAACCTCATTTTCGGTTTCGATGACAATTGGATTTGCCGTCGACGCTTCTTTAGCTGCTTTCTGTTCCAAACGAATTTTACGCATTCGTTCACGGTTCTTACGCTTACGTTCTTCTTCACGCTCCTTCATCTCCTCATCAGTCAATTGAAGCGGACGTTTCGGCATTTTCGTAATCAAGTTCTTTGGATTTTCTGGTCTCGATGTGGCTGTTTAGACAATACCACGCCACAGGTATTGAATCCTGGCTGTATAAGACTTTGCCGCGCCACTGACAAAATCTGCGTTCAATTCTTTTTATGTCCGGCAATCCGAACCACGTATTAATAAACGCGAAAAACAATAGGGGCGAAAAATACAACAAACGAAAGGGGTGATTAGGGATAATGAAGTTAAAACAGTGGGTTATCCCACAAAATCGCAAATCGACCACTTGACGGCACGATCCACCTGAAATATCCCTTCGAAAATGACAAATCAAACGTGTGTACAACCACCAATTCGCTCGATCCTTGTGGCAGAATACGAATGATGCGATCTGAAAAACAACATCAAGATTATTACGATGATGTGAAAGACAAAGATATAACCACAAAACTCAATGTTAAACGACTTACGTTGATACGAAAAACACTCGACAACTGCTCTTTTCACTTTCCAGACAACGAAATGAATCGTGATTTACTTAAATTTTCATTCGTTGTTTCGTTAGCATAAAAAGAGTCGTTCATTCGAAAATAAATGTGCACACGAATCGGTCGGTCTCAGGACACAAACAGACAGACGCTACTCAATTATTTATAGTGTGGATGGATGTGGATGGATATGGAAATAGCTTTTGTGGTATAGAAATGATTATATGCAAATTATTCATTTATCTTACCGACAAACTTGAATATGTAAATTAAGTTGCAAATTAAAGTAAAAATGATTTTTTATGCTTCAAATTGAATGGATTCGGAGTCCTTTTAATTGCTTGAATATTGAAAAATCAGCGATCATCCACAAGAATGTACAAGAAATGTTTGTGTAGAAGGAGAAGGAAATAATGGAAAATTAATGGAAAGAAGAGGCGGAAAATAAACAGTCACTTTGCTTTAGCAGTGAAACACAACAATTTTCTTTCTGACTTCATTTATACGCGTTCAAAGCAGCGCGCTTTTTCTTCTTGGCGTTTTGTTTCAGCTTTGTTCAACAAATTTTGCATACCATTTTTGCTTGTTTGCGAAAAGCAATTAATTCATTGTTTTTCAGAGTCATTCGTTCTTCGCGCAAAATGGCTCAAACGATCCGAATCAAGATGCATGGGAAGGAAGAGAACGTGGCGTTGTCTGGAAATATGATCAATAAGAGCTCCATCAAAGCCGCCTTTTTGCTTGCCGATGATGCAGTTGTGAAGTTGTCGTATGAGACCAATGGCATGCAGATTAATTGCGAGTAAGTCACATTTTGAATTATTTCTGATTTATTTTAATTTGTTTAGGATTGATCAGAATTTTATTTGAAATTTGGAATCTGGAAGAAAAGTTGCTGGGAGAGTTGTTTTTTTCGCGAGCTCATTGTGACGGGAAGTATTTTATTGGGGTGTGGTTTAGTTATAGAGGTGATCCAGAGCCATGCTTTTTGTTGCCGGAAGTTTGGCCGAACATGGAGTTTTTTGCCGAATCAAACAGGGCACCGTCTCGATCAGCGAGGCCGATGGATGTCTGTGTGTTTAACATCATATAATCTTTTTATTATTATATTTTAGCTCGGAGCAGCGCTCCGGTTTATGTTCCAATAGGTATGCACTTTTAATGATTTTATTGAGTTCGATAAGAACCTAATATTTAAAGTACTTTAACCGTTATGTTATTTTCAGAAACTGATGCTCTTGTTCAACAACTCGAAAACTATTTGTTTTACGAGAAAGGCGATACCAAGGCTTGCTTCACTGTAATTTCAATTCATCATGCAGTCAGCTTCAATCATGGACCTCACCAGAATTGGAATTCAAATTCAGTTCAGGTATGTTTTTAGTATCTATAATCTAAAACACTCGTTTTTGTTTAGGATCAAACGTCGGTGACCATTTGCAGTCAAGCAGGACAAGAATTTCCAACACAACTGATTGAGTGTAATGCTGATATGGATTATGTTGTGGTGCGTTCCGAGGTTCCGCTTGTTCTTGTGCCGCAAACGATTTCTTTGCCGCGCAAATTGGAACGATACATTCTTTTGGTATTTTTTATCTTTGAAACAGTTTCATAATTTGCCTTTCTTTTGTAGGGTTATCCAAATGTCAGTTCGAGTTATCAGGCACTTGAAGGCATCTTTTCTTCCGTTCAACTCAATAGTAAAGGCCGCATGCGTGGTTCAAGTGGAAGTCAACCAGGATACAGTGGTGGACCTATCTTCAACTACAAAGGAGAGCTGCTTGGCATCAATGTTGCAAATGAATCGTCAACGAAATTTATTGGACTAAGCGGTCGAACTATGATGGACGAGCTTTTCAATGAGATTAATGCTGCTTTCTTGTCTCGTTCAGTCATTGTACCAGTCTACTATTTAGCTATGGGAATTCACGAAAAGCTCAATTTTCAGCAATAAATTTTTGACCGATTGTCTATGAATAAATTTTGTTCTTCTGTACTGTGTTTTTATGGCTTTTTGATATTTTGAGTTAAAAAGTGTAAAATTATGCATGGATTTTCTGTTTTCATTAAACTTGATTAAAAAAGAGAATTTCATGCAGGATCTTGTGCATGGCGATGTTTTGGGATGAGAGGATTTTTGTGGTGAAATTGAAGATAATGTACATGATTTGAGGTAGTTTATTCTTTTAATTTGTGAAAATATGTATAATTTTGATGATGGGATTTTGACCTCTTTTATCAATGAAATGTATACTGCGCTTAAAGAAAAACCCCTTGCGCTAGAAGCCGCCTTTATATGCTACTCTCAACAAATTCCAAGCATTACTGTTAAACCTCGAATGTTCCTCAAGCATTATTTTTCTTTCCACCAAAGAAAACAAATGGGTTGTTGATGTAAAATCTAATCAACATCGATTCCACGCTTCGAAATTTGTTTTGCAACACATTCGGTTCTATTTGATGTTTGATAAGCGAGACTGCGGGGTTGAATTCGAAAAGTCAATGGTGCACAAAATTGCATGAAATTTGAGTTGACTGCGAAGTGAGAAATCAACTTTTGGGTTCACATCGAAGGCGGAAATCCAAAGCGCTCGTCACCGTTTGAATAAAAAGTGGCAGTTGGATTACAATTGACTTTGTTTCTACATTGTAAAGCTGCCCGATATTTCGGCTCGTATGTTGGAATTGTCCGAGGGAATCCCATAAAATACGATTCCTTTCGCTTGGCCTCAACGTCGGCTGTCGCTTTTGATCCGCGCTAAACGATGTCCCGAATTGGCCCCAACGTATGTTTTTGGCGCACCTCGGCAAAAGTCTGCAATTGACAAGTGAGTTGAACGTAAATGCGCGAATTGTTGTCGACTGTCGCATTTTTGTAGTGAGTGGTCAGTTTATTTGATGTAAATGCCAATGGACAAAGGAATCGTTTGTTTAAACAGAAGGGAGCGTTGTGTTTTGTTGATCAACAGGCAGGTCAACGCGGGACACCACGAACACTTTTCGCTCGTTGTGTTTACCTTTTGGTCAAACCAACATCAATGAGCACCTTGGCAAACAAATTGAAGACCAACCGAAATCTGCATAACGCCCACACATTTGCCGTTGACCTGCGAAAACATTTAGAAATGCCGTAGCGTTTCGTTGTTTCCCACAGTTTTGCCAAAAATTTTATGACAACCCCGTGAACAGACGTTTTGACCGTATACCTTGTGGTGTGAACATGAAACCTGCAATTCCCCACGGTTCTAATTATCGAAGTTTGTTTTTACCGAGTACTTAAACTGTCTCGTTTCTTCGTACCAGTACACAAGGTTCACGGTCATGAAAAATCTGCTTGACGAGCTTATCGTATGAAACTCGAACTTCCGTTTCCCACGATCAAATCGACTGACCACTCATGCCGATCTGATGAGCGTTTAAGGTGCTAATCCCCATCCATTTTCTGCACAGGTTAACGTGTCATTGAGATTTGGAGGCGAATGTTCGGCGCCCATTTCGGTGGTCTCGATTTCCGCTTTTGGTCATTCAACTCGTTCGTTCTTGCGGAAATCTCAAACCCGCCGCTGAATTGTCCACAAACGCGGGTTTTCTTTTCGAAATTAATGAGTTGGTCGATGTTTTGGCTTTGAATAACCGACACAATTCGCTCTCCACACGTTTTCCCAACACTTCCGCTCCAACTGACGAAGCCAATCGCGCTCCCCAACTTTGAATGGCCACAAATACCGTAAATGGCGTTCGCTTTCTTGGCACATTCATTTCGCTAAACATCCAGGTGTACGTAACAAAAACTGTTTTCGCAATTTACGAGCGCCATCTTTACGATCGTGGATAACTATTTCTGGCAATTGCGTCACTGCTTGGCGCTTATGACACGACGACCGGAACTCGTTTTTGTGTAGTTGAGTCTTTGCAATTGAATTTGAATTGAAGGGCGAAAGACAGCAAAGTGAATTGGCAAATTGGCCGTGGATTGTGGCCCCCATGTTTTGGCAGCGTTTCGGCCACAATCGCAAATCTCATTAATCATACTAAGATGATGAACAAGTTGTCGGTCGGTTCCGCACCTTTCAATTCGGTGGCTACGTTGTGTTTTTATGAATCTCGTTGGACGCAGTGACTTCTTGCTCGAACCCACGCTCTTGGCCTTTTCGCCGCTAAAATCTGATTTCCGCGATGTTTTTTACTCACACTCATAAGCGCTTTTTACTGCGCCATCCGGTGCGCATTTTGAGTTGTCACTTTGCTCCCAAACGTTTTCCGCTTTTTTCTTGACCACATCGACTAACTCCCTCCTCTTCGACTAATCCACGACCTCAAACGGTGCCGCACTCGGCTAATGCCGTGAGATTACCTGGTGCTTAGTGTTTGGCAAACATGTTCGAGTAGATGGAAAAGGAAGTTTGAACACAAACAATCCGGTTCGCTATGTTCTTTCTCTGATGTCCGTTGAGCCATCTGCTTCATTTGAGCTCTGTGAATCGACACCGACTGCTATGATTCATTCCGTTGGGTGTCGTTCCGTTGCGTTTTTCATTCACAATTTTGGTGTGCATTTTCTTCTTCTTCCGATCGGCCTCGTGCGGACCATTTTTGGACGTCTTGATAGGGGACGTGAGCAATGAGAGAGTCCTGATTAACGCTCATCGGAATGGAGCCAGCGGCAAGAAGAATGTGAGGAGCTTCCTCTACGAATTCGCTCAATCACGACTTCCGCTAATGATTCTCGAATTGGTTGTGAATTCTCTTGTTTTTAAATTTCACAGCCTGAGCTTCTTTCCCCTTAACAATTCAAATTAGGCAACAAAGAGGTTTGTGTTCTTTCGTCTATTCAAATCAACGAGCGTGTTTTCGCTTCAACGACTCGCCGACTCTGTGCCCGCCCTTACCTTTCACGGTTTTCACATAACAATAAGCCAAATTTTTTTTGATCTTTACTTTTGGCCGAAAGCTTTTTGTTGACCACGTGTTGAAATGCCAATGAAAAACTGCGCGTGCCTTAAACCAAATGGCCACATTGCTCATTTCAGATCGATTGCTAAACGCAAAATGCTGTGGTTGAGGTTTTGGATGTGCGCGATTTTGACTGTTCTGCTCGATGCATCACGAGCTAACGATCGACAAGTTCACGCGACTCTCGCTCACAAACCAAATCCCGGTAAGTGAGGTCGATGGTCACTTTCTCTTAACGACTTCATTTAGAGCAACTAGCTTTCTTTAGTAACGTTGCATGTGCACAAAAATGCATTTTACAATGTCAACCAATCATGGCCGAAAACCAAAATACTCTCTACTTGTGTCCGAAATTGAAACCACCGGAGAAATCGTTGAGTGAACGATTCATTGCCGAAGCATCATGGCCGTGGCTCTTTTTCCTCGGTGTTCTTGCTCTTAGCGTATTTTTCTGCTTATTATGCATGTGTTGGAGTTGTTGTTCTCGAAGTCGACGACGAGCGGACCACAGTTCTCGCGAGCCATTGGCAATTGATCGACGAATGTAAGAGAACGAAAAGTCGATTGAAGTGAGTAATAAAAACGTTTTAGCGAAGAAATTATTGGCGATCATCCCGATCATCCACATCATCAGCACATTATTCGTGGTGAACGAATACACGGAGGATCGAAATACGTTGTGGACGTTTGAACGAATCCCATAGGCGCTTACTGCTCCTTTCTTCTACCGATTATTCCAAGCCTAATGGACTTCTGCTCATGTTTTCTCTTAAAGTTTTATTGTTATCGTCTAAACTCAGGAATTTGAACGCGCGTAATCGGTCTACTGAACTTCTTTTGGTCTACGGTAGTTACTCTTGTCGAGTTTAGTTTCTTCTCAACTTCTACTTCCCTACTTGCAATTCAAATTTACGTTCTTCGAATCAAATTATTGCATGTCACTAATTTGTTTAGTTTAATTCATACGGGTATCTCTTGTTATGCCAATTTCTTTTCCAGTGGTAAAATGACTTTTCCCAATTTTATATTTGACCTAAGATTCTCATACAATTACTTCGAATAAAATACAATTGTTGCTAGCCATTAAATTAGTTGGATAGGAATGTGGTTACGAGAGGAATAAGTCAACGACTTTCTTTGCGATCGTTCTCGAGTCTTTGAGAACAAAGGCATGATCACTTCCTGTGTCGTCAAAAACCACTCGATCTTTACCGATCTGTTGAGCAATATCGTCAGCATACTCAGTTGGTACCCAATGATCGGAGAGTCCTGAATCCAATACTATTACACACATCCAACTGGCAAATTACCGTAATAAAGATGAACATCGCCTTCCTTCAGCGACTCCTTCAATTTCGGGTCTAGTGAACGCACGATGTCCAACTCGTTAGCAGCCATATTACATACGTTGCGAAAAACTAGTCCGTCAATCAACTCAGCGGCTGCTTGGTTCACTGAAGCCGACGGTGGAGGTCGTCGAATGAACAGACGAATCAAAAATCTCTTAATTTCAATCGGCAACCAACGAAAACCCCAAAGAGAAACTCGAGTAAGTGTGTCGTATTTCCGAACAAACTAAAAGTTAAGGATTCCAACGACCTACTTCGACGATTACCTACGTTTATGTACGGTCTCACTCGTTTACCGGCTCAAATCCAACAAATTTTATTGCACCAGGACACCGAAACTCACCGGGAGTATCAGCCATGTTTGTAAGAGTAGGAAACAAACCGATTAAGTTGACTTTAAATCCATCAACTTCCAAAAGTTTTTTGATTCTGCAAAGCGAAATCAATTTCCATTCGTTGAGACTTACTTTGCTCCAATGAATGCACCGATCGAATGTCCAACAATCACCAAGTTTTTGTTTGTCATTGTTGGAGAAACAATGTTCTTAACAAAATCATACGCATGAGTGATTTGATCGTGTAAATCAAATCGTTCTGAAGACTTAAAATTAGTTTCCTATCAAACATCTAAACAACCTAACAACTGATGTTTTTCCAGATGAGCTAATCCCGGAGGCAACGGCACATGATTCAAATGTGCCAACGTGAATGTCTGACACTCTTTATTTAGAAGTTGCACAATCGCTAAAGCGAAATCATCATAGAAACCATCGTTGCCTGCAAATTAACTACTCTCGATTGCTGTTACTTCAAGCACCAATTACCCGGATTCCCAGGAAGAATAAGAATCGTTGTATCATGTTTCGCAGTCACCTCGTCCAAATCTTTTGATGCGCGAACAGTCGAATAGCGAGTCCAACGGGCATTGAAACGACACCACGTTTGCAATTCAGAGATGTTCATCTTAGTTTACTTTATTTAGGTTTGAGGTTCACTTTCATGAAAACACATAATAAGGTTAGCAACCAGCAAACAACGATCACAAATTTAGCGATAGCGAGTTGATTATAAATGAATCCATAAAGTCGATTTGAAAACGATTGTTCCACGATGCCAACGATGTTTGGCTTTTCGTTTCAGTGAAGAAATTTTGTTGAAACCTTGTAATTTGGATTGTTAACGTTTTTTAGAATGTCCAAGTTATCACCGCAACAACCGAGTACTTCGTTTGTTTCTGCCGCTCCTTCAAATGCCGTAGTTGTCAAGAAGACGATGAAGGCGCCGATTTTGAGTGCGGAAAACCGGCCGGTGAAATTGAAGGAAAAACCACGAGTTATGTTGGACGAAGAAGAGTTCACGAACAAACTGACGAAGATCATCGAACGAGATTATTTTCCCGAGCTGGCGAAACTGAGAGTAAGTCATATTTTTGGGGTTTCGAATTCCAATTGTTTTCAGGCACAACGAGAGTATTTCGATGCGGTTGCTGAAAATGATGTGGAGAAGATACGGGAACTACAATTGCGCTATACATCCGATCTAACCAAGGGATCAAACAATAAACCAACTCGTCGATTCAATTTGAATGAGAAACGATTCGACGTTGATACCGAAGTGGAAGAAGTGGTCGTGAATCCGGAGGGTCAAAATGACGAGGAAGAAGCGAAGAAAACGGAACTTGTCGACGTTGATAAGCACACGGTTCAAACATTTGTCAATACTTATATCAGCGAAGACTCGAAATCTTTTCACGATCTGATGGAATACGAGAATAAGAAGCATCGTGCGAAATACGATCTGTTTATGAAAGCTGAAGAGCGACATAACACCGAATTAGTTGAACGTGCGAAACCGATGATTTGTGAGGCAGATCGACAGCTAATTGAACGAAAAGAACCGGGTTTGTTCTTTACAACTTTATGTCAACATTCTTGTTTAGAGGATAATCGTCCAAGTGAAATTGACAACTGGTCTTACAAGGCTCGAAATGCCGTACTATACGGTCCCGAAGGTGCGGCGCCAACGTTGAAAGAGTTCATGGAAGCGGTTAAATGCGAGAGTCAGAAAGCGATCAACAAAGCTGGTACTCGTATAGACACAAAAACTTTAAATTGGGACAAAGTAAGTGGAATGCTGTTGAACAGATGACATTTTGGTTTCAGAAAACGAATGCAAGTAATCAATTTGCCGTTGCAAAAGTCGATATTTCTGGAGAGGAATTGGATCCACGAAGTAAATTAGCTCAACAATTCGAACCGTTGCCAACACCCGATCCAACTTTACAACCGGGAGATTCACCGTTCATTACTTGGGGATCCATCGATGGAACACCGTTTCGTTTAGACGCCGCCGATATGACACCACTTCCCGATCATATTCCCACTTTCAAGATGCCCGAAATGACGAAGCGTGAAATCATTGCTCACAAGATGGTCGATAAACTGAAGCAACAGAATCGAGAAAAGAAAAAGTTCTCACAGAAAATGACCGAAAAATTGCGGTAAGCTATAGCCTTCGGATCCGTAACATCAAACTTAGTTTAGAAATCCACATACTCGTCTTTCGAGTGTTAGTCGATTCTCCATGATGTCACCGGCTGCCCATCGATTTGTACAAACGAAGCTCGGCATTAAAACCAAAAATACCGGAACTAGTAAAAAGTAAGTTGCTTTGGAGCATTTGGTTTGATGTTATTGCTCAATCAAAACCATATCAGGTTTTGTATGGAAACTCATTTACGCGTTTTATTGCAGGACTCCAGCTTCTGTTCGTCTTCAACCGCCGTCCGTACGCTCAACACCGCGCGCCGATCATTTGCAAGTTCCAACGACTTCCGTTTCTTCAGACTCCAAATTAGAGCCAATGGAAAGCGTGATCAACGAGAATCTTCTATCCGTTCGAAAACAGAAACAACAGTCCCTTTGATCGGTTGTCTTCTCCCGTACAAAACAGTTACAATAAAATTGCTGACAAAGAAGTTTCGATTAGTGACCGGATCCTTAACAAATCCAATGGGATTTTCGCGGATTTCGAAGTGCGATTCTTTCGGTGTGAAAATCGTGCGCAACATTTCGATCGGAGCTGCGCGTTCGAGAGTCATTTTGTCCGTTGATTCCAGTTCCTATTCGATCGATTCGACTGAAACTTTTCGTGTGAATTTCCGGTGCGAGCAAACAGTAAAAAATAACGTTTGTGTCTTAAACTTTCAAAAACAAGCGCTTCTTTCGCTCACGAGATTCCCGTGTGTCTGTTGTTCGGCAATCGAGTGGCCGTCATCCTGACTTCCGTGGAGCTTTCTGATCGATTGTCGTGCGTAATCGGTTGGATCGAAAAGCGTGGGGCCGACGATGATTTTCGAATTAAACCGCGTTCTGGAGCTCCCAAACTGATCCAGCTTCCAACTCGACGGGCTTAAAAACCCATTTCTCTTCGGCGCATCAAATTTCCGTCTTTCGAAAGTTTAGCAAAATGTTTTTTCGTGCCGTTGTGCTTTTTTCGCGAAAAAGATGAATCAGCGCCGAGTTCGGTCACCAACGAAGACGGAGATGGCGATCTCGTTTCGATTTTTCAGCGTTTTCGTTGGCCACTCGACGGTCGTTGCTCTGCGTTCCGTCGGCCAAAATGCGTCGATCGGATGACGCGCGAGCGGAATGCGAGCAAAAAATCAAGCGTCCCGTCGATGAAAGGGATCGTCGGGCGACGCTTTTTGCCGTCCGTCAAGGTCGTCGATTTGAAGGTCCGCAATCATCGGCGACGGATTGACACCGAATTTCAAACTTTCTCTCGACCGTTATGTTAATTATTTCGCTCTCCATTCCTCTTTCCAGAAGCTTTCAAGTAATAGCAATTGCGCTCAACGTCAGTCCCGAACATCTCGGACGCGAATTCCAATTTGTTCGCCTTTGGTCTTCTCGTTCGTTTGCTTTGGGAGTCGAGAAGCAGAGCCCGGGGCCGAAATTGTTTTTCGGTTTGCAAACGATTCTCATTAAGTTTGTTTTCGAAAGTCTTTTTAATCTTTTAATTGGAATCCAGACTTTCAGCTTCCGATGACCAGTGGGTTATGATTGTTGGAAGTTTGCCTGCGGTTTCTTTTTGCTCTAAAAGCCAATGAATGACCGGCACTTTTCGTCCCAAAATTTTACTTTCCGCGGCATGTTTCCCTTCAGTCACTTGCTCGTTTCTTTCTAATCCTACGACCCAAAATTGGCATTCAAGTCGAAAGTGAAATTCAAACGGTGGTCGTTGCTTTTCGCCAATTCTGTGTACGTCCTGACTTTAATTGCAACCTTCTGGCTGCAATCGTGTGCAATTTCCATCGGATTGATTGTCAACTTGTGATCCTTCTCAATCAAATGGCCATTCGTTTACACGCCCCAAAAACGAAAAACGGCTGATCGAAATGAGCTGTTAGGTTTGGCTCGTATTTCATTGACGATGAATGGGACCGCTCGTTAAATTTCGTATAAAAAACGGTGAAGTGGACTTCGTCCATCGCTCGTCCGCAAATCGATTCCCCCGTTCCGCCGGTCCCCTCCGGCGGTCAAAACCTTTGGACTCCTTGATGTCCTTTGCAACGGGACGGACAGCTGTGTTGGCAGTTGGCTTGTGAAGAGATTTCTCTTGTTCCTTTTTGCCGTTCAGCTCAACACTTCCAGTCAACTGCCGATTTTTTGTCGCACGTGTCGTTTAGCTTCGGTTGTTGCGTGTTGCTATCCGAAGTATGTGACGAAAAGACTGAAGAATCTTTTTTATGAATTCAGACTCCCGTCTCACTTCGATCCCTCGAACGTACAAACCGACCGAATTGCGGTCCGTTTGAGCGTTTTGGCGGGCTTGTCCACAAAACTGACCGAACAAAAAGTCCCGCTGTTTTCATGATCGTCCCTGTAAAACTCCCTTGGGCAACGACCTCTAGTTTTTTTACAACTCACTCGGCTTATTCGACAAGCTGTTTGAGTTGACTGCCCATTTTGAGTTGGCAAACAGATTCCGCGAATAATCATTGTTTACAGCGAACTGATTGGCCTTCGAGGTCTTTAACGCTCCAAACACTCGAAACGTTTGTTGATTTTCGCGTTTTCGATCTTCGTGATATTTGCGTGCGATCACGTCAAACAAACGAACGTGAAGAGTCATGAGTGTGTATGGGGATGTCGATCGGTGCGAGGGAGAGATTTTCAAAAGACGAGCGATTTTCGCTGAAGACTAATGAGCCCAATGGGGAGGACCTGCGAGTTTCCGTTCCGTTTGTAGAGCACTTATCATTTTTTGCTTATTCACACCATTTACTTTGAAGACGGAACGCGTGACTTCGGCGAAGTAAACGACGTGAACGCCCGATTGACCGGAAAAAGCGGCATCGGATCGATACCGAGCGTTGTCGTGGACTCGAAGAGAAGAAGACCGAGCGCACTCTGCGTTTTCTTCCCCCAACTGCATGGAGGAGTTTGCCAATGCCCACTTTTTCAATTTTCTTTTCTTTTCGGCGCGCTTTTTCTACGTTTGGTGTTTTCAGGACCACAATCGAGAAGCGAACTTATTACGACCAAAACGCGTCAAAAACCCGAGGAATTCGACGCGGTCATTAGGTTGAAAATGGTCTTTGAATGCGCGGCAGATGCGAAGACGGAAAGACGATCGGTTCTCCTTTTCGATGGTTTTCGAATCACATGTCGCGTCTTTTAGCGATCCGTTTTCTGGAATTCGCACAAAAATTTCGGACGGATGTTAAGATCGCAATGTCGAACGTTTCGTTGTTGTGAGTTCTTCGATTATTTCTATGGACGTCCGCGAATTGTTTTGCGTGGTCCGATTTTTCAGTGCGAGTTGTCGACAGAATTGACGGTCGTCTTTCGCGCAGTTCCACTCTCTACCTTCGTAATCGTTTGCACTGTGGTCAATCTCACCCAATTTGCTCGGCGTCTTTCTGCGCACGTTTTTTTTCCACTGTGCCGCCGATGAAATTCGAGACCGACGACTCCGCTCGCCATTTCGTGTGACTGAACGGTCATTGCGCGTACCGAGCGTTGATAAGACGCAAAAAAGCGAACGCGTCTGTGTTTTGCTTCCCGTTCAATTACTCATCAGTTTGCTATGATTCACTTCAGCTGACTACTCACTTTCTCCTCCTTCTAATTTCGATCATTGCTGAAGCATAATAGCGACCTTAGGTTCATCTCGGGAATTGTTCTTATTCGTGCATAACTTTTCGTTTTGAGCTAAATGTCATTATGAAATGACGTTATTTGTTTTAGGCCTCGTTGTTCTTCCGCCCAAAGCCTAACTGTTGAAGAAGGGCGGCCATTTTGTTTACGGATTTGTGTGTAGAGACCGGTGTATAGTATGCGGTTAATTTACGGTTCTTCTTCACATTCACTGCCCGACTAAACGTCTCAACTTGCCAAAAATGTTGCCCGCCGGCGGTGGTGCGGCCGATTTGGACATTACGAATTTGAATAAGCTTCAGGATCCAACCGGTCTTTTCAAATTAATCGAAATGGTTGGCAATGGCACATACGGACAGGTCTACAAGGCGCTGCATCGCAATACGTCTCAAATGACGGCCATCAAAATCATGAACATCAACGAAGAAGAAGAGGAGGAGATCAAGATGGAGATTAACATGCTGAGAAGAGTGAGTTTCCGGCTTCCAATTGTTTTTATTTGTGGACACTTTAGTACTCACTGGACAATCCAAATATCGCAAAATATTTCGGCGCATTCATCAAAAAGATTCCTTCATCCAACGGCAAACGACTCGATCAATTGTGGTTGGTCATGGAGTTTTGTGGAAGCGGTTCGGTGACCGATCTCGTCAAATCGACCAAAGGAAACTCATTGGAAGAGGATTGGATCGCTTACATTTGTCGAGAAGTTTTGAATGTAAGCTTTTCCAATGCACATATTCTCTCAACATGTGTCTTCAGGGTCTGAGTCATTTGCATAAGCATAACGTGATTCATCGAGACATCAAAGGACAGAATGTGTTGCTAACAGACAACTCAGAGATTAAACTTGTGGATTTTGGTGTTAGTGCTCAGTTGGATCGAACTATTGGCCGCAGAAACACTTTTATTGGAACGGTAAAATTTTACGATTTGAATTAACGTTTAAATTTTATTTTGGTTTTCTTTTCATTTTGTCTAATTTCTTAAGTTAAACCAAAATAAAATAAGACGCTTAATTTCTATTGCGAGCACAATTGGGATCGTTTTAGCCGGTAGGTGATCTCGTATAGTATCTTATATAAAATGAATTTAGTACTACATGGCTCCTGAAGTCATTGCATGCGATCAAGATCCTCATGTAAGTTCGATTAAAGAAATTTGGTAACCGTTTTTGTAGGCAACATACGATCATCGTTCGGATTTGTGGTCACTTGGAATCGCGGCAATTGAAATGGCCGACGGACATCCACCACTCAGTGATATGCATCCATATCGAGTAGGTTGTTTGTGCTAAGCATTGATATGAGTTGATTTCAGGCTCTTTTCCTCATTCCACGAAACAATGCTCCACGATTGAAAAAGGGGAAAAAATGGTCCAAAAAATTTGAAGCTTTCATCGACACGGTGCTCGTCAAAGACTACAAACTTCGTCCGTTTACCGACAATCTTCTTAAACATCAGTTTTTCCGCGATTTGAATCAATCCATTGAACAAAAAATCAAGGACTCGATTCGCGATCACATCGACCGGTATCGTCGAGCAAACAAAAAAGATGAAACTGAATACGAGGTTGGTTGTTTGGATCGACTCTTCGACTGATACTTCCATTTTAGTACTCTGGCAGTGAAGAAGAAGACCATAACGGAGTATCGAATGGTCAAAATCGAAGAGTGGTTCAATCGACAAACGATGACACACTACGCAACGGATTCCAACGCATTCAAGAAGCAAATCGAAATGCTTTCGAACAACCGGGAGTTCAGCAGCTGAAGCGTGTGCCAAATGGATCACCCGCTGCGCATAACAAATCAAATCATCAACAAATGAATTTGGGGCCTGTCGGATATCGTGGATCGGCTGCTAGCGGCTATCCGATTGGTGGAGCCAAAGAAATGCAACGAGATCCCGTGAAAATGCGACACGATTCACGACTGGGTCCTCAGCTGCGAATTGGTGCTGCCGGAATTCCATTGGCAGAATATCGACGACATTCAAGACCAGTTTCCCATCACCAAGCAGTAGGTTCTATCTCATCTTCACAGTGTTATGGTTGTTTGTTTAGGTCTCTCCAATAATCAACGCCGCTGCACCTCATTTGGCCGAATTGGCTCAAAACGATCGAAAACGCCGCGAAAAAGCTGCGGCTTTTCAGCACGCGCATCACCATCGTGATTTACGTGAGTCACATCGCAATGGTTCGGGACGTGACCGATCTGGCGCTCGTCTTCTGCCAGCTAATGGCAATCATTTACCTCCTTCATCTCATTTGGCTAAGGTCAGCGCCTCTATTCCCGTTCCATCTGTATCGCCACTAAGAAAAATGAGTGAACCGATGCTGAATGGTCGTCCCGAGGTTTGTTCGTTGTTATGTCATAAAGAGCTCTGTTTTCTCAAACTAATGCGGTTGTAAATCAATAGTCGAAAAAGAGCTGCCGACATTAACGACCGATTCTTATCATTTGATAAAATTTCTCTTGTAGGATTTGGATTTGTTGGCAAGTGAGTTGAATCGAATGGGCCGGCTGCCGAACTCAAGTTCCGTACAACCACAAGCCGCTTCACCGCCACCTCCTGCTCCACCAACCCGAAACACGTCTATTACCGTCGACTCTCATACGAACAACACATCCGTTGAAAAGCATCAACATATGGACGGTTTGGTTGATGGAACGCTTTTGGCAAGTGAACCGGCTATTTTCCATTCTGATGGCACACTTCGCGGCGGTCCGAATAAACCGCTTCCTCCGACGCCTGCCGATTTAACTCCCGATTCGGATGGTGGACTCAACGATGGAACGTTGATGTTGAATCGAAAACACTCGCGAAACAACAGTCAATCGAGTATTCGTCGGCGAAACAGCGGATCGATTACCGATCTTCCAGCAGCAAATGGTTCTTCGCATAATCGTTTGTCGATGGTCGGCAAAGCGGCAAGTGTTCCAGATGTAAGTTTGCTTTGGCTTCTGAAGGCAAAACGCACACATTTGTTGAGCTTTTTGTCAGAATAGTGATTTGTTTCCGGTGGTGATTTGTCGACTATTTTAGCATCAACAACTCGCTGCGCCTTCTGATCGGCGACATACAAAGCTGATTGCATCCGTTGAAATCGAATCCTCGCCGTCAACATCGCCGAGCAGCGCTGGTGGATCAACGGGATTGTCGCCTGCGGATTCGCCGCGTGTTGAACCACGACGTTTAGGTGATTCGGGAGTCTTCTCGGCCAAACTGAACGGCAGTCCACAAACTCGTCGATCGAATTCGAGTTTGGGGGTGACACAAGCAAACGGTCAACGACAAACGGAAATCGGGCTTCATTCTCGGCATGCGAAATCGCAGAAAATGTTGGCAAAAGAAGAAGACGATTTGGAAGCCACTGGATTGGACGATCACGACGATGATGAGGACGCGGATGAACGTTCACTTCCTGGCTCAAATAGACGAATCATTCAACAACGTTCTGTCGATTCTCAGTCGGTGGAAGAAGTGAGTTATCGTTTAAAGTGTTCATTGCTTTTGCATTGGCTGCCTAACCAATTCATTTGCTACGCTTTTGATTCACACGCATTCAAAATACTCACAAGTCCAATTCGTTAACCTCAGTTTGTTTCAACATTTAGATCGCTTCGTTATTTGGAAGTTATTACGTAAGTTTAGCAACGAACATCAGTATCGTTTAGTGATTGGTGATCTTTTTATTCTTTTTGTTGTTTGCTTTCCATTCTGTTGCTTTATAACACCAGCTATCTTCTCTTTCTACTTTCCGAATTCAACATTTCTCTTCAGTTTCCTTCAAGCACAAATGGCGCTTCAAATACCGTGCTCACGAATCCAGTGGCTCAGAACAAACCGCAAACACCGTTGGGACAACGAGATCGCGAGAAATCGTTTGTTGCTTATTTCGGTGCTGGAGCTCGATTGAGCAACGGTCTCGGCTCGAACGGAACGATCAATCGACCTGGACGTGTAAACGATACAAACCGAGTTCAAGTGAATGTCAATCCGAATCCCTCATCTTCCAACGACACTGATGCTCCGGAAATTCGAAAATACAAAAAGAAATTTAGTGGAGAAATTCTATGCGCTGCACTTTGGGGTGTTAACCTATTGATAGGCACCGATTCGGGTCTCATGCTATTGGATCGAAGCGGAGGTAAATTGAGTAAACTCAACTGTTAAGTGTTGAAATCATTTTAGCTGGAAAAGTCTATCAACTGATTACACGTCGTCGTTTCGATCAGATGACTGTTCTCGAAGGCCAAAACATTTTGGTGACTATTAGTGGTCGAAAACGTCGTATTCGTGTTTATTACTTGTCATGGCTGAAACAAAAGATCCTTCGAACGGATGGAGTAAACTTGATTTTCATCCTACAACTTTCTTATTGTTTACTGTTTAGATTCAACAACAAGAGAAACGAAATGGTTGGGTAAACGTTGGTGATCTTCAGGGAGCAATTCACTTCAAAATTGTGCGCTATGAACGAATTAAATTTCTGGTTGTCGGTTTGGATCACTCAGTGGCAATTTACGCGTGGGCACCGAAGCCATATCACAAGTTTATGTACGTTGATTTACAATTGTTTCTTGTTATCTTCAATTTGTAGGGCATTCAAATCGTTTGGTCAGTTGACTCACATGCCATTGATTGTCGATTTGACGGTGGAGGAGAACGCTCGACTTAAGGTGCTCTACGGTTCACACGAAGGTTTTCATGCCATCGATTTGGATAGTGCACAAATCCACGACATTTTTGTTGTATCAACGGCAAGTAGCAACTTCACTTTTAAGTTGAACTTCAAATTTCAGAACAGCCCACCGATTACTCCGCATTGTATTGTGATTCTTCCCGATTCGAATGGAATGCAACTGCTTCTTTGTTACGATAGTAAGCAAATCCAACGAATCCGACTAACTACGAACATTTAGATGAGGGGGTATACGTGAATACGTACGGTAGACGGACGAAGAATGCGCCACTCGAATGGGGCGAGTTGCCGTCGTCTGTTGGTATGTTTATGGTCGAAGCAAGACGTTTAATAGTCCGATTTGCAGCTTACATATCCACAAATCAGATCATGGGCTGGGGCAATAAAGCGATTGAAATTCGAAATGTCGACACCGGACATTTGGACGGAGTTTTCATGCACAAAAAAGCTCAAAAATTGAAGTCAGTTTCGCTTCATTTAACACCTGATTCATCGACTTTTTTAGGTTTCTTTGTGAACGGAACGATAAAGTTTTCTTCTCATCGGCGAAGAGTTCAAGTGCGAGCCAGATTTACTTCATGACGTTAAATAAGCCCGGCATCTCAAACTGGTAATTTATAATATTTGTTTTGCCAATTAACGTTTCTTATCGGCCTGTACTGTTTTCTTTTGGTCCTGCCATTTTGTATTCTAACGCTTTCTGATCATTGCTCCTAATATTTCGCCCCTTTTGCCATTTCTTTTGCTCACGCTTGTACGATTTTGCCGCAGGATTAGCGGACGTAAATAAACATTGTAATATTTAACTCAAACTCAAATGAACTGGACTTCGAGCCTACGATTCTGCAGAAGCAAGTGGCTCTCAGAGACAAAGATCGAATCCTTGAAGATCATCCGAAGTCAATTTCTAGTATCCGAAGGACGTTAAGTTGGTGTCGTTGTGGTACTTGCCCTTGAATTGGAAAGGACATTCGAGTATCTCGAAAAATTTGCATTTTTTGGTCTTTACATTTCTGGGTTGCATTGGTGGGTCATCAATAACGAGTTGATTGCACGTGAGCGGTTCGATCTGGTGTACGACGATTGTTCCGACTTCACAGTTCCATTCGATCTTCACAATGGACACAAAAAGCGAGAATAGCAGCCAGTATACTGAGGTCAACAGGTAGCTGATTGCGAGTTTTGTTTCTACGCTCATTTTTAGCGCTTTTTTGTCTGGAAGCAATTTTATTCCGGGAAGCACCGATGTGGTCGAACGTGCTTCCGTTTCCTACGTCAATTTGCAATATCAAACCACTTCAGCAGGATATTTTCAATACACGTACACGGTGAAATGGACGTCAAACGACATATTTAACAGTGCGAACCGTCTTTGATTGCCAGGTTTTTTCGTGTGATCTTTTGATCTGGGAAGAAGTGAAAATAAACTCCATGGCAACAAGTTTAAATGTTTATTTCTGATTAAACGGCCGTTTGACCGGTTTCTTCCGAATCCGTGTTGATTCGTGAGTGATTCTCTTTGTCCGAGTTCTCGTCATCTTCCACTGTCAATCCGATCGAATGCACTGGGTCCGGTGGAGTCAAAGTCTGATCTTCGATACTTGAATCCAGCGGAAGTTTTATGGGAATTTGAGTTTTTGTGTTTTCGACCGGCGGCAAACTCTCAATTTCCGATTTGATTGGTAGAACGTCCACGTTCTCGTTCAGCCAATAGGTGTTGACATCGCCTTAAAACAGAATGTGCAAGCTGCCAATCGATACTAGTAACCTTTTCCTTTGACTCTAACGATTCCTCTTTTCATCAGTTTGTATCGGGCAATAGGCATCAACAACATTGCTGTCGGTTCGCTCATTTGGATTTGATTGGGCGGACAGTTACTTTGCATTCGAGAAGCGAAATTGACCTAAATATTGGTAGTGCTCTTATAACCAATGAAATTACTGTATCGCCAAAAAGACCTAAAAAAGGAAATGTTTTATTATAAACAAAATACACTCACAAAATCGAGGAGCTCGAGCACCAACAATTCCAGCGGCAATCGGTCCACAATGATATCCAATTCGAACCTGAACTTTCCAGTCAGGAATGTGATCTACTTTGTACCTGAAAAGGATGTTCTATTTCAATTGTTTGTTTTCTCTAACCCTTCACAAACGTCACGCAACTGAAGTGCAATTTCGGAGATTTCAAACACGTGTCGATTATCGTTTTCCTGCGGAACTCCGGATGCTACCATATACGTCTAAAAAGAGATTTACGGTTGGATTTCAATTTGTTGTTTACCTCCCCGGTTGTTTCAACTTTATACGCATCATGTTGGCTGATGACTTCATCAAAGCGAGTAAACACATCATTCAAAAAGCGAATCACGTTGTGTGGGGCGGTTTGGCCAAGAAAACGACCGAAGTCAACGAGTTGACAAAAAAGTACAGTGGCAGCTGGAAATTTGACATTTGTATGAAAAGAATGACCTCTTACCGTCGTAGCTACGAGGTTCTACTGATTCTCCGGTCATTAACTTTTCAGCAATCAATCTTAAAAACAAACTTATTATACGATACGCATTGCAATGAGAATACCCAGGCAGTAGTTGTCTCAACAGACGGGCATTCATTTGTTTTTGGGTTTCAAATTCGGCTGTTCGTTCCGCTACAACTCGTTCCAAATGTTGAGCATAAGAGAAGTTCATTCGAATCATTTGATCAATCAGATTCCCTTTTCTGAACTTTTCTCTTTTAATCATACATTTTGATTAACTTACGAAGATTCGAAAGTTGATGAGATCACTTGATTGAGAATTCGAAGTTTCGGCCGACTTTCTGGAGTTCTCGACCATGCTTGTTCCATGATATCAATGAGCTAAACAACGTTTGAACAAGCTAATTATTAGAAATTGCTAACTGGTTTTTCTTCAGGTAGTGCGTCAGTAACATCCGGCTTTATGCCCTTGTTTTTGACCTCTTCAATCACTTCTACAACAAACCTGACGTTATTGTTTGCTAAAATCAATGTTCACCTTTTGCTGTCAGATTGTTCGATTCAAATGGTGGACGACGGAAAAGAATCTCGAAAATGATCATACCTGAATGTGCAAATTAGAAAGCGATGTATATCTCGGGTATACCAAAACTGTAAATATCTCCTTGTCGACTGCCTCTTGGAAACATACGACCATAAGCAATGTCAACTAGATTTTCAGGTGCAACTGTGAAATAAGAGTTGAAAGATATGATTTCTAAAAGAAGATGATAAAATCTTGGTTTGTTGGCTTTACCCATTAGTTTCAGTTGTTCGCGTTCGATTGCCGCATTCATCAGATTTACGATTCCGAAGTTTGTCAGCTTCAAGACCCAATTTGCATCGATCAAACAGTTTTGAGAACTCAAAAGGCCGTGGAAACCAACAGGCGATTTGTGCAGATATTGAAGACCCTGAAGATACAGTGTTTGTTTTACTCTCAAAAAGTGTTTACGGTGATTATATCTCGCAGAAACGCCGATTTGAAAGTGCTATCCATCGTGAAGTCTTGATCGGTAATGAAATTCTGGAATTATTTGATTTTTTGGTATGTTCATTGACGTACTTCCAAAGATGCTCGTTCAACGAGGCTGTGGAGAATGTAAAATCGATCGCCTTCGTTGTAACTGAGACCAAGAAATGTTGTTAGATTGTCGTGATTTATGCGCTTCAATTCGGAAATGTATTTCAGTTCTGGTTTTAACCATCGTATCTTTCTCAACTGTTTCAGCACAACAAACTCGGCTTTTGAAGTGCCAATTAGTGCGTAGGCTTGGATGGCACGTCGCTTCGATACCAAAGTGCTTGCTTTACTCTCTTCACCTGATGGCATCATTGATTTGGATTTTGACTAAACTACCGAGTTCTATAAGCAATTTCTAGCAACAGACCTGTTTGTTTTCGATGACTTTCAATTGATTTTTCTGGATTTTCCAATGCAAACGAAAACGATCTAATCGCTGTCTAAAGAGTGCTTTTATAAGTACTCACAACCGAGGATGTTCTCACTGTCTTCGATAGAAATATGCTCCGCCAACAAGTAAAACAACGAGCAAAGTAGCAGCGGTTCCCGCAACAATTGGAACGTAACTCGTACAATTTCCTTCGTAGTAACACGGAGTGATCGGTTGCTTTAGATTTTCTTCCCAAACTTTAAACTCTTGAGGATCCAAAACAACCGCCGAACAGCCCTGGTTTGTGCAAGTTGTTGGAACTGAACGAGCAACAACAATTGTGCTCAAATTGTTTTGAACTATGCGTTGGAACAGAAAACCGTAAACGATATTTGCACCACCGTCCAACGTCACAGTTCCAAGTTTTCCTTCAAAACTTTTCGATTTCAACGCGTTCGTGAAGCTTTTGCCATTTGGCGGTGTAGTCAAAGTAGATCCATAGCAAAAACCGTAACATGCATTGTAGACGGATAGGTAGTTTGCGTAGAGCAGCTAAACTCAAGCATTGCATTGCTTCGTAAACTTAATTTTACGTTTTTAAACGGATCATCCGAAACCCACTGGGTGATGAGTTGAGATCTTGCATTTTGGTTCTCGTACGCGGGAGTCAACTGAATGAAATTAACGAGTGTTGTCGAGTACTTTCAAAGTGCTTACAACGACGAGATTCGAACGTTGGAATTTAGAAAGCAACGAAATCGGACAAACAGTAATCGTGTCGAGGCACAAAAGAAGAATCAAGTATCCGTTGCTGCCCATACTGTCGACATCCAGAGTGTTTAAAATTGAATTCAGATCGCGAAATTCAGCATCAATAGCAACAACTAAACAAATTCATTGAACTAATATCAATTACTTGGTAGCTAACGTTTCACTCGAGTTCGAATGCGATTAACTGATTCTTTCACGTTGATCCACTTGTCTTCGTTGATTTCAACAAAGTCTTGAATGTTAACGCCTGCACTGATCAGGTATGTTTGTACTCCCATAGAGAGAGGATAATCTTCAACGTCATCAACAGGACTTGCAATCACAATCTAAAGACTCACAGCTCGTTGGATTTGTAACTCACATCATTCAATTCCAGTGTTTTCATAAACTGTTTAACGGCTTGACCCATTGTAACAGCTGATATTTCCGATATCTAAAACGCTAATAAACGTTTCTATGTTAGTTATTCTACCTGTGTGACCGTTGGATAGAGATTTCGATTATTGAGGGATGCGGTTGTTCCAATCCGACTGATAACCGGCAGATTCCAGAAATAAGCTAAACGCGCAATTTCCAAACTTTCTGCATTACAACGGCCGGAAATCACGCCTTGAATTGACTCTCGAAAGAACATGTTGGCGACGTTGACCGTCCCGATTGCTGCTTGACCGTCTAAGCAGCCGGTTCGATTTAAAAGTCTGAAGCAAGAGTGTAATCGAAGGTAATTTGGAAGAACACTTACTCAACACTACTATCACATTGTTGCGCTGCTTTTGCGTCGTTAATTGCATGTTGACATATTGAAATTAACTTGGGTTCTGATTCGATTAAACCCAATTTGATTGACAAACATGGCGACAGAAAACAAAAGATGGAAATAAGCCCAAACATGTAGAACTCGTGGGTCATCTTCTTGTGGAAATAATTACGAGCAAAACAGAAGGACGACTTCAAACCCCCCATTCGACAGTCATTAACTTCGGCCCCAGTGGCAGGTAATCCCATTGATTACCGCTTCACTCTCGGGCCTTCTTCTCATTTCACTTATTTGTATTCACAGCAGCGGCCAATTTCTCTTTCAAAACCACAAATTTCGTTTCGTACACGTCTCAAAGTGAACGAATAGATTCATGATAGCTGCCGTCAAAATGCGTAGCAAACTCGTTTTATGCATAATGGAATGTACAAAATAGAATATAATGAAATAGACTGGTGGATGTGTTGAACCGTATCTTTTGCTGGTAATTACTCGAAAATCGGACGATCGACTTTGTTGTTCAGTGAATCGGATTTTTGGAACGAGAGTCGAGCATTTCCATTCGGAGACAAACGATGCGAACTATCCGTTTGCGACGAGTGCATCGAATTCGAGTCGAACGGTTCGGGAGTTGTTGGACCTAATGGTTTGGAACACTAAATACACTAGTGAGCTTATTGTACAAGCAGTTGTAAACGTACCGAGTTGTCAGATGAATCAACAGTAGAAATCGATTCCTGGCGCCTTAGGCTTTTCTTGCGAGTTGACATTCTTTGCAATCGAAGAGATGCGTAATAGCCATCACGTATCGAGCTGAACATCAACGAGACCAATTGAGACCACGCAGTTACTGTATCCGTTGGCTAAAATGAAAATGTCCATTTGTTGTTCGAGACTTTTAGCTTACTGGATGAGTTGCCATGTCAAGTATCACACATTCGACGATGATTGCATCTGCTACGGAGACCCAGAAATCGGGTTTAAAGCCAAACGATTTCAACGGAACGTGTTCTTCTCCGTATTTTCGACTTAGCCGTTGAATTGTGTCAACGTTTTCAATCTAAAAAATGTTCGTTTAGTCGTTTCATTTGTGACGCTTTGAAAGGTCAAACATCGACTGTTGACGTAAAAAATTGAGCAGTTGAGCGGAAAATCATTGCTCGTTCAAAACACACACATGACTGTGACCAGAAACTTACGTTGGTAACAATTTCATCGACGAAGTTCTGCAGATTGTTAGTAATCAAGGGCCAGCGATCTTTTCCAACTTTCGTAATAAACGCTTGAAAGTCGAGTCGTTTCTCGAATACGCGCGACAACACACGATTTCCGAGATCATTGTGCGGATTCTCGAAACACGATCGACAGATTTCACGAGCTGTCGGAAGAATCGGATGAGTGGGATCGGAACGTCGCACCGACTTCTGACGACTCAAGGCTGAAGGTGCCGAAGTCGAAGGTTGAGCGAATCGAGACATCGTGAAGATTGCGCTGACGCTAAAAACCCAAAAATGAACTACGGTACGTATTTGTTTTGCATTCTGTAAGAATGACATTTGAAGATAAGGCAGAATAAGAGCTGTGACTTCTGTTTGTCAGAAAGAATTTTGAGTAATGTGTTCACTGATGTGTGCATTCGAATTATAACTGTGAGCAAATTGATTTGACTTTTGACCCATAATGAAAAAGAGTTCGGTTGAACGGTTTGACATTTAAAGAATTGACCCAATTCTGCAGATCCCCAAATAAGCTTCTTTATTCTTCGATTGACGTCACGAATCAGCGGTTAATTCAAAAGGAGCCCACTGCACAAGCTCATTAGTTGCAAAAACAATCGTAAATCGGAAGTCAGTTGTTCTTGTCGACGCGAATTGATCGGAACATTAATCACCGAATCGAAATGACAAAAATCTACGTCAAACCGAAGAAACCAAATTGCTTTGGCTGTTTATATAATCGACTTTTGCTCCATTTTTGACATGAACACTTGAAACCAACGGTCTCAAGAGACACGAGAACGGAAGCGCAATTTGAGCCATTTGGTTGGCGATGACGACAATGAAAATTTAGTCCCGGAATCGTCTCAACAGTCGGTTGACGTTTATATTCAGCATTGTTTTCTAATGACAACTCACTCGTTTTCCACTCCGTCAATTGTTGGCGAAATGCCGTTGGGAGAAAGCCGTTTCGTGGATCCGTTATAAGTTAAGAGTGCAGAAGCTGACGCGTTGATTGAAAGCTGTCGGTTGCCATTGCGTAGCTCGTACATTGACTGGGATCTAAATTAGTGAAACTAAAGATTATATGCAGAGAGCGAACAAACTTGTGAACATCGCCGTCGATTGGAGATGGTGACAAACTACCGCTGTTGGCCGAGTTGTCGCCTATCGACGGTTGACTGCTCAACGTCTGTTTAACTTGAACCTTTGGAGGTGGTGGTTTGGCGGCAAGACGAACAGATTTCGTCGATCGACGTCGAAGTGATCCGTTCGCCGAGCCATTAGCCGATCCGTGAGTATTCTTCGGAGTTCGCGGCGTTGAAGACGCCGAAGCAGACGAGGAATTTCCCATTTGCTACTAAATTAAATTCATGATAAAGCACTTATCGACAAACATTCACGTTCTTTTATACTCGACAGTAACCCGGAAGCGGTTTTGCACAATAGAAACAAACACGAGTGTTCTATACAATCACGTAGCAAGTGCCTGTTGACCTGAGGCCATTTGGTAAATTTTAATTTTGATCCCTCGGGGTCCCCTGAGGTTATTATGGCGAGCAACTTCGGAGACAAACAGCCATAAACGTATAATCTCTGATTAAAGCAAATAGCCTTAGAAAGACGTGATTGAGTGATGTCTTGGAATGTTGGGAAATAGACAAACCACAGAGTTTTCACTCGATGGTCGTCGACAAGACGTGACGTAGAAATCGGAGTGCGGAAGAGACGCGTTTAAGCGGCTGGTTGTTGGAGTGTCGTTTGGTAGGGCAAGAGTGGTGAAATTTCAGCGATGTTTGTGATGTCACAACAGCACAATACTGCATACTAGTCAATTTCCAAATTGCTCGCTCGACTACGTGACCGAATGTGTCAAGAACATCAAATTTGTTTTTATATTCACAGCGAAGTGGCCATTTCGGTTTGGTCGATTAGCGTTGACTGCTCGTCGAATTTAACGCGTCGATGAAGCAACGAAAGTTTTGGGTAAATGTCGGATGGGTTTCGATTTGCACTATCGAATGACGGAGAAATCAACACAAACGGCGGTCGCAGCAAAACACCGCCTATTGACGTGTATATGGGACCGACTACGAAATTTGTTGACCAAAATAGCAGATGAACAGAAAGTCGACGGGATTAATCCGTGACATTAAGGTCTGCATTTTCGCTTTACGGCAACTGACACGCGAACTCTCGAACTTAAACGGAAACTCGATGGAAATCGAACACCATGTTGTTACCCATCCGTTTCAAGTTCTTTGTTCTAATTGTACGGGCACATGCTCGTTGATTTAAAGATGCTGTGGACGTAAAACAGCAAATTAAAGAAAAAAGGACACAGTGAAGAAAGAAAATGGCAAAGCGGATAATCGGCCACCCGAGTTTGCGGATAAAAAACATCAGGTCCAATGCACGTAAACGGTTGGACAATCCGCTTGGATATCGCGGTCCTGTTTAATCTCTCGGTCTGCCAAATCCGCTTATTTTGGAGACGCGCGAACGTCAAACGCAAATTAGCGACATTAACGGAAAGGACATTTAGAGAACAAGGAAGCAGTTTTGGCTAACTGTTACGGTATGTAAAATGATAAGTTGTAGGAGACAGACGACAATGCTATTCCCTCTTCTGTGTCTCGATAAACAGATGCGTCTACGGACGGCGTTGAAATCGGTGCCAAAACGCGTAAAACGACGACCATGAACTTGACGTAAAAATGGACGGAATGTGAGGACGAGAATTCAAAAGACGAGTTAATTTCCTACCCAAACATCCAAATCCGCAGGCCCGAACGCACAAATGAAAAAACTTGCGACTTCTTTTCTTAGCCATCTTATGAACAGAAGAGACAATCGAGTGAACACAAACACATGTAACAAAAAGCTCAAATGAAGCCCGTGCAAACCTCCCTTCTTTGATATTCTAATTGATAGAAACAAAGGAGCCAACCAACTTCAATGTTCTCGTTCTTTCCGCGAGTTCAAGCGTTTCAGTTCACAGGTCGAAGTTTATGAAATACGAACCTGCAAGTCAATAAACAAGAAATGGTCTGTCTAAGCATCTGATGTCAATGAGAAGATGCAGCTCATTCAAAAGTTACGTGAAATGGTTGTTACAAATCCAATCAAAATAAGTATAGCAATACTCTTTATTGCGATTGATTTTACGGTAAGTGGTCAAGAACTTCGGAGTTAGTGGATAATGAAATTCGTAAAAAATGTTTGGAATTCACTAATCTGTAAACTAAATTTATCCGCGATTAGGAAACTGATTAGTGCAAAGCGAATTCGAACACTCAAGATCTTGGCATCAATTCATTCGGTGAGACTTTCGAGTACCGGAAATGATAAAAATCGGAGCGAACAGCCGTTCTTCTTCGAACGTTCTGCAATCGAAAGTCAGGCGTTTTGCTCGTTAAAGAAACTCGGTATAAAAATTGAGGGGGTCAAAAGAATAGTCAAGTGGTTTCGAAGTGACAATCCTCGTAGGAATTTTGATTGATCCATTTTTTCATGGCACTAAGGTTCAAAGACTTCCAAACTCATTGTTATGTGAAAAAGTATTTTTGGCGAAGTTTGATTCTCGAAACAACGATGTTGATTGCCGACTGTGCTTAAAATTAAACTCGAAGGCATCTTCATGATTTCGTCTGATCCTACGGCAAAACAGTCCGAGTGCCTCACGAGCATATGGTGGACGCTAAACTCAATAAAAAAGTGAAAATGGCGACTCCAATTGGACATCTGCCACGCTCTGCAACTGTTTAAAAACGATCACCAACCGCTGCAACCAACGTTTTTTGGCGTCCACGACAACGACATTAATCTCATTCTACGGTAACTAAAAGAACTTTTCTTTGATGTCCAATTTGTAGGTCGACATCCCACAAATTTTTTTGTTTATAAACGACATTCGTGCAATTAAGAGACTGCAAATTAAGAAGAAACGGAATTTGGATTAAGGCACGTCAACATAATCAAGTTGGAAGCGGAATTCATTCGCTCTAACCGTTTTGTCCAATTGAAGACCACGTGTTTGGACCAAAACACCCGAATTGAAGAGCCAACGACAGAACCGCATTCGAAGTTTTTCGACAACTCAATTGTGAAGAGACGAAATTGGTTTGAACGTCAATAAGAATTTAAATGAATAAACCGAACGTAAAATTGAGTTTGAAGTCGAAGTCTCGGATTCATTGACCTCTTCGACTGTCGATCAACAGAATTCGGAGTAGTGTTTAATCGATCATAGTCCTTGGCGACTCGTTGAATAGCATAATCTTTTTGCCAATAAAACTGCAAAACGGTCGTTGAGAATGAAACGGAAATGTTTTGCGTTACGACCAGTCGGGGATCAAATCGTCGAGTTTGGGACCTTGGAACGACTTGGACGTCATCAAAACGGAAGCCGAGAGTTCTTTTTTGTTGAGCTTCGTGAAATACGCGCGGTTCTGGCGCATGCAAACGACTTCCGCCTAAGAAGAAGAGACCGAAGCAGATTTGTTATCGTGAAACGGAAATGTGTCTCGAGTATTCATGATCGTTTGTAGTGTCCATTGTTATTCTACACTTATGTACGAAGATGAGCCGTCGGATACGTCACAGACAGAACGTTTAGTGTATACGATTCTCCTACTGTACGATTCTGTTCGTGAACTTCGAAAGAACTGAATTTATTGATTTTTTCTTTTAATATACGAAATCATTGAATTTCAGAGAGAAAGAGGATTAAACGTGCAACAACAATAACAAGATAACAACAATCAAAAACAACGAAACAAACAGTGGCTTCGAGGATCTTCAAACGAACAACTAAGCTTAACGAACCAACTAGTCATCAAATTTGATGCGTTTGTTTTGCGGAGTTCCCGAATTCGCTCCACCGCTGTAGGGTCGTTTGAAGTCGCCTGAAACCAATTGACTTACGACAAAGTTGAGCAACAAACTCACCACCACGTCCACGCGAATTTCCACGGCCTCCTTGGAAGTTACCTGCAAAAAACTCGTTAACATCATGATCTCCTTCAACAAAACAAACCACCACGATTAAATGATCCTCGACCACCTGAAATTTTTGTTTAACGAATTGGTAAGTGTGAAGAGTTCGTCGAGAACGATCTCATACCCCGATCGAAGTTGCCACCACCACGCGAATTGCCTCGACCGCCGCCTGAAAATCACCGATATTCGAAGATTGAAAGTTGACTATTGACTTACGCTCACCGCTTGCACCTTTGAAAGATCCACGACCACCACCACCGCGTGGCGGTCCACCTCTTCCACTAAACAACAACAAAATGCAAACTGAAAAGTAGAATTACGTACCGCGAACCACCACGAGCTCGTTGTGGTGCGTTGGTGAAACGTTCGACGGGCAGAAGTTTGGCAGGATCGATGAAAAGCTTCTGATCGGCTTTGAACGACGACGCTTTGACTCCATCGCTCACTTTCACCGAAAATCCCTGAAGACAAATGAAATTTGAATAGCAACTTCAAACTTACATTTTCCTGTGGACTTCCAAAGATCTCGTCAATCTTTCCGATTTGTTCTTTGTTCTCGAAATACACCGGAGCGTTGAAGAATGGAATCTTCCCACAGGTGGTTGTACAGACCAAATCGTTCTCACAACTGTGCATAAAATGTCCGACTTCTAAACAAAAAGTCGATCAATTTGTGTTCCAACATACCGACGACATTTTCCGGTGGTCCCTGATCTGCGAAGCTCCGGTTGCCTTAAAATCTTCAATAGTCTCGCTGTTCTTTAAACATCCTTTCAATTAACGGCATACTCTAAAACTCATAGACCAAGTAGTTTTGGTTTCAGAATTTTTCGAGGAGGCTGTCAATTGGAAGCCAACAAACCTCCTCTGCCTCCACGTCCACCGCCTCTGCCTCCACGATTTCCTCCGAATCGACCTCCACGAGACATTCCTCAATGAACGTGTTGATGAAAATCCGAAAATAAAACGACAAGCAAACAACCAAAATGCGCGTCCTACGAAACCGCCGCGCTTGAGAACTTCGTACTTCTTAAGCTAATCAATAACCGCATCCTGTGATGATGATTGTCAAATGAAATTTGCATTTAACAACCTTCCGGATGGTCAAAACGATCGTTCACCACCTCTTTCCTTTTCCTATTTAGCTACAGTATCCGATCAAATCTTTTTGTTTTTCCTGAATTTCTACAGTATACCTCTTTGTTTCTTATCTACTTATCCGTCGATGAATAGAATTCAAATGGGTTTTGCAGTTCAATCAAATTCACTGACTAAATTTTCTGGTTGTTAACGAACACAAGTTTTGGTTTTTGATTCTCGTGTTCGTATACTTCTCGCGGACGTGTGTCTGCGTCCGTTTTCGGTCCATAGTGCGCTTATTCCCTTTTGCGTATTCGGTGTGCCCTTTCGCTCATCCCGTCGAACGACCGGTACAATCTCGACTTGTACCGTTGATTCGGTTATTTTCGTGTGCTTTAGAGTGCTAATAACAATGTTTTTAGCAATTCGTTTGCAGCACTGGGTTCGTGACCAGAATTATGATTGTAACTCACGCGACCTATTTCGCTAAAATTCAATCGGCGTTTTTCGGTCGATGTTTGTTGTTTGGATCGGCGCCGAAATCAACAAACGTGATCAGTTCAAGTGCTTTTCACACGAGTCATATCACGCAACGAACGAAAATGCAATTTGCGGTTGTAAGTTACAATACGAACTGGTTCGTGAACTGTTTTAGCCAAACACTCGACGACCATCAATTTTTGCGGACATAAAACCGGTCAACGAAGCATCAATTCCTGAGGTGCCGAAAGGCGCGATCAATCTGAGCGTCGAGAGTAAGTGTTTGTTTTCAACGTTGTGTTTTGATTGTTTAGCTTATCGCGATGAAAACGGCAATCCCTGGTCGTTGCCGGTGGTTCGAGAAGTTGAAAAAGCTCTGGCAGACGATACTCAGTTATCTCACGCTTACTGTGAAGATGCGATGGGAGATCAGTTATTCGTTCAAAACGCCACCCACTTATTGCTTGGCTCGCACTACAAAGCCACCAAAGATCAGGTATTTGAATTTCTTGAGTTCTATTGACTTTTTTAGGTTGTTGCCATTCAAACGGTTTCTGCAACTGGCGCGTTGCGTCTTGGCTTCGAATTCATTGCCCGTGTTCTCGACGCCAAACGTGTTCTGATTGCAATGCCTTCATGGTCGGACTATGGCTGCATTGTTCGAAGTGCAGGAATCGAAACAACGACCGAATATCCGTATTGGGATTTCGAGAATCGTAAACTGGCCTTTGACCCCATGATTAATGCACTGAGCGAGGCAGAGCCCGGATCGGTTGTGGTTCTGCAATGCGGTCACAACCCGACGGGCGTTGATCCGGATATCAGTCAATGGCGTCGTATTGCGGAGTTGTTGAAAGTAAAATGGAATTTTATTGGAAATTTTGACATAAAATTTAGGACCGCGATCTAATACCTTTTTTCGATGTTGCCAACGTTGGGCTGTGCTCTGGTTCGACACAAGAGGATTCGTATGCTATTCGTTTGTTTATTGAAATGAATCTCGAGTTTTTTGTTGCTCAATCTTTCTCCAAAAACTTTGGGTTGTATAGTCAGTGGTTGTTCTTTTGGAATTCTTAATTGGCAGATTCAGGTGAACGGGTCGGTAATTTGATTGTCATGTCACAGAATGGGTCGAAAACGCGTGAAATCAAACAATATCTCCAAGAGTTTAGTCGTGGCCTATGGACTTCTCCTCCGGTGAGTTCACAATAACAACTCTGCTTTCTAATCGCTGCCTTTAGATGCATGGTGCTCGTATTGTTGGACGTGTGTTGAACGTCAATTATCTACGTCAGAAATGGTACAATCAAGTTAACGTACGTCTATTGGTTTGTAGAAAGATATAATGAGTGTTTTCAGCAAATGTATCTGCGTATCAAGAAATCGCGCAAAGATCTACGTCGTTTGCTGGAAGAGAAACAAACTCCTGGTACATGGAACCATTTGACTGAGGCCCACGGCATATTCTCGCTGATTGGTTTAACGCAACCTCAACTCAACTATCTAGCCAAAAAGCATAACGTTTACGCTTCTGATGTAAGTTAATAGGCTACACATCTAAAGAGCTTTTTGCAGATTGGAAGGATTAATGTGACGGTTTTGACGGAACAAAACATCGAACAAATCGTCACGGCAATCGATGATGCAGCTCGTCAGAATTAGATTGCGTTCATCCCAGTTAATTCCACGACACAGATGGTCACATATCACAGCTCATTTCTTGTTATTGTATCATTTGAGTTTATTATAACAATTAACAATAAATACCATAAAATGAGATACAGAAACGCATTGAATTCTTACAATCCGGAGGTGATTTCCGTAGAAGGTTCCAATTCGCTCAGGTAAATCTGTTTGTCAGAACCTCCGCTGAGTAGAAGCGGTTCGATTGGATGAAAATCGACGGCGTTGACGGAACCTTGGTGTCCTGGTAATCCGTATTCGATTTTGCCCGTTCCAACCGACCAAATGTAAGTCAATCGATCCGACGATCCAACAGAAACACGTTTGCCATCGGGAGACCACGCGCATTTCAACAAATTTTTCTCGAAATTGTGTTGATGACCAACCAACGTTCTAACACAACGATCTTGATTCGAAAACGGTTGAACGTCCCAAATTTTTGCTAAACAACAAACTTGTAGGTTTTAACAAAAAGACCAAAACCTGTGCAGTCCATTGAGTTCGACAAAACATGACGACCGTCCGGACTCAATGTAACGCCGGTAATCGTATCTTGATGACCGAAGAAAGTGTGGACTAATCCTTGACGTGTATCCCACATTTTGAGCGTATTGTCGATTCCACCGCTAATGATTCTTTCGGCAGTATCGTTGAAAGTAACCGCCGTGACCTGATAGCCGTATAAATTCACGAACTTCTGAACCGGATCTTTGGCTCTAATATCGTGAACCAAAATCGTTCCATCGTCTGAACCCGAGACTATTACGGTCGGCCCTCTACGCGCTGGATGACACGAGTTGACAATGTCGTTGTGATTCTTGTATTTTCGTACACAGTTGCCGGTTTCCATATCCCAAATTCGAACGGTTTTGTCTGTTGCACATGAGAACAAGTAGCTATAAATACGAATGAATGCATTAATGTTAAAAGCACTTACTTGCAATCAGTGCTGAAGAATACGTCCATGATAGCTCCCGAGTGACCGCGCAAAGTCGAAAAGTTTTCACATTCTCCGTAAACGTTCCACAAAACTGTAAAAAAGATTTAGAGAGTAAGAATCGAAATATAAACCTACAGATTCGTTGATCATAACCGGCCGATGCCAAACAAGTTCCATCGAGACTGAAGCGCGAAGTGAAGATCTCACCCTCATGTCCCGTCAGCAGCATAATTGGCTCTTGAAGATTGGATTGACGTGGGCGACTACCTTCATTACCAATACCTCCTCGAATGGCAACGTCATAACGCATACGTTTTCCATCTGAACGTTTCAATCAAAAAGAATTAAGGCGACAAACTCACAAGAATCCTCAGCAAAATCATCCAACGCATTTCGTTTAACCAACTCCATTTCTCAATCAAATCTCAACTAAACAACAAACAAGAATTCGTTTTACCGAATAAAAAGCTGCAAAAGCTGATGGCGCTTGAAACCAACGATCTTCGATCTCATTTGGATTCTTCTCGTTTGGCAATTTGTTTGTTTCGGACGCTCGACCTTGTTGTTTTCAAGTTCAACTCACAGGATGCACATATTTTTGATAAAAAAAATTGATTTCTGTAGTTTTTGTGTTCGTGATTTTCCTTACGATTGAATGTTTTGAGTTCTTTCAGTTGACGTGTCATGGAGCAAATGACCATTCCTGACCACGTTTATATCGACGGCAGACGTCGTACCATTAGCTCACCGTACGCTCGTACAACCAACAGAAATCAGCGATTGAGTTTTACGGAAATGCAGGTGCCGGATAAGATCACGGTTGGCGAGAATGGTCAGTTGATTGCTCATCCGTCGCAACCAAACGATGTGCTTCGAGATCGAATTGTACCACCGAAAAACGTAAGTTCACTTATCGTTTGTGTTTTCTGACTTTTGGTTTTAGGAACCAGTTTCTCTTGTTCCAAACACTTTGACCGCAAATCAGTTTCCATCCGACGGACTTCCAGCGAATATTCAACAAAATCGTCAAGATGCTAGTTTACAAAACGCAGAGGTTAGTGTCTGTGATGTTTCGTTGTATTTCTTTCGTTATAGTCGACAAACAATCTGAACAGTTCGTTAGCTGTTGAAACGGATCCGATACGCGAATTGAAGAACGTGCGCAGACAACTTGGCCGTTTAGCCACACGAGTCTTGGAGTTGGAAGACGAGAATCAACGACGATCAACACGTGAATATGGTCTTTGGTCATTTCTAGCTGGTGGTGTCATTCTCTTAGCTTTTCTGTTCGGAAGACGTTGAAATTAGTCGCTATGTACAGTTTCGTTGCTGAGATCCCCAAATCCTTTTTCTAACTAACTACTCGATGCGGGTCTTGCCACACTAACCATCTTTCCGTTGTACAAACTACTCTTGCTAACTGAAGTAAAACGATTGTCTTTGTTATTCGTATTTTCTATTTAAGCGATAAAATCGGTTTCACTCACTATTTCGATTGCTCATCGACACTGCCAAATGGCGCGTTTCGAAATCCACCATGTACTTTGAACGACGGTGATTGCGAGCGTTCATTGTAGTTTGTAGTTAACTTTTAACTAATATTCTAAAGTTCGTGATTAAGTGTTGCTTGTTTAGTTTTGTTGTTCGGTGCTCATTCGTCCACGAGTCATGAAGACGAGTGGATTCTTTGCGCTGGTTATCAAACGGTCAATTCACGGTGAGTGCTATATTGGCGAAAGGAAATGAACATTTCAGGGTCCAATTGCTATCAAGCAAAAGTGTTGAAAATTGGAAACACGAAAACAACGATTCGAGATGCCAAGAATCCAGAATGTGTTCCCAAAGGTTATGGTAAGTATTGGATTTTGGTTTCTTTGACTAACATTCTGATCTAGTTGATACGGAGGTTCTTAACAAAGATATTCGTCCGCTGAAATGGTTACTTCAAAAGGACAATCTTAAACAAGACGTCTTTCTAATTGGTGTTCCGGGTTCGATTCGCTCATCGCTAGTTCTTCAATATTTGGAATTAAGTAATCGAGAGTTTGAGTACTTGTCGTTGACTAGAGACACAACCGAAAGTGATATCAAACAAAGACGAGAGATTCGCTCTGGAAATGCTTTCTACAGCGATCTAGTGAGCAAAAACAGTCGACATGTTTGGTTGAATGTTTGATTTACAGCACGCGGTTAAAGCGGCAATAAACGGTCGGGTGTTAGTAGTGGACGGAGTGGAGAAAGCGGAACGAAATGTACTCCCGATTCTGAACAATTTGCTTGAAAACCGGGAGATGCAGTTAGACGACGGAAGATTTCTGATGAAATACGACAAATTTGACAAATTACTTGAAGTAGCTACATATCACTAGTTTAACTACAAGCATCTGTTTAGAAATACGATCGAGATCAATTGAGGAAAATGAATTTGGAGCGTGTTTCCGAGAATTTTATTGTTTTTGCTCTCGGACTACCGGTTCCAGCATTCAAAGGTCACTCGCTTGATCCGCCGTTGAGATCTCGATTCCAATGTTTGAATATGTCAACGTTGCCGTTTAAAGTAACCAAAGAACTGTGCGAAGCATTGGCATCCAATGTCGACAAGTCGAAATTGGATAAACTCTTAAGTTTGGCTTACGGTTTGAATGTACAACAAGGAAAAGATGCATCAGGACTACCGCGACTTCCAATTGACAATTTGATGCGTGCAGTAGCAATTTGGGTAAGTTAATGATTGTTTTTACTGAACCAAAAGTGGGAAGCGAATCAGCTGTTTTCTGTTTCATGTGGAGGTTCGTCTTCATTCATACGTTTTTCTGATACTGAAAAACAATTAAAGATATCAAGTAGTTGTTGTAAAGAACCTGTTCGTTTTGATTGCTGGGTCTTGATGGTTGTTGAAGCTTTTGTCTAAACGTCAACCGATTTCTGAAAGTAAATGCAGTCGCTTACCTTGTCGTCTTCTAATGCTTCTTGTCTTAGCTGAATAAGAGGAGACATACGAAATTTGTTGCTCTGTGGTCTCGGCTGAACCGGAAAGATCTGCGTTTTTTTTATTGGAACCAACAAATTGGCGACCGGAGCTTCAGGGGTTTCAGGCGTGGGGGTTGCGGGATCCTCAACTACGATGTTCTCGACTTTGAATTGCTTCTGAATTCAAGTTAATACGAGAAAGAAATGTGCTTCAAACCTTTTTGCGTTTGCAAGCCGTTAGCGTCAGAACGATCAAAAACGTAAATGTGATGCACATAAGACCGCATTCCAACAAACAAAAGTTGATCAGAAAGACGAAAATTTCAGCGCCCACCATCTCCTTAGTCGTTTTGTTGAATAATGACCATTTTAAGACTAAAGTTTTTGCATTTTAGAACAAGAATCCGAATCTCTCGGAACTGAAGATATTCGAGATGTGTTATCCGACGAATTCGATTCTACGGGACGCAGATTTTCAAATCTTGGAGCAGTTTCTTGAGGAATTTAGTATTTCTTCCAAACGACCAACATCTTCAACATCCAAAATTGCTAATATTGAACAGAAAGACAACGAAGCAACGGTAGTTCTTGATTTTGATGGGACGAAGTTGGAGTTTAACACGAAATGTGGATTGGGATCAAGTGATTTTCATCGACACACTTTTGTTTCGACTCCACAACACGAAACCTTTTTGGCCGAAATTGCTCTCATTCACTCAACCTCAGATTTTTGCATCTTGGGTCCCGCAGGATCAGGAAAGACGATCGTTTTGGAGGAGTTTGCTCGTCGTTTCGGATACAAACACGTTGAAACTATTGCTCTTTATCAGGACTTGAATAGTCGAGAGCTTTTGCAATCACGCCAAATGCTATCTAATGGGGACACGATTTGGAGAGACGGGAAATTGGTTGAAGCAGCAAAGAACGGGGATCTCTGTGTTCTGGACGGTTTGGACAAAGTTCACTGGTCAACGGCCGAGGTTTTGGCACCACTAATACATCATCGTTTCTTGCATCTGCCCGATGGAACTCGACTGGTTAGTTCGAAGGCACACCGGGCAGACGACAGCTAAAGCCGGCGTTAGCTTTTCGCTCTTTGAAAATGCGCGCCAATTCAAACGGGATTTTTTTGGTCCGCTTGGAAGCGTCTTTTTTGCTTTGACAACAATTTATTTTATCGTTTATTTATTCATTAAAAACAACTAATGAACGGTCCGCTAACACAAGACGGAGATGATCGGTCAGAAAATGCTGGAGCCGCTTGTTTTCATTGAAGCCGAAGTTTAGATCGTCGCTTCTGTTCCCATATTTGTGAACGTGCTCGATGATCTGTTCACCAAATCGGCCCCATGATCCGAATCGCTTAACAAAATCCAACAAATGAGCTTCGACAAAGTGGAGCATGTTGATGGACGGCAAATTGTTGTTTTCGCCATGATGTGGCAACGTGAACAATTGTTTCGTCCAAATACAACAATTCGTCTTCTGTGAAACTTCTGTCGATGACTAAAGCATACTTGCTCAAACGCCCAATGTCCAAGAAGACTTCATGGTATTCGAGATCGTTGAAATTGCTAGTCGATCGGTCAGTTTCCCATCGTTCGTGCGTATCGATGATGAAGTTCAAGAATTTTTGACAATCACCACCATTGAGCAACGACTTCGTTTTGTGAGTTAGTTGGACTCCGGCAAGACGGAAAATCGACTTCAGCTGGTTCTTCTGCTCTTCGTTTTTCCACATTTGCTCCAAAGGGCCGTTGACCAAACGCATCAGAACGTGAAGAGGTGGAACAGCAAAGTTGATAAGCGGCAAATTGATGAGACGATTTGGGCGTTGATCATCAATCCATGGAACGCATTCAGCTTCTTGAAGTCGATGTTCATGTCGATCCACATTCCCCCATGGGCAAAAGAATCGAGCACCTGGTGGGTTTGTGCCGGCAACGATGCTCAACATTTTGATGTCAGACGAGAAGAGTGGGACGACGTTCAGTTGTTTACCATCGATCTCCAAGCCATGTTGAGCAACTTCCGCGGCAAACTCGAAGATCTTTGAAGCTGCCACCTTCAAAACTTCAGTTTGCTCTGGTCCATCGTATGCTGCAACAACAACCAAGTTGCGAGGTGATCCCGGGTTCGCCACTCGAGTTGAGCAGAAAAATCCGATCTTGACGTATCGACCACCTCCATCTGCGGTGAAAACCAAATTGATTGCTTCTGGCGTTTCATCATTCCATTCGTAATGCACAAGTCTTTCGATGTACTTGACGGCCAAACAACGAACATCCTTGGCAAAACAAATTGACACCACTCGATTCTTGTTGTCCCGAATTTCCGTTGAACCAAATCCACCAATCTCCTCGACCTGATTCAATTGAGCTAATCGAACAGATTCGTAAGACATCAGTTTTGGCCAAAGTTTTGCCAAAGCTCCATACTGACGCTTACGCAAGTTGAGGAGACGGCGGATATCTCGACATTGTCCAGCGGTGAACTTTACTTTGTCGGTGGTATCAATCGGAACCCCAAGTTCTCGTAGACGTTTCGTCCATTCATTCTTCTGCCGAATTTTCAGGTTTCCAAATACTTTTCGTACTCCACTGAACAGAGTATTGCGGCTTGAGGACGGTGCTGGATTTTGAGAAGTTGAAGCACCAAAAGTGACGTTTGAATCAGATGCCGATTGTTGTGCTGTTTGACCAGAAGTTTGTCGAGATCTCGGAGTTGAACTGCTTGAAGATTGTTGAGACAGCGTTTCTTGTAAGAGCGACCATGTCTCATTGATCAACGTAAGTTCCGAGTTCTCTTGACGAAGTTCGGCAATCTCACGACGCAATGCAATTCAACGTTTTTTTTCTTCGGTCAAAGTTGCAATCGTTCTAAAGAATCGACATTAAACAACAGATTAACTTCTAAAAATACCGTTGATGTTCCAAGATTTGAATGCGAGCATTAACAAGTTCGTTGGACACATTGGAACGAGTGACAACTGGAGGAGCTGGCGGTTGTTGCATCGAAGGTCCAGCAACTAGTCCATCGTCCATTGATCGTCGTCGGCGTTTCTCGTTCATCCTTTCGCCCTGCTGACGTCGTCGTTCCACTTCTTGTTGCCGTTTTTTTTGAATTCCAGCTCGAGCAGCAGCCTGTTTTTTGAGCGTTTTTCTCCATATCTGTAATAGAAAAGTTGCTAAATAACTGTCAAAAGTGCTCCTATCGACACGAAATTTGCAACATAGATACGGCACGTCATAACGAACAATTCTACACGCTGAAATTGAAATACGCGCGACGCAACCTTTTTTACAAACGACTTAAAGTTGACCACCGCAAAGCGGGACCGAGAAAATGATCGAAAAAACGACCAAAAACAGAATGCCATGATGAGTGTTTGGTATCATTCGATAGCCCGAAAGCTCTTTAACATTTCGTTCTTCATGCAAATTGGACTATTTTTGTCAAATTTATTTATTTCTTAAGGCGAACAATTTATTCAGACACAATGCCACATCAGGGAAAAAGTTTCAGGCTAACGCCCGATTCTGCCCGGTGTGCACACCGGGCAGACGACAGCTAAAGCCGGCGTTAGCTTTTCGCTCTTTGAAAATGCGCGCCAATTCAAACGGGATTTTTTTGGTCCGCTTGGAAGCGTCTTTTTTGCTTTGACAACAATTTATTTTATCGTTTATTTATTCATTAAAAACAACTAATGAACGGTCCGCTAACACAAGACGGAGATGATCGGTCAGAAAATGCTGGAGCCGCTTGTTTTCATTGAAGCCGAAGTTTAGATCGTCGCTTCTGTTCCCATATTTGTGAACGTGCTCGATGATCTGTTCACCAAATCGGCCCCATGATCCGAATCGCTTAACAAAATCCAACAAATGAGCTTCGACAAAGTGGAGCATGTTGATGGACGGCAAATTGTTGTTTCGCCATGATGTGGCAACGTGAACAATTGTTTCGTCCAAATACAACAATTCGTCTTCTGTGAAACTTCTGTCGATGACTAAAGCATACTTGCTCAAACGCCCAATGTCCAAGAAGACTTCATGGTATTCGAGATCGTTGAAATTGCTAGTCGATCGGTCAGTTTCCCATCGTTCGTGCGTATCGATGATGAAGTTCAAGAATTTTTGACAATCACCACCATTGAGCAACGACTTCGTTTTGTGAGTTAGTTGGACTCCGGCAAGACGGAAAATCGACTTCAGCTGGTTCTTCTGCTCTTCGTTTTTCCACATTTGCTCCAAAGGGCCGTTGACCAAACGCATCAGAACGTGAAGAGGTGGAACAGCAAAGTTGATAAGCGGCAAATTGATGAGACGATTTGGGCGTTGATCATCAATCCATGGAACGCATTCAGCTTCTTGAAGTCGATGTTCATGTCGATCCACATTCCCCCATGGGCAAAAGAATCGAGCACCTGGTGGGTTTGTGCCGGCAACGATGCTCAACATTTTGATGTCAGACGAGAAGAGTGGGACGACGTTCAGTTGTTTACCATCGATCTCCAAGCCATGTTGAGCAACTTCCGCGGCAAACTCGAAGATCTTTGAAGCTGCCACCTTCAAAACTTCAGTTTGCTCTGGTCCATCGTATGCTGCAAACAACAACCAAGTTGCGAGGTGATCCCGGGTTCGCCACTCGAGTTGAGCAGAAAAATCCGATCTTGACGTATCGACCACCTCCATCTGCGGTGAAAACCAAATTGATTGCTTCTGGCGTTTCATCATTCCATTCGTAATGCACAAGTCTTTCGATGTACTTGACGGCCAAACAACGAACATCCTTGGCAAAACAAATTGACACCACTCGATTCTTGTTGTCCCGAATTTCCGTTGAACCAAATCCACCAATCTCCTCGACCTGATTCAATTGAGCTAATCGAACAGATTCGTAAGACATCAGTTTTGGCCAAAGTTTTGCCAAAGCTCCATACTGACGCTTACGCAAGTTGAGGAGACGGCGGATATCTCGACATTGTCCAGCGGTGAACTTTACTTTGTCGGTGGTATCAATCGGAACCCCAAGTTCTCGTAGACGTTTCGTCCATTCATTCTTCTGCCGAATTTTCAGGTTTCCAAATACTTTTCGTACTCCACTGAACAGAGTATTGCGGCTTGAGGACGGTGCTGGATTTTGAGAAGTTGAAGCACCAAAAGTGACGTTTGAATCAGATGCCGATTGTTGTGCTGTTTGACCAGAAGTTTGTCGAGATCTCGGAGTTGAACTGCTTGAAGATTGTTGAGACAGCGTTTCTTGTAAGAGCGACCATGTCTCATTGATCAACGTAAGTTCCGAGTTCTCTTGACGAAGTTCGGCAATCTCACGACGCAATTCAACGTTTTCTTCGGTCAAAGTTGCAATCGTTCTAAAGAATCGACATTAAACAACAGATTAACTTCTAAAAATACCGTTGATGTTCCAAGATTTGAATGCGAGCATTAACAAGTTCGTTGGACACATTGGAACGAGTGACAACTGGAGGAGCTGGCGGTTGTTGCATCGAAGGTCCAGCAACTAGTCCATCGTCCATTGATCGTCGTCGGCGTTTCTCGTTCATCCTTTCGCCCTGCTGACGTCGTCGTTCCACTTCTTGTTGCCGTTTTTGAATTCCAGCTCGAGCAGCAGCCTGTTTTTGAGCGTTTTTCTCCATATCTGTAATAGAAAAGTTGCTAAATAACTGTCAAAAGTGCTCCTATCGACACGAAATTTGCAACATAGATACGGCACGTCATAACGAACAATTCTACACGCTGAAATTGAAATACGCGCGACGCAACCTTTTTTACAACGACTTAAAGTTGACCACCGCAAAGCGGGACCGAGAAAATGATCGAAAAAACGACCAAAAACAGAATGCCATGATGAGTGTTTGGTATCATTCGATAGCCCGAAAGCTCTTTAACATTTCGTTCTTCATGCAAATTGGACTATTTTTGTCAAATTTATTTATTTCTTAAGGCGAACAATTTATTCAGACACAATGCCACATCAGGGAAAAAGTTTCAGGCTAACGCCCGATTCTGCCCGGTGTGCGAAGGGATTTGGAATAATGAAAAAAGAAATGGCTTGTACGACTGAAGTTTTGAACAAAAAGTTTGTTCTTGCCTGGTATTACCTTAATCTCTTTCTTATTTTAGAGGTGTATTTGAAATTTCTCCACGATTCCGTTTAATTGCACTAGCCGATTCGGAGAGTGCGAATGCCAGTGGACCTAAAGCAAAATGGTTAAATGAACAGATTCTTAGCCTTTTCCTCTTTCACACTCTTCCACAAATTACAACGAAAGAAGAGTTGGAACTAATCAAAAAGCTGATTCCAAATGTTCATCTTGAAACGGCAACGAAGCTTATCGAGTTCGTTCATAAACTTCGCGAATCACACGACAGCAATGTAAATCAAGAAGTTATAACATTCATCTCTGTTTATCTTTCAGATTCGTAGTGTTGGTCTTTCACTATCACTACGACGTTTGATTTTTATTCTTCGTCGTCATGCTGCAAATCCCACAGAGGGCGTCTACGAAGCCATTCATCGCGCAGCTTTAGCTCGTTTTCTGCCAACTGTTACGAAAACAGCTTTCGAGAATACGCTTCGAAAACAAGGAATCGAACCAACAACTTCAAACAAAACATCTAATGACCAGTTAAAAGAACAGTTGTTAAGGATCAGCAATATCGGGAATGTCAACGCAGCGGACGCAACAATGATTCCAGACATTGTCTTCTTTCAAAATGACCAGGTTATTTAGCTTTGTATTACAATAAGTGAGAATGTCTGTAGCACGTACAAGTGATGAGCAACATGGCAAAAGATTTCGAATTGGGATCACATTTATTGTTGATTGGAAACCAAGTGAGTTTGTACATATTGCTTGTGTTACATCAAGATTTAGGGTGTTGGGAAGAACAAAGTTACTGATCGATTTTTGCAATTAATCAAACGACCAAGAAAATATATGCAACTACATCGAGATACGACAGTTCAAAGTCTGACCGTTCAAACAACTGTTGTCGATGGAGTATTGAAGCACGAAGATTCTCCTTTGGTAACTGCTGTACGTGACGGTTTGGTTCTTGTCATTGACGAAGCAGACAAAGCGCCATTACAAGTCGTTGCCGTTTTGAAATCGTTGTTAGATTCCGGATTTTTGCATTTGTCCGACGGACGACGAATTCAACCCGCCGAAATCGAGCCATTGCCTGATGGTAAATCAATTGGTTAGTTTTACATTCACAGGCTTTTGAGTGTGTTTCAACTTCAGCTATGCATCCCGATTTTCGACTCATTATGCTCGCTAATCGACCCGGTTTTCCGTTTCTTGGAAATGATCTTTTTGGCGTCATTGGTGATCTGTTTTCAATTCATGTAGTCGACAATCCCGATCGCGCATCAGAGATTGCAATGTTAAAGAAATATGGACCGAATGTCAAAACGGAAGTCATTGAGCAACTGGTTGCGGTGTTTGATGAGCTACGCACTTTGTCAGATTCTGGACAACTGGTGTACCCGTACAGTACCCGAGAACTTGTGAACATCGTCAAACATTTGGATCGTTTTCCTGATGATTCGATTCCGGTGGTTGCACGAAATGTTTTCGACTTCGATGCTTTCTCAAGAGATACCGTCGAAACGGTGGAGCAAACGTTTCGAAAACACGGGATTGCCTTAGGTACGAAAAACGAGTAGATCATTAAAATTGTTGTTGATTTCTTTCAAAATTTGAGATAAACTTTTGTGGTCAAAAAACAATGTCTTTGTATTTTAGGGCTGAGCGAAGAAGGCTTTCCTGTGGTATTAGCGCAAAAGTTTTCATTAAAAGAACCGAAATCGTTTGGTGAATGGGGTGTCCAAGATAATGTGGTTCCGCATCGTGCACCAATAGTCGAGTCGCCAATTCAATGCAAAGATCGCACGATTCTGTCTTTTCGAACGAATGGACTTGAAGTAAAACAAATTCGAGCTTATGGTTTCACTGAGCAGGTATGTCGATCACTTGAATATGAATAGCATTCTTAAAGGAGACTTACTGGCAACTGAATCTGAACGAGGCGGATATTTGTTCGGATATTTTGTCGACAGGGCTACGTGTTGTTGTCGCATCGGTGAATCCTCCATCCATTCACATTATTCCAACACCAAATTCCAAGGAAGCGTTCAAAGTCGAATTGAACACGTTCTTACCAAAACAAAATCAATCATATCAACCTCGAATAACTTTAGCACAATTCGGTTCTAATCACGTGTTGATTCACGAAGAAATCACAAACACTCTTCTCAAGCTGGGATTAGAAGACAACTCAATTGAACGCTTGATTGTCGAGGAAGAAGGATTTTTGGGAAAGTTATTACCACAAAACAGTGAGTTTCTATTCAAATCTGAAATTCATGTATTTTTTAGAAGCAACAAGTTTACAGCATTGGCGAATCGTTACAGTCGATGAGAACACGGTCATAGCCTTTCAACGTGCTTCCAACGACTTCATCGTTCTTGATGCAAAAGTAAATCGGATGCGTAAAATCATATTACCGGATGACCTTCGAATTGACCACGTGATTCCAATTGATAGAAAAAACAACGATCGTTTTCTTGTTATCTCAAACAAACTGTAATTCTTCGTGTCAATTTGCCAATCTCTTCTTTCCAGTCACTACTTACTAACAATTGAACAACCTGATCGCACGTTTCTACGTCAAGTTCGAATGACAGGTACTGCGCCAATTCACATGGAACATGGTCGATCGTTGGACCGACGAATGCCGGTGCCGTCGGCAGATTCTGCAGCATTTGATGCTCCGGAATTTATGATCTCATCTCCTGATTATTATGTAATCAAGAGCACCAATTTCCCGCTTACATTCGTGAGTTATTTTACTTTCAAATGACCGATTTCTTAGGAAGTGGGATCGTTGATTGGATGGCCACGAGATTACTCGGAGCCGATGGTTCAACCACAACCCTCGTTTTACTCGAATCAGCAGAATTCAGAACTTGTTCATCCGTCAAAATCGTCCGTTCTTTTCTCCGACGGTCTCATCGTGCGATCACTACCCTTGTGGAGTACGCCCGAAAAAGCGCAAAAATCAGGTAACAATCATAATCTGCATGCTGCCTAATAGAAACATTCAGACACAAATTCTGCTTATTATTCGGGTTTTCTTGAAGTTGTAAACACGCGAAATGAAACCGTTCAATTTGTTCCTGTTCCAATGCCTCGAAATCAGAACTATTATATGAGTTGGTTTTCGACAATTGCTGAAGTACGATTTGTTGTTGCTCGTGGCTCAGATGGTCAATCGCTGTTTACGTGCGACAGTTCCGGAGGGATCAGAAAATGGCAATTGGATGAGTCGGTTCTCTCAAATGCGTACGGAAATTGGCGACGACAATTGGGACTTGACAGTGGAAAAGAACGTTTAGAAGTTACGAAAGATGATCAAGATTTTGATATGAGCAAATTGGATGAACCGAAATTCGGCAAAATTGATGAACAAAATACACCACACAGCGGTGGCACTCAATGGATGGGTGGAACAGGAGGATACAACACGGCCGGTAAGATTTATTGCAAGCAGTCTCTATCAATTTAAATCATTCAAAATTGCAACATAAACTCAAATACGAACTTTAGGATTGGGTGGAGTAGGAGGTCCTTTTCGACTCGATGCTGGACATGGTAATAAGAACTTTATCGTACTTACTGGTTGTATCTTCAGATGTCAAACAAATTTCGGAAGCAGCCAAACAGCAAGTTCCGGAAGAAATCAAACGAAGAGCTCGAGCAATTGCAAAACGAGAATTTGAAAAGCGGCTGAAAGTGAGTCGAATTGTGAATTTTGACTTCGATAAAAGTGTTTATAGGAAATTGAGATGAGTGAACACGATGCGGATTCATATCAGAGTTTATATTCGAAGATCGCAAAATCCGTTAACCACATGAAATTAGTACTCGAGAGTTTGGAAGCAAAAGAAAAAGAACGACTGTGGGCGAAACATCAGACTGCTGGGGATCTTGATGTAAGTAGAATTTGTTTGATGCAAATTAAGTCTTCTTATTTCAGGACAGTAAATTGATTGAAGGAATGACTGGAGAAAAAACCATCTATCGCAAACGAGTCGAGTTACCACCAGAGCCGGGAACCGTGCAAACAAAACCAAAACGTTTGAGATTGCTAGTCGATGTTTCCGGTTCAATGTATCGATTTAATGGTTATGACAAGAGACTTCAAAAGTCACTTGAAACCACCCTGTTGGTTATGGAGTCGTTAATTGGAAAAGAAGATAAGATTAAGGTTTGTATTCTAAGATCTTCATTTTAACTGTTCGATTAAAGTATGATGTATATGGTCATTCTGGAGAAAGCCCATCAATTGATTTTACTTCCGTTAACAAACCGCCAACAAACGAGAAGCAACGATTGGACGTTTTAAAACGGATGTTAGCACATTCGCAGTTCTGCATTTCCGGTGACTACACATTGGAAGCGATTGAATTGGCTACACGTAAACTGTCAGAAGCTACCGATGTGGACGAGCGTTTTGTTATCGCGCTTTCGGATGCGAATTTATCTCGCTATGGTATTCGACCTTCTCACATTAACCGTGCGTTGAATCAAGAAGAAAATGTCAATGTTTTCCTCATTTTGATCGGTTCGTTGGGCTCACAAGCCGATGAGTTGCGGAAATCACTCCCTGCTGGCAAAGCTTTCATTGCCAAAAGTGCTGATGAGTTACCGCAAATTATGCAGCAAATCTTTGCTTCAACACTCATTAGATAGTCGACAGACCTATTCACTAGCGTTGTTAAGTTTGCAAAATAAATCTATAGAGGCGTTTATTAAATGATAACAACAAATTTAAAATCTCAGTTAAGTTCTTCTCTTTTTGGTCGTTTCAGTTGCCCATCCTGTTGTGTTCGTTTTCCACCGATGGGTCTTCTTTGCTCGAACTCCGTGATGGTTACAGTCACTCCATCGACTGTAATGGAGTGTTTCTTAAACAAACTCCTGGAGACCAACGAATCGGGCAAGGAGACGGGCGGACGATCCATTTCTTTCTTCGGCTTCAGAAGTTTTTTTGCCGGTCGTACTAAAGCCGGTGAAGACGAGCCGTTGCTGCCCGGTGAAAACCGCGATCGACTGTCCGCATTTCGTAGTCTTTTTGTGCTGTAAAAGCGATAAAGAAATAGTGTAAAAAGCGAAAAACCTTGCAGTTGTCGTCAACATTTGTTGTGCTGACTGCTGTTGATTTTGTTGGACCACCAAACTGTGAGCTAAGGCTTGTTGTTGGATTACCACCGTTTGATTGAGTCGAGGCTTTCGGGTCGAGGTTCCTTTTCTTTAATTCGCATTTGAACGTTAAATGAATAGACAAATTTGATTCTTTTACCTTGACTCGCACATTTCACATTTGAAAGCCTCGTAACGATTGCGAAACGTGCAAACTGAGCATTCCCAACTGCCCGGCTCATAGTCATCCGAATCCACGGCTTCTTGACTCGTTGACTGCTGTTGGGAGACGCGTTTGGTCCGCTTAATCTCCGGTTCCGGCGACTCATCGTCTTGCGAGCTGGATCGGCGATTTCTTCCGCGTCGTCCTGACATTTTTTCAAACTAAAATACGCACATTAATAATTCAACACGCTTCAAAATGTTATCACGAATCTGATGGTGCACGAATTTGATGGTGCACGGGTGCATACTGCACTCACAACTTCGCGGGTTGCTTGTCAAGAGCGTTGAAAGAACGACGAGAGTTCGGAGCTTTTAGAGCGATGTTTTTTCACGATCAAAAGAACTGAAGAACATTTAAAAACTGGGTACTCTTATTCGCTTGAAAGATTCCAATTACAAAAGATGATAATTTAAAAGAAAAGCTCAATAAAACCAGTGCGAGCTTCACGCCCAAGTACAGGGTGTTCCAGCTAAATCCGAAGGTTCTAAACGCTAATAACTTTTTTTGTAGTTAATGGATTTTGATGCGTTTTTTTTTGATTGATTGGAAATTTATGAGAATTTTATGTGATATCATTTTCATAGCTTCAATTTGACGTTACGATAATGACAATTGCATTTTCCCCAAATGGTCGCTTTTTGACCAGCTTTGCGCACTCTTTTTTCTAGTGGTTCAATGAGCTGGTTGCCACAAGAAAAGGTGTTTTGAAGTTCTCCTAAACGCAAAGTCCAGTTGCCGTTCAACGTTCATTTCGCCGTCATTTTTAACCTTCGTTAGCGTACTGCATTCCCGAGTACCAAAAATTTGACCGTTTAGACTGAAAATCTATCGAATCGCGGATCTTGTGTAGCGAAGAAAAGAGAAACTTCTCGGTTTTTCCTTAACTTCTTCTCTTGATTGTTTTCTAATTCTGAACAAAATGAAGAAATAGTTGATGCAATCTTGAAAGCAATTTGAAAAGACCCCAAACTCGATGAACTCCAAAGTCGCATTGAACAAGAATTTTCAAAATTTGCCACAAGAGATGCTGAATGGAGCAATTGAGGACTATGAACGTAGACTCGAGAATATGATAGACAATGACGGCAAACGAGTTGAAATTTAACGATAAACCGATCGAACAAATTTTTGACTTTTTTCACTCTCAAGCGCACCACAAAAAAAGCGCGCGAAAAACGGGTCAAAAAAAGCGACTATTCGGGAAAATGCAATTATCATTATCGTAACGTCAAATTGAAGCTATGAAAATGATATCACACAAAATTCTCATAAATTTCCAAACAATCAAAAAAAACGCATCAAAATTCATTAACTACAAAAAAAGTTATTAACGTTTAGAACCTTCGGATTAGCTGGAACACCCTGTACTGGTGACTGCGTTCACCAAAATGAAGTGACGTCCAACTTAGAGTTCTCATTTGCATCAGCGTTTCTTATTCGAACCAACAGATAAAAACCGCTCGCACGCAAAAGAAGTCAAACGGCAGATCCTTGAGTTCCGCGCTAACGAATGGTCCGATTAACTCCGATCCATTTGCATAGAGACTCGCAGCGAACGCAGGTTCGGTTTCTCTAATCGACGCAACGTCACCACCTTCCAAGCGTTGCCCATTTTGGCGGTCGACAAGATTGAACAATGGCGGCAAACAACAGCCTATCGACAATACAATCGAATTGCGATTACTTGCGAGCAAGATCAGTGATGAAAAACATCGTCCTCACTACAGGGTGTCCCAGCTGAAATCCTCATTTTTACACGCTTATAACTTTTTTGTGTGTGAACCGATTTTTATGAAACTTTTTCTGTTGAATAGCTTGAAGTTTGCATTTTTGTTTCATATTAAATTCGATAAAGATTTCTCGACGAAAGTCATCGATAAAAGCAAATTTCTGAAATGTGCGCTTTTTTCACTTGCGTTCTCTTTCATTTTTTTCCACTCAAAATTTCTCATGGGGTTTGGTCTGGTCAAGAAAAGGCGGGTACTGTGTTCTGGTGTTTGCCAAAACTGAAAGTGCAACGTCCGTTCAACGTCAATTTCGCCGCTATTTTGGATTGAGTCGGCACGCTTCTGTACTCGATCAAACGAATTTTTCGCGCTGGACCGATGAACTTTTTGATTTTTTCAGGTTTTTTGATTTTAGCCAACCAAACCCCATGAGAAATTTTGAGTGGAAAAAAATGAAAGAGAACGCAAGTGAAAAAAGCGCACATTTCAGAAATTTGCTTTTATCGATGACTTTCGTCGAGAAATCTTTATCAAATTTGATATGAAACAAAAATGCAAACTTCAAGCTATTCAACAGAAAAAGTTTCATAAAAATCGGTTCACACATAAAAAAGTTATAAGCGTGTAAAAATGAGGATTTCAGCTGGGACACCCTGTATTTCCTTTGACTAGCGGAATTTGCGACATCAAAAGCAAAGCGAACACAAAGAGATTACCGTCAACGCACTTTCAAAATTGACACCTTCGTACGTCATTTGTTTTAATATCAAGTCTATCGGTTCATCATTACAGAACGTTAGAAATCAATTCTAATTGTATAGCAAAGTGGACTTTTTGATCTTAAACGAAAGGCGCTATACACAACTGTACAACGTGGCGATCGGAGTATTTCAAAGACGAAGTCTACAGATATCGTCCGTTAGTTTATCATTCGAAAGTTAAAATACAAGAAGATAAACGAAAAAGTAGTTTAGCGAATGTAGCACTTCTATTGTCTTTATTTTTAGTTTTTCCATTACGACACGACGTTTTTGCTACACGATCTCCGTCAATAACTTTGAACCCGATTCAGCGATCGAACTCATCGATTACCATCAGGTTGTTTCAAAGTTTAGTCAAGTATTAATCGTTCCTTTTAGACCATGTGCCCAATTCAACGCTTTCGTATATCCAATGACCAAGACGCCTTCACAACTGGCTCAACGTTTACACAATCAACTGATTCAGTCGAATTACATGACCATCGATCCGCGGAATGCGTGTGTTTTCGTTGCCGTTCTCGACGAGCCCGAACAGCTCAGTCAATGTACGTACATCAAAGAGCAAGCGGATAAGCACATTATCTACCTACTCAACGGTCATCTTAACAAATCAACTGACATTCAACATGTTTTTAGCAGTAACATATTGTACGAGCAATTTTTCGGATTTTATGATTAGAAGATTTTCAGCGATATTAATGGCATTCATTTAAACATTACTGAAACTCAGAACACGAAACGCAGAGCGGTTTACAGTTCTTCGAAATGGGTAAGTTCACGACATTCGCAACTTCATTGCAATCTGTATTTTCAGCCATTAGTTCAAATTTACCAAGATAAAAACGTTAGTATTAGTGGTTGCACTTCTGAGAGTCTCAAGTGTTTTCATTCGACATCAATTGAAATGATGTTCCAGAAGCCGGGTAAGGGTCAAACGAACTCAACTAATCGCACCATAGTTTTTAGCTGATTTTGTCTACATTGATTACTCTGAACCATCTCGTTATTATCATGCTTTCTATTCTGCTTTAAGTTCTGGTGCAATTCCAGTGATCGATCGAAATCATTTATCTTCTCTTCCGCTCTCGGATATGATCGACTGGAAGGCCGCAGTTATTCAAACGGCCAAAGCTCAGTTGTCATTTTTACTCGACGACTTAGAAGGAATGAATCAGTTAGACGTAATGGAAACTCAAAGACAGGGCCAATTTCTACTTCGAAATTATTTGGCTGATTATAAAGGTACTGCCAATCTATCCGGTCATAATTCAACTTGTATTTTAGTATTAGTTCGATCAACACTATCAGCTGTTCGTTATCGAATGCGAATTCCAGCACCAATGGAAAAATCAATACATTCATCGTTACTCATGTCGAAGATGCCGACAAATTACGTTCTCAAACGTTCCGCGAATCTTCGAACTTCGTTTTCTGCATTGAAAGTAAATTGGAACATTCGGACACTAATCAAATTGAACTTCAGAACGAAGGATATGTTTTCAACCGCGATCCTACCTTTCTTGACACGTTTTCTTCATTGGATGGTTTGGGAAAAGAAAAACCACTTGGACATCTTGGAGCATTGACAGCATATTAGACCGAGAATCGACAAGGAATTGAGTACTCGTCTCAACTTAATGGAAATATGCTCGATGAAGAATTTACAAGTATCTACTTACTGTCAACTCTTTAATTTTTTTCTAGTCATCTTACTGGCATACAAACGAGACCAGCAACTACGCCGTGTTTTGTCCAATCTCAATGGTTTGCGATTTCTTCGACAGATTCTAGTCATTTGGTCGGATGTTAAGCGAAAGCCGCCGGTCTCAAATTTTTGGCCAGAAATCCACGTACCAATACATTTCGTACGTGCACATGAAGACTCACTAAACGTGCGCTTTCTCCCATTCGATTTGATCGACACGGAGGCGGTATTCAGCATGGACGACGATTTTGAGGCATCGAACGCGATGATAGAGTTCATGTTCCGGTAATGACTTTCTTGTTATCTCGACTAAACAGCGTATTTTAGAGTATGGCGTGAGAATAGAGACACATTGGTTGGACAAAATCAACGATTGGGATACGTGGATCCAATAACACAACGCGGTGTTTACCGATTTGAAACTGAATGTCGATATAACATGATCTTAACAAGTGGTGCGTTTCTTCATCGAAATTATTTGTTTGCTTATTGGAATACAATACCGAAGGAAGTTCGCCAGTGGGTCGATGAATGGAAAAACTGTGAAGACATCGCAATGAACTTCCTAATTTCCGATTTATCTCGAAAACCTCCTATCAAAGCGACACCCATAGTCAACACTGTGTAGGCAAGAAAGCAACTGTCGTGATCAATTTGTTTAGTGGAAAGTTCATTGGCAACGTGGGTCTTTCACAACGACCGGAACATCTGTGGACTCGAGCAAAATGTCTGGAAGTGTTCCAAGAGATTTATGGCTACAATCCGTTGTTGTTGAGTGAAACTCGACATGATTCTGTTCATTACAATCATCCGTTCGAATTGCGATGTTTTTCCGGAACATAAACGTTACAATCAGTTTATTCGTGGATCTGACAAATTCAATCGTCTTCGGTTTTGATTTGTGTTTTTGCAGTTTTGGATTTTCGGAATGCGACCAACTTCGTTTTTTTGGATTTTGAATCGGGCAACACCTTTTCTTTGAACTCGATTTCCGCCTTGCGTTCGGCTTCGTTGAGAACCGGATCCTTTTGCTTCTTTCGATCTTGCTCGGGAAGATCATCCAATAGAGCGACTTTCTTTCTGAAAACAAAAGTAAATTTCAATTAAATACGATACTCCACTTCTTGTCGTGTTTATCCTGCTTGTCTTGAATTTGAAGATCAATGTTTCTGGGAATCGGAGCTTCTTGAACAATTGGAATCCAGTTACCCAACAATCCACCACGACGTGGTAGATTTTGTTCGATCGTTGATTTGGAATCGCTAACAAACGTGAGTTCGGGTTGAGGTCTTGATTCCTCTGTTGGTTCTGTTTCGATTGATTCTTCAGCGACAACAGTTTCTGCTGGTACTTTAGCGGTTGTTTCGTAGGGCAATTCAACCGGTCGTTTTGGCGCTTCCTCAGGTGGAGGCGGTGGGTTGAATACGTCAAGATCAAAGGCTGATGGTTGCGGTTGAGAAGTTGCGGTTTGTTGTGCATGTTGAATATATTGCAGTTGATGTCTGGGATCGTAGTTTTGTGGTTGTACTATCGGATTTTGGCCAATGATCGCTTCTTCCTGTGCTCTCTTTTGCTGTTCGATTCTTTTTTGTGCTTCAACTTCTTTGTCCAGCTTTTGCTTTTTGGTCTCCTCTTCTAATCGCTTGCTTATTGATTCGAAATTCTCGTTGTATTCAGCAGTTGTGTAAAAACGATTTGGAACCTCCCAAGTTGTCTCTGAAGGAATTCGAATTGAGTTTAGTGTTCAAAACGAACCTCTAGAGAAAATGTTCCAGTAGTAATGTTAGCCTTCATTTTCGGCTTGTATCCGTTCGATCAACTCGTTCTCTTCGTTAGGATCCCAAAATTGCGATGCTTTCGCGCTTCTTTTCAATTCTTTTAACTAAAACAAGAACCTCGAAAATGTTTCTCATTTCTATGCTCACCTTTCGCTTTCGTTCTTTAACCTCCAACTTTGGATCAACACGTGGAATTGCGGGACGACGAGTGACTGATGAAACTCCACTGCCTGCAAAAATATTCTTGTAATTTGCGGATTGATTTGCAACCAGACCTGTTGGGACGGCTGCTTCTGTTTGGCCATCACTTTTCATTGCGGCCAACGCTGCTTGTTCCATTGCAATGAGCGTTGCTTGTAAGTTGTTGGACTAAAGATTTCGGTCCATGAAGAGCTTGGAATTGTGATCAAACCTCAGCTTCTTTCTGTTTCGCTCTCTTTCCCATATCTCGGATCTTTTGCTGTACCATTCCTTTATGTTTGTTGCCCTTCTCATGATGTTCGCGGCTTGCTCTGTTATCCGCAATCCAAATCTTACAAACTTCACAAAAATGTTTTGCATTCGACTTCCAATAGTCGGCCATTTCAAAGGCCTGCAATCAAAATGATAAGAATCCATCCCAAATGACGAACAGTATTTCAATGTCTTTGACATTAGTTCCTAAGATAAGAACGTCAAAATAGAATAATTTATTGGAATAATAAGGCAAAAGCTAAAATTCTGAAGGTAACCGAAAGATTAATGAAAATGCTCAAAGTTTGAAAGAATTATAAGGAATGGTAGGAACAGTAGTTTCATGGCACACGAATAATCTCAAAATGCAATCTCAGAGAGGATCGTATTCGTCGGCATCCACTTGAACTGCCACATGATCGTCAACCAAAATCGATTGTTTGACTTTCTTTTTTGTTTTACGTGATGATTTTTCAACGTTCAACTTCGCCGTCTTTTTAGCTTTCTTTGCTCTTGTTGTTTTCGTTGATACCTCTTCAGGCGGACCGAGGAAATCGTCCAAAACCGAAGAAACAACGGGCGAGTGAATTGGCTTCTGAAACCGAAAAAGATCAACAAAGTAAGAGTGTCTCAGTGAAAAAGGACGTTTTGAGATCGAAATCTCTTTTCATAGTTGACGAAGTTTTATGCGGTTTTTTGTATCAGGTAGCTCGAGATTGAAGTTTTTGATAGAGGTAACTTTCACTTCTTCAAGTTACTGCGAAGACCACAAAAATGGCAATCTTCCGAGATTTCTCATTTTTCCCCACATTTTTCGCTTTGAATAATTCGTTTCGAGATTTTTGGAAAGCAATTTCGAAGCTTAGAAAAACAAAAAAGCTTTTCATTGAATTTCAAGGTGCTACCCGCTGTTTTCAACAACTTTTTTAAGACGATTTTTGTATTCATGAATTGCTCTATCAATCATCGCTCGATCTAAATTCCGAAACTCATTTTCTATTCTTTCTTGCAATTGATCGAAACTTGCGGGCTTCGTTCGATAAACCCGGTCCTTCACATAATCCCATAGCCAAAAATCACGAGGTGTGAGATCAGGACTATAGGACGGCCAAGCAAGTGGGGCAGGAATTTGAACCGAACCACGGCCCATTCATCTGCTTTCGAAGTCCTCATCGAGCCACCTTCAAACATCAAGTGCCCAAAATGACGTCGAAATTGCCGTTGAACAGTCGTTGGACTATGAGTTTCAGCAAAACGAAGAACACAGAATGCTTTATGTTCATTAGACCATTTCATTTCAAATATTCCAAACTAACCACACAAAAAAATGTGGGGAAAAATGAGGAATTTCGGAAGATTGCCATTTTTGTGGTCTTTGCAGTAACTTGAAGAAGTGAAAGTTACCTCTATCAAAAACTTCAATCTCGAGCTACCTGATACAAAAAACCGCATAAAACTTCGTCAACTATGAAAAGAGATTTCGATCTCAAAACGTCAATTTTCACTGAAACACCCTGTAGATTCTTTCAGATAAATGCTCCTCAAATCTCACAGCGTCAATTGCTCATTAACGAGTTGAGTAGCATGGACAACGAGGAGGAGATCGAGCACGTTTGTCGTCAAGCACTTTTGTTCATCAATCAATCCAAAATACAAACCGAAGCGTAGATTATCGTCAGTTTTTATGTTGAGAGTAAATCAATTCAAATAAACATGTTTCTTAGGTTGACCTCAAACTGTTTTGTGGGCTGTTGCATTGAAGACAGAAACTCATAAAAACCTTATCCACAGCGCAATCTTTATGACTGTTGGTTCAATGCGCGAGCACTCAGCCGATGGCACAAATCGACGAGTTTGTTATTTCAGAGACTTTTCATCAAAAGTTTTTAACATATTGATCTTCAATTTGAACTGAATGCTGCACTCAACTAATCCGCATTCTTTATCTTAAAATTATCGCTCGTTCGAAATATGTTCTGCTCGATACCCTTTGAATCGGGCCAATAATCCGCAGTGTTCTTGAGTTCTAAACCCTAATCGCTGATAGCAGTTATGCCGCGAGTCGGAACGTCGCCATTCATCTTTTTGGTACTTTTTGTGGTCTTCGTTTAAATTGTTCTTATTTCACTTACATGCGAGATTTGGAATCCAAAATTGTTGTTCAAACAAATTAACCATCGGCAAAGATCATACTATTTGATGTTTAGACAAACCGAAAATAATGTTTGTGTTTCTTAACTCTCAAACAGCTTTTTGCACTTCCTCGTTCAAACGGGTAAAATAGTAAGAAATAAATGTAATGTCAAGTGTTCGCCAGCAACTTTTGGCACTTTGGCCACAAACGCGTCCTGAAACTCGTGGCCAATAATGCGCACTGGTCAGTTGGTCATTTCAAGCTCAATGTCTAAACCACAATTAACAACCTATTCGAAGGCTGTTTTGCTTATGCATCGAAACAAGTACGTGTGTGATCGTCCAAGAGATGATAAAATGTCAGCTTCCGAATTTTTCAAGTACTTGGTTAGTGTTTCTACATCGCGTGTTTCTAATCAATAGTCTTCAGCTGATCTCTCGACAGTTTATTCGTGCATTTCAACTGTACCAAGTCTATCAGTTTGTAATCGACGGATACTGTAGCGACGACCACAAATTCTTTGTAACAACACAGCGCGGTAGTGGCGTTGGGGCCCAAGCAGTGCAGTTCAAGTTAAAATTGAAGAAGATTCGATCCTTGAATCGACTACTGAATGTACAGTACGTCGGCCTGTACAGATACGAATACAAATATGCGCAGAAGTTCTTGGCTGTTAGCAGAATCTTCACAGGTTCACTTTTCTCGTTTTATCTCAGATCAATTCAATTTTAGGGCACATTGCGCTGGATCTTTATTACGATTCGTATGCCGCAAAAAACCACAGTAGTATAGTCAAACAAGTACAGAAGCAGTTATATTCACTTCGTGGCAATGCGGATTCTTTTTATATTTCACCGCATATGCCTCAACTCGATTTAGCTTTTGCGGACGTACGTATTTCGGACTTTTGTAAGTCTTTCTGATAGTTCGAATCGCATTCGCATAGATGATTTCAAGAAAGTGATGGCCAAGCACCGAATTAAGAAAGTGTGGGCAAGAAATTCTGGTATATATCCTATAAGATTCCTCGGTAAGATTCTTGGTACAAAAACATCACTTAAAAGCTTTTAGACTTGATTGACAAATACTTCTTTGATGACTTCCCTACATGTCTTTCTGTTGAAGAACTGCTTTTTATTCTACAGAATTTGATAGAAAATTATGATCTCGTCTCAAAAATCACCAAAATGATTCCGTTCTTCCCTAATTTGAGGGAATTGTTATGTTCTTTTAGCGCTGAGCATTACACAGCCGAACAAGTAGACAATTTGTTTAAGTACAAACATAAGGCGTCCGAGATTTCAGTTCAGTTTACAAAAGCTGGTTGCTTGGATAAGAGACGAATGCAAGAAGCTTGAGGAGCTGCAAAAGACAAAACTACCGATTACTGATATGGCAATTTACTATAACTTCAAAATACGCAAACCGGAGTCATCAAGAGTAGGATTGCCTGTAAGCCTTGATATAAGTTCATTTTTAGATTGTGAGAAAACTAGTAAAAAAGATACTCAAGACTACAGAGTTCTATTTGCGTGATGCTGAACTTGTTAATCCAAAACCCGATAACAATGATGAGTATTTCAAGCAACATTATGCTTTCGAACTATGGCAAAAGAAATCAAATTTTCGTGCCTGTTTAAAATTCACAGTCGACTTGGATCCAATTATATTAGATAATGAGGATTTGGACGAGAATGTATCGTCTGCAGATGAGGACGATTAGCTTGTTCATTCTCGTACTAGCCATGCACATGACTAACGAATTTCATTTACGATCTGCTAATGGATATCCTCGCAAACATAACTGTAACAGCTCTCTTCTTTGGTAATCGTATGACGACCTCAAGAACAGTTTTTTGAAAATTGAAGTTGCTTTAACACTGTCTTTTCCACTTACGTGATAACTCATATAAAACCGAGAGGTTGCTTGAATACACAAGAAAACAGTTGATTACGTAGGAACCAATTACTACAAACTACCACGCTCAGACTCTAAAGCACTCACTATCGATAATTCAAGCAAAAATCGGTTCCATGACTATCATTAGTTTCGCATCAAAAGCTCAAACTTTGATTACGATTGCACAGCTTAGCGTACATGCGAGTTGAGAATTGATAGCTCAGAAATAGTGGCATCTACAGTTTTCGTATCACAATCTTTGGGCCAATACCTGAATATTTCAAAGTAATCTTGTCACTTCAGCAGAAGTGTCATGTTCAGCTCTGCTTTGCTTTGTGCTCTGTTGTCAACAGAACGGCCAAAGGAAATATGTCAGGGAAACCATCGAAAGACTATTGAACAATAAGCAGTACACATCAGCTTCTGAACGAATCTCTTTGTGTACTTTTGTTGTTTTAGTTCTTTCGTTTTGATTCACTGGCACTTGACTTCCCGAACGCTTATAAGTTTTGTTTGCAAAAATCGTTTATTTTGTGTTTAGCAGTGTGATACAATCTAAGAACGATGAATCAAATGTATTTGTCGATCATACTTTTCAATTCATCTACATCATCTTTGAACTTGCGATTCCTTCATCCAACTTTTCGGTTGCCATTGCGTCTTCCTTGAATTGAGAATGGAAGAGTTGTTCGGTCACGTTCACTTCCTCCAAATCGGATTGTTTGGCTACAACACAAGATCAGAGTACTAATCACGATTGCAAATTCTCACCCTTTTCGACGGTGAGCACCGGCTCCAACGACTTTCCAGCAAATCTGTCCACCGCATATAAAATTGCGCCCAATTTTTGCGTTCTTATAGGCATTAAGCTTCACTGCTGTAAGAATCAAAGACGAATCGGTTGTTGCATCCGTCGTTGAAACTGCTCGATATCTAAAATCGCACATTATGTTGATGGTCATGTTGACCGCAAAATTACCTTTGTAAAAGGTGGTGTCCGCTACCACTCTTGAGTGCTTCTTTAGGGGCTCCAGACACGTCATTTTTGTTTTTTGTTCGGGCTGAATTTGAGAACTTGAGCCTTGAGACTGTTCGTTTATGTGCGCAGCGAGTTCGATTTGACATCGATCGCGTATCGCAGAATCCTAAAAAATGATCACTGAACAAAATCTTCTTTTATACTTACGGTTAAAATATTATCCTCTTTCGAGGTCTCTAGCAGCCGCAAGGCCTGGTCGTCGGCCGCCATTGTATAAAATGCGAAAAATGGCACCGATCGTTCTGATCGAACATCGCGCAAAATGCGGAATTGCGCGGGAAAAGATCGTTCAACAACTCGCAAAAAAACGGTTTTGCTGAAGACCGTTGAATGGACAGGAGTTTTGAATTACTTCCGCGGCTCAGAACTTCAGAACTACTTCATGAAAGTTTTGGAGGACAAGTTTGAGCGATGATGAAGCTGCAATATGTGGACAGTTTACCGAAGTAATTTCAACTTCTCACTTCAGCTAATCGGTGTTCCAGATTGTTCAAGGGAAAGGAAATGACCGTCAGTGATTGTCTGAACAAGGTCTCGGCTCGTGACAACTTGGAAAAAGTTATAAATCAGCTCGGTAAGTCGAAACATGTGATTGGTTGTATATCTGGCTTTCTAGAACTTCGTCATTTACTCGATCGTCAACCAGATCAACTTTCCGGCGGCGAATTGCAGCGTTTTGGCATTGCAACGTGCATTGTATCAAGGCTAATGTCTATCTATTCGACCAGCCTTCTTCTTATTTGGATGTTCGACAGCGTTTAGAAGCCGCGAAGGCTATTCGGGAGTGTAGTACATCGAGCAAGTGAGTTGGTTGTTTTTGTGATTAGTTGATTGTGATGTTCAGCTATGTGATGGTTCTTGAGCACGATCTTGCTATTGAGTGAGTTAGGACTCGTTGATTGGAGTCTGATGAGTGTTTCAGACCTCAGTCTCTGTTGGATGGAATGAATCGATTCTTGGAGATCTTGAACATTTCTTTCCGACGCGACGACGAAAGCCATCGACCACGTATCAACAAGTTGGATTCAGTGAAAGACACGGAGCAAAAGAGGTCCGGAAACTACTTCTTTTTGGATACTGCCTAAGCCAAACAATCCGGAAACTTATGCGGGTGCTGAATTTACATTTCATCTTGTCCGTAGCCGATTGATTAGCGGGACCTAACTGTGAATGTGAACTTGATTGTGTTTGTTGCTTGATATAATTGATTGAAAAGTTTATGTCAAAACGATATGTTTGGAACAGAAAAGTGGAGTCAAGTGAAAAGACAACTGTACATTAAGAATGGACTTGAACGCTCGGTTTCTGCGTATCAGGTCGATCTGAGCGGCGTTGAAAAAGAGAAATTGCATTCGGAATAAAACGACTGTTAGTTGCGGTAGAATCGTCCCGATCAGGAGTCTCCAGTTCTTGTCTGCAATGCTTGTAAGTCAAATAGAAGACAACAATGGAGAGCAGAACGACAAGAATGGCAACGAAGATCGTCATAATGATTGCTGAAAAGCGGAGGTTATTCGGTATACTGAAAGTCGTTATACCACAAGTTCTCAGCGTAATGAACAGTTCGCCTGCTCGCTAAAAGCAATAGATGAGTTAGTAAGAATGTGCTTCTGCTCACCTTTGCAGCCCATTGGATGTCGTCCATTCCACACGCCTTGAAGCATGTTGATTGACCACCAAAGATGCCAGCCAACGGTGAGCCCGATGAGAAGGAAGAAGAGGACGACGGCATTTCAGTGTCCGATTGCGGCAGTTGGTCTCCGGAACGAACCTCGGCGTTTGCTGTATCGACTGGACGACCCAAGAAGTCACGAATACCAGAAACAGTGCGCGAAACGTCCGAGAAAAGTTGACTGAGATCCACTTGTTGTTGCTGATCGGTCATTTCTCAACAAACGAACACGACTAACAAACTGACGTAGCGAAATGGACGTCCGAGAGGTCAACTTCACACGTCGTTTATTCTCGCATGCACTTGAAGTCGATTGGATGAAATCCACCGAAACGTCCGTTTAGTTCTCGACCATGCGGATGAACACGGAATTCACGCAACTTCTAATCGTGAGCTTCGCACAATCTGAAATGATCACGAATTGTAGCAAAATGAATAACCGAAATCACGATCTCTCGTCAGAGAACTTGAATTCGACCGTTTCAATGAGCAGCACTCGAAACTCAATGGTTAGATTGAGCTTCGTGTTTCATCGGATTGAAAGCAATTAAAAGAAAGAAGCGAGTCTCGAGAAGCGCAGAGGCCAACAAGTGGGAAGTCGAATGGTCGGAAGTGAGTCGGTCGATTGATGTTCGAACAGGAGACTGTTGCTAAGAGATGGAAAGAAACGAATAAGAACGACTGGGCAGTTGAACTCAAGACGCGAAACGAGTCATCAGCCAATTGGAACGGCAATCGGATGAAACTGCGGAAGAAAGTCGACTTTTAGAAAACTTGTTGTTTTTCGTTGGCGCGAAATCGGGAGCTCCTCCGCTCTGTCCGTTTATCGACGGCACCCGCAAGCGCGAGAGGAGTGCTGTTAAGGTTGTTGTCGCCTTTTGAGAAAACGGTCCGCTCGCTGGTCGATGATCCGTTTCGCTGAAATAGCGGGTGGTCGTGCGATTTAGTCGGACAGCGCGAGAATCCGAGGCAAACACGAGGCGGGTCAATCGGCCAGAAGGCGTGCGGGTTTAGACGTCGTGGCTAACGACAAACAACCGCGCTAATTAGAGTACCCGACGATCGTAACTTCTGACCGAACTGCGTGGTCATTGCGCAGAATTTCAAATCGTAGCGAAACGACCGAGTAATTAGCGGAAGTCAAACAAGCCAACTTGTCCTTTACGCAACCCAATGGTCCATTCGCAAACAAGAACAGCGGATCATAATCAAACTGCCGAGTATAGCAACTGAAATGTCGTTGTAAGTGGGTTCTCAATGCGCTCAAACGCTCGCGAGCGAAGGCGTGAATTGGTTTTTTGTACACGTAAATCCGCTCAACAAATCGGCAGTAGATGGGCGATGATGACAACGTTGTTTGCAGTTCTACCGTCTCTCTTCCTCGACGAAAACATCGGTCGGACGACAAAGAACGACCATGTAAACGTAACGTCCTTGGCCTCAATTGAATTCGAAGTTCAAACTCAATGCAAGAGTATTACAGGTTTATTGGAAGCCACAGATCAACAATAACATTGGAAGCATAAGATCCAGAGAGAAGGTTGTTTGTCAACGATTGTTCCGTACAAACCGCTGGATGTCATCAGTCGAAATGCTTAGTGCCATGACATTTTCTGCATCGCTATTATTTCAAGGAAATTCAAGCCAACGATAAGAGATTTTATCTTTCCGGTATTGGAATCCTCGCAGCTGGTGAATAAGTTGGACGAGGTTTCCCAGTTCGAAGACGATTTGTATTAGGAGTTGATTTTCGATGGCATCGAAACTGCAACTAACAACAAATCAGACCACTCGATTTGCTCGTAGCGTTCATCTAAATATTGAAGATGAGGACGATTAGCTTGTTCATTCTCGTACTAGCCATGCACATGACTAACGAATTTCATTTACGATCTGCTAATGGATATTCTCGCAGACATAATTGTAAAAGCTCTATTCTTTGGTAATCGTATGACGATCTCAAAAACGGAGTTTTATCGATTTCCTGTTCGGTATGTAACAGATTACTTTCATAGTGAACAGTTTTATACAGAAAACCCGAAAGCCTACAGGTTTTGTCGGCTTTTGTTGCTCAAACAAATCGATCACTAGCAAAGATCTCAGAAAGAAACTACCCGTTCACCTTCAACATTGGCGTTTATTTTGTTGATTTGGTACACTAATGACAAAGCGATGGAAATAATTAGCGATGTTCGAAACGAACGTTTTTATTCGTACATTTACAGTAAGACACTTCCTCAGAAATTCTACCATTTAACTGGATCAATAAAACACGAAATGCACAAGCGTGGTGAGAGACAAACGATTAGTTACGTGAAAGTGGAGTGATTTTGCTGTTTCCCGTATCACTTCTGATTGTCACTGTTGAACGATTGGATGGTGTTCGGCTAACCGGTGTTCCCAACACCTGCGTGTAATTGCAGTTCACAAGCTCACGAAGCTGATCGGATGGAATCTCGAGAATCTTTTGTAGCGAACAGATGAGTTGACTTTCCAAATCCTCTTGAATTTTACTTCCACAACGTTTCGAGCCGTAAACAATCGGTCCAAGAGTCTCGGCGAGTTTTCCATTCGTATTTTCGTTCTGTAAACCATTAGATTAAGTAATTAAAACGACCATTCACATACTTCATTGCATTCGGCCAAACGTTGCCAATGAATGCACAAAGCAACCAAAGTGTTCGAGTGACATGTTGGAAGATTCTTGATGCACTCGATCAGTTCGCTTGCATCATTGAACTTGGTGGCCACGCAGAATTCTTTTCGATACGTGAGTGGAATCAATGGATCCTACAAAGCGGTCTGTTGAAATGTAAAGGTAAAAGTTCACGTACACGAATGTCGTTCAAAAATTTCTTCACACAACCTGCAACAACTTCGGGTGGACAATCAGATAACTCGGGAATGGTTTTGGCCGTTTTGAAGGTTTCCAATAGTTTTTCAATCATGTCTTCGTCTCTAAATGAACTTACAATTATACTCTCAAGAAGTTTGCACTAACCCGTCCTTCAAATATATACTACTTGTGACAGCTGATTTTTCGAGTTGAATGACACAATGACCAATCAAATACGGAACCATTGGATGAGAATCAGGACAGAAATCACCCAAACGAGCTCGTCCCTTCGTTGCATTCTTTCGTGGAGTTTCACGTCGTGGCAAACAAGTGATTGTTGTAAGACGCTTGCAATTTTCATGGAACATGAGTTTGCAGTCTGAAAATAACAGCTATTAACTAAAGGATAATTTCTGAGTATACTTTTGCATTTGCAACACATCGTTCCGAAACGAATTCCTTTGCGACAGTGAGCACAATCGATGGTCATGAAGTTTCGTTTTCCGGTCATTTCGTGAGTTCGATGACCGAAAAGATCAGCAGAATTCGAATCACTTGAACTTCCGTCTTTCAATGAACTGGTGCGTGCGATCGTGACACGCGAAGCGGACAAACTTTGCTCGTGCTAAATGAACTGGTTTGCAACCGTCAAGGTTGGTTATTTTACTTGAAGTAAGTTGGGAACCGAAGACGAACGTCGAATTTTGGAACGAGCAGAATCGAACAGCATGCTAAGATGTTGTTGTGATTCTTCATCGTCAACAATTGCTGTCGAAAATGAATCAAAAGTCGCATTCAACGACGACTGTGGATACGATTCTTCGTTGCACGGTCCAGGCACTGGCGTTTCCGGGATGATCAGATTTGATGGAATGTTTTCGAGTTCACTCTCGTACTCATCCGTGTCTTCTCTGACGGTACTCAACTAAACTCAAATGAATGATCATAGAGAAAATGAAGCAAACTTCTTCGGCGAGTGCTCTGCGTTTCGTGATCTTCGAATCATCCATAAGATCCGATTCCCCGTCAGTTCTCGCTTCCAACGAGCGTTTTCGACTTCGTGCACGTGGACTTTGCATCTGAAAGATTGGAAGGTAGAAAGCATCCAAATGTTGTGTTTACCTTAAAATCGTTCAATTTTTCTCGCAATTGCAAATTTTCTTTTTCCAAACGTTTTCGGTTCAAACGTTCAAATTGCCAATTTTTCTCGATTAATTTGCAGCGTTCGGTCGATTTTTTCCAGTCTTTGCGAATTCGATCAACCAAATCCAGAAGTTGATCAAGCGCTTCTGAAATCATTTTATTGCCAAATTTTTTCGTTTGTCTGAAAACATCAATTTGGTCATTGAACTTACTTGTTTTGTCGATCAACTCTCTTTCCAACAATCGGTAGTGGTGGATCAGCGTCTGGGAACTGTTCTGCAATCGGGGCTTAGCCATGGAATGAACCGCAGCGGCGAAAGGGTCTTTTTCGTGTCGGAAAAGGGCGCGAAAGATACGTTCGCGTCGTTTAGGCTTTGAGACGACGAACACAATCGCTTTGGGATCACAAGCAGTGATGGCTTTGGTTGTCAAGTCTATCAAGCGATCTCAATAAGCTTGTTTTCTTTGTCTGCTGAGTTGGTTATTTGTGTTCACAGTCAACCGGCTGTTCGTAGGCAAATGCTTTTATTTACCTTTCCCGTAAAAAGAATAATTGATTAGTCAATAGACGAGTTGCTGACACAACGTTTCCATAGGATCAGAATGAAACAAACGAATATCAAAAAGGCAGGAATAAGAATCAAAAACATTTGACTGCTGAATGGAAAGAAATCGTTGCTGACGGCACGATCACCGCGAATGATCGGAGAAATCGGTGATAATTCGGATGTAATACTTCCCTGTAAAGAGTTCAATTAATAACCAACAACTGGCAAAAATCTCACTTTTGAGGGGCAGATCCATCTCACAGAAAGCAAATCTTCGACTTCTTGGTTTATACATTGTCGTGGACAGTTTCGAGCACATGAATCGGGAGTTCCGAACGTGTGAATCAAGTTCTGTTGACCATATAGCATACGCTCGACCTGAGACATGGAATCGTAGTTTGGCGGAGGTTGAACGGCATCACGATTAAATGGAATTCCAACAACCGTTGAAGCACTCCAAGCCAACTAAACACACCAGATTCACATAATCTTCGACCATTCTACTAACCGTTGGCCAAATTATATCCTTCAGAAGTGTATGTCGTTGGCGTCCTTTGGCCATTGAATTGGTTATCGAGTTTGCTTTTATATCATTTACAACCAAGCATTGTACTCGACTATTTGGAGCAGGCCTAAAAGATAGTTTGTGGTTAAAAAACGCCGACACATGTTAAACTGTAAGAAAACACGTTTGAATGAGTCGAAGAAAGTACAAATAGATTATCAGAGAGAAGTTCCTGAGCTTTGAGTAAGAAAATTCTAATGAGAAAAAGGGAGGAGTCAAAACACAAGTGCAAAATCGGCGGAACACGTAAGTCGATGTCCACTCTGGCCGAGTAAAAGCGACCATTCTCGACTTATCCATATCGTCAAAATTTCGGCTCGTCCCTTTAAGCAAAATCGTCGCATTTTCCTTCGCTTTGGGACGACAAATTGAATTCGGCCATTTCCGTGGATCGTCGTCATAACTAAAAGGCCGACGAGCACAATGTATGATGCCAAATCAAACGGCGAGAGTTGTTGTGGAGAATGCGCGTCATTCTTCGAAGTTGCCAATGGAAATCAATTCCAAAAGTTCGACTGTTTTCTGCAGAGAATGTCGAAGAAAAAGGTGGGCCTTCAGCTGCCCGTTTACACGACTCCAACTTCAACACGCAACTACGAACATTTGCGGTTCCATTCCGATTAACCATAATCAATCTGTTGAGCAATTATTCGGCAATAAACCTTCTGGACATCGAGGTTTTTATTCAAATTGATTGTTTGACGACGTCGAAATAAAAAGACCATGGAGACGTTTGCATCGTGATCGCCATGGAATCATGAAAAGTAACCACGACAAAAAGTTTCCGCATTTTTGATGACGCGACAGCAATTGTCAACCTCCGTTTGACCAGAAGGTGGTCCTCGGAAATGGCGAACAAAAAGTCGAACAAACCACAGCATTCTCGTGACAAAAACGTTGTTAACAGGATCAAGAGACATGAAGGCGAGGATCAAAATACGCGTGTTCGAACTCCCAAAAATAAAATGATGAGATGGAAAAAGAGTTGCTGGACAATTTGTTTCGAAGATTCTGTAAAATGAGCGCGAAGCATTGCGTGCATGTGAGTGGAAAGAATTCGGAAAATAAGCGGGAAATTGTCTCATGTCCTCAACTGTTCATTCAAGTGGACGCCGTCGACTTTCGAATGTGAACGACAAACGCACTAAACCATTGATCTTATTCCACTAATCTTTTCCAGTAGTTTGCGTGTCGTAGAGTTGTCGAGATCTTCATTAATCGACAGTAATATGTGCAGGTATTCAATTCGCTTAAGAGTTGCAATTGGGGAGCTTAATTCTCGCGTCCGGTTAAACTCCAACGTCAAAAACACGCTCGAATGATTCTTCCCGCCATGAGTGTAAACGACGTCCTTATCAAAAACTGCTCAAACTTACGCACAAATGAGATTTGAGCTTCGTCTACCACTCATCAGTAGACGTCTCGTAAAAACAACGATAAAGATCATAACGGCTAATTGACCCCACGAGGTTTGCATGCACCTTCGACGAGTTATGACCAATTCTTCGCTTCCAAACATCGACATTAAATTTTAATCCGCAAACAGGCGGACTGTAGGGTGAACAATAAAATTTCCGCAAGAATGCAAATGGCCCAAGGCAACTGAGACGGCAAATGCCAGCGTGTGTAAATATCGTTCACCTCTCGACGACCCTTGAGCATAACAAACGGACAGCCAGGTCGTGACCACGGCACATTTCCGACTTCCGGAAGTTGAAAGAAACATTAGTTGACTGTTATGAGTCAAAACTCAAGTAATTCAACGAAAAAACACGACTTCAAAACTGATGTAGTGGAGCGGGAAAACGCGATTGTCTCGTTCGAATTGCATTAAAATCTCAACGGTCATGACAAATGACTAATGGGAAAACGGACGGATAGAACGGAAATGAACCGAGGAACACGATCTTTGGCATAACAAACAAAATTCTCACATTCAATGCGTCAAAATCCATTTGGTTTTCGTGAAGTCGTCTGGATTATCTTCAACTTCCTGGCCTACGTCGAGAAAAACTTGTTCGATGGAAATTAATCTCTAAATTACCTTTCCCGAATGGATTCTCAGTTTCTTAGATGGCCTTTTGCACGCGGAATCACAGAGATCACCGAAGACCGGGCAATTTGATTGAGATTTCAGTGTGAGAAATGGGGTGTCAAATGAGTAAAAGCAACGGCCGCCAATCGAAACGCCCATCACGATCTGAACGTCAATTGCGAACATTAATCAAACTGCTTAATTCTGGTTGAACCAATTTCCAGTGGTTCTGATCGCGGCTCATGACTCGGCATATGCTTCGAAGAGCTTAAGAAAAGTAATCGAATCATGTATAATCCGAAAAAGATTAGAAACGGCAATTTGATACTCTGCACTGCATCAAATGGTTTCGGTTACAAGCGGCAAACAGGTGCCGACCATTTTGTGAAACTTAAAGTTGCTAAAAGCCCAAAGAAATATTGGATTTTATATAAAAGCTGTGAATCGTCGTTATCTGATGTTCCTCGACCGATAAACGCACAGACTTTCATCACATTTACAAAAGCAATAAAAGTAATTAGAAGGCCTGTTGCTGAACAGACGAATAGCGCAACAGATCGCACTTAAGATCTAACCTAATTGGCTGAAGTGCCAAATTGACGGTCGTTTCGTACTCATTTGTTGTACAGCCGACTGTTAATCCTCGAGAGACCAAGAATACGAAACAAATTTCCATTTCTTTTCAACGAGTCTTCAATGTTTAAAAAACAACGTCGTTTTTCAAGAGACTTAAGCTTTTAGTCCAAAATAAACATCTCGACGTGGACAACATTCTCTTGCTAATAGGCATCACGAATAACAGCAACCGGCATTATGAACCTAAACATCTTCTCAGGAATCTTACATCAACATTCTATTAACCAACATAACGAAAGTAAACGATCATGACCAAGCAGTTTGAATGAACTCAATATAAATTGACTGCTTCAAGTATTATGTTTATCGCTTCGGCATCTAGAGAACGTGTTTTGGGCTTATTTCAATGCTAATTCGACAATCGATCAGAACTTTTGATCACAATTTGATTACCCAGAGATTAACATTCAAGTAAATAGTTTGATGGTTTATGTTGAACTCAGATCCCAGTGCCATTCCATCTTGTCGATGGATATTGTCTTTCAATGCAGAGGCGAAAAAGGACGTCAACGGATTTGTATAGAGTTGAAATCAACGGTGAGCAGTTATCTGATGTGCATCTGTGAGAACTTTTAGAACTAACAAAGTGATCTCATCTTCGATCTTCACAGACTCAAATGCTTGTTAGTTGTTAAGAATTACACACATAAAGAGGAAATGACCATCTAAGTCAAGGAGTCGGAATCCAACCGCGAATTGGCTGTTGGGCGCCACGAGAAGCCAAAAGAACGGAAAACTGAACGCCAATCATTTTGGCGTCCACTTTTTCGCTTACAACTCTTTTGTTTTTACAACATTCATCAGTTAAGTATATAAATTGAATATACCGTTATTTTAGCATTCCTTTGTTATCTTTTTGTTTATAGCTGATTTTCACATTAATTGCCTCTAAATTAGAGGGTTGTATCGAATTGCTTGATGATTCTTAAGATTTAAAAGCCTTTTAATTAAAACAACGTGCATTTAACCTCCATTTTGGTTTGCGAGTTCACGGTTGACGTGTTTTTTACCTCAGAGTATAAAACAGACCTTTAGGTTGGTTACCAGTTCAAAATGGATTTTGCTACTCCGTATGATATTTTACGACATGCTAAAGAAGATTTCTACGAGAATCTTCAATCCAAGAAATGGAACGAACGAAAAGAAGCAATTGGCAAACTGGTAGATATCATGGACAAGAATCCGCGATTAACAACCGACGATGCGTCCGGACATCATCGATTGGTTGGCGAACTGACCAAAGTAAGTTTTCCTTGTTCTTTATATATTCTTACTTGCCTTTAGATTTTGAAACAAGATGCAAATATCAACGTTGCCGCGACTGCTGCAATGGCATTAACTCGATTGGCTCGAGGATCTGGAGTTGCTTTTCGACCGCACTCTCCGGATGTTATTTCTACATGTTTGACACGACTTAAAGAAGTCAAACCAACGTTGCGAGACCCATGTATTGAGTGTTTGGATGCTTGCCATCTATCTTCGACTTTCGACTCTGTTCTTCCGTGTATCAAAGAAGGGTTGGCGATGAAAGCGCCGGGATCCAAACTACAGACCTGCGAGTTCTTCACTCGTGTTATGCTCAACGTCGACTTCCAAACGGCAAAGAAATCTGCTCCAGCAACCAAAGAAATCGTTGAAGAATTGTGCAAAGTAAGCTTTCATAGTCGACAGATGTCTTAACCAGTCACTTGCAGTTGGCATTGGGAAGTGATGCAACGTGTCGAGAAGGTGCAATGAAGTCGTTGGCTGCCTTTTTACGTGCTGTTGGAAAACAGGTTGGAATGCCGTTGCTAGGACCGGTAGCTGAAGACAAACTGAAAATGGCAAAGGTTGACGAGTACTTTGAACAGCTTGCTTCTGAGGTTCCTAAAGAAGAAACCCCACAGTCAACGGTAATTGACATTTCAATTTTGAATTATTTTCTCTACTTCAGTCAATCGAAACAAAAGGTGAAGCGAAGAAAAACGAAACTGCTAACAACAGTGTTCCATCGACTAACCGCGACAAACAACTTTCGGATCTTGGAAAAATGAGCGCCGAAGTTGCTGCTTACGAGTATGTTCGTTTCTAAATCAACTGACATTAAATCTTTTTAGATTCCTTACGCCGTATGATGTGCTCAAACATACGAACGAAGATTTTTACAATGAGCTGCAGTCAAAGAAATGGAGTGAACGCAGAGATGCAATGGGAAATTTAGTGGAGATCATGGACAAGAATCCGCGATTAACAACCGACGATGCGTCCGGACATCATCGATTGGTTGGCGAACTGACCAAAGTAAGTTTTCCTTGTTCTTTATATATTCTTACTTGCCTTTAGATTTTGAAACAAGATGCAAATATCAACGTTGCCGCGACTGCTGCAATGGCATTAACTCGATTGGCTCGAGGATCTGGAGTTGCTTTTCGACCGCACTCTCCGGATGTTATTTCTACATGTTTGACACGACTTAAAGAAGTCAAACCAACGTTGCGAGACCCATGTATTGAGTGTTTGGATGCTTGCCATCTATCTTCGACTTTCGACTCTGTTCTTCCGTGTATCAAAGAAGGGTTGGCGATGAAAGCGCCGGGATCTAAACTACAGACCTGCGAGTTCTTCACTCGTGTTATGCTCAACGTCGACTTCCAAACGGCAAAGAAATCTGCTCCAGCAACCAAAGAAATCGTTGAAGAATTGTGCAAAGTAAGCTTTCATAGTCGACAAATGTCTTAACCAGTCACTTGCAGTTGGCATTGGGAAGTGATGCAACGTGTCGAGAAGGTGCAATGAAGTCGTTGGCTGCCTTTTTACGCGCCGTTGGAAAGCAAAACGGAATGTCATTACTGGGATCGGTAGCTGAAGACAAACTGAAAATGGCAAAGGTTGACGAGTACTTTGAACAATTTGCTGCCAAGCAAACTGTTGTCGAGGAGAAGCCGAAACAAACGGTTTGATCGTGCAATTTCCAACTAATCGTTTATTCGTTGCAGGTTTCAAAGACAGAAATCGCAGTAAAACAAGAAACAGCTCGCAAACCAGAAACTATTAGCAAACAAGAAACGCCCGAGCCTGTGGAACAACTGTAAGTTCGAGGTTATTGGCTCAGTTAACGTTGTTATTTCAGTCAACCAAAAGCGCCGGAACCGCAGATTGTTGAAACTCCAATGGTTCGTGCGTTGAATCAAGCATCATCGGAAATGTTTCAACAAATGCGAACCATTGTTTCTGATGATTTGGCCTCAATGCCGTTGGAGTCATTATTGAACTTGAATCATGTTTATCCTCGAAAAATGAGTAATGTTCCTATTGACAGCGTATGTTTCTATAGATGTTAGCCACACAAACCGCGTTTATTTAGGTCTTAGCTGAACAGATTGAGAGAGATGAGTTGGCATCACTCGATCCAAAAACCGTCATTTCCGAAGCGTTATCGAACTTGAATTCTGCTCAACTGGTTTCCGCGAACTCTGCGATCGTCGCCTTGATGGCTTTGGCCCAAGATTCGTTGAACCAAAAACTCATGGCTGATAAAGCGTTTGCAATTTTGAGCGCAATCATCACCAAATTTCAAGACGTTTCTGAGACCTACACGGGAAATCATGATTCCGAAGAATTTGTTTGCCAAGCATCAAATTTCCTTCTCAAGTTTGTGCCACAACGTACGGTTGCAAGCAAAATCGACAAACCGCTCTTTAAAGCGATTGTCGGCTCTCTGTTGAACATCTCTGCTTCGTGTGGAGAAGGAAACGTAAGATTGCTCCTCAAGATGATCGGTTTCACTTCTGTTTTAGTCGCAGAAAAGCACACGACATCTTCTGCACTGCTTTAGTGAGCACGCCGATGTCAACGTGATCATTTTCTCAGCTTTGGAAATGGCCGCCGATTACATTAACCCGTGTCTTCTGGAAGAATCGAACAATGCCGATTTCGAGTAAGAAACAATTGAAGATGATTACTTGTTTGTTTTTAGTTATCGAAAAATAAGAGAAGGCCACAAGTTACATCACGTCTACTTGCTGATTACACGGGCGTTGGAGCACTGTGAATCGAATGCTGAACGTCGAAATGAACTGGACGTTTACTCGATTCACGTAGCGTTTCGCAATTTGTGTCAACCGATTTACAACCCGACAGTCAAATTGCCACAAAAGTCGAATGTGAAATCCTCAACGTTTTATGTTTTGCAAAAGTTCGTCAAAACTACAATGATCAAGGTAACAAGATGACAAACTAACTGATCATAAAGTCTCTCATTCAGTCGATGATCACTGCCGTTCGATTAGACGAAAAAACCAAACACTCTGACTACGTAATCAAAACGCATCGTGGACTGTTGACTCGTGAACTCCAAACTCATGGCGAAGAAAAACTCGAACAAATGCTCTGTGGTTACACTCATCGTTTGGTTCAGAAGTTTAGTGATGACCATGATTTCAAATTTGTAAGATTAGAAGTCGTGTTCATGATTTTAAAGCTTTCAATTTTTAGGCGTTAGAAAGTTTGTACGCAATTTACAAGCACTGTTTGATTAATCAAAGTTTCGGCAAACTTCGAGATGTTTTTGACAAAACCATCCGTGCATCCGGGTTTGCGCCAGTGATTGAAGACACTTTGGAGAAAATGGATCAGACGTACATGAAGGGAGAAGATATGGACGTTGATCAATATCTGTTCTCGCAGTTCGTCACGGGAAGCACCCTCGATTTGTACAGAATGACCGCTAAGTTGAGTAAAATGATGATCAGCGCTCCGAACATCCAAGAGATCGAAGAATTGGAGTTCGAAAGCGAATTCGTGAATCGACTACGCGAATTTGGACGTGAAAATACGGGCATTGGAACATCGGGATTACAATCTCGTTTGGATGATTTTGGTACCACACTTCAAAACCAAGATCCCAATCGAACGTACACTTTCCGTACTCCCGAAAAGAATCACCAAATGAGCGAAGAAGAAACCTTGAGTTTGTTCCGTACCGTTGTCAAGTAAGTGCTTGTCCAAAGGTAGTCAGTCAATGGAAATGTTTAGACCAAAACGTACAAGTGGAGTGCCAGCAGTCAAGATTCCAGCTCAGATGTTCAATACCGTTCAACGGCATCTGGAGAACAAATGATGTGGAGAGCTCTATTTCTAACAACAAACTTATAACTCGGGTTTTTATTTACGTAAACACTTACATGAGATTTAACCGTCCAAAATAACTGTGTTCATGCCTTTTAACTGTTTTACTTCTTGTGCCTTAAACAACCGCAATCTGTGCTTTTGTCTCAACTTTGTGTTGTTGCTGAAATAAACGAGTGTTCCAAACACACGAATGTTTCCGACGAAAAAACTCTCGTTTCATGCATTCAAGTAATGCCAAACGATGGGGTGGTAGTGTAGCGGCCGGAGGGCCAACCGATGGCCACATTTTTGCGTCTTTTGGCTGCTCGCTCTTCTTTTCCGTCAATTTTTCGCCGCTTTACTTTCGACTTTGACATTCATGAGTTTGAGCTGAAAGGAACGTTTCTTCTTTTTGATTGTTGGCATTCTCGAGCGCCTTAAATCAGAAGACTTGTGAGCAATGAATTCAAATTAATTAGTTTACAATCCAAGTGCTTTGCCGCGAAGTGACCAAACACTTGGCGATTGTCGTCTCCGCTCGTTGATTTTGCGGACGAACGAAAACCGCCGTCTTTGTTGTTATTTCCGAGATACCAACTGTCCGGCTATTTGCGTGCCGTCTTCAACGACGACACGTGCATCAATTTCAGTTCGAGAATCGCCAATGCGTTGCGTCACTTGAAACGCAAGCGAAGTCGCCTAACTGGTTCTAATCTACGAGATAACCCACGATCGTTTTTACGAGAATCGTTCAGTGAAACTCGCTTCTCGTGGTCATTAAACTAACTCCTCGATTACAACGAGCAACTTCGATTTGCAAACTTCGGTGAATAAGTTCGTTAATTGCGGGATAACAGTCGAATTCGCGCTCACAAAGTGGGTCGGCTGACGAGACGCAGGTGTTTGATTGCTTTGTTGTTGTTGTTTCTTTTTTGGAAGCATCAACTGCTGGGGGGCCGACGAGACGGGAAACGGGTTTGCAGGTTGTTCGCGCAGTCGATTTTTCAATGGAAAGAAGACTCACGGTTTCGTTAATCATTGTACCATGCAAAATTGCTAACGATTTTAATTCGCGTTCTACGAATCTTCAGTTTTCGCTTTTGCGACGTCCCGTTGAGATCTCGGGATTCACGTGAGTAAAATTGCGGTCGTTTGGACGTGAACTCTCGGCGATGTTTGCTGTTTGAGTGCGCGAGAATGAAAATCGGTAGTCAACGCGAAATCGGATATTTGACGTACTCCAAAAGCCAAATGATTTGAGTTAAACTGTTGAGTCGGATGCAAGTCGAACTCATCGGCCGACATCTTGTGTCGTCTTGCAGTTGACGATGCGTCTGCAAATCCGCTTATTAAATCCACGGGATTCAAAGCGAAGGTCAATAATCGTTGCGATGACGACGCCAAGTGTTGATTTCGAAGATGCGTGGACGAGTTTCGGCGAAGAAGAATCTTGTCGTCGAAGAGCTGCGTGTTTTTTCGTTGTAATTATAAAGATGTTGTTTGCTTCATGTTCCGGGCGAGTTGTGTCTGCGAGTTCATTTGTCCGCGTGGATGCGCGTTTCTTTGATCTTTGCGTTGCAAGGACCGAAGTGTGGGAACCAAGTGCTTGGAGACATTATCTCGTATTCTTTCTCACTGTCGAGAACTCCACGCGTTTGCATATCATGTTGCTGATCCACCAATTTTCAGGGTTACTTTCGTTTTGTTCCAAGACATTTTCATTGACGGGTTTCTGTGTTTGGAAATGAATTTACATTGAGTACGTGAATTGACCACAAAACTCAAAGGTGAGGTTGAGATTTCGACTTCGTTTAAATATGAACATTAGAACCCAAAATGACGTTGGTAGACAAGTACAAGGACGAAGAGATTCTGTTGAGAAAAGGGTACGCAGAGCGAATACCAATCCCTGAACTGCCGGTTTCACCGATTCCCGAGTTGAAATCCGACTTTCTGTGCACTTCGGTTTCGGGTCTCAGTTTGTCGAATAAATGTGATAACCAACTCAACTCGATCAGTCGAAGTTCTTGTCCGCCGATCTTAAAATTTGGTAAGTCGGCTATTGCTATGTATTCGTTAGCTATTGACTTTTTAGAACGAAAATCTCCGACTGTCGCTGATTTGTCGTTGAACGGTCGTGATCCATTCGCCAATTTGCCATGGAACGTGATGTACGAGATTTTCAAGACTTTCGATTTAAAAGAGCGACTGAAAGCATCGCACGTGTGTCATCGATGGTATCAACTGTTGCGAGATGGTCGATTTCCACTCCCCGATTGCGTGGGAATCAATCTTTTTGAGTCTGAGGTGTGGGAAATGAAGATTTCCAAGAACATCCAAACGGCTGGAAAAGTCGAATGTCTTCAATTGTATGAGTTCGATTTCCTGGACACCATTTTCGAACACTGCAATTCTCCGGGTGTTGTTATCAAAGTTTGGTATTTGTCGCTGGAGTTTTTGGAAAGGGTTTTGCGTAAGTTAGCGAATGCCATTAAACTAATTAGATTTAAATTCAGAAAAAATTACGGAAAAAAACCTACGAATCACGACGATGGACTTATTTCCGTATTCACACGTAAAAGTGCTTCATACAAACACAATTAGAAGGTTGTTTTAGTATTTGGGAACTTCGTTAGTATACGAGTATCTGCCCAACCTGAAAACCTTGACAACTCGACCACACTCTTCCGATCATTTCTTCACGGGAATCTCCATCGATCATTTTCCCAAGTTCGAAAACTTGGATTCTTTGAACGTTGACAACTTCAATTTCGGTTAATTACACATTATTTTTTGAGCAACTTATATGTTTTTAGTCGAAGGCTCAGCTTTTCCTCAGAATCTGCGCAATTTGGATTGGCAATCAAGAAACGATTCGGTGCTGGATTCGTTCATTGAACAAATCCAAACGCTAAGGCGTTTGGAGTGCTTGTCCGTTGGAAACGCAACGTTTTCTGGCACGTCTTTCCTGAATTTCATACAAAACATTAGCTACTGGAACATGCCGGTGCTTCAATATCTGCATCTGAAACTGGTTAAATTCAACGTCCATCAGGCATTGAACTTGGACTTTTCAACGCTGAAAATACTTCGTTCGTTGAAGGTTCTCAGGCTGGAGTTGTGTTACGGACTCATTCAGTTGATTACGGAGCTTTTTCTCGGTCTGACCGGGTAAGTGATTAGCAACAGTTCCAATCGAAGTGTGAACTTCAGACCAAACTTTCGGATTCTATCCGTCGCGCTTTTGACCGACCAAAAAGAGTTTTTGATCGGCGATTTCTTTAAAATGGCATCGATTTTGGCCAAACGAGACGTCAAAGTTCATTTGACGGTCATGGAACCAAAGTAAAGTTTACGTGGACCTTCAATTCTGACAATCGTTTATTTAGAGATCCCCCGAGAAAAGAGCAATCGGAAATCAGACCGGAAGCAGATGTCATTCAACACGTGGCTTGCAACTCAATTTTTGCCGATTTGTTGACAAAATTTGAGGCCTCTTTCGTCACCGATTTGTCGCTTCTACACGCGATTTTCGCGGCACCACTTTACGCGAATCTAACGGAAATCAAATTCATTCAATGTCCTAGTGTCGATGATGCGATTTTAAGCAAAATTGCAATCGTGAGTTGATTTCCGGTCTTCAATTTGCATTGTGATTGTTTAGAGTTGTCCATCTCTGACTCGACTGTTGATTTTAAGTTGCCACGATGTTTCTAAAGTTGGATTACGACACTTTGTGGACACTTTTCACAGTCGTCGTTCCGAGCAGCTTCGAATCGTTTGGCATCGTGATCGGAATCCTGCCACCTCGTTCATAACTGATTTCTTCCTCAGTTTAACCAACGAAAGTTCGTGTATTAGTGAGGGATTAAGTGTTCGTTGTTATCGGAAACAATTTCGCTCACGTTTTGGCGAATTGGTTGTCGTTTGGAGTGGAACGAAGATGTTGAAAATACAAGTAAGTACTTAAACAATGACACCAAATGAATGTGCTGTAGGACTACGATACTTTCGAACAATCTCGCGTACTTGGTTGTGTTCTGCCTTCAGTTATGGAACAGGGATCAGAAGCCACGAGTTTGTAGTTCAAATACCATTCACTGTTCCAATTTTTCTGTTGATCTAGTCACTGCAGTTCAAATCTACTGCTTTCGTTTGTCTCGCTTTAACTTCGTCTTTCATTCTTCTTTCATTATCACGTTCTACAACTAACTCCCGGTGTTCATTTTGTCTTTTTAAATTTGCCATAACATGTTAATGGAGCTCAAATAAACTTTTAAAGTATTGATGGAATGCTTGAAAGTTGCTGTCAAAGTTTATTGCCCGTGGTCAAAAGAATAAGGTAGTCAGAGCAGAGAACTTCTCTCCGTCAATCACGAGGTTTCCGATTTAGGCGTCTTCTCAACATTTAACGACTGTTCACTGTTCTGCTCCACACTTTTTTGCCCGTCCTTTTGAGTTGTCTCCTAAACTTTGACTGTTGAAATGCTGGTCACTTGAAACCGTACAGGTTGTTTTTGTTTGCGTTTGTTGCGAAGATCGTAGATTCCAGCATCAAAACGACAGAACCATTTTCGTATTGTTTCATATGACATTGAGTGTGGACCGCACTCTCGATTCAAACGAAAACAAGCGGTCACTGGAGAACCACAGTTCTGGTATTCGTCAAGTAGAATCTTGCGGTTAATTTGTTGTTTTGACAAGCGCGGTTCCTGAAATTTGGGTTTCGTCTATTGAGAAATGAAAGGACTTACGCGACTTTGATGCTTCGTATTGGCTGCGGAAATAACATCGATTTTCGCTGAGTGGTTTTGAACCGATTTCGACTTCTTTGCTTCCGCCCTTTGAGCAAACTCGTTGGCCGTTTTTTCGAGTCTTTCAATCAATTGGTATCGTTGACGCACGTTCTCTAGTAAGCTGAAACAAATAGAAGTCAAATCAAGTGACTTACATGTAATTACGGCAAATCAAGTTGATCACATCGTTGGGAAACCCCGGTTTGTTGGACGCTTGAGCAGAATTGTCAAGCATCTTCTTATTGTAAATCGACCGTTCAGTTGAGACTTGATCGGCTATGAGTTCACATTTCAACAAACAGAAAGAAAAGTAGGAAATTTGCATATGAATATTAGACATTCCTGCGCTTGTTGATTATTTCGGAGCGTCCAGAGAATAGATTTCGACGTGTGTTATTCGTAGAGTATATTCAAACTTGTCGAATAGTTTATTCACAATACAACTTCACAACGTGATTTTAATTGCCGAGTATCTTACTTTTATTGAGGTAGACCGATGGAACGGGTCTCTTCATTCCCTTCAACAACTCAACGGTCGTTTTTCCTGTTTGTTTGTATTCGAAGTCGATCATTTGTCGCCAAAAACCTAAATTTGGCGCGATGAGTGGTCGAGCACTAGAATTTTAAAGGTCATTTATAAATACGATTATGCTACCTGAGCACGTCATAGTACGCTTTCTCAAGAGTTAGGTTTTCGTGAATGAGCAGATATACCATGCAGATTGTTGCTGATCTAAATTGAGCTAGTAACTCGAGAATACGCTCGTTGTCTACCTGCTTACACCTGCTGCACAGTATACGATGATTTTCCCTCCGTAAAACAAATCGTAATTCTATTGTGAAGTCAAACTTATCTTTTCTTTTGCATGTTTAATGAAATCAGCAGTTTGAACGAAGTATTTGTTGATCTCAAACATCTCGGAATCATCGCCTTTTACATCCATATACTCGGTTTGCGCAATTCGTAATGGCTTTGGAAGGTTCGTACAATCAACAGCATGAGTGATCCCCAATTCTCTGAACTTTCTTTCGGACAACGCTCCATAACCTGCAAAATCGATCGAGTCGATGGTCAATTTGATTACCTGCAATGAACAAATAGGGACGCAATTCGCAAACAGAAAAAAGTTTCTCAACACGAGTTGGACGCTTCGATTTCTCTTCGTCCATTCGTTCAATCCAAAGAGTGTAATCAGAGCTGTAATACGGAAATTACTTATCGTCTAATTAAATGTCAGAAGGCGAGTTGTTAATCGCGTGTCTCATAGAAACTTCAGAGTTCACTGCCAAAGACTTTGTTCGTGTACTTCAGCGAAATGTGAGCGAGAGAAGGGACTGCAGAGAAAAGCCACACGTGTTGTGATTTCCCGGTGGTCGCTTTGGCCCAATCGCATCTTTTAACCTGCAGCTGTAGTCTGCAAGATTGAAACAATCCAGAGTGTTAGCCTCAAATTAATGGCAGTTTAGTCGATTTGACAAATATTATAACAACGTCGGTGGTTGATAGGAAAACAGATGTAAATAGATGTTTGATGAGCTTATTAACCGTTTACATTTATTCCTGTCATGACTATACAATTTAAATTCCTGATACAACAATTAACACGCATTTCGAGGTTCTAATTGAATTCATGGCCTAATGATAAAGACGGCAAAAATGGCAATCAAAATTGAATGTCCGTTGAGTACCCGATTGGAAGTAGCGGAAGAAAGACGGCGATAGAAAGTGGCTTCTTCATTCTCTACGTACCCGAAATTTCGGGTTGATCCCGCGTAACAGAACTTTCGATTTTTACAAATACACTCCTGAATGTCTACTGTTGGGTGTAGCTTCTTACACGTGTTGTCTCCTCGTTTCTCCAATTCTCGTTCTTCGATTGCCCCAAGACGCTCGGCACATCCACGTATGGTTAGTGATGTCGCCGAGTCGTGATCTGTTAGGACCAACGACTGACAATAACTGTGAGCACAATCTTGTTTAGGCAAACTGCTGACATTCTTCGGAGATGAACAATCCGCACGAATGAATTCAGAAGACGGGAAACGAGCACGTCGAATTTCCAACAAATTTCGAATCGCCTGTTGATTATCAGCACCAATCGAGTGCCACGGAGAAGCACAATGAAAACACCAGTTCTTTGTTCGCTTTTCCAAAATTGCAATGTCACTTTGTTGAGGACCTGATTTTAATTTCGCTGCGTATGTTGCATCCAAACGACTTTCGATCGGCACACGATGAACAGGAGAACTTGGCGGATAAACTAAAACAAAGAAAAAGGTAATTAAAAGATCGTTCTTATGACTTGAACGAGTTGGATAGTCGCTGTAGTGTCCGTTCTGATATGCTTGAGCCATTGGATCGTAATGTTCACGTCTTCCGTGCCTCGACCACTCTCGTTCTTCGCTGTACATCGACGGACTTCGACCGAACGGATTTTTACTGCCCATTTGCACTTCGAATGCTCGACTTTCCTCCGCCTTGATCTGGAAGTTACTTGACCATAAGAACAAGCACTTCATCTCTTACCTGTGATATCCTTCTGGATTCGTCTGCTTCCGACCATGATCGCACGTTCGTTATTTCCGAAACAAAAACCACGAAACCAACGAAACCGCGCAAACGCATCAAAACCGTCCGATGTTCTGCGTTTGCTGTCGTTTTGGCCAATTCGACGCAACTAAAAGACGCGAAATTTTAAACGGTCGTTACGCGAGACGTCTCTTTCGCGCTCAATTCGCAAAAAATCGACAGTGAACGTGGCAAGTACGCAGAAAATTAGGCGATTCCTTGACACAAGAGCAAAATTGAGCGAAAACAAATTGAGAACACGCAAAAGGCCCGGAGACAAAATGTGACTCACAATATTTTACGGATGAATGAAACAACTGCGCAAAATTTCCTACGCCGTTGTTCCGCCCGTCAAACACTCACGTTCTACAGGCGGCTTCAAGTTGCTTATGATCACATAAGCGTTGCGTAAAAAAGTACTCTCTTGTCGTTCTCGATTTGCGTCTCATGCGTTTCAGGAAAGACGTGCGCCGACTATAGAACTCGCGAAAGCCGCCAATAAGCTGCGGATTGCAAGTGTTTTTCTGTCGCCAAAAACGTCAAGCTGTGCTTTCGATTGGCAGATAAAAGCAAAATAATTCACAAATGTCGTGGGATCGACGCACCCAAAATTGAAAAGGAATCACGGTTTACGACTTTGGGAACACGAAACGACCAAGACGCGCGATTGTCGTGGCTGAAGACCCCGAAGATTCTCGACAAATTCTCTCGCTTAATGACTTCTCGATCTGTTGGCTGCCCGAAGCAAAACATCGACGCACGTTTACCGTTCAAAACGCGTTTAACCGGAAAATTTGAATAGATGGATCGGAAACCAACAATGGAGGAATGGGCGGTAGATCCGTCGAGTCGGCACTCTAATCTCAAGGTCAATCAAAAGCACCGCAAAGTTTACATTGAAAAAGCGACGAGAGCAACGATACTCTCGAGCATAACAAAATCGGCAACTGATGTCGCTCATTCGGTTTGCGGTTCCACACGTCCGAGCGACCTTCTTTTTGATGCGCGAGAGTTCCCGTTAACGGACAGCGCTTGTAATTGATCCACCAGTGAACAAGCCGAAAAGTCATGAGTGAATGCACACACTGCGTTTGCTACTCCGATTCTCGTACAAACTCCACTTCTTCGAATTGAACAGCAGTTTATCTACAGAATTACAGAGCATTAACATTTGCACCAGTTTATGTTGTCACACAGAGAAAAGAAACTACGTAAATTACAATAACTGGAAGGTCAACATTTGAACCAAAGAGATGCGGATGAGTTGTCAGATGTTTCGACTCCATTGAACAGGTAGTTAAACAACGTGCACTTGCCGTCATTCTCCGGTTCAAACAAAAATGCCGCGCAATTGTAATTTCTGATTTGACTGCACTGTGTTCGACAAATTGCTTCTTCCAAAACAAAACCACCAAACTTTCCGCGGCTTATGATCGTCGTCACGTTCACTTGATCGACTTGATGCCGAAAACCTTTGATGCAATCAGCTAGAAAGTTCGATTATATAAATGAAGTTGATACAAAACTCACTCATTTCTGTTGGAATTGTAGTTGATGGCCATTCGGTGGTTTTACGTAGTCGAGTCCTAACATCAGATTCATTTCGATTGATTACTATAACGGGAGTTACAATCTCTTGTTCGGCAATCGCATTCATCTTTTGCGGTAATGTGTCTTCTGCAGTCGTTCCAGACCATGTGGTTAGTTCGGAATCTGTCGCGTCGGAAAGTGGATTACCAGTGGTTAATTTCGGATATTCATTCTCGGCAGTTGGACTCACATCGGTTGTTAAACCACCGTTTGGATGTCCGGTTGTCAATTCGGGATAATCATCTCCAGATTTTGTTGTTTCCAACGGCAAATCAGTTGTCAGACCATCCAATGGTTTTCCGGTTGTTAATTCATTGTTCGGTGGCTGATCGCTTGTGAGTCCTTCTGACGATTGAGTTGTTAGACCATCGAGATTTTGAGTAGTCAAGTAATCAAGGTTTTGAGTTGTTAGATAATCCAGTTCTTGAGTTGATAAGACGCCTAATTCGGTTGTCCATGGACCATGTGGATAGGTAAAGTCCGGATCCTCGGTTCCAGCTGGTAATACAGTCGTTCGTTTTGTCGGTTTTGAATCTGAAGGTGGACGACGAGTTGGTTTGGTTGTCTTAACAGGCTCTTCGGTTGTCAATCCTTGATTTGCAGGCCAAGTTGCTGAATCGGTTTCACCAACAGTTTCATCGGTTGGAACAACATCAAGATCTTGTGTTGTTGGTTGTAATTCGCTCGGATCAGTTGGATTTTCAGTTTCCAGGTTTTGAGTTGTCATTTCAGCAAAAGGAACAGAAGCCGAGTCGGTTTGCTCAGGATTGAAAGTTGAGGGTTCATCAGTTGTACCCAAATAGCCACCTTGAGTGCTTGCTTCATCGATTACTTCTGGTGTTTGTCCTAAAAAATACAAAGTAATTTACAGAATTTTAATTTTAACTACAAAAAATAAACGCTTTTCGAAGGGATACAATTGTAATATTATAGTTAAACATACCGGTTTGAGTTGTTGACTGGTAGATTCCTTCAGATGTAGTTTTATCTTCGGCATCAGGGGCAGTAGGAGCCATTTCTGATGTTTTTTCTCCTCCGTTTCCAGGTATTTGCGATGTAGTTTCGACTTCATCGGTTGACTGTGACAATCCACTGCTTTTTGTTTCCGATGAAGTTGATTGAGAGCTTTCAAGATCTTGAGTGGAACCTGCCGGAGTTCCGGTTTCTTCAGTTTGGGCTCCTCTTGTGGAATCGGAATTGGATTCCACGGTCGTATAGTAGGTTCCAGTCCAACCAGGAGTCGTCGCGGTGTTCCAGAAATTATCTGTTGCTTATGAAACGCACTATTTACACGTTTGTCTAAAACTTACCGGAGCTGTCTGTTTCACTGGACGACGCTATTGTAGCTTCGGAACTTGGCAAAACGCTTGTAGCCTCACTTTCTGCTCCAGTTTGTTCCGTTGCTTCGGATCCAGAATCCGTAACCGTAGATTGCGCAGTTGCAGTCTCCGACATACCAACATCCGTGCTTCCGGTAAGCTCTGCAGTCGAATCGCTGTTTCCACTAAGTTCTGTAGCAGCAGCGGTCGTTCCACTTGATGATTCTGTTCCAGCTGACAATTAAGTTAGAAATGTGTTCTAAAGATATCTTACCACTTTCCGAGCTTCTAGTGTCGCCAGTTGCCGCCGTGCCGGTTGAGCCCAATTCAGTGACTGCAGTTGATTCGTCGCTGGTTCCCGCCGATGAGTCCGAAGACGATGTAGATTCGATTGTACTTGAATCCGTTTGTCCCGAAGCTGCAGTACCCGAACTTTCTGTCGAATCGGTTTGTAAGCTCGAGTCCGTTACGAAATTTGTCGTCTGGCTGTTTGCCGTTTGTGAAGAGTCAGTTTCTAAAGAAAACATTTCTAAAATTTACTAAGAATTCAGTTACCCCCACTAGAAGCGTCTGTCACCGCTGTTACTGAACTTCCACCAGTTGAATCACTTGCTGAAGAACAAATTTTTTAGGTTTATAATTTACGCTTACCACTTGAGCTACTGGGTATTTCAGTTGCTACAGAAGATTCTGTCGATGAACCAGTTGCTTTGCTTGGCGACGTTTCACCATCTGTGCTTCCTGAGCTTTCACTCGCTTGGCTCGATTGTTCAGTTCCGCCGCTCGATACTTCCGTGGATCCAACACTTGATTCCGTTGCTGAATTCGTACTTCCTTCACTCGATTTATCAGATGATGATTCAGAAAATCCACCAGTAACAACAACTGTTGTTCCTTCGGTCGAGACTTCTGTTCCAGCCGTTGTCTCCATTGTCGTTATTACAACCGGTCGTACGGGAATCGTAAAGTTTAGAGATGGTGGAAGAGTTGGAAGAGTGTGAGCTAAACAAATTGCGTTTATCTCAATTAAATTGATGGATTTTATTCTTACTTGCTTTTGTGGTTGTACCAGAACTTGAAGTCGTTGAACTGGATTTCGCTGTACTCGTGCTTAAGCGAAAGTGATATTGATCTTAAAATAAACCAAAACAAACCTTGTAAACGTTGGTAGAACAATTGTGAAGAGCTTTGTTGTGCTGGTCGATGCCGTTGACGAACTGAAAACACGAACAATTATAATTTATTGAATAGAACCTGACCGTGTACTTGTTGAAGCCCCAGTACTGGTTGAGGTTTGAGTGCCGCTGGATGCCAAAGTACTGCTTGGAACCGTCGAGCTGGTCGAAGTTCTAGTACTGCTAGAAGATTGAGCAGTACTGGTTGATTGAGTTGCGGTTCCAGTACTTGTTGTCGTTTGTTTTGTGCTGCTTGGTGTACTGGTGACTCTAAATAGATTTGAGATATTGAACAAAGAAAAGTCCTACGTGGTTCCAGTTGTTGAGGTTAGTGAACTAGCAATTGATGTTGAAGGATTTGACGTACTAGTAGATGTTAAGGGGAGTGTGAATGTCAAATTTAACGCGACTGTTGATGTTGACGGTTTCTGAGTTGTGCTATATAAAAAGATTATAATAGTTTAAGAATCGATCAACCTAGTCGCTGTGCTGGTAGACGATGTCAATGGTGTTGTTGTTGATGTCTTCAGGACTGTAAAACATGAGTTAATAAGAGTTTTATTATTTCTTTTAAACCTTCAGTGGTCGTTTTTGTTGTTGATTCGTATTCCGTTTGCGTTGCTAAACTTCGAATATTACACTTTAAATATTCTTTAGCTTACCAGTCATATCGTCATAATCGATAGCGCCCGGTTTGGATGTCGGTTTGCTTGCAATGGTCGTCGCTTTTGATGCGGTAGTCGTTGTAGTGGGACTTGTTGTCGTCGTTGAACTGGATTTCGCTGTACTCGTGCTTAAGCAAAAGTGATATTGATCTTTAAATAAACCAAAACAAACCTTGTAAACGTTGGTAGAACAATTGTGAAGAGCTTTGTTGTGCTGGTCGATGCCGTTGACGAACTGAAAACACGAACAATTATAATTTATTGAATAGAACCTGACCGTGTACTTGTTGAAGCCCCAGTACTGGTTGAGGTTTGAGTGCCGCTGGATGCCAAAGTACTGCTTGGAACCGTCGAGCTGGTCGAAGTTCTAGTACTGCTAGAAGATTGAGCAGTACTGGTTGATTGAGTTGCGGTTCCAGTACTTGTTGTCGTTTGTTTTGTGCTGCTTGGTGTACTGGTGACTCTAAATAGATTTGAGATATTGAACAAAGAAAAGTCCTACGTGGTTCCAGTTGTTGAGGTTAGTGAACTAGCAATTGATGTTGAAGGATTTGACGTACTAGTAGATGTACTAGATGGAATTGTACTAGTTGATGAACTCAATGATGTCGTGGGACTTGTGGAAGAGCTTGTTTGCTGTACGGTTGTTGTTAGAATCGTCGAGGAATCAGTCGTAGTTGGAACAGTCGTGGAATCAGTCGACGTTTGCATAGCTAGAATCCATTAACTCAGAGGATTGTATTTTTTAACTCTATGGTCCCACTAAACGTTAATTTTATTGGTCGCAAACGCAACCACAGACTACACATGAATTCGTAGTTGAAAAAGCGCGTTTACTCAACTGTTTGCAATATGTTGAATCAATCTAACACACGAATTTTGTTGGGCGAACGCTCTCTCAGTCGACTTCTTTGTGGTCGATTTTGTGTCGATGAAGATGAGTGTGAAAAAGAGCGTAAGTTAGAAGTAAAAAGTCTAAGTAACATTTTCTTCTAGAAAGATGTTCTCGACCCGTGTCATCAGGAGTTAACAGCCGACGACAATTTGAAGCTGATTGACTTCGTGAAAAAAACCCGGTCTTATGGGATCATCAGCATCCGCATTACAACGTACGGGGTCGAAAAGCGGCAACGTGGAATACGTTCTTTAAACAGGTCAAGTTATCGAATCCCGCGTTCACAGGTATGAACCTGGAAAGGAATACGATTCGATCGAATTTTAGTGCAAATTCTGAAAATCCGGCTCACATACATAAAACATTGTTTGTTCCACTACGCAAATACGCCTATCAGCGAGCTCCTTCCGCATCTCGATTTTTTGATCGAAGAAAAAGAGAAATGGTATGTTCAGTGTAAACAATTAGATTAATCACAATTTTAGGGTTCAAAAACAATCGGTCTTGAAGCGACGACGTGAAGAGAGCCAATCGGAAAAAAGCGATGAAGACAACCAAGACACGAATGTGCGACAAGAAAACGAAAATCTACGAAATTTGTTTGGTAAGTAAAATTCGAATATTCCCAGTCATTTCGTTGTATTTAGAGCGCATTGAACACGCAATTGAAACGCGTGGAAAGGACTGGGAGCACATTTTCATCGGAGCAATTACAAACTGTACGCTGGAGCTGCAAATGCATGAAAGGTTTCGAAGCGTGAACACGTTTCTTGACAGATGGTTCAACAACAACCGAAGATTCTACGTGTACGGGATTTTTTATGCAAACGGGAAATGTGCATACGTGGGAAAATCGTGCGTTGCTTATCAACTATTTATTAAAACTAAATCACTCGGGCGATTATTCCACCGACTTTCCGATTTGCAACCCGACAGCAAGCGACATTGGCAGGAACCGGATGCTACCGTCCAGAGAGCACTCAAAGCAGCTTTCAATTCGCACGGTATCAAAGCCGCCGTCCTTGTGGCCGGACTCACCGAAGAAGAATCGTTAGAGATCGAGGCAATAGCGATCCGAGTGTTTCATCCAGAATTGAATTTACAACATGCCAAAACGGAACCAAGTCAAGAAGACAAGCGACGCGTGTACGAGCTCATCTCCGATGAAAAAATTGAAGGTCTAATCGTGGCGAATTCTTCGAACAACTTGTTGTGGGCTATCATCAATCGGGAGAATGGGAAAATAGACGAAGATGAATTCGTTTCCTGCTGTTCAATTTGTTCGCGAACACACTCAAAGAAATATCATCTCTGCGAGTGAGTTCAATCTGAATATTGACGGTTAATTTGTTTTATAGATTGTGCAGGTCATTGCAAACCGAAATGGTCAATCTCAAGGCCATGCGAGGTAATTTGAACGTTAAATTTTAGTTAACGTGTGTTTAGACGCCCTCGATATCTACCATCCAAACTTCGAAGAAAAAATTGACGCAGCAAACAGAAAAATCAATGCACTTGAAGCTTTGATCTTGGAAGAAAAGAAGAAATCGCCTTGGTATTGTTGTCACAAAGAACGATCAACAAGCAACGACGCGCTGTCTACCAGCAATGTGGAAACCTCTCGAGCAGCCTTAATGGCAAACACAAATCGTGAAGATTCTTCAATAATAGTCGACGTGTTAGAAGGTCATCCGATCGAATTGGATAGTCTGTTGACTCCCCCATCGGCGAAGAAGTCAAAACCGAATGTTGTAGACGAAGCATCGATCAATTCTCTTGTGGGAATCGACGAATCGGTAAATGAAAACACTGGTATGTTAAATTTGTCCATTTCCATGCTTTGATTGTTATGTTAAGGTTTGATTTCGCAGTACTTTGCGGATGAAGTCGAGAACGAAAAAGAAAAGTCATCAATCGACAATCGAATGCTCCTGAAATTGAATTGTGCGATGGACAAGGTGTTGGAGGCTTTCGAGTTCGTTGAGTACGCCGCTTTCGTTTCAATGGAGGAAGTCAAGACCGGTCGTTCCACAAAAGGAGTGCCAATCGTAGTAAGTTCACAAATTTAATCAGAGCACAGAAAATGTTTTAGATCGAAAATGAAACTGTCAGCGTACTGATAACTTCGTTTCGGAATGGCATAGTAAAGAACAAAGAAATCGTTCTGAACGGGGAAACGATGAATAAATGTCGCATGCTGAATCGGGATACAATCGTCTGTTATTCGAAAGTGCGTTTTTTTGCTGCATATTCATTCGAAAACGGTAAGTCGTGGATTTTAGTATCCAATATGTTTTATATTTTAAGGGTTCCTAGCTCTGTTGTTCGACATAACTCATGAAGAATTCCTACCGCGTTTGGCTGATCGCGCACTCAACACTCTTATCGACAAAATGAAAACACCAAATTAACTGCTCAACTCGCCATATACAATTAGCATGTCTTTCTTACTTTCAATAAATTAATTTTCTCGTCCAACAATCGAGATCAGTGATTGAAGCGCGAGTCGTTAGTTTCTACTTATCACTGTAACACTTAACCTTTTTATCAGTGAATCACTTGGTCCTCCAGAGTAGAGGACCATCTGGAGAAGAAAAAGTAACCGTACCTGTGCTCGTTGGAGATGTTTGAAGGGTTGAAGCTGAAACAAAATATTTAGTTTTTTTAAATGAATCTCAATCTAATACATGAACTGCTGGTTGATTGCAGAGTCGTAGTGCTTGTCGATTTGGTCGAAGTAGTAGCCTGTTGAGTGGACGTTGCTGAATCGATATACATTATTTAAGTGTTCCAATTCTCGTATAGCAATATTGCTTATACGCGCTCTTCAGTTTGCTATATTTGTCGATTGTATCCGCATTTTTTGATAGTCATTGATTTTGCGCTTCGCTGAACGCTTCACGTGTTAAAGTTGGTCGCCGAGCGACTCAACCGGACGTTTTTGTTTCCACACCCACTAACACTTTGGCCAAAGGCGAAGGAGGAATGTAATTTGCATGCTATTCGTCTCTTCCTTCGCTTGCTGTCAATACGAACAAGCCTCAATTTGCATTCGAAGTGTTCGAATGATTAAAGCGATTGGGTTGTTGTTCGCTGCAAATCTCCGTTTTGAGTTTATTGTTGATTTCCGTCGCCCACTTAGTTTGTCGACATCCGTTGCATGATGTCGAGAGGAAGGATAAGAAATTGGACGTTGCGAGCGGTCGAATTTGGAAGTCAAAGCGACATAACGGCCGATTGGACGGCATCTCGAATTTGATTAGCGTCTGCGCTCTTTGCTGTCTTCTGGAGACTATTGCAAACAAGCAGTCGTGTTTGTTTTTCGCCACTGGCAAAAAGATTTCATTTTTGGTTAATTGCGAGTATTGTGACAAGTGGGCATCTTGCAACCGGAAGAAGCGTTCGACTACAAGTCCCCTTTTAGAGCTTTATATTCGACAGTTAACTTCCGTTTAATTACGTTTGTATGATCTGTTTGTCTGGACCATTTAAACTCATCGGATTTGCAATTAGTCCCAATTGGCTCTGTTTTCTCGAGTATAAAAAAAACAAGTTGAAAAGAAGAAAAAGAAGGCGGAGTTTGCTGTTTTTTGCTGTCCGCTTTAACTCTTCCGCTCGTCTTGGCAATTTGGCCAATGTGTCAAAATCTAACTCTTCGTTTTTAGCCGTGCGAATGACTGACGAGCACTGATACTTTGTTTGGTTTACGATAATGTTGACCGTTTATGGGCTTTTGCTTCTAACAATCTACTGCTTTCAACCGAGTAGTGGACAACCGTGGTTATCGAATGATTTTCCGATCTCGTCGCACGATCTTCGCGTTGTGAACACTCAGCAATCGACGGCCACTATCTGCCGTTACTGTCTTTGTGATCAACCGACGCGTACAGTTACCTGTGCGTCGGCTAATCTTCGCTTGAAAACCGTTGTGTTGCCGTCGTGGGCCGAAACTTTTCACGCACACAACGTTTCCGTTCCCGAGTTCCCACACTTTGCATACCATTCGGGATTGAAAGTAGTTCGAATTAACTTCTGCGCTCTTCGACATCTACATCCGCTTTCGTTTGTTCCATTACCGAACCTTGAGACTATTCACTTAAACGACAATGTCATCGAAGCCTTAGCTGAAGGTCTATTTCGTCGACTTACACACCTTCAAGTACTGAGTTTGTCACGAAATCGAATTAGAAATTTGGAAGCCTTGGAATGGACACTTCCGCACGCACTTATTCTCGAACGTTTACACTTGGACTCGAATCCCATTCAACTTGGTGTTTCCGTCGGTTCAACTGTCGAATGGCCGGCTACACGTCAATTATTTCTCTCAAACACGAACATTCAATTATTGAACTCAACGCATATGGTCTTTAAAGTAAGACATCACTGACCAACATGGCTATTAATTGGATGTTGTTTTTAGGCGTCGACTGTTTGTTCGCATATTGAATGTCGTACATTGAAATTGAATGAACGAATTTGGTCATCACTTACGACTCTCGATCTCTCCGAGAACTTCGAATTAGAAATTGACGGAAGTGGAATTCAAGATTTTTTCCAAAACATCACAACTTTGCGTCTTGCTAAATGTCGACTTTCACCGTCGCTCTTGAATTGGATTGATTCGGATTCCAACTCGCTACGACATTTGGATTTGTCCGAAGCCCAACTCAATGATAACAATTCAGTTCGTCAATGGCATCACTGCTCATCATCGCTCGAATGGTTGGACATTTCTGCAATGAGTCTTACGAGTTTGCATATTTCAAATCGTTGTTCATCTCTTCAGTGGTTGTATGCCGAACGAAATGTTCTCGAAGCAGTCAAACTCGACTCTCTTTCGCTTCGTGGAGTTCATTTGCGTTCCAATCACTTGCGCCGATGGCCTCTACAAACGGGTCCAGACGCCGACACGTATTCGCATTTGGAGTATTTGGATTTAGCTCAAAATCAATTGGACGAGTTGCCCGAACGTTCTCTCCATGTTCTGCCTTCGCTTCAAACTTTGGACTTATCAGAAAACCGGCTCACAAGCATCTCACGCCACGCTTTACCAACATTGGAACTTCGGCTTCAAACTTTGAATCTTTCAAGTAACTACATCGACAATCTACATCTACCGGTTCTTCCATCACTTGCGGTTCTCGATCTTTCAGCCAACAATCTCGCATCGTTGAATGCTGATTTCTGGCATGCACTCCCAATTCTATCACGACTTCGTCTCGGCCACAATCCGCAAGCATTACTAATTGATTGGAATGCAATGGCTAGTTCAACTCAATTAACCGAACTGGACATAAGTCATCAAATGCTTGGTTCAGTGCCGCCACTCTACGGTCTCAAACACCTACGATCTTTAATCATGAACGGAAACCACATCGCCTACTTAGACGGATCACTACTTCCACCCTGCTTGTTAAGTCTTAATGCTCATGACAATTTGATTCATTCACTCGGCAATTTTACTGAAACCCAATTCACGTGTCTCAAAGAATTGGATTTGAGTGTGAATCCGCTTAACTGCGATTGTTCGTTGGCCATTTTGGCGCCAATCCTCGAACATCAGCCCGGATTTGAGGTAAGTAATAGCGAAAGGAAATTTGATCTTCGAAAAATGAAGTGACGTTCAAAACTCAAGAACCTAAACGCAATACAACGAAAACGTTTTTAGGATCGCACGCAGTATTATTGTTTCGCTGACAGTTGGCAACATCCACTTCAATCATACGTTCAATCGGCGGAATTTTGTCGGGAACAAGCAGAAGGTGATCGGTTCGTTTCGCTCTTCCTCAACTTTTTGGGTCTGTTGGCTGCGTTCGTTATTATTGCGGGAGTATCGGCAATTGCAATGCTTCGCGTTTGCTCGACCCTCAGCAAACGTATGATGCCCTTCTCGTACAAACCCGTGATTCAATCCGAAATACCAGTCGATCTTTGAATTCATTTCTTCTACGGGTTTTTGTTACTGTAAAAAGTTTTCGAATAAACTTTGACTTGTACTTCGTGACAGAGAGCCATTATATCGCATTGGCAATACCAGAGATTGGTTTTATTGTCCGAGAAGAAGAAATTCGCGTTTTACAATCGTACATTATTTCAAACGGACTGCTGATTTCCGTTTTGGTCTCCAGAGACAAGACGACTCGTCAGTAGCGACGACGTTTTTGCTATTCCACCACTCAGTTGGACCGCAATGTTTTACGCGCAACGGACACGAGCGATGAAAAGCCGTCGAATTGATGAGCGGCACGATTCTGCCCTACTGATAAATGAGATATTTCGTATTCCTCACTTCACGTCCACGGAAAATTCGCAAGTTTCCGGACGGATGTGAAGACCTAGTAGATTCATTTCGGTCTTCCACTTCACAATAAATCAAAGTGCTTAGATTGAGACCCAAAAAAGAAAGAAATAGCGAGAATCAGACGTGTACTCAAGTGCCGTAACAAGCTTGTAAACACTTAGCAAACGAATTGAACTTACGATCGAGTTTCATTGTTGTTGTCGGTTCGGATTCAGTAATGCTGGCTTCAAATTACGGGGTAATGAAATGAACAGTCGAAAAGCCTACCAGTCATCCAATCGTAATCGAAGTTTGCGGCATTTGATTGTAAACTGACTGCAAACACGGAAATCACATCAATCGAACAACCCACTAACCTTCCATTAGAAATACAGTAAACAAGAAGATAAACGGTATTGGAATTGACCTTCCAATACATCGATGCGCATATTTGGGTCGACGTCTCATTACCGACCAAATTGCTGTGATCCCGCTTCTCAGTTTGAGATCAAACAATTCGGCCAAATTGCGTGGGCGAAGAAAATTGGAGGCCGACGGCGAAGTTTTACGTCCAACTCTTTAGCCTCAGAACGCATGAAAACAGAAGAATGTTGACGAGTAGGCGACGATAAGCGTTCGATTTCACTCAACGAGAACGAATCGAAATCGCTGTGCGTACGCTTCAAATGATTGGGATTAGCGGTTCCGATACCGATGTCAATCGATGTGCTTGTGTATCGACGAAGAGATCATTTGCCTCTCACACGTACGTTTCCGACGGACAAATCGGATTTACTTCATTAGTTGCGGATTAACCGTATCGTTCAGTGTGTTCGTTCGCCGAACCGATAGTTATTTGAATGTTGCCGTTGCGCAATTGGATTTCAATCTACAGATTGTCGATTGTATTCGAGCCACAAGTCGCGAGTTCAAAAACAAAACAAAGCGATTAGAACAGTCAGCTTGTTTTATCGTGTTGACCACAATCTTCAACCGAAACAAAACATTCGGACATAAGTCTGATGACTTAATTCTAAGTGGCGGTTATCAAGCGTAGTCGATAAAGATCATCAATAGAAATGGTCGGAAATGCGGCTGCGTACGATCTTCAATTGATAGCCGAATAGGTGGATTTGGAACAAGATCGTTTGTGATTCATGTCTACCATTCTTTATGGATAAGCAAGTATCTCTTGGATTGATTGGAACACTTTCGATTGTTTGTTTGACATCTCAACCTAGACTGTTACCTGAAAAAGATGCCGAAACAAGACAACCGGGCGGAATTACAAGTCAACAATGTGAAAATCTGAACTCTTAATTGTCTTGAAAGATTAAGATCTTTTTCGTGTGTGTCCGTTTCTTATCGGGTTTCATTACTCATATTGATCAAACAAAACCGAAAATTGGAATTCGAAAAACGATGAAGAATTTGACGATAATTGAAGAGAGTCTGTGTTCAGAAACTGGCAGTCAAATAGAAGCTCACTACTCAAAAGCGTTCATTTCGGCGCTATTTTTGGTTGAAAGATCAAGAAGTTAAATGAGCCGAGTAGAATCCTCCGGCTAACGAATACGCGGCATCCTTCCGCCGTTCCTTTGCGCAAAGGAAATCAGCTCCTCGAAGCGGTGACGCTTATGAAGAACAGAAATTGGATCATCTCCTCCTTTTCCTCATAATTACTTTCAACTCGCGGTTTATGTGGAACGTTGAAGTTTGCGTTTTTTGATTTTCAGCATCGACGGTTTGTTTGCTTCCGTCGAGTTTTCAGCTGCGTCGTCAAGTCGTTCGATTTCGCGCATCAACGAACTCATTGAACGTAGAAGAGCGTGTCCATTTCTGTGCTGAAGATCCGGATTTTGTAGTCAATGGGAAAACGTGTGAATCATCCGCTCACCGAAAACTTCGTCTGAATGGCCAAACTTCCGGTTCTTGCGATCCGTTTCAAGTGCTTCGGCTCTTCTGTCCACTCGGCCTCTATAGTCCAGCAGATTTTTGCTCGTGGATTGACCAAATGTTATAATCCGTGTATACGGGTGTTGATGAGCATCAAACTGATCGTCCGATTCGATGTTTTAAGGGTCATTTGGTGCTTCCGCTTTTCTTCGACTTGTCCTTCAGTTTATGGGGCTCTAGGGACAAAAAACAATTGGGAGATTGAAAAACGACTGAACGTTCCGAAATCAAGAAGACGAATCGGAGGAGTTTGATCGTTCTTTTTGATTAGCCGAAGAGCGAAAACGTCGAACTTCTTTCAACGGCATGTTCACGGTCTTTCAATTTGCTTTTACTGTTTGTTTTTGCTTTCAATTTCCCGTTTACGCTTTTGAGCAACAATCCGAACGGTCGTATTGAGCGGCTAATAAGCACGTTTGTCGACTTCAACGGCTTTTCGTGTTGTCAATTGAGTCGTGTCTTTTGAGCAAACTGTTTCGTACGAATTTTAGTTGGTTTTTTATGCATTAACACGCTTCTCGGATTCGTTGCTTTGAGTTGTAAAACGAGCGATCAAAATGTTGCCGTTAAGTGTTTTCGTTTTTTTGTTTACCGTTCAGATGCTTCCACTTTCTCATTGATCATCGGGAGTGATTGATAAACATAAGAAATGCGTGTACTCATCGGTCGAGGACACTTGTTTCATGATCGTGAGTCAACAGCCGGTCTTGACCCGTCGGTCGCGTTTATTTGATTTGAGTTTCCGTGAGTTTGCGCCTTTTGGTTTGGCCGCCGGGTCGATGATACGAGAGGAGGGTGCCATTCGTTTTGTAATTCGATCCACGAGAAACCCAACGGTCGTTTGCGTAGTTGAAAGTCCGGTTATGGACGTCGAGTGTCTTTTGTTTTTTCTTACACATCTTCATCGTGCATTCGATTGACTGCTGGATCGCCGATCCACTCAGTTTTTCTGGAGTCCGTTCACTTACCCACTTTACGCAATCCACCGCGTCCATTAGCGCAAAGTTTGCGTTGTATTCCCGTCAGTAATTGGTGCATAGAATCCGAGTGTTTTCATTGCACAGTTTGTGAACTTTTGCAAGAACTCGACGATCCTCCGAAGTTATTAGCGCGAAAGGGTCAAATTCCGACTTTGTGGCGCCTATACGAAGGGCGATCATTGTGCCTCTTAACGTTTCGTGTTCGTCAACGAAAATATTCAACTTTCCGTCTTGTATCGAACCGGTTGTTTAGCCTCTTGGATTTGAGTAATTGGAAACGATCTTTTCGCGCATTCGTGTGCCACGATCGTCGCCCTCCGATGATTTTCATCACAATCAAACCAATTTCTTCGTCGTTCCAACTCACTGGAAGTTGATCGAAAAGTAATTGGTTGAATTGGGTCGGCTGTCCGCCTTTCACTTTCACGCAGCAGGAAACGACAAATCGTATTTTCGATTCCATGCAAATACGAAACAGTCGATCAACTCAACGCTTTTTCTAAACGCACTTTCGCGTTCAGTTGTTTTGATCTCGTGTGTGGTCGAACTGATGTCATTCGTTTAATCGAGCCCCTTAGAACATATCATCCTTGGTTTTAATCGAACTGTTAAACAAGAGACTGTGAATGTGACCTATGAAATTTTGCTTTACGAAGAACTGAAAGACACGCGAAGGTCGGAATCCGTTCAACTAATCCGTCTTCTTTATGCCCAGGAAATGACCACTTCCGAACTTCAACATTCTTTTCATTTCCTATGGCTCTCGGCCAACTTTCCCACCAAAATAAACCAAAGATCTTGGGCTCGTTGGAGAGCGGAAATTTGTGGCCTCAAACGGTCGGCCACTCCCACGGTGTTTCCTTTTTGACCCCAAAATGACCGAACTGCGGTATTACACGCGTGAATTGGTCCACGAATTCGACTCGCCAACTGGTCCCGGGGCACGGGGTTGCTGACACGAGGGTACCCTTCTGCGTTATGCCCATTAGATGCAGGTGCACAGCGGGCGGGTTATTGGGAAAATTCGAAATTTTTCGTGTCTAATGAGCAGTTTCCTCTTCAGTCAAATCTCCGAATTTATTCTTCGTATCTGTTTTGTTTTTACTCAAATGCAGGTGTCCGATTTCACGCGCTCTCCCGACCCTCGCGGCCACACCCGTTGGCCATCGCGACGGTCATTTTGAGCGGCGGTTGTCCATTCGAGTTTGCTACTTGGCAATTGAATTTAAGTTGAAGAGGTGCGACTGCTGACGTTCCTAATCAAATGAGATGTTCGCATTTTCTCCGGCCTTTGACCGGTGGTTTTAAGCTTATTTTCGATGATGGACCTCAATTTTCGCACCGTTTCTTCTATTGATCATTATCGCCGTTTGACGTGTTTTTACTCGTCTTCCGCTCGACTTGTCATCACATTTACTTTTCATTATAATCGCAATTGACCTTCGACTCGTTGAGGTTTCGACTGATGACTTGACGCGATTTTGTTTCTTTGCATTTTTTATGTTTTTGTTTTAGCCATGTATTGAGTAGAAATGACGATCATCGAGTTTCCACCAGAACCGGACGTTCATGCGGATCATTTCAAACTGCAAGGATGGTTGAAGTCCTGTCGTATGTCTGTTGTACATTTGCTAAAAACTCCTTTTAGAGCTTCCAATAAGCAGGAGTGCTCAGCAATCTCCGGTCAATTGGCGAGATTGTTTTTGTGTTCTACGAACCGACGACTTATCCTTCATCACATATCGAGATGAATACGTAGGTCCGATTAACTGGTATCCTAAACAATACGATTAAGGCCGCAAGTTTTATTGCGCCACATTTGCCTGCTCATCGTCTCGATTCGCCGACCCGACCACCTCGTCGTTTACCAATGAGTCCGATGATTCGAATTGGCTGCGGAACTCTGCAACATCATCGACCTCTTCATCAAATGGCCATTCAATCAACGTTCACCGGCTGTTTAACTTTGGATCGAATGGCCGGCAAAAGACACAAACGAGGACGACCGATCTCTCAATCGTTGATTCCGAGCATCTCAACGGCTGCAATTCCAATTCACGCGTTCGGTTCGCTGTCGACGATTCGCGGTCAGTTTGAATTCGCTTCTTGTAATGACCGGAAAGCTCGGACTTTAAATTTTCTTGACATTGTGCGAACTAATCGCAGGATCACGCTGTTTCTTTGACACGACAGAAGTTGACACGCGTGTGAAATAGCAATCGGTAGTTGAAAACAAAACAACCTGAAAGTCGATGGGTTCGCTTTTACGATTAAATTTCGATTTTATTTGCCTATTAGTCGGCATTTGAACAAAAGTTGAAAGCAAGAAGAGGTAACGAAAAGAACACGAACAGCCGAAAAACGATTCACCGGGGAATACAAAGCGCGATTTAGACTTTGAGTTTACGATTTCATGGATCAGCAGGAGCCGTCAAAATGAATCTTCAAAATAAGCGATGACTCAAATCGATTAGTTGGTTGCGCATTTTAAGGCGGTCAATCGACTGAAATCTTCGTGGTTTGTTTACGAGTTAGTTTGATTGATTGGTCGAGATTTCTTGCACGTTAATTGCTGAGAATCGTTCCAACTCGTTTTACTCGTCATGTCATAGCGAAGTGTTCGAATCAAAACCACAGATTAATCGACTTGTCAGCCACTCGTTGATATCAATTTGGCGTTTCGTGATTTCCGTTCTTCTGATCGCCGACGATAAACGAGAAAAAAACAATTCGCTACGTCGATTTGCGTTGCAAATACGCAAAGTGTTTGGTTTCAATTAGCTATTGAAACCCGACCCGATTACTGTACCACTTATACGGTGGACGTCTTTGAATCGTGTTGTCGTGTTTTCGTTCAAATTACTTTGAACTAACTGCAGTTTGGGATGCTACAAGGCCATGGACTACAACGCTGCAATCAACCTTTTCATGGATCTTCACGTTCGTTATGGAGCACAAAACTGAATTCGCGTTTTCATTACGATCCTCAACGCAAATACGATCAAATGTACACGAGCAGTGTTTCCTTGGCGCCATCCGGAGCGACATCTTCGAACAATCGATTTGCTAAGAAACCGGTTTCTGCAAAAAATCAAATTCGAAATTTGACTCGTCTCCGATTCGCTGCTTCGTGTGACAACGTGGCCGCTTCACGACCGTTAATGGACAAAGATCGACAATCCACGATGTACGGCGGACGTTTGAGATCTCAACGACTAGCTAGCGTACCATCTGTTTCAAACATACCCACGGATGTTCAGTTCACATCAACCCTTTCACCTCGCAATCGTCAATGGTCGAGCGGTCGAAGTTACTCGACCTCCGCACTTTCGGCTCCCAAACACGTTCGAATTGTGAAATCAATCGGTTAGTTACTCAGAACGTATGTTGCTTAGTTGATCAGCGTGCAAGTAGCCATCTCTAATTGCTCATTTTTTTCTGTACATTCGTCGCGATTATGAGCGAAAATTTCTGGCGCGAATAATTTCGGTTGATTACGTTCGCTCGTCGCGGAATTGGATTGCAAGAATACGCTTCCGCTTTGTTTCGCTCCAGCATTCTATTTCTGAGATCTCACTTGTCATTTAAGATACAAAGACACACCGGTAAGGAACATCGAGCTTCAATGCGACTTTGTGCTTAGAAGCAGTTTTATTGCTCGTGTGTTGGGTTGCGGTTTGAAGCGACAGTCATAAACACAAAGGAAATTAACCTGAATTCTCTTCTTTCTACTGCTAATTGGAGTCGTAGAACATTCGGCGACTCACCAAATTTCCATAAATTACGTTCCCTGCGGTTTCCTTCTTTCAACTTCACGTATAAAGGCGATCGGCGCATTTGCATACTCCAAACTTGTACGATTGAAACTCAACAGTCGAATTACGAATACACTACTTATTTCTCTTTGCGAATGTTTCAAAGTTTCGTTTTCACTGACAACTCTCTGCCTTGTAACTTGATCTTTTGGCGATCAGCACTCAGAACCACACAAACCAACAGTTTGAAACGATTAGGCAGCTCAAATTGCTTGTGAGTAAATAGTTCTTTTATACGCACTTGATGGAATCACTAGACACTCGTTTCTGATCAATAGCATCAATTTGGTTCTTTCGCTTGAAGATACCAACTGAATAGGTTTATCGGTTTGTCCTTTACGTCACCCCACAATTACAAGTTTATGTCACTGGGAAACTGAAAACCAAAGCTTTTGCTCCCCAAACACGCCAACAGCTGTTCGATTGCTGTTGCATGAGTTTCATTAGCTTCATGTTAATTATCGTCAACCTGTGAATTACGCGCTCTCGGCAAATCGAAACTTGTTCTCAATCGAACTTTCCTTTCAATTACACCAAAAGCAACCACCGCGCAATGGGTTTTATAGTTTGTTTTGACTGATGATTAACAGCAACGGCACATGAAGCGCATTACTCTCACCTGTCAGTCGGATTACCGTATTTCCGTCAGTCGAAACGATGCGAATTACGACGAAAAACTTAAATCCCGCTCCAGTTTGGCGTGTGCTTTTAATCTCTTCGTTGTTGAATCAACAGGCGAAGGATTTCCGTTGTTATCGAACAAGCGATTTGCGTGGGACAAAATGCGGAAACCGTCCAATCGTTCTGTCGATTTCAAGATCACTTTACGAACTTAAAGTTCAAGCTCCGAGTTCGTAATTTGTCTTTTAGTTCAATTACAAATTGGTTGAATTCACCGTTTTGTTTGCGTTTTCCTCAAACCGCTAATCGCATCGAGAGAACATTAATATCCTAGGGTTGTTTGCATTTGGGATGAATTTTGTGGATTTGACTTCAACGTTACAAGCGAGCAGAATACTCATTTTGGTTTTTGAGACGTCAATTGGATTCTCCAACGTCCACTCAACTAGCCAAAACATACGCGACCTTCAGCCTTTGCTTTATGCAAAAATCGTCGGTCAATCAGCAGAAGTGCGAACCCGAAGCTTCTGCCATAAGGAGCAGATGTCTTTGGGCGTTCGGAATCTCTTGATTTCCGCTTTTGGTTTTATTTCTCTTGAAGTTTTTACTATGTTTGCGTATATTCACCAAAGTGTTTTGTCTCTTGAGACGCTTCCGATGATTTCGGGATTTGCATTGAAAATCAAGGCCCTTTTTCCTGAGGTTTGTTGGTGATAACTGTCGTCAAAGTTTGTTTGCTTTTGCAGTTTTTATCCAAAAGGTTTCGGGACCGTGAATCATGAAATCGTTTTGTCCAACTGTTTAAAGAATACCACCGAGTTTCCCGAACGATTTGAGGAACCAAAGTCAAACGGTCTGAGCCAAGCACCGGGAACCTCGACGTGTTTAATTGCACGAGTTGCTTGTTTGACATCCGATCAACAGCGTTTGATGAAACTCACGAAGATTTTGCGAAGGTCAATCGGCGGCATCAAAAGCCGAAAAGTTGACGATCCGTTTTGCTTATGAATCGAAGAGCCAGATGCTCGATCTAATTTACGGCTCTCGGGACACGAAGATGATCTCTTTTTGTTTCTACCAGAGGCGATTACACTTTTGGCCAACTCGATGCGAAGGTTTTTTGTTGTCCATTTTGTTTCTTGTTAAGTGTTGAGAGTCCAGGGAGACAAAGTGATTGTACGTGCGGGGACCCTTGAAACAAGATGGCCGACTGTTTTTGTCCTCAACACACTAATGAGACGGGAACTGTTGGCTATTGGTCATGCAAATTCATCGCGTGCTTATGAGTTTTTTGTCCTCGCACTCACCTTAAGATCTGATGGACATTCTCAAGTTTTTCTCGCTAACGGCTTGTGTTTCAACGACCGTTGGGACGAACTGGTTTGTCGTTTAATTTATGGTTTGAATTCTGAAGAGATTGATTTTCAATTTGCGTAATTCCTCTCGCGCCCAATGGGATGACCATAAAAACTCGGAGCGGCCTTGTCAAAGTTACATCGATTGAAAACCAATAAAACTGCGCGCAACGTTCAGAAAAACTACAAGCCAATTGAAGCGCGTGGAATCAGAAGACCGATGAGTGAAGAACCATTTGCATTGGTCCTTCTTTGAACGCTTATCAGAAAAACATTTGACGCGTTTGACCGTGAACACCGTGAAGGCTTTTATTTACATCTCTTGGACTTCAGATCACTTTGAATTATGATTCAATAAGCGACATGAGTGCTGCCGCATTAGTTCGCATTCGTCCGATTTACATCGACGATTCGTCCGAGAATGAGTCCGATAACATTGCTATGCAATTAATCGATTTTCAACGACATCATTGCTCACGATTTGCAACAGTACGCGGTAGGTGATAACGATTGGACACTGAAGTAGCTTCTTGACCACAATTAGTCGTTGTTGTTGACCTTTTAACATCTCGATTACCTACTTCGATCTTGTTTCTGGCGCCCGAAGCACGTCTTGCATCTCTTTGTTCATTGCGCTGGAATCGCAAATACCGAAAATGACCTTCGGATCGATTAACGGCGATGGCAATTAGATGCCAAGGGCATTTGCAATGGGAATTCGAATTGGATAAGGTATTCGAAACGTTCGCTTTTGAGTTCTTTTCTGAGCGAACATTCTCACTCTCGTTGTTCACTGTCGAGACGCCCCTCTGGGCGTTTGCGAACTTTCGCGTCGGTAGTTTTTCCTCCGCCGCGTTGCTGGACTGTGTCGTTTCTCTTACCAATCGCTGTTTGCTGCCCACGGTGTTTCTCGCCGACCACCTCCTTGAGAAATCACGTTGCAACTCTTCCGCTGAATTTCTTCGTTGTCGCGCGAAAATGACGCCGTTGAGAAAGGAAGAAGAAGTGATTGACCGCAACTGATGGCTTCTGTTTATCGTTCAAACGGTTTTTTGGACCGTTTTTACGCATTCATTGCGTGGATTTGCGTCTTCTTTCGTCGTATTTTCTGTTTTTGGCGACCAAATCGAACGAACACCGCGAAATCACGACGACATCACGATTCTCCGGTTCGCGTCGTTCTTCTTGGCGGTTGGAAACGACGTCCGGATGAGGAGGAAACCGCAGTTTTGGTGCGCAGTTTCAGTACACGATCGTCCAAATCGACGCATTCGGCTCCAGCGTTGAGAAACGAAGAGGATGAAGACGCCGGTAAGTTCCCGACCATTGGACTTGTTTTTTGATTTCGAAATTTCCAATTGACCTTCACATTGGCGCCCGTTTTGCGCGCTTATGATTCACGTTTCGATTGCACAGTTTTTCTGCTGCTATTACCTTCTGTACGATTCCAACTTCTGTTCTCCATTTCGCCGGCAGTTTCAACCATCTTGGTGGAATCGAATGTGAATCAGCGACCGGTGAATTCGTGATCTTTTGTTTGAAATTGAACAAAAACGTTGCGATTCGTACAGATTCATAGCACGCAACAACCCACTGCCTTCTTGTTTCGATCAGACGACAAACTTACCGCCATCCGATCTGTTGGGATTTCCGCCGTTTAGTCACGAGTTGGATATTTACGAGCATCGACGGTCAAACACCCGAATTCCTGGGAGTAATGAGTTATGCAAATCGAATCTCTTTCCAAAAGTAAGGAGTAGGAGGTTGAGAGAAGAAGAACAACTGTCGGTTATTGTTTTACTCGGAGCTGCGGAAAAATTGTCGATAATCCCCGAAATTCTGACAACCAATTCGATCTAATTGACGCGCCCGCAGATTCTAAATTGACCACAAATTGACGTTGCATTTACAATTCGGATTAGCTGAGTAGCACAGTGAGGAGCGACAAATCAGATCGATAGTTTTCGGTGGCTGTGCACTCTCGGCTTAGCGCGTAACCGAATGGTCGTCCAATAAACTCGAAATATTTTTCAAGTGCGGAGGTTGAGATCACAGCCTCTCAAAATTTTGACCATCAGCGATACAAACTAACTGGTCGTTAGGAGTCTGTTTTCTATTCGATGGCACGATGTTCGTTCTTTTGTTTTGTACGTGAAGTCGAGTTTACCGTTTGGTGAATCGACGGTCATTTTGCTTATTTGCACGGTGGTCGATTGCGATCGAATTTCGACTTCAACCGACCGCTGAAGAATTAGGCCTCGACCACAGGTTAAATCATTTGGACACGCGAACTTGCAGTCTCTCGGTTTGTGTTCATGCGTGGAAAGTTGGAAATCGCTGCCGCTGAAGCGGCCTTTCGTCGATCTCAACGCCGTGACATGGAGGCCTTTTGGCAGGAAGTCGTGACTACATGGCAAAATCCATTGAATTCAACGGCCGGCCAATCAACAACACAACCCACAGCTTTGCAATTGAATGCGATACCCGAAGAAGCGATCTATGCGTCAATCGAATGGGGTTGGACTTGAAATTACTTTCAACTTATACACTGAACTATTTGTCGGTTGTCAAATGAATCAAAACTTCGACTTTCCCGTCATTTTTTTTCTCAACTTTCATCCAACAACTTTTTTGATTGATTTTGTTTCAGAAAATGCACCCGATCTGGACGGAACCGAAAGTCTCGATCGACGTCGTTGGAATCAGAAATCAGTTCGTTCCACGAACAGCGGCGGTGATTATCCCAAGTTCAAGCCTGTGGACATTATGGTTTCTTCAACGCCAGCTGCTACAACAACTCTTCCATTTCCTAATGTAAGTCTTTTTGGAGGTTCCAGAGGAGCGACGAAGAGGAGCGGAAGTCGTAAACGACAAGATGTTCCAATTTATTTCAACATCATTGCGCGCTTTCGAACGTGAGACTCACAAATCAAATGCGAGTTCGAAGAAAAATCGACCAGCAACAAATTTCTATTGTTGTCAATGTCGTGCCAACCCTTTGGCTTCTGAGATTGATGAGCCAAAATGAACACGTGCGGTGGATAAGCCGCGAGAGGTTACGAGGCAACACGCCTCTCTTGACCTCTCGGCCAACTAAATCGCTTTTATCTCGACGGTCGTGAGAATTTTCGATGGAAAATTCTGTTTGTTATTAAACAACCAACAAAAAGTCCCTCAGCGTTTCCCGCCGATCTAATTCAAAGGTTGTTAAATCGAAACAAATTCGGGATTGATTGCCCGTCGGTTTTCTCGCCTCTATCCACACATTTCGCTTAATTTCAACTTCCGATCGTCTTATTCAATGGTCTCCTGGGTAAGAATTTCGATGTTTGCAACTTCAATTATCAAAACAAACAGATCACGTGTTGCTGAAGACTTCCGAACTTCTCTTCGATCATCAACTTAGCACTTTTTTCATCGTCAATTCTTTAGGATATGCCTGGATGTGCTTTGCTTGAAGAGCCCACAACTCCGCATCAACGACTTGCCGTGAGTTTTCTACCATCGTCTTAACTTCATTTCCACGGTTTAGCACTTCTTCTCGAAACCGTTCCGAAATCCGTTGAAGCGCACGAAGAGCGTCTCCAAGTTGGACCGCAAACGTCATCCCGCCGACTATGCAACGTAAGTGTCTACTTCGAGTCTCATTGCTTGTAATGGAAACAAACGACTGTTGGGCGACTCGTTTACCGGCGGCCATTGCGCGACCTCGAAATCAGTCGGCTGGTGCCGATTTGTCACTCTCACTGACGTCGCCCGTAAATTTGAATTGACTTCCAAGGACCTTGAAGTGCAGTTGCAACGAGTCGTTTTTCCTTATCGTGACCGAAAATCAACCGCCATTTCGTGCACTCGACGGTCAAAAACTTTTTGTTTAATTGACAATTAAAAGGCAGGAATTTCGAACGCACCTCACGCTCGATTGTCCGGCGCATTTCGACGCTCTGTCCAGACAATGCAGTGGAGACGCGCAGGCGCCGTGGCAAAAAGATTTCGTTTTTTTGTTCCGGATCACCGCGCTTAGCAGAGACGTCGATTGGGACCGTTGGCGTGTTTTGGCGTCGGTCACTTGTCGTTTTGAAGAATCGCGTGAATTGTGCAGCTGCTCGTCTTCCAATTTCGCTGTTGGGCGTCTTGAGTCGTGGATCCCCTTTGCACGATCGTTGTCTCGTTTTAATCTTTTTGTTTGCATCGAAAATCAGTTCGCCTTTTTGGGCAAATCGAATTTAAACCGTTCGATCGGAAACCCCATCGACTTCCTGTTTAGCTGCGTGAATTTTTACAAACCGAAAGAACGTTGACAGTCGGTGGTTTTGTTTTTACTCGCTCATGCATCTCCAGTGTTTGGGAGGGACCTCAACGTCTTGTTATGAACACATGTTTCTTTTGAGGACGACAACTTCCGTCAAAGTGATGGGTTCGAAATGCGGATGTGAAGTTTGTAATATTTTTGAAAAACACCGGAGGTTTACGATCAGTTAAAACGATGGGCCGTAAAAACGATTTGCGCTCGTTTCCAACTCGTTTTGTGAGCAACATGATGATCAATTACTTTCTTCTTTCCAGCTGCCGCTACAGAAGTTTTTTGCAGAATTCAAAGGTTTCTTTTTGAACAACTCTCTATCATACGCGAAGTTTTACCTTTGAAGTCAAAAATGTTGTTCGTAGCTTTGAGACGACACGACTTGTTTGCCATTTGCGAAGTTTTTTGTTTGCGTCGAGATCTTGCCGTTGACCCCAACGAGCATTTGGCGGTGGCTAGCGACCTTGGGAACGGCTGATTTACAACAAAAATCGACGATAAAAACTCGAACGGTCATCGCCCACGTCCGTCCGATCGTTTGATATCCTCGACCATCGACCTTCTTGTTTACAGCTTTTGATTGCCGTTTCACTTACTGATCTCAATGACAATATTCGCGACAACACACGTCATGCCTATTTCTCACTTCAAACATGAAGTATTCGGTTTAGTTCTAACGGCGGCTGATTGTTCGCGCGACGTAATGAGTTTCCATTTTGTTTCGGCGCAAATCGCTCAGCATTGTAATTCCGAAAGAAAGTCGCTATTACGAGGTACCTTTTGCTCGTCAGCTGCACACGCTTCAACTAACACGCAAATTTCACAGCGAGCAACGCGCGTTTTGTTGTCTTCGAACACAAAAAGAACACGCAAAAAGTTGTCGTCGATTATCAAAAGTGAAAAGCCGCGATTCCACTGACCGAACAAACGCTATGATTCATTGCATTGATGCTTCGAGGGCTTGATTGAACGTAAGCGAGCTGATAAAACGAACAATCAGTTTCACAGGCCGAATTTCCTTTGCGATTTCCGGAGACGACGTTCAATGTTTGATGAACGTGACTCGAGAGGATCTTCGATTTTAATCGTCCCTTTGTGGTCGTCAATCGACTTAGTCGAACTTTTTGACTGCCGCTCATCGCGTTCGTTTTCTCATTGACGTGTGAATAGCGACTGTTAACTGAAATTATTAGTTAGATTGAATCAGTGGAAGCAGAAAACGACGTCCATGAATTTCACGCGTTTTATCACGAATCCGAATCGTTCTATCGAGCCGACGACTTCTGCTCAACAACCCAAGGGTTGTCAGCGGCTTGTTCGAGGTCGGAAAGTTTTCCGTGATAAGCTGAGAAGAATAAGGTAAGAGCGTTTATCGGAGAGCTGATGGCCAAAGTTGTGAGTCAATGGTTTCCAAGTTGTTTCGAAATCCTCTTTATGAAACGAAATAAACAAAAGTCGTTAGTTTATAGCAATGAGACTCCCGATTTCTAACTATGAGCCAAACTTACGGTCTTGTTTTCAGTGCCGAATTGCATTCATCTCGTGACAATTTGCTGTTCACTGGCGGGCAGATATGTGCGGAAGGTCGAGGATTGAACGAGGCCCGAAATCCATTGAGTTTGTACGATCCACGAGTAGACGAACTGCGTCAAGGTCGGCCATTTGCATCGCCAATGAGCCCCGGATTGAAGTCCAGTCGATCACATGAGAGTTTGTTGGGATATGCCGGAGCGAATCAAATGATCGATTTGAGTAAGTGATTGGTTGCTAATTAATTAATTTCCGTTTTTCTAATTACAGAACCTGATCATCGTATTCATCCCGTTCATCCATCGGTTCTGTCCGTTGAACATTGTTTCCAAGTCGCTGACAATTACTACGCCTGTCAATCGTTGCAGGAACGAACACGTTGGTTACAGAGGTGAGTCAAAGATTCTAATCTTTTCGTTGTTTTTAAATGTCAATCTGATCACTCGGCTCCAAGACTCTAAGGTTCATTTCGAACAAAAATTTTGCGATCGAAAATGAGCGTTTTTGATTCATTTTGTTTGTTAATGCGAAAAACATGTTTCATCTTATGCGCATCGATGTTTTCACTTTCTATCATTACGTTATCCGATTTCACGTGGGCGGGCGATTTGACCGTTTGACGTCCTTGTCGAGGCCGCTGAAGGTTGTTTGATATCATCGGCCGGTGGGCAGTCGATTGGATTCATCTCATCGGCAAAATAATCCGCTCCATCGCGCACTTTACACGGTGGTTTTCCGGTTTGTTGAGTCGACGAATTCGAATTTCATCGATCGAAACCCAACGACAAAACCATTTCGCATCCGGTGTTATGTGTTTGGGTTGACTCTTATTGTTGTCTATTCTCTACTGTCAATTCACTAGTTATTGCACTGTGGAACGTGTAAATTGAAGTGAAAATGCGACGTTACTATCACTTACCTCAGCAACATCAGAACATCTACGACAACCATCGAACGTTGAACCGCCGAATTTTCTCTCATTTTCCGTTGACAACGAACAGATCAACACGGGCCTTACGTCGTATTCATCACATACCTCCGTTGCCACCACGTACTTACAAAACGCAACCGAAATATCGAAATGGGTACTTTTGTTTGTTGTTGAACTCAAATCTGTCAATTCGAACGTTCACAAGTCTCTGGGGACTTCAAGTCAATTGTTTTCTCTTTGCTTCGAATTCGATTTTTGCTGTTCGTTTTTGGGATGGGTTGTAAAAGCTCAGAGAACTGATCAGCTGGATTCTTACTCGCGGATTGACGCTCATCGACTTGACGAGCGAGCGACATCGAAAAGATTTATAGCGCCCCGACTGAGCTGTGAATCGGCGGCCAAATACGGAGCTCAATAGTCGCACTCTTTTCTCTCAATTGTGCAACATCGCAAACTATTTGGTCAGTTAAAGAGCGCGATTGTGTTTGCGGAGTCGTGGTCACTAAACGTTCGAATTGACCACGAGTTTCGCTTACTTCTCGGTTTTCACTTTTAGTTCTTTTTGTTGCGTCGATTAGCTGCCGGCTCAAAAGAAATAAGCGACCGGTGATGATGCATATGAATAGTTTACAACACTTGTAAACGAATTAGTTGGAGCGACCTTGGATGAAAGGCGGCGAGCACTTGGCTGTGTTTCATGGGTTACTGCCGCTGTAAAACACTTGCAAACGGATTTGAGATCCGCACACGAGGTTCGACTGAAAGACGAACATCGCGCTCGTTTCGTCTTATTCCCGTCGTTGGCCGCCCTCATAGCCAATTCGAGTTGTTTTGCCTTTTGGGCTAATTTCTGAATCAGGTCGCACGCAGTGGTCGTGACTCACGGGGCTTTCTGGTGGTCCACGTATTTGCGCAGCTGCAAATTCTCTATCCCATTATCGATTTCAAGCGGTGGCCACGTTAAATGCAAAGAACCCGAGCAGTTGGTTTGCGCTGTTTTTCGTATTAAACCGCGCGGTTGAATTTCTGGACGGCGGCAATATAAACCGCCAAAAAGGATCGAAAGTGACTGATTGGTCGTTCGATTTCCATCTTTTGCGCTTCATTTCACACAAACCGATGGGTCTCTTTGGCAAAAGCCGAACTGTTTTGACGAATCAGTTCGATTTCGTTGCATAAGTGTTTCGATTTCAGCATGCGAAAGGCCATGAACCCAAATATGGACAGCGAGAGAAGAACGGAGAATTCACTTCAAATTTGGCTTCTGGAAGTGAAAGGCGTACCACAGAAACGACGTTATTACTGCGAGTTGGTTCTCGATAACACCCTTTACGCGCGAACTTCGGCGAAAGCTCACAGTGACATCTGCTTTTGGGGCGATTTCTTCGACTTAACGTAAGTTCTTAATCGACACCTTCAGCTAACAAATGAGTTGCAGATCGTTGCCTAGCATTCGTCGTATTTGCATCAACTTATATCGAGAAGCAGATCCCAAGAAGAAAAAGGACAACTCGACTCTTGTTGGTTTCATTCAATTAGACGTCGACCAATTTCGTGGACGCCAACCCGTCGAGAAATGGTATGTTTTCCGTTGATTGTTTTTGGTCATTTGATTTCGCTCTTTTTTGAAATTTACGACTTCACGCCACTTAAACCGAAGTCCTTGACGGGTTCTGGTTTTCAAATCCCATTTGATTAGTTGCCGGCTACCGACGGGTTACCGTTAAACGGAACTCAAACACACAAGTGAAAGGGTTGCGACTTAAGCGTCAAACTAACTGACCGCTATTTACTGTAGTCGGAAAACACACGAATCAGTCGAATAGATTGACGTTCATATTCTTTTGTTATTGGGGATCGTGCAGCGTGACTGCGGGGGTCAATCCGACTGGGAATCGCGGATAATCGCGATGAAAATCGTAGGCGCTGGATTTTGTTTTTTGCATTTGGATCGGTTTCTGTTTGTGGTCGAAATGCAAAAACTTGGGGATCTCGGTTCCCGTAGCTCATTCGAGGGATTAAAACCATTCAGTTACCATCAATCCGGAGTTCTCTTCCGAATTCATTGTGCAATCTCGCGATATTACGTGGCTAAGTCGCTTGTTGTTGCTAAAACCTGCCATGTCTATAGATAAGCAGTCAACCAATCAAACAAACAAATTACGCTCCTTTTTCAACGCAAAAAACGTTCTCGAAAGCGGAAATTTCAAAATGGGTAGATTGTTCGGGGTGTCACGACGGTAAGAAACATAAATTAAAACTTTCTTTAATCTTTTTTCATTAACAACCACTAATCTTACTACTATTTTCGGTACACGGTCAATCCTCGAGTCGATGGTGGCAAATCGAGTTCAAAACAAACGAACGGAAGTGACGTGATGGCTATTCGAATCAAAGCTCGATACCAAATTGTCGATGTTCTACCGCTGACCGTCTACGATCGTTTGGCAAACTTTGTTCGTCTCAACTATCTTCCATTGTGCACGGGCCTTGAAACGTGTTTGAGTGTGAAAACAAAAGAAGATTTTGCCACTTGTCTTGTTCGTGTTCTACATCGACAACGAGTAGTCAAAGATTTCCTTTGTGACATAATCATGGCCGAAATCGGCCAACTTGGTCGGTTACTTTTTTCTTTTTTCCTAATCAGTCGACTGTTTCAGACAACGATCATTTGATGTTTCGTGGGAACTCTTTGGCAACCAAGTCAATGGAAGCTTACATTAAGCTTGTAGCAGTGGATTATCTGCACAAAACTTTGGGTGATTTCGTAAAGGAACAAGTAGCTAAAACCGTGTCCTACGAAGTCGATCCAACGAAATTGCAAAATCCATCCAATTCAACGATCGAAACAAACCGAAAACGATTGCTGGAAGCTATTCGCACCGTTTGGGATCGAATTGTTCGATCGACACCGATTTTCCCTCAACAGTTACGAGAAGTCTTTGATTCGTTGCGCGATAAGCTGCGAGAAAGAAACAAATCGGAGCTTTCGGACAAATTGGTTTCGGCTTCAATTTTCTTGCGTTACCTTTGTCCCGCGATTCTCAGTCCGAGCTTGTTTGGATTGGTAAGTTTGTTGGTTCGCGCGTTCACTTATTATGTGGTTTCTAGGTCAGTGAGTATCCATCACAGAACGCGTTACGGAACTTAACGTTGATCGCAAAGACTCTTCAAACGTTGGCCAATTTCACCAAATTCTGCGGTAAAGAATCGTTTATGGAATTCATGAATGGATTCGTAACTGAAAAGACAATTGAAATGAAAAGATATTTGGTTGAAATATCCGAACCACCAAACACTTCCAAGAAAGCTCAAACCGCGTCGAACAGCGACATTGACGGTGAAATCGACTTCGGCAAGGAGCTCAGCTGTTTACATTCTTATCTCGAGGAAAATTGGTCGCAAGAAGTAAGTGGTAAATCAGAAAGAAACAAAACTAACGACTATGTTTAGATGTACGAAAAGGCAGCAATAGATGATGAAAACATGGTCGAATTACAAACCATAGTGACCGAAATCGGAAGATGTCGAAAACGCACCTACTCCTCTCAAGGTACCTTATCGACCGATTCAACTCACAGTTCAAGTGCCAATCCGCCTTCTGATTACGAAAACAACAGCAAATCGGCTTCTTTCAACCCGTCCAATTCGACAACTGAACGTTCTCGTGCATCGTCAACTTCAAAACATCCTCCGGCTTCACACCTGAATACAAATGACGATTATGTGGCAACTGCGGCACTTACCGACCACTCACCACATCAATTTCACGAAAAGTCAATTGGTCGTCCTTTGATTCTACACGACTCACACGCTTCTACACGTTCACCAAATACCCAACGTCGATACGCGTTCGTTCGTGATGAGCCGACAAGCCCTCTGCTTTCACAACTTCAGTTTCGACCTCATTTTACTCCGTATAACATCTACGATGATACTGTAAAACAACCATCAGTACGCGATAGCTACCATCTTTATGACGACGTGCCAGCAGTAAGCAACGATCATGAGCAGCCACTTCAAATGTTGAGTTCGATTCGAAGCAAACTGTCTGCCAAACAATCATTAAATGGATTGGAGCACAAAAATCCCACGTTCATTCAAGCCATTGATCAAGCAGCTGACGATGAAGATACGACTGACACCGAAGACGAAGAGCATCGAAGTGGTCGACGTTCTAATGCTCAACGAAAATCGCGCCGCAAATCTGCTGCCATCGATTCGTCAGCAAATTTAAGATCTCCGGGTCGTCTTCCATTCATTGCTCCGGTCCCATCTTCTGGCTATCAAAGTCAAAATCACAGTTCCTCTTATTCATCGTCGTCAAGCAGTCCAGTTGAAACTCACACCTCAGCTATTCGTGATCATTTGGTTGCTGCCGCTCATCCGTCAATCGGTGTTGCACAAAATTCGTTTTACACACCCGCTCACTCATATCCAACTGCCACAACAACAAGTTGCTCGTCTACTTCTTCACAAAGTCATCCAAACCACGACGACATAGAACTCACTCCTCGACGTCGTCGTCCCGAATCGCCGTTTGATTCTTATAATCGATACACAAGTTCAAGCGGAACAAGTCGGTCAGCAAATTCAGAAGCTATGGACGGTTTCGATTCTTATACTCGATCACCGCGGTTAGTTTTAAAAAAAGAATGCAACTGAATGATTTTATGTTTTAGAATAAATGGTCGAGCACGCTCCATTGCTCCAAACTTGTTCGAATCTCCACGATCACCGTTGGTTTCGCGAAACAAACAAAACGAATCGGAAGTTCCACACAAGTTATCAGCCGAGCAGATTGAGGTGATTGCCCAGCAACGACAACAAATTCAACAGCTAGTTCGCGAGAACAATGAGCTTAGAAATAAGCTAGGACTGAATGAGGTAAACGAAAACAATCGAATTGAAACAACAAATCCATTTCAGCAACATCAACTTCCGATCGTGTATCCCGAAAATATCCAGTAGTTCTTTTGAATTCATAGCAAATGCAACGTAAATCCCGTGTCTTCCAACTGAGCTTCTCAAACACTTCACATAATCACTTTGTTGCTTCTCATTGTCGGTGCTCACAAAATGAATGCACGTCCAATTTCTTTGTCTACGTTGTCTTTCTTTCCTCCTCTCCCAACTTCTTAGATACCTCTTGTGTTTATAGCCGTTAGAAAATGTTTGATATTATTCATTGAGCTTTACAATATGATTCAAGTATATAAACCATTAAAAACAATCTGACATAGAAATTGAATCTTGAAAACGAATTCGTCTTTAAAATTCTCAGCATGCAAGTCGGTTGTTCCGTTGGACTTTTTTTGATCCTCTTCGACGTTTCGTTGTCTGATTGCGATGTTGTCCAAAAGACCGTAGATTTCAACTGTTCATTACGAGCATTAGACGGTTTGATTTCAGCAATTCATGCAATGTTTGAGTGTCTACGAGCCGTCAAAAATGCGGGTTATCGTTGAGTCAAACAATGCCTATGAACAGTTTTCAAATTACACTAGCGAGAACATTAATTGCGAATCTTTCTATCGTGTACTCCTCTGTGCACGTGAATGCTCTGGATGTTCGATCGAGGGCGGCAACAGATTTCGGAAGTCGTTTGTTGCAGCTTATCTCAATTGTACCACGGAGTTAGATGCCAAAGGTAAACTGCAAATGTACAACTGAACATAAAGTTGTTCAGAAATTGATAAGTTGGCCGATTGCTTTTCCAACGTCGACAGAGCTCATGGCCATTGTACTTCGCAAAAGAAACGATCGGAATTCGACGAATCGATTGCTTGCCAGTGAGTTTGTTTCATTGTTGGTATAATGCAAGCATCTCTTCAGAGTCGACGCGTACAAATGTCACAACCAGTTGGTTTCTTCTAACAATCTTTCCATTATCTTTTGAAGGTTGAGAAAGCAATTTTGTCCGAACTTGAATCCGAAAGAGATGTCGATTCTGTGTACCGCTCGATCTTATTTTCTAAGCCCGGCGTGTGTTAATTTAACTCAATGTGACGAGCTGATCGATGGAGGAACCCGAATCGTTTGGTCCTTCTACCAACTGCTCTTCCTGTTCATCTTGTGTTTTGTTTAATAAACTTCTTTATGTTAAACGTCGTTTGAAACTAAAAAGTAACTGTTCGACATAAAAGTTCAAAACAAACTTGCCGATTTCATCGGATTATGGATATTCGAGATCCGCGCGGCCAATTCGAACAAACCGCAGCTGCAGCGGATTCATTCAACTCCGCCTTCAACACCCCTAGCAAATTGCAAGCAAAAGAGTTTTACTTTTCTGTCCATCTGACGAGTCGTGAGCGGTTTCGTCCGCTCGTCTTTTAAGTTCATTCTCACATTGTGGCCACGCAGTCATGAACTTATCCCACGTTTCGAGTTAAGGACAATCGGCTCATGCAAAGTCGTTGTCTATGCATTTCCGAGAGTCGCTCGCAATCGCCCAATTTGTTTAGCATCGACAGTCGGTCAGCCCTTCAGTCGAAGGTGCCAAACGACTAAAAGTTCTGTGGTTGTAAAAGACAAAAATTCTTTCTTCTTGACTGAATCGTTTCTGTTTTGTCCACAGGGCATTTCGTACTTACTTTTTCAAACTCAAACGTGTTTGTTATTCTTCTTTGAACTTTCGCAATTTCAAACTCAACGAAAAGACTTGTTGGTGTCGAATTTTCAAAGTTTGTTCAAATTCAATGGCCGTTCATTTTCCCCCTACGGCTGCTCGACCTGACCGCAACCCGATGCTTTCCGCTGCCTACGGTCTCACGTTGCAGGAGTGTCAATCGGAACAAAACACTGCGGCCATTTGTCGGCATTTTGTTTCCAATCGAGCACCTTCCTTCATCTTCCGGTCCCAATGTCCACATTTCCGCTCTTAACGAAATCCTTTGGGGCATTTCAGCAACGAAAGCGCGGGATTTCGCGTCATTTTTACGCTCATCTTTTCGTCGAATGTCCGCAGACTGTTGATTGGCTCCAGAATTGTTAACCGAGAGTGTTTTCAAACTTCGCAAACCACGAATTTCGAATTGGCGCGGCATTCTGAATTGAAGTTGCGCAAATTTCCGGTCAATTAAAATCGCTCGATTGTTCGTTTTCTTTATTCTCGTTTGTGGCCGCGCGGGTTCGAATAATTGATCCGAATTCAGTGGTCCCAAGCGCTTTTGACTTCAGGATTATGAGCAGCCTGAAAGGGTCGTGGTTGGTCAACACCTCAATTCTGCTTGTTGTCCTACTCAGCAGTTTCGTAGGTAAGTCGCGTTCAACGTTGTGAGAATGTCCATTTGCTCGAGTTCGGTTATCGTGAGAACATCTACTGACCACTTAATTATACGCTTCCAAGAGGTCCAGTAGTCAAAATTCGTTTTCTAACAAAACTGACAACTCGAGAACTCACTCACTGCTGAGCTCGGACGTTGAAACAAACAGTTTATTGCTGACGGAGTGGAGCAAAGTACACTCGTTTTTTAGTTAAATTTATGAGCGTCAAAATGTACACAGTAATTGTTTGTCTTCACTCAATTAAACGAAAAAAGAAAACCACAAACGAATGACCTATCTTCAAGTTATCAAACCGCCGCTTGTGAAGATGTTCAAAACGTTTCGTACCAACTGGAAATCGGCGGGCATAACAGTCACTCGACGGCCGTGTCGTGCACACAAACTCGCAGCTTCAAACAACTGGATGATAAACGCTTCGGCAGCCTGAAAAACGGTCTTCCAATCAGAAATCTCAGATCGAACTAACCTCTTGGAGGGCACTGACGGCTTCCGATTGAACGCGCATATCTTGTCGTCCGGACATCTCGTAGATGGTATCCTTTACCACTCGACAAAATGGTGCTTTTTGAATCAACAAGGCCGTTGATTTCTGATACTTTCGAATTTCCATTAACGCTTTTGTTCCCGCTTTAAATCGTCGCTTTTTGGCCACAATTTGCTGTCGATAGGATTGGTCTTGAATCACTGCATGTTTCACTTTTGGTAGTCGTCTTGTAGAGTCTTCGTTTCGGTTTGTTTCTCTAGAGCAAAGAATCGTTCTCTATTTTCAACCGCTGAAACTCACTGGCTACTTTCATCGTACGGGACAAGTGCAATTCGCTGTGGACGTCTGATTTCTTGAGATCCCTGGTTGACATTCTGTGAGAACATTTGAAGTATCGATTGTTCATCTGAAACGCGAAGATGCAAAGAAGAAAAAGAAACTGACCGTCGATTTGTGATTTGCTCTGAGAAAAATTTGAAACCGAAAGTTGTGATTCGGATTTTTGGCCCCAACGTCGTGTTTGGGTTTGTTTTCCACGAACCATTTTCTTGGCAGTCAACAAACATCCGAGTAGAAAAACGAGCAGCCAAAAATTTGGGAAGCCAACTCGTTGATCGCGCGTCTTTTCGAACGCAAATCGAGCGCGCTGACAATCCGCTCGAAAAGCGTCGTCGAGTGTCCAGTTTCTTTCTGCGGCGTTCGATCTTGTTGTCCCGGACGTTTACACGCAAAAACGTCAATGCGCCATTTTTGTTTAACAGCATGTCAAGAATGTTAGTTTCGATGGAGTTCAATTTGATCATAATCGTGATTGTGGTTTCTGGTCGACTACTTTCGATTAATGAGAACATATACACGAAAACTTCTTTGAATTACTCGTTAGAACGATTACTTGCGTATTCAATCCGCTTAGTGAATGCGGAAGCCATAGAGTTACGAGGTCGGAAAACAACCTACGAAATTCGTGACGTCCAATTCCGATTGCACGCTTAATTGAGCTCGTTGGTCTTATGACCTTTAGAGCTCAGTTGTACTTCTTTTCGAACTTTTGAGTATTTCCGGTTCAAGACAGCAACTTTCTGTGAGAGTACGAACTCATTGAACGGTGCAAATCTTAACCGTCCTTTTTGTTGGATGCAAAATCTGAAATTCCATTGAAAGAAAAAATTCGTTGACAGAAGTTCGAGATTCAATTTGAAAAGGTTTCCGTTTTCTCGTCACAACTAGTCATCTAATACTTAAATGACTGCACATTTAATTTCCGTTATGCTCGGAATCCGGAAACCGAATAACCCTTCATTTGCCACGAATGTCGCTGAATCGTAGGAACAATAGACGGCTCAGCCGAACACGACTGTTTTGTTCGCATTACACGGGAATAAAAGCAAAAACATTGGAATTAAGTACTGAACACAAACCCAAATGTATTCATGGTCACAACCCGAGTAATTCAGACAACCACAGTATCTCTTTTCATTAACTCGCAAACAATCTTTGTTTTAGGAACATCTGGTCAAGACGTCAAATGGGTACGTTTGAGCTGTAGATCAATTGAAACAAACATCCAATATAGGTGCCTATTGTTGAGCGACGATCGGAAACGACCAATGAAATCGAAGCGGCATTCCAGAAAACTTGGCACACAGATCAAATCACAAGTGAAAAAGTGGCGAGAATTGGAAAAATGCTGAACGTTAGTTTGTTTTTACAACCAACTTGCTGGTCAAACTTACCAGTCGCATCTTCACTTGCGATTTAAACGTTTATTCTTTCCATTGCTATGCTAAAACTGTGGGCAGAAGCGTTCATTGAGAATGCAGAATCGAATTCGAAATTCAACACATTAAACGATATGATATTCTTCAGTGCCGATTAAGCACATTCTCGAAATCACGCAGCTGATCACATTTGACGATTACAAAACTGAGCTTAATCTCGAGCATTCTCACGTATAAACAGGGATTGAGAATAAGTCAGTTTGTTGCTGCTAATTTTTTCAAATAAGCTTAAGTTTTGGATTGACCTTTTCGTTTACGCACTTAGAAATAAGTGGAAGTTAATTTCAACCAGCAACATAAACAACAAATAAACGACGTATTTCAGAATTCCTTGGACACACAGAAACAGGAGATAAAAGAAGGTCGACAGAAACTGGATGAGCTTCAACAAGCAACATCGACAGCCTCTCGACTGCTTCCGTTCACCTTCTTGCTTGTTTCGTTTGCTGTCTATAATCAACGGTAACATCCAATTCGATTAACTGCCAATTTCCAGTGTCCTTAAGATTCGTTTGAGTTTCAGTCGGAATTTAAGTTAAAACTTTTCATTCGGAATTAACTGTATGTACAAAAGACAATAAATTAATAATCTACACAAACGATGGTCAAGATAATCGAAAGATTGTACTTTTCGCAAAGTTGTTGAACATTTCCAGTTGAATGTTCCTTCGAACTGACAGTGAAATTGATCATTGGACGGTGAAAGATCGATTACAGAAGAACGGCGATGGAGTCTTCAGTGACATTTTGCATTGGCGATGTTACGGTAATCACATTCTCGCGTTCCACTACCGCATTTCTTGGAATCAATGGTCGGGTAATTTGAATAGAATTTGATGTCCTTGTGACGTCCAATGAGTTCATGAAAGATGGTGAATCAACGACTGTTGGATTTCTGAAACGATAATTGAAATAATTTGCGAAATTAATAAGCCTCTTGTTTTTGTCTACACTTTTGCCTTCGAGGAATGGAAGTAGTTTTACGGTTGTTATCGGTGAGGGTGTCTATTGTTCAATGAAATGAAAGAAGCCGTTTACTGGTGTAGATTTTAATCTTTCTTAGATCAATTAGTATACTGATTACTCAGCGATTAGCTTAGTCTCAAGTGTTCAAAAAATTACAGTCGAGACTATTTGATTAATCAGGAAGGTAATCCGCAGTAACGAAATCCGTCCACTGAACGTTTTACTTACGTACTTCTTAGTACGATAGAAAGAACCGTAGATATCTCGTCTGACAATGACGAGTAAGAAACAGTGAAATTCACATGAATGCGAAACCAGTGGAACCTTTCTTATGTATGAGGTTTGCGTGGAGTATTTTTGGTGCAAAAACGGTACATTTGCAAACAGTTATTACGTTGTTTTTTGTTGCACTCACCTGCTATCGTTTATCGAACGTCTTTGGTCGGGACTGCAGGCCTTCGAGTCGTAGAGATTGCGCGTGAAAAGAGTTTGCTTGTAATAAGCATCACTGGAAGATCGTCGTTTCGAACATCCCAGCACTCTCGACCATGTGCGAACGGCCACCGTACGGAAACGTTCAGAAAGAACTCCATAAAGAATTGGGTTAATGCAACTGTTGGAATAAGCCAAAGTTTGAGCTGCTGATTGGACGAACAACAGTAAATTTTCGTTGTGTTCCCAGAAAGAGAGTTCTGGATAGTTGAGAGCCCGTAAAAAGAATCTCAAATTCTGCGGAAACCACAAAGCACCAAAAATGCAAATCAAGGCCAAAACCATTTTTGTAGCATGACGTTTCATTCTACAAACGAGAATAATTATCTCTTAAAAACAAACCTACTTTTGAGAAGACTTTGAGATCACCAACCGATCTTTGTATAGAGCTTTTAAGAGAAGACCATAGAAGACACTGCACATCGCAAGTGGTAGAATGTAGGCTCCAACGTTGAAACTCCAGAAGAAAACACGTACTGTAATCGACGACGCATGTCCAGATCCGATCTCGACGGAATCAACACAATATCTTTCGATTGTTCCCTAAAATTCCAAGGGTTGTTAATTGCGTTAATAGTTAACAACTTACGTTGAATTCTTGCTCAATAACTCCCGCCGCACGCATCGTTGGATAGTTCAAAATTAGCATAAGAATCCAAAGACCAATACACGCGTAGATAGCATTCTTTCGTCGCCTAATGGATTTCAACTTCGTGGGTGAAGTAATGGACCTGAAAAGGAGTGCATGACTAATATAACTGAATAATTAGGTTTCTTAAAAATTCGCAGCTTAATTGCCGTCTTCAAGAGTTTGAAGAAACCTGGTAATTACGTATTCACTTACAAGTATCGCTCGAACGCCAGCAATGCCAATGTATAGCACGAGACAAAGCAGGTAGTATACTGAAGCATTATCATCAGACGACAGATATGATCTGAGAAAATCCAAGTGTATGCGTACGAAAACGCCGTAAGAGGTACACATCCCAACAGAAACAACAAATCGGCAAATGCAAGACATGCGATCAAGATGTTGTTCGAATCGTGCAGCTGTCGATTAACCGCAATGACGAACAGAACTATTGAATTGCCGATGAAACCGATCACAATTATCAGCAGGAAGACAAGGCATAGCAACAACATTTCGTCTGAAATCCGAGCTAATGATCGTATGAAGTCACGAAAAAATGGAAACCCGAACACGATGGGGGAAGTAATATGAAAACGAAAAAAGGGCGGCGCCATATCTTATGGCTCATGAGAATTAATCCCACTACCGAAGTGTATGGTAAGAGGACATTGGTTTATCCGTAGCAACTGGACGATATTAAACGTGGAATATTGGCAATTTGGTGCAAGAAATTGGGATTTGTAACGTGGAGATTAATTTCGATGAGTTCAATCAAACGTGTGAACAAATTGACGTGGTGCGATTTGCAAGCATAAAGATTGGTACAACTTATAACACTACAACCAAGTACGAACCCCAAATAGTCACCATATTCTCTCGTTTGATGACGGCAAAATGGAGTCTTCAAAGTCAATTTAAAGAAAAATGTCTCAATGAACAGTCAGTTAATTAAGTGGATTTAATTAAAGGACGTTTGATTCCAGTTCAAAAGAACCTTCGAAATGGAAATCTCCCACTTCACAACTTTTTTAAGCTTCTAAAGTGGTTACTTTCGACTAAGAGTACTCAATGTCTGCAGTAAAAAAGAAGTACGTACTCAGTTAATTTGATTGTTTTCATCGAGTCTCATCACTAAAACCGGAAGTTTGTTCTGTTCGTAGATCATCTTCAACAATCGAAGAGACATTCTCCATTAATTCAATTGGACACAAATCGAATAAGGATCGTTGCGCTCAAGTTAAAAGACAGAAGATCACGAGTTAAGAACATTCGAATTCTCGCCTTTAAAATACAAACCTCGCCAACTACATAGTCACATTGTATCCTAAAACAGCACACTCTCGACGAAGCGACTTGATACAAAACGTTTTCGACGTGAAGATTCGCAACTATTCTGCAAATGAGAATCTCTGATTACTTTTTGTTCGTGGACTTCAAATCTAGAAAGTGGCGACAGTAAACGCTAAACACAAAGCAAAAGAAACGGGCTGTAATCTTCGTGGCATGTTGACTGACGATTATGTCGCGAACTGAAGGCTTAAATACGTTTGGCAGTTGAGAGATCAAAAACAACAAATGGCCCAAAAATATAAGGTTCTTGTGAAGTGGACTTCAACGTTTATCAACAAGATTAGCTGTAGAGTTTTCTTTTGTTTTGAATTGTCAAACGGTTTTATCGCTCCCAAGCACCGCCCATCGACTTTGTTGCTACGTTTTTTGTTAAAAGGTCATAACAGACTGTTGAGACCTTAATATGAACGGATTAAACGTTTCAACTTAACGACCTGAACGTAAGTGTCTGAGCAAAAACCTAATCATCATTTGCGCAAGACGTCGAACTCAACATCGTGTAAAAGAAGGAAATCAAGAATGCTCACGCAGTAGAGATCTGCTCGAAGATCATTTTATTATTCTGAAACCAATGTCCACATGGTTCGCTAACGCGCAATTTGTTTGTATTACGGATTTTCACCTTCTTCCTTTCAAACAACATCAAATATTAACGAATGAGGGCTGTTGGCACGGTCACTGCTATCAAAAAACATGGTTTCATTGGTCTCGTGCAACAATAGGAATTTTTATGAGAAGAAAGCGAATCTATTGAACTGAAGGGCCATTAGCAACTTGAAAGTCAGAATGTGAACATGTGCGGGGGTTTTGCGAACTGCCGACCAGCTTTCGCCCTTCCGTTTCGCGCTCATTTACAATTAAAGATAAGGAAAATTAGATAAACAAGTGAAACAAGGGCACTAAATTCGGTCCAGTCAACGTCACTTTAGTGGCTGGAGAGATTAGAAATGTAAACAATCGACCAATTTAGCGACAAAATTTGAGAGCCTGCGCGAGATTCTCTGGACGCCTACGGCCAACAGGTCGAATATAATGATAACGAGCACCGAAATCCGAGCTCGACGTGGACATCGGTAGCGTTCCAGTTGAACGTTTTATTTCAGATGTCTTCATATGACCGTCCTTCTTTCTCTTCACACTTAAACGATGAAATTGCAACAAACCAAATAGACAAAATTGAATGACACAACGGAAATGAAATCGAGAAGACGAGTCAACGAAGATTTTAGCAAACAACAAACAAAAACCTGTCAGCATTTTTGCGGAATTTACACTCAACCAATTGCAGTATCAGTTACTATAAATAAAAAGTTGTGATTTGCTCTCTGAATGTCAATTCCTATCGAATTGTGAATCTTCCATGGCGATTAGGTCACGACATAAACGCATGAAATACTAAAACCAGGGCGGATTATCCTGCTGGCTTTTGGGTCCACTAGTTTTCTGATTGCACGAAATAACCAAATGGAGAAGAGCAAGGCTATCACGAGATAATCAGATGACATCTCTGAGATAAGTGTTAACAAAACAAATAAACACCGTAGTCAGTTTCTGATCTCCAAAACACATCACGTTCAATGTAATACATTTGATTATTCTTGTCGATAGTTGACCGTGCGTGTAATCAAGAAGTCAATTGATAGTCAAGGTTCTTAGGGTCAAAAGTCCTGACTCGGCGCATGTTCACGCGAGTTTTCGATGCCAAGTTGACAAACAGACGATGCCGGAACGAGGGAGCAAAGGACTTGAAATTGGAGATTCTCCATCTCTTTTGAGTGCTGTCGATTGTGCCAAATGACGTTCGTTGTTGCGCGGTCGAAGGTCGTTAAGGAAGTGAAAAAGTTCTGATAAAAATGTAAAGTCACCATAAATTTGGATGATCTTAAGCAGAGCGGAGCGAAAACTCTGGTTCCTTCTTTCGTTGAGCTTAAGAGTGCAAACTTCCCGTCTACCGTAGAAGATGGCCGACAATCAACTAGGCAGAAGGCTTGAGCTTTTAACTTCAGCGAATAAATACGTGGATTAGTTGCGAGACGAGAAACAGAAATAATTAGTTGGTAGTGGAGAGTTGTCTTTTGCATTTTGACCATAAACCTAAAAACCTCCCACTCGATTTCAAACTTCAGCGCGCAAAACGAAAGACGTAATTGAAGCGGAAGTTACACGGATATTTGTATTCTTGACTAAGAATAGGCACAAAACTTGTATTCGCGCTTCAAATTAAACTCACAAGAAAATCTCGACACTAGAGTTCAGCAATTGGTTTGGAAAAACAGGAAAATGGTTATTAACTGAACATCAATATTTGCGACTTACGAAGTGGTCGATGAACTTGAGATTCAATGCTGCCCTATGATGTCTTCAACTCAATGATCCAGAAAGAATGTTCGTAACGGTCTCGGAAGCCGGAAGTTTTGGTGTGTGAATCGATGGTTGCCGAGTTGCATATGGGGAGTGTAAACGGACCGTTCGTTTTCTTGAGATTATACGATCTAATTTTGCACATCAAGAGCAGTTTCTTTTGCAGTAAAACGACGCGTTCTTTTATCGGATTCAAATTTCAGACGAAAAGTCCGATGGGAAATTAAAATTTGGAGACGTGTGTTAAACGAACAGTTTGGACGATAAGTTCGAGAAGTGGAGGTCAGCGACCGTCCATAGTTCTTCGCCATCTCGTCATTTGGTTGTACTTTAGCAAGAGTCATTGAGTCAATCATGTTACCTCACGAGTGAATACGAACAAATTGTTGGCATTCACTGTGTCTCGTTCTTCGCTGTTTATATAAAACACTACCTTTGGCGGTGAAATTACTCCTCAGTTAATGGCTCAAAACAAAATTGAGAGGATGCTAAAAGGCCGGCAATTAGATGATACAAAAAAAAATCGGTCAAAGATATCGTTTAACTAATAGACAGTTCCGGTCATTTCTCCGAAGACTAAACATCGCTTGAGACCAGAAGTTATTACTCGGTAGGCGCATGCTATTCGCAAAGAAAACGAAGCTAATTCGATTTTGCAAATTAGAATAAGAACAAAAACGAGATTACTGGATCAGAATTCTTCTTTTCAATTACTGTAGTAAAGTTCACAACGATCAATAAACGAAACAACTTCGGTTTCATTGTTAGCTACAGTAGTCATTTGCTTACACGATCAAGACTCTAATTTAACTACATGCTTCAAATGCTGATGCCCAAAAGAAATCTCGGCCTCGGAATTAGCTTCAAGCATGCGACCAGTCATGCGAATTTGGGGCGTTCTTATCAGTCATCTGTCAATCAGATCGTTGGATATGAGAGAAAATTGAATTACCACTCAGTGTGTGGATTTTTTGGGCGGATGTTCGTTGAAACAGGAGACAAATTTAATCCCGTATCAGTCGAGTGCACTCGAAGTTAAACAAAAGTCGTGGCATCACATGTGAAACCCAAAGTTTCGGAAAGAACGTTAATCTATTCAGCCTTTTCTGAAGTCCCGCTTCTTAACTTTAACGACCGAACATCACCATGAAAGAAACATTCCATTTCATTAGACTTGAACGTTTATTGCAACAAATTTACGCGAGTAGGACATTGAAATTACAGCTCGTAATTGCCGTCAATTGTCGCGCCATCGGGAATTGTCCCGCTGCCTGAGATGTGCACTCGTCCGCGTAGTTTAACGTCTTTGCCAAACTTTACATCTCCACTCACAACCAACGACTCCAAATCGATCATATCGGGAATGTGCGGAAAGCGGTCTAAGAATTCGGCTACAGCCTCGTAGTGAGTGGAAAGTTGAACGATTGGCGCCCGAGGTATTTGACGTTTTGGATTCAGTCGAAGAACTCCGTTTGTTTCGTCGACAATCAAACTGTTGCCCATTACAACGAGCATATCTTGAGTCTTTTTTACGGGTAAAAATCGAGAACGGGGAACCGAAACGACGCGAACTCGTTCGAAATTGCGAATTGCTCCACCAATTGCACTCTCTAATTGAATCACCGATTCTCCAGTTTTCAGCTTCTGAGCAACTTGTAAGCGAGTTTGTTTACTCTACCAACCTTCTTATTGGGTAGAACTTCCAATTTCATTGTATTCGATTTCCTTTTCACAGCTTTCAAATCAACCCAAATGTTGTTTGTGTTGAAGGTCCTAAAAATGATGTTATTTATCTCAATGGTTGTTTTTACTTGAATGTTTTCAACGAACAAAACTCATCAACTTTGTCTTCGGGTACATGAGGCAGTTCCAAATGTTTGACTGCACCTTCGTATTCGATCAGAGTTCCGCCCTAAAGTCCACGAATAGATATTGGAAACTAGTCGCCCACTTTGATGTCTTGTTGTGTTTTTTCGGTGATTTCCATCACATAATCAACGTCTTCCCGACAAATAACACTCGCAATCCGAACATCAACTGCAGCGGCCGTATTGTCAACATTCGAAACAAAAATTACGTTTTTTCCCTCTTCAATTAGTTTATCCAACAAGCCGCAGGCGTCCAACGAAGCAAAAATGTTGCCATGACCTAACGAGAGATGGTTTTGAGCGAAAGATCACTCACCTGGAGGGTACCATCCATCATCCAGTCGATTTTCTGGGCCATTTGGTACGGGCATTAACGTCGATTCGAAGATTCGTGGGCATTTAGATTGAACGAATTGAAAGACTTTGTTATCGTAACCTCGTTCTTTTAACCACTTGGCTGTTGTTTGTTCTGTTCGATACGAATCCATCAAATATAGTGGAACATCTGATCGATAGCGTTTGTTCAACAACTAAAACGGTGCTTGAAAACAAATCATCTGAAGGCAAGTACCTCATTTTGTTCAATTGCAAAATCCAAAAACGTCTTCCCATCACGAATTGGAATCAACGATTTTGGACCCGCACATCCCATCGTCGTTCCCAAACCGCCATTCAATTTTATCACGACCACATGTGACAGAATCTTTCGCGCCTCTTCATCGCTGAACTTCGGCAAATGCTCGTATTCTTCCAACAGTCTTTCCGCATCGAACTTCTTCATTTTTGACCAATTGATTGTCGGTGGAACGGAAACAAATTGAGTGAAATAACGTCGAAAGACATTCAAATCAAACTCTTCACGCTGAAACTATCAAAGTTAAGGAGAAAAATTGAAGGCAAACCTCGGATCCATTGGTTAGTTTTCTCAAATGTTCATCCAATTCTCCACATTTTTCAGAAAGACTCATTTCCACTGTCACAAACTATTTCCAACACAAAACAATACTTTTACCTGCACAAGTGGTTTCTTTCGTTCGCTCGCCGTTCGATCATAAGAGTTGGCAGTACTGGTCAAGGACGCAGACGTCTAATCAAAACAAACTCCAAGGGTAACACTGATCTGCAATCGCATCTTTCAGCTGCGCCAATCAACATTCTAAGTGCACAAAATAAAACTTGGCAACAAAAATGCACAACTTCGTTTATTTCGTAGCATAACAACGAATCAAGAATTCCACTTCTCAGTTCGCATTTTATCACATTGACATTTGATGTTCTTCACTTGGGTGATTTTACAGGAACTTTTGTCAAAAGTCCCACGAATTACACGTCCAAATTCTTCCTTGTTCTCTGCATGACGATGAATTCCTTCGACATCTGAGAAAAATAGTAAACAGGAAACGAGTAGGAACAAGTACCTTGGACTATCGCATTCACGTTCATTTCGTCGAAGATCGAACCACTTCCTTGTTTTATAAACTTGCGACAAGACGACGAATAGAACTCCAAGCACGCGGCATTGAAGAACACTGAGAGGCGTTTCGTTGTCAACGGTCCTTTCATTTTGCGATGATTCTTGTGTGAATCTTCATCACTCTAAACTTGAATGCTTAAAATTGAATTAAACAACATACCATGGAGTCGAGAACAGAACTCAACGTCTTATTGTCCATTGCAAAGAACGTGTCGTCAAACTATTGAACTAACCGGTAAAGTGAAGGACAATTTGAATATAAAACTGGTCATATTGTGAGTGACTAACAATCTTATTCAAATTTATAAACATCAAAAGGCTACAGATTTCTACCGATGGCAAAAGCTCGACGTTCAATCGTAAATTGCTTACGACAATGGATAAGAAGGTTTGTCCGTAGTGTCAAACATTGATCTTCAATTCTTTACTCGAAAGTAAACGTGTCAAAACGATCAAATTTTGTATGTTAACATTATTTGCTAGTCGTACAACAATCTACGTGCTTGTCTGAAGAACAATGCTGGTGAGCGAGCATCTGCTGTTTGATTGAAAGTCAGACGTTCAACTGATCTGCCAACAGCTGTTTAATGGTGCGGAACATGGACGTCAGAATTTGTTATTCTGATTATCAATAGAACGTCCGAGTTCTAGACATAACAACCACTTATTTTACATTAGAATTGCTATCTCAAAATATCATAACGTTTCTATCAATCAATCTACTTTTTATTTTCCATCTGTGCGCATCTTTGCAGTTGAATTCAACGGCCCGTTCGCCACTTGTCTCTCAGCTTCCGACTTCAAGCATAGATCCGGATCAACTTTTGGCCACCGCACGTACTCTGAATTTGAGCACGACTGAGAACGAAGAAGCACTTAAAGCTGCAAATCAATCCAAAATTTTTGGATTTAAACCACTCATTGTTCCAAACAAACTAGCTGATTCATCTCCTCAACTAAATACGATGGTTAGTTCATAACAAATCTAATCTCTGATTTCTTCTACTTGTAGGCCCCGATTGCACGTAAACAAATCGATTTGACTCCGTTGGAGGAAGCTAATATTCCGGTGTTCTTTATCGTCGGTGGTCCTGGATCGGGTAAGGGAACGCAATGTGAACGAATTGTTGCCAAATTCCATTTGACTCATTTGAGCTCCGGTGATTTGCTCCGCGAAGAAGTCAAATCCGGGTCGGAACGTGGGTCTCAACTAACCAAAATAATGGAAGCTGGTGAATTAGTCCCATTGGTATGTTTTTCGGGATTTCGATTACAAACCGCCAAGTTCAGGAGATTGTTTTGGATCTGATCAAAGAAGCGATTTTGAAAGCAGTAAAAAGTGGGAGTCGTGGGTTTCTAATCGACGGATATCCGCGTGAAGTGAAACAGGGAAATCAGTTTGAAGAAGAGGTGAATAATCCTTTTATATTGTTTCCAATGAAAGTTCAGATCCAACCGTGCAAGTTGGTCATTTTCTTTGATGTAAGCGAAGAAACGCTCGTGAATCGTTGCTTACAACGGGGGCTCACAAGTGGCCGCGTAGATGATAATGTGGAAACGATCAAAAAACGTCTACAAACGTTCAATACTGCAACTCAACCTGTGGTTGATCACTATATTCAAAAACAAAAGTTGGTTAGAGTAAGTGGATAATCAACGAGAACCAACAGTAAGCCACGTATTTAGATTAAAGGCGAGGGATCGGTGGATGAGATTTTTGTCGAAGTTTCCGATCACTTACAAAAACATTTACAATTATAAATGCGTGTACTTTACCGCGATATGTTTAAAGGTCAATGAATAAATCTAAGCAATCAGTCGAATGTGGTTATCTCGGATTATTGTGAGAAAATTGAAGCGCCAAATAACACAACAAAAGCAACTAATTGATATTATAATAAGGTTACTTATTGATGTCATATATTCGGATTGTTTTTATTGAGATCAACATTCCAAGTTTCCAAATGATAAGCAATGAAAGTCATAAACCTGTCCGTTTACAACTCCATCTCTGCACTCATCTTCTTTGTTCTCAACGTTTTATTCATCAAAGTGGAAATGGGACCCAAGGGTAATTTGCTTTCAATTGTTTTTATGCACGTCGTTCAGACAAATCCACAGGTGAGAAAGAAATTTGGACGATTATCAGTTGGATACTTTGGTCGCTGTACGTTTTCATTTACATCGTAGTAGTTGGATTGAAGTTTCTTTTCCTTCTGATCATGACAATTTGTATCGATGGATGTCTTTGGCTGCTGACAACTGATATGCAATCTAAGATTGATCTTAGAGGTAAAAGAGCGTTGATTTGCGGTGTGGAAGGCAAATTCGGACGTCAAATGGCTGAAAAGGTCAGTTGATAGCAATTTTGTTTACGAGTATTTCAGTTGGCTCGTTCCGGAGTTACACTTATTCTGTGGGATTCTGATCAGCAGTTAGTCGAAGAAGCAATTGAGTTTTTGCAGCAAAGAGGAGTGAATCGTGTTCGCGGCGAAAATGTTCAATTTTGGTCGGAGACGGAATTGAAGCAAAAAGCGTTGGAAACAGCCAACGATTATGGTCGAGTGGATTTTCTGATCTTCAACTTTCTAGATGATTTCATTCAATCAGATGGGTTTCTTGCAAACAAACGACACTTCGAACTCATTAAACGATGTTCTTTAACGGCCGACAGCATTGTGAATGTAAGAATGAAAGATATAGATTTAACCTAATTCATGCAGGTCACTCGAGCACTTTTACCATTTATGTTAAAAGAGGAATCTGGACATATCTTGGCAATAACCTCAATTGCTGGGCTATTCGGCAGTGCAACTCAACCTCGATATTCTGCTTTGGCTCATTCGATTGTCGGAGTCATGAAATCGTTGGAATTTGAGTTGGAAAGCAGCGGAGCACAAGTAAAAAGCAGTTTAATTTGTTCATCTTTTCTTAAAAATGACGATTCAATTGACGAGTGAGTTTAGTAATCTGCACCAACTACAAACTAATCGTCAGCTCTTGGATGTTCCCTTTACTCAGCGTAAATTACGTGACCAAACATCTTGTTGAAACGTTAGAATTGAATCAAACCTTCAAGATTATTCCTTTGAGTGCTCATTTCGCTTATTTTGCTTCAAATTTATTGCCAAATCGATTAGCTCAAATGTTTTTCGTTGCCTTTAATCGCACGCACCAATTGAGAACCATTGATCTTTCCGAACCATCAATTGAACGAAAAGTATCTTATGACTAATAAACTTGCCGATCAATTGTCTAGGATTTTTGTAATACATCTATATCCTACTATTTTACCCGTTTCAAATGCAATTTCTCTTTTCAACGCCGCTCAGATCGATCTGATACGCAGAAACCGAGCGTTCAAGTCCATTCTTAATGTACAGTTGTCTTTTCACTTGACTCCACTTTTCTGTTCCAAACATATCGTTTTGACATAAACTTTTCAATCAATTATATCAAGCAACAAACACAATCAAGTTCACATTCACAGTTAGGTCCCGCTAATCAATCGGCTACGGACAAGATGAAATGTAAATTCAGCACCCGCATAAGTTTCCGGATTGTTTGGCTTAGGCAGTATCCAAAAAGAAGTAGTTTCCGGACCTCTTTTGCTCCGTGTCTTTCACTGAATCCAACTTGTTGATACGTGGTCGATGGCTTTCGTCGTCGCGTCGGAAAGAAATGTTCAAGATCTCCAAGAATCGATTCATTCCATCCAACAGAGACTGAGGTCTGAAACACTCATCAGACTCCAATCAACGAGTCCTAACTCACTCAATAGCAAGATCGTGCTCAACAACCATCACGTAGCTGAACATCACAATCAACTAATCACAAAAACAACCAACTCACTTGCTCGATGTACTACACTCCCGAATAGCCTTCGCGGCTTCTAAACGCTGTCGAACATCCAAATAAGAAGAAGGCTGGTCGAATAGATAGACATCAGCCTTGATACAATGCACGTTGCAATGCCAAAACGCTGCAATTCGCCGCCGGAAAGTTGATCTGGTTGACGGTCGAGTAAATGACGAAGTTCTAGAAAGTCAGATATACAACCAATCACATGTTTCGACTTACCGAGCTGATTTATAATTTTTTCCAAGTTGTCACGAGCCGAGACCTTGTTCAGACAATCACTGACGGTCATTTCCTTTCCCTTGAACAATCTGGAACACCGATTAGTTGAAGTGAGAAGTCGAAATTACTTCGGTAAACTGTCCACATATTGCAGTTTCATCATCGCTCAAACTTGTCCTCCAAAACTTTCATGAAGTAGTTCTGAAGTTCTGAGCCGCGGAAGTAATTCAAAACTCCTGTCCATTCAACGGTCTTCAGCAAAACCGTTTTTTCGCGAGTTGTTGAACGATCTTTTCCCGCGCAATTCTGCATTTTGCGTGATGTTCGATCAGAACGATCGGTGCCATTTTTTGCATTTCGGTGCAAAATGGCCGATCGACGGTTAAAATTGTTCGACTGGCAAGTCAAAAAAGTAAGTTTGAAAGAAGGTTTTAGATAGTAATTCATTTTTTAGAAACAAGCAGCAATAAAGAACGAAAAAACCGACCTTGCCATTTATCGAGATGATTGCGCGGGGCCATCAAAAACAACAACAACAGCTGAACAACAACCAGAAATGGTGAATCTCGAGCATTTAAAAAAGTACTCAACAGTGGTAGCGGACACCACCTTTTACAAAGGTAATTTTGCGGTCAACATGACCATCAACATAATGTGCGATTTTAGATATCGAGCAGTTTCAACGACGGATGCAACAACCGATTCGTCTTTGATTCTTACAGCAGTGAAGCTTAATGCCTATAAGAACGCAGAAATTGGGCGCAATTTTATATGCGGAACAAAGGATTTGTCGCGTCACAACGCGAACAAAACCATCGACTTTGCTTAAATTCTTGCGGATCCTAAGGTCCGTCTCCGAATTTCATCCAGTTTGGTTCCACGGCCTACGACCTTGTTCGTAGGTCTTTTTCCTTTTTTCGTATTGTTGTTTTAGACCGATTGGCCAAACTTGTTGTTTTCATATCTTTTTCTGAGCTCTTAAGGCTCCCTTTTGTTAGTTGACTTACAGTGACCCTTAAGGTCACATTGTTGTATCGAGATTGATCACGAGCACTCAATAAATGTTTTATTAACCCAAGTTTGAGGTTATTTAAAACACCAGTTGATTTTCGTTGGTAGTCCCACATCGAACGGTGGAGATTACTACAGGCTTATGGAAAGACACGGGACGAAGTTCGGGCGTTGGCAATGGACAAGATGTTCGTGTTGTTTGGCAAAGAAATCCTTCAAATCATTCCCGGACGTGTTTCGACAGAAGTTGATGCTCGGTAAGTTCGATTTGACATCATTTTGATTGCCAAGTGCGTTTAGTTTGTCCTTCGACACCAAAGGCTCCGTCTCGAAAGCATTGGCGTTGATCAAATTGTACGAAGAAGAAAGTATCGATAAAGAGCGAATTCTGATCAAATTGGCTTCTACTTGGGAGGGAATTGAGGCTGCACGGTAAGACGAGAATGAAATGCGAAAAACTGACTTACAAGTCTAGTGAACTCGAATCCAAACACGGAATCCACTGTAACATGACTTTGTTGTTCAACTACGAACAAGCGATTGCGTGTGCTCAAGCCAATGTCACGTTGATTTCGCCGTTTGTTGGACGTATTTTCGATTGGTACGTGCAAAGTACCGGAAAGAAGGAGTTCGCGCGCGACGAAGATCCCGGAGTAAAGGTCTTGTACAGTCGTTAAGCTCGTCATAATCAGACAACTTGCAGAGTGTAACGAAGATCTACACTTACTACAAGAAATTCGGTCACAAAACTCAAGTGATGGCTGCTTCCTTCCGCAACACCGAAGAAATCAAGGGACTTGTTGGTTGCGATCTTTTGACTATCAGGTAAGATGGAAACTAGGAAACTTACTAATCTCGTCTTTAGTCCCGCGTTGTTGAAGAAATTGGCAGAAGATAACGAAAAGTTGGAGCCGGTGCTCACCGTCGAAAAGGGTGAGAATTTGGAATCGTGATTAGTACTCTGATCTTGTGTTGTAGCCAAACAATCCGATTTGGAGGAAGTGAACGTGACCGAACAACTTTTCCGTTTTCAATTCAACGAAGACGCGATGGCAACCGAAAAGTTGGCGGAGGGAATTCGCAAGTTCGCTGCTGATGCACGGCTTTTGGAAGAATTGATCGACAAAGAGCTTTGAGTCACTTAGCTTCGTTCGTAGTTAATTTCGCTTGTTAAATGACAAAATAAACGATCTTCGGAAACGGAACTTACGAGCGTTTGAGGAGTTGAGTGCTGGTGTACTGAAGCATAACAAAAGTATGGTAACTACAGAGAGATTATTTGAGACTTTTATGTTCACTGTCAAATGTTTAATAGTCTTTTTGATGCTTTCTGTGAGATAGTTCATTCTGTGGACATTGGAGCACGAAGCAAAGCAGAGCTGAACATGACACTTCTGCTGAAGTGACAAGATTACTTTGAAATATTCACGTATTGCCCCAAAGTGCACGGAACGCCCGTGGATTATGCGGACGGCGAAGCCAAAAGCCGCAGCGGTAGGCCGTTGCTCGGTTTCTGAGCAGAATGTGTAGGCCAAGAGTTTTTGTCGTCTTAAACTTTTAACAACCTGAGATTTTTGTTCATTCAGGCGTTTCGATTTTGAATTTCATAAAGCGAATATTTCCGTTTCCTGTTTTGATTTCCAATTCTTTTTAGACTATGGAATGCAAATTGGGTTTGATCGAAGGAGCTGACGGATCGTGCGAATTGAAACGCGGCGAATCCAGAGCCGTTGCCATTCTCCAGGGTCCAACACAAATTGGAAATGAGCACGAAAAAATCTACAGACACGTTGGATTCGTCAATTTTCACGCTACAAACTTTCACTTTGATGATCCTCGACCTGGCAATTCGCTGCTCTACGATCTTCTCGAGCAGTGCATCGACCGAGCCGCCTATCCACGAATCGAGTTTGTGATCCACGTCAACCGAGAGTCTGTTCACAATCACGGTGTCGATGTTCTATCGTTTAACGCGGCCAACCTCTGTCTTTTGGACGCGGCAATTCGCATGAATTTCTATTTCGTGGCTATTCTGGTTGCAATGCTCGAAGACAAGAAAACTGGGAATTTCGATTTGGAAGTGGACCCCGAACCGGAACGTTTAGTTCATGCCAAATCGACTTTTTTGTTTGTTTTTCGTCCGAGTTCCGCTGAAAGTTTGTTAGTGGGTTCCTGCAGTCACGGTCGTTTTACGTTAAACGAATCGGAAGAAGCCCTCGAGTTAGCACGTGGTCGTTGTTTGAATGCCGTTGATTTTGTTCGCTATCGAATCCGTCAGAAGTTACAGTACGGCATCGAGCTGAAGTCGGAGGTTTAGAGGCAATGATCTCATTGTTATGTTTATTAAATTGTTCGTTGGTTTTCGATTAAATTAACGTAAATGTATCGTGTTGAAAATATTCAATCACACATTTTCGAAATGTTGGATTCCCATATCTTTTTGTATCGAGTGAATTCAGCGATTTTACGTGACAAATTGCAGCCTACTTGTGGGCGTTCACTATTCGTCTTGAACATTTCTTTTGAGCTCAACGTATCTCGTGCTGTTTGCAATCACGCGGTTTCGTTTGGTTCAATCTCTTTAAGCTTTTAGTTTATGATCAACATCGACTTTGATTGACTTTGGTTTTGTTTGATGCAATGGCGTCCAACGATGAAGTGGTTACTGTTTGTTCGAATTCGACCGGGACTTTGAATCAAACTCTTTCGGTACTTTGCAAATCGTATTTCGATCAAATTCATCGACTGGCACTTCCGAGCGAAGTGGATTTCGTGAAACAACGACCGTCTGCTTTCGTTGGTTTGTTTTCTTTTCGTTGTTTCCCGTTGAATTCGGTTAATTTTAGTGTGGACATGCGGACTTGTGTTCGTTACATTGATCAGTTTATGTGCATTAGTCGGGATTGCGATTATGCGCGTTTTGAATAAGACGACATTCAGCCGTTTCATCACCTTTTTCGTCAGCGTTGGAGTGGGTTCTCTGAGTGGGTCGGCCGTTTTCCATCTTCTACCTCAGGTTAGTTTCCACTCTTTCGATCTTTTCGTATTGTAGAGTTCAGGCATTTGGTTTGGTCAACGAGTTCGATCCTCATGCCAATCACGACTACTTGTACAAGGCGTTTGCTGCAATTGTTGGAATCTACTTGTTTTTCTTCTGCGATAAAGCAATCAAAATTGTTTTGGAGACCAAAAAGGTAAGATTATTAGCGAAGATATATGTAATTCTGCGGTTGTTAAGCGTCGCAAAACGGAAATCGAGATGACGGACGTAGCCAACGGAAAACCCTGTGACACCGAGGGACAAAGCGGACGTTCATCTGATGCTCTTTTGATTAAGGTAAGAATTCAAACTGATTCTGCATTTCATTTTCTGATTTTTAGCAAAAATGTGTCAAACGTCAAGATCGACCGTCGATTATTGCTCAAGATTCCGAGGCCGAAGAAAGTATGCATCGTCAGGTATGTTCTTAGATTCGTAAAAAATGGAAATTGAGTGTTTAGGCACATTCACTTTGTGTTCACGACCACGACATGGAATATAAGCAGGGAGATTCGGTGATTGCAACAGTCGCGTGGATGATTGTTTTTGGTGATGGACTGCACAATTTGATCGACGGAATCAGCATTGGTGCGTCATTTTCTGAGTCCGTGCTCAGTGGAATCAGCGTTTCTGTTGCCGTTCTTTGTGAAGAGTTTCCTCACGAATTGGGTGATGTTGCGATTCTTGTTTCGGCCGGAATGACACTTCGACAGGCCCTGACATACAATCTACTCAGTGCATTGAGTTGTTACGTTGGTTTTGTTCTGGGTGTTCTGGTTGGTAATGTCGACGACTCGTTTGCGTCGTACACGTTCGGATTTGCCGGGGGAATGTTTTTGTATATGTGAGTTTGATCTTCACTTCTATTTATTCCTTCGAACTTTCAGTTCGTTGGCGTGCATGATGCCGAAGATGAACGAGGCTGTTGAAGAGGCGTTGAATTTGTCATTAAGTCACAGTCTAGAAGTTTTGTTTCTTCAAGCCTCGGGTATGATCTGCGGTTTGACATTGATGGCGTGTATGGCTCGTTACGGTGGTGAGATCTCGTTTACTTAAAGCGCTGTTTCGGTACAAATCTACGGTTTTAATGTTCTCAAGTCAACGTTCTTTGTTCCCGTTTCAATTCACATTTCCTCGTGGTTCTTATTCTTTCGGTCTTTCTCCATGACCTTAGACTATTGTTAACGTTTGATTTCTTTTGTATTTTGGTTTATCGTACATTTCGAAATCAGTATTAAATAGGGAAGCCTTTTTGCGACAACTCTATCGAATTTGCCATAAACGTTTTGCTGAAAAGATCACCTGCACATTTTGCATAATAAACGTTAGTACATGAGTTTTTAAAGTTTACGAGATTGTTTACCTTCTTTGTGCAAGTTGCAAACTCGCATGGTTCTTCGGCACAAAATCGAGTACCTCTTAATTGACCATTCAGACAATTTCTTCCACTCCTTGACGTGCATAATTGCTTCTGCCCACGCCATGATTAAGAAACGGCCATTATTTGAAGGACCGCCCATATGTTTTGATATCACTTCGTTGGATCATGAAGTTGTTTCAGTTTTTGTTTGTTTAATAGAAATAAATCTGATTAGTTCTGAGGCCGCGTTCTTTATTGAGTGTGATTTGATTTGTTTTCGACTTGAACAAATGGACCTATGCAATGATGTTGCTAGTCAGCAATAAGCTTACAAGTAGTATGGTTATGCGTACCTGCTTTGCTGTACTCATTCTCTTTCAATTGGTCCAGTGCTCCGTCAATGATTTGGATTCGGCTGTCGCTTTGCCTTCGCTGACTCAAGCGATACTCGAGAGAAAGAATGTAACAGCGATCGTTGAGGCGTAACTTAGAAGTTTAGGAGCGCAGATACAGAGATTGGATCGAGAGCAAACGTATCAAAATGCTGAACACAAAACTCAAAGGTAAATAGAAAAAGATCGCGTCGAGTGAACTGTTTCTATTTAGCTGTAGGAAACGAGAAAACGATTTGGAGTTCTGCGATGTTCTTTCGACTCCCTGATAGTCACAAGGTCGAATTGGAATCGTGAAACAAAGTCGATTGTTCGGATAAAAACTGTCGAGTTCTCAGTGAGAACTCGAACTGCGTTCCAATAAACAATTACTTCGTGTATTAGTTAGACGTTAATAACAAGTCTGCTCTCAATCAAACAACAAAGAAGCTGAACAGGCGCAGTCAGCAAACTCGTGGGGCAACCGGAAGAGCGAAGTAAACGCGCACTCACACGCTTCGGCTGTCGAATGTCGTCGATTTTTCGGGTTATCGGAAAAACTTACGAACATTGTAATCATCGTGATCGCCTAAAAGCTGATTGTTTTTGATCGTTAACCCGCTAGTTTTTTCTGTTCCCGACTTTCTAATCCAAAAAACGTGAACAAAAACTCCTCAATTTTCTCGCTGTTCAATCGCGTTTTTTAGTTTAAGACTTTTTTCTGTGCCTTCTTCTCGGAGCTGCTCCATTAACTCCACTCCAGATTCTAATAAAAAGTTTGATTTGAGTTTGATTGCGGGTTGTTTTGAGCCGATTCAGTGGTTATTTTCCAGTTGTTTTACGTGTCTAGTTCGCAGTTTTAACCGCAGATTTCAGTCGGAATGGCGGAAGAATTGGCGGAGTCCAACGAACCGATTCTCAAGCTCAGCGATTTCGATTGTTTGATAGAAGAACACGTGCGAAATGGCGAGTACAAGACCGCACTGTTTTGGGCAGAAAAACGACTTGCACTCTTCGCCGATCGACCACTCATACAACGGTTAATCGAAATTGCCAAGTACTTGAATGTAAGTTGAAATTAGTTTGCCATTTCATTTTTCTCGGCTTTTAGGTCCTGACGATTGCCGGACAATGGCAGATGATTCTTTCGATCTGTGAGCACTACGAATTACAACGTAAACACACGGTATTCGTTTACTATGCCGCAAATGCCATGTTCAATACCGGCAACTATTACGGACCAGTGACTGCGCCGTTGAACAACGCAGTGAGTGCAAATCGTTCGTGTGGTTGATTGAGTTTTCAGATGAACAAATCGAACGTCGGTCTGCATGCTGATGAGACAATGGAAACGGAAGATGAAAGTCCGCGAATAAACGACTATCAACAAGCAATGGATCAACTGGACGAAATGATGAACGAACGGAAACTGGAATCACGACTTATGTTGATCATGGCCAAATCTTTCCTTATGATTCAGAACCGTCCAGCTGCCAAAAAATGCATTCGCGATTGTTTGATTGGAAATCCACATTCATCCGAAGCCTTTCAAACGGCTATCGATGCCAAACTGTTGAGTGATCGCGAGATCAAAAAATTACTTTCACCAAAAACAAAAAAATCAACCGGAGAAAAGGTCATGAATTTGCTCTACGAGTTGCGATGCTCTAAAGTAAAACAATCATGTACATCCAGTCTTAATTTTGAATTTAGAACGAACCATCTGATAGTGGTGTTTATGACGCGTTGAGCAATGACGTTTCTATTCAAGCAGCCACTGCTTATCGACTTTACAATAAAGGATCGATTAGCGAAGCGTATAGCATCACTTCAGGAATACTCAGCGAGTACGGTTATTACGAGGTATTACTTATGCGATCATTGGATTTGTATTACTTGCTTTTAGAATTGTATCTTGGTTCACATCGCTTGTTTGGTTGCATTGCGAAAACACAATGCTCTTTATGCGTTGGGTCATAAGCTTGTGGATACAATGAAGGAAAGTCACATTACTTGGTACGCAATTGGTTGTTACTACTACACGGTTGAACAGTACACAGCAGCTAAGAAGTTCTTAGGTGAGTACATATTCGACAACATTTGTTCAAGTTTTTATTTAGAAAAATCGACGACCATCAACTCAGGTTTTGGTGAAGGATGGGTAGCGTACGGTCACGTTCTTTATTACTCGGAAGAACACGAACAAGCGATGAACTGCTTTCTACGTGCGTCTCGCGTTCTCGAGGGAAATTTCGAGCCTTTGTTGTACATAGCAATGCAAAATGCTTCATCCAATAACTACAAGTTGGCCGTTGATTTTATGAAAGATGCCGAACAAGTTGAACCCACAAATCCGATTGTTACCCACGAACAAGCAACGGTTGCATACATGCAAGGAGACTTTGCAAGTGAGTTTTTGCATCAGATTATCTTGCTATTCTTTCTATGTTTTCAGATGCAGAACAATTCTTTAGGAAATCTATTCGTCAAGTTTGCAAAGCATCTCCACGAGAAAACTTCGCAACAACTTTATCGCGACCGTGCAGCGACTTTTGGGAACCGATGTTCCAAAACATGGGCCACACTCTACTGCGGTTGAATCGATACGACGAAGCGATTGATGTCTTCCGAAAAGCGCTATCGTTAGGTCGAAATAAAGCCGAAGCCTGGGCGAACATTGGGATTTGTCTCGGATGTTTAGGAAAATTACACGATGCCATTGAAGCATTGAACGAAGCGATTTTGATGAAGCCGGGCAATGAGGTACTCTAAACATTTCCTACTGTTTTAATTTGTTGATTTAGTTGATCGAAAAGGCAATAGAACTGTTGATGAATCAGGCAGCACGAGAACCAATCAATTTGGTTATGATTCCCGATGAGAACTCTGCTGAAGGAGCCATTTCGCCATTCTATCACTCGCTCTCAAACTCCAACTTTCCGGCCGTCAAATCGGGAAATGTTCCGACAGCACCTGCGGCCGTTCTGCGATCACGAACATAAGTCTCAACCATTCTCTTTCATTTATCAATCTATGTCTGTGTTTTATTGTCTCCAAACGTTTTCTCGACAAATGTATTTTTTGGCCTTAAATAAGAGTTAAGTATTTACAAAAGTTACCACACTGGTTGTCAAGATATCCTTTCAATAACTGATGAACGTTCTTGTCTGAAGAGTTGATGTATCACTGGGAGAGTACTGCGCAGAGGGAATATTATAGGCCGTTTGCTTGCTCATATTGTAACTCGGAAGTCCTCGTGCATCAAACACATAATCTTGGGTCACGAAGTGATCATTTGGAAAGGCACCGGCGTCGGCTTGATTCATGAAAAACGTGTTTGTTGAACAAACCACAGCTGCCAACATTGCAAACAACATCACGGTCATAGCTATTCCAGCCAAATAGAACGAGTAACCGTAAGACTTCTAGAATACACAAATCAAACAATCTGATTATTTTTCAAACAAACCGGAAATGTGTTCTTAACTCCAATCAGAAAACGTGATTCCAACATCTCGGCGTTGATCATGAAAACCGAGAGTGCAATGCAGAGTGTTAGGACTGCAAAATTTGATTTATTTCTTTACACGAATGTGTCTCATACACGACAAAGCTAAAGTCGAGTCCATAACAACAGTTGCACTTTTGCGAAATCGCGGTCGAAAGTAAGCGACAATAAGTGCAGCCATCGAGATAACCGCCAAAGTCATTGCAATAAACATGCAAATCAAAACCGCGTAATGCCAACCTAAAGTAAGTTCTATTGTAAGCGCCAAAAGCAAACAAACCGAAGAAGTACGGGGTTCGAAGCAACTTCTTTCGACAATCTCCAATCAAGAAAAACCGACAAACATCGACCTTCTCATAATAATTAATGAGACTGTCAGAGAATCTGAAGAATTGAATCAATTATTTTTGATTGAGTTTGTTTGCTTTTACATGTACCAACAATTGACGCCTTGTCCTAAAGATACAAAATGACTGAAACCGATGCTTAAGAACTACCTGGACAGTAAATCCATAATCCCGATTGAACTTCTCGATTTGCGTCCAAATCAGTAGCTACCTAATAAGCCAATCAAAAGATCGCAAACAATGGTAACTCGCCTGCCAACTGGGAGTTAATGTTGCAAGAAAAGCGAAAGTATTGGAAATGAAAATAAGAACGAAAGTCGTGAATTGGAGTTTTGCCAACCGAGTGCTCAAATCCAACGGTCCGATTTTTGTTGGTTTATCGACCACCGACCACTGTTCCATCGATTACAATCGAAGGTCAGTAAACAAGAATCAACAGCTAAAAGAGAAATGCGATGACTCGTTGACAAGTGCAAAGGATTAAATTCACGCGTTACGTTACAAAACGGAAAAGAGAATTGCAAATGAATCGGCGCTGAAGGTACCCGCCGGGCGCGAACGAAGCGGAAGACCTTGAAAACTGTTGAGCCATGGGAGAGCATCTCCTCCACCTTTTCGTTTTATGTTCCCCTGTAGTCTTCAGGAATATAAGCGCCGGCGACATTTGCGGCACAGTGCCGTTGAGTCAAAGTCGTTGAGGCGAAAATGCGCTGCAAATTCCACAAGCAGCCAGTTGCTATGGGGCACAAACTTGTGGTAAACTCGAGAAATTAAGATTCAGAAATTTGTTGATCGAACTCTCACGTTGACTTCGAAAAAATTGACGATCACGTGGCGTCGAAAAAGTACCCGAAAATTTCTCGATGCCTTCGCGTTGACTCGCTCTCATAAGTTCGTGTCGTCAATTTGAGTTTTAGAAACACTTTTGCACAACAAATGGAACGTAAAAAGCAATTGGTTTATTACTCAACTCAAACGGCAAACGCCCGTGATTGCACAGATCACGTTCAAATGGAGGCCAATAAAAGTCGATGCGTAAGTATGCGAATCCTTTTCGTTTTCATCGCATGCTGAAGCGTACGAATGAACACCAACCAATGCAACACGACCAGTTTTGATTTCCTTGCCAAGTAAACCACCACCACTGTCACCAGGACAAATGCGTGGTCGTTGTCCATTTGGTTGCTGATCAGCAACTGCGTTGATCAGATCGTTTTGTCCCTTCTCTTCATCCAAATGTTCGAATGAAAAGTGAGAATGAAAGAATTTGAGCCGATTGATCTGTTCGGCTGAAAGCAAAAGTGATTGTTGAACTCAACTAACACTTACATCCCATTCGACCAAATCCAAAACTGTAGAGCTCGTTTAGACGTTGCAATGTTTGATTCACATTCTCTTGAGACGATGCAGCCGGAGGTAAACAAACAGGAAAAGTTGTGTTGTCCAGCTGAAATGTCGTCGTTTATTTTTGAACTTTCTTACCTTCACATCTTTAACCAATTCGATTATTGCCAAATCGTTTCCGTGCATACATTCCTGTTCGTTGAATTTCTTCGACACCGCAAATTTTGCGATTCGAACACGTTGCACGTCAACATCGTTGCAGTCAATATCGGGATTTTTGTGAAGACAAACACCTGAGAATAGATGACTAGTGGCCAACACAATTTCAAAACATACCGCCGAGTGAGATTCGCATTTGACAAACCTTCTTCTTGGTTTTTGGTTTTCTAAAATCAAGAATAGAAACCCAACGCTGTGAATACTTACTTGCACGGCAGATAGCTGCTCTTGTAATCGTAGAAACAATGAGCTGCCGAAATCAAATGTCGAGTGCTAATCAATGTTGCGCCACAGAAATTGTTATGATCCCTAGAAACAATGCAATTCAAGCAACAGTTTGGTGGGACATACTTCGTATGTGATAAGGATGCAGCCCATGGAATAGAACTTTGCTTGGCAAAGGTTCCAGAATCAATCATCAGTTGTTTTTTGTGAACTCGCGGTTCGCTTTTCGGTTTCTGTTGACCGCAAATCAATTGAAGTTTGGCATTTTCACTCGGAGACAAACGTTTGAAGTTCTTCATTCTTGCTAACGAAAGAAAATCAAGTCGAGTTTGTTAGTTGACTTACCGCGTGCTGAGTAGAAAGCGAAATTTTCGACATCCAAACTCGCGACAAGCGCACAAGCGAAGAAGATTGCTAAACAGGACCAGCGCATTGTTGTCAATGATCGAAGGTAGAATGTTCAATCCTCGTTAAAATTTGCATAAATCCGTTTATTTCCGATAATTGAAAGCCCGTTTGAGTACGCAATGAGATCAAAGAGTTCGATTGTCGTATTGAAGGTAAAGCTCTTTGATTGTTTTCCCGTGATGCAACTGAACGTGCGGTAAACTACGATACGTGAGTCCACGAAAGAGGTTCTGTTGAGGATCAAAGGCCCGATCTCTCACTTGTTTCCATAGACAAAAGAAAGCTGCCGGTTCGACATCCATGTGAAATTTGTGAGCGGTCAGTTCTGCTCGTCGAATCAGAATTGGCAAATCGCCAAGGCCATAAACACAAGAACCCGACCTATACTTGCCTTCAAATAATAATCAATTTCATCTAAACATCAAATCTTAACCACCTTTGCAAATTGATTTCTTTGATTTCCAGACTTGATAGCGTCCAATATTGTAATGTTGAAGTGGAAACGGTTCTTCGGGAGTGCGCTCAATTGCCGTTATGTTTCTACTCCAGATAACACCAAAGAACTTTTTGACTAGTCCTGCTTTAATCATTTTGTCTGCATCAAAACTACCGGGCAAAGACATCGCTAAAGAAGGACCACTTAGTTAATGAGAGCAGTTAAGTTACTTCGCTTGTTTCCGAATACCGTCGTCCTAAAACCACGTTAGTTGTAGAAAAAAAGATGCAAACAAACCAAAACAACTCGTCGCTACAACATTTGTAAACACTTGCAGATTTCAAGTAAATGTGCGTAACCACTTCGTCAACAGCCTCATAATTCTCCGGTACTTTCAATGCTGCATCTGCTGCTTCTCGACTAATCAGTGCAGACATTCCGGCCTTTCGAACCGGTAAACGAGTTGAATTGTCGATTCGCTTCTCCGATCTTATACGACCACCTACAGTTACCTCGGCGATGTTCGTGCCGTTCAATTGTTTGAAAATTCGCACCATTTCCAAATTCGTCTTTAAAGGCAAATCTAATCCCGTAATGTACTATAAAGGACTTTAACAGATATTTAGAACTTTTCTTACTTGATAGTAACGCCAGGAATGATTGCGTAATGTGAGCTCTTGAAAACAACTGTAGAGGCTTTCGAGTATCGATTTTGTACACCATTCAATTGGACCCGCATTCTGAAGGCAATGTTAAGTGAATAATTGAATAGTGAACATACGATTACGGTGATGTTTGGAAAGCACTTTGAAATCTCTATAACAGACTCGCGAAACTGTTTGGTGCTCTTTCCATCGATAGCAATACAATACGCGTTTTGTGGATGATAGATTGCGCTCAACACAAAGTACAACTAAACGAACTCTTCACCCAGTAATCTCTGAGAGACTTGCTTGAGCTAAATTTTTGTAAACAATCATTCCGTATGCTAGCGGGTAGTCGGCTTCTTCTTGTGACAGAGGTAGTATGTTAAAGCCAAAAGTCTGTCGAATTACATCACAACTAAAGTCACAAGTTAATGAAAAGACAGTCATTATCACTTGTTGTCGGCATCTTCCATTTGTTTCAAGAAAAACTGATCGGAGTATTTCCACGTTTTCAATCGTTCTATTTCATCTCGCGGCGCATTTTCCTCGAAGAGTGAAGCACAACTGAGATTCGAGACAAATTCATCGGCCCACGAGTTCTGTTGTATTGGCCTCTGCTCCTCAACGGTAGTTGTTTCTGTTGGATAAGTCGACGATTGCAAGAGTTCGATTGAAAGTAGTGGTATTGTTGAAATCTGATTGTTCGAAATAAAAACGATCGCAATGAAAAAAGTTGAGAATAGAAAAACGGTCAATGCAAACTTCAGAACTGAAAATTTCATGGATCTAAAAACGTTGAAAAGGTTCGAAAGAAGTAAATTCACCTTCTAATTTTATAACATCGTTTGATCGATCAAAAACAACAGGGTTTGAACCCACTGCTGTTCAAATAATCCACGTTATTAGCGACGTTTAAAGCGCACAGGTGCGTCCAATAGAAACGTGGAATTCTTGAGTGTTCCGGTTGAATTCGACAGATAAGATGGTCCCGTTTACCTAACTTCTCCGATCGCATTGAAATTAGATTTATTCATAGGCGTTGGGTACTCGCCGGATGTTGAATTGAATGCAGAACGATTGGGTGACTGTTAACAGAAAAAAAATAACAAATGATTTGCATTGTTTGTTGCGTAGATACGAGGGTGTTTCTCCGTTGTGCACGATTGAGTTCTAGTGTTCTTAATCATATGCGGTTGTTAAATTGATAATTTCCTATTTTGATCCTTCTGGATTGAATACAAGCTAGCTCGGCTGTTTACCCGTCGAGAAACAAACTCTGTGTACATCTTTTGATAGCAGCTATATGCGATTTGGTCATAAATTTTGTTTCGAACTCATTTTATCACATATGAAACTACTTTAGGGATGCAGTTCAATGAACGCTTTAATGACAGAAATGGGACCGTACAGAATGACGAACGATGGTAAAAAGCTTACGAACAATCCATTTGCTTAGAATCGCTTCTCCCACATAATCTACTTAGACTCACCAGCAGGAGTCGGACTATCAAGAAACAATGTTGGAAATTACACTTTCACCGACAGTCAAGTACACAACGACATTTTTGTTCTTCAGTAGACTTATTTGCAGGTTGCATCAGACAATTTGAAACTGTTCGGTCCTCAAGCTCCTTACTTTGTAACACACAATGCCAAACGCTCCTCCACCGGCCGACGTGTCCAGATCTGTTTTTGTAATTAATTCGCTCCTTGGTACTTCGAACAATAAAATCTCTTCTTTGTAATTGTTCTACCACTCGGTACTAAACAGTGTGACTAAATCATGTGAACATCAAATGGCCTAGTCATTCGGGCAATTCTTGAAACGGCGTTCCTTTTTCCGAATGCATTCATTTCGGCCGGAATTGGATTGCAGGCAGTTGACGTTCCCTTGGGCCAACCGGGAACAAAGTCCAATCGGGAACAAAGTCCGAACTAGCGGACCGTTGGCCTTTTCATCGGACGCTCATGACCTATGGTCTACTTTTGGGACTTTTCCGTTTGTCGGCTCTTGTGATAAATAGAGTTAAATCATTGCATTTGCCGCTTAGTTCGCTTTTCGAATTTTTCACTAAATCGCAAACGTTTATTTAGGCACTAAGCTGACAAGGTCGCTTCTGATGGTGATTTACTCTTTCATTTTTATGTATACCTATTTACTACTTCGTTTGCATTCTGTTGTAAATCGTGACATAAACGAATTTAATTTGTATACACTTATTCAGATGATCCCAGCGATCATTTTTTGTGTTGCTTTTGGCGTGTTTGTTGAGGGAAGCGTCCCGCAGTTTCCACGTCATCATCCATTGAATCCTTTGAACTGTCGTGATGCAAGCCGTTACTGTTTGTCTTTCAAAGACCAAAATTACTGCACAACTCGAGTCCACTACATGCGGGCGCATTGCAAAGCCACGTGCGGTTTCTGTACTGTGGCATTGGATCTTTCAAAGTGAGCAAACTTATACATGGCTTATATGTTTGAATATTCAAATAACTTTGTTTTTTAGAATACAAAATCCCCGAATGAATCAGACAAAAATTACTTTGTCAGGTATGTTCAAAAGCTTTGGGATATAACAATATAAATTTGAAATTACTTTCTGTGTTTAGCAGACAAAATGAATGAAATTTTGGAGTATGTGAATTATGCTGCATCGGCGAATGACGTTCGAGACAGCTATTTGAAGGGTAGAATTATTGAACAATTGTCTATGATATCTTATCAATTTCAGCACGCAGACAAAACATCACTGAGTCGTCTACCCAAAGGATGTTGCCACAATTCCGAGTTCAGGACGGTGAAGATGCGAAGTTGGCGGAAGTTCAGTGGTTTGTTCAATTGGTCAACTTTTCGGATTACAGTGTAAGTGTTTCAAATACTTTAACTCAAAATATGCGAAAATTTATCACATTCCAATAACTTTCAGCGATGCGGAGGAGTTGCAATCTCGGAAAATATCGTGTTGACAGTGGCGCACTGTATTCTCGACACTGAAAACTTGGATCCCAATGTATTCCAACTACGAATCGGATCAGTTGCATCCTACTACGGACAAGCCCTTCGATTGAAAAAAATTGTCCTTTACAGTGCTGGCAAATATGGAGACAATTTCGGTGCGTGCACAAAAGATGATATAGCGTTGTTAGTCACGAAGGATCCCATTGATTCAGAAAACCGCATAGATTTATCCAAACGTGCTCACATTTCGGGAGAAAAGTTGGACTTTTACGGCAAGTCTTAAGTAGCTTATTTTTACTGTTTAATTCCATTCAGGCTTTGGTATTTCCAAGTTCAATGACGATGGCACTGCAATTTTTCCACAGCGAATGCAAAAGACGAATGTACAGGGTGTCTCAAAAAAAAGGGCAATCGTGCTGTAACTTTTTAACCAGCCATTGTATGAAGATTCTGTAAAAAGCAACTAAGGTTCTTTTTGGCCGCGGAGTCGATTGGTCTAATTTTCTGCCGGATCGGACAAGTCCGCAGGCTGCTATGGACAATTTTGTACCTCCAAGCGAGTTTAACGCTGCGAGTTTTTGCATAAATTTACAAACGATGCTTCCCATTCTTCATTTTTTTTAAGCGCTGGCGATATCAATAATTGAAGCAAGGCAAAAATGACGTGACTTCGTTATGTCACTTGATGGATGAACTTGATTACAGATTATTTATAACAATTTAAGATTAAAAATTACAGTTTGTTAACAAGATGTTCAATGTGGCCTCCGTGTTCCCGTACTACCAAAGTAATGCGCTTAAGAAACTTATTAACCCACAAATTGCACAATGGAATGTTGTGCCCGAGTTCTTCCCATGCTTCCAAAATCCGGATTGTCATAAGTGAATTGATAACGACTGACCGTCATAACGAAGACAAAAATGAAGAATGAGAAGCAGCGTTTGTAAATTTATGCAAAAACTCGCAGCGTTAAACTCGCTTGGAGGTACAAAATTGTCCATAGCAGCCTGCGGACTTGTCCGATCCGGCAGAAAATTAGACCAATCGACTCCGCGGCCAAAAAGAACCTTAGTTGCTTTTTACAGAATCTTCATACAATGGCTGATTAAAAAGTTACAGCACGATTGCCCTTTTTTTTGAGACACCCTGTAGTTGTTAAAGACACTTATTCGGACGATGATCACCTTTTTGCAACAACTGGCAAATTAGAGTCGGGAGATAGCGGTTCTCCGCTTGTCTGGAAGGAGTACGGCTCATCTGTGGTTGGTGGTATTTATTGCGGTCGACGTATTCATGACGATGGAAATCACTACAGATATTTCCTAGAAATTAACTACTATTCCACTTGGATATATGATCAAATCAACATCGCAAAGTAGGTATTTGTAATGCTTTTTGAGCTATAAAAAGTCGTTTAGTCGCGACGAGTTATAAGTCAGTGGTCAACGATTGGAATCAAATATTACCATTTAATTCAATTTGCATATGTAGCTAACTAGAAATAAATTGAAATTAGCTGAGAAGGATGTAGAATTTTATTGACCGTATCAAGGGGTAGTGGGTGTGCGCTAGAAACGCCTATTATATACTACTGGCCGGGAAACAAGTTTTGCTTTTCAATGGAGATGCAGATACTGTTTGTAGTTTTGTGCACAATCAAAAGGTTGGAATCTTGCTATTCAGTTTCCAATCCTTTTTAGTTTGTTAAACTACTCGGATATCAATTGATTGGTCCTCGTAAGGCGTGGAATTACGCAAACAAAGTTCCTTCAGTCGCTGGCTATTACACGGGCTATAATGGTAAGAAACCTGTTTGTCATACGAAGACTGTTGCCTTGTCGCATAAAACGAAGGCGTTTGCATGCAATCCGACAATTTTACCGACCGCAAACAAACCCGATAAGCCATCCACCGACCACAGCAGTTTTTTCGTGTTTAAGCGCGTGCAACACAAAGGTTATATTTGAGAACGTTGCGGTCATTCGCGACCCCTCAGGCAACCGCGTAACGACGAGCGGCCTTTTTTCAGTTCAACAGACCGATTTCCATTTTTCTTCGTTTGCACCGACGGGCACTGAATAGCACAATGAAGCGTATACGCAATTTTTAAGCACAACCGAGAAAAAACACGTGGGTATCTCGAAGACTGTCGGTGGCCAACACACAAATTTCCGCATATGGTCGTCACGACAACTGCGCTTTTGTTCTCACAATTCGAATTGCGCACTTAATCACCACTCAATTTCGAAATTTATGCAATTCAAATACATAGCCTCTTGTTTAAGACATTTTCCCAAAAAGGAGACGTCATTTCGTAACGTTCATTTGCCGTTCGACTTTTGCAACTCGAAATTGGCTCAGTCTTGGGGTTTCGACATCTTTCCGTTTCGAAAAACGACAGCCGGAAATCCCAATTGATGTGTCGGTGGTTGAGTCATTCTTGTTTTCATTTCAGGAGTAGACTTCTTAACGATTCAAAATGGCAGGCATTTTGCTGCTTCAACGTTGGAAAACCGCAAGAATCACTTCAAATGTTCTACAATTTTCTTCGTGGAAATCACAATTATAGCGAGCCAGTGTTGTAAAGACATTAGGAAAAAATAAAGAACTGAACGACTCTATTCACATGTAAGAAATCATAGTTCACGAGCGAATGTTTAGCCCGGTGTCTATCTTAATGTAAAGGCACCAAAGGCAACATTCGCTAGAAAATCTATGCTCTCTTTGAGCCATCGTAGACTTCAAGTGAATAGCCGCATCATGAATGTACCCGGTGATGCTAAACAAGCTCGATCACATAACCAGAGGACATTCACGAGACTCGCCATCCACAAGTAGACGATGAATAGTGACTAGTGGAATAACGCCATCTCACTGTAGTTCACGAAATCGCAACTGCTAAAAAACCGTATGGTCACAAGCCGTCAAATGAATCGAATGCGACTCAATCTTCTCCAACCGGTCCACCTCTTCAACCCAAATAGGCGGAGTCAGCTTTCAGGCCACGACGTTAAGCGGCAAAAGTCCCAACGAACGGCAAAAAAATCGACGCGATGTGGATCGAACGAGCGCAACGAAGGAAAAAACGAACGCGCGTAGGAATGACCGCTTTTTTGGTGACTGCGGAGCGGTTGTCTCGAACAGGGGGCTGCGGAGGCCGCTCGAGCGGCACCAAGCGAACGAAAACGAGAGAGCGCTCGCGAGCACGAAGAGTTCGCAAAATCCGAAACGACTGCACTTGCAAACATCAAATATACACACGTTTATCAGTGACAAACCAACGGAGATTTCCGAAGATGACTAATCTCCATCTGTGATTCATTAGATGTTACTTTTCAGTTGTTAAAAAATCAAACGGAAACGTGATCAGCAACTTCGAATGAATCAGCGGTTATCAAACTCGTCGAACCGCTGACTTTCCAACCTCCGCAACGAACCCAAAGAAATCGAACTATCTGCGCAAATCGCTCACAAGACCGAACGTTTAAAAACGCAGTTCAATTCAAAAAACGTGGAGAGAGGCGGGCGGGCGAAGGTCGAAGAGTCTGGCACGAACAGCAACGAAGAACATTGCGCTGCACGTTCGCCGTTCCACACGGATCGACGGCAGATGCTGCCCACCAATCAGACGCTTTTTTCTTGCCGTTACTCAACTCAACGCCAAAATTCAAATGCAAATTGTCACCGCCAATTTTTTGTAGTGAAATTAATGTTAATGGCCCACTGTAGAAACCAAACGCGTCGACCCAACTCTCCAGTTGATTTTTGCTCTCTGCTACAGTACAACGGGTGAATGACAGTTGGACGTTCGATTTGAGCACGTGAATAGCTCGGAGATTGCGCAATTTGACTGATCATTTGCGTCGCGGTGTCCTCATGGTCATTGGTTTTAAGGAGCTCGGCAGGTGCTTGGCTTTGATCTGCGAAGGTATGCGCAGATCTGTGGTCAATTTTGGCGCGTTTCTACCGAACAACTCGCGCAGCTGTTCGAAAAAGGCCAGCTGTTCGGAGAGTCGTCCAAAATACTCAACGAGCCAACGCCTTCTTATGTTCTTACGCAACCTATCAAGTGCTCAACTCTCAATGGTCGACCTCATGTCGTTTGAGTGGATAAGTTTATGTCATGAAGAAATAAACAAAGATCTAAACTGATGATGCCAACTGCGAGATGAATTGATCCAAAGAATGTGATTTAAGAGGCGACATAAAATCGAAATTACGATCGATATTTGCATTAATCACGACTTCTTTCCAATCAGTTGGTATTTCTTTTTCACCGAAACGAGCTCCCAAGAGTGCAGCGCCAATACATCCATTTGTGTCAGTATCGCCTCCAAAGCCAACAATACGAACAAAACCCTCGGAGAACGAATTTGAGTTTCGTAATTCGTGAAGAGCAATTTGTAATGCAACACCCAAGAAACCCTGATGTTTTGTGTCACCATCGATTAATGTGCCATCAGGTAACCGAATTGGAGTTGCTGTATGTTGTGACGTTTCAACGATTTGACGAAGTATCGGGGATTTTAATTGTTCGTAAGCTTCGTTAATTGCCATCTTAACACAAATTGACGTTAAAGACTTGAAAACAAACCTCAGGCTTCACTCCATTGATCAATTTGATTAGAACAAAAACAAAAAACTGTGACGCTTCGATAGCAATTGGATTTCCATGAGTTAATGTGCACTCTTGAGCAACCGTATTGAAGACACTAAAATTAAAAATATTAGACACTACAATTGATACCTTACTCCTTTGGATTTGACTTGTGTAATGCAATGGCTAACGGCGTAATTCGCATCAACATGCCGTTACTAAGACTGTTAGCGTTGTGTTTAGTCACATTCTCGGTTATTTCTTTCAAGATTTCTGACTTCTCGTCACCAGTCAATTCGGTGCTCCAATTGGTGTTTAGTTTGGTTTCTGAATTTCATTAGCACAGTCGATTCTTTCTCGCAACTCACTTATAGTCAACGCTGACTTGGTTGCGATTCCGGCATCTGGTGGATTTGTTTGCAGCCAAAATGCATAAGAGCAAGCAACATCGGCGCGATCAAATCCACGACATCGAATCAAACTTGTTGCCAAACTGAGTGCCATTTCTGAGTCATCGGTTAGCTGTCCTTTACAACGATTAAACGGTCCACCACCAAGAAGTGGAACGTGACCGTCGATTGTATCGTTTTTCAACATTGAACGTACCACATCGCGGGCTTTGAATTCGTATCTCGAGCCAAATGAATCGCCAATTAGTTGCCCAAAAAAAGCTCCACGAATTCGATTCATTTTATCTTGAGCCATTGGTTCTAAAAGTCGAGAAGAAGTTAAGTGACAGAAGACAATCACGTCAATCAATGCGTTCCTTTGGATCGTTTACTTGATGGTAGTAGTGAAGATGCATTAGCTGAACTCACGATCAGTTTTGTTTTTCGTGGCTATTTTTACATCTTCTACTGAAGCTTGACATCTCTATCGAAATCAAACAATTTGTTTTCGCTTCTGCAATGCCGCCGAAAATCAAGATGGCTGGAGTGGGAAACAGAGACTGAAAAAAGGGTTCAGAAAACGCGCCTTGCAAATGATCAGCGTGCAGTTTTTGTTTTGGTTCGCAACAAAAAGTCAGACGTTTTACTGTTTGTAATCGTTGACTTTTTGTGGGAAACGTTTATGATCTTTTTGATGGACGTTTATTGTCGCGCATTCCCGACTTCGTTGCGAATCGCACGTTTTCTTCGTGTCCCTATTTTTGGACCCAGAAGTTTCATTGGCGGCGAAATGGTTCGAATGACGCCAAGAAACGTCCGACTTCTTTTACTCATCTTTCTGGCCAATTCGATCGGAGCGCCTGCTGCGAATCGGAGCGCATTTTGGCCGCCGTTTGTTCCCTCTCGATGATCCAATTGAAACAGAACTCTGCCCCACGCCTTTTTTTTTATCACCGGCGTTGACAACGGGAATGCCGCCTTCTTAATTGTGTTTTTGTTTCGCATTGTTTGTTCACTTGTGAAAAAACGTGCTGATCATCTTCAGGTGGACGCGAAGGGTTTCTGGCACTAAACCGCGTGATTCCCGAGTTTCTTGTGACAAGCGAATTCCTCGGCTCTCCCTCAATTCCGCGTCTTGTGGCCAAACGGCCAGCGCTTTTCTTTTTGGCTTTCAATTTGTTTTTTGAGAGTTTTTTTCGTCTCTCGACATCTTACGCGTAGAATCACGATCAACAATCTTTGTCATCAAAGAACGCGCAGTTCGACGAAAAAACAACAAAAACAATCTGGAAATTACTCTCGACTGTTCCCAAAAGCGCGTTCTTTTGGTTGCGGAAAACAAACAGCGTCCCGAAATTTTACTGCTCGTGCTTTCAGAATCAATCAACGGAAATCATGTCGCAAACTGCGTGGGTGACTCTTGCGACAAATGATGGCTATGCGGTTGGAGCGCTGGTGTTGGCGCATTCGTTGAAAAACGTTGGAACTCGTCACAAGATTCACGTTCTCTACACCGATGGAGTTTCGGAATCGTTGCGGTTTGTTTGCCTTTTGAATCTCGTTTATCATTTGCTTTTCAGTCAACAGTTCAATAGCGTTTTTGACGGTCAATCGTTGGTCAACGTGCTCGACTCGAATGACGAAGAGAATCTGAGTATCATCGGTCGACCGGATCTTGGAGTCACGTTTACGAAATTGCACTGTTGGCGTCTAACTCAATACGAAAAGGTTTGCAACCGCTTCATCGATGTCATCCTTTGTTTTAGTGTGTTTTCTTGGATGCTGACACACTGGTGCTCCAGAACGCGGATGAGTTATTCGATCGACCGGATTTCTCTGCTGGTGAGTTTGCTTTCGATTTCAATTGTTTAATCATCGCTTTTGCAGCTCCGGACATTGGATGGCCAGACGTAAGAACGTGTGCTGATAAGATTGCATTGCAACAGTCAATTTCAGTTCTTCAACTCGGGCGTCTTTGTCTTCGTGCCCTCATTGGAAACTTATCGTCAATTGGTTCATTTCGGTGTTGAACATGGAACTTTCGATGGCGGTGATCAGGGATTGCTCAACCAATTTTACTCTAATTGGCGAGAACTCGACGCGTCACATCGTTTGCCGTTCATTTACAACGTGACAGCCGGTTTGATTTACAGTTATGCCGCCGCAATTAAACGGTTTGTTTGCGTTTGTTGACGGATCTTATCGCGGTTTTTAGTCATGGGCAAGACATTAAGATTGTTCATTTTCTTGGAAAACAAAAACCGTGGCATTCAATTGCAAGTGGATCACATCAACATTCGCATTGGTCCAAATGGCAGGAGGTTTACGAACAGAATGTGAAAGAAGCATTGCCGAAGCATTTGACTGTACGTGATTTTCCGTTGGATGATGATCTTGCCGTTTCGACCACCAACCTCACCGCCACTAACGTTCAGAGTGCTCAACAATCAACTAAACCAAATTCTGCTGTGGTAAACTTAACCCTTTTTGTTTTATTATTTTTATCAAAATGGTGTTCTGGTGCAAACGTTTTTGTATGTTGGTGTTATTCGTTCAGCTTTGCATGTGAGAGTGGATGCTTTTCGCTATTTTCCTTCTATCTTTACGCTGTGATTGTTGGTGGTGGTCGGAAGGTTGGTGGTCAGTTGCGGTGAATACGGTTAACCGTTTTGTTGATTTGCATCTAACCAACGGTTTAGCAACTTTGGTATGGGAGTGCACCGGCATCTCAACTTCATAGACATCATCATAGAGAGCGTCGAATCTCGCATCGTGAGCATCATCACTCAAATCAGAATTTATCGCCTCAACCACAAAAACCTCACGAGAATCGTCCGCCATCTCCCGAACAACACCCCAATCCCAACACTTCGACACATGAAGAACCGCCGTCATCTGTCGAGGAAACAAATTTGGAATTGAAGGTCGAAGAAAATGTAATTTCCTTCCGCTCTTTTACGCTTCTTTCTGTTCTATGACTTCTAATTTGTAGCGTCCGGAGTCCGTAAATCCCGATTCGACAGAGATGGAAGACGACGATTGGGAAACGCCAAAAGAACGATCGCGTTCGAGTTCGTCTGCCAGTAGTTGCAGTGTTGAATCGGTGCTGTGTTTGAAGTTTTTCAAATGATCTTTCCTCAGGGTTCGAGGGTAGTGAATTGACGTCGTGTGAAAGTTTGTGTAGTTAGGTTGATTGAAAAGAATTTGGATAAAATGGAGTGGGTTGTGAGTGATTAGTGTGATTCAAATACTTCAATTTCTATCTTATTTACGCTTATTAATTTGATCTCTTTCAGGAGCTTTCGGCTGGAACCAAAGAGGAACGACATTACGCCGACTGGGAACGTGGGGCACCGGACTTTGCGGGACGTGATTCATTCGCGAACATCATGTCGCACATTGAGAAGTCGCTTACTGAGCCATAAACTTCGAGTCAACTTCATCTTGTGCATTTCAAACTGTTTTGACGTCTGTTGCTCATTGTACTTCTTTCAAATTTCGCTAACTTCCCATTTCTCATCAGCCTTAGATTAGGAAACGACCGAAGATATTATTCGTGCTAATTGTTCTTTTTAATCGTTATAGCCATCCAACCGATGAGTTTAGTTCGATTCTATAGGTGCCATTAAATAAACGAAATTGCCTTAACATCGTTCACGTTGATCATAAGATGCATTAGTGTAAAAGAAAGAAAATTGATCCGCTGGAAAGATAATCGACGGCCACGTTGCTGCGACTGCAAAACTGTCGACCTTTTGCGAATTCTCCTTTTCTTGTGTTTGTCGTTGTAGTGACACGAAATTCGGTCGCTTTTCGATTTCCGGCAAAGCAGTCATGGCTCGTTTAATCCACGTTTTGGCTTTGCATTCACATGTCCACCGAAAAACTTTCTTCCAACCTTCTCCGTCGCCATCAGTGTCCATTGTTCTCAAGGTTGAATTGCAGAGAGGTCGCGGTAATCGCAAAGAGCAGAATGCGAAGCGACGTGAAAGGGCGGACAGTTCGGTTGACTGCTGTTCGTCTCGAGAGTTTTGTATTTTTGTCGCAATGCCCTCAATGGCTTCCACTTTTTCAAACTTCTTTATGAACAATTTCGACTACTAACAACTGCAACAACTACGTGATTGCGTTTTCGTAACTAAAATGCTACTGTTTAGATACTCGGCTTTGATTGACATCACTTCGTTCATGACCTTATAGTCGAAATGTCCGTTCTCGCTTCCGCTCTTCTGACTGTCGATGCGGTTTTGGCTTTCATTATTGGAGCATCATTTTTCTTTTTTCCTAGTCAACTTGGAGATTACATTTTTGTTAGTTGAAATACTTTTATTTCTGGTCAACCTTGTTAATTGTAGAACCGTGGAACGGATGGAGTTCATTGGCATTTGCTGCGGTGTATTGGCGGTCAAATTCTTGCGTCTGCGGTTTTCATTCGCTTCAGAAATCGAAATGCCGAAACACGAACCGCCGTCTATTTGGTGCGAATCTTAGCGTTTACGTTAATCTTGATCATCACTTTACATGCTCGTTCAGTTTTTCCCAAAGATTTCAATTATCAGGTAAGCAATCGGATCATTGAATCTGAATGCTTGAGATTTTAGTTCGCTACGAATACAATCTACTATTGTATTGGAGTAATTACTGTCTTCATTTCTGCTCTTTTGCTTAGTCGATGGCCGATCGGAGATCATGTTTATCGCGAAACGTACATCGGAAATGCTTTGTACCAATTGGATTCCTTTGCATCGATAGCAATTGGAATGGCATGGATTGCATGTCCGCATTGGCTATTACATCGTCAGGTATCTTGATAATTCTGCTTTTTTTTGTACTGAAGTTCAGGTCAAAATCACGATGGATGAAACTCATGCGATTTGTGGACGTTTCATGGGCGCTCTTTTCGTTTCATCGCACGTTATCAGTACTCACGCATTACATTGGCGCAAGTTCTCGGACCGTCAAATGGCTGCTGAAACTCGGGCTTTTGCACGTTTTCTTTCTTGATTCAAAGATTCACCCGACTGCTTTAGGTTTGTTTCTGCATTCTGTTTGCCCAGATTTGGTCGCAAATTGCCTATAAAGAAGATTGGAGCGGAGGTCACTGGGTTGGAATCTCGTTGTTTTCAACGTGGACAGTCATATCGTTCGTTTATCGTGTGTATCTCGCTCGTACCAATCCGGAGAATGCAAAAACAAAACGCAATTGACACTTAAGTATCCTGTTTGCTGCTTATTTCTATTTAATTTATTAAATCATTTACAAGAAGCCATTGGAATGTCTGTGCTCGATATGCAACAAAGCGAAAAGTCGTGATTCAATTTTATGCAAAAACACTTTACGATTGAAAGAACGTCGGCGATTAAGGTCATCGGATTCGAATAACGAGAATACCGAAAAGTGCGATCAAAAACGAGCGGATTGAGGTCGCGAATGAGTCGAAATGTCGATCGGCAGAGTTGTGATGATACGCGTTGTAACGACTAACCTCGGTATTCAAAAATGGAGTTCGTTGAATTGGGTCCGGTTGTTTGGTTGTTCGCGCCCACAAGGGAGTTGAGGGACGATAAGTGGCGGGAAAAGGAGTTGGATCATCACGCAACGGGACTTCTTGAATGCCATGCCAGAAATCATCGACAGAGTACTTTCCGCTTTCATAGTCTATTTGATGTGTTGGAGGAGTTGAAACAACTTCACGATGCGAATAATCACTATCACTTGTTGTTTGATCTAAAGACCAAAAGTCGGAAGTAGTGGTTGAAAGCGAAGATTTTGCCGTTGAGGTTTGACGTTTCCACGACATCGATTCAACTTCATACTCATCACGATCCTCAGCGTCCTCGATGATTTCGGAATCTGTTGGTCGATTTAAAGCAACATTGCGCATCGACCATTCGCATTCTGCCGGCAATTGGAAATGTGAGGCAGAGAGCTGAAGAATTCGCTCGTAGGATCGCTGTACCGCTTGATTGACAACAATCCAAATCTAAAAGATTGCTTTTCAATACTGGAACATTGAATGACAAACTTCGGATCGTATTCCTACGCTTTTCATGATGTTTAAGATTACAAACAGCAACAGAAATTAGCCGTCTATTCATAGTCAATCGTTCAATGACGTGTGAATACGAGCGTACAAACTTGTGGAAGTTTATTTACCTGAGTTGCATTTTTGGAACTACAGTGAAATGGAACCTTCGAATAGCAATCCGTGTACTCGTTTAGTCGACGACAAAACGCGTTCAACGACGTGGTGCTTGTAACAGATAGAGCAGGACACTTTTTCAGTGCTCTTTCGTGATGTCTTCGTTCACAACCAATGAATTCACCGAAAGCTGAAATCAAAATGTCAAATTCATTCAACGGAATCGATTAACCTTTTGTTTCTCTCCGTGAGATCTGACAGATGCTTTCCCACTGCTCGATTGTTGCCATGTGAACTTCTTTTGTTTTGGATTCTGTGCACGGTTGCATACAAATTTCGAATTTCTTGATTGATCTTAACTCACTTATCAGTTCCATTTCGGAAACTTCCACAAACCTACAAACCCACGCAATTTTGCGTTGAGCTACCAAGTTAGTCCTCGACTTTGCCACCACTGCATGAAACGGAGCCATGAGCTCTGAATCAACGTTCGGACTATTGCCAACAATCGACACCAGCGAGCCGCGAAGAACATCGGAACATGAACGCACACACGCTGTACCCAACGGTGAATGAATCACTGAAACCAAATGGTCGATTGACATCAATTTCGATTTATTCGTTTACTCATGAAAATCGACAGTTTGACTGCTGAGATAATCGGCGATTCAACTGATGGCACCAATGTTCTCATCGTCTGATCGGAGATCGAAGAAAGTGATGGCAGTGGAGTGATGAGCAGAAGACTAACGTTGTTCGACGCCTCAGACCATGAATCTGCATTGCCGTCGGACTGCAACAGAATCGTTTATCTCGTTCATTAAGCAAAAATCGGTCTCGTTAATGTTAAAGAAAGTTAGTGAAGCAACAAACACAAGATTAGTAGTCTGAAGAATAAGCACGTGTTTCACAATCGAACTATCAATTAGCTATAATCCGACTACAAAACCAAGAAACCTAACAAGCGAACAACACGAAATTTGTCGTCGAAAACTGCGCTTCAGACGGAAATGACGCTAATGGTCAATTCATCTCTTTTTACGTCCTTTTGGCAAATATATCGCGACTATTGCGAACTGAGAGCAATTAGTGGGTGGATGACATATCTCCAAGCAACATGGCCAACTTCTGAACAATCAAAGCCAACAGAAAAGCGAGTTCACACGCTGAGAATTTTTGCTGATCAAAATCTGTTGGAATTCAACTCTCGTGTTTAGTGCTGTTTCAAACATCGCTTATTTATACATGACGAAAAGTGTGGAAAATTTTTGCCACGATCCTCGAATTACCGTAAACACGAATTCGCACTTGAAAGTGCAAAAGTCGAAACGGGAATTTGAGTCCAAATTTGTTGCTTGTTCTTCTCGAATTTACTCTCCTTAAATTCAAAAGTTCAACAAGGGAAATCAGCAACAACACGTGTGAGTATGAGAAATCAAAGACCGCTGTGAAGACGGGAGTTTGGCTCCCGGCTAACGAGATTGGACAATCGAGTTTGTGGGCGAGTACGATAACCCAATTAGCTGAATCCCGGGAATTTGGAAGACGATGAGAAACCACACAAAAACCTGTTTGGACTCACCATTGTTGTTGTTAAGTGAGTGGTTGATGATGAGTTGTGGTCCGGAAATACGAGTTTCTGTCGGACAAAGAACGAGGACGAAGAAAGACGATGTGGTCACACCTTTTCGTTGAGTAAACTTTTCGACTCCGTTGCAACGGTCAAATGAATTTGGAGAAGAGAATTAGCAGGAAAATTTGTCAGTCGACCTCCGCATTCCAAACCTCGAACCGTTTTCCCACTGTGAATTAATAAACTGACTATTCGAACTTTAACAGCTGAATGGCCGGGAAACGGGGGGACCAATTTTCGCCCGATTCTCACACGATACCCCAACACGATTGTTCGACCTGTCCAATTCAATGCCCACGGCAAACTGTCGCAAAAAAGGAAGAAGCAAGCAAACGGAACGAATGGACGGCAATCGAAGAGCAAATAGCCAGAGGGTTAATTGACTGGAAATACGGTAAAATAGCGTTTGGTGAAAAGGCGTTTTATGATGAAAGTAAAACTCGACATTTTGTTTGTCGAAACGAACGAATCTCGTCGTCTGTTTTAAATCCGCGAGAACGAAGCTTGGCATTCAGTTGATACCGGAAGGAAGTTCGAGCTCAGCGGGAGCTACTGCTGTCGACATCAAAATGCAAAACCAAAAGAAAATCAAAACTGAAAGTCGTTCGAGTAAGTGAAGCGCCAGAAATTGGAATCGAGATTTTGAGTTCACTCGACGGTGTCAACCTTCGGTCACTGCACAAACAACCGTTCAGTTTTCGTTTTGCATTTCCAGACAAATTGAATTCCTTTCGCTTGGTCTCCTTCTCAATTGGTTGTTTGTCTCGAAATATCAAAAGTTGACGTTTAACTCCAAAGCGGAGTAATAAAAGCATGTGAAGATGTAACTTTCGACTCACATCTCAATGGACGCCGCGCGTAAATCGTCTTCGTGATTTATGAACTTTGAAGCAAAGACATTGAGTCTCCAAAGTGCCATTCAATTGGCCGCGCTTATCAAATAGATGGTATGTCCGAATAAAACAACAAAAATGCAACAACATCGAGAAGCGAGATAAACGCGAAGTCTCGGATTAATTGATCGACTCAAAGAACAGAAATAGCCGATGGAGAACGTAGCCGTTGGGATGAGTTCGGTTGATGCAACAGACGGGAAATTCACTTAACAAGAAGGAGCTCAGATTTGACGTTTCACTTCGACGACTTGCAGGAACAGCGGTTTATGTATCTCTTCTTTATTTAACTAATCAATGAAAACAAATAGACGTTCGATAAAAATATTCAAAGAATTCTCTTGTTTGCCATGGCACTTCTTATGTTGAGGTTGTCGAGTTGATTTGAGCGTTCTATTTGGCAACATTCTTTAGAGAAGATTGTTGGGTTCGTTTTTTGAATTCTTCACGGGTTGATAGATGATCACGATTCACTTCGACCACTGACGTTAAACTCCCGTTTTCTACTGAACCATTTCGATTGATTGTGATTGTCGGTTCTCCGTCTGCTGACGAAGCGGTCGAAGCGTTCGATGTGCCTGTTGGATTGTGAGTATCGGCTAATGACCGCTTGTCGAAGGATCGATTGACTGATGTTGGACCACCGTTTTCAGCAGTCGAATTCCAAGCAGATCGTCGATATCCGGAAGTTCCAAGCGCGATGGCCGTTCGCTTCGTTGTTTTGCCGGCGGCATGATTCTGTTCGGCCGCGTTTACGAATCGCCGACGAGTAGCGGCGGGAAGATTGTCGATGTACGAAGCAAGATGACTACCGGGCATTTTGCTGGACATTCGAGAAGCAGCGATTCCCGAGGTCGATGGAGTGGAAGAAATCGGTGGATGAGAAGGCGATGTACTTCCAACAGCAGGCGGACTACCGTTGGGCGCTGATTCGGATGTTGTCGAATCGGCGGACGAGGAAGCGGAGCCGTGATGTCCGACTGGATTGATAAGCGAAACAATTGCTGTTGCTTGAGGCGTTGAATTGATCGTCGTTTGATAGTTTGATGTTGTTGTCACAGTTGAGTAGTCAGCCAACGCACTTCCTGATGCACTTCGAGCATGCGAACTTGAATGAGAACTACAAATAGATTGTATAAGCATGTGCCTAATAAGCATTAACCAACTTCGGTCTAATCGGACGCTGTTGACGCGACAAAAGCCACGAGTTTGCAGCTCCAGTACGACGATCCGCAATTCGTTGTCTCAATTCTTCCATTTTTAGAGCTCCCGAATCGTGAAGAACGGCAGCTCTTGCACTTGTTGGCACGTTTCCCAGTGATTGTCGCAAAGGCGAAGGCGATTCGGTGGACTGATAAATCGGTGCCGCTTGGCTATAATTGACTGATGGGCCGTTAGTGTTTGTGGACATTATGTGCCGTAGATCTTGTTCTAGCAATCGAACACGATGATCAAGCGAACGTCTCTCATCGGCCCATTGTCCGTGTATTCTTTGCTTCTCGTCCAACAGGTCTTGAATTCGTTGCTCTTTTTCACTACGTTCTTTCTCCAGCAGTCGAATCTTGTTCAATCTAAAACTACTTAATTAACAATTAAATCAAACGTAAACATACAAAGAATCCGTTTCGTTTCGTGCTGTCGATTCGTTTCGTTGTGTTTCGTCGTTGTATCGTTTCTGTAAGTCGCGTACTGTTGCTTCAAGTTGACTAATCCGATCGTCCTTCGATTGCAACGTCTTGTGCAACTTCAACAATTCATCGCCATCAGTTGATCGACCTGCATTCCGAGTTCTTGAATTCTCCTTAAAACACAAACAGTTCATGAGTAAGAGACCTGAACTAACCAGTTGCACTTTCAACTGAGCGACTTCCATTTCAAGTTGTGCTTTTTGTCGTTCATACTCGTCCTGCATCTTTTGCTTTTCTTCTTTGGTTTCTTGAACCAATTTCTGCTGATGAGCACATTTGTCGACCAATGCCACGGCATCAACAGCCGCTCGATCTTTCGATGCTAACCGCTCTTGTGCGTTCTTCAACGCGCTCTCCAAGATTTCGATATGATTTCGTTGTTCTTCCAAAGTTGCATTTTGAGCTTCAATCTCCATTTGTTGTCGTTCTTTGATTGCCATCAACTCTTTATCTGAAACCAAGTGAATTCATTTCGGGATCGGACGTTGCGAAACTAACTTTGAGGCACAAGATCAGTCATCAGCATGTTGTAGTGATGCAAATGCTCGGGATCCATTTGAGGATGTTGAGCTACAGCTAAATTTAAGTTGGCCACCTGTTGCTGCAGAAGACTGTTTTCATTCGATAGTCGTTGGATGTGCTGTTCGAGTATGTTACGTGCTGACTGTTCCAATTTCTCTTCCTTGTCGCGCAATAACAAACTCGTGGTGAACTCTTTTTCGATTTTCTCGTATGACATTTCCAACTAAACAGATTGAATGTGAGAGGCCGAGGCTTCGAAATTACCTTTCTCAATGTGCTTGTATTCTTTTGCAACATTTCAACTTGCTGTCTCAGAAGACTGTTCTCTGTTCGTAAGGCGGCAATATCGATAGCCGAAGTGACACCGTTTTCTTGAAAATCACGAGGATCGGATGAATGCGGGTAGTGATTTGAGGACGGGAAGTTGCCGTTTTGTCTTAAAAAAATGATATCATGGTAAGAGAATGTTGTCGTGGTTATGAAACATCAAAACTCACTCATATTTCTGCTCAGTGACGTACAAACACGGTTGCGAATGACTCATAGGCTGCGGCGCGGAATGTCCGTTTGCCGCGTTAATACTAAAAAACAAACGGTTCGTACATACAAAAATTTGTGTCATACCGCATTCTTGTGGATCCTTCCACTCCACCGTTAACTTTGAGCATATCATGACCAACACCGTTAACAATGTGAACACCATTCGGATGAAAACTTTGTTTTGTCTTGCGAACATGACTTTGATAGTTTTCGAGCATCGACTGTAAATGACGTTCGGCGCTAAGCTCCCGGTCGTGATCTAAATTTCAAATTTTGAGTACAAAACCCTTTTCTTTTGGCACATTCCAATGCACTTAAAAAGAAAGAAAATGAACACGAAGATAAGAATCAGGAATGCAAAAACGTTAATTCCCCAGTCACTCACCATTATCATCGATGCTTGAGTCATTTTCTGCTTCTTGAAGTAGACGACTTAACAATTGTCCTTCGCCCATACGCGCCGTTTTAGTTTCCATTGAAACATTCGCCCAATAGTCGAAATCTGAACACCCGATCGACCGTCCAGCAGTCGGTAGAACACAAAAAGTAACTAGTTAATGCGCGTAAACAAACTTCGAATCAGAATTGAACGGCAATTGGGCCGCCAAGTCGAAGCATGAGGTCCATTGCCAAGTCGATTTGAGGACGTTGAAAAGCGATGGCTGTGCTCACAAACTGTTTTCACGGTTTAATTCTTTTTTAATTCAAACTCCCGTCTTCTCAACCAGAGATAAGAATGTGGAAGAAAAAGCAGAAAGCGATCGGGCGGGAATTGAGCGTAAAGCAGCAGCCCGCGACGCAAAGTCGACTGAGCAGTTGCGGGTCGCCGTTGATCTTTTCGCTTCGTCTCTTTTCCTGCGGTCTCTTCAATCAACCGTCTCCATTGGCTTCTCGAGACGAAACAAGACGACGGGAAGCGAAATTCCTTGCGCTCTCTGCCGTCAATACGTTCCTAATAATGATGATCGTTTTAAAGACGAGCATCTTTCACATCACGAACATTCGGCCGTTTCAACGGTATCATATACGGTGGTCAATATTGTTGTACGCAAAGTAATTTCAGTGCTCTTTACAGTTCCCCTTGAATTGCTATCGATGACATCACTCTAGAGTTTACTGAAAGTAGCAAACATGCAAAATTAAAACTTTGTTTCTGAATTGCTTAGTGAACCAAGAGGAGGAACTATACTTTAGCTGCCCTTGCCAAATAACTCATATTGCATATCAATCGACTGCAATTGTCGAGTACATCAATAATTACTGAAACACTATAGTGCGGAAATCCCTGTGTATCAAGATACGATACGACAAACTATCAGTCGCAACGTGCTCACTTCTGTTTAAAAAGCACGCGCGCTTCGGCTTTTTCTGAGCAGAGGATCACCAGCGCTTTGGCTTTTTCTGTCTTAAAAAGCTAAACCCCGACCGCGTTGCGACTGATAGTTTGTCGTATCGTATCTTGATACACAGTGGTTTCCGCACTATAGTGTTTCAGTAATTATTGATGTACTCGACGATTGCAGTCGATTGATATGCAATATGAGTTATTTGGCAAGGGCAGCTAAAGTATAGTTCGCCCGAACCAAGATCTTCTGTTTATGTAAGCAGTTGACGAAATCATTGATACAAGAAAACAACTAGTATGTGAAGCGATTTCTTGTTTTTGAGCATTCAACTTACCAGCTGATAAACATCGAGATTTTCGTAACTGCGATTTCATAAACTACAACAATCAAAGTCACCAAACGAATTGGAGAGTCTTGTTCAGTTAATTCGGTTTCTGCGCGAAAAATCGATCGGTGGAAATTCGTTTGATGATTTTAGTCGGAGCTTTTGGCTACTGGAGTTTCCATTTTGGTCTTAAAATTTGATGCATTTTATCCAATGACTATGCATCCGTTCACAAAGATCGTCGTTCTTTCGCTCACCGCACTTTCTATTCTCGAAGTCTTTTCGGATCCGTATGGTTCCAGCGAAAAGCACGTTGAGGAGGAGCACGATGCCTTTCGGGAGTTTGATGATCCTGCCGATAAGTACACGGGACACGAACACGAAGAACCGTTGGAGATTCGAGCCCCATCAGATCATGGAAACTCGGCACCAAAATCGTTCATTCCACCAATGGACATGCCACCAATTCGATTTGCTTACTGGTTTGTGACTTCCGTGAATTCTGAACGATTGATCTGATGTTTTTCAGTGTTTCTTGCGGCTATCGAAATGCTTTCGAACAGTTCTCGAATGTTATTCGCGAGAAATATCCGACTGTTCAGATCGAGGGCTCCAACTACTCGCCGGGACCCGCAAAAGCGATTCTTGCTCAGGTTTGTAACTATTTTCAATTCTTTTTAATCGTTCATTAGGTTCTTGGGTTCGCTAAAATCGCTTTGATCATCGCAATTGTCTTCGAACGGAATCCATTCACGATTCTCGGAATGCAAACTCCTTCGGTTTACAATTGGATGCTGACAAACAAGCTTTCCGCCTGTTTGATGCTCTTCATGTTCTCCAATTCACTTGAAAGTATGCTCATGTCGACAGGTGCATTCGAGATCTACATTGGAAACGAGCGAATTTGGTCGAAACTCGAATCCGGTCGCGTTCCATCGCCCTCCGAATTGATGCAAGCAATCGACGGTCATCTGGCGGTTCAGGGAGTGAAGACGGGCGGCGACTTCGGCGGATTCGAAGGGTGAAATGTAACGTTATGGTAATAAAATTAACAACCTTTTTTGTTTTTATTTTGGAGCTCAACTTCAGTATTTGCATCAGATATTTTGACGCTGAATGGAATGCAATTTTCGATTTTTCTCTAAGTGTCTATGGGTATCCTTTGCCTCTTCAAATAGTAGATTCCTCTAAATGGCAAAGATCATTTCTGTCCAAAAGCCAAAACATTCTCTTTATCCAATTTCTTTGATGTGCGCAGTCGATTGTTTCTTCCGTCTTCTGATCGTATCTTAAAGTCTTCTTGTTCGTTTAGTTCCAAATTGGCAAACATTAATAAACTAATGAAATTACTTATTTTTGGTTTCTTTCATTGATCGAGGGTTTTGTATCCACACTATCGGCTTTTGTTGATCTCCGTTTTAATTCTACGTTTAGGCAGAATGTTGGTTCTACCAACAACCAGCGCTGCATATCGATTGGGTTTCAGTCGTCTACGGTTTCTGAGTTTGCGAAGTGTTCAATATAGTACCTTGGACTACTCCACGCCAAAAAAACCTTTTCAACTTGTCCCATTCAAATCGATTTCTGCCGATGATTTGGGTCGTCCGATTTTGTGTCGGAAAGTACGTGGTGGAGTGAAGTCAGTGAGCGATGTGATGAATTTTGGTATCAAATGTGCGAAGGTTTGTATTTACAACTGAGAGGTAATTTGATCGAAGTTGTAGTTTTGTTCGCTAGGTAGTTCTGCACTCGGTATCTTCATGATTCCCGTTCTTTCATCGGCATTGGGACAAGGAGCAGCAGAGAGACCATCGGTTATGGCGTTTGTCGTTGTGGCCAATGCGTTTCTCGGTCTTCTTACCTTAACTCCCTTGTTGTTGCATTCGCTAACCAAGCGATTTGTTGTCGATGTTTACTACAATTACCAAACTCAACTCTTCACAACCGTTCACTACAACTTCTTGCTCCAGAAACGTGCGCTTCAATTTCAAGCCTCCGATGTTGTGCTCGCTGAGAAGGCAGAAGCCGCCAAGAAGCTTTGGATTCCGTTAGCAACCGTTTTTGTAGATCGTCATCCACTTCTTTTGCTTTTGGATCCGGAGCAATACAGCGACAAAAATGCTTTCAATCAACTGACATCGCATTTACCGGCGGTGGAAGAACAGAAAGACAAATAGAAGCAAATTAGTTCAATAGGTTATTGTTGATTTATTTGTTTTCGATAAAACTGCACTTACAAATGAATAGACGTGTAATCGTTCGAAACGATTTGATACTTGACTTTGCCTTCATTTTTCATTCTATTGGACGTTAAGATGACTACTACTGGCATTCCCGATGTAAAAAAGGCTATTTTCTTTGAGCAAGTAAGTGGTATCATTAGCCATTTTCTACTTTGGTCAATTTAGCAAAATGGAATGTTATGCGCTCAACATGCACTTAACATGCTTCTTCAAGGTCCGTACTTTTCAGCCGTGAGTTTAGCAGAAGTTGCAAGTGCATTGGACGAACAGGAAAAAGCGGTACTTGACCCCGAACAACGCGCCAACTTTCGCAGCCAAAACATGGATGATAGCGGCTTCTTTTCGATCCAAGTAAGTGGAACAAGAATAATCACATACACACCTTGCAGGTGATCACTTCTGCTTTGGAACAATCGTGGAACATCGGATTGACACCCTACAATCATCCAACTGTTGCTGAATACACTCACAATCCTGAGTATATTATTTTTCAAGCAGATTTTCAATTTAATGTTGTAGACGCGCAAAAGCCTACATTTGTAACCTAAGCGAACACTGGTTTACCATTCGGAAATTCCACGAGCAGTGGTACATTTTGAATTCACTGAAAGATGGACCTGAAGAAATCACTGATTCTTATTTGAGTCTCTACTTACGACAACTGATTACTGAAGGTTGGCAATGAAAGGAGTATCATTTATGTTTATTTCAGGCTATCATATCTTCCTCGTCACCGGGTTTTTGCCCGAATGCCAAGCCGATGATTTAGCACGCGAAAAAGCGGAACTCCAAGAGAGTCTTCAAGCATCCATTGATCCTACTCCTTCTGCACCTTCATTGGAAGAAGACGAGCAAATGCAAATTGAGATGGCCATTGCAATGAGTTTGGATGAAGCTACGGGTGGAGTAGTGAGCAATGAACAAAATGATCTAAACCAGAAACAATCGCAAGAAGATCTCGATGAATGCGCAGATTTACAGGTGCAAGTTTAAATACTTTCTAGAATTTACTGAGTTGTTTAAGCGGGCTTTACGTGAAAGTTTGTTAGAGAGTGAGTCAAATCAACCCAGTTCTTCCAAGGACGTTCCATCACAACCGCTGTCTTCTGAGCCATCAGTCAGTACGACTACTAAACCAGAAAAAAGTGGCGGACAAGCAGCTTCAAGTTCTCAGTCGGAGGCCGAGTTGTTGCGTGAAAAACGCGCGAAATTTCTAAGTCGTTTCGATTAGTCGGTTTATCTTTGCGCGTTCCAGTTGTAATCGTGACGGTTAAACGAATAAAACGGTTTTTATCCGCTCAGCAATTGTGCCTTCTATTTTGCATTTATAGTGTTAGATCGCTATTGTTTATCTGGTTTTGAGTTGTTTTTATTCAATCAAAATTTTATTTAGATGTCAATTTTATCGTCGTTAGTTGCCGATGAAGCGCCGCCGAGCGTTGCCTCAACCGACACAATCAGCAGTAACCCACCTTCACTCAATAACGGACATGTAAGTCCAACAAAAAGAGTTGTAACATTTTGCTTCAGCCATCCGACTTGGACAATTTGCTCAACGATCAGAGCTTTCAACTCAAACCCTCAGCCTTGGGAGATGCGATAAATAACGTTCTCGTACAATGGAACCAACTACTCTCTCATATGGTCGGTGATGTTGGACACACTCAGCCGGCCAGTGATCACGTCAAAGAGTTGGCTGAGTATTCGGTACGACAAATGCGAGAAACGTGTATGGAGCTGACAAGCGAGTTCCATCGAACGGCATTAGAATGGCGGATGTAAGGGAGTTTGTGGAAACTGCTGTTTAACAGACGATCTTTTAGGATGCATCCAGAGGAAGCACTCAAAGAAGTAAAATCGTAGAACAGAATTTGTATGCATCTCATTTTTAGGACATTGCCGATTATCGAGAAGCTGTGACCCGTCAAAACCAATTGTTAACTCAAGTGGAAGAGGCTCTACAGTCGGCATTGGATCGATACAAACAACACACTCGAACCAACTCTTAAACTCATTGTGATCTCAGATCTTGTTAATAAACGACTTTTTCATTTCATTCTTGAGTACTTCTGGTCGTGTTCCATTTGTTATTTTTAAGGCCCAGAACAAATTTTGCTCATTTTTCTTGAGATGTGGCACGAAGCTAAAAAGCAGGAGAAGTTGGTTCGCAGCCAAATGGTCGACAAAGCCAAACGCTACGAACGACGACGTCAATACTACGAAAGTATTCGTTCTGATCCTGCCGAGTTTATGCAAATTCACGGTCGTAAGTGTCCAATACACGTCGACGCTTCGATCGCTCAAGCAGCCGAATCGTCGAACATTCTGTAAGTGACTTCATTGTTTTGTTTTTTCACAAATCTTCAGAAGAAAATGGTCAGGAAATCAGCAGATTCTAATCGATCGTTTCGATGCTCGAAGTCATTTGGATCAAATTTCGGAACCACGATCAACCAAATTGACGTTAACGCAAAAAGAAGAGATCGAAGAAATTCAGGCCGATTACGAAAGATATCGTATTCTGGTACTGAATGATTTTCAGAACGTGAATCAAACAAAGTTTTTGGAGCAAATTGCCGCTAAAGAATTTTGGCAACCGCGCCACTCTCACGGTAATCATCGAAGCGAACAGGAAAAGAAAAAGTATCGTTTTACTCTTTTAATTGCTGTTGTGAACGTTCTTGGACTTTTGCATGCTTTCTTTCCCAGCAAAGGTTATGACTAGTGATTGAATTTGTTTAGGAAGCTGGCCAAAGAACGTGCGGCCATCGGATTCTCGTACGGCGACTCTGCTACAATCGCCGGTGCATCGACCAAGTACGAAGACTCACAAAGCGATTGCAGCGAGAATGAGTTTGAAGAAGAAAACAACGAACTGGGTGAGTCATGTTAACGGAAATGTTTGGAGTTTTGTTCTTCAGATATGAAATTCGATGTGAACAGTTTGACTGCGGAACGGGCGGTTGAATTGAGTCGCACGAGTCAGAACTATGGGTTGGAGTGCGGGTTTCTAGGTCTGTTGCCTTGACAAGCCAATTGAACCGATTGCTTTTAGAGTTGTTGAAAATCGATCAAAAAGAACAAACGGAAAACGAGCAGATTCGTGAGATCGAAAAAGCGAAAGCAAATGTTCAGGGTAAACACGCGAAAGCTGAACGTTTGCGATTGAAACGACAACGAGCATCGGTGTTAACTCGTGCCAGTGAAAACGAAGCTGCAACCACCGCAATTCTTCGTATTCTCCGCAGTGATAACGGCGCGAGACGAAGACGCAGAAACTCCTCGTCATCTTCGGATTCGAATTCATCACCAAAACGCGATGGATTCATTTCATTTGGTGGCAGTTCAAGTGGTCCAACTACCACAGCAAAACCCTTAACTCCAAGTGTTCTTACTTTACGTTCAGACTCCCCGAAGAACACGGCGGATTACCAACGTTTATTGTAAGACAATTAAGCGTACAAGCACGATCATTACTTCAGAGACCTTAAAAATCGTCGCTCCGAAAGTCCACAGTTCGACGATTTGCCGTCGCTCGCCGTTCCAGCTTCCCAAAAGACTGAACAAAGTAGAAGACAGATAAATGCTGAAAGATCGCGTAGCAATTCACGATCACGCAAAAACCGTCGCAGTTCTTCATCGTCTTCTAACTCTCGACGTTCGTCGACTGTAAGATCAAAGAAACGAGCGGTCGTTATGATTTCCATTTCAGAGTTCTTCCGAAGACTCGCAAAAAGATGCGATATTGGAGATTCGATCGTCGATGAGCGAATCGGAAAAAGAGCGAATTGAAATCGAGAATCGAAAACGTCGAATCCAAAGAACCAAACGACTGCATCAGGAGCGTAAAGAACGAAAATCCCCGAGTTCCGACGAAGACAACGGAAAAGTCAGCATTTGAGCTCGAATAGTCTTTCAACAAACATTTCAGAAACATGAAGCTGCTCGACGTCTTCGACGACAAATGAGGAAAGAACTGAACAAGAACGCTGAGCGATTGAAAGCAACCGAACGTGGAAAAGCACGAGAAAACGAAATTCGTCAGCGCGAAAGGGACGAATTGGTTTCCGATGAAGCTCGAGCTTTGCGCAAACGGTAAAGGATGGCTTGTACCCACCAGACCTCTTGTTTTGATTGCAGAGAACGAGAGAAACTTCGTGAATTGGACGAACTGACCAGTCGACGGTCATCAACTCCGCCGAAACGTCGATCGAAGTCGCCGACTGAAAGGCGAATTCGTCGAAAACGAAGTTCATCATCCTCTCCAGAAATTCGTAGTCGAAAACATAAAGATCGTAGCGACTCTCCACCACGCAGTCGAAGAACTCCATCGCCAAAGCGCCGTCGCAGAAGCAAAGATCGTTATTACGAGTCGAGATCCTACGGTTCGCGTCGCAGTAGAAGTCCTTGTAGTTCATATCGTAGTCGACAAAGACATTAGTTTGTAATTTGGGATTAAGTGATTATATTGAGATAAATGAAGTTATGTCGCTAAAGAAGAGTGAACTACTATTTGATGTCGGGTCTTCACTTGAATATAAGACTGCTTCTTTTGGCGTTATCTTTCATTTTCTTTTCACAATTGTTGGAATGGATTGTTTGTAAAACCAATTGGCTGCTGTCAATGTCCTTAATCCTATGAACTTTATTTTAATGCATTGATCAATTTAGAACATGAATTTGCTACGATCTTTGGGAAGCAGCTTGTCGCGTGCGATCACCTCAAATTCGTTGAATGCGAGTCGTCCACTCTCGACAACCACCTCATGTCTCAGTATTCGCGACAAACATCGTTCGGGAATTCCAATTAACCGCGTGGATTCCACTTTGGAAGGAACAGTCGGAGCTGACAGGTAATTTCTGTTGTTTTGACCTCGTTAAGAATTGACATTGCAGTTATGTTACGGTGAGCACAAATGTCGATCGGAATTTGCCAACGATTGAAACAATACGAAAGGATTTCTTTGGTGTACCATTTATGGAGCTTCCGATCGTGTTCATTAAAGCGACTCGTAACAATACGCTTATTCACGTTCTCGATACGAAGGTAAACTTGTTGAATACTTCATTTCGAATATAAGATTTTAGAACAGATCGATTACTTACACGTCGTGTCGTCTCGAAGGCTTCAAACACGCCCGTAAGAAGACCACAATCGCTGGCCAGACGACAGGACTGGCGGCTGGACAACGACTGCTACGACGTGGAATCAATGCGGTTCGTGTGATGATCAAGGGTATTGGGCCCGGACGAATGAGTTCAGTGAAAGGTATTGCGGTTTCGGGTGTTAACGTCGTGTCGATTACCGATCGTACTCTTCTGCCCGAACTTGGACCACGACCGAGAAAGGTTCGTCGTATTTAGGAATTTCGTTTCAATTAAGAGAATAAAACTTTTGAAGTATTTGAACATTCTCTTTGATACTCAATCTTAACATAACCAATGAAGAAAAAGAAAATTTGCATGGGCTTCTAAGCATATAAAACAACGCTTTCTCTTAAGCCAACAGTCATTTTGTCTTTGAATTCGAGCGTTCTATTCTCGACGATGTCTACCGTTCAAATTCAAACCGGAACCCCGAACGACGATCTTCAACACTACCAAGTGAATCCGACTCTTCAAGCACTTCCCACACAAAATGTTGCTCAACCCTCTGGAAATGCGTGTGTTACTGCCGAAAACTTTCAAGTGTTCGCCGGAAATCGTTCACTCGCTATGGTCACAAAGGCGGATTGTTCATCGACGATACTCGCCTATCGCGGGGTTACAATTTTGGGCTTCAAATTGTCGTTGCAGTTCGCGCTGACAGCTGGAGACTATGGAACCAATTGATTCTTCCTGTAAATCCAACGAATAAACCTCTTGCAATGTTTTTCGTATTTGCAATCCAAAATCAATTTCTGTGCACTGAGCCCAGTGAAAGAACCAACGAAACAGAGAACGCGCTTTGTGGTCTTTTTGGCGTCTGCAAACTTTCGAACTCTGCTCTCGAAGTCCATTGGCCGCGGAGAATATTCGCAACAAATTGAAATTGGCCAATTCCGGCGGTTCGTATCGTCAAACCAACAACTCGACAGTTCGCCGGGCGTCCAGACGCCATTCCTCTGTTGAATAGCAAATGTTGAAGGTGAGTGTTGATATCAGTTGTGCATTCGATTGTTCTCTGTCGAAATCTGTTGACATTTTCCTGCTGACGTCCATTCCCGAAGACAAATGTTTGTGCTTCTCAATTTTGTTTATTCGCTTCCTGTTCGTCACGCTCATTTCTTTGCGGTTCAAAGTCGTGAATCAGGAGCCAAAAACGGAACGCCTGCTTCTCTCCGTCAGAATCATAGACGTCATTTGCATTTAAAAGAGAAACAGCGGATACTCTCAGCAAACACACCTTTCGATTTTCCTGCTGCTCCACAAAATTCGATGAAGAGCCCGAGAAATTGGAGATTTCCATCCTGCTTAGATCGATTGCTTCTGAGTCATCAGGTTAGTTGATAGAACGTCTTTTGCGCTTGAATTTGTGTTGCCGTTGAAGTCGACGTTCGAACGACAGATGTCGCCGGAATAACGCGACTGTTTGCGTGTCATCTTATGATAAAAACGTGAGTGATGGCGAATCGCATGTGTAAAGAGTTTTGTTTGCTTTTTTATTTCCCCACGCTCACCGTCGTCTCACAATTGATGCGCTTGAACAATCGATGGGAAAGATTGTCGCGTAAAATTTCGTCTCTTCCGTGAAAAAACCCTCGATTATTTGACCAAAAGAGTTGCGATCTGTGTCGTACACGATTTTGGTGGACACGCGCTTGAACGGGAGAATTCAGGACGAGCTACTCGGCGGTTTGCGTGTTTGATCGTTTAGCCACATCGTCCTCGTCGTCTTTTTTTCTGTTCGCTCGTCGGATTGAGTCACGCACTTGCGATTTCTGTCCGTCGCTTCTTCTCACTTTCTCTTGAGTCGGTTCCCGTTGACTTTGCTTTCTTTCAGATGCCGCTGTTCGGCAAATCGCACAAATCGGCGCCGGACATCGTGAAGAACTTGCGCGACGCGTTGTTGCTGATTGAGAAAGGTGACCGGAAGGCGGACAAGGCGGTTGAGGAAGTGAATCGTTATCTCCAGGCGGTGAAACTGATTATCTACGGGCAAGAGAATCAGGAGCCACATACCGAACAGGTCAGTTTGCATGCTCGTTTCGTTTTTCTGATGCTGAACATTTAGGTTGCTCAATTGGCTCAGGAAACGTACAATGCAAACGTTCTTCCATTGCTCATTCGAAATCTGAACAAATTGGAATTTGAGTCCAAGAAAGATGTTGCTCTCGTGTTCAACAATCTTCTTCGTCGGCAAATCGGAACTCGCTCACCGACCGTTGAGTATCTTTGCGCTCGTCCGGAGATTTTGTTGGCGTTGATTAAAGGGTGAGATCAAGCTAAATCAACGATTCTATTGAATCGATTTAGATACGAAAGTCCAGATATTGCAATAACTTGTGGTACAATGCTTAAGGAATGTATACGACACGAACATTTGGCGAAAATCATTCTCTACGCCGAACAGTTTTACGACTTCTTTAACTACGTTGAGGTCTCGACTTTCGATATTGCTTCAGATGCTTTCTCCACGTTCAAGGTATGTAATAGACGATTAACAAAATGGATCAGCTTGTTTTTAGGACTTGGTTACGAAGCACAAAACTTTGTGTGCCGAGTTTCTCGAAAAGAATTACGATCGTTTCTTCAACGCCTATCAACATCTTCTTCTTTCCGACAACTACGTGGTTCGACGACAATCATTGAAGTTGTTGGGCGAGTTGCTTTTGGATCGTCACAATTTCAACGTGATGACGAGATACATCAGTAATCCCGATAACTTGAAGTTGATGATGAACATGCTCAAAGAAAAAAGTCGAAACATTCAATTCGAAGCTTTTCACGTCTTTAAAGTGAGTTCTACCTTCTTCTGTTGGTTTTTGAATCGACTTTTTAGGTGTTTGTTGCAAATCCGAACAAGCCTCGACCGATTGCCGAAATTCTTTTGAGAAATCGAGACAAGTTGGTCGAATTTCTCACCAATTTCCACACCGATCGAACTGAAGACGAGCAATTTAACGACGAAAAAGCGTACTTGATCAAACAGATTCAGGAAATGAAGTAGCCACTTGTTTCTCTTGTTATCACTAACCACTCGTTTTCAGGTGATCGATCGCTATCTACGCTTGTGTTCCGATATCAAGAATTAGTATCGTGGTATTTCTTTCGGTATCTTTCCCTTCAAATACCAATTAAATAACCTTGTTTGTTTCTTGTTTTCAACTTTCGTTGCTAACCCTCCTCCCAAGTGCCTTCAACAACAACGCTCGCGGTAGCAATACGACAATCTGATCCTTTCATATTCCTTGCTTTCTCATTGTTTTTGTGCACTCGACCTCCGAAGGATCTGCACACGAGTTGTTTTTGTTTCCTTGTCGACAACGATTGTAAATCGTTGGGAGAATAAATTATTTTTATCATTCAATGGCTTCTGAGCTTCTCAATAAGAACCTACCGGACGATCAACGACATCAACCTCCGTGTAAGTTGCCATGAACGAAAGAACGTGTTCAGAAAACAATCTTCGACGAAAATCGATAGTCGAAATTTTGTTCGTGTCGAATTGGCAGGAGCTGAAAGTGATGACAAAAATTTCATTTCGCTTTTCCTTCGAGTTTTCGATTGCCATGAACTTCACTCGGTATACCCGACCATACTAACTCTCTGTTGTTTCAGCTGTTGCAAATTCTTCGTTAAAATGACTCTCTACTTGTTGAATCAGTGGAAGAATCGCGTTGGCGGTCCTCAAGATGCAAGTGAGTTGTTGGCAACAAATTCGACTTCATTGATATCCACAATCTTTAGCTCCGTTCATGTTGGCGTTGGCGAACGAGAAGACGGCCAATTCCGAAAAGGAAATGATCGTTAACGCCTTCGATGATTGGTCGGTTCTGACTCCAACGTGGTTCGAAGTTGCCGACTATCTTCGCGTCATCGAATGCCTTGCCGACGATGAGACTTTCGGACAACGCAAACGTGCCGCTTTGTTGTCGTCGAAAGTCGCTTATTGTTTGGGCGATTACACCGGAGCGTTGCATTTGGCGTTGAATGCGGGCGAACTGTTCAGTTTAACTCCTCGTCCGCCATCAGGCGAATTAGGAGCTCAAGACGATTTGGTTTGTTGGAAGAGGCGAATGTAATTCATTTCTGCTATTCAGTATGTTGACAAAATAGTCGAACAAGCGTTGGACACGTACAAAGTTGCGCGTCGTGATCAAGTGGCCGTCGATCCTCGTCTTGAGGCGTTGATCAATCGAATCTTTGAGCGAACACTCGAGAAACGTGAACTTCGAATTGTCATTGGTTTGGCATTGGATACTCGTCGTATCGATATGTTGGAACGTGCGGTGAAAGTGGCTGACGATCAAGCTGCATTGCTTAGCGAAACGGTCGCCAAAGTCTTCGAATCTCAACTTGATCGCCGTTTTCGTGGTCAAGCGTTGGATGCGATTTTCCGTTTGTTCGCTGAAATGGCCGAACCGGACTTCGTATCCATGTGCCAATGTCTCATCAAGTTGGAGAAACCCGACGATGTTGCCGTTATTCTCCGTCGTTTGCACAACAATCAAGATGGCGATCTTCTCGCGTTTCAAATCGCTTTTGATCTCTACGAAAATGCATCTCAGCAATTCATTCACGAGATCGAAAAGGCGTTGATTCCAGCTTCCAAAACTACAACCTCAACAAGCCCCGGAACAGCTAGCTCTGCTGGAACTTCTAGGTAAGAGATTTTCTTGATTCGCATCTATTTTTGACATTTAGCAGTACAGCGGACTCGACTACCGGAACGGCTACTACAACGAGTACAACTTCCGGAAAAACCGAACAAGCGGACACCTCTTCATCGACCGAAAATTCAACCGAAGATATGGAAGCGTATGTTTTGTCGGTTAATCTCAATAATATCAGGAGGAATATTTTAGAAAAGACGAAGATCAAACTGATTCCGACTCATTTTCCGAACGTCTTCGTCGTATTCTGCGCGGTGAAGAAACAATCAAACATCATATGCAATTCCTTATCAAGAACAATCACACGGACATGTTGATTTTGAAACAAATCAAGGACTCAGTTCGTGCTGCAGCGACACACAATGCAACGGTTATCGCCAACGGTTTGATGCATGTCGGAACGACTTGCGATGATTTTCTCCGTGACAATTTGGATTGGATTTCGAAAGCAACGAACTGGAATAAGTTTAACGCTGTTGCAACGTTGGGGCTCATTCATCGCGGTCATGAATCAAATGCATTGAAACTTTTGGATCCGTATCTTCCGAAAGGCGATCAAGATCAATATGGTTACAAGGAAGGCGGTTCTTTGTATGCTTATGGTGAGAATGAACAAATCAAACGTGATCCTAATGATTTAAAATTTTAGGTTTGATTCATGCGAATCATGGAAGTACGAATGCAGTTACTTATCTTCGCGATCAGTTGACCAAAGCCAACACTGCAGCTGTTCGTCACGGCGCATGTTTGGGTTTGGGTCTTGCTGCATTGGGAACTCACGACGAAGGAGTGTATGGTCAACTTCGCGATTCGTTGTATCAAGATGACGCGGTCACTGGTGAAGCTGCCGGAACAGCAATGGGCTTGGTAATGACTGCATCGATGAACGCCCAGGCCTTCAACGACATGAAAACTTACGTTACCGAAACTCAACATGACAAAATTCAACGAGGACTTCGCACTGGAATTGCGCTTTTGGCTTATGGTCGAATGGAAGAAGCCGAACCGTGGGCCAAAGAACTGTTGGAGAACAAATCGAATGCAATTTTGCGTCAAACTGGTGTTTGTATGCTTGCGTTGGCTTATGCAGGATCCGGAAAAGCGGATGTCGTTCGCCGTTTGTTGTCGAAGGTCGCCGCCGATCCCAACCACGATGTGAAGCGTTTCGCCGTTATGGCCGTTGGATTCGTTCTCAGCAAGTAGGTTTCGGTCTTTTAATTGCAATACTCGTATATCAAAATTTGAAACAAAAGATCAAATTGTTTGTGGGAGTGAAATGGCAATTTGATGGGAAATGAGATGTTAAGGCTTTGGGACTAAACGAAGTAAAAGGACGGCGACAGCGGAGAAACTGGTGCGGTGTTCAAGTAGTCAATTTCTTCAACCACATCGTCGTCAATGTTTGGGATCGAATCTTGGGTTGTGAAACTTCCTTGTGTGCCAATATCCGGATGTAACGGATGACAGTTTGATGGTGGAATGTTGATGGTTTTCACGGTCTAAAACTTATGATTAGTGGATAAAGACGGGACACAAATACCATGTTGTGATTGGTCTTTGTCGGCTCAAATGATTTCTTGAACGACGAAGTTTTGCGTTTTGGTTGTATGTGGTTTTTCAAATTCTTTGGGTAGTTGGTTGTAAGATCGTTGGTCGAATTCGAACTTTTCGCTGATTCTTTCGAAATCTAAATCAATTTATTGAGAAGAACCAAATTCGCATACTTTGGCGATAGTTTCTGATCGATATTCCTGGGTATAACAGTTATTCTTCACGGGCAAATGTTCCGTACTTTGCATGAGCCTTGACGACGTGCTACTGCTGTGACTTATCACTGCACGTACTCGATGACGTTCGGATAAGCGAATTCGATTCGAAAGCATCCGTTCGGGACTTTTACGAATGGAACCGTTTCGTTGATTTGCCATGCTCACACTGTCTTTGTAGACGATTGCCGATTTGTCCATACAAGTCCTGGGCAACAATAGATGTTTAATCGATTAGCTGTAAACTCACCACGTTGCATCACCGGTCATTAAAATCGCGTGATTTCGAGTGTTGTAATTAGGTTCTCGAGATTTTAAACATTGACAACGAAGAATCCGCAGAAATGCTTCACGAAATCGACGATTGAAGATCGTGTAGATTGCCGGATTGAGTGTGCTGCTCAGATAACCGAGCCATAGAATCACCGAATCCAACCACGACGGTACTGCACATTGATCACCACAGAAACCCAAAGTGAAGTTTGTCACAAAAAATGGCGCCCAACAAGTGAAGAAACACGCAAAAACAACGGCCAATACTCTGGTCGCTTTGTGTTCGTTGGCCAACTCGACGTTCGTGTTGTCGATTCGCTGTTGCTTTCTTCGTGCCATCGTAAGTAATCGAGCACGTACACGATTGAATTGAGAGCGTATACGAGTCGAACGACGTTGAATGTGATTTCGTAGGTGAGCAAACTCGTGGGAAACCAGAATCGGTATTTCGGTGAATTCGCGTAAATTTCGTTGATCGGCACTCGTCTTACTTTCGATAACAACCGCTGATTCCTCGCTCTCAGTAAGCACATTGTAAGTTGATCGTTGAATACGTAAATCTCGTTCATCCAAAGTCAACGGTGGCGTGTGATCGTTAACAAGCGTGTAAGTCGGAGTTAAAGGCGACATTTGAATTGTGATTCCGTTAGCTGGACGTTTTGTTGAGCCCAATCTTGGTGTTGTGGTTACCATTACATTTGATGAGTTGGTTCTGAAAGTTCTACGTTCGAAATGTAGACGTACAATTACTTACCGAGTGCAACCCAGTTTTCTATGTTGCATAACTGTCCGTCGAAGACCGCCGTTGGATCCTTCATTCGCTTTTTGAGCCAAAGCATTCGCCTGCTTATTTAGAAGCTGAGTTGTTTTTGTGAACGTAATTGTCATTATGATGAAAGGAATAAGAAACGAAAGAGTTGAACCGTAAATTTTGTACTGTTGACTTCTTATTGTGCACATGTTTCCTTGCAATATCGTTTCTGAATCGATGATTGCAAGTGCAGCCAAAGGGCTCGATATGATTATTGTCATGACCCAAACAAAACAGATTTTGAGCACTACAACCGTACGAGACTTGTTTCGAACTTTGAATGGTCGAGAAATTCCGAGATATCGGTCGAGTGAAATGACCGAAATGTGAACAATCGATGCACTGCATAGGAAAACGTCTGCATACGTGAATAATAGACACAATCCAAAGCTCCATATCCACATTCCTAAATGACTGTTCAATGAGATTTTAGTTGACACAAACGAACCGTGTTTCACTTCTACCAATATCGCCAGCGGCATAACGATTGTGCAGACGAACAAGTCGGCCAACGCCAAAGAGAAAAGAAAGTAGTTGGTAACGTTGTGCAAACGTTTGTCCGACCAAATTGCAATACAAACGAGAACATTGCCGATGAGTCCCGTAACACATAAAATGGGCAGAATAAACAGCGCAATAAAGTTATGATCTCCAGTTGCTATTTTTTCGTTGGTATCGGAAATAAGCAGAAAGTTAGATGGTGCTTTAGTTGGTGTCCATGCGTTTTGATTGAAACTATCGAACGAAATAGTTGACGCCAACAACTTCACGGGTGTAGTTGACATTCGTATCGCCGAACTTATTCACTAGTCATAAAACACCACGAATGTTGACCGAAGAGAATCATGTGGTGAACGGGCGTTGTGGTCTTAGGTTGTGGGAAAACGAATTTCCGCTCATCCCTCGATTATCTGAAACCGTTTCAACATGATTGTGAATCAGCAATCGTGGGATCCAAAACGACAATCAAAGGTTCAATAAGAGCGTAAAAGATAAATGAGCTAATAGTTATATCGAATAAATGAATTGGGTCGAAGAAGGTCTGTGCAGGACCGCTCGCATTGTTTGTATCAAAAGAACCATCGGATTAATGAGCATTGTTGCTCAAGACAATCAAAATGCAACATAATCGTTCTTGCAAGTTTTCTTTTGCATCACGAAGAAAGGGCGGAAGTTGAAGAGGACGAAAAGCAAAGAAAGTACGTGACTATTGTCGTCAATCTTTGAAGTTTTATGCATAACTTATCGAAACACGGCAATCGCGAACAAAACTTGAAAACGCACGATCTAAACATTTTTGTGTTAATCGATTGATTTCAGCGATCCGGAACAATGTCTCAATTACACGGGAATGCTGGTCGAACACTTCAACGGTCACGTTCGCTATGGAGCGGCAATTGCACTGGGAATCGCTTGTGCGGGTTCTGGATTTAAGGTGAGTTTTTGAAGCAAAAATAGACCCAAGTGCAAAGTATCCGGTGAAGTACCCAATGGGAAATCCGCGTACTTTGTGAGTCGAAATTTGACTGAAGTTAATTTCGAGTTGCGTCATTTCATTGACCTCGAGAGTTGTTTGCGGATTTGAGGAAGAGCAAAGAACGATAGCGCCGCAACTTAATGGATGGGTCGTTGAACTGAATGGACGAAGGAATAAATGGAATATCAGATATAGATTTCTAATAACGACCTACCATTGTTTTTTATGGTCAGAACGTTGGGGAATGGGCGGAAAACGAGCGGAGCACTTAACTGCCGAGCCAATAGAGGGATTTTGAAAACTGGCGATTTGAAAAACGAACAATTTGTTTTCATTCGTGATGCCAATGAATCATAGTTTTTGGAAAAGTCGTGATAACAACGGAAATCTGGGAAGATGCGCGTCATGAACACGTGCAAGCAAATTGGAGCGGAAATGCGCAGTTCGATTTCAATTAGAATCCCACGGAAATTCGTGTCTGAGATTCCTCTGCACAAGTGGATTTCCCTGAAAGCGCAGAGGAACCCGTACACGAGGATGTGAAGTGAAAAACTTGGAGTTCGAACTTCTGAGGTTATGAACGTTTTTCACGGAAACCGGCAGTTTAACGACCACCTAATTTTTAATGACTTTAGTTTTAAGTTCACACCAACTGGCAGCCCTTGAAAGTTTCGTGATAAATGTGCGGAAGGAACCTTAAAACTCAACTAACTAGTCATCAAGTCATAAATCCCCATCGACTTTTCAGCAAACAAACCGCTGTCCACATCGCTTTGAGGGACGTCAAGTTCTTGAATGCAAAATAGATTTTGGGATAATGCGCAAAAAACGGTGCAGTTAGCAGATTTGCCCGTTGGGACTTAGTATTGTGCGGTTGGTTGAGTTCATAGGGAAGTTGAGGACCAGCTACCTAATTTAGACGTGGGCTTTCGTTTTATAGTTCAGACAAGAAATGGCCAAATCAAAAGGTCACAAAAAAGTGTACAGAATCCCAAAAAATGAGAACAATGTGCCCGCAGCAGATTAACTGCAACATCAGTGTTTAGGTGGAATACTTAAAGTGATTATCGTCTTTTTGCGAACGTCTTTTGCTGAAATCCCGCTTCGTATGGAGACGTTAATTCGGCTGACATTTCAATAGATCATTTTCAATAAAACGATTTGAAATAGAGAAGCATCCACTATTCCATTTGCTGCTCGACTTTCGATTCTCCCACGAGATTCATAACCAAAAGAACAAACAAAAGCATCAAACTTTGTGTACGACTACCTGCTGCTTTTGTTTCTCATGACCATGATCATTCGTGGGATAAGCTACGAGCAAGAGATTACGAAATGACGACATAACACAAACTGCATTACAACGATTGATTTCAGGATGCAATCGCGGTATTGGAACCGTTGCTTTCGGCCAAAGAGAATTTCGTTCGTCAAGGCGCCGTGATCGCGTTGTCTTTCATTCTGATTCAACAAACTGAAGCAGGATGTCCGAAAGTTGCCGAGTTCCGTAAAACTGTGACGAAGATGATTGTCGAAAAGGGCGAGGATTCGATTACAAAGGTGAGAATGAAACGATCAACAAACTTAATCGATGGGTTTTAGTTTGGCGCTATTCTTGCTCAAGGAATCTTGGATGCTGGCGGTCGTAATGTGACCATTGCACTTCAGAATCGTACCGGACATTCGGATATGCCGGCGGTTGTTGGAACGTTCGTCTTCTTGCAACACTGGTATTGGCATTCGTTTGCCCACTTCGCGTCACTCGCCTTTCGCCCAACTTGTTTGATCGGATTGAACAAGAATCTTCAGGTTTGTTTTTTGGTGGGCGCTGAAAAGTTGACGACAAGAAATTGGTTTCCGAATTCTATCGCTAATTGGATATGAAAAAGATGGACTTTCGCTTTCACGCAACTCCATGAACAAAAACATTTTTGCAGATGCCGAAGACTGAATTCCGTTGCAACGCTAAACCCTCGTTGTTCGCCTATCCACCGCCGTTGGAAGAAAAGAAGAAGGAGGAAAGCGAAAAGATCGAAACCGCGATTTTGTCGATTACGAATAAAAAGAAACAACAACAAGGAAAACGTGGTCACGACAAAGAAAAGGAGAAACCGAAAGAAACGATTAAGGACTTCATCATTCCACCTTCATATCCGAACGTCCAAGCTCCAGCCGCCGGTGTGAAGCCGAAGGAGGACGAAAAGATGGAAGTGGACGAAGAAGCTACGGACAAGAAATCTTCGGTCAAGAAGGACGAAACCAAAGATTCAAAGTCCACCGAAGACAAGTGAGTTTAAAACAATTTTTGTCAAAGTGTCAAAATTAACAAAACGGGGGAAAGAGCGGTTTTTTCGAAACATTTCAAAGTCAAACGAACAGAAACTTTTGACCTCTTGAAATAATTAGAACGCAAAGAACAGAAGAGTCGATTGTTGTTCATGACGACCACCAACTAATGAAACATGAAGACACAAACCGTATTCTCGTTTAGTTGCGAATATCCGCAAAAAGAAGGGGACGACGAGCGAAGAAGAAAACCTTCTTAGTTATGATTATTCGGTAGTCAAAAACTGCATGGCCGAAGAAGCGCCAACCGTTCGAAAACTCGTTAAGTTTTTGCACCCAAAGCCGACAAAACACTTTTTGTTTTGTGTTCGTTTGGTCAAACAACACGTGCGGTTGCGTAATCAGCCTGTGGACTAATTGGAGCGAGGTTCGATTGTGCGAAGCTGGTGGCATTTTCAACAAATTGCTGCGAATGTAACCCACAAACTTCGACAAAATGGGGACCGAAGGTGCGGGAGAAGGACCCTCGGGCACGCAATTGAACGGGTGTTTTGTAAAATTCTATTTTCCTCAACCAACAAACTCTAACACGATGCTAAACCACATAAACGGTTGGAATGCCGAATTTGACGTGCGATTTTCGTTCTTCTTCTTCGGTTTGCCTCCTCCTGTTCGTTTTATTCGTGAAGCCGTCAATTTTCACAAAAGAAACACACACAAAGTTCTTAACACACGAAACAATTTGGAGCGGACCATTGAGTTTTCTTTCGTCTTCATGATTGGACTCCAACAGCTCAATTAGTCCGCTTCAATGGACCTTGTTGTTGTCCGAGAGTGAAAATTGAAAAAATTGGGAACATCCGGTTGACTGGCTATTTGTAAAGCGGTTATTTTAGGAAAGAACCTGAACCCAATTTCTTTAACATCTCCAATCCGACGCGTGTGGTTCGCGCACAACTCAAGACTTTGGCGTTGACGGAAAACAACCGTTACAAGCCGCTGAAAAACCTCTCGCACGGTGGAATCATTCTTCTTCGCGATACTCGTGACAAGGAACCTGAAGACATAGTCGAGTTGTCGGCTGCCGGTGGAGCAAACGGAGATAGTTCTTCGTCTTTGCATCCTGAGATCCAAGCACACGCACCATTCGAGTTCTCCTTGTCCTCGTATTAATCTTGATCGAGCAACAGAGTTTGTAACCATGTACTTGCTGTCTAAGTTATTCAATTAAGTGGAATAAACATCTTCTGTAGTCACAAGAAGAATCCAACAAGAAAGTAGATTTTAGGGGGTTTTGGCGTTGACAACGAAAATCAATTCGAGAATTTTGCTTATTTGGCTCCACTTCGTTCTCAGCTAACTCACTATTCCGTTCACTTTCCCACTTAAATTCTATTGAAATGGAAACACAGTCGACTTCTACGGATGAAAATACCGAAATCTTTATTGACATAGTCGGCACTGACGAGTTTTTTGTCTTCGATTCAAATTGTACGAGGTGGACGGGAAGAGTCGAGTTTGTTTTATCGTTTTTTTTCAGCCGTGAATCTCTTATGGGATCGATATCGAATTGTTGGCGACTCCATTGAGTCCACAGCAAACGATTATGGAGCCAAACAGCTGCCGGTTGGATTGATGCCCGAACAAGTTCAAGTGCTGTTGGAATGCGGTCGGTTTTTGGACATTTTACTTTGAATGACTCTGAGGTTTAGGTTTTGTCAACGTTCGAAAAGTTGTTAACTTTGAAGGTTCAGTTTTTCCATCAAACATTGGATCCGACATTGATGTACGACAAAACTTTACTCTCAGATTCATTCGCCTGTTTTAGACCGAAGAATTGCGAAAGTTTGCGAGAATGGCGGTGAAAGGACGACTGATGAAAGATCGTAAACGAAAAGCAGCTGGTGATGGGGCGTCGAGCAAAAAACTGAAGATTAGACGAACAGAAATTGAAGCAGAAGAAGAGGTTTTGGACGAGAGCGAAGTTGATCGGACATTTGAAGAGCTGTTGACCAAAAAAACAAACAAATTGAAAGAAGAGTATCTTCAACTTAATTACGGTAACTGCATCTTAGATTTTGTTGTTCACGTCCATTTTCAGAATCACCAGCCGACTGTTACAAGATTTTGGATGAATCAGAAGTCGTTTTCCCATCCGCAAATGACTACCGAATTCGTTTGGTTGTCTTTCGAGATCTTTGGCGAAAAGGATTCTTTTTAACGTCTGGACGAAACTTTGGTTGCCACTTCTTGGCTTACGAAGGAAACCCCGGAGAAGTTCACGCAAAGTACATGATCTATTGCCAACATTCAACTCAATCAATGTCACCATTTGATTTGATGTCGTTGTCGAGAGTTGCAAATCAAGTACGAAAGGAAATTCTTTTGGCCGTTGTTTCAGATGACATCTTGAATCCCTACTACATGCGAATGTCGTGGTGGAAAGGAAACAAATAAGATTGTTGTGAATAAATTACATTTGTTTACTTTAAGATCTATTTTTACTATCAATTGTTAAGTGCGATTTATACTTTATCGAGAACAAGTAATCTTATAATCACAACAAACGTTGCAGATCTCTTTATACCTCACGTCGGGAACTTTGAAATGGTAAGTTCAGAAAAACTTGTTGTTTAATCGACCGCTCGTTTCAGCTTTTCTTCTCCTTCTTCAAATCGCTTGTTGGTCGTGAGGTCGTGGTCGAACTTAAGAACGATCTCAGGTTTTCTAATTGTTAACTGAGTTCCTTTATTTTTCTATTTAGCATCACCGGAACGCTGCACTCCGTGGATCAGTATTTGAATGTGAAGTTGGTCGACATTTCGGTCCAGGATACCGATCGTCATCCGCACATGCTGTCGGTTAAGAATTGTTTCATTCGTGGCTCAGTAGTTCGTTACATTCAACTGCCGACCGAAGGTGTGGACACTCAACTGCTTCAAGAAGCAACTCGAAAAGAGATTCTTCAATCCAGACAACAACAAACGAAACAACAAGCAGCCTAAACACTTTCCGTTTGTTGCATTTCCAAACTGTTGTTTTGTTGAGTAACTTAAATAAACAAACTCATTAAAACGTTTGGATGAGTAGACGGAAACCAACAAGACAATCGACCGGTTTCGCAACGATTTGTCTCAGTTTGGCGTTTCATCTCAACGCGTTAGGGGATTCCGTGGATTACAGATTTATTTCACAACTTAAACGAATTTATCGGTTGTTATTCGAAATTATGAATTCGAAAAAGAAACCGGGAACCGAATTGCAATCGACGGACACTCGTATTGCTATCGTAAACGAGGATCGTTGTAAACCAAAGAATTGTGGTCAGCCATGTAAACGATCATGTCCAATTGTAAAAACAGGTCTGTTGAGTCTTTTATTTCGTATTTCATTTTGACACTTAGGCAAACAATGTATCGTTGTGGAGCCAACATCTAAGATGGCCGAAATCTCCGAACATCTTTGCATTGGTTGTGGTATTTGTGTTAAAGTACAATTCTCCGTTTTCTTCCTGTTATCTTGTGATTTTAGAAATGCCCGTACAATGCGATTACAATTATTAAACTGCCAAGTAACTTGGATAAAGACACAACTCATCGTTATGGACCAAACTCTTTCAAACTTCACCGTTTACCCACTCCACGTTTGGGTTCTGTTCTCGGTCTTGTTGGAACTAATGGTATTGGCAAGTCAACTGCGATGAAGATTCTGCAAGGAAAGACAAAACCAAATTTGGGTGAATATCAGGTAAAAGAGTATCAACTTGTAAATTTGATTTGGTTTAGAAAACCGTTGAATGGACAGAAGTTTTGAATTACTTCCGCGGCTCAGAACTTCAGAACTACTTCATGAAAGTTTTGGAAGACAAGTTTAAGGCGGTAATGAAAGTGCAATATGTGGACAGTTTACCGAAGTAATTTCAACTTCTCACTTCACTAATCGCTGTTCCAGATTGTTCAAGGGAAAGGAAATGACCGTCAGTGATTGTCTGAACAAGGTCTCGGCTCGTGACAACTTGGAAAAAGTTATAGATCAGCTCGGTAAGTCGGAAGATGTGACTGGTTTTATATCTGGCTTTCTAGAACTTCGTCATTTACTCGACCGTCAACCAGATCAACTTTCCGGCGGCGAATTGCAGCGTTTTGCCATTGCAATGTGCATTGTATCCAAAGCTGATGTCTATCTATTCGACGAGCCTTCTTCTTATTTAGATGTTCGACAGCGTTTAGAAGCCGCGAAGGCTATTCGTGAGTGCAGTACATCGAGCAAGTGAGTCGGTTGTTTTCTTGATTAGTTGATTGTTATGTTCAGCTATGTGATGGTTGTTGAGCACGATCTTGCTATTCTCGACTATCTCTCCGACTTTGTTTGCATTTTGTACGGAGTGCCGGGAGCCTACGGAGTTGTTACTCAGCCATCAGGTGTTCGTGAGGGAATCAATCACTTCTTGGAAGGATTCATTCCGTCGGAAAACATGCGATTCCGGTGCGTTCAATTGCTTGTCTTCGGAGGTTTATGCAACGAGTTTCAGCGAATTTTCACTCTCATTTAAAGTCACAGATCAACTGGAACGTGAAACGAATGAACGCAACAACATGTATTCTTATCCGAATATGCGTAAAACGTTGGGAGACTTTCAATTGGAAATCAGTGAGGGCTCATTCACGGACTCGGAGATTGTCGTGATGTTGGGCGAGAATGGAACCGGAAAGAGTACGATGATTCAGATGCTGGCTGGTAAACTGGCTCCCGACGACCCATCAGTCGAAGTGCCCGAGCTGAACATTTCCTATAAACCACAGAAGATTTCGCCCAAATATCCGGGAACTGTTCGTGAACTGTTGCTCGATCGAATCTACGAGATGTTCAGCCATCCAACCTTCAAAACGGACGTACTCAATCCCCTGCAAATCGATCGACTACTTGATCTACAGGTGTCTGCAGCTAAGCGATATTCTGTGTATTTTCTTGTTTTAGGTTCAAAACTTATCCGGTGGTGAACTTCAACGAGTTGCTCTGACCATTTGCTTGGGCAAACCAGCGGATGTCTATCTGATTGACGAACCCAGTGCGTATTTGGATTCGGAACAACGTCTGCACGCCGCCAAAGTCATCAAACGGTTCGTATTCTGACATCTAACTGATGAATGTGTTGCAATTTCAGGCACATTTTACATTCGAAGAAAACGGCTTTCATTGTTGAGCACGACTTCATGATGAGTACGTACTTGGCCGATCGAGTCATTGTATTCGATGGACAACCTGGTCGACAGACACGTGCAAATGAGTGAGTTAGGACTCGTTGATTGGAGTCTGATGATTGTTTCAGACCTCAGTCTCTGTTGGATGGAATGAATCGATTCTTGGAGATCTTGAACATTTCTTTCCGACGCGACGACGAAAGCCATCGACCACGTATCAACAAGTTGGATTCAGTGAAAGACACGGAGCAAAAGAGGTCCGGAAACTACTTCTTTTTGGATACTGCCTAAGCCAAACAATCCGGAAACTTATGCGGGTGCTGAATTTACATTTCGTCTTGTCCGTAGCCGATTGATTAGCGGGACATAACTGTGAATGTGAACTTGATTGTGTTTGTTGCTTGATATAATTGATTGAAAAGTTTATGTCAAAACGATATGTTTGGAACAGAAAAGTGGAGTCAAGTGAAAAGACAACTGTACATTAAGAATGGACTTGAACGCTCGGTTTCTGCGTATCAGGTCGATCTGAGCGGCGTTGAAAAAGAGAAATTGCATTCGGAATAAAACGACTGTTAGTTGCGGTAGAATCGTCCCGATCAGGAGTCTCCAGTTCTTGTCTGCAATGCTTGTAAGTCAAATAGAAGACAACAATGGAGAGCAGAACGACAAGAATGGCAACGAAGATCGTCATAATGATTGCTGAAAAGCGGAGGTTATTCGGTATACTGAAAGTAGTTATACCACAAGTTCTCAGCGTAATGAACAGTTCGCCTGCTCGCTAAAAGCAATAGATGAGTTAGTAAGAATGTTCTTCTGCTCACCTTTGCAGCCCATTGGATGTCGTCCATTCCACACGCCTTGAAGCATGTTGATTGACCACCAAAGATACCAGCCAACGGTGAGCCCGATGAGAAGGAAGAAGAGGACGACGGCATTTCAGTGTCCGATTGCGGCAGTTGGTCTCCGGAACGAACCTCGGCGTTTGCTGTATCGACTGGACGACCCAAGAAGTCACGAATACCAGAAACAGTGCGCGAAACGTCCGAGAAAAGTTGACTGAGATCCACTTGTTGTTGCTGATCGGTCATTTCTCAACAAACGAACACGACTAACAAACTGACGTAGCGAAATGGACGTCCGAGAGGTCAACTTCACACGTCGTTTATTCTCGCATGCACTTGAAGTCGATTGGATGAAATCCACCGAAACGTCCGTTTAGTTCTCGACCATGCGGATGAACACGGAATTCACGCAACTTCTAATCGTGAGCTTCGCACAATCTGAAATGATCACGAATTGTAGCAAAATGAATAACCGAAATCACGATCTCTCGTCAGAGAACTTGAATTCGACCGTTTCAATGAGCAGCACTCGAAACTCAATGGTTAGATTGAGCTTCGTGTTTCATCGGATTGAAAGGAATTAAAAGAAAGAAGCGAGTCTCGAGAAGCGCAGAGGCCAACAAGTGGGAAGTCGAATGGTCGGAAGTGAGTCGGTCGATTGATGTTCGAACAGGAGACTGTTGCTAAGAGATGGAAAGAAACGAATAAGAACGACTGGGCAGTTGAACTCAAGACGCGAAACGAGTCATCAGTCAATTGGAACGGCAATCGGATGAAACTGCGGAAGAAAGTCGACTTTTAGAAAACTTGTTGTTTTTCGTTGGCGCGAAATCGGGAGCTCCTCCGCTCTGTCCGTTTATCGACGGCACCCGCAAGCGCGAGAGGAGTGCTGTTAAGGTTGTTGTCGCCTTTTGAGAAAACGGTCCGCTCGCTGGTCGATGATCCGTTTCGCTGAAATAGCGGGTGGTCGTGCGATTTAGTCGGACAGCGCGAGAATCCGAGGCAAACACGAGGCGGGTCAATCGGCCAGAAGGCGTGCGGGTTTAGACGTCGTGGCTAACGACAAACAACCGCGCTAATTAGAGTACCCGACGATCGTAACTTCTGACCGAACTGCGTGGTCATTGCGCAGAATTTCAAATCGTAGCGAAACAACCGAGTAATTAGCGGAAGTCAAACAAGCCAACTTGTCCTTTACGCAACCCAATGGTCCATTCGCAAACAAGAACAGCGGATCATAATCAAACTGCCGAGTATAGCAACTGAAATGTCGTTGTAAGTGGGTTCTCAATGCGCTCAAACGCTCGCGAGCGAAGGCGTGAATTGGTTTTTTGTACACGTAAATCCGCTCAACAAATCGGCAGTAGATGGGCGATGATGACAACGTTGTTTGCAGTTCTACCGTCTCTCTTCCTCGACGAAAACATCGGTCGGACGACAAAGAACGACCATGTAAACGTAACGTCCTTGGCCTCAATTGAATTCGAAATTCAAACTCAATGCAAGAGTATCACAGGTTTATTGAAAGCGACAGATCAACACAATAACATTGGAAGCATAAGATCCAGAGAGAAGGTTGTTTGTCAACGATTGTTCCGTACAAACCGCTGGATGTCATCAGTCGAAATGCTTAGTGCCATGACATTTTCTGCATCGCTATTATTTCAAGGAAATTCAAGCCAACGATAAGAGATTTTATCTTTCCGGTATTGGAATCCTCGCAGCTGGTGAATAAGTTGGACGAGGTTTCCCAGTTCGAAGACGATTTGTATTCGGAGTTGATTTTCGATGGCATCGAAACTGACAACTAACAACAAATCAGACCACTCGATTTGCTCGTAGCGTTCATCTAAATATTGAAGATGAGGACGATTAGCTTATTCGTTCTAGTACTAGCTATCCATTGACTAACGAATCTCATTTACGATCTGCTAATGGATATTCTCGCAGACATAATTGTAAAAGCTCTCTTCTTTGGTAATCGTATGACGACCTCAAGAACAGTTTTTTGAAAATTAAAGTTGCTTTAACACTGTCCTTTCCACTTACGTGATAAACTCATATAAAACCGAGAGGTTGCTTGAATACACAAGCAACAATTGATTACGTAGGAACCAATTACTACAAACTACCACGCTCAAACTCTAAAGCACTCACTTTCGATAATTCAAGCAAGAATCGATTCCATGACTTTCATTAGTTTCGCATCAAAAACCCAAACTTTGATCACGATTGCCCAGCTTAACGTACAATCAAAGTTGAGAGTTGATAGCTAAAAATGAATGCCATTTACAGTTTTCGTATCACAATCTTTGGGGCAATACCTGAATATTTCAAAGTAATCTTGTCACTTCAGCAGAAGTGTCATGTTCAACTCTGCTTTGCTTCGTGCTCCAATGTCCACAGAATGAACTATCTCACAGAAAGCATCAAAAAGACTATTAAACAATCGACAGTGAACATAAAAGTCTCAAATAATCTCTCTGTAGTTACCATACTTTTGTTATGCTTCAGTACACCGGCACTCAACTCCTCAAACGCTCGTAAGTTCCGTTTCCGAACATCGTTTATTTTGTCATTTAACAAGCGAAATTAACTACGAACGAAGCTAAGTGACTCAAAGTTCTTTGTCGATCAATTCTTCCAAAAGCCGTGCATCAGCAGCGAACTTGCGAATTCCCTCCGCCAACTTTTCGGTTGCCATCGCGTCTTCGTTGAATTGAAAACGGAAAAGTTGTTCGGTCACGTTCACTTCCTCCAAATCGGATTGTTTGGCTACAACACAAGATCAGAGTACTAATCACGATTCCAAATTCTCACCCTTTTCGACGGTGAGCACCGGCTCCAACTTTTCGTTATCTTCTGCCAATTTCTTCAACAACGCGGGACTAAAGACGAGATTAGTAAGTTTCCTAGTTTCCATCTTACCTGATAGTCAAAAGATCGCAACCAACAAGTCCCTTGATTTCTTCGGTGTTGCGGAAGGAAGCAGCCATCACTTGAGTTTTGTGACCGAATTTCTTGTAGTAAGTGTAGATCTTCGTTACACTCTGCAAGTTGTCTGATTATGACGAGCTTAACGACTGTACAAGACCTTTACTCCGGGATCTTCGTCGCGCGCGAACTCCTTCTTTCCGGTACTTTGCACGTACCAATCGAAAATACGTCCAACAAACGGCGAAATCAACGTGACATTGGCTTGAGCACACGCAATCGCTTGTTCGTAGTTGAACAACAAAGTCATGTTACAGTGGATTCCGTGTTTGGATTCGAGTTCACTAGACTTGTAAGTCAGTTTTTCGCATTTCATTCTCGTCTTACCGTGCAGCCCCAATTCCCTCCCAAGTAGAAGCCAATTTGATCAGAATTCGCTCTTTATCGATACCTTCTTCTTCGTACAATTTGATCAACGCCAATGCTTTCGAGACGGAGCCTTTGGTGTCGAAGGACAAACTAAACGCACTTGGCAATCAAAATGATGTCAAATCGAACTTACCGAGCATCAACTTCTGTCGAAACACGTCCGGGAATGATTTGAAGGATTTCTTTGCCAAACAACACGAACATCTTGTCCATTGCCAACGCCCGAACTTCGTCCCGTGGCTTTCCATTGGCTTTCTCCTTTGCGTATGCAATTGCTTTCGTTACCAGCGCCTTATAAGCGTCGAGCTTCGCTGCTGTGAGTATGAGAGATGGATTTGTTGTTGCATCGGTTGGTTGAAATTGCTTGATCGCTAAAATCGCACGTTAGTTATTGATGGTCATGTTGACCGCAAAATTACCTTGGTAATCGCCGGTGTCCGCTACCACTGTCGAGTACTTCTTCAGGTGATCGAGACTCGTCATTTCGTTGGCCTGAAGCAAACAGAACGGTTAGTCGATATTTTCAAAGTTCACGACACGCGTTGGGAAATTTTTCTAGCATATGAACTGACGATTTTTTGTTGATTAATCGCACGAACAACATTCCCGATTGCTTTCGAACGCACCATCGGTTTACACAAAAGTCGGACCACTGCGTTTTCGCGTCTAATGGCTCGACCGTCTTTCTCGATTGCTCTCCGATAAGCTTCTTCAACACAAAATACGATGAGAATTGTGCGTGTGGAAATGCTCAAAAAAGAAACTTCAAAATTTACGATGACAATTCGAAAGTTGAAGATCAATTTCCGGATGAAGGGATCAGTTAATCGTAAACAGAAAACAAACTCGAAAAATGGTCGTCAGACTGAAGGGACAAAAAGCGCCCTCAACGTTGCAAATGTTCAGCTTCTTTGCGTCTTTCTGCTCACAAATGGAGCAAACAACACTCGTTTTTATGACCAACCAAAGCAACTCAGCAATTGCGCAACCACCAAAATCTCCGACTATTCGGACAAAGATATCATAGTCGTTTTGTTTAGAATCAATCACTGATGAATGATGTCCAATGGAACTATTCATATCGCGGCCCAACAGCCGACGACACACCACGAATCGAATCAACAGTTGCGAGAAGCTGTAGCGGACATGATGTTTGCGAACGGCGACTCGATGGATCCGAACGACCAATCGATCGATCTTATGCTGCAACTTCTTCACGAGCAACTGACTTTTCTACTCGAAAATGCACGTCAATGGTCACAGGGGTTTGTAGACTTGATTCCGAACGAGAACTTCTTTTCAGCGAGAACAAAATCACTTTGTCTTATGTGCTCTACAATTTTCGCTCTCATCCTCAAATTATTGCACGTTTCATGAAATATGCCGCCGTAAGTTCAAACTCTTGACATTAATCGCGATTTAGGATCGGACGATGCTGGCCAACGTTTCCTCGAGCTTGTCATCTGATGATGCAAAGACCTTGGGCTTCAATGTCCATCAGAGCAACAAACACGAGTAAGTACATGCGCATGAGTCGTATATATGATTTTAGAATCGAACGCTTTGCCAATGCGTTTTGTGAGTTCGACACAAGTGGACAACTTCGCCAAATTATTGATCGCGCAACGCATTCGGAATTTGTTGACTTACTCAAACAGAAACGACTTCAACGGTTGTTACGACTTTCAAATGGAATGAACAGCGAAATTTACGCTAAGTACAGTCATGCACGTCGTCGTTGTTTGTGTTATAAGAGTGATCGACAGTAAATTCGGACTGAGTATTCAGAAACTGATGTTCTTTTTTAGTGTTTTACCGGCCTTTAAGAAGTGGATTGGACACTTGAATTTGGATGCTGCGATTATCTTGGCTCTCAACTTCGTTGCTTCGGAAATTGTCGCTCAAATGGTCGAACACGCGTCATTGGCGCGAGAAGATGAAGTCAGGAACTCGATTGTTGGGTCGACTTCGACACCATTTTACGAATCGCCTTTGGATTTGCGTCACTATCGTGCAGCCTTACGCTCCAATATTGGATACCAGCAAAATCGAAATTTGCTTTTCGGTTATGTGCCGAATTCGACTATCATGCAGAATTCTAAGTAGCGGTAAGCAGCTGTCCTACTTCTTTGGTCGTTCGTGAAAGCATTCCACAACCCAACCTTTTGGTTGGCATGGAATCCGTGTAGTCTCCAGTTCAGTCATCCAAAATAATCATGACCCTAAGGACCAAAAGCGGCGTATATTTTTAAGCGACAATACCTTCAAAACAATCGTCAGTGTCCTTCTCGACTACTTGGCTACGTGCTTTAAAAACTTCTTGTCTTCTTCACACAATGAAGCCAACTGTCCGTCTATTGACAAAAAACCTCAAGAGCCAGAAAAATTTTTCAACGAAAAAGTTGCGCTTCTGTAGCCGTTTGGCACGTCGACTTGTCTTTCGGGCATTTCACGCATTTTGCTCATCCCTGACGACAAAAAGCAAAAATCTTTCGGCTGTTCAATGTCTAGGTCCGTAAATTCAAGACCAAACTCGCGCTTCACAACTTGAAGCCCGACTGCTAATTGACATTCAAAGTAATTTTTTTCGGTTCTCGTATTTTGCGTCAACAACCTCTGCAAAATTTTTACCTGTCCTAGTAGTGCGACCCTACGATTGCTTCTTCCGTTAGGGAGTTCCCTTCTTATGCTTTTCATCGCCGTGGATTTCAAACATTTCCGCTTTTTTGTTGTCCAACCAAATCCTACGGCGCGAATTTCATGGAATGGAGTTATAGACGCCTTCGCGTTTCAGTACGCACACTGAGGTTGTTACGGTGGGAAGGTCGTCATTATTTTGCTTTGTACGTTGGCTGGGCTTTGGCCTCTCTAGTACAAAGATTGTTTTACGTTCCGGCCAAAGTTTCCGATGAAGTTTGTTGTAGGACAAAACAAAAGCCGGTTTAAATGTTTACGAAAACTCGATTTTGATCGCTTTGTTTTTCTTTTTGTTTACACTCACCGTTCTAAGCTCCAACCCTTTGCAGATTCGAGATGCCAAAACAGACGTTTGATTTGGTCGATTACTTCGCGCCTCTGGCAGCGGCATTAATTTTCGCCACATGTCTTCTAATCATCTCGTTCTTTTTCATCAACTTCTTCCTGGTGTTGCGGTCCGACGAGATTACAGTCTTCGAAAAGGTTGTTTGCTTGAATGTGCTTTAACGGACCGAGATGTTTAGTTGGCTAGCAAACGCAACGTTCGTCTCGGCCCGCATTCGTTGACTTCCATTAAACGTCGTAGTCATCTCAAACTGAATCCCGACGGCGAACCGGAGAACTGCGACAACTCGGTTCCACTTCATCAGATTCCACAGGTCAAAATCGACGCGGCGTCCACTTCTTAGTTGTTTTTGCTTTGATACTGTTAATTCTAAATGTTGTCTTTCTGTTTATTGATTATGAGTAAAATAGATACAAGCAGAAAGGTAGAAATTAATTTGTTTTTGCGATTAATACAGGAGATCGTTTTGGGGAATAATTTAATTTAAAGTGAATGAACATCGCACTTTCAGTTGCAACCACCGAACACTGATTACCCTTTAGCGCAATCGACTACTTAACATCGGGACTAAGCATTAGCAAGACGCGTCGACGCGGTATAACCGCCGCTGTTAAGCGAAATGAGTTGTTCGACAAAACTCTTCGTGTTATGAATGAAATTCGAGCACAACAAAACACGTGGATGTGTTGTGGTCAAACGCTTCTGATTCATGGCGTGAACCGCTGCTGATTCCTCGAAAGTACAACCGCCGATGATGAACACAATCACGTTCTCAACACGTCCACTGGAAATGTTATTTGTAAATATCAGCAAAACAATCAACCAACGTTTGTCGAGTTGCTTCGACAGTCGAGTACAGCTGTTCGGACAAGCGATCGCGAATCAAAAGTTCAATTAAACGCGATATATGAGGTTCGTGTTGAGTGTACACGTTTTCCACACCTTTCAGACCTGAAAACCAAAATACTAGTTAGTTGTCGGAATTGGATACCTTTAATGAAACGTTTTGTCATTTCCATTGCACTTTGATCACCAAACAGATCGTTTTGTCGTCGTCTTGAACCCGCGTAATCGATCAACGTACGAATGGCCGCAATATGACGCGAAGAAACTCCTCGAGATTTGAGTTTGTCGATCAAAGAATTCAATGAATTTGTGGTTGTTTCATAGCGCAGCGAGTACAACATAACCAAACGAAGAGCATTCTAAAGTCGAAGATGAAGTTGTTGAGATGCAACCATCAACAAACCAACTCAGAGGTTTTCGGGTCGGTCAACAGTTTCTTCATCAATTCGAGGTTTTGCGAGTAATCACCACTTGAAACGATGTTTTGCTCCAACTCCGAGATTTCCAACAAGTTTTCTGCTGCGACCAAGCGACTCAACTCACCGACTACTTGGACGTGTTTCGTGATCGTTCCTGAACACTGAGATTGTTACTGAAATCCGTGAAAGTCACACCGGAAATCTTGCGAAACTGCGGATATTGTTCGACGAAACGTTTCATGTCGCTAATCGACTCCAATTTTTGATGAGTTTGTGCCTTTTTCTGATAGTCGTTCATTAGACTTTTAATGTTTTGTCCGATGTCGCCAAAATTGAGATATTTGTTCTGAAACAATCAAACCGATCAACTAACAAGCAACGTTAACTCACTTTCGCATAAAACTCGTCATGTTGTGAACTCAAAACAAGACTCTTCTGTGCATCATCGCCCTCCAGTTGCATCTGAACTCGATTGTTCGTGATTCCAATCAGCTCGTGAACCATCGCTTCGTATGTCCACTGATTCAAAAGCGGAGAAACCGGGTCTTCCGAACGCTCCAGGATCAACAATGTTGCACTTTCCGTACAGTTGTCGAAAAGCGCTTCTTCACGCACCATAAGACGCATCACTTCTTCTCCCAAACGTTGTGCATCACGAGAAGAACGTTGAAATCTCAAATCAACGTTTTTCAGAGAAATAGAAGTCGAAGTTACTTGATCATTGGCTTCTTCCGCAGCGACAAAAATACGCTTCCCAATCCTTGAAGAGCTCGACGAAACAATCGAGGCGACATGTTGAATGCCGTCTCATAACAACTCGGATCGCCCAACGTGCACAAATGCGGTGCCATAGGAATCATATCGGCGTAAAACTCTTGAACTTCACGAACCTGAAAACCAAGAAATAAGAAAGAACAAAAATTTTGATACCGTTTCGTGTTCATCAGCTTCGGCCAACAGTTTGATATCCGCCTTGGAGATAATGTTCGAGAAATCTGGAAAATAGAATTGCAAACTTCGTCTCTTGTTGTTAACCTACAAATGTAATACTGAACATAACGTGGTGATTGCAATTCCTCGCATAAAAGTTGCACGTTTTCGGGCGTTGGACGAACAAAAACCACGCACTTCAGAAATTGAATCGGTTCTCGTGCAGCTCCCGAATCGATTCGTTCGAACAAATAAACTTCTTTCTGCATCATTTCACTTTGAGCGTGAGCACAAGAGATAATACTTGTCTAAGATGGCATAAAAAACAATCGAAAACATCAAACAAACCGTGTCCTTGTCCATGAGCATCACCTTCATTCCCGGACCGGCAAGTCGAATCATTTCGTTTATGTACTGTTGTGTAGCCAACAGGTAATCCATTTCGTGTGTGTTTCTTTCGAACAAAAAAGAAACCAATTCACCAAAAGTCGAAGTCACGAACGAAATTTGCGAGTGAAAATCGCCGTTTGTTCTGCTTTCGAATCTCAACATGAACCCGTGGCGAAATGTTCTCCTTAGCAATGGGTTCCCTTGTTTTCCATTCTTACATCTTCTCACAATTGGCAGATTTAATCCAAAAACTGAAATCAATCGAACAGTTTGAGTGCAATACGCAACCTAAAATACTCTTTGTCACGATACAAGTTGATGGGAACCATTGTTTCCTTATGAGACATGGGACTTATATTTGGTTAATCTCTTAATTAAGTTAACGTCATTAGTTCGAAATTGCATTCGTTTATGGATTCTATTAACGAAAAGTTCAAATGATGACCACGAATGGGTCTTATTGCACGGAAGTTTTTCAGTTCCTCTTCATTTCTCCAAGTATCTCGAATGACATTAAAGAGACAATGAAAAGGAAGCTCAACCCTCGACAAATTAACCTCACTCCCTTATACTTGGAACGACAAATTCCGTCGAGTTTATTGGAGTCTCGTTGTCTTTAATTCGATACTCCTAGCCTGAGTTTACGAGTGGAGTTTATTCCAAAAATCGACCAAATGGATCTTGGCATTTGTCCAGCAATACAATGGTTAATACCATCGACAGTTAAACGTCATGTGTCAAATTTGAGTTTATTCTTTCGAGCCGAGGAATCTTTTTTGCTTCTGAATCCTTAAAATCGACTCGTTGAATGTGAGAAAACAGAACAAAAAGCAACACGGAGATTAGATAATTCAGTGACTTTTGTTCAAGAATCTGGTTTCCTGAGGCAAATTTCTCGTCTTTAAATGAAAATTAACATGTGACCTTTTGCTCAAACTACCGTACATTCTTACCCCTACGTTTTCTGAATTTGTACGAGACTTTGGCGTGGTAACACCAGAAGAGCCTTCGAAACGGTTGTTTATGCATCTTTCCATCACCACTCTTATTAAGTCGCGGAGTTGTAGATTCCGGTCGACGATGTGGGTTTTAATAAGCAAACTTCTTCGTCATTTTAATACAACTTTGTCTTTTGACGTTTGACCTTCTTCGGCGGATGCCGTTTTGGTTCTTCCACGTCAACGACGACGTTTAGAAGAACGGGCCGATCTTGCTAATGAAAATTCTAAATTTGGTTGCTGAATACGATTGGCGAGTTGCTCAGGCAATTTGCACCCGAATTTTCTACCTCAGTTCACAGCCATTCGTCTGCGTTCATGCGAACTCTTATTAGAAGTCAATTGGCTACTTTCATCTGAAACTCGAGTGAGCGACTTCAATCTTCTGCTAACCACTATCCTACGGTCCGGAAAGAACAGAAACGTTGTGGTTGTGTGGTGAAAAACAACTTTTCATGATGCACACTTTAACGTCACTTTGGCTCAACTCATATCTGAAGACAATAACAAGGTCATTGTTTGGATCAACTTTGTTTTTCTACAACAAATTGGTCTATTCTCCACGCAGTCGACATCCTTCCGTTTCTGTTCATCCGGTCGATTGTTCGATTCTTTTGCTGTGATTTCAGACCACTTCAACGTTGTCACTGGTCTCGCCTTGAACCGGACAAACTTATGACTTGCTCTAACGAATAGCGTTGACTTGTTCGTTGATGGAAACGATAAAGTTTTTGAGTTTGTTTCCTTGTTCTTGAACTTCTTACTGTCAAGTCGAACAGTTGAGTTGACGGAAATTTCATTTTCGTTCAAACAATTTTTGCCTCCGGCCGAGTTCTCGTGATGTCCACCAACGTTATTTGTTTGGTTACATCAAATTGTTCCGCTTCTGATTATTTGCGTGTGTTACGTAAACGAAACTCTCGATGTTTATTTTTAAGGTCATCTGATAGGATTGAAGCGGAAGTACAGTCTCGCTATTTGTGTCCCTGGTACCTCGTAGTATTTGAAGAGCATGAGCCTGAAGTTGTGAACGGAAATGGAGCAATTTAGCGAAGACATCGCACCGATGTCTGTCGTTGTTATGCGCTCTGATGGTCGTGGACAAGAACTTGGAAGGACGGGCGACAATCTAATCGGTAATGTAGGGACCGGAATGACTTCACAACCGTGGGGAAATAGATCGCAAGAAGAGTTTTTGGCTTCACTGCCGGTCTACGACATGTTCCCGTTGAGTAACTGGGAGAATAATCATATCGTCCTCTACGCTTTGGTTAGATTCAAATTGATTCAAATAACTTAAAAGTCTTCAGCTGTATGCTCTGTTATTCTTGTTCGGTGTATGTGGTAACGTTTCGGTAATCACGTTGATTCGACACGTTCATGCCGGAATTCAATACGATAATACGATGATCTACGTTTTGTTTTTATGCTGCGTCGATCTTGCCTCAATTATTCCATTGCCAATGGCGATCGTCGATCAGCTCTTAGGCTTTTGGATGTTCGGTTTGTTTTGCCGTTACACTTAATAACCTCATTCAACTTAGGAACCTTGTTTTGTAAATTGTATCGTATATTGGAACATGTGGGACGAGCTTTGTCGACGTTTGTTTTGGCAGCAATGGCGTGTGATCGGTTCCTTCGAGTTTGTTATCCTCATAAGAAAATTAGCCGTAAATGCGTCATCTACCAATTGATCATCCTGTCGGGTCTTACTTTTCTGCTACTTGCACCGCTCTTAATTCGCTCGTCTTCTGAAGAGATCATTTTAAAGGAAGTACTTTTGGAGCGACCTTATCGATTAGCTCGTGTTCGAATCTACAAGTGTGTTGATCATTTGGACGGTGAGTTGACCAAAAATACGTACGAAATGTAATATGTGTGTGACTTGAGTTTATTTTAAATGAAAATATCTAATGGACAAAAAATTGAAGTAAATTAAAGAAAAACATGAGATTAAATTAATGGGAAAATGAGATTATATAAAATTGTGTAGGAGATCCAATAATGCAAATGAAAATTGATTTGCTCAGTTCACCATTTTTTGCCGTTTCTTCGCTGGTTCATTTGTAGCCTTTCTAAAAACTTTATGTTAGTTGTGAAATGGGATGGAACTAACCGTTGTTCTTCCGCCCAACGTTTACGTTGAAGAGATGTGATTGCGATGAATTTCGGAAACATTTTAAGGAACCAATCACGATCCCAATGATGACCCCTAGGGAGCAAAACGATGTGATCATAAAGTTTGCTCATGTGACGATAGGATTTGTTGCAGTTTGTGGCCGGACATTGAACCTTCTCGGAGACTTTGTAATTCGTATTGTAAAGCCTGTTGAATTCGTCCACTGACATTGTTGGATTCGGGTGTTAGCTGTTTTGGTTATGCATCAAATTCTTCGTGTCTACCGATAAAATTCCAAGTTTCGATTGAAATCAATTACAAGGGTTGATAATCTCGATTATTTTTATTAAGCTCTTAAACGAATACATTACATAATTATTCATAAATAGATTGCATGGACATCCAAATATCAATCGTTTTACTATTATAGGCACTCCATTAAACATGTTCATTACGTACATGTTTCTCATTGGATTTGCAATTCCCGTACTGTTGATTATCGTATTTTATGCACTTATGGTCATTCGACTGGTGAATCGATCTCGTACCATCAGTTCATCTCAACTACCTGTCGCAAGAGTTGCCAGTTACACGATCGCTATTTCCGCTTTTTTCGTTCTTTGTTGGTCGCCATATTGGATTGCAATGTTATACTTGAATTTGTATCGATCCTACAGCGACACGTCCGATTCGGCAGACGCAGACTTTACGAGCAGTCGATTTATTCTCATCATGTATGGCATTCACTCGTTGCCGTATTTTTGTTCTTCTTCAAATTGGTTGTTGTACGGTAGAACATCAATTCGTTTAACTAGCATTTATCTTTGACTTCTTTAGGTCTATTAAACAGTCAACTGATGAGAAGAGCACACGAGAGCAAAAAACTCGTTGGTACATCAACGGTCAGACGTGAGAATTCGCGGACACAAACTGCGGTTGCTGTGGCTCCATTGTGTCCAAAACCGAGCACTGATTCTCCGCCGCAAGATTATGACGCAGAAAGCCTTCGACATAAACCACAGGATGCTCTTCTCTGATTTGAATTTCAAATTTTTTTGACTATATGGGTATTTGCATTGAAAAAGAAGTAAACGAAACTTTGCATAATCCAAAAGTAGCCGTTTGATCTCAATCTAAATTGTTTCGGTTTGTTTTGCGATGTGCAAATTCAATACACGCAAAAGAAGACAACAACCACTGAGTCACTCCGTACAACGACTAACGATTGTACCTACTCGTGCTACTCTTCGTTACTCACTCGAACCAACTCAACAAGAACTGCAAGAAAAACCTCAAATTCAAACGGTCACTGTGATCAGAAATCATCTTTGTGACCATCTTCATTTCAGAAACCACCAAAGATCGCTTGTCAGACACTTGAAGTGCACACTCCACCGGTGATCGTTGAGCAAAAACCAGAGATGCTAACAGAGTCAACCATCACGGCCCAGAAAATGACCGAGAACTCCGAGTTGCCTGTCACATTGTCGTTTTTAATACCAGCTGCCAAAACGGCTATCGCTAAACATTCAGACACGTGTCGGAGCGTTTCACCAGTCCGCAAAACTACGTGAGTTTCTGTTTGTTAACAAGGTTTTTATTGCAAGTTTGCAGAACAAATAAGATCCAATCAAATGCCGAATGTCAAGATTTCATTGACGTAGATGTTGGGGACTCGACCACGTATCTCTCTTGGAATTCGTCACTTGACCACTTTGACGCATTCATTCGCAAAACCTACGGAACCCACCTACAAATGGCCGTCGAGTCCAAAGAACCGCCTGAAGACAAAACACAATCGCCGCGAAGTGTTTGATTTACGTCAATAAAATGATTCTGAGGCCATGTTTGGGTCCTTAGATGAGTGGATTATTGTTGGTCAAATGTTATTTTATTACGACAACCGTCTTCTCGCAGCCATTCATTCAGCTGAGCACCGTAAATCCACAGCGTTTTCTTATCAAATGAAAACAATTTACAATCAATGGATGTGTATTGGTCAAATGGAACAAGTTAGAAGCTCAAAAGCGAGAAAAAGCGGATTTGTACGGAAAACAGAATCGGCGAAACTAATCGAAGGTCAATTGTGTTTATGATGAGATCAACAAAATAAATTAGTTGAGAGCAAGGAATTTGGAGTTTCCCGGGCATCACTGAGTTGTAATGGGCGAAAGTCGACCGATGAAAAGCCGATAACCGGTGGCCATTGAGTGGATGGTACAAATGAAGAAAAACGGTTCAACCAAATCGAAACATTGGAAGATCGCCCACATCTCTTATTTGATAGAGTTTCTCTTGTTCGGGCAAATTTCGTGAGAATCGGGCCAATCGCTCTTCCGGTTCGGGAATCGACCATTCTTGTCGTTTGTTCACCGATTGTTTTCGATTCGCGGTCTCACGTCGATGTCCCTGATTTGCCAACTCCACAGCTCGATCTTTTGCCGCATTCAACAACGGCCACATCGTTTTGTAGTCGATGGCACTTGTGCCACCCAAGTGAGTAGATCGTCGTGCCCGTAAAATTGCTTTTTCGAGTCGATCATTCAACTCTTCTGTTGCTTTCTCTGGCAAGAAATAAACTAATGGACTGTCTTCTTCATCTTCAACGTTAATGGCGTTCTCCAAAGCCGCCGATTCTAACGGCGACAACGCAACAGCTTGAGATTTGGTTGGCGCTGAAACTAAACTCATGAAAGTTGTTATCAATTAGTTTTGTGTAGAACTTGAAATAGAAATAAGTTTGTTCTTCGCTTGGGAATAAGTTGAGTCGGCGGTTTTTATGTACAAAAACTTGTCAGCGCGACTAAGTGATGAATAGAAATGGTCGTCAGCCTTCGATTCTCAATTCATGACTCTTACTTTCTAGTCGTGTTGTTTGTATTGACGAATTCGACAAGAATATTCATCGCCAGTTCTATTTTTAGTTCAAAAGAATCTTCGGCTTTCGAGTTACCCACGGATACCGTTGAAAGTTCAAACGAATTCGAATTTCAGCTTTTTGCTCAACATCCCGAATGTCAACGTCTTTTGCGACTGCTGATGGACGATCGACCTCGTTTATGCGCAACCTGATGCAGCTGTTCCTTAGTCTTGTTCTTGTTGACTAAGCGATTTCTATTTCAGGTTCGAACGACGTTTTCCGTAACTCATTTGCAATTTAACACAAAAATTTTGACTAATCGTCAAAGTTCACGTCGGAAATGCCACGTTTATCGCAAGGAACGATGAGTATTTATCATCAGTCCTTCTACTCGACCACCGCATGAATTGTAAATGTCGCAGAAGAACGAAGTCAACGGTTTGCATGTCAAACGAGCTGGTGATAAATTCGCCTTATGGTCAACCCACGCGTTCAACGATAATTTTCTTACCTCTTTCGTGCATGTAATATTGCAGTTGTCCGAGTGGTGATGCAGTAAGGGGCTTAAAGAAAACGTAGAACAATGCGAAAAACATCTGAACGGAGCACCGCCGCATTTCTTCGTGGATACCGAGTTTGTGATCTCTAAAGGTCAACAGCGTGGTTATCAGAATTCGTGTTTGTTACACGCTTCGAACGACAAGACGAACAGAAATTGTAATCACGCAAGGACGTTTAATAACCTCCGGCTTAATCCGATCCCTCTCCTGGTTCTTTTGTGGCCTCAGAACAGTCATCGGATTTAGATGTTAGAACAAAAGTCGCTCATAAGTGAGTTAAAGTTCAATTGGAATCTGCGAAGTTGATCAACGATCAAGAGATTGATTGAGGGAACAGGACTTGTAGATTTACAGCTTATCAACGCAAATAAGCGCTGGTTGTAAATGAAAACAAAAGTGCAGAATTGAGATCTTGTGTTTTCCTTTTAATCAAACACCAAATTTTCCGTTCCATTAAACCGTTCAATTCAAATAATCCGCTCGGCCCACCACACCATCGGTTAATCCAATTGAATTGTATATCGACGTTCGAAGAAGTGCGCGACATTATCAGGAAGTAAAATGGACACCGAATTTAGAGTGAACAACAAGTCAAAGGCGAACGTTTTTTCGTTTAGAACATACGCCTGGACTCCGCCTTCTTTCCGATATTATGCACAAGAATTGCCGGAAGCTTGTGGTGATAAGAACAATTCGAATTGTCCTTCAATGCAAACCAGAAAGCAGGTTCGAGATCTCGCACAAATTGGCCACTTGAGTTCAACGGCCTAATTTTTGGATTTAATTTATGAACAACAACAAAGCTAACGACCGTAACGTGATTACGTTCAACATCGAATAAGAGTGCAAAGTGGATTAGCTGCTTGGGATCAATGGCATTAAGGTTTAAAAACAAAATGAATTGGATTGCTACTGAAAGTTGAATCACAACTTCAAAGTTCGAAAACACTCCGAAGTTTACGGAATACAAACTAATTACAAAGCATAGGCTTTAGCAGATCTTGCAGACACGTGAACGAACGACATTTAGCAGCTGAAAAGATTGCGAGATCCACGGTAAGTACAAACGTCGAAACGTAGTCTCCAATAAATTAGGATTCAGCTGGCTATCCAAGTTGGAAAGTAATGAGATGCAAGAGCTGAAAACCGGACAAAACATAAAACTTTTGGCTACGCTCAATTGCCGTATAATCTAAACGTCTCGTCGTAATCGACACGAAATCTATCGGAATGGCCGTTGGGGTTGTTGAGCTGCTCTGTCGTAAAATGCTCGTAATTATCCGGAAATAGAATTCAACATCGAGCCGTCGTGCCCAATTGTAAAGTTCGTGATGATAATGCGAAGGTGAAATTAAACATCATATTGTAAAAACTTCAACGGTCGTAAGAATTTTACGACACTTCGAACTGAACAATGACCTTTAGATGTTTAAATCGCCATAAAAACATTCGTCGTCTGTTTTCAATTTGTCCACACACTGCGGGAGGTAAAGAAAATGACGTTAATTGTTGTTACTTGTTGATGACACAGCGACTAATCCGCACTATAAAGGTTTTGTAGGTGCACAAATACAAGCGACCAAAATCACGAAGTCCAATGTCCGTCCACAACTACAAGCCTTCAGTCCTGAGTGTAAAGTGGACTTCACGGTTGAGGAACCAAAAGCGACTGTTTCGGTTTCAGACGTTACGAGTTTATGTAATTCAACTTTTGGCTGGAGACTTGCTCCTCCACCAAATCACGTTTTGTGCTCAAACGAGCGCAAGATCTTACGAAAATTACAAACTAAAAAGTATATCGTTCAATTCGATTTCTCGGCACTTGTTGTTCCGAATCAAAAATAGAAATCAAAGTCTGGAATTGGAAAACTTTTGTTGCTCAGACTTTGACGTAATTGGACGGAACGGCAGGTGGTTTAGAGCCAACTATTCGGAATCGAATAAACGCGTAAAGTTTCGTAAAAAAGTCGCGTCATTCACAGAACTTTTGGCGGAGCACGTACGTTAAATGTTTTCAAATAAACGCCAGACTACTTGGTCACTTCGTTTCATATTCAAGAAAGTTAGCGCATGTTCAAAGCGTTCAAACTCATACGGGAATTGCAGTGTCGAAATGGGGCGAACAGTAAACGTTTTTATCACTTTGCACCCAACCACTAGACATCGATGGTGATTAGTTGAAATGAAGTTGAAATCTAAATTTAAAAGTTTGACGACACAAAAAGATGAGTTCGAAATCATTTTTCGTTTAATGTTTCTGATGACGCGGATTTTACGTCATTTAGACCTCCAGTCTCTGGCCCGTGGTTTGCCATTTTCAATTCGATTTGTTCTGATGACCACCAATCTTCGCGTTAAGGATTGGGTTGAACAGCTCGACATCAAAACAGAAATCCAGTTTTTATCTTAGTCATAAGACTTCCCGGTCCTTCACGTGCAGAACACAAAATGGAAACGACTTTGTTGTCGAGTGGGAAAGTGGATTAATTGTCAAAGTGAAACATAGAGGTCAACAACATACCACAGTGTTTCTGTTGCGCATCTCCGGACATCTTGACTGTGGGGCTAAAATTAGTCACATCGTGTCCAAAAATACGCCCAACCACCCCCGACAAAACACGAGCTAACGACGTAATACGCCGATAGAAGAGGAGGATTTGAAAAATCTTTTTCGCTTCTAATCATAAAATCTCGACCGCAACTCCCACGATCATCCCGACTTTCAACTCCCGTAGCAACAGTAAAAACATTTTCAAAATTTGCGGTCAAACGACAAGAACCTTAAATCCATTCCACCACTCGCATCAATGGCATTCCGATTACTGTAAGCTGAAGAAACGTTTGCAGTCACCGACAAATTGCAAATGTCCGCCTTCGCCTCCCATCCGCCAGTCAATTCGAAAAGTTTAACGGAAATTAGTTTTAGTGGAACAAAAAGTTTCGAACATTGTAGATTGCCATATCCGTGAGTTAAAGGTCAAGTCGCAGAAACAACTCGAACTTACGCTTTCGGTTTACTCGGGCGTGATAATCAAAAGTAATTTGTTCGTTTGCGCACAACACCGAAATGTTTTCATCGTGAATTCCGCATCCTTTACATACTTCGATGTTTTTGCAACAACCTCTCACTGCAGAAGGTCATTTAAGGAGGATTGCATCGAGTGAAAACAAGAGAACATTTGCTGTGATTCGGTAGTTGATCTTTAGACAAGAAGAAGAACAAACTTCGTAGTTTATCAGCGCACTGTTGGGTTCCAGTAGCCGTCTAATCTCGTTAGAATTGACGTGTCCATGGACTTCGAGTTTGTCATAATACGAGACAACGGAGAAAATGACGAAGAGTTAAATCGTTCGTCTCGGTGTCATGCGGAATTGAACGGATTTTCTTTTTTAACAGGAAATCGAAACAATTGGAATCTAATCGTTAAATTGACCATGACAGCGACCAACGAGCGGCACGAGATTCCTTCCGTTGACTACGAAAATAGAAGTCAATCAGCGAAGACAAAGGATAAGTGAATTGCGAGATCTTCAGTTCGATTCGCGCACAAAATTCGAACGAAATGATCTCCGGAGCCGGACATTAAACCGCTCTGATTTTGTTCAATAAACAATGTAGATGGACAAAAACGCAAAGACATCGGTCGGTTAAAAACTGAAACACTAATAACCGCCAACAACAAACATTTCAATCTGTGCGTTTTTAGTGTTGAAAGAACAATGAGTTTTGTTATTGGATGATTGTTTTGTGACTATCAAAACATTGCTTTTCGAGTTCTTTGAGTTTAAGCCTTTAAAGGATTCTAACAACGCATAAAAACATTGCTTCTAAATTCAACGAGCTACTTGTCCACCAACATCTTGACTGTTAAGCGTCATGAAATAGATACAATCGTATTTATCTTAGTGCATTAGACAACACGTTAACTAGAAAGTTTATGACGCGTATAAGAAGAACACGATGAGTGCTGAAGATTTACTTTTGGTATTCAAGGTCGATGAGCTTGGCAATGGTGTTGAGTTGAATGTTGGAAGTGCCCTCGTAAATGGTTCCTGAAAAGCCAACAATCAAATGAACTCAATGCTTTTGTTTGCTCACCAATCTTGCAATCACGATAGAACTTCTCTACGGGGAAATCTTTGACGAACGAATATCCACCGCCCCATTCAACAGCAAGACTAAACCAAGTTAATTAAATGACGAGTATTTTATGAGTCTTCAAACCTTGTGGTACGTGTGGCTACATTGGATGCGTACAATTTTGCCATTGCTGCTTCTTTGATGTACGGCAATCCGGCCTCCTTCATGCGAGCAGTGTTATAGATGAGCAAACGTGCGGCTTCGATTTCCGTAGCAACTTGAGCGATTTGATGTTGCATACCCTAAAAGCACTAATAATCAAAACAATAAGCTTCACCTACTTGAAAATCAATCAAACGACTTCCGAATTGCTTGCGTTCTTGCAAATATGGAATGATTGTGTCGAAACAACCTTGAGCCAAACCGACCATTTGAGAGCCGATTCCAATACGACCGGAATTCAAGCACTCAATAGCGTACTTGTAACCTGAGCATAAACTAATCCATACAATCATTTACAAATTACGAACCTTTTCCAACTTCACCCAAAACAGCCGATTTCGGAACACGAACATTGTCGAAATGTACTGGGCAAGTACTTGAACAACGAATACCCAATTTGTCTTCCGGACGTCCGATACTCAAACCTTTAGCGGTACGTTCGACCAAAAAGCAAGTGATTCCACGATGTTTCTTCGACGGGTCAACGTTTGCAAAGACCAAGTAAAGACTCGAGTTTTCCGCATTCGTGATCCAAAGTTTGTTTCCATTAATCACGTAATCATCACCATCTTGTTTGGCGACCGTTTTCAACGCAAACGCATCCGAACCACTTGATTCCTCAGACAAACAAAAAGATCCAACCTGAAATATAAACAAACTGAGACAGAAAAAATTAAGATTCTTACCCATTCATTGGCTAATTTCGGCAAATAGTTTTTCTTTTGCTCTTCCGTTCCCAACTCCATAATCAACGGAACCACCAATGTATTGTGAACATCAACACAAGTAGAAACCGCCTAAGTAGAAATGGTTAACGATTTCAGGTGTTCAATTACCGGATCGACTTTTGCCAATTCTTCAACGATCAAATTGACGCTAAAGAACGAAGCTTCTGGACCGTCATAATCGACCGGAACTTCAACGCCCATAAGTCCGTTCTCGAAACATCCTTGAATCACACGTTGATCCATGTGTCCGGTTTTGTCCATTTCACGAACCAACGGACGAATGACATCGTTCGCGAAACGTTTAACTAAACTCACAATTTCTATCTAATCACACTTGCAATGCTCACCAGTGTCTTTCAACGCAAATTCTTCTTCACTCAATTGAGTTAATGGCGGTGGAGCAACACCTTCGGCGGCATCTTGACGTGGCTGTGCCTTCGCGTTTGCAGCCGTTAAAAAGCGTTGGAAGTTGAGCGATAGTCCACGACGAGCCGCCAACATGATTCCAAATCGACAATCTGAAATCAGAAACTAAAACAAAGCCAATGAAACGATAATCACGCGTTTTCATTTCGCAAAACCGCGAAAATCTTATAAGCATTCGATATGATGAAAGCTTCCGCGTTTGCTAATATGAGCAGCATAAGCAGACTACAAAACACATCGATTGGAAAGTGGAACCTTGAGAACTGCGATCGGGAACTGACCAAAGAAGAAGAAGAAAAAGCGGACAGCGGTCCGGAGACCGATAAACGGCGTCGCAGTTTGGACGCGTGCAATCGACCAACCGATTGATTGCCGGAGGTCACGTTTTCGAAAACAAAACGAACTACCACCGTCCAATGAACACTCAATGCTCTGATACCAATTGGCTTCAGGAAACGCGCAAGAATCAAGTTCGATACTGGAAAACAAACCCAATCAATTGAACTGGAAGACCAAAAAATGAAAATCCATTGATTGTACGAAATTTGCTGGCAGTCGAGCGATCAGAAATGTTAACAGAAACTTGAGAACATTGATTTCTATTCGTTGTAGCTGAAAGTTTTGAGTAATAACTACAGTAACTCAATGTTTATTTTAATCTTTCGATAATTGTTAGCAACAAAGTTCACAAAATTGTTATTTCTCCACTACTTTCAGCGTCTTTAGCTCTTTTTTGTCGTTGCAAGCGATTTAATTGCGATTCAAGTTGCTTTTTACGTTCCATCAAAGCCTCGCATTCGATAACTTCTTCCACTGAAAATGAAATTTAAGGATGAATTAAGTCTTCGAATTAACAATATGGTTTCAAAGTCGCTAGCTGCTCACGAGTTGGTTTGTTTCGATCGATTGAAAGCGCCAACATTCTTCTCAACTCATCTAATTCTTGCTTCGAATGTTCCACTCGACTTCGCCACTCTTCTACCGTTTGTTGCGTTTGTTCCAGTTGCTAAATGTGATTGAGTTATGACTAACATACAAGTCCATACCTTTATTGAGGCTTTCTGTGTTTGGCGGAGTCCTTTGTACGTGTGATATCGATTTCGGAGGTTGTCTTCGTCGACTGTTGCTTGACGTAAACTCTCAATTAAATTGCTCCGTTTGGCTTCTTCTTGGTACAAATGAACATCTGCTTCAACTAATTTTTGGTACAACGAATTCATCTATAAGTGCTCGTTACGGACATTTGCAGACAACAAACTCACTCGCTCTTCTTTCTGTCTTCTTATGTTTTCCGTCTTTTCACGAGCTTCGCGTTCTTCACGTTCAAAGTTCACAGCCATTTGCTTCAAACTCATTTTCAGATCCTTTGCTTTTTGCTCTTCATTCTAAAATAACCATATGAGCAGAATTGTTCCGCTAACAACCTCAATTTCTCTGCTCAATCGATCGAATTCGGCTGTCGCGTTGTTTGTTTGCGTGTTCAAAACGGCAACTTCATCAGCAAGTTTCTTTTTTCGCGAAGTCAAATCGGAAATTGCATTTCGCTCCTCGTTCGCAATAATCTACAGTTGTATTAGAACATGGCTAAAGTAACTCTTTTACCTCTTGTCGTTTTTTGTTTAGTCTTGACAATTGAGTTTTCGGTGCGTGAAGATCGTGGTTTAAATCGGGAACACTTCTTGAGCTCTTCATTCCACTGCGATTTGTGTCCATTTCCTCGGTATTCTCTCCGTCACTAACAGCATTGTTTTTACTCTAAATTTCTAGTCAAACACACTTTCTTTGTACACTCGAGACCTGCAACAACGATCTCTTGGATTCTACTTCTGCTTTCACTTTCTCGACATTCAATTTGACTTCAATCAACTTGGCTTCTTTTTTTCGCAGTATGTTTTCTATTCCATCGGTTGCATCGACGCTCTCATCAGTTGCTATTTCAGGAGCTCCAATTATGTACGCCTACTGAACTATCTTAAGGTTTCGATTAGAAACGTTTACCTTGTACATTGCGAGAGAACTAAAATAGACGAATATCCTTACTTTTGCAGTAAACATCACTTACTCGCCCGATTGAAGTCCTTGAGAAAGAACTTTGAATCGCTCAATACGATTACGCAAAACGTTATTTTCGGCGTTAATCTCCGCCAACTTCAACTGCTTATCCAAAATCTTCAGTTTTTGCTCAATCACACATCACAGTTTACAACCTACTTTGTTATGAGTGCTCAGGTAACCGCGCTCCAGAAATCGTCCCTCTTCTTCTACTTTTCCAATTTTACGATTATAAGAATCCACTTGATTTTCTTCTTCTTGTGCTCGGCGTTTCAATCGCTGCACTTCGATCTCCGAATCAGAAGGATCACTACGCTAAAAACCGAGTTGTTTAGCTGTTGCCCATTTGCAAACCTTGGTTTTGTAAGTTTCCAAAATACGATCTCGTACCGCCAATGTCTTCACATACTTGTCTTTGATTTTCGCTTGTTTCCCTTCGATGTCGCGTAACATTCGTCGAATACCCTCGATTTCGGTCTGAATTATAATCAACAAAATTCTTTGTAAAACACTTCAAACCTTTTTGTCCAATTGTCCGAGGTTCAGTTCGTCGATTTCTCGTTGCCGATCGTAGATTTGTTTCGTGACTTTTGACAAGTATATTTCCAGTTCCTACGCTTTCATTACTCGAAGTTGTTGTGGTACTTACTCTTATTGTTTTGGCGTCTCTCTTCACCGACTCATCTAAGTCCTGTCTCGACGATTCGGCCAATTGAAGCTTTGCATCCACGGATTGACGGCGCATAGCACGCTCGTGAACTGGATAGAAGTTCATTAGCAAACCGCTGAGTGTGACAAACCTTTTCGTGACAGGTCCTCAAAATAATCTTGTTGTTTCGAAATCTGAGTCGAGAGATCTTCGCTTCGTTGTCGAATCTTTTGAATTCGCTGTCTAACAGACTCCAGTTCTTTGTACGTGCGAGTCGTCTGTTTGTGAGATAACGAGAGAGCAGTGCTTTCATCACGGATTCGATGTTTCAGTTGTTCTAATGTGGACTATAAACAGTGCTTGTTAACTAGAAATAACCCTGTTAATACTTGTAAGAAGTCGCGCTCTTCGATCATCGTCTGCATGTTTCGCTCTTTTTCTTCGTTTTCCATGTTCAAGTTCTCCACTTCTTGTTTCATTTTGCCCAACTTAATCTCCTTATCTCGAATCTACAATCCAATTGTTGACTCCCAAACTTTTGCGGTAAACTCACTTGATCGTACAATTGTCGAGTGTATTCGGAAGCGGTTGGTAGAACCGATTCGATCTCCGCATTTCCAATGTGAACGAGAAGATCACTAGCAAAGAGAGTGTCTTTGGCATCAGTATCGTCCATTTCATGTGCAAAATGTCACGATGTGAAATGACTGGGAGCACTGAATGTTGACTTCAGTTTTTGTCGACCATTTCCTTGGTCTAATGTTCGATTTCCGGAAGTTTTTTTGTGTCAGAGGGCCAAGTAGTTTTGCCGTTTTAAGTCGCTAACCGGTTGCTACGATTTTTCTGTTTGTTCAAGCGGCGGTTGAAATTAAAAGAAAAAACATTTTGAAGTGGACTCTAGAAATAACCTTCAAAACCGTTTCAAATCATATTGTCTTCAGTTCATTAGAATGTAAAGACCAAGACATCAACAAGTTGTGACTATTTTAGGAACCATCGGATGGTCAATCATCATCTGATGTGTGATAAGCGAAAGATCGTGTCTCCGGAGAGTTGCGAGTGGAACTTCTTGTTTTCATCTTCTTCGCACACACGTTTTCTGGTCGATTGGAGCGCAGAATGACGCGAAGTAATGGTCGAGAAAATCGAATTTGGTCACACAATTTCGTTCGTGAACAATGACAAGGAAACTGCAGGATTCGAACTTTCGACTAGACAAATGATTAGCCTGATGTAGTCAATTGACTTCATGATTCGAATGTTACTCGTCATTTCGACGGACGGTCGAAGGTCGTGTATTAAAAACGATGTTTCAAAGTCCTCGTCTTTGTGCATTTTTTCGAGAAGAATTCACGGTTGTTTTGGCACTTTGCCTTTTTTCCAAATTGAGTTTCAGTTTGTTTTTGACAACAAAAGAAGTGGAGAGACGTTGCAACGGAGGTCTCTTTTGGGAGCCATTTGCGCAAATTTCTCTTAATCCTCTTGTAACACAGTTCAACTGAGTTCAGTATCAAGTCTAACTTTGAGATTGCTAACACCCATTAACTGTCTGTAGATTGAGGGTCAAGTTAAGTTTTCGGTTTTCTGAACTTCCCGACTTGTTTTCAATCTTCTAAGTTCGCTAACTGACAAGAATTTCGTCTGCACATCAATCATTTTAACTGTCGAGTCGTGATCAGAAGTCGTTTAAGTTTTACTGGAAATCCGTTCAACTCGAGGACATTCGAGCAGACTGTGAATCGTTGAGTATATTTTTTATTAGCATTCCAAATTTGGTTAACGCCCTTTAAGTGCGACTCTCGTGGGTTTAATTTGCATGCACCTGTTTGTCGAATACTTAAAGTCCAGTGTAATTACGATGTTTGTTCTTTAGACTTACGTTCTTGTTTCCATTCTGATAGCCGGATCACTGAAACTAACTTGTGCGCGTGTTTTGATGTTTGTTTTCTTTGTTGTGTTCAGAAACCTACTTCCAATCTCTGAGCTGATTGACGTGCATAGGCGGAAGTTGGCCTTCAGATTTCACTCTTTCGAGCCCTCCGGTCAAAAGTTGACGAAGTGAGACGCATCAAAAGCTTGTTGAGCAGCCACGAGCCAACTTTTTTGCGTTTTTTTGAAACTCGAGTCCGCGAACTTAATCAGATCTGAAGGTTGATCGGCCGTTTTTGTTGTGTCTCGAGTTTCTTCACGTTTCGATTTCCAATTTGTCATTTTAATGAGAAATGCAGAAGGTGTTACTTACGAATTCTGACTTTTGCACTCTCTTCTTTTGCTGGTGCACGTCATTAATCGTAAAATTTGCTCGACTGCTCTTTTGGGCATCGAAAATGAACAGGCGACTGTCGAGGTCTTTTTATCGCAACCTTCCACTTCTTAATCGAATTTCTTTAAACGTCATTTGGAGATTGTCTAATTTTTGTCCGTTGGTGTTAAATACCAACTTCGTTCGATGAAAGAAAGACTAAAGCCACAAAATTTTTAGACGATGGTCTTCATATTTGAAGTCCGTATTTATATCCGGGGATTTTAGTCATTGAGGTGTTTGATCATTCTACTAATTGAAATGCTTTGTATTTGGACGACCCAAAAAAATCGTCTAAAAGATTTTCAACGGCCCTCAAATCGCTTATCAGTACAGCAAGGCGGGAGAACGTTGGTGTTTTCAAGTCGAGCTTAACTGTTCAAGTTCACTAATTTCTTATGGTTAAGAGCTTTTTTGTTGAGACTAATCCGTCGGGTTTAGAGTCCAAAAAAGCCGAAGAACACTCGTTTTAAGCTTTTATTTGGTAGTCAGTTTTTTCGAAACGTTCCGTTGAATCGCTTCTTTGTTTCTCTTTGAAATCCCGACGGCATCTGCGTTCGCTCTGATCGACTTGAAATTTGCTTTGACTCATTTCCCAAATCGGGGCCACATTCTACAAATCTCATACACGCGCTTCTTCCTCAACTACGTGCCACTCCGCATTCTCGGAATTCACAGCTTTCAAGCCGATTTGCCGCTTTCTGGCCGTTTCGTCTTCGGAATTCGATTTGAGTGTTCGACACTAACGACGAAACCGTTCGAGCAAACCGGCGGTCTTTGAGGTTCGAAGAAGTTGCAGTTGTCCGAACCAGCAGCCTTCATAAATTATGCAAAAGGAAAGAGGTGGAAGTGTTTGTGCTTTTTGGTCTAACTGACAAGTTCAGAAGCTGGAAATGTGTCAATCGACAAGCCACAATCGTGTTTGATTGTTTGTTTTCTTCAGTACGTTGAGGAAATAAAACTTGACAGACAATGACTCCCGGCCTCATTTTTGCCGCGGATTCAGTCAGAAAGAAGTCATCCATTTTCCTCCCTTTAACTCACGGCCTGATACGTACTTGACTATGAAAAAGCGGAACTTTCGCGCGCTCTTCTTCTCGTCGTTGATGCGTGTGTGGCAACATAACCAATTAAATCGGACCTCGTGGCTTGTCGACTTTACAGTTCGAGTTGTCATTTGCTCGTGAGTTCTTCGTTTCGGGGTTATGAGCCACGAACATCTGATGCCTATAATGTGTGCTTATTCAGCGCTTCTCGAATGTTTTGATTTTAATGCGGTTGAGCGCGCGAAAGCTGATTCGATTACTACGCAGTGTTTTGTTACAAAACTTTTTGCATGGAGATTAAATTTATGCCAAACACGTTCGGCTCCACTGATCAAACATTACTGTCGAACATCGTATTTCGCGCATTATTTATCTTCCATCTTTTGAATTGACTTTACGTCTGCTGATGTCTGAAGAAAGTCACTCATTCATTAGACGTATTCAACAAGCATTTTTGGTCGAATGACGCGCAGTCAATGAAAGAATTCGTGTACTCGTCCATTCATCTCGTCTTCTGGTTCGCATCATTGAATCCAAACTTGGCGTTTTGAGTGACGGACAACGTTTGGGTAACTGAACGCCTACGTTTTCTTATTGTCATTGGAATTTGTATTTTGAGTTGACCTCCCTAATTACTATTTTTATCCTTTAATCCACTTCTTAATGTTGCTGGCCGTTGTGTTCGTTTTATTGTTCTTCTCAAATTAGATCGCGTGTTTGTAGGTGTTATAGTGAAGGAGCTAAATACGTCAATTTGAACCCCCTATTCGAGAGATTTGCAACATCTTGTTGTAATGGATGTCTTGAAGTAATCGCAAATTGACGCTACTATTTCGGTTTGCGTCTAATTTTGTTTCCATCAAATCGCCATAACAACGTCTTTCGAGTGTTCGGTTGCCCTCTGTGCTCTGAATTCGCTTGGTGTCCATTAAAATGTTTTTTATTGTTTTAAACTATGGAATTTTTATTAAGTTTACTGGAGCAACAAAGTTGCAGAGCTCCGACTTAATCGGGAATCCTCTTGGGCACAATTCGTTGAACGGTTGTTCTTAAATTGATCATTCTTCTCAGTTCATCTATGGAAACACAGACCGTATGGTTTCTTTCCAATTTAAACCGACGAATTCATGCGAGACTGCGTGTTTATATTTACGTTCCAGTGGAAGAAAACAGGGGGTGTAACGAGACGTGTAATTCTGAATAATGAATAACCCATGGGCATTGACCGATCGTCCGAATTCGCGTTAATGAATGTGCGATGTATTTTCGGGTTGCTGTTGGGACCATACGATGAAGCAGATTTCTAATTGAACGCCAACAAAGTTTTGAGATTAAAAACCAAAGTATTACGCACGTAGGACTGAGCGTTTTGTGTTCTTTGCGACACGTGATTAGACACCATTTTATAGCTCAATTACAACGAATATGCGCTGAGAAAACAAGTCAAATGAAAACGGAAATGTCACCGTATTTCGCACTCGTTGAACTCCTCGACATACACGAGAGTCGATTTTAATTTGAAGTGAAATGCGCAAGGACCTGAACGACATGCCGTGTCTTACAAAGAGAAAGAAGTTGAAATTGAGTTAAAGTCGTGTAGGCGGTCGATATGAAAGAAATTAAAATTGACATTTCCTCCCTTAACTGTTGAATTTTCCATTACTTGAGAGCCTACTTTTGGCATATTGTAAATGAATAGGTTACGTGGTTTGCGACTTCTTAGATCCTACAAAGTAGCTTCTAATCTGCTTGTTAGTTGAAAGAACACGAAATCTGAAGAACTCCCGCTGCGCATTTCCTTCGAATTGTCGCAATTAAACGTGGGCGACAAGTGTTCTCGGGCTTTTAACGTTCTGCTTAACATCTTGAACACCCACAATGCAAAATGCAGAGTAAATTCGGCGACATATTTCTAGCTACGTCAAATGTTTGTCGTGTGTTTTGGCTTTGGGATGTGTATTCGAACTACCCGATGGCTCTTGAAGTTTTCCGGACGTAAATTTATTCATATTCTCACAAAACGGACATCTTTTCTTGTGTCATCCAACCCATCCATTTGCTTTTCCGACGACCACCATCAGCTCAGTTGCCGCGGGCATTTTAATTCGAAATTGACGACCGTATTGGTTGTCAATTTGGTTTTTGGTTCGAATACAATGCTCACCACTCAATTATGCAGCAGTTTTGTTTCCAACTGAAAGCATTTGATGAGTGTGTTTACTTTCTGTTCGACGGCTAATGATCGTTTTTGCGGTTTCCAACTAAAAAGAAGACAGAAATCAACGAAGAACGGAAGACGATCATTTTCATTTCCTCTCCCCCGACTTTCTGCTCTCGAATTGACAACATGAATTGCTCTTTTAAACTTTTCGTACTAAAACTAAGTCGTGCCATCAAAAACGTGTTGTCTACGGCTTTTGAATTATTAAACGTTGATTTTCAGCGTAACAACGGAATTCAAAGTGGCGAGAAAATCGTCAACGTGGATTCGTTGGCCACGTGAATCCGAACGTCCGTTGCTTCCGCTTATTGGTGGCAGTCCACGTTCGTCGATCATCTCAATGCAATGCGATCAGTTTGTTTCAACGCCATTTACCGAAAACCCTGAGGATCGAGCATACTATGAACTCGAACAGGCTCTTCAGTATCCGATTCTGCCTCCGAATCCTCATTTTTTTTGTTGTTTTGATCGATTTCACATTACAGTAAGTTCGAGAACAAGCCCTTCAACTATGAGATTCTGTTTAGTCGGTAGCAAAAGTTCTCGCGCTTATTTACGTTTGTCTCTACGGGTTCCTTTGCTTTGTGAGTTACAAGTCCGATCACGCTGTTGCATTTCTGATTGCTCTATTGGTTGGATTCTCCGTAGCTTCATGCACAATCTACGCGACATTTCAGTGGTCAAAATTATGTTTAATACCCTTCTTTCTACTACAGGTTGGTTTACGTGAGAAACTACTTAAAAATTTTGGGTATTCAGGTGATGCTTATGCTTTACACGGGAGTATGGATGGTCTTGTTGACTTATGCCGCATTGAATCCCGGAGATTCGTACGTGTTCTCTGAAATGTACGTTATTTTCGAGAATTGGCTGGGAATATGCACTCAACTTTGTAAGTTTTCGCTCGATTGTTCTTTGAACGAAAAACATTTTAGGGTGCTGGCTGATATTGGCTGGATTCACTACTCTTATTTGTTTCTTTATGTACAGCGTTAAATTGTTCTGGAATTGGTATCAATTTATCGCCGAAGTTGACCGATTTCTTAAATCCATCAAGAAAAGTTCATCGAACGCGTCGAAAGATAATCTCGATAAGAACGGTGGAAATCAACTCCAACTTTAAATCTTTATCCTCATTTCTGCGGGTCTTAACTCAACGGGTGTGCTGACGCCAATTTCGTTTTCTGATGTTTATTATCGTGCCACAGGCTTCAATACAAGGACTGTGAAATAAAACTGTGAATAAATTTATTGGAATGTCAAACAAATTAACGCAGATTACATTACCAGAGGTATGTTCATTCTTACTGCCGTTTTTCTGGCAATGTAGATGGCGAGTTTAGCGGTTTTTTTGCTTTTGGACTGAAAAGAATTGAAAGTAAAAACAACTTGGCAAACCACTTACTTGGCTCGGTAAATCAAGTTTTTAATCAATTCGATCTAAACGAAAGATTTAATTGAATGAATTAAAATACATACCGGAAATGGAGCGATGACCGTATGGTTTTTGGAACTTGATATCGAGCTCAATGTTTGCAGATAGCGCAATTGAACGGCCGTTGGCGATTCAGCGATCACGGCAGCAGCATTCGATAGTGCCTGTGAAGCGTCTTTCTCTCCGCTAGCAGCAATCACTGAAGCAGGATCTCAGAGCAGTTGAATTCATCAACAAACCTTTTGCACGCGCATCTCTCGACGCTTCTGCTTCACTGGCCATTGATCTGCAACAAATTACTGTTATACGACTTATAGAATTGTGATTACCGTTGTAGATTCATGGGCAGTCGAACATCTTTCATCTCAACCCTTTCGACCTTCACACCCTATAAAACGGAATCACATTTTTCCTTTGAAAACGATCCACATACCCAACTGAAAGTTGCTTCGTCAAGTACTGACTGCATTTGTGAGCTAATTGCATCTCTATCGGATAATATTTGCGCCAATGTCTTAGTGCCCAATACATATAATGAAATGCAAATGTCGTTCCGCTCCTTTCCTCTACGACAGGATATAAGAACGAAACGGCATTTGGATCTCGTGTCTTATTTTCTCAATCACGTCAATAGATAAATCAATTCTCTTGTTTGCAACATACTGTTCTCAAGGTTGTCTGCAACGAAAGGATCTGATTGATTTTTGTTTATAAAATACCTGAGCCAAAAGTTTTGTTGACTGACTACTATCTTCAATGTTCGTAACACTGATTGTTGCATTTAAAATACGAAAGTACACTACCGCATCTACAGCCACAGTCACCTAAAATGAACAGCATTAATATACGATCGTACTATGGTTCACAAGCTTTTCAATAGCTAATTTTTACGGATTAAAAAACAGGATACTATAGGGTTTCTGTTTACTATTTCTCCTTCTATAATCCCATATTCAATATCTTCCTATTTTAGTACAAAAAGTGATTCATTGCTCTCACGAATTGTATTCCAAGAATCTTACCGAATCGGCAGACAGAATCTGAAATTTAATTTTGACCAATTACATCGCGAATGGCACTTGCTTCTTGTGGCGGTACGGCAAATGAAAGAACGCGAAGATCCAACTTGCGACAAGAATCGATGAACGGATTGATCCAAACGATTCCCGGGCCTCGAGCTCCACCGGGAACCAAACGTCCCAAACGAAAGATGACGGCTCTGTATTGACGTTTTATACGACAATTACAACCATCAACTTGCCTTTCGTATTCCTGGACCACTTTGATGCAGAAGAACGCAGAAATTGGAAGTGTTATTAGTGTTAAACCATAAGCGAGAAATGTTAAAATCCAACCACAAATACCAACATCTCCGGTCATGGCATCTGAAAAGAAGTTGAACGAAAGAAACGAATGAAAACGTACCGTTTGCAAAGAAGTGATTACGATCATTGCCTTTACGATAAGCGAATGATTTTTGTCGAGCACTTGTGTGCTGAGGTATCATCTCGAATGGACTGAAGAGTCAACCGAATGGTTATTCAGTCAGTTACGTTTAACATTTCCGTTTTTTCGCAAAAACATAAACTCGACTACGGCCAAGCATCCCGCTTTTTGCCGTCTAAACAAATCCGAAGCAAACGCGCGGCACTCAAAACGCGCCGTTGGAAGTCGAGAACAAAATGCTTCGGCCAATTGCTCCAAAAAGACAAAATGAGGCGCCGCAAACATTAACCGATGTTTTTTCAAACATTCGCAATTGTGGAAACGTGATTTCAGCACGCAACAACAAATTCACGGTTCGTGTCGTTTAGCACACACCCATTTGAGAACAATGAGTGAATGGCGGATATGAAAGTTGTGGCCCGAAGACCGTCGGAAGATCCACTCAACTGGTGCCGCATATCTTACGCGGACGGCGTAAGCGAAAAGTTTGTATGCAAAGTCGTCGGTGTTGGTTTTCAACGACCTTACGCTCTTCTGCGTTTTTAATGCGCATGACCGGCGGGCATCTTCATCGTTTTCGGAGGGAGAACGGTACGAAATTGCACATACACTGAGCAAATATTTCAGATGCCAAGAGTATTCATTGAATTGGACGCGTAGAAGAAATCGAGTTAACGAAACGTGCGCCAGAAAATCGTCCATTTCCGCGTGTGACCGTTGATGCCTCGACAAAAAGTCGAACAAAAACAAAAGCGGACTTCATCGTGAATCCGCCAAAAATTCACGACTATGAAGTCACTTCGTCTTCTTCGCGGCCATTCAGTTTGTCAAAAAGAAGCGAACCCGCCAGCAGAAGAATCGTGTGTGGTTAGACGCGTCAAAATTTGATTGACCGAATTGACAACTGGCAAGTGCGATAGAATTCCAAACGACCAATAAGTTCGGGTACAACGAAGTACGTTCCTTTGTTGCGACTATCGAATACGGTAGTCGATTATCGACAGCTAATTTCTTGGTACGGAAATTTATGGCGTCGAGTTTATTGCAACAAATGAAGAATCGGAGAGCAGTAAAAAACGGAATGAAAGGACCACAAACGAAACGGACGACGGCAAAAACCCAAAGCTTTCGGCCATGAGAGTGAAGGAGATTTGGGACCGCCGTTTGTGTCATCAATCACTTGCAGTAGGTTCGCAATGACAACACATGATTGTTGATGTTTCTTTTGATTTTGCAATTATGATTACAAACATCTTTAAATGGCTTGCACCAGCGTGAGCTTCCATCTGAGACATTTGCTATCTAAAGGCATCAGAAATTTCGATATCTGTATTGCTGTTCTCATTGTAAAATCAACTTTTACTCACGTCTGAAGCCATTGCTTTCTGCAACTATACTGGCAGCTTTACATCTTTGGTTTCACTTATCGTTCGAAGAAATAAATGGAACGTAAACTTGTGAAAGCACCACACGTGATTGTATTCCGGCTGGTCCATGACCGGTGCCTATGTCGGTCATGTACTCGAGTCTTTGTGGTCTCTCAAACGGTCCGATGGAATCTCCAATGTAACAATCGTTCAAAACGTTGTCGTTCGGGTTTCATCCACTTCACATCTCGATTATTTAGTTAGTTGCTTTCATCGATATTGCCTTCTGTTATTGCATCTTCATGTGGTCTTACTGCATTTCCATTTAGTCTAATTGAATCAAATGATAATCAACACAGTCAATTCGTTATTTGAAGTTTCAGTAATACAACCGCATTAAACCAAGACGCACCTTTTTTTACACTAATACAACAACAAAGACACCTTCTACCCGGGGAATTCCCGTTGCATCTTGAGAACTGAGCAACGTCAAACGTCAACACTCATTTCGAACATTTGCAGAAATTCGTCACGAATTCTGACATTTGTAAAGTTGACATCTGAAAACTGAGCAATGGCGATAAATCACGTTCGTTCGCAAGAACAAAATATAATTATGACTTCAACGGATTGTATGTGAAAACAAGGAAAAATGGCAAATCAGTGGATATCGCTCACTCATTTGTTACTTTGTCAAAGATGTTTTACAACCTACAGAATCCGCAAAGCTTCCTAGGATTCGTTGTAGACCAATTGACGTAAAACTCAACGAATTTCTACGTAGTAAACAAAGCTTATGAAGTCGTTAAGTAATTGGGTGAATTTTATTCAAATTTAACATCGATTCAATGGCTTCAGATTTACTGGAATAAATGGGGAATGGGAGAGCAGTAAAAACCAAATGAGCGGTCCACAAACAACACGGAAACGACAAACCCGGAGCTTGTGGCCATGATCGTCATTGAATCTTCTGATTTGTAATGATGATTACAAACGTTGTTGAATGGCTCGAACCAATTCGATGGGTATTGGAATGACAATCGTTTTGTTCTTCTCGCTACTGAAACGCTTTTAATCTCAAAGCAAACAATCGACACATTCACTCACCTGACATTAATGAGTGTTTGCAAATACCGAAGTTGAATTGCTGTCGGTGATTGTGCAATGATTTTGGCTGCTTCGCTCAACGATCGTGCAGCTTTTTGCTCTCCACTTGCGGCGATCACTAAACAAAAACTTTCGTTTAATCAGACTCATTCACGTACCTTTTGCTCGTGCATCTCGACTTGCTCTAAAATATATGAACATTAAAACCACACAACATTACTTCTATCTTCTTCAACAACATTACATCACGTAAATTTCAATTGCAAACGCTTGTTATTTGAAGTAATTCGAAAGTTTGATCACCGGATTTGTACTCCTATCGTCAAAACAAGTTCTTACTCGGCCTCTGAAGCCATTGCTTTCTGCAACTCTACTGGCATTCTCAAATCTTTAATTTCGATTCGTTCTACTTTCACACCCCTAAAAGTAAAATAAGAACGATTAACGTAATTTGATACCATGGATAGGTTGCCATATCTAGAGTCTCTTGTATTTCTAGTGAAATCGAGTCACGATCCGAAAGCGTCTGACTTAAGGTTTTCGTGCCGAGTATGTTGCGAAGCGTTGTCTGCGCTAGCAACTGAAGTCCTTTTGTCTGTTAATTTTCTTCTTCACAACTCACTTTTGTCGAACGAGACGAATCCTCGACGTTGGTAACACTGATCGTAGCATTTGAAATTCGAAAATACACGACCACTTCCACTTTTATAGTCACACTGTCTTTGGATAAGATTTCTTGAAGCGGAATATCGAACGACAGTACTCGCAAATCGATTATCCGACATGAATCAGTTAACGGATTCAATAAAACTAATCCGGGACCGCGTGTACCTCCTTTTAGAAGTCTTCCAAGTCGAAAGATTACTGCTCTTTCGTATTCGTTTACAATCTAATATAACAATTACAGGCGATAGTAAAGTCAAACCTTAACACAGAAGAAAGCACTAATTGGCAATGTGAAGAAAATGAAGACAACACTGAAGAAACTCAGCAAATACCCACAAATATCGAGCGTTCCAGCGACAGATTGATCGTGGAAGAACGTTGGGTCGTGACCAGTTGGAACGGTCTTCCAGCCGTGTCTCGAAGGTTGAGTTTTCAATCGAGGTCCCGAGCCTTTACTGCCGCCTTGAAGCATTTCGATTTGGACATAACGATTATAAGCTCATGTTTCTAAACGAAACTGATGAACACGTGGTGGTCAGTGGTCGAACGTTGCGAGGAATTAAACGCAATTAAATGGACGTAAGCAGAGGTTGAAATTCGTGAGATTAAGCGAAATAGACGGAACTTGGACATCTGCAACTTTAATGCAACTCATGGTCACTCCGCCCGCATCTGGAGCTCAATGACAAATGAAATTATTTCGGAATCTCGTTCAAAAAGTCAAAGCAAATTTTAGTTAAGAGACTTCACTCTGAAAGTAAAAACTGGACAATTCAGTTAGTTTTTTCTCAACAAATCGTGTTCCAAAGACCTATTAAATTGTCAATCGTTTCTCAACCAAGCATCTTCACTAGTCTACGACTCAAAAAAAGGACCTTAGCGCTCCTGTTGGTTTCTGAAACTCAGCAGGAGACAAGGACGAAACGTAATGAGCGTAAATTGTGTGGAAATGCCCTCGAAGCGTCTGATTGAATTTCAACGCTATTCAACAACGAGTATGAAGAGCCGTTTAATGTCGCGTCTCGATTGTCGTGAAATCAAATTTCGAACGGAAATGTGCAACATACGTTTGTTAAGAAGTTTTGCGGTGAAAAGGAAGTTGATTGTACAAAAGAAACTAAAAAGCGAAATTCGAATTCAAATGTGAAACTGCGAATCGAGTTTATGTTCCACGAAACCGAGAGCATACGATTAGATTTTCTCCACTAAGTGGCAGCTTCTGCAACAAGATTAACACCAACCGAAATTTCATAAACAAAATTTCCGCCAATCTGCTCGTCCTCGCAAATTTGTGAACCAGATGCTCGGACATCAGTCAGCCTGTGTTTCCCACGCGACGTCAAGAAATCGAAAGACGATTTATATTGCTGAAAACACTTCGAAAAAAGGCAAACAACTGAAACGTGTTGTGCGAATTAAGAACCTTCTTATTCTTAGCGAATATGTTTCTCCGAGATGTAAGAGCGCATTTGTAACAGTACTTAAACAACGGAAATTGGCTCCTCTTCTTATCTCACGACCACTTTTCACGCTCCATTATTTCGGCACCTTCGACCAACTTCTCGAATTTCCGTTGTTTCGGAGGTCACGCGAAGTGAATTTAGATGTCAAACGTGGCTTTTGATCGTTTTATGCATTCGGTTTAGTTTTTATCGTTTCTGTTTGCATTAGAGTACAATTCACATCTCAAAAGTCCGATGGTACCACATTTTACAGTAATAGCTAAGTTGAGGTAGTGAGCACAGCAATAGCTAATGAACAGGAGACGATGTTATTAAAAAAGGGCTGAATGTGAACAGCAAAAGCGAACTGAGCCAATGGATTCGCATTCACGTGCATCTGCGTACTCAAAATATCCGAAACCAATTGACTTTTCGTTGTATACGCTCTTTGCAAGGCCAAAGCCGTAAAATCGTACGGGATTCCAAGTTGCGAAAATTTGTGTTTTACATTTGCCGGTCGTTGTTCCTCTACGGTTTCGTTCAGTTCGGTTAACAGTTCGCGTAAAGCTCTAGAAACACGAACCTAAAACTCGTCGTTTGGAGCACTCACCGTGATGCCAAGACATTCCACTGTGGAACTGAAAAACCGAATCATATCAATTTTATGTCAAAAAACTTACTTCCATAAGGTCGACTTTGATCGAACTGCACTCGAATTTCTCGTTCTAATCCTGTTCTCAGTTCCATAACAAGATCATCGGCTACATCCTTATAAACGATAGTGCCCTTTTGAACGGAACTGAAGTTAGCTGCCCTTTTGTCCGCAAAAAGCGGATCCCAATGTCCTTTTCGCTAAAGACGCACAGCCGATTATCCACTTGTTGTTAAGAGCAAACCGTAAAGTTGAAGTCCATTTGTGCCGGATGAGCAGTCGGCTGGATATTTGCGTACACGTTCGTGGGAGTTATCACAGTTCCGATTTGAAAAAGTGGACAAGTTGGATCGTCAAGGAAGTAACTTTGGGCGTCACATGGATTAACCAAAAACGTTGGATGACTCTCTATTTCCACTAACACATACGCCGCATTTGCACCTTCAGGCAAAGCACGACCCAAAACCAAAGCCACGTTGTACCCCAAACCAAGTAGCCAAGTCGCCAACAAGAGCGCATGCTCTTCAACACTTCCACAGCCGATAGTTAAAACCTGAGAATAATTTTTGCGAGAGTTAAGATCTAGATACCTGATCCACAGTCATCCAAATATCAGTTGAATGCGCAGAAACAATCGGATGGCTAACAAGTGGAACACAACTGACGATTCGAGCAGCAAAATTGCAGCCTCTAAGTGCATCAACAGTCGCACGTTCACGTAGCAACTGTGGTGGAGAGATAGCTTGTGTATATCTGTAAACTATTACTATGACTCATCAGTAATACAATTGTTAACCGAGTGGTCAACGTTGCTTTTCCATTTGTGTCGGAAACTAGTGCACGAAAAAGTCGATCCGGAAATCGATTGGTGCATCTTGTTTGCCACTTGTGAGATTCTCTGGTAATCTAAAACATCTCATACATCAGAGATTAATATTGTTGCTTACTTCAACGCTCTCACCACCATCGAAAAAAGCTTCGTTTAATCGTAACTGTGGTGGTTGCATCAACGGATCACTAGTTATCAAAAGTTTCAATTGTGATCGTTTTTCGAATCCTCTGGAACAAAAATAACAACGAAAAAAGATCTACTCACTTGTAATCAGTGTAGAACGACGGTTTCTCAATGAACATCACTCCATCGACTTTACCGAACGCATAAACCGTCGAGAAAGGAATCAGAACGTGACCAAGAAAACGATTTTCTATTTGCTCGTGAATCGTATTCATCTCCCGGTTATCGAAATCAAGACCAGACAACTGGCGATCGTATAATCGCAACTCAAAATGATCATCAACATTTGCCCAATTATCAAAGTCGTGATCTCGCTCAATCTCCAGAATGATCGTTTGCTGCCAATTCGCGTATCGACCTCCAACCGTATTCGTCTGAGCATGTTGTTTCTGAAAGCCAAGTTGAAATATGTTCAGAAGTCACAATCACCCGAAAAACAACGTCCACGAAAATGTTCGTTGGTTCTCCATTGATCTTTTCTGGCAAATTCGTTGCCGACTGAACATTAATGATGATTTTGCAACGATTGTGTCGAGAACTTCCGCTTTTTGCTCGTTGTTGACTTCTCATTGGTTTTAGTTTGCGAGACATATCCGGTGGTTGAAACAAAGCACCGAAGAAGCCGAATAACGGGAGACTGTCTTCACGTACCACGTCGTTGTATGATTTGGTTTTTCGACGTGAAGTGGCCGATTCAACCAACTGTTTCCTAAAACTAGTCGATTGTTGAGCATAATCCAACAAAAAACTACCGGACGTTGATTGCGTACTGACAAGCCAACTCATGTAAGGCATCGAGTCCCGAGTCGGCTCCAATCGACACTCCGAATTCGTCTGTTCGCCATTCATCAGTCAGAAATGTGTTGTCCAATTCGTTCGTAAACAATCCAATACGCAAATCTAATCCACGAGTTGCATAGTGACGATTAACAAATCGACGTTCCAGGACTTGTAAACGAACATCGTCATCTACATCGGCGTCCAGTTGAGTTTCAAGTGGAATAAGCGAAAAGGATGTTTGGCTGATTGTTGCTTCCTTCTAAATGCAAAAGTTCAAGAATTCAATTGTACTCCAGAGTTTACCTGTTCATTTTCGTGTAACCAATTGGCATCTGCTTCGAACCAAACCGCATTACAAAACACACGACCGTGTAAGTGCGGCGATCGAGTTGATTCTCCGCAACCAATGCTGTTTTTAAAACTAAAGACAAGAATCTGTTGCAAGATTGCGTTTATCTTACGGTGAAATAACAATTTCCGATGCAAATTCCATTGGCTCAAGTGCCGGTGTAACGGTAGTCATTCCCGACTGAAAAGGAACGTAGACGACGGCAAGATCTCGCCATGCATCCCGATCAAATCGCTCACTAACAACCAAACGAACGGCTTCTGGTCGTTCATATACTCGCAGTGAATAGACCTGAGCAAAACGAGCAGTGAAGTCGGCTTGCAATTGGACATCTTCGGTCTTACAAACAAAAATATCGTTGAAATAAAGTTGAACTCGGATTCGACACTTCCCAATCGCTTTCCTTCTTTCTTCATCCAAACTTCGAAGTTGTTCTTGTACATTGCGGCGTTGAGACAACACACGAGAAACACGATCGCGTGTCGTAGACTCCGGTTTTTCGGGTTTTGTGTGAATTCGTTTCAACAAATAAGTGGCCATTGAGAACGGACGTCCGGACTCATCTTCTGCTGCTTCAGCGTTAATTCGCTCCAAGCGATATACGAAAGTGTCAGTTCCGCTGTTGTGTCTCAGTTGTTCCAAAGTTTCGTATGATTTCTCCATTAAACTTGCAACCTTCGGAAGATCCTCTCGAAGAGCATCAATTCGATTTCCAATCTCAAGCATCGTATCACTTAACCTAAAATTCGACAGTTTATTTGGGATCTCCGTTGTACTTACCGTTGTTGTTCTTCTTTGCCGACAATTTCAAATTCCAATCGCTGCTTAATTGTCGCATATTCGTGCCACGCAGTTGCCGCTTCCTCACACAAAAGAACGTAATCAGAATGCAATGAGCGTAAACGTCGAGCTGCAGCGTCTTCGGCACCAAACAACCAGTGATGATCGAATTCGATTTGATTCAAATCGACGGTCAGTTGAAAGTAACGAGATGGTCGGGCGCCGTGAGCAATCCAATCGTTCCAATGAACTGGTGCACCGTATGTTATAAGACCGTAATCTTCGTCGTCTTCTCGAACCAACCGCTCAATTTGATGAGTAACCATTTTGTTTCCCAGTCCATAAATACCGTCAGCTGCCGACGCAAAACGATCTCCATGTCGACTCAATAGAAGCCGGAAATCTCGTTCACCACGATTCAGAAATCTTCTGTTGGTCGATCTGTAATTTACGTACATTTGTTAATTTGCATAATCCTTAGATTCATTTTCAGTTTGCGCTTTTTTGTTTGGTTGAACGTGCTCAACACCAGAAACTGTCGCTCTTAATTGCTTGTCTTCTACTCTTGGTTACGTCATGCTTCAATATTTGATTCTTGGTTTGCTCGTGGCCGAAATCTATCGTCTCCTTCAAATTCCTGATGTTCCTGCTTACACCATACCAGCAGCTCCAAATCAAAATGCATCTGTCAAAGAAGAATCAGTACGCAAGTGATCTTTCCGTTTTCGTCTGTCAATCGATGTTCGTCGACATTCAATAAACTTTTTACTGTCAACTTCTAGTTTTCTAGTAAAAATAATTGAAACGCATACCTTTGTACAGGATCTTCTATTGTTTCGCTATTCAATGGTCGATGGACTGTAAGTAGGGCGGCAAAATCGGATCGTTGTTTGTCGGTGCTTTTCGGTTTTGTGAAAACAACCAGAGGCCCAGAAATTGGCGGTTGATCAGGTGCTGTAGTGGAAACGCCGTAAAAAAAGGTCTGCTGAATATGCTCCGGTATTTCATTGGCTTGTTCTCGTTTCGTGTATTTTGCTCCAATCTAAAGAGAATAGAAATTAACATTAGCAGGCAGATTTAGACCTGAAGTGAGTACTCGAGTTTTCGATCGGCTGCCTCAAAATCGTCGGGATTGAACGGAGCTTCGGCATTCTGAAGTGTTTGACTTCGCAACAAACGCTTCGCCAATTGAACGGATCCACGTTTTTTATCGACGAGTGATCGGGCATGTTGACGGACTCGCTGACGAATCATCAGCGACGTATCTGCTGACATGGTTGTTCGTTTCGAAGACTTGGAACTAATAGACGAAGAATCGAAGCTAAAGAAGACAAATTTGCGAGAATCTTATTCACACACCTTTTGGAGTGCATAAGTGGAAGATCACTCGAGGGTGAAAGCAAACCGCTTGGAGACATTGCGCTAACTGGTTCACTGTACGCTGGAGAACGCTGAACCGAAGGAAATAGTTTAGTCGCTAAATTTGAAACTCACATCACCGCCAATGCTTTCAGGTGGAGAGAATATTTTGACGTCCGTTGATTCACGACTTGCAATAACCGTTGGATCCTCGGCCCAACGAGTTTGCGGTGTGCGATCTGCTGGTGCGAGCAGTTTAGGATCATTGTTGAACGGTTTTATAAGCTCAATTTCGTCGGACATTTTAGTCAGGCATGTAATTGACCAACATCAACCGGTCACTTGGTTTTGGAAAGAAGTTGCCAGGCAACTGTAACAACGAACAGATGACCAAACGAAGGTCGGGAACAATTGACTCTTTTTATTGTGATTTGAAGATATTTTGTTATTTACACTTGCGATCTAGGTGCTGATAATATTGTTGCAAAATGCCGCTTTATGAGATGACACTGATAACGCGATCGCTGAGTAGAGTAAGTTCGTTGACCATATGATTTTCGTTGATTCGTGGAATTGTTATAGAACGATTTGTTTACAACTTTGAAACGCGCCGCAACACTTCTTTTGGATCATGGTGCTGTGATTGAGAGTTTTCAAAGTCTGGGACACAAAGATTTGCCGTATAAACGAAACACAAGACTGACGAAAGATCCTGTCTACGCATCAAAGTAAATTCACTCGTTGATTGCCGTCTTTAATTCTGTTTCAGTTATTTTCTGATCAACAGTTACATGTCGATCAAAACGATGAACGACGTTCAGAAGGTTCTGGTCAACGACAAAGACCTTGTGAGTTTGCAAACAGACTTTGAATGATGAGACTTTTGTTTTAGCTTTACAGTCACGCGGTTTACAACAACCTTCCCGAAGCGAAACCCGAGGAATGTAATTTGGCCGAAATGCTTCAACCGCCAGCTTATCGTCAATCGGTCGAGGATTTGCGATTGAATCAACGACTCGGACATTTCACGCGAATGAAAATCTTCAAACGTACGGAACGAGAATGGAGATCGATTCCCAAGTCGTACACAATTGCGCCGCCACGAAAATAGGTCTTGTTAGGTTTACGTTTGCAATAAACGAATTATTCACGACCTTGTATTCGATTGGTTCAGTGTTGTATACGCATTGTTATTTTGATTGTAAACCCGTATTTGTTCTTATTGCCTTTGTTTCTGATGGGTCAATTGTTTGCCAAACCGAAACCCAAATCACGACTTACGGAACAAGATCGAGCGCTAATGGTAAGCCCAATACCGCATATTCGAACTGTTTTTTAGTCTCTGAAAATTGAACGTGACAACCTTCAAAAGGCCTACAAACGACACGAACAAGAAATAGAGCGACATAGAGAAATGGCTAAAGAGCTTCTACACAAAGATCGAAAAGAGTAAGTGGTTTTATTGATCCGTAAAGGAATGGCTGCTGTTTAGTCGTGCACTATTATTGTTGAAAAGAAAGAAGTTTGGAGAAGCTATGATGAAGAGAATCGATAACAATCTTCAGCAAGTTTACACGATGATCGCGAACATCGAGACCGCTGTAATGAACAAAGAGCTCTTCGAAACGTTGCAAGAGGGCAACAAAGCATTGACAACATTGAATAACGTTAGTTTCGGTTTACACATTCGTGTCTAATTTGTGATTATAGGCCTTTTCGCTCGAAGACATCGAAAAGATCATGGAGGACACCGCTGAAGCAGCCGAATATCAACAAGTAGGTTGCAAAGTTTAATTCATTTGACATTCGTATTCTCAGGAAATTGCGAACATTCTCACCGGTCAACTTACGGACGCCGAGCAAGAGGATGTCGAAGAGGAGTTCGAAAATTTGGTTCACGCCGAGTTGCCCGAAGTTCCACAAGACGAATTGGAAGCCATCAAATCGTCAGCTCGTATTCCGACAAAGCAGAAAGAACGAGTTGCCCTTGCGGCTTCTTGAGGATATCATCTATGGTTCATAAAATTAAGCGATTCGGTTTCTAATTCAACGCTGTGATGTTTGAAATTTAATTATTTGTACCATCAATGTCTTGTAAAATTTGAACATACGAAGCGAATAAAAAGTGTGCTCAATGGTCGGGTGTGTTTCTCTTTCTGTTATTTTCCATCACTTTATTACCTTGCGCAAATCGTGGCTATTTAGCAAAGGGTTTTAGCTGGTTAACATACGAAATGCCTCCGAAACGTCGTGTCATGAACGAAATTCCGATTGTTGAGAAGTTATACAAGTGAGAAAGAAAAGAAACGAGCAATCAAGTTCACTTGTTTGTAGGAAAAATCAAGAAGATTACAACGCCGCTGGTGGATTCGATGCGGAAGACGATTACACCGAAGAACGACGAGCTCGAATTGCTGAGATGGCACAGAAGAGTAAGTGTACCGAAACAAATTGTTTATAAACTATTGGTTCAGAACGTGATCGTGAAGCACAGGTCGGAAAGAGACCGGACGACTGCGTCGATTGTGAGCGTCCGTTGATCGAATCATTTCTTTGGGATTCGTATAATCACCCGGTATGTAACGATTGTCGGTATGTCTATTAATTCTGATGCATTGACGACCTCTTACAGGAAGAACGACAACACAAAGTACAAGATGATCTCTCGGACGAATGCAAAGAAGGACTACGTGTTGAAAGACGAGGATTTAGATATTCGACGTCCAATTTTGCGTTACATTTCCAAGAAGAATCCGAACAATCCACGTTATGGAGACATGAAACTCTACTTGGAGTTACAGGTAACAACCAAAAATAAACAATTGTTTATCGTTGAATTTAGATTCGTGAGCGTGCCACTGTTGTTCATGGATCGTTGGAGATTCTCGAGGACACGAAAGAAATGCGTCAAGAAAAGAAAGAAGAAATGGCGTCCAAACGCTACGAAAACAAAATCAAGAAGTTGCAACGTGAAGTAAGTTGTTTGAAGAAGAAAATTTGTAATAAACTGAATTGCAGATGCGTGCCGATATCAAATTGGATGACAATGCAGTTCATGAACACGAATTTGGACCTGAAAAACACGTGTCTGGTTGCGATTACGAGCAAGTTTGCAAGACATGTGGTTTCGTCAACGTTTACGAAAAGTTTTAACTTCCAACAAATGAATTTGGTATCTTGTGATTAATCGAAGAATTTGGATCTCGACTACGAATGTATTCTCTATTTCAATTGGACGTTCTCTTTATCTTTGCTGTACATTGTTGCCTGTTTTCATTTACTTACGCGTTTTACTCGTCATAAAACTTCGATACATGGAATATGACGTTTATTTGTCGTTTGGTTTTTTCCCAGTTATCTTATGCTTTCCAACTTTCATTTCGTAAGTTTGGTTTTCTAAGATCATGGAGGACGATGAATTGGTGGGTGATTTTGGAGACGGCAATGTCAAACATATGCAAATGGAGTTGGCTCGACAGATCAGTACCGGTCAAGTGGTTGTGACACTACGCGGCGCTTGTCGAGAGCTCATTGATAATGCACTGGATGCTGGAGCAACTTCAATTGGCTAGTCGAAACGTTTTATGGAAGCTATTGAATCGTTTTAGAGGTTCGCACATATGAACACGGTGGTAAACAGCTCGAGGTTCACGATAATGGAACTGGTATACAGGTATTCTAAGAATACGATATCTGCACTAATTAATGAACATTTTAGTCGTCCAATTTTAAGGCTCTTTGTAAACCACACTCTACTTCAAAACTAGAAACAATGAGCGACTTCAACAAGCTTCTCACTTTTGGTTTTCGTGGTGAGGCGTTGAATGCGTTAGCGGCTTTAAGGTTTTTATAAGATTTAAGCTTTGATTAATAACTTTACTTTAGTGAACTGACAATAACTACTCGTCACAAAAGCGAACCGATTGCAACGAAACTTGTGTTTTCGCCGTCTGGCAATATTCTTGAGCAATCCAAATGTCCGAGACAAATTGGAACAACAGTTAGCGTCGTTGAACTCTTCAAACCAATGGCTGTACGTCGAAAAGAATTTCTTCGAAATACAAAAAACGAGTTCATCAAATTACTCCACAGTGTTCAGTCGTTCGCTTTGTCTCGACCGGATGTCCGTTTTACAGTTTCTAATACCATTGGATCGTATGTTTTCCCGAATTTAGCAGTTGATTGAGTAAACGTATTTAGAAAGATCAACAAAGTTCTTACAACAACTGGCACCGATTCCACGTTGACCACGATCACCAATCTGTTTGGTCCGCGAACTGGAAAAAACAAGATTCTTGAGATTAAGAACGCGACTCCAGACGGCGATATTTTATGTATGTATGGATTAAAAGAGAACGAAGCAACGCATAGTTCAACATATGATCCCATTGGTATAAGTGGATACGTGAGTTCGTGCGAATACGAAGCAGGACATCAAGGACCAGATCAGCAGTTTGTTTTCATCAACAAGCGACCGGTCGATTATGCAAAAGTAGGTGTGAAATTGTTGGGGTTTGGTGATTGTGTTTAGATGTGCAAAGTCGCAAATGAAGTGTACAAGGGATTCAATCGGAACAAATATTGTACTTTGGTTTTGTTCATTGAGTTGGATCCTGGTGAGTTATAAAGCGGAATTACAAGGCAGAAATTGTGCATTCAGCAATGATAGACGTCAATGTAACACCGGATAAACGAGTCGTCTTTTTGAAGAACGAACGCGAAGTTTTTGCAAAACTACGAGCTTGTTTACTTCACACTTTTGAATCGTTGGAAGGAAAGGTACCACAATCTCGAATTTTGCGTTCAACTCAAACTCAACCTTTTCCTAAAGGAATGAATGAATACACTCAAAGTATGCATGTGTTCGCAACGAGTTTTCATTTTGTTTTTAGTTCAAGGTAAAGAGAAAAAAGAGAAATCGAAGAGCAACGACGATCAAAGACCGGTCACTGAAGCTGTGTCCATTTCACTTGCATTAAAATCGCGACAACAACCATCAACATCGAAGAAAACAGTTCAACAGCCGCCATCCAAACGCCAACGAACTCTTGAAGACTTCAATTTTACAGTGAACGATGATGGAGAAGACGCAATACAGTTTTTGCGAGAACGATATGAAAAACGAGTACGATTTCAAGAAAACAATCAGGTCGATTCGGACGATGTTTTGGATATCGACGAAGACATTTGGCGAGAATCGAATCAACGCAAAATGGTTGCTGCTGCTGCTTTGGCTTCACAGGATTCCAATCCGACGTCTGAACGGAATGCTCTTACTGACTATTTTGTTGAACAATCATTTCGACCAGTGCAATTGGATATGAACATTGTAAGTCCAAAGACTTTACATGCATTTGTATTCGTATTTTAAGCCAAATGCTGCTCCGTATGAGCACGATATCGACCCCGATTTTTATCGTCCAACCAGTCAATCGATGGAATCAAGTAAAGGAGCAAACAAACAGTACAAAATGCCAATAAATCCCGAGGTCGCTGAAGAAATTTTGAAACAGAAACGAGAGAAACACGGCGAACATTCCGATTTGCCTTCGACTTCACGTTCGACTGAGCCTAAGAATTCGTGCAATGATAAACACGATCAACAAGGAACTCAATTATCCAGTGTAACAACTCGAACCTTAAACTCTCCATTTGACGACACGGTTGACATCGAAAAATCGACAAATATGATGGAGGAAGTGTCTGCTTCGGAAGCAGAACAGCACTTGTCCTTGATGTTAAAGTAAGTGACACTTGTATGCTGAACTATTCTCCTCTTCAGTAAGGAGGACTTCTCAAACATGCTCGTGATTGGACAATTCAACAACGCCTTCATTCTCACGCGTCTTGGTCCTCACATGTTCATTGTCGATCAGCACGCGAGTGATGAGAAATACAATTTCGAACAACTGCAAGCAAATGAACGAGTGAAATGTCAACTTTTGTTGAAACCAAAACCTTTAAAATTGGGCGCAATGGATGAAACGGTTTTGGAGCAAAATCTTGAGATATTCGAAGCAAACGGATTCAGATTCGAGTTTCATCCAAACGGTTAGTTGACCCGCCAACAAACTCATTCGAATAGTTTTAGAAGACGTCGGCAACCGAATCCAGTTGACAGCAATTCCCGTTTTGAGTGGGTTTCAAATGGATGAAAATGATATCGACGAGATGCTGGGTGTCTTGGCAGATCAACCATCCGTTATGTATCGTCCGCTCAAACTTCGAAAGATCTTTGCATCGCGTGCATGTCGAAAGTCGGTTATGTTTGGCACCGCATTGAGTCGACAAAAATTTACGGCGATTATTCGACACATGGCGACGATGGATTCACCATGGGTTAGTTACGTGCACCTGCTGTTACATCTAGTAATTTAGAATTGTCCACACGGTCGTCCAACATTGCGTCACTTGTGCACGTTGAAATACGCCGTCGAAACGCCACTTACACTCAATCAAGAAGAAATCGAAAACAAGAATCAAAATGAGAATGTTAATCCAATTGCGGAAGCATGAATCATTGAAATGGCTTTATTACTATTGTTCCTTATTACATGTTGTGTTTTGTTGCATTGACAGCTATGTGTTAGAATCACTTAATACATGAGAACGCATAATACTCAAATTTGCATAACATTCAGTTGTCGGTTTCCAGACGACAATTTGAACGCCGAATCGGCGCCGCATCATCAGACCAACATGAAGGAATACTACGAAGAAACAATTCGGAAGTTAAAGCAAAATCACGAAACCGAGATTGTCGATTTGCAGAAGGACTATGAAACTGAGATTGGATATTTGAAGGAGGACCATGAAACTGCCTTCAATAATTTGATTGACGATCAAAGTCGTACGGGACGCATTGAATGAAGCGCACGAAGTCGAACTCCGCCGTATGGAGACTCAACTGAACTATGCGCAAAGGGAGCGCGATGAGTACAGGGCCAAATGCGAAGAATTGGAGAAGAGAATTTTAAACGAAGCCAACCGACGCGACAAGCTCGACAATTGAACTCTTTTACAGTTTGTCCATTAGATGATTTCCATGTCCATCGTCGTAAAAGTGATTTTCGAAAATAAAAATCCATATTGAAATATCGGAAGGATTCGCAAAAATTTATTACTTTTTCACCTCTCTTATTTTTGAGGCCGTTTCTTAGCAAATGGATCGACATTACCACAGACTATTTTGTAACCTCAAATTTGAGATAGTAAGCCGATTAACAACAAATGGAAAAGCTGGGCAGTCGAAGAGTAACACTGAAATTATCACTTGAACTTTGTCCCAGTGAAATGTTGAGGGATTAAGAACTAACGGTTGTACCTCGTAGATAAGCTCTCAAACAAAGCGTGCTTTGAAACGACGGCACATGCCGATTTCGACAAGTTTGTTGAACGTATTGATAATATTCGAGTTGGTGTTCGCTTATTCAGAAACTTCTGTCTTCCTAATTTTTAAAGCTCTTTGAGTCAAAATCGTCGGCTCAAAGTTTATTCCGATGCTTGAAGAACAGTCGTGTGCTTTTGCAAGCACACTCATCTTCACAACTAGTAATTGCTTACTTAAACGTTGCTTTTGCTAATAAGTTTGTCAACTTTAGTTAGAAGTACACACGACTCCAAGCAACTTTCAACGCGCGGTCACGAGAGACCGGGCTACTGTAACGTCCCGTTATAAATCCCTTCTTAATCAAGCTCTAGAACGTCGCACCCCTTACCCCGCCTCCAGATGATCGTCGACGAAACTCCTCTCCACCCAATAAGTCACTTCGACCTTTTCTCTTCATTAAGTGTAGTTGTGTATTTTTATTTCGTCTGTCGCTTAAATAAACTTCTCTATCATCTAAGTAGACTTATTCGATTTTATTGTAAGGAGAATACAAAACCTTACTCTACTGGAGAGACACGTTTACAATCCGGCGTTGCTTTTGCGCCGCGTCTTTGGCAGCCCATCCACAAATTGAGTCGTGGTAGAGTAGGCGCGCAGTAAGAAGTTTCGCAGTCATGTTTTCGGTTCAGAAACTGGCATCTTTGTGAACCTTCCACTACAGTTCTCCAAATAGCGCCAAGAACTTATTTGAATACCCGAAAATTGACGTGTTTTCGAATGACTATCGCAACCACCCAAAGATCTTGTCTCTTTGAGTTGGGCAGTGTGAATTCGCCTTTTGTCAACTCGAACGGCATCAAGATTGTTGTCTTACAACGTTTATAGACCTCCGTTGGGGATTATCGTTGTAGATCTGGACCTTCGAGCTTTTCAATAATCGTTTAGATTTTAGTAATGACGGAAACAAACGCTCCACCAGTCGATCGCAATTACATGGGGAGATTTCGGCTACTAGGCCATCCTTTAACGTATTCTTTTGAGAGTCGTTTCTTCATATGTAATTCCGGTGGCGACTTTACGGTTGTCGACTTATTCCAAACGAAGACAAGGTAATTATACAGGCTTTTGTGTTGAACTTTTCATTTAGAGAACTTTCTTCTAAATTTTCAACGGCAACAATTGGAGGTGTTCCATTGAAAACAGATGACGAACTCATTATTGTTAAGAGTGCCTTTGCATTTGATTTGAACACAATGCTCATATTGTTCACTCTGCGCGACTCTGCATATTTGGCAAATGGAGAAATCGACTTCAAACGATCGACGGTGTTCGTCAAACAAACCACCAAAGTGACACTCTCTTTTTAACTTGGTTATGCTAGGTGGCTTCCACTATCTTATCCGCCAAACGTGTACGAAGGAGTGGTCTTGAATGTTTACAACCATAGAGATGACAGTGATTTTTTTATCGTTAAGATGGAGACCAATGACGAACTCCAACTATCTCACCTTAAAGTCCCAATGACTATGACGGGTATTGAGTGTTTCGACGGCGTTATTTACGGTCTAGTTTATAACGGGACTGTTTACAATCGACGAAAGATTGATATGGTAAAGTTCTCGATCGCAAGCGGCACGTGTATTCAAGAACCGACAATCAATTGGCAAATAGTAGAATGTCCGATTTTGGTATTATTACTATTCTTGACGCAATAATTGAAGTTTACGGTTTAGCTCGAGCGTGTGATAGTAGGAAGTGCATTTTGTTGTATCGGAAGAAAAATTTTTGTGCGCGATACGTATCTCGGTAAACATATATCCAGGATCATATCATTGGATTTGGATACGAAAAAGTGTCAGAGAACGTCCTTCGAGTTCACCCGTTCAATTCAATCAATGCACAGTGATGGAGAACGAACGCTTATTGTGAGTACAGGTGATGAAACGACAATAAGTATTCATCGATTCGTCTTCAAGTAAGTTGAGGTTCAAATCAACGATTCACAAGAAACACTTCAGTCAGCCCGATAAACTTTCCGTTTGGTCTGGTTGCGCTTGAAACGTATCTTCGACACTCGGTCTTCGGCTTATGGCTTCATTCTCAGCCAACTGCCTACCAATTTCAAACACAAATGTCCCTTTCCATAGCCTTCAAATAAAGTTAATCTTATGGGTTTCATACAGTGAATTCAGTAGCCATGTCACCACTCCATTACCTAGTATCAAACCAAACTTGGAAGCGGAACTCCGAAGAAGCTGTGCGAGAAACAATTTCGCGCTTGGTTGACAAACTACGAAACCAATCTCTGCAACTCGTTAGTTCGAATAAGCTATGGGCTAAAGAAACTCGTCGAGTGCCTAGAGATGTGGAAAAACATGAAAGATAAGAACCTGAGCGAAGATTCTGTATTTCTGCAAACAATTGGATGTTCGTCTCAGCAAAGTAATGACCAATTTCCAATCTCCGACCAATCAAGCGAAGAAAACAATGGCAGGCAAAGAATAGAACAGTACGTGAAGATGCTTCAAAACCGCGTCAGATATTTTGCTGCAATGTTTCATGCGGCCGTCGAGTACTATGAAGAGGTCGAATGAAGATTGGATGTTTTACATTCCTAGTCTTGGTCTCGAACTACTGGATTGTTGTATCTATTAACAAAGAACTTTTACGTTTGACATTTGTTGTATTAGGAAACAAAAGAATCAGTTGGACCAAACGACTGCTTATCGTTGGGCGTTTTATTCAAAGTCTAAAGAGAAATCGAAAGCCGATCAGAGTTTAAAATTGGTCCTGAACATTGTTGAAAGTCGATTGTATTTGGCGTAATATCGTCGTTGCAAGTCTTCGTACTGCAATAACTTTGCTGCCCGACACTCAGCGATTCTCTCACCTCAGCTCTGCTTATTAGTACAACGGGATTCTCTACAACCATCTACTAATTAACTGTTATTTCTTTGTTGTTTACTTTGCAATCGGCGTTTTTATGGAAATAACCGAAAATTGCATATGTGAACGGATATCTTCATTCCGGTCTTGGGATTGTCGCTAATAAACGTTTTGGACAAGAGGAGTTGCAATACGAGAGAAATGTTTTCTATTCGTTTAAACAAGATATCTACACCTTCACGGTTGAACAGTATAGTAATTCGATCATTAGCTTTGTCCGTTAACACAATTGCGGATATTGGAGCTTACAGCACAAACGATCTCCTTATTGCGGTCTTGCAAATCCGACACGTTTGTTCTTGAAATCTGAGAACAAATCATTGGCTTGTTAAAAGAGTTCGAATATACCGTGTATCACGCAATAACTTCGAAGAAATGGATCTGAATTTTGTATCGTTGTTAAAAATACACGCACATATTTCAACCTCCCAAAATCCATGGAGAATATTGACGTTCAGCGATGAGCAATTCACAGCGATCGTTTCCCAAGTTGGACACCAGCTCCTTGGAATTAACTGCATATTTGATCCCGCCAATCTCAAAGTGGAGTTTCCAACGTCGTTTGCAGGAAATGAAGTACGAAGATTCCTCTCTTTTAGCTCCAATCGCTTTCACGATTTCTTGAATGATTTTGTATGGTAAGAGAATATGGCTTGCTCCTAAAACGACTTCAACTAACACGATTGCTTTCAACCTGAATCAGTGATAACGTCGGTTTGCTTGAGCTTTTCAACATAGCTTCCAGCGTGTATTGCGGTCATTTCGAACTCCCATTGTAAAGCAAAACGGTTCAATTTGTTCCATCCAATCACATCACCACAATACGGTGGTTTTTCTCCAAGAGTCAAAACTCCCTAGGTTGCGATGTGAAAGTTAGGATAACGAACAAACCAACCGCATGGTCACACTCGTCTTCACCGTCTGGACACGAACGGAAGACGACCGTGAAAATGGGTTCAGTCACCAGACTCTCAGCTATCATTTGTTCAAAAACCGATCTACAAATCTGTGCGTTCTCAATAAACGTTCTCATATTACGTCATCTTTTGATCGGAACGCGAAAATCCAAGTCCCAATACTCCTTGATCGCCGTCTAAAATTTCCGATGCGGCTCCAAAAATGATCGGGTTCTTCAATTTGAATTGACGTTTACAAGCCGGATCTCCGAACTAAATTCCTGAGGAATTAGATGATAAGTTAAGATAAGTTTACAGCGAACTTGTCTTCATAAATGTCGCCTGTGGTTTGTCCGATTCCATAAGTGACATCAAATTTCTGATTAAGATCCCGTGATGTATTGGACAGTTCCGGTATGTAAACGCCCTGATTTGTTGCACAATACTCGCTATAACGACCAACATTTGAGCACCCTTTTTTTGGAATCCACAAGAAATTTGACCCTAAACAGTAGCTAACAAAACTGAAAAACAGATGACCGACCAGTATCTAAAATGCAGTATTTAAACTCCAACTTAATTTCCTTTCTTACCGAGAATTACTCTAAATGCTTGAGAAGGAGTACCAACAGAAATGATCGCTAAATATTATGGTGATATTCAGAGTCTCTAAAGTTTCTAACCCTCATATAAGGTCTTATCGTAACGACTTGATACCGATTGTGAATAAACGTCGTGCATCAATAGTTTTCCAGTTTCTGAATTCGTTTTATGAGAAAAATTAATCGACAGTCACAACCTTTTCGTCTCTTGTGAAGCGAAACGGAGAACTGACCGTCGACTAAACTTGTCCACAGAATTAAAATCGCAGTCAATCGACAGAACATGTTTCTGGTAAGTATCGATTAGGCGTGGAATTCGGAAAAATCTGTTGGTCCACTGGTTACTCTGTTTGCGTCAGAAATTTATGTCTACCTGATTCTTCGGTCTTGTATTGGACGTTTTGTTTAGTTAGCTGCGTTCGACATATTTCCGGTATTCGAGTGGATTCGAACAAATTTGCTTTTCACGTTCAAGTTTTGTAATCAAAAGCCAAAGAACATACAAATTAAGCTGTTCATGGAGTTAAAAACTGATTGCCAAGTAGTCGAAATGAAATGCAAATTCGAGATCAAATCCGATCTTTCACACTTACAGTTGCGTCTGTCATTTTAATTGGATGTTAATGAAAGACTGGTTAACGGTTTTTAGTCTGCAAGGAGACATGTTCCTTTTCCGGTATGTCATCTATTTTAGTCGCCAAATGTCGTGAGTTTGGTGTTGGCATCAGGTTCCTGCGTGGGATTTCGAATAAATCCGTGGATTTGAGGAACGGAAGTCACGAAAGTAGTCCGATTGTTTGCCAAGGGTTGACAATGCTCAAATTGGAGAAATTTACGCGACTGCGATTTCGTTGAAATTCCACTGATGAACTCTTCTTTTAGAAGAGTTTTCCAACGATCGAGTTGGTTTGAGTTCATTGGACCAAAAGAACGTTTAGAGACTCCAGAATGCAAGCCATTGTTTTGCTTAGGGAATCTGATGACGTCCGCATTTATTGAATAGCCCACGATTTTATATTCCCGAACTTTTAGACGGTTATCGTAGTTAACTTTGAAACGAATTGTATCAAACACTGAAAACACGTTATCCGTGAGCTTCTCAGCTTGTTCCACAAAAGAAGTTGGTTACTGATCAAAAGTCATAAATATAAATGCGGAGTGCGAGAACATTTCGACGGTGATGAGTTTGGACGTCAACTTGGGAGACAACAACACGTCAATCAACTGTCGAATCTTTGAGTTGTTTTGGCAAACTTGTTGCCCATTTCACCAAGTTTTACCGTGCTTTCGATTAATGGTGTTGGGCGCGTAAATTTCGCGACACTAATGTATTGCTCACTCAAAGCAAATGATGTTATTCGTGATGGGAAGTTGACTGTTCGTTCTTCGATGGTGTTTGGCGACGTGGATTACGGAAATTTACGACTAAGTTTTCGTAAGGTCGTCTGCTTACTGTACTTCGAATTCGTCGGCGTTCTTCGATCCAGGAAGTAAAAGCATTCAAATGTACAATTCGTAATCCCTCTTAAAATTTTACATTTCAAATCAACGTGTTTCATTAGTCACTCAAGCGCAAAGCCCAAGGTTACAAGAGCGAAGCCGTTTCGCTGGTCTGGACGATGAGCAACCACAGAAATTGGCACAAAAGCTCTTGCCAGCTAATTCGCCGGAATCACCTACTCGAAACGAATAAAAAACAAGGGGATTAGCGCAATGAGTATTTCGTTGACCGTTTACAACGCGGTTGTTTGGGCTTTTGAAGTCCAAAAAAGTGTTCTTGTGATTTTGCAAACTTCACCCCACGCACACTGGTCTAAATTCCCAGAGGTGTGGACGAGAGAAGTTGCAATACGAGCGAACTAGTATTCTATTTCTGTCCTGAGAACAATCAAACATTACGGGAATTGTGTATTGACACTTTGGTCTTCTTGTTCATTAATTGCTATAACCAATGTCCACAAACATGATCATTAGATACGGTAGTTAGACAAGAATGTCGACGATTCGAAGCTTTCAACTAAAGTCACGGCGTTTTACGAGTCCAGAAGAATTCGGAACGCTTCGATTTTGTACGTTCACACAAACAGAATTGTTGATTGCGAACGTAGAGGAGCATTAAGTTGAGACTAAACGTTTGTTCTCGTTGGTTTCAAGGACTATTTCTCTGTGCCACTTGATTGCTTACAAGCGAAAGTTAATGTAAATAACTCCACGTCTTTTTGTGCCCTCCAGCTGCTCAATCCAACAATGTGACACGTGCATTTTCTTATAATTTATTCATGATAGACTCCGTCAGACTTTTTAATTTCCTACTCATCTATGGGGCATAAAGATACTCGTCACTGTGAATTTTCAACTTTGAGCTTGCGGAATGACAGTTGGATCTAAGCCCGGTATGTCATGAGTCTTTGCGGAGATCTTCGACAATTTTAATTACGCTAAACAGTTCAAGGAGCTGATCTATGAGATTGCACCTTTTCAAAACCTTCTTGCTTGCAACAAAACAAAGGATTGAAAGAGTCGAGTAGTGCTATTTGGTTTTCGAGGATTTCAAGCCACTTACCGTAGTTGATGAACTTGTCAAAAAAGTGAAACGCAACTATTAATCACGATTTTGAACATAAAACTGTAAGATGATGGAGATTAACGTTTGAAAATGAAGACGATTACGAGAATTCTACTACGTAGATGTCTCTGAAACTTATTGGAATTTGCATCGAGAGTTTTTTGTCGGTTATTTTACTTTCAACGTCAAGATCTCAGTCAAAGGTTAAGCTTGTGGTTCTTTGTCGCTGAGCAGAAACGTTGAGCGAACGGATTAGACGCATCGTTTACTCTGTTGCAAATTAGAGATTGACGGTTTAACATTTCAGTTAGTCGGATTAACCATTTTGTGAACTTTTTGTACACCAAAAGATTTGTTTTCAACCTCTAATTATACGAAAAGCAAACATTTACGACGAAAGTTACGCTCAAATAGAAAATGTGTTTGAGTTTGCATGGCTATTAAAAGCGTTTTTATTTCGACGTCAGAACTCTCGAGTTGAAGTGTTTTTGGACAAAAATGGAAATTCGTATTGAAGTGACCGAAAAGGTTTCATGGAAATCATCTTCACGTCCAAATTTCAAACGATGATTAAGACGGAAGTAGACATATTAGAGCGACAGTATTGAGAAAGTGGGTTTAGAGCAGCTTCTAAATCGCATTCTTATCCAAGCGAACTAGTGCGCAGTAGCAGACGGACATCCTAATTTAGGAAGCTTATTAGTCATCGAAGTTAGTAATTGAGTATTATGCACTAATTAATCCTCTTTTCCGTATGGTTAATTAGGATGTGAATTTTTGTGAACTTGGAAAAAGTTTCCAAAAAACAAATTCCACGGTTAACAGTTCGAATTGTTAGAGGCCTAGGCTTTTTGCAATTAAACATAATCAAAAATCGGTGTTGTGTTGGCGAACAGACACGTTCCGATAACTAAACTTTAGTGGAACAATGGATTCATAGGTAACGTGCTAGATAACACGCAATTGGCACATTGTTTTCTTTCTCGGTTTCCGACAAATTTTGATGGAAGGACATAAAGGTAGGAGTGCATACGCAATCGCCTATTCAGATTACGGTATAGAGACTGAAGTTCCGCGAATTCCATTGCACATTTTTGGTCTTATGGTCGAAAACATCATTGAGGATTGAACAAAAGTAGTCAATCAATAACCACAAACTGGTTTAATCAGTCATGTTTTTGTTCGTAAAGTTTAATTGGTCTCCTTTCAATCTGCAGTCGTGCGACGCATAAAACGAAGATTGAAACTAAAGCGAAAAGAAACAAATTGAGTTTACGATCGTGAGTCCAAATAACATCACTATTCCGGTGTTGTTGTTGAGCGGTTGGAAGCGATGAGCATTCCAAATTCGTAATGCTACTTCCTTATCGTAGTAAAATCGAGACGTTGTCTCAAGTTTTAATCGTCACTAAACATTCTGAGCAGGGCATACGATACTTCCGTTTTCCAAACGTACGACCCACGTGCTCTTGCTTGCCATACACGCAAATTCTATTGGCTCCGCCTACTTTCATTTACAAGGAGGTGGTCCAAAAGTTCTCGCTCGATATTCTGGAGCAAGTGTCCGGTGAAGTATATAAGGAAAAGAGATTGTGGTGAGTTTGTTGTTTGCTAGTTGACTGTGATTTGAGTATACGGTATTTATGCATTTCAACAAAGAACGGCATTCTGTAGTATCAGAAGATGTTTGTAGTTCGATTGAATTGCAGCTGTCGGTCGTAATTTGTGACTCGACGAGATGATTAGTTTTACTATAAACGAGGTTCTTTCCAAAATTGGTTAACGTGCCATGACGCAGCTAATTTTGGAAACAGACGTCTTTCTTTTTTGTTAATCCCTTTAGTGTTTTTTACGAAAACACATTTTTGTCTGAAGACCGTGGTCTTCAGGTTTCGTTTGGCGTTGGAGCGTGATTCGACTACAATCGACAACCATAAGCTCGTAGTTTACAGATCAGTTAATCGCTCAATTGGGTCCCGCTGTTGATTACACACTATGTACCAATCGATGATCTCCACTCACATTTTACATTTATTGCTATTTGTTATTCTCTTTGTTGTTTTGACCACAAGTTCCGTTCAATCGGCTCCGTACGCATCGATAGAACCGGAAATGAATCCCGTAATGCGGTAAGTTTTAGGAGCTTAGACGTGGGAAACCACGGCAAAGTCATTTGTTTTATTGACTACAAAACACATCTCACGATTCACTGTCTATTCGCGAAATTTGAGACGAAAAGTGCGGAGACAATTTGGAAATTTTTATTTGTTTCATGAGTCAGTGAATCGAATTACCTAAAACGTGGATTGACGTTGTTTGTTGGAAACTAGTTCAACCGTTTATTTTTAGACAATACAAGTTTCTTTCGACGATCAATCAACCGTATGGTACGCTCCCGGGCCGTAAAATGAGATCTCCAATGCGCGGTCGAAATTGTTTCTTTTCGCCAGTTACATGTCAACTATCTCGCGTCCCGGCATCTGACGCCAATGCTAATCTACGCAGACGAAGAAGATTATTGAATCCGATCGAGAACAACGAGCTCAGCTCTTCTTTCGGTTCTCGTTATCGTCGCAATTGGCCGTCGCAAACTGCCGATTGGAATAGTGGCCTCTACTTTTGATTTCTCGACAAACTCGTTTGAGGATTCGACGTTAATGCGAACTTGCCATTACACGTTTTAATTGATCTACTGTATGCAAATCACATTCTTTAATGTTTCATTCTGTACAAACTTGTTCGTCTTACGATTTGTTGTTTCTACTCGAAAGAACATGTGAACTGAAAAGGCGTGTTAAAATATTCGAACCGTAACATAAAGTTTATTGTTTACCGGAAAATAAAATGACATCAACTGGATTGACAAGTGAGGTCATGGAACAGAGTCCAAACGTACAAACCACGTGCAGTTTTCAAATTTTAGGTCATTGAACAAAAATTGTTTCGATTCAATGGTTCGTGTAAATTCCTGTTCGTAAGACGGAAATTGTAGTTCGCGATAAGATATTCTCAATGATCCAAATGACCAGAAACAAGGAAGTAGACATTGGCATCAAATGCCGAACATGTGGAATTCACTTTTATTAACCAAATATACACAAAAGTCATATGTGAGGTAAATATAAGTCGTCACTTTCGTTCCACGATCCTTTCCAAATAAGACTCAACTATACGGTCTGGTATGATTCCATTGATCGATGAAGGTGGAGGGTCGGGAGGGGGTATTGTTCTACATTTGTCACTTTCCTGATCATCTCTATACAAGTCAACACGACAAAAGCCGCACGATCGACGACAAACTCGAAAAGCCAACGTTGGATCGTTATTGCAACCGCCATGTTGATCACTATACGACGCCCACATTCCGGACTGCAAGATTGTATTGTTGTTTAAATTCTGTTTCACTTACTCGACGAACAAAATGAGAACAATACCTGCGGTTATGCCGATCGAAACAATGTCTTGACGACGGTCCATGAGCGAATAATTCACGGCCTAATTGAGCCACTGAAGTTCTACACGTCTTGCAACATTGTAGAATAGCGAAGTCAATATCCGTCCGACAACGAAGCTTAAACTCGTATGGACGTTTGTGCTTCATATCTTCACATGCATGATTTCCAATTCCCTCTTTGCAACACGGAATCCTCTTCGCAATACCTGTTTCAAACTCCGAAAACACTAATTTGTTGTTTAGAATCATTAGAAGGAAGACCAATAGACTAGCACTTCGAATACCAATTTGTTCTCCTTGCATTGGTTTTATGAACACCGTAATCGATTGATGAAACAAAGCGACGGAAATGAGGGGAAAAAAACGTTTCGTTCATGTGAGAACTTGCCACGGCATCAGATTTCAATAAGCAACCAAACGGATTTAGAATACAGTAATGAGAAAAACTTCAAAAGGTTGATCAACGTAATACTTCGATACAGAATCGTCGATCGCGTCAGATTATTTTGAAGACCATGAAAGTGGACTCAGCGCGTTGAACCGGTCAATTTTCCAACACCTTCCGAAAGTTAAGTGGACCCGATCGGGACAAGAGTCTACGGCAGTTGAATTGTTCACGCGCTGTTTGAAGTTTTCCGTTTACAGAGCTCATGTTTTGCACAGCCGGTTAGATCAATGCAGTTGACGGATGTTCAGCGAAATTAGTCGACACGAAACGTTTCAATCGGTTTATTCGATTAAACTTTAAATAAACTGCTGACATTTCTGCTTCTTGAAGAAAGACGGTGGAAAGGGAACTGGAGGCACGGGAAGACGTTCGTCTGAGTACAAATCAGGTCGACAGTAACCACAAGTTTTTCGACAAATTCGCCACGCCAATTGAGCATGATCACCAGTACATGACCATAATGTCGGTGTCCAAATATCTCGTTTCATCAGAAATGCTTGACAAAAACCTGGTGAGTGTCGATCAAAACAATATTTGGACTTTTCGCCCTGGAATTCAAACGTCAACATGAATTGAGTTTTCGCGTTACGTCGTGAAAAAAGTTGTGATGTCTCTCGGATACCAGACCAAAACCACTGCAACTCGAACAACATTGCAAAAGCTGAAAAAGTCGCAAGCTAACTGGTTATTGTAATATCGTATGATTAGAACAATCATAAAAATTAAACTTTATGATTCCGATTAGTGCCAAAAACTCTTCAAACCATCAACTAACCGAAAAGTCAGGATCCTGTTCACAACGAGTCAGAAACAAGCCAAAATTGTTTTTCTTTAGCCTACGACAAGCCAAAGTGCCTATTAAACGATTATTCAACATTTGCGCTTTCACACTCGTGCCTTGACATTGAACTCGTGGAGATGTGTCGTATAATCTTATGTATTTGAAAGCTCTCCCTCAAATTTTACGTGGTTTATAAGACGACATCAAAAAGAACTGTTCTTGATATTGTCTTGAGTACATTTCTTGAGACACGAATGTCGGTCAAAAGTGTAAAAACGCAAACGATCACCTATCAAGTCCTGACAACACGGAGGTTGACTCAAAACAATCGGAGTATTCGGTTGTTTAATCAACTCAGCGATTGTTGCTTTCTTTTTAATAAATGGATTGATGTTATGAAGTGAGTAACCTGAAATAGCAATAAGAGTTAAATGAAAACAAAAAGCGTAATTTGCTCAGTCCTATCATTGAATCTTTCAGCTACGGTCAGTAAAGAATTGGCTCATTTTAGTTATAATCATCGCAAACGCTTTTCAATGCCAACGCACAACCACTGCGCTATTCGGCGCTCTCCCCGCATGTCTTGTTTTCAAGAATAGCAAGTGCGAAAGAAGACATTCGATGGTTGAATGAGATTTTTATATTGAAATTGTGATCGATTCGAACTCACCATATCGGAGTGATTGAACGATTGAAATCAAGCAAAGTTGAAGGACAATAATCAAAGTTACACACTTGCATGCACTCATTCGGCCGACTAGTAATCACAAGTATGTTGTTGAAGTACTGGAGATGGATCATCTTCTTTATGTTGACGTTCAGTCGGTTTATGAAAAACGAGACGCGAATTTTGCTCGTTTCTCGTTTGGCCGTAATCTTTAGTTTAGGGGACCGGACCGAGAAGAATGTGCGCTCCTTCTAATCACCGCGCAAGTTGTCCACTCGTTCAAACGACTCGTTTACAGCGTCTATGTTCACGATCTCTCATGGTCGATGAGCCGGAAAAATGAGTAGGGAAACGGAAAAATTAATCCGCTTATAATTTCGCTAATCAAACTTCCCGACTTGGCAGCCACTCTTCAATTCGATCCAAAATGTTGCTGTTCCCCGACCGAGCGGCCAAGAATCGATTCTTTGCGGTTGGTGCCAGGGACCGCGCCCTGAATTCGCTTATTATCGTCGGCAACGGAATTCAGCGCACTTTGTGGTTGGTATTTGAAGCGCGAGAAAGTGCTCGAGCAAACTAACCGTGACCTCAAGTGGATATGCCAAGCGTGACACGTGCCACCAATGAAAGGTGGCGATTTACACTCAACAGCAAAATTATCAAAGACGACAATTTGTCTCCCAACAAAAATGCCACCCGCGCGATTTTAGGCAATTAACCGACCCGATGGCATTGAATTTCGGACGAATTGTACGCTCCAACGACTTCTTTTTCAACGTGTTTGATGAACTTATTGAATAAGGATATAAACGCATTTTGTTGACAAGCACACTAAATGGTTTTTGATTTCTCTTTTTGCCATTTCAACCATCCACAACATTACGATTCCATCGGCAAACATTCCTGTTTCGCCAATTCGCTTTGATCGGCCACGTCATAGCCCTTCAACGTCAATCGATTGAAAACAAAAGTTCACAGGCGGCGATGACTGAAACAACGTGCCAATTTGTTCTTTCGGCAGTTCCTGTTTCGTTCGTTTTATCAATTCGCACACGGGCGCGAATTCTACCAGACGAGGCGATCGCCGCACCTCTTCCTTCCTCTGCCGTTTTACGTGAATGCACGGCGGATGAGCGGCGGCTTGGAAGACGAGTAAAAAACTGGTTGCTGTTGCGCAACCAACAAAAATCGGCATGTTGGTTCGTTGCTTATTTAAGTGACTTTAATACGCAGATTGCTTTTAGGCTTTCGAATGAGATTGGTTGATCAGCAGTCAGAAATGAAACCTTCGGGCTAATTGGGCTCGGAAGATAAGATTGTTATGCTCGCACATTACGAAGATCATTTTGCCAATTGACCTCAATTATTATCACAGCCGATTAATAGGCAAGAGGAGTTGATTATGACTAATCGTCGTCATTTGATTTCCACACTTGAATACCCTGTGAGCTGAATAGTACGAAAAGTCGGTTTCATCTTTCGTTCTTTTCGCCAACTTGTCCACGGCGCAACAGCAGAGCGAATTGAGTGCGAAGGTGTTTGGGGCCACGATTTTCACCACTCTGTACAAATAAACCCGAATCGTGACCGACTGACTTACGCCAAAGGCAACGGCGAGAATCGCGGTCAGAATCGTTGGGCTCGTCAGAGGCACAAGAGCGGTTTGGACAAACGAATTTCTTCGACCTTTCAACTCGTTCCGTTGGGTGATAATTGCGAAGTCAATGTGCCGTGAGAGCTTCCAGCCGACGCTGTTTGTTCAAATTTGGCGGCAATGCCACGATTTTTGAAAAATTTACGCGAAAATGAGAAAACGTGCCGCTGCCCCAAAGGTCAAAATGTGCGATCGTTTTTTACGCGCACACGGCCGCCGTTCTCATTTTCAGTCATCCACGATTCGCTTTCGTTTATTTGCAGTAGAAATGGGAAACGTGTGTAAATCGCTGTAACATCACGATCAGAATCGAAACGAACACAACGCTCGTTTTTTGGCATTTCGGTCTTCACAACACACGTTTGATCGCGTACGAAAATCCGCCGTGTGTCGTCGAACAACCACGTTTCTTTTGCTTCCAAAATCGCGGCGTCCAGTCGGTCCTGCCACCACGGACGATTCCCGCACTCGCATTTGCGCCGCCATTTTTGGATTCCAGTCGAGGGCCAACTTCGAATCGGACAGTGAAATCGAATCCTGCAATCGATTTGCCCGGTGTTTATTTTCGATCGAGCACTCACGCCGTTATTTGGTCACAATTTGCCTGCTCGAGGTTCATTGTTTCGTCCTCGGTGTGCGGCGGCGTGCGCCAAAACTCTTCTCCTCCACCCACCAATCGAGAGAACTTTTTTTGCGTTCGCAATTTGTTTGATTTTGGCCGCCGCCGCGAATCGTGTCGACCGTCTTTTCCTCGTGGCGACTAACGGTCAGTTTTGTGCGCGACGATCGGCCGAATTTACCGCACTCTGCTTTCTTCCATTGCGCGCATTTACAACGCCAGAGGCACATTCGTCGTGACAGGCGTTGCTTTTGGTTGTCTCTCTTGTCCACTCTTTCAACTCGCCGTCCACGAAAACTGGTCAATCGAAGGGAATACGGTAAAAGGGTTTTGTGGGAAAGATCGTGTCCCTTGACTTCGGCATTCGCAACGATCGGCAGCGAACAGATTCGCTGTGTTCCCAATTGATTGTTCACGTTTGTGTTCATTTGTTGGGCTTCTTTTTGTTTGCCGTTTTGTTCGATCTTTGCGCGCAGATTGCGTGATAAAAAGCCCCTTCAGCAGACTTCTGGTGGATCGTAAAATTGTGTTAGTGTCTGAAATATTGATGGTCATCAAAGCTTTTATGTTTTCATGCCGCAAGTTAAACAAAACAACTCGTATATCAATTGATTTGTAGGGAAAAATAGGAGCCAACAACGAATGCTTGTGCAGCCTGCCATCCTGCTCTCTATCTACAACAATTAGCAGCAAGTACGAGAGTCTCGATTTTCGGAAGTTGAGCAAATTCGCTCGTCAGCGGGACAGTCCGCTTTTGTGGTTGGCGCCGTGTGTTGACTGCCTGATCGAGAGACAACTCATGACTGTCAGAGGCCTCTGGCTCGGCATCGAGTGAAAACACAAAAAGCACTCTCGTTCTGTGGTTGAATGGCGAATTGCGGAAAATGTTTGACGTGTCAGTGCCGATCGAAGAAGAGTGTGGCGCAGGGCAAGTACACACAAACAGTCTGCGCTCTTCGATACGTTTTTGTATCTGGCCGCCGCCTTTTCCATTCGGTCCGTTGCTCTCGGCTTCGATCTTTTTGCCTGTGGCGGAGTCAGTCGCCACATCGAATTTGTCCCACTTTTCGAAGCGTCTTACTTCGCAATCTTAAGTTACGTGCGCATGAATAATGTCGTTTTTGTTTCTAATCAACACGATTGATCGACAGATCGCTACGATCTTATGGTTATCGTATTCGTGTGCAGTAATTGACTTTAAATTGATTCTCCTTTAGCCAATGTTTGTGTTGATCTTTAGTAAGTAGGCGATGTTTCGCTTGGCAAACTCGAGAAGTGGCCTTGTTTTGCCGCAAACATTGAGCATCTTGGCAAAGTTGAACGCTTTCACTGCTGACTCAATTCAAAATTAGCCGGCGATCTTTCCGCTTTGGTTAGTGCCGTCCGTTTTCAACCACCACGCGGTCGGCGATCAGTTTGGACCAACAGCATTTTGCCGTCGCCGCTCAGGCACATGAGGTTCGTAGTCCAATTTCGTGCCGCTCCGGGCGACTCGTGTTTTATTGCCTTTGATTTACAATCCGACGGACTTCAATGGCCAAGAATAACAGATCACTCATATTCCTTCGGTCTCTTACCACCTACTGCGCTCTCAAATTTGTCGGTGAGCGAATTGCCGAAACGTCGCCTGCGGGGCCGAAGTAGCTCATCGGTCTTCCGTCTCTGCGGACGTTATGTCATCAACGATTTTTGTGCGTTGACTTCGGAGTTGTTTGTTGTTGCGCCATCGACGCTCAATCCAAAATCGCAATCGTTCGACTCCTCCTTTCGTCGTCTTGCTTCCTCTTCACGCACGTTTTTGCGTGCTCATCAAATTCTTCCAATTTTCCGTCGCTTTTCTCCAAACGGCGCCTGACAACATCCCGTCGTTCGCGTAATTCGCTCCGTTCTCTCTTCAAATGCCGCCAAAACCAGCTTCGCCGTCACGCAATGCGCGACTTTTTGCCGTACGAAAAAAATTACACGGCGGTCTTTTGCTTCAGGCGTCAATCAGATGGTGGCCGTTTGCAATTTTGGTTTTTTTGCCGCCGTCGCATGAGCGCACAGACCGATTTTTTGCTTACAATCATTCGCTTCCCGCAGGCACCTGATCGGCCACAATCCCCGGGTTTGCCATCGCTCGTTACTGTAGACGAGTTCTTCGTGATTGTTGTTGGCGGAGTCATGTTGCGCAATCGATTGAGCGGGTCACAGTGCGAAGTAATTGGCAGGAAATGTATCGGTGAGCGTGGAGCCGCTCATAAAAATCTTATGACTGCCATCCGAGTTGATTTGCCAAGAAGTTGCGTGGATTAATGATCTTCAATACGTTCGACGGTTGTTCAAAAATTCGATGACCGTATTCTCGTCGCTCAGCGTTTTTGCCACAACACCGCAGGGTTTTCGCGGTTTGCTGTTTAGCGCTGGTCGTTTTGTATAAATAATTCGGAGCGCCATGGCCGATCGCATGAATTTTGGCCTCACATTTATGGCCCGAAAGTCTTCGCATTTCGGGACTGTTTGTCGGCATCGATAGTTCCCGTTGCCTCGTGGCTTTTCATCAATGTGTGCGATGGCTTTTGCCGCTCCACTTTTCTCTTTGCGTTGTCCGCTGAATCGGTTGCGCTCGTTTGCCAACATTTTCGCTTCGCACCAATCGAGACACATTGACGGCGATGGAAAAAGAAGCAACGGATCGCTCCCTGCGGCAGAACGAGAGGCCTCTGCGGGTTTATTTGGCTTCGTCGCCGACAATTCGATTGCCGTGCGATGATGGACCGCGTGAGTGGTGGTGCTCTGGTGTTGACGTTGACCGCTTTTGCCAAACGTTTGCGAAACCGACCGCCCTGCTGCCTCTCGAGTCCGTCGGCCATTTTGCCACGCGTAAATTGCGCATTCTTATTGGTCTCGATGATGGCGCACAGTAAGATGGTCCGTAAGTTTAAATGAACGTTGTGGTGATTTCAACGATATTGTTCATCCTGTAGCTCTGTTGTTGTGCGATTTGAAATCGAGTTGTGATCGTGTCGTGATTATTGTTGTTATGTGATTTCTTGATGTTTATTCGGGCCCTTAAATCGGTTTTGATTTTTGCATTTTTAGGTCGTCCGCTTTCCGGAACCTTGTATTTGGTCGAACGAAAGTTCAAGCGATTGCAATGTACGAATTTCTACGTTACAACGCGGATGTTCCGCGAATGGTCACGTCCTTTAAGGGGAATCAGAAGCTCATTTTTCAAGGATATCGATACAACATTCACCACATTGTTCCGGCAAAAGGAGTCAAGGTTAGTTACGATTCCACTCTCTTTTTTGTCAACATGTTGGCTTTTTGAAAACTTTGTGAATGTCTTTTAATCGCAGTTAATACCACTAAAATGTGATTTCAGACTTGGCGTTGTGTTTGTGCCAAGAAGCTTACGTCTGGTAGGCTTTTTTTGCTTATACAAAAAGACCGAATTGATTTCAGCTCGAAGTTGGTGCAAAGGTCGAGCAGAAACTTGGGAAAATGATTCACAGGGAACGGCTAAAGGCGAACACAACCACGCTGCTGAACACGATGTTGCCGAATTGGAATATTTCAAAGCAAGTTGCTGATCAAATTTATAATCTAACCCAATATCTTCAGAGCCAATTAATCCTTGCTGCTATTGCTAATCCAAATACACCACTTAACGACCTTATCGATGAGGCATCAGCATACATGAGCCCTGGTGTGTCTTTCGGTAGCCGTGAAAGTCTGAAGAAATCGTTGACTGTTGCTCGTAAAAGTGCTGAAAATGGTGGATTCCGACTTCGCTGCTACAAGACCTCGGAAACGCCGAAAAGCGGACGATCACAACAAACGGCGAGTGTTCCGAGTGGACCGGTTAGTGCGAATTCGAACTTCGTGTGATATTTTTCTATTGCAGTTAAGCGAAGAAGTTCTCGATGCAAACACAATGGCCAGTTTGGTTTCGTTAACACGTCAATGGCAGAAACCGGAAAACAACAACGAGACTGATCAGTTTAACGGGATTCCCGACGTTGCTAACAGTCAACCGTTGAAATTGCCAGCAAATCGCGTTCAACAAGCAACCTCAAGTGCATCGCAGTTCTTGAACCAAATCACAGCAACTTTGGCGCAACACGACCTTCTTGATCGTATTGATCGCAATTCTCCGTTAGCCAAGTTAGCGCGCTTAGATGAAACCACTGCAAACGATTTGGATGACAGTGGAATTTCGCTTGGTCGAAGTTTTTCTTCAACTCGATCGTCACATCGCAACAATGCATCATTGGCGTCTGTACTCGCTTCGATGACTCCACCACGTACATCGAACATGCTGAACTCCAACTTTCTGAATGCATCGAACTTGGATTTGAGTGGAGTCAACACGCCGTCTGCTCGATCGACTCCACAATCAACGAGCAACGGAATGGTTTTGTGTAATGCGAATCTGAACTTTATGCCTCAAGCATCGATGCAATCGAAATCGGCTATCGATAAGGCGATGTCCGGAGCTCGTGTCAATTCGATTCTCAACAAGTGAGTTTTGTTTGTATAAAAATTGGCAACAGTGTTTTTTGATCGGAAGTGAAATGCAATTTCGCGCACGTCGTTTTGCGATTGTCCTTGAAATTCTGTTTTACCGCAAATTTCACTCTCCGAAGTTATTTTGGGGGTCGTTCCGCTGATTCAAGAGACTTGCGCGTTTTTTCGTTATCGTGGTCTTGTGTTCGCTTCCACTGTCCACATCGATTCGCATTCCGAAACATCTTGTTCCGCACTTTTACTGCGCGCAACAACGAGCTTCCCCAATGGTCGAAACTTTTAGATTTTTGTTTGCACTCCGAAATTAACACAAAGACGTCCGAGTGGTCGTCCGAAGAAAAGTGACCATACGGTTTGCGAGCAGAAACAGTTTCCGAAATAACTGTTGTGCAACAAACGATCTCTGTTTGTCCAATCGCTTTTCGGTCACTACGATGTGTCTGTTGGCTTCGCATCTTGACCTTGTCACCACCACTAATCCGGTAGTGATAGATGAACGGAAAACCAAAACCGGATGTTGACGTAACGTCCGAGTTCGTTTTTTTCTTCCACAATTTCCGTCATTTCAAACCGGATTACGGCGTCTATCGTCGCAATGACTTCGACATCTACGGGGTTCTTCAGAAGAAGAAGTGGAAGGTCGAGTAACGAACTTAACACACGCGGCGCTATCCATTCACGGCTCATCGCCGCAGGCGGAAAGCTAAAAGTCAAAAAGATCTTCGCATCCAACCTGCTAATTGAGCAAAAAACGAAAATTGCAACATCAACGAAACAAAATTTCAATTTCAGATTGTCTTCGAAAGCTGCAGCAGCTGCTCGCAAATCTCCGGATGCAAGTGCTTCGGTACTCAGCGATTCGTCGTCTGAAGCCTCGGCACCGCCAAGTCGACCTTCGACTGCCGTCATCGAGACACAAACCGAAGATCACCTCTTGGACAATTGGATGTCGACGCTTCTCGCTTCACATCGAGAGAACAAGAACGACTGTACAGTCAAATTTCACGCAACACATCGTCGTCTGAACAAACACAACGACGAGGACGTGCACGAAGAGTCGAATGAGGAAGAAGAAGATTGTCAAAACGGCAAGAAGTGTGGATGTCGTGTTGTACGTGTTTGTTGCTGTGAAAATGCGGACAAATGTTGCACTGGTCGTAAACGGAAATTCGCGGAGATCACCAGTGAATGAAGAGTGTCGACTTAAACGTGATAATTGAACCGGTTGTGTTCGTTCGTCTTTCTTTTGTTTGTGTTGTTAAAAGTCAATCAATGTCTCAAATGTTGGTGTGTGTAGTAAAAATCGAAATGTGCTCTCATTGTAAGCTTTATTCATCTTACCCAGTTTTAATTATGACGATCCTTGGCTCTTGTCTCTAGTCCTACAATTGGGTTTATTGCTCGTTTGCATATCGAATTTTGTTTTTGGTCAACTTCTTTTTTCTATCTCCTACGGGTTTCCTGCTTATCGTATCAGACAGATGGCAATGCCAATTGTTCGCTTCTTCACTCTTCCGTCGTAGCAGAAAACATAATCAAATTAAGTTGTTATTTAATTTAAAATCGGTTAATTCACCAGAAACGGTCTTTTGGTCGTCCAATGACCATCAACTTATGTGCTTTCTGTACTTGAACACGCACCTTTTAGTTCGCATTTGGCTCTCGCACACTTCACATCCAATTTAATTACTGTGGTGCCTAATTCTCTTTATTCTCAATCATAATCAAGTAACCTGGAATATCATCCTTCGGACATTTAACGTTCACTTTTCATTTAGTGTGTCAACTTGTAAAAAAGAACGATTTATTGTTTCCTCACCAATACGTTTGTTGTTTTGACTGATAGCAATTTGGGGAAAAGTGTAGTTCATCAGAGGTGAAGTACTCAGATTGCAATTAGCCTTGTAGATTACAACAATGAAATAAATCGGTTATTTAACCTCACGGACTAGAACGTGCTCAAGAAGAATTGAAAGTGAATGGGCGAATGAGACAGAAAGACTCGTGCATTTCATCGTGATAAACAGCAGATGGGAATACTCATGGACTCTTATTTTCCAATCGCTTTTAATTCGGCAACCAGAAATCCGCTCAATTGAATCTCCTGAGGATACGTGGTGCGAATCTGGCGCAGAACTTCGTAGTCGATTGCAACATTCTGTTGGCAGATCTCCAATTTTCTTTCCAGTCTGTATCTCTCGCCATCTAATTTCTTTCGGCTTTCCTTTGCTTTGTCTGCAAGTAAATTAGAGGGTAATAAGAAGACGAATGAGCAGACGGTTGTTGCACGCGTCAATAATTGCGATTATGCCTCGATTTCAAACACGAAAATTCAAGCCTTTCGTGCCTTCAAGTTGAAGCTATGAACTCACCTAATTGATGTTCCAACGACAACATCGACGACTTCAAGTTGTTTAGTTCGATCTAGAATAACGGTTGAGTGTTCGCCTTCAAATCAAAACATACCTGAAGTGCATGTTGAGCTTTATCGTTGCACAACTCGATTCCCGGTCTCAATCCACGTTGGTTTTGGCGCATTAAAGCAACCTGTTAACACTGATGTTAAAACAACAACAAAGCCTTTTACCTGCAGAGGTGATCCGTTGATACTCAACGAGTACTGAAGTTCATTCAAAGCGGCATCAGCCACACGAATCTCTTTGGCTTTTGCGTTTAACTGAAAAAAGGCTCAATAAGGGAGTTATGATTACAAAACACACTTGTCCTTGCAATGAATCTCTCCATTCAGTCCAATTGCGAATTGAATCTTTAAGCGTGTTCTCTACGTTCACTGCTTCTTGACGCATAGCTTGAGCAAATTCACGAGTCGAATTAATCAAGCGCTAAAAACAGTCGATAGATCGTTAATTATCATTTAAGATACCTGAACGATTTTTCTCGATCGTTGACGAGCTTTGGCCGAGTTGTTCAGATTCATGGCCGTGTTCTCAACCCACTCTTGATATTCACTCATTCGTTGCAACGGCACAGTATCACGATAATCAAACTCAACTGCATTTGCTCGCCTCCCAATATATTTTGCTGAAGCAAAAACTAATGTACACCTAGAACAATTAGCACTTACGATTAGTGCCAAACGAAGCCGCTCTATGATCCAAGTTCACAGCTTCCATTTTTAAAGTATAATCCCGAAGTAGACGAGTCTTTGAGTCTGCAATTAAGGTCACAAATGACAACAAACCGACTGAAAACCTTCATTGATTTCCAATTGCTTTTCAATCACTCCGTTGAACTCTTTCATTTGCTTGACACAATCGCTAATCACTTCTTTCTCTTTGGTCAAAGCGCCATCAACACGATCATGACTGTCGACCTAAATTCAAGTTGATCAAAAATCGTCTTTCTTCTATTACATGAATTCGTTTTCGACGAACCGCAAAACAAGCTTCGTTACATCTAAATAGTCAATTATAGCTGCTTAAATAAGCGTTCTCTTACTTCACAGCATCTTGAGTGACTGAGGCACAAGACTGCAGCTTTCGAAAGTATCGAACGATATCTTCGTTGTCGTCTTTCAAGTCTTGTAGTTCTCTTTAATTAAAAGAATTAAATTTAATGGCTTTACGTGTCTTACCGGTCGATTTCAGCAGACCAATATTTGAGATCTTTGACTCGTTGAACAAGTTGCTGGGTTGTTTGATTTTGAAGACGAACTGCTCGATTGTTTGCTTCTTTGACTGCTAATCGAGCTACTCGTAACACCTCTTGAGGATCGTCATAATCATCTTTAATCTGAAAACAACCAACTAGATTGATTCTTAACCCTATGAGTACCTGATGCATTCTGTTCTTCTAATACAAAAAAGAGTCCACAAACTTGTGCTCCCAATGAATCGACTGCCGACAACAACCGCTTACTACTCGGTTTAGACGCTTTTTATTCGTATCTCCAATGGACCGTAGTTCCGATTTGAGTGGCCGTGTAGTTGTTAACGTAAAATAACGTGCTCCCGAAATCAAAGTCAAAACACCTAAAAATTTGAGTGCTCAACAACTAAAAAAGGACATTAACTTCCGGTGCAAATGTGACAGTCAATGGGAGGAAAACTTGAGATTGAATACACTACCAATAAGATTGAGAAAGAATTCATCCAAAACTACACTTCAATAGAAACATCTAATTTTCAACAATCACAGGAAATAAGCTAAACACTCGGAAATCGACCTTTGAATTCATAAATTCAAGTTGGAAAACGGGAAAACCAAAGAATAAAAACATTGAAATGAAAGATTACTAACTCACTAAAAATAATCTTAAACAAAATAGCTTCATGTTTATGAACATGTTGACATTAGTTAATAGCTTCATACTCCGTTTGAAAGGAATCGTCGACGTTTTAAGTTTTTAAACAATTTGCTCGTGAAAACGATTCGATTTGACGATACGCCGATCTTCGCACTTGAAGATGCAACAAATTTTGTTCAAGGAACTTAACAACAATCTTTGTTGGTCAGTTAATGTAGATACTTAGAGCGACCCAAACAAATTGTTCTTATACTCTTCCAAATGCTTGATGTATATCTCAATTGATCGTTAAGTCTTCAAGATGTTGATATTTGTAGTGAAACGAAAACGAACTTTTTATCCGAGATCTCTTGTCCAATAGCAAATCAACGACATTGTCGTGACACACGAGTAATCATTGTAACGCGTAATTGATTGCGACCGCACAAGACGACAAATAAAAGTTTATGGATGGATGGTTTTCTGATAGCCGAATTTGGACCTTCGCAAACAGAAAATCATCGATGCCATCAATTTTCTATTGATGGTCTTGCACGGCCCATTATTGTTGATCGCGATCACACATGCACTGTCTTCTCCTACACCCAATTCCAAGGCTAAAATTTTGTATATAAGCAACCTCTCGTATTCAATAAGCATGCTTCTTTCCTTCATTTCAACTTGTGTCCAAACAGGCATACAAACAACAGACAAATGACCAAACAGAAACTGCACTTGAACGGTGTTGAAGAATCATTTCATTTGTTGAAAGTTAGAAAGTGCGGTTGTGGGTTGTAACTTTTTAGATTTGAAGAGAAGATGGGCAACGTTACTAGCGTTAACAGTTCCGAATCATCTAGCTCAGAAGACAGCACCTTTACCACCGAAACATCTTCGTACATCGATTCTAACACAAGTCTCCACACCTCAATATCCGCTGAAGAGATTTCGCAAAGCAAAGTTCACGTTGTAAAAGTGAAACGTTGTCCAAACACCGGTAAACTGTTTTCTGTTAGTTTAGCTAAATGGAGTGTTTTCAGGAATGTTTGGCATTAAGCTGACGCAACGAGAAGATGGAGTCTACGTTACGCAGTTTAATCTTGAAGGTTTGCCGATTGTTGACCAAGGAATCCTTTCAGTCAACGATCGTCTTATGAAAGTAAGAGCTGTTCGCAAATCAAAAAGCCGATTTCATTTCAGATCAACGACTTTGACATGAGTGACAAAACAATTCACACGGCGATGAGATACTTTGCTCTTTGTTCGACCGAATGTCAATTGACTGTTTTTCGAGATACAAGTGAACAGAAGAATAAGACTGCGGTGATAGCTGTTTCTGTTGTTCGCGATTATAGATTCTTTCAGGTAAATACTCCTCAAATCTCACAGCGTCAATTGCTCATTAACGAGTTGAGTAGCATGAACAACGAGGAGGAGATCGAGCACGTTTGTCGTCAAGCACTTTTGTTCATCAATCAATCCAAAATACAAACCGAAGCGTAGATTATCGTCAGTTTTTATGTTGAGAGTAAATCAATTCAAATAAACATGTTTCTTAGGTTGACCTCAAACTGTTTTGTCGGCTGTTGCATTGAAGACAGAAACTCATGAAAACCTTATCCACAGCGCAATCTCTATGACTGTTGGTTCAATGCGCGAGCACTCAGCCGATGGCACAAATCGACGAGTTTGTTATTTCAGAGACTTTTCATCAAAAGTTTTTAACATATTGATCTTCAATTTGAACTGAATGCTGCACTCAACTAATCCGCATTCTTTATCTTAAAATTATCGCTCGTTCGAAATATGTTCTGCTCGATACCCTTTGAATCGGGCCAATAATCCGCAGTGTTCTTGAGTTCTAAACCCTAATCGCTGATAGCAGTTATGCCGCGAGTCGGAACGTCGCCATTCATCTTTTTGGTACTTTTTGTGGTTTTCGTTTACGCTGTTCTTGCTATACACAACTGGACAACGTGGCAATCGGAGTATTTCAAAGACGAAGTCTACAGATATCGTCCGTTAGTTTATCATTCGAAAGTTAAAATACAAGAAGATAAACGAAAAAGTAGTTTAGTGAATGTAGCACTTCTATTGTCTTTATTTTTAGTTTTTCCATTACGACACGACGTTTTTGCTACACGATCTCCGTCAATAACTTTGAACCCGATTCAGCGATCGAACTCATCGATTACGATCAGGTTGTTTCAAAGTTTAGTCAATTATTAATCGTTCCTTTTAGACCATGTGCCCAATTCAACGCTTTCATATATCCAATGACCAAGACGCCTTCACAACTGGCTCAACGTTTACACAATCAACTGATTCAGTCGAATTACATGACCATCGATCCGCGGAATGCGTGTGTTTTCGTTGCCGTTCTCGACGAGCCCGAACAGCTCAGTCAATGTACGTACATCAAAGAGCAAGCGGATAAGCACATTATCTACCTACTCAACGGTCATCTTAACAAATCAACTGACATTCAACATGTTTTTAGCAGTAACATATTGTACGAGCAATTTTTCGGATTTTATGATTAGAAGATTTTCAGCGATATTAATGGCATTCATTTAAACATTACTGAAACTCAGAACACGAAACGCAGAGCGGTTTACAGTTCTTCGAAATGGGTAAGTTCACGACATTCGCAACTTCATTGCAATCTGTATTTTCAGCCATTAGTTCAAATTTACCAAGATAAAAACGTTAGTATTAGTGGTTGCACTTCTGAGAGTCTCAAGTGTTTTCATTCGACATCAATTGAAATGATGTTCCAGAAGCCGGGTAACGGTCAAACGAACTCAACTAATCGCACCATAATTTTTAGCTGATTTTGTCTACATTGATTACTCTGAACCATCTCGTTATTATCATGCTTTCTATTCTGCTTTAAGTTCTGGTGCAATTCCAGTGATCGATCGAAATCATTTATCTTCTCTTCCGCTCTCGGATATGATCGACTGGAAGGCCGCAGTTATTCAAACGGCCAAAGCTCAGTTGTCATTTTTACTCGACGACTTAGAAGGAATGAATCAGTTAGACGTAATGGAAACTCGAAGACAGGGCCAATTTCTACTTCGAAATTATTTGGCTGATTATAAAGGTACTGCCAATCTATCCGGTCATAATTCAACTTGTATTTTAGTATTAGTTCGATCAACTCTATCAGCTGTTCGTTATCGAATGCGAATTCCAGCACCAATGGAAAAATCAATACATTCATCGTTACTCATGTCGAAGATGCCGACAAATTACGTTCTCAAACGTTCCGCGAATCTTCGAACTTCGTTTTCTGCATTGAAAGTAAATTGGAAAATTCGGACACTAATCAAATTGAACTTCAGAACGAAGGATATGTTTTCAACCGCGATCCTACCTTTCTCGACACGTTTTCTTCATTGGATGGTTTGGGAAAAGAAAAACCACTTGGACATCTTGGAACATTGGCAGCATATTGGACCGAGAATCGACAAGGAATTGAGTACTCGTCTCAACTTAATGGAAATATGCTCGATGAAGAATTTACAAGTATCTACTTACTGTCAACTCTTTAATTCTTTTTCTAGTCATCTTACTGGCATACAAACGAGACCAGCAACTACGTCGTGTTTTGTCCAATCTCAATGGTTTGCGATTTCTTCGACAGATTCTAGTCATTTGGTCGGATGTTAAGCGAAAGCCGCCGGTCTCAAATTTTTGGCCAGAAATCCACGTACCAATACATTTCGTACGTGCACATGAAGACTCACTAAACGTGCGCTTTCTCCCATTCGATTTGATCGACACGGAGGCGGTATTCAGCATGGACGACGATTTTGAGGCATCGAACGCGATGATAGAGTTCATGTTCCGGTAATGACTTTCTTGTTATCTCGACTAAACAGCGTATTTTAGAGTATGGCGTGAGAATAGAGACACATTGGTTGGACCAAATCAACGATTGGGATACGTGGATCCAATAACACAACGCGGTGTTTACCGATTTGAAACTGAATGTCGATATAACATGATCTTAACAAGTGGTGCGTTTCTTCATCGAAATTATTTGTTTGCTTATTGGAATACAATACCGAAGGAAGTTCGCCAGTGGGTCGATGAATGGAAAAAACTGTGAAGACATCGCAATGAACTTCCTAATTTCCGATTTATCTCGAAAACCTCCTATCAAAGCGACACCCATAGTCAACACTGTGTAGGCAAGAAAGCAACTGTCGTGATCAATTTGTTTAGTGGAAAGTTCATTGGCAACGTGGGTCTTTCACAACGACCGGAACATCTGTGGACTCGAGCAAAATGTCTGGAAGTGTTCCAAGAGATTTATGGCTACAATCCGTTGTTGTTGAGTGAAACTCGACATGATTCTGTTCATTACAATCATCCATTCGAATTGCGATGTTTTTCCGGAACATAAACGTTACAGTCAGTTTATTCGTGGATCTGACAAATTCAATCGTCTTCAGTTTTGATTTGTGTTTTTGCAGTTTTGGATTTTCGGAATGCGACCAACTTCGTTTTTTTGGATTTTGAATCGGGCAACACCTTTTCTTTGAACTCGATTTCCGCCTTGCGTTCGGCTTCGTTGAGAACCGGATCCTTTTGCTTCTTTCGATCTTGCTCGGGAAGATCATCCAATAGAGCGACTTTCTTTCTGAAAACAAAAGTAAATTTCAATTAAATACGATACTCCACTTCTTGTCGTGTTTATCCTGCTTGTCTTGAATTTGAAGATCAATGTTTCTGGGAATCGGAGCTTCTTGAACAATTGGAATCCAGTTACCCAACAATCCACCACGACGTGGTAGATTTTGTTCGATCGTTGATTTGGAATCGCTAACAAACGTGAGTTCGGGTTGAGGTCTTGATTCCTCTGTTGGTTCTGTTTCGATTGATTCTTCAGCGACAACAGTTTCTGCTGGTATTTTAGCGGTTGTTTCGTAGGGCAATTCAACCGGTCGTTTTGGCGCTTCCTCAGGTGGAGGCGGTGGGTTGAATACGTCAAGATCAAAGGCTGATGGTTGCGGTTGAGAAGTTGCGGTTTGTTGTGCATGTTGAATATATTGCAGTTGATGTCTGGGATCGTAGTTTTGTGGTTGTACTATCGGATTTTGGCCAATGATCGCTTCTTCCTGTGCTCTCTTTTGCTGTTCGATTCTTTTTTGTGCTTCAACTTCTTTGTCCAGCTTTTGCTTTTTGGTCTCCTCTTCTAATCGCTTGCTTATTGATTCGAAATTCTCGTTGTATTCAGCAGTTGTGTAAAAACGATTTGGTACCTCCCAAGTTGTCTCTGAAGGAATTCGAATTGAGTTTAGTGTTCAAAACGAACCTCCAGAGAAAATGTTCCAGTAGTAATGTTGGCCTTCATTTTCGGCTTGTACCCATTCGATCAACTCGTTCTCTTCGTTAGGATCCCAAAATTGCGATGCTTTCGCGGTTCTTTTCAATTCTTTTAACTAAAACAAGAACCTCAAAAATGTTTCCCATTTCTATGCTCACCTTTCGCTTTCGTTCTTTAACCTCCAACTTTGGATCAACACGTGGAATTGCGGGACGACGAGTGACTGATGAAACTCCACTGCCTGCAAAAATATTCTTGTAATTTGCGGATTGATTTGCAACCAGACCTGTTGGGACGGCTGCTTCTGTTTGGCCATCACTTTTCATTGCGGCCAACGCTGCTTGTTCCATTGCAATGAGCGTTGCTTGTAAGTTGTTGGACTAAAGATTTCGGTCCATGAAGAGCTTGGAATTGTGATCAAACCTCAGCTTCTTTCTGTTTCGCTCTCTTTCCCATATCTCGGATCTTTTGCTGTACCATTCCTTTATGTTTGTTGCCCTTCTCATGATGTTCGCGGCTTGCTCTGTTATCCGCAATCCAAATCTTACAAACTTCACAAAAATGTTTTGCATTCGACTTCCAATAGTCGGCCATTTCAAAGGCCTGCAATCAAAATGATAAGAATCCATCCCAAATGACGAACAGTATTTCAATGTCTTTGACATTAGTTCCTAAGATAAGAACGTCAAAATAGAATAATTTATTGGAATAATAAGGCAAAAGCTAAAATTCTGAAGGTAACCGAAAGATTAGTGAAAATGCTCAAAGTTTGAAAGAATTATAAGGAATGGTAGGGACAGTAGTTTCATGGCACACGAATAATCTCAAAATGCAATCTCAGAGAGGATCGTATTCGTCGGCATCCACTTGAACTGCCACATGATCGTCAACCAAAATCGATTGTTTGACTTTCTTTTTTGTTTTACGTGATGATTTTTCAACGTTCAACTTCGCCGTCTTTTTAGCTTTCTTTGCTCTTGTTATTTTCGTTGATACCTCTTCAGGCGGACCGAGGAAATCGTCCAAAACCGAAGAAACAACGGGCGAGTGAATTGGCTTCTGAAACCGAAAAAGATCAACAAAGTATAACGGCCGTTTACTTGTTTCGTTTTCCCCTTGACCACAGGAACGACTGTGAAACCGGAAGTTGAACGAGAGGTCGAATCTTCGCGACTTTCTTCTTCGGGTGTTTCCAAATCGCTGCCCAAATCTTCGAACTTTGCCACCAACGGATTAACTCCATCGTCTGAAGACTCCGATTGACGAACTGTCTGCTTTTTTGCTTTCGAAGATTGTGGATCTTTTGCTTCTTCCAACGAGTCTAACCACGTGTCTAATTGCTCTTCTGGAAAATTTGGTTTTTGGACGTGAGCAACAGCTGAAGTTATGATCGGTTCTATAGTCTTCGAAGGTGTCGAGTGGTCTGTTGATGGAGATGAGAAGTTGCGTGAAATTGGCGCAGAAGTTGTAATACTTGGATTCATTTTTGGAACAGCTGAGTGAAGTGATTTATGACATTCGTCGTTGGAATCGAAATCTTCTTCAAAAACGTCTACCATGTGGTTTCCATTGTCCGAATCACTAGAAACGTCTTGATGCACATTTTCCACCTTTGGATATCCATTGGTTCGTGTTTTTGAGTTTACCACTGTATCCAATTCCTCGAACTCTTCTGACTCCTGCGGAGTACGAACACTAAATTATCGTTAAGATGATAATAAATCGACCACCTACCTTGGAGACGCCGAATCACCGTTCCCACTGTAACAGTCCAATTCATCCTGAGCAACCTCAATGTCACGTCTGTTTGCTTCCAACGAGTTTTCGAGATATTCGCGCTAAAAGTGCTTGTAACAATCAGAACGAAAGGATTGAGTTACCTGAAGAAATAAAAACGGAATGTTCAGAAAATTATGCAGAAACTTTAACCCTTGGGCGGTTTTCATCGAAGTTGTGGAATAACGAATTGGCGCTTTCAAACGTCCATTTATTGTTGGGCTAAAATGCCCATTTCACTTTGGAATCCTGCTGAGCATACCGTTGATATGTGGAAAGGAACGAGTTGATTTCTTCTTCTCGTACTTCCCGTTCGCTCTCCATGTCGATTTTGTTCGCCATCACTAGGACGGGAAGTGTCGATGGAATTCGATCCAACTCACGACAAACGTATTTCCACGTCCTTTAAAAACAAACGTCGAAAATTACCGTTTAAAAACCAACCACAGCTTTGTAATGTCAAAAACCAGTAAAACGCCGTTACAGCTTTTGTAGACGTCGACAAAAGTAGCATCACAAACCATCTGAAATGATGATTCAAATGACGATAAACAAAGATCAACAAACCAAATCGGGATCAGGTGATGGAGCAGCTCCTGTTTGGTTGTTGTCCAACTTCAAACTCGCCGATTTTGGGCGTCGACGACTCGACTCATCCACAACGTCCCAAATGTCCACTTTGACTATGTGATCACTAGTTCGGTAGTTCCAAGTAATGTTTGCCACCTAAACAAATGTGAATATTGCTCGTTAACCAACGAACCTGAATTTCATCAGTCGGTTTGTAAGCCTCTTCGAACTGCTGACCCTGAAGTCGACGCCATAAACACGTTTTGCCCGTGTTTCTATCACCGCGAATAACAACTTTCACTAAAAACACAATCCAAGAAGACCATTTGCAATGTAAATTTACTGTTGAAGTTAACTCCATGAGCAAATTTCTTCTGTAAATCGGGGTTCACTCGTTGCACGCCAATTGGAGTTCTGATCGTTGCATTTCGAGCGCTCCGATGCGCATCGTTTGAACTAACGTTCGGTCCAAACTTTTTTTTTAACGCCGTGATCATTTCGGCGACCTACAAACGCGTGTAATCGATTCACAAAGAAGTCCCGATATCACAGGCCGTTCTTAACAGCAAACACAAATCGACTTGTATCAACTAAACAGTTTATTGTAACAAGATGAGATGCAATTTTTCATTTCAACGCGTATGACCAGACCGCGTACATGTTTTTGGGAAAATGTGTTTGTCGCTTCTCACTCACAATTTCAAGTCCAGCATCGTCGAAAACCTTCTTAAATTCGGCTTTTGTTCGTGTCCACGAATTGTCGTCGGAATCAAAATCGCGCGTATCACCGGATGCGTGATTCTCTTTCACAACGATACATCCGTTCGGCGTTAAGCCTTTCTGCAAAGTAGATCGATGTACAAAACGAAGGGGTTGTCTATGTACCTTACAACGCCGTAGAAAGTTCACACAATCTTCATCGGTCAACTGGCCAATTACCCATTGAATCCAAATCAAATCATAGAATCCTTGAATTGGAGCAAATGTTTGCAAACCCTCGATGAATTTGTTTTCGACCCGAGAGCCTTCATCACCAATGTATTCACGCGATTCCTGAATGAACTTTTCCGTTAAGTCGCACATGTCAACGGTTTTGAACAACGGAAGTAGCAGATGTTTGGTGATTCGACCGATCCCACAGCCACAATCTAATGCTCGATTGAAGTTCGGTAGAAGTGACTGAAATTTCAATTCAATCGAACAAAACAAAATCGATTTACTTTTTGTCTTAGATTCAACAAAAAACTCCGAGATCCGTTGATATCGGGTGTATGTAGTCTTAATTGCGTCGATTAATTTAAACGACAACTGTCACCTACTTCTCGAATCCACCTAACATGCCGTTCACATTCGATGCAGTTTGTTTCCAATATTCTTCAGCTAACGCGTAGACTTCTTTTTCGTCTTTCGGTTCAGACATTTTTGGAGTTCGGAAGAAATTGCGATGAAATAGAATTGGACGGTATTGGAGCTTCGCACAGTGTTGCATTCAACCGAGAATCTGCTCATTACATCCACGCAGAAAGTAGTCGATTCGGGCAAATTAGACGACCTTTCACGTTTCGCCACAACTCCACCGTTCACTTTTTCGCGCCAAAATCTTCCTCTCCGACTAAACAGCGAGTGTTGATTTTGCAATTTCTGCTGAAAATACTTGCCGTTTGTGGTGAAATTTGGTCGTTTCTATAGCGTTCGTCGATTTTCCTACCCTTCGAGTTTGACGTGAAGATGAATCGATCGACCAAAATCAACAACCAAAACAAACTCAACGAACGGGAGTTGGAGTTGGGTTATAGCGGAAACACAAAGAAGTCGTGGCATCAAGGTTACAAGGACTCCGCTTGGATTCATGTTAACGGTCTCGATTACGATTTCAACGAGGGCGATTTGCTTTCTGTGTTCTCTCAGTAGGTTGTTTAATGAATTTGCTTTTTTAAGTTTAGTTTAGATATGGTGAGATCATGAACGTGAATCTCATTCGTGACTACAAAACCTTGAAGTCCAAGGGTTTTGCTTACATTTGTTACAAGGATCAGCGATCGACCAATTTGGCTGTGGACAACTTCAACGGAATCAAACTGGGTGGACGGCTGATTCAAGTGGACCACTGTCTGGAGTTCAGGCCGCCGAAATACAAGGAATCTGTCCCGCCGGAAATCCTAAAGATTTGGGAAGAAGGATGTGCACCGAAACCGATAAACATTTCCAAAGGTCAGTTTTCAAAATCTTATTGTATGAACAGTGGATTTCAGACGAAATTCGTCGTGATGCCGAAGAACAGCAACGTCGACTCAAAGCCGCGTTAGCTAAAGCCGAGGAATTGCCTCCCATGGTGGAAACTAAAGAGGAGAGAAAAGCTAGAAAAGAACAGAAGAAACTGATGAAGAAAATCAAGAAACGAGAGAAACGAGAACGCGAATTTCGTGAACAAACTCCGCCTGAAGAACGCGGAACAGCCGACGGTGAAGGACGATGGGACAAAAAACGAAAAGTCGTCGACTATCGCAAACTCGAGGTAATTTTTCATATGATGCATATTCAGTCAAATTTCAGGACGACGACTTCTACGGTGCAAGTGCCAACTTTAATTTCAACAAAAATCGCAAAGACATACCACAAGGTCGAACTCACAACGTGCGTCCCGACATGGAGAAAGCATCACATGTCGACAAAGAGCTGTTCAAAATTGTCAGAGACATCAACACGCTCCAACATGGTGCAAAACCGGAGGCATTCAAAGGAGAAGACTACTTACCACAACGGCTTGCTGGAACAAAGTGATCTTTTTGTTTTCGTTGTATATAACAGCTTTTTCTACATACGTCTATTTATTGCTTATTAAAATTTGATTGACATAGAACTTATTTCGAATTCAAGAGACCACAGGCTTCGTAGGTGGAAACAAGGTCGGAAAGATCGTGTTTTTCAATCAATTGCAGAAGGTAGTTGTTGTTGTTGAAGAACGAAAAAATCATCTCTTTTGCAAGAGCGCAGTTTTCGGTGTTGTCCGTGAACTTTCTGGGCTTCATATCTTCGAGTGTCGACGTCAAAACTCCCATCTTTTGAAAATGACCGATCAACATCTCACCGTGAGCAGTTGTTTCACACAGAACTGGTGCTCCTGGATCGTCGAAACACGCAGTAAAGTTGTTCACAATATTTGATCGATAGTACTTCTTCTCATCAGGTCCTCTCAACGGTTCCAACTCAAGACGAAGAGTTTTGACGGTCGTAAAGAATTCTTCAGCTAAAACAGAGCAATCGTACCATTTCATTTGAAGAACCTACATTCGTTTGTAGTTTTAAACCCGTACAAAAAGCAGCGACTACTCATGATTTCTTCGGGACTCACTTCAACCAAAGATGTTTCTTGAAGGTTGGGATTCAAATTCAAACGTTTGATCGCTTTAACTTCCGGACTGGGAGGACACAACTAAAAAAACTAACATTATACTAAACTTTAAATAACCTTTTCGATGTCAACAGGTGCAATCTTCAACGCTGCCCATCGATCGTCTCGATCCAACATGACAGCTAATTCACGACGAGACGAATTGCGGACATTGAGGAAAACGTGTATTTCCTTAGCTCTTAAGCATCAATTAACGTGTCGTACATCAAAACAACTCACGCAAACAAAACCGAATCCAAAACACAATCGGTGGCCGTTAGAACTAAACTGCGTGTAATGAGCACTCCACTGCAACTTTTCAAAACATCGTCATGACTTTTACTGATCACCTAAATCCTTTCACTCGTATTTTCTTCGTGTTATGTGACCGACTTTCACCAGAAACTGATGACGATCCCACGAGATTACATCTCCATCCAAAATTGCTCCCACAGTAGCCAACAAAAGAGAGAAGATGAATACAATCAGTCGCATGGCACCGTTAATCTCCGACTGATCGTTCGAGCAGCCGAACAAGAGAGAAAATCCATTTATCCGCTAATCGCATTCAAAAACGCCCACACTTCCAATCAAGTTTAACGAAATACCTTTTAGTTATCGCTTTCTATTACATCGCTTACAGTGCACATTTGTTTACAAAGTCATTTTTATTTGTCGCCTAACCAACGGCTTTTCTACACAATTTGACAAATCTTCCTAAAACAGATTCAATCCGAGAAGCTTCTTCTTTCCGTACAACTCGTTCGGATCGAATTTTCCTTGAATCAACGGCGGTGAACGAAGTGGCAACGCTGGTGGCTCCAAATCGCCGTATTCTTCTTCGTAATAGCGAATGAACGATTTCATTTTGCAATATAAGCCGCCAAGATGTTCGAATTCAGTCAAACGATTGATTCCAACATCTTGAAGAGTTGGAGCTCCCGTCAAAATGTCATTTGTTCCTTCCTAGAAGCTCAAAAATGGACACAGAAACAACAAAAACACTTACAACGAACTCCATCCATTCGCGATTTAACGGATCATACATTTTGAAGATTCGAGAATTTAAGTTCGACGCGAGTACGTGCATTTTAAAAATAGGATCCGGAAGACCGTGACGTCTGTAGTGAAAACCAAACTTCTCCAAACAATGAGCACGTTTGTAGGCGTAGTCAATCAACTCAGAAAGCTTGTAACAATGCGGACCCACAAACTCGTATGTTTTGCCGGCAGTTGTCGAATCGTTGACAACTTTACCGATTCCATGGACCACATCGCCAATCTAATGACATGAAAGTTAATGTCCAAGAAGGAACTCTCGGAACCTACGTGGACGGGCATTTTATACGTGTGTTCGCCGGCTCTGTACAAGTAAACAGTGTCAAGAAAAGTCTTGCGAAAACGCGAAACGTAATAATCAATGAAGCCATCCTTTTCAGCGAACATCACTGATGGACGAATGATCGTGGCCTCAGGAAACTCTTCACGAACTGCTTGTTCACCTTGAGCTTTAGATTTCAAAAATCGCGATCCGTCTTTGATCATCGCTGGATGGGGGTTTTCCGAAGCCCCCAATGCACTCAAATGAATCAAACGTGAGACGCCCATTTCACGCGCAATTCTGGCAATTCGACGAGCACCATGCACATGAGTTTCCGTGAAGTCGTAATTTCTAAAGAACGAATTAAAAGAAAACGTCAAAAAACTCACTTTGTTTCAATCCGGCTTCCAATCAGATTGATGACCACGTTGCTGTACTTCATCGCTCGACGAACGGAATCTTCATCTTTCAATTCAAATGGATAGAACAGAATTTGGCCCAATTCACCGACAATTTTATGTTCACGCATCCAATAAGGATCACAACGGTAGGGTATAATTAGTTGATCTCCGTGTTTAGCCAATCGATTCACCACGGATCTTCCTATGAATCCCGTGCTTCCGAAAACGGTCACTACATTGCCACTGAACGAAGCTCGACCGCCAGTTCCTTTTTTGAATTGAGCGACATTCACTGAAGATGGTCGAGGTTCGGGAACGTTGACCGGAACATCGGTCGCCAAATTTGCCACCTGAATCACAACTCGCGGCCCGACTTGACGAGCTGACAATGCCAACATCCTAAACGATTCGAATAAAACAGTTTTTTTAATTATGCTAAAGAAGTAAAAGAAAAACTACCAATCAGCTTTCCAACAAACAAAAAGCCACTAGTAAAATTGACAGATGGAAAGTTTTTGTTGCTGCAGGTCCTTGGCGTTGTGGTTTAATAGCGAAAAAATAGTAAAGAAAATATAAAGTTACGTCTATTGTGAACTGTCTAATTCGTGAGGTTTGTTTCATTAATGAAACGCACATTCGACGGTCAGAAACGAGCAATGAAAAGGTCATTGGTGAAAATTCAAGTTGTGAATAACAAAGGGATTGTAATCAACAATTTCAGTCGTAAGTTCACATCTACAGACCTCTTTTAGTTACTTGGTTTAGCTCGCTACACTTCTGAGGACATTGATTTCGACAAATATTGGACGGTGCTCGAGGATGCTGTGATTAAAATCCAGAAGAAACAAAAAACTGAAACCCTTCGCGAAGAGTTGTTTAAAGTCTGTATTGCGTTGTTTGTTGTTCGAACTGATCGTTTAGGCAGTTGAGATTCTGTGCGATAATAACTTTTCTGCGGAGGTCTATAGTCGAGTGGTTCAGCTGTTTCAGAACGATCTCGTATCAAACTTAAGCCATTTGGTTGATGTCTGCGATTTCTCGAATATGCTTGGTTTTCTCAATGCTCTTAATCGCTTCTGGAAGGACTTCTGTCAACAGCAGGTATTCCCAGTTCGTCCAATTCGTTTAGTGTGTTTGTAGGCCATGATTCAAAATGTGTTTATGTATTTGAACCGTACTTTCGTTCTTCAGAGTCCGACGGTTTTATCCCTATGGTAAGCTCAACTATCACATCACTAATTTCTATCTTTCAATTTGTAGGGAAATCGGCCTCAACACTTTTCGAGCGGTGATTGTCGATGAACCACAAATACGCAAGAATCTCTTTGACTTCCTTCTCCGAATAATCGAAACCGAGCGAAATGGACAACAAGTTGATAGACAGCTTTTGAAGTCGATGGTCGGAATGTTGGTCAGTTTGAAGATCTACGAATCCGTAAGTCAAGTGCAAGTTTTTTTTGATTCATTGAAATTTAGGAATTCGAACCTCAACTGTTGAGTAAGACCGATCATTACTATAGAAACGAAAGTCGATTGATGATTGATGGATCAGAAACCGGCGCTTACCTTCGACATATTGCAAAACGTCTCGAGTCGGAACAAGAACGAGTTGACCTGTATTTAAACTACACTAGTTGGGATGGGTTGTCGGCGTGTTTGAATCAATGTTTTATTGGAGATCATGTAGAAACGATACTTTCAAAAGGTAATCTCCTGATTTTGAGACTTATTATTGGTTTCTAGGAGCTGACAAGTTGTTTGATGAGGATCGAATTGACGACCTCAAACTTCTTTACCGCCTACTGGGTCTGGTCAAAAACGCTCGAAACAATTTGAAGAGCGCCTTCGTTGGGTACATCAAAAAGATCGGTCGTGCAATGATGTTGGACTTAAAAAGAGACGCAACTTTAGTTCATGATCTCATGCAACTGAAAGCAAAGTTGGATCGAACAATCCACATTTGTTTCGAAAACAACGAAAAGTTCATTCAAGGAGAACGCGATGCATTCACCTACTTCATCAATGCACGAGCTAACAAACCTGCCGAATTGATTGGTAATATAGTGAAAGTGATTTTGATTCTTTAGCGTTTTAGCCAAATTCATGGACTCTAAATTGCGGTTGGGCAACAAGGAGTGTTCGGAGGACGAATTGGATGCAATCATGGACCGCGTAATTGTTCTCTTTCGATTTGTTGATGGTTTGTACATGATGATGAGCATTCTTGTAGTTTGGTTTTAGGGAAAGATTATTTTGAAGCTTTTTACAAGAAGGCGCTGTCAAAACGTCTGCTCATGGGTCGAAGTGCTTCTGTGGATGCTGAAAAAGCGATGCTTTCAAAGTTGAAAAATGGTGAACAGTCTAATTGATAATAGTCGCTTATTGTCGAGTTTAGAATGTGGTGCGGGATTCACACAGAAATTAGAAGGAATGTTCAAGGACATGGAAGTTTCAAAAGAATTGTCCAATTCATTCAACAACTACATTTCCGTCAACTACACTGAGAGCATTAAAATCGAATTTGGTGTTAGCGTATTGACCATGGGAAATTGGCCATCGTATCCGCATATTCAAATCACGATCCCAAAAGAACTTTCCGATCAACAAGAAATCTTCGAAAAATTCTACGCTGCTAAGCACAATGGTCGTAAATTGCAATGGCAATACAATCTGGCAACTTCTCTTTTGAAAGCCGCTTTCAAATCGAAGACAAAAAAGGAGATTGAGGTGTCACTATTTCAAGCGGTAGTTCTACTTCTATTCAATAATAAAGACACAATACCGTTCACTGAAATCCAAACGTCTACACAAATTGGCAAGTTCTTTTGTTTATATTCTGACCACAATTCTTTCAGAAGACTCGGAGTTGAAACGAACTCTCCAATCGTTGGCTTGCGGTAAATTTCGAGTGCTGTCAAAAGAACCGCGAGGACGAGACGTGGACAAAAGCGATGTTTTCAAGTTCAACGATGCATTCACCAGCAACATGTATCGAATTCGAATCTCACAAGTGCTACTGAAGGAAACCGAAACCGAGCAACGAGAAACGGAAGAGCAAGTCTCTCAAGATCGTCAATATCAAATCGATGCGGCAGTTGTTCGAATTATGAAAATGCGAAAAACTCTCGTTCATAATCAACTGATCGCTGAACTTATCAGTCAACTGCGATTCCCAACGAAAGCAGTCGATTTGAAACGACGAATCGAATCACTGATTGAACGCGAATACATCAAGCGTGATGAATTAGATCAGCAACTTTATCATTACGTCGCCTAGATCAGCTCGATGATTGTCAACTGGATGATCTTTCTTTCCTCATCTTCCTCGTTTAAGCTCAAAATTCAGGGTACTTCTCTTCTATAAACTGTTTTTTGGTTAACATTCTAAACAATTTATTTATTTGTTGTTGTTAGACCCATTAAATACGTTTACATGCAAGCCGTAGAACAGTTCGGTTATTAACATAGAAAATCATGCTGAGAGGATGTACCGGTAACAATTCTTTTGTTTGGTTTATGGACGTAAGAAACAAGGACCCAAAGAAGTAAGGCGATGATTACAAGTCATGTTTTTGGACGATTAAATGCGAAAAGGACCAGATGAAGCAACTGAGCACTTTAACTAAACGGAAGGCATAAAAGTTGTATAAGCGAATTCGGATTGAAAATTTGGCGATTTGGAAACGGAAGTGAATTTATACTCCGCGACTGTGCGGTATTTTCGGTTTGTTCCAGAAATGATCCAGTAAAGTGAAGCCGTCGATGGTTGCGGAAAGATGTTTTGTTGGAATATGATTAAAATGTTTGTTTCCGGAGTCATATCTGCAACGGCAAAAGTAAAAATCAAACTAATGTAATTCAACTTACTTGAACATTTGTTGCATCATTTCTTCTTTCACGATTTTTGGTCCTGCACCATCGATTCGATATATGGTATCCGATTGTTGGTCCCATGTGTAAAGGCCACGATACTGAGATCGTTGGTCGCGGAAAAGAAGAAGAAAATGTTTGGAATCGCTTTGAGCTAAAGCTGCTTGAACCTAAAAAGCAACTCGTATAAACAAATGTAGAGACCGCTTACCTTATTTCGTTGATCGTTGGAGACAGCTCCGGGAAACACAGAGTATTGAAGTGCGTTCATAATCAACGGACGATTCGATTTCAATTTGTGTTTTGCGTATAATTTGTAAGCTAAACTCGATTCGTTACTGATATCTAGAAAAGCTAACGAACTTGGATCGGCCAATGCAGGAACATTAATACGTGGAGCGCTGTTCTCATCTGCAACGCTGCTTTTCGTCCGATTCGGACGTTGAAGGTTTTGAATTTGTATTGCACTCATCTAAACCTCGAAAGTGAAGATCTCTCGTTTACCGTTGCTACTCACATTGCTTTGACTTTTTGGTCTACTGAATGGTGGTTGCGATCTTCCACGATTCACACCCACCAACGAACCGGTCGATGAAACGGATGCTCGAGCAGATAAACTGCCATTCATTGATTCGCCCAATTCTTGTTCCATCTTCTTTCGTTTGTAATCTTCCAACAATTTTTGACTAAAAGTTTGAAATGTATGTTAAAAACCGAAGATACACGAACCGTTTTAGTTCTCGTTCCAATTTCCGTTGTTCTGCCATCTCCTGTTTTCGAGCTTCTTCTTCTTTCTTTTCGTCCCATTCGTCTCTTTTGTCTTCTTTTGCTGCGCTGATCTTTTCCTTCCGTTTCATTTGACTCATCAGTAGAGCTTGTCGTCGAGCCTCCATTTCGGCTGTTGGTTCTGAACCTTCGGTAATTACAAGACCACCGTTGGCTTTTGATGCTTCAAAATGACTCGAAGTTGTGGAATTGGCTGGAAATGTGGTTGTCGATGAAGAAATCTCATTATGTGAATGAAAATCAGGATCACGAGGTGGTGATTGATGAACTGATTGGTTTAACTCTTTCGATGCTAAACCCGAAGATCAAAATTACAATAATTAACTTACCATTTCCGTTGCTTTTTTCATTTAATAAAGATGAATTTAACGAAGATTTCGTTTCTTCAAGCGGCGTATTTCCGTTTGTATTCGACGGACGATGTTGAGGGTTTTGTGGGATTTCGGAAGTTGTCGTATCTGTGGTGTCGTCAAATGTTGCCCACGTTTTTCTTTGCGGTCGTTCTGCTTTGTACGTGAGACCCCAATTGGTGAAGTTGCGATTGATCTCAAGAGCAGGATCCAAACGACTTGTTGCAGCCTTAAATTACTTTGAATAGAATCTATTGAACATTGAGACTCACGTATGGTTGATGTAAACGAAAAGAGTTTGCATTTGGAACACTTTGGGCGTACGAATCAGGAGCCTGATGTGCCGGTGAGTTCATGAGTTCAGCGCCATTCACTTGATAGGGTTCATACATACTATAGCTCATTGGATTTGCAGGATAATGAGCGGGTACCGGAGGCATTTGTTGAGCGTAGTGTTGTTGTTGTTGTTGAAGTGCTTGTTGCTGAGCTGCCAGATGCAAAGCACCGTGTGAGTTTGATGGTTGTAATTGGTAACCAGGCGGCGATTGTTGGTAATATGGCGGGATATTTTGAGCGCCGTATGAAGTGTTTGGCATAGCATAATGATGCTGTGGCTAAAAAGAACAACCAATACACAACTATACGAGGATTGTTACGTTTTCTCCTAATTGCGATGGAAAGAACGTTTGTTGTCCGGCAGAACCGGCTGGGTACATGCCGTACGGATTTCTTGCTGAATTAAGTGGATCAAGTGCGTAAGCGTGAGGCGATTTGTGAGGTAAAGTTCCATATGGAGAAGCAGGATAATTGGCAGACGGATATTGAGTCTGCTGTTGGTTGTAAAGTTCACTGTACAGTGAGGGCTGAGAAGTCGCCTACAAATCACCATAAACGAACGAATCTTTAAATCACTTACGTGAGAAACTCCAACGTTCGTTAAATTTGACATCGATTGTTGTTGTTGCATTACTTTCAAATTCTTTAATTCTTCCTAAAAGTTGGTTTTTAAAATGTTCGATTACAAAAACAAACTCGAATGTCTTCCAATTGAGCACTTAGTTCCAATTCTCGAGCGGTTGATGCACCTTCATACGGTCGTTGGATATGTTCGGGTGAGGTGGCCGTTTGCGATGAATCAGCTGCCGTGTTCCGAGACATCAGTTTGAAGAAGGCGTTTTTCCCCAATTTCAACCGTTCTTCTTCTTTCAGTGCGCTGTTCAACGCTGATTTCCGCTCGTGTTCGCGTCTTTTCTCTTCGAATGCCAATCGCATTTCGGTGTAAGCTTTTAGATTGGATGCAGGATTGGAGGTTTCGTTGTTGACTGAATTTTCAGTCTAAACACAGTTAATTGAAAATACACGTGATTAGAATCGGCGACTTACATTCAGATCTCCAAAGTTTGTGGTCGCAGTTCCGGGAGGCAATGCCGATGGTTTTGAAGTATTGTATCGAAGAGAATCGCCACTTCTTCCGGTCATCAACGAATCTGCAGATGCCATTGACATTGCTAAAAGAAATTGGATACGTTGATCATTGTGTTAAGTTTCTCACTTCGTTGACTGTTGCCGTAAGAATTGCGATTTGTTTTTGGTGGATGTAATGGCCGATGGGCCACGTTCTGAGCACGAAGTTCGGGAATTCCTTGAATGGGAACAAAGCGACGTTGAGTTGGCGACGTGGCCTGTGGTGAAGGCTCGGGCACTGGCTCGAAAAAGAAGAAAAGATCGGCTAGAAAGGCGTTTACGTTTGATTGCAAACTCTGTAAGAAGATCAATCAATTTCAAAACTGCAAATCATACAAACCTCATGAAGCACTAATATATCGTCGATTTCGAAATGAAAGATATTCCACGGAAGGCACGTTTCACAGAAATTCCTAAAGTCATTAGATTGACGATTAAATGCAGTTCTTACTTCAGGATTCCCAAATTGTATCGGCAGTCAGAAATCGAAATCGGATCGTTGAAGTTGATATCTGAAACAAAGTTTTTAAGTGTAAGATGACCAATAAGACGTGGTGGACATTTGTTCTCTTCGTTTTACTTACCGCGCAAATCCACTTCGTGTGGTCGGTAAAACGCGACCAACGCGCTGATGCAAGTCCCATCGCAAAGATCTTCGTACAAATCCTCCATTTCTGGTATGGTTGTTTCTAGACCATTTTCCGAGCCTTTCAACGCAATTCCCTCACGTTCAACGTCATCACGAACGAGTAAACAGATCTTGTTGATCCAAAACAACAACGCGTCAACACAATCCAACGGTTCTTCACGTTTATCGACCGACGTATAAACTCTAGAGTTCGACAATTGAGGTGGGAAAGCGGAAAAAAACTTACGAAACCGCTTGAACCACTCGATCAATTGAAACAATCGACTTCATATGAGCTGCCATAAGAGCATCAATCAGCGACAAGTGAGTACTCTAAAACACGATCATGCAACCGGATAGTTTTTTCTCACCAATTGTAACGGCTCAATTGACGTCAAAAGCTCTTCCGTTATCAACGATCCCTCAGCATCACGAACTTCAATATCTGCCGTAGACAAGGCCTTCAGAACTGCTCCGACCGTTTTCTGAAATTCTCAAAAATAAAGGAAGAGATAAATAAACAACCGTGATCAACGTCGGATCGCGTAGAATCTTCGAAGCCGCTTGAGTGTAGAGCGATCCGTTGACAAGGATAGTCGTGACCGTTGATGTTAAGTGAAGCGAATTCTGGAACGTAGATTCACAAAAACAAACAGAAACAAACCTTTTCATCGCGAACAAACAACTCGCGAAGTCTGTCGGGAACATCGGCCGTTTCGTACACCCGATTAATTAGCCACCGAATGGAAGCCACTAGTTTGCCCTTAAAAGTGATCGTTTTCAGTGTCCATTTTTCCGTTTGTTTACTTCTTCTGAATTGTAATCGTTCACATTCAGCGGTTGATTCTCTTCTTCGGCCATTTTGAACTGCGCGATGTTGCGCGTGAATTCAACTGCAAATCGGCACCCAATTTCTCGACAACATTCGCGTAAAAATCACGAACTTTTGCGTGCAACGTGGTCGTGGGTCTAAAACGCCAAAGTAGACTTCTCGTGACGCGCCAAAAATCCGCGAACACGCAAATTCTCGCGAAAGCAACAAAAAATTCGGATGTCGTTTGGGAATCTCCGCCCGGAAAGCAACCCGCTGCGTTTGCCACCTTCTCGTGGACGCCGAACTTTTTCAAATCGCTCACGAAGAGACGATGCGCAAGTGGAGAATGTTTGTTGTAATTCGCAAATGACCGGAGCGCTCGGGGACGACCGAGAAAAAGGGCGTTTAAGCGGCGGCAGCAGAAAGCCGTCCGTTGGGTTGCTTTCTCGCGATACGACGAAAAGAGAAATTTCGCAAAAAAGCGGACTGGACCAAACACGCGCTCGAGAGTCGCTTTCCGCCATTTTCGTTCGTCCATTTGCCCGTCGATCAACAACACCGGAAGCTGCCAACTCTCTTGGCAAAACGGACCCACGTACCGTCGATATTGGTGCCCACAGGAACGATGAGCAAAAGTTAAGCGCCGCCCGGCTTCCCGACTGTTCACTCGGAAATGTGATTCGGCGTGAACGGACCGTTCCATCGGAGCGAAAGTGCAAACAAACGAAACGTTCCATTCAATCGAATTCGCGGTCAAAAGAGAAGTCAAATTTATTCGTTGAATCAATAGAATAATCAAAAAAACAAGAGACAAACGAGTCGAAAGGCTTATTTAGCCGGTGAAATCATCGTGTTCGAACAACGTCAAATCGTAAGTTTTTGCATCCACTTTGCGGCCACCAAAGAAACGTCCATCGAACACTTTGACGGCAGTTTCTGCTTGTGTTGGGTCGGCGAAACGAACAAAAATACGAACTTCATTGGAACTTTGTTCATTTACAATCACAACCTGAAACTCATTTGAATTAAACGCTTCTTAGGTTGGCTTACATTGACGACTGTTCCATGCTTTGTACATTCTTCACGAATCTCCACTTCTAACTCGTCGTCAATTTCGCTGGCATCGACCATATTCTTGAGGACCATGATTGGCGAGCGATTGGCGCGCATCAGCTTGTGCATAAGCATATGACGAGCATCATTACCGCGAATCTCGACGTGCTCCTGAGATGCCAACGTGATATCTTCATTTTGTTCATTCGCTTCTTTCATGGCATCATTGATAGCTCCAGCCTTGTAAACAGCACTTAATGCACCGGCAGTATTCAACTAAAACAAAAATCAAACCCGTTAAAATACTATTAGATTACCTTCGGTTTACGCTCTTTCTTTGGTTTTGGTATTCGTTTTCGTTTCGGTTGTGAAACCGATGAAGTAGTCGTTGTTTCTTTCGCAGTTTCTGTAACTTTTGCTACAGTTTTCGGATCATCACGAAGAGCCAGAGCAGTCGAAGATGCGGAAGCTGCAATTGCCAACGGTTCACTTGATGCATTCGCTGAAACAATCAAATTAAAAAGAACTTTAGAACAACTGATTACTTTTTTCTTCAAAAGTTTCTTCTTTGGGTGCAACATCGTCGGACAACGGTGCAAAAGATGCTTTTTGTACTGAAGTTGTCGGTTTGATTTTAATGCGCGAGATGAGATCCCTTTTCGCTGGTAATGGAGCTTTCTTCTCTTCAGGAACTGTCTAAAACACACGAATAGCAAGAAGACTAAAATTGAAGCTTACATTTTCAATGGCCAGTTGTTTTGGCGGCTGCGGTTCACGCGATTTGGCTGCGTCCGTGATTGCCAGTTTAGCATCCAAGAATCCAGGTTTCTTGGATCGTGTTCGAGCCGGTGGATCGGGAGCAACTCCGGTGACTTCCTGAGCCTGAATTTTCGCAGTGATTGCTGCTGCAGCAACGGCAACAGTGTTGGGCAGCGAGGTTTGAGCTGATGGAACAATATAAGTCAACGCTTCTGGCGGTGTGATGCAGCGTCCCACTTGTAGATATTGACCGCCCAAATCGAAATTATTCATGCCTTCAATAGCTTCTTTGACTGCTTGAGCAGTTTTGAATTCGATGTAACCAAATCCTCTGCAAAGATTCAAATAAAAAGAATGGTGATGAATTCGTATTACCGATGAGCACGTCCTCCGGGTTGTTTTGCCAATTGCACTTTTGTAATTGTTCCAAAAGCTTCAAAAACAGATCTCAAGTCTTGTTCTGACAAATCGGGATGAACTGAAGCAACGTAAACGCGATGATACTTTTTGGCTTCTTGTGTAACCATTTCTATAATCGGGGTCGCTTGAGGCATATTAGACGGACGTCCAACTTTCAAATTTCGACCACCCATCAGCTTTCCGTTCATTGCTTCTTGTGCCAAAAGTGCACCTTCCGGAACTTCATACTCCAAGAACGCAAATCCTTTGTGATGCTAAAAGCACATTCGAGTTTAAATTTAGCAACTAAACAAACACTTACTCCTGTTGATGAATCCCACGACATGTTGATCGATTTGATTGGTCCGAAAACAGCAAACGCAGCCTTGAGATTTTCTTCACGAACTTCGAACGAAATGGAGCCTATATAAACACGAGCCATTAAAGAAAGTGCTTGCGTATACATGGTAACTTTTTGTTGCTAAAATTCTCGGTAATTATTCGTGTTTGTAAAAGAAACCATAAAACAATAGACCGATGTCTATCCAACAATTCTAAAGATAATCGAAACTTACGTTTTGCTGATGAGAAATCTAAAAACGTCGATTAAAACTCTGAATGTATGAACTCACTTGTTGTTTCATAAGTACGTGCTTAATCGACTGTTCCATTGCATAGCGTTTTGCTCTTTCCAGGTCTTCCTTCTTCTGACTACTCAACTTCGTCAACCCCAAACCAATGAGTTGAGCGTCGTTCTTAGCTCCCGGTCCGACATAAACCTTAAGTTTTAAAATAAACAGAACATCATATCAAACCCACTTGGCCGCTTTGTTGCAGCAGGGGCATCGAACCGCCGCTCAAAACTGCGCTACCGTTTTCGGCCATTTCAATTGAAATCTGATTGAGTAAGTAGTTGAACAAGACCCCACGGGTAGTTGCACTGACCAATTAAATGCGAAATAATTTTTCGATGCTTAGCTGCAGTTCGACGGTTGAAACGAAACGCCAAAAAGATTGAGAAACGACCAGAACTACTTGTGGATATGTTGTAGTAAGTCTCCTTTAACTCACAAGTGTTATATTTATGTCAATTAGTTCATTACAGACATCATCAGTGGTAACCTTTTTCTTTTATTCAAACACATGTGGTGGATAAGCATAATATGGAACTTAACTGGTTAAGAGCGGATATTTTGGACTTTTAAATGACAAGGAAAAAGTCATCATTGTTCAGAGTGAAGAGCTCGAGAGTTGAACTGATTGTATTCAGAGAATAGGAACCAACAAAGAAAACAATAGTTCTTAATCTTCATGTACAACCTCATCTTTTAGGTTGGTAGTTGAACTTCTGTTTATTCATCGCTCCTGATTGCCAATACAAATAAAGACTTGCGATTTGAAGATACTAATTAACAGAATATTTGAAATTCAGAAGCAAAATTCATGTCCGAAGTTGTGCTTCTATCGATTAGCCGCATGCTGTTGGTCCTAAGTAGATTCGAGACAAAGAACTTCAACGCTTTGTTGGTCGGCGGATTCCAATCGGGCTTCAACTCAAAGTTACAAGTCATATTGGACATCGACAACTTACGATTATTTACCGTCTGTAGCTCTTTCCAATCGTACAAATCAGCGTAGAAGATGTTGCAGCGTTCTGTGGTTTACAAAAGATACTTGAAAATCATTGAGTATTTTGGGTAGTTTGAGTTGTGAAATCTCGTCGGCGAGCAAGCTGGAGTTGACCGTTTCCAGCAGCATGGACATTATCATCTTTGGTTCAAGCTTTTTCTGCCGAGGCAAATCACAACGAATTTGATGAGCTTGTACAACAGCGACTAGATGGTGTCTTTTGGTCGTCATTCCAAAGTGGATGTCCATTCGCCAAACAGTAAAAATGTGTTCCACAAAACTCAGTAATTGAATGCATCAGGCAATCAATCCTTTCGTTGTTGTAATGCGCTACAAACAATATCGTTGTTGATTACTATTTTGACAGATAAACACAGCAATTAGTTCGTCACATTTGTTTATGGCTTTGAAATTTTCTTTTAAACCAGGAGACTACTTGTGAAGAAACAGTCGAAGTCTGCTCGTGCAAATCAGCCGCTTTTCACGTCGACTGTCAGCATTTCTTCTGGTCATTCATTTGATTATGTGCTCGGCTCAAAAAGCCAAGCGTTCCAAAATTTATTGAGTGTCTAGCCTCAGCATTTAGCGGGGCTGGACTTAATACTAACCTCAAACTTGGGTTAATAAACCGACGATGTTTACGATTCTCCGACCTTTCTTATTATCAAGTGCTAAAGAACCGACGGGTAAGACGCTCTTTGAAGACCATGTTCTCGTTGACCGCATGTCTCTCAATCTCCACACTCTTCTCGTTCCGCTTCTGATCTTTGCATTGCAAAGTGACCATCTTTCGCTGCGCGACCTTTTCGCTAACGTCCCTAACAGCTGAACACGCTTGAAAGATGGCAGTTAGGCAGAATAATAGATACACACTGACCATCAGAATCACGCCGAAAATCGTTCTACCCATAGGTTTAGTTGAATCTCGCAGTCAAATAAAAGCGATTTCGTAATCAAATTTGCATATCAAGTTATTGCCAAATGTTAAACTTTTGCCAAAAGGATCCTAATACACGTTAACTTAAAAAGTTTTATAGAAAAATAATCTTTTTCTGCTACAAATCCTATCTTATGCTTATCTTTTCATTGGACCTTATTCCGTTGGTCTTCATTTCAAACGGGAATAACAAGAGTTCGCAGTTGACTTGTAAATCGATCTCATTCTCAATCCAGATATCTGGTTTTATTGGCCGAGATATCAACTCAAACTCAAGTAGTTGCGCAATGCAACCGAAGTGTCGCAGCACTTTGCGTCCACATACCATTGTAGTTTACAGGAACAACTAACATAGAAATCTAAACACACTGGGTGTAAGCCCGTTTAGCACTCGCATCTTACACTCAAAATTTTTTGCAACGCTTGGCTTTTTAGTTAAGCCAATTTGTCATAACATAACTGAACTATCGCATGGACATTCATAGGGAAAACAGAACAATTGACATGATGAGTTCGATCAAACACATGGTACAGAAGTCAACATATATACTAGGTAAAAAAGCCATTGCTTACAGATACATCAGATTTAAAGCAGAGATCCGGTTATCGCATTCTAATTAAAAATCATTTTCAATTTTCCATCTAATGTTTATAAGAATGAAAGTTTCATCGACCATCAGTACTTTGTACTGTCAATCAACTTTTTGTTCATAGAACTGAACTTCGAGTAATAAAAATGTTTCTAACTCAGACTCGCAAAACTATAATCATTAAGGGAGTTTGGTTTTTATAGCCTTCAGCTGTTAATTTTAAACCAAAACTTCGTAGGTGGTTTATTTCGAGCGTTTAATTTCTTTTTAACGTCTCTCTTCTTCTATTATTAAACTGATGATTCGAGCTCTCATTTCCGCTCCCTCATTCAACTCGAAATGTTCGTCGAGTTGGCAAATTTAGCCACAGACTTCTACTCTGTTTCTGTCTGTTTGGCTTGCTTGAACCTAGAAACAAACAACCAACTTTAAATACCAACTGTTTATAGCACGTGCTTCCCTGAACTCGTTGAACAATTTAACGCTCAATCAACTTTCATTTGTTGTTACGCTTCGAAACTTCTCGCTCCATAAATACTCTAAAGTGTTGATTATAAAATTAAGAGTCACATACTTCCCGGCGGTTACTATCGTTATCCGTTGGGAAAACGTTGTTCGAAGAAATTGACGCAACAAATTGGATCAGCTTGTTTGCGTCGTTCTTAACTTAATCTTATTCTTGGAACGTCTTCAAAGGCGGGTATACATAAGGACGAGGTCTCTGGAGTTGGTGTACGATCGAATGTTTGTTCTCGGTGTTTTCCTTACCGTCAACCGTTCAATTTGTTCGCTTAAATTCTGCAGATATTCATTTATTGTGCACAAACTTCTTGCTTTACATTTAAATTGTATTTTAGAATTAGCGAGTACATTCACTTACACAGCGAAAGTCTTCAGAGCCATGAGTCCAAATCACCGTTCGTTCGACGGAATCCAACAGCCGACTATTACAATTCAAAACATGGAAACCAACTCGTTCGTAGTTCGAAAACTTTCTGATTGTAATCGCGATATTTCTGATCAACTTCGTCGTCTTCATCGTTCGATTCTCAAGCGGCCGTTGACCTCTGGAAGTCGTTCTTCTCGCAATTCGATTGATCAGGAGAACTCTCCACTGGAAGCGAATGAAAATGCCTTTTTCGAAGAGAACCATCAGACAAACTCGAAGTATCGTTCTCGTACGAACAGCAACGTTTCGGATGGAAGTGGTCACGTCACAAAGGTCGCTCTCGTACTTTCGATTTGTACCGAAGACCTGCGTTTTGTTTATGCTGATGGCAGTTACTGGTGAGTTGATTACATTTAATAAGCTCAACCTTCTTGCCAACCACCCCATTAAAGTTCTTTGGTTTTCGACCGCTGGAACATTCCCAAATCCACGTTCCGAGAACCCATCGAATGAAGACTAGAAACTTAATTTTGTTTTCAGGATTGTTGGCTGGGAAAATCGTCGAGTACAGTCTGCTCTGCGAAATTCCATTCACAGTGGAGACCAACTTATCAAAGTGAATGGTCGTTCATTGGATTCTACTAACTTGGATCTCACTAATGAGTTTTATGCCTCTAGTGACTTCGCCGTTCCGGTATTCGCATTACACGTTCGGGAATTGTTAATTGAATTTGAAGTTTTAGGTTCAATTGACAATTCGACAACTTCCGCATGCTCATAGATTTGTTTTACGAAAGCCGACTCAACTGTTGCGCAAAATTGGGATTGTTTTCGAAGCAGGAACAACTACGGTATTCTAGTGTTATGTTCAATACTCTTGTTCAAACCAAATTTGTAGATTTCACACGTCGAAAGTGGATCAGTTGCCGCGATTGCTCGTTTGCCGTCAACTGTTTCGGGATTCTTTGACCCAACAATAAATGTTCCATCAGTTGTAACGGAAATTAATGGCATTCCATTGGATCCGTTCAATCGATCTGCCGAAGCATACGATCGACTGCACGCGATTCCCAGTGGTCAAATATTCGAGATCATGTTGCATCCGAAGGATCTTGTCGATGTCTGGAAATCGGAAATGCGCTTGAAAGGATATTGCTGAACAGCTAAAAGTGGTGTTAATGTGCTTCTTTAAACTATAGTCAGCAAACGGATGCTTGCATTTTTAATGAATCTGCTTATTGTCAGCAAATGTATTTGGTCGATTGCTTCAAGCGTATAATAAACCGTTTATTAACCGAATAGAATACTTTTATTACCACTGGAGATCAAAATGCTCGTCAAAGATCTTCATTTTATTCATCGATCATCGTCGTGTTTGTCTCAATTGCGGGCAAATCACGAGCTTTACGTCTGTATTCTTTGCAACAAATTTGAGTGCACCTTTCCATCGTCTAAATTATACGGTTGATTAACAGAAATACCAAAGTAATTGTTGTCACCTTAAAGTTGTTCAACGATCCGCCACAGCCACTGTATTTATACTCAACGCACGTATCTGTGAGAGCGTTGTAACTGAAATAACAACAAACATATCAAGCAATAGACAAAAGTAATTACCCATATCGAATTTCCGTTTTATTGCAATTTCCTGGATCGCGTGGTTGTGTGCAGAAATTAGCGGGATTCTACAAAACACTCAGCTAATCTCCAATTGTTCTGATCACTTACTTCACAGCAAACCGAGATTTTGTATTCAATACTCAAGTGACAAACGTAGCCAATTTGACAGCTCTTCAAAATACCACAAGGCACTGGTTTTCGACTCACTGTATCCACTTGTGGCATTCCATGTGGACAATAACTTCGATGAGCTAAAGGACACCAATTTATGATGTTGATTGCATTTAACTTCCTACCCGGACATTGATCTTCACATGCCTTCTTCGAAATAAAAGAATTTTCAGTTCCTTTCGAACCAAAGTAATCGAACTCGTGGCACATTTGATCGTCGGCATCGTAATAGAAACGTACAAGTCGTTCATCGCCCTGACCGACATTCAACGGCTGATTGCACGGTTCAATGGGCGAACGTGGACAACAAACGGTCGTCAACGACGATCCTCCACCATGACAGAAATGACTGGTGCCACAGTCGTTCGTATTTCCACCAAAAACACATGACTTTCTGTTACCGTTTTCATCCAACAACGGTTCTCCCTCAGCACATGGATTGATTTCCGGACACACACGGCGACACAAGTCACGAGTGACAAAATTGTTGGAATTTCCTTTGATTCCTAAAACCATCAGCTTGTATAATTGAATAACTAAGAAATTGACCTTTGTAAGAAAATTTGCGACATAACTGAGAAGAACCGTCGTAGTACCATCGTTCCAACTGTTGATCACCTTCACCCAATTCAACGGGCAAATCACAAGGACGACGAGCTAAGACAATTGAATTGATGGCAAATATTGTAAACTTACTTCCGGGACAGCAATTTGTAGTTTGTGGAGTGGAGCTTACATGACACCTTTGAAAGAAGTTGCTATAAACGAGCGGAAAATCAAGTTACCAATAACCAGATGGACATTCTTGTGGTCCTCCACAAATGACCGGCTCACGAGTTTGCAGATCAAAAAGTGGATCGCCGTCGCGACAAGGATTTGGTGGAACTTAAAAACAATCATCATCAGATATCTTACTGCAAACTCCCGCCCCGTGATTTCACAGAAACTCAGAAAACAAAAAATGAACAGCAACCGTGAGTTTGCATTCTTGGAAACAAAAAACACAAATCGTGATAATAACCATTTACTGCACGCTTCTCACATCACTACACACATTAGAACAAGTGGTTTAAAAGTGATGCGGCCAACTGTGCCGCTGATTCAGCAGCCGCAATGAATGGAATACCTTTGCAAACGAGTTCGCAGTCCTCCTGTGTTAAGAATGTGTTGGCGTTGCCTGCAATCGTAATGTTTACGTCAAAAAATTTGCTTATTCGTACCTCCAGAACCGTGGTAAAAAAATTCACGACATCGTTTGGTTTCACGATCGTAATAGAAACGTCGAAGTGATCCACTACCAGTACCGGATGAGACGGGATGTTCACACGGATCACCATATAAAACCGATTATTGAAACAATTAGCTCGTTTATCGCCTACTCTTTGGACAACAGTAATTGGGAGTACCTTCTATGCCAATGTGACAAAAGTGTGTTCCTAAAAACTAGTTTGTATTTTGCGCTCTAACTCTAATTACCTGGACATCTTTGATTTGGATTACAAATTTTTGGTTTATGATTCACAAGCAACGGTTGACCGCTTCCACAGGGGTTGTCAAAAGCTGGACACGCCGCTCGACATTCGCTTTGAGTCAAAAAGTTGTTTTGATTTCCATTCAATCCACGGAAAATAAATCGAAGACATTGTCGATCTTGTTTGTTGAAATACCAACGCGTTAATTTCCCATCTCCGTAGCCTTCATTCATTGGCAAATCACAAGGTTGTTTGACTAAAGAGAATTCACATTCAGCTGAACTGATAACGTTTTACCTGAACTACAACAAACGGTTGTTAAGGGTTGAGTTGAAACATGACACCAAAAGCCTTCAAAATTTTTTCATTTAACTGCAAACTTCTTATTCCTTACCATTGGGGCATGGAGAAGTGGGACTACATTGACGTGGTTGGCCGTTAGACGGATTTAATAGCAGTTCCCCACTGGAACAGGGATTCGTACACTCCGCTAAAACCAATAACTATTTCGACTTCAACAATCAAACTAACTTTTACATGTCGCCTCACACAATTCCTTTGAAACAAAGTTGTTTTGATTGCCGTTACGACCGCGATAAGTGAAAGATTTGCATTGATTGTTGCAGGACTTATCGCTCGGATCAGAATACCATCGAGTCAAATTGTCTTCTCCTTCACCGAATTCTAATGTCAATGTGCACGGATTAGTCACGGCTAAAACTTGTATGATATCAATGTTATTCGCCGTTGATTTCACCTCCCGGACAACATGTCTTCTCTGTTGCCGATATATGACACCACTCGCCCTTTTCGCACAAATTGGAAATAGGAGAACACGACTTCAATTCTCCGTGATCGATACCCCGAGTTGGACACGGATTGACAAACTCTAAAGCGGCTGTATCTGATTGTTGTTAGAATAAGATCAACTCACTCATGCACGTCTTTTTGCAGCTCGCATAAGTGGCGAATTGATTTTCGTTTCCTTTTGTTCCGTGATATTTGAATTCGAGACATTTTCTTGCGACTTCATTGTAATAAAACCGCGTTAACTGCGATGTTCCTTCGCCAATAGCAAGTGTTAAACGGCAGCGATCTTCGGCTGAAAACCAATCATTTACGGCGTTTATTTGATGCTAATACCTGAGGTTCGTTCACAGCAAACTCCCGCTTTTTCTGCCAAGTGACAGTAGAATCCAGCACCGCAAACTGATTCGTCTTCGGGTGTACAAGTAATAATCGTATTGTCGGGTGAACGTGCCGCCACTCCAACCGCACAAGGATTGATAAAGACATTCGAGCGTGGATCAGATGTTCCCGTTCCACATTCTTCCATACACTAAATAAAACAGTTGATATAAAGGAGACTGAAAGTGCACTGAAATACCTGAATTTGAGTGATGAAGTTGTTCGAATTTCCTTTTAGTCCTTTGTACAAAAATCGTTTACACTGCGCGTCCAATGGATCGTAGAACCATCGTGGAATCAAATCCGCTCCTTCACCCAATTCAACGGGCAAATCACATGGACGTCGAGCTGGAATCGCTAATCAATTACAAATACCGTAGACTTACTTCCAGGACAACAAACGGTGGTCTTGGCCGGAGCTTTTGGCGCAGCCGTCTTCAACGTGGACGGAACCGAAGTTCGATCAGTCGGCTGTTCATAATCAACCCTGAATTTGCAAACTTGAATTAACATAATCAACCCTTCAATTTGCATATTTCAAAAGTTATATAAGAACAAGTTTTGCTCATTTTCTCCACTCGTTGGTCCTTTGCGTTGGACTTCTTGGTTCCCAATTCGCGATGCTCACTCTTCTTCATTCCGACGATTTTTCTGCGCACGGCTCTTTGTTCACAATCCCAATGAATTCGGGTACGGCGTTCCTCGACATCTACCAGAATGAGCTGACCGTCACTCACGCACCTACTCTTCATCAAACGTTTGTTTTACGTTCTTGTGTTTTTAAATCCTCCAATTTCAGAACATTTCAATTCGAGCCTGCTTCCTCATCAGATCACACTGGAGCCGAATTTCGACGAAACGTTGTCTTCAAGGTGTTCGTTTTCGATCGTCGTTTTACGGAGGTTACGTTTTTGACCAAGAACGTGGAGAAGGCGTGATTCTGTTGTGGGAAGCGGAAAAGAAGATCTACCTGTCCAAAATGACGCTCGACTTCGATCAACTTCGTTCGTTCGTTTGGAGTACCGAAGTCGCTGAAGTTGGAAACTTGGAAAGGGCTCATCTCGCTGCTACAAAACCAATGGTTGGAGTTGAGGATACATCGTTCTTGCTGATTGGTCTTCCACCATCAGATCGTTCGAGTTTCGCCGTCCATCTTCATGTCGCGGAACTCACAACGATGAAAGTTCAACTTGGAAAGGCTCTTGTTCAAGGTCGGTTCAACCATGAGTAACAGTTGTACTACAGACTGTTATTTCAGAAGGTTCAGATGTTGTCGACCGTATGAAATGGATTTGGATGGATGGGAAACTCTTCGTCATCAACTCGATCGGTCCCCGTATTCGTGTCTCATCTTTGGAAATGTGCATTGAAGAAATGGATCTCATTGCCAATTCTACTGCTCGAGTTTCTTCAACTATCCCACGCGTTCCATTGAAGTTCGAAAAGGAAATCAATTTCATGGAGGCGAGTTTTGCCCATGAGCAGGAACGACAATCCAACTTTTTTCAGCAATTCGATCTGATCCCGGAAACCGAAAACGTCACTCTGGAATGGAAGGCACTCGGCCGTGAAAGCAACCAAGCAGATGTCGTTTTGTTCGTTCATCTTCGTCATCTCTCGCTTCGTTATGTCTCAGTTCCCGGGCGATTACCGATTTTTGATCGTACTGGCCAGACAACATTCTTTTTGACTCGCCAACTTGAAATCGCCCACCGACATCAACTTCAACCCTACACGAATGCTCTGACTCCTTCTCAGGCGAACAGCTGGGTCAACGATCTCTCATTTCGTCGTTCCGACAGCACAGAGTTGGGAAATCAGTTTCTGTTCATTTTGCGCATTGAACTCCACCGCTTCTCTTCGTTCCATTACGTCTTTACAAGCGAACATGCCATCCTCGCGGTCAAAACTTTCTTGCAACGTGTTCCGAACGCCGTTCAAACCCGAGTCATTGGACAACTGCTCGATGGCGGGAACTTGGTGCTTTTCAGTTTCCCTCAAGCCGGTTCAATGGACGTCAAGGGAATGAAATTGAGGTTTGTCAACACTCATACATTGACCAATCATGTACTTCAGCTCTGCATTCCAACCAGTCCCGTTCGATCTTTCTCTCGCCGCCGCATACCGCATTGTGAATACCGATTCGTGGGCCCAAGCTCCGACGGTTCTGATCCAACGTTTTGGTCCAATCTAGTTTCCCCTTGTGTTCCACCATCAATTTTCCGTTCCCGATATTGCCGTTCGAATAAAAACCTTTCCGATTTTGCTTTTACTCGGTTGTTTTTCCGCAAAGAAAACCTTCGAACGTATTGCCAACCGTTTCGTTAGGCGCGTGGTTGTAGGCCTCCGCGTGGTTGTTTACTCGACGCATTTCTCGGCCTTTTTTCCTCGACTCATGAAAGATCCTCCACAACCTTTTTATCTCAATTTTTCAGGGTAATGGCCTCGAGGTCAATGGAAGATGCTCTTGCGGTGGCAATAACTCCGGAACAAGATGTTCAGTTCGAATTGATGTGGAATAGCATCAACAAAGCCGATGATCAGATCGCTAAAGCTCATGTAAGTAGTTTAATCTATTATGTTTCTATGATGTTCAGGCATTGAGTATCATCGAGGCTCGCGGAATCACGGATAACGAAACAAAGGCGAAAATCTTCGAATTGGCTGATATTTACAAAACGAACAAACTGTCATTGCAAGGTTTCAAGATCGCGCAGGTATTCTGTGATCTGGCTAAATCCGACAAGCCACTGATTGAATACTTCCCGACGATCAAGACCGACTACCAATCTGCAATCAAGGAATCTCCGAAACCAACGTCAGTGGCAATCAAACGTGGAATCTCGAACGAAGACGTTCATCCACTCAAACGACCACGACGAGCTCTTGAATCAGACACCGATGTTCAGGTAAATAGGAATTAAAATTTACGTTTAAGTGTCCAATTGTAGGAAAATAACGCGATGGAGGACGTGTTTGCCAATCTCATGCGTGACCAACTGCAGAGGAAATCAAAAGCCGAGCTGTAAGTTTATATGTTAAGCACATTCATATTAACATTTAACAGGATCGAACTGCTCATGAACCAACGACATCGCGAGAAGCCGAAAACTGTTAAACACATTACTGGATTTGATTTCGGTTAGTTTTTTTCAACGTCTGAAATACGCGATTTTTGCAGATAATCCCGAGGATATTGGCGCGTGGTTCAACAAACTTCGATTGCAAGAAGATGAGCTTCAGTGGCGTGAGTTAACTAACAAATTTCACTGATTAATTATAAACTTCAGATCTCGACTTCATCTTCAAACGATTGCTACGTTTAGACATGAAGCAGATTGGAGTCGTAATCTACTTGATTAATCGACTGCAAGAGATTATGCACACTTTTCCGATCGGGCACGGGCTACATGGTTTGGAGCTTTCCTGGTGGATTCGGAACACTTTGCGGATTGCGCCGATGTTCACTACACCATTCGGTGAAAAGAACGGGATCCACGGACAGTGCTACGGTGTTCAAAATGGCAAACGACCATCGTTTAAATTCATCACTGAGTACAAGTAAGTAACTACCTCGAATAAACTCCGTACAAAAAACTTTTAGCAATGAGAAACATATTCTCACCTCCAGACTCATTGCATACATGCTCTACGGTAACCCAGAGGATAATGAAATCACCGCGTCCCACCTCTGTGGAAACCGAGAATGCGTGTCTCCGAATCACATCATTTTTGAGCCATTGGACATCAACCGATCGCGTGACCGTTGCCACATGATTGACCTCCTGGAATTTTGCACGCATGAGCCCAAATGCTTGCATAGTAAGTCCGTTCTCAATATTCATTTAACTGTTGAATATAGGTACGAAGGCCATAAACGATGAAGAAACTGAAATCATCAAAATTGTGTAAGTCTCCAATCACCAACAATTGCTAACAATTTTTATAGCCAATCAAGTGAAGCTGAATTCACCAAGAATAGATACGGAAAATCGTTTGCCAAAATTGATAACTACGTGTATGTGCAAGAAGTTATCTACAAGGATCGCTGGATTTGCGTCAACAGCGATGAACTCCTCTGCACCGCGAATTTAACCATGGCCGGAAACGATCTCAATTTCCGCTGTGACAAGCATTCGCCAGATTGCGTTGCAGATTGGGACGCGCTTCAAAACACGTACGTATGCCTACATATTTCCATTTATTCCAAATTGTTTCAGGGAACTTATCGAATTCAACCCTGATGCGTACTTGTTTGAAACATTGGAACCACATCAAATTAACCGAAATTGTGATGGAATCATTACCACCATCAAGCACGGAAGACACACGTATTACAATAAGAACACGGCCAAATTTTCATCGTATACTTATACTTGGATTTGCGGTAGACACTACACTCAGGACTGTAACGCTCAAGCCTTCTTCCTTGAAGAACAGATGATGTTCTGTCTACTACGTGCGCCGCATACTTGCATCGCTCACGAAAACCGAAGCGAACAAGTCAGGAACCCATTTTACGTATTTGAGAGACATGGATTAGCGATACCAACGGACCAGTTCGAACGTTTACCGGAATCCGCCATTTCAAAAAGTACTAAAGGACGCAAAGTCATCACTCTTAATGGTTACACTTACCTCGAACGAATCAAGTGCAGACGCAATTACGTTCGATTCATCTGCACTGTAAATCAGTGCGAAAGCCAAGTGTTCATCTCCAAAGACTTTCAATATTACGAATTTAGCCCAAAAGTTCCTCATAATCACTAATTTCATATCTCATTGACTTCGAGTGCCATTCATAATCCTGCATTTACATTTCTCGTTAAATTGCCGGTTACTTCTCGTTGTACAGTTTTCTCTCATTAAGTTGCCAATTATTTCTCATTGCTCACTTATTTCTCAATGTCCAGTTATTCCACATTAAGCTTTGATTTTTCGGTTCATGCAAATCCATTACGTGGTAATCCACAAATAAACATGACTTAACCACAAACTTACGTGACATGTTTCCTTGTTAGATTTGTAGTTTGTGGGGTTTCACTTACGTGGCACCTTAAAAAATAACTCATTGCTATAAAACGCCTTTTATCACCAGTAATCCTCTGGACATCCTCCATTTGGTCGAACGACAAAATTGCAAGTCATTGCATTGTCGAACTCATTCATTAATGGTTTTCCTTCCGGACACGGATTAATGACTCCTGAAATACAAATACTGAATTCGGTTTTAGTCGATTGAACTTACGATTTGAGCCAACAGTCGGATAGTCGATCTCTGGTTTTTTCGACGGACGAAGAAAATTGTTTGAAGTAGAAGATTGGTGAATTGCCGGAGGATAAGTTCCAGTATAAGGAGCTGGAGTTGGCAATTCAGTTGTTGTAGTGGTCGGCGTTGTAGTAATGTAAATTGGCAACGATTTGGTCGAATAGGGAACAATTGGTTTTGGCTCGGGCATCGGTTTAAACTTTCCACTCATTCCATTGATATTCGGTTTGTATGGAACTCGGACGTCTGAAAATTACCGTTGAGAAGAGCTCATTGATGCATTCTTTTACTCATTGGCATTGGTCGATAAGTCCAACGATATCTGGTCTGCGGGATACATCGACTTTGACAGTTTGTTCGAACCGGATAATACAATTGACGTTGCTTTTGAGGATACGGATAGTAGTAGTAATACTGAAGTTGTTGCGCGACTACCAGAGGGAAAGCAAAAGAACACAAGATAAACCACGAAAGGTTCATGTCCAGTTGTTAACTAAACGTACGAACGAATTATAAGGTAACGTTGCGATATCGTCAATACGTGCGCAGATCTCGGCATAAACAAAAACTTCTTTCGAAAAACGATCGGAAATGAAATGACCGTTTTAGTTCATATTCTGAAAACCGAACTTTTTGTCTCTAACCCGCAATTTCATTGCGCAATTTGAGAAACAAAATCGTCTCGATCGTCTTGAGTTCGTTGGTGTGCGTGACGTGGGTCAAAGGGCGTGACGGAGCAGATGAGCTCTTCATTGCTTCCGCACTCAATTTTTCGGTTTTTCCCATTCTTTTGTTTCATCGGTCATTTTTTGTTGTTTGTCCATCTCATTAGCTTATACGAAAAGCTTAGTCACTGCTTTTCGATTGCTCGAGGGTCATTTTTATTGTGCGCTACCGAATTACGTGCTTTGCTTTTTGTATCACCGTTCCGTTGGATTGACCCGTGACCGAGAGATTTCGGTTTGACTCATCGAATGCGGAAGTAATCAATTCGAGGTTTTCAGATTCAATTCGACGCGTCGTTTATTATAACTTACAGTAATGGAAGCTCTTCTACTTACAACAAGAATTCTAACTTCAATGGGGCAGCGGAGTAAAAGCCCGATAACAACAGAAATCGTCAGTTGGGTTCGAAACTTGAATCGATTTTACAGTCGCCGGAATAAACACAATGTCTCCCGCTTTCAACTGCTGTTTCTGGCCACTATCTGCAGTTAAATCGACTTTTCCAACGATCACGATTAAAATTGCACTTGAATGAGTTGAAGGAAGATTGTTCGCCGAACTCTGAAAACTTTGAAAGTCAACAAAGGTAATTGATTGTCATTACCGTGATTTTTTGGACTGCAAACTCGGGAACTGGCGGTGCATATTCAATGATACCAGTGGCCACTTCTTTCGGTTTGAAATACGGAGGTTCAATCATTCGAAATGTAAGTGAATTGCACAAAGTCTCAACATCTTTGAATTTTGGTGTTAAACCTGCGCGAATTGTATTGTCCGAGCAGGCCATGCATTCAACACAATCTAAACGTAGTTGCTGGTTAGAAGCTTAATCGTTGAATGACCTCCGAATAAGTAAGCATGCGGTTCGTTCGGTCCAAGAAACGTTGATTCGCCTTCTTTCAAAGAAAAGTAGTTCAGAAAAATCGGTGCCAAAACCCCAACATCACCACCCGGATATTGACTATTCAAACGTAGAATCAACGAATGAAGATCGGTTTTTTCTTTGACTAAATCAAAGTTGAGCTGATTCTTTGCAGCCACGTACTCACCATCCTGAAGACGCTTAACAAGATCGCCAATTGCCGATGCGATCTTCTCTTGCGGTGATTTCCATATCGACGAAAATATCAAACTAAGTGTTTTCTTCTGAGCTTCTTCATCCTCCGAATGAGTTAAATCGGCAAGTAACTCGTCATCAAAAAGACTAGCAACTTCCATGTGCTCTGAAACATTCTGAGTTTTTGTCCGTGCAACTTCTCCCACCTTTGATGTGCCAAAGAAGATCTTTTGGTTGACGAAATCCGCATAACAACTCAAAATTCGTAAGAGCAATAGCAATCTCCGGTTTGTGACGCGGATCGGGGTAATTCTTTGGGTCTTTTTGGTGCAAAATACGTGCTTGTGCCTTAAGATTTCGTTGCAACGAACTTAACATTCCAGTTGCTCACATTCGTCGGATGAACTTGAACGGAAAGTGCTTTTCCAACGGATAAAATTTTGAACAGAAACTGAAGAGTTCCATCTTCGTGAAGAGCCAAGACTTCAGGATGTTGTTTGATGTATTCTTCTAAGGTTGTTTGCTCTGCTTCCAAACTTGCCATTCCATTCGGATGTACACCCATCCATAGCTGAAAGTAAGTGGCAATTTAAAGTTCGACAGTTTTTGTACCAACTTCAGCATACGCTTTGTTTTCGTCGATTACTTCGCCATTTAAACGAGCCACCGTGCTCTCCGTTCCCTTCTTCCCCCATTCGTAGTTTTGAACTTTGCACTTTAATTTCAACATTGTAATCTTAACCGTTACTATAGATGATGGCTGACGCTCATAGAGCTAAGATAATTGTAAACGGTTCCACAAACCATAAGATCAAGTTGCTTATTTCTATTAAGTCAAATTTATTTGTTAACGGAATTAAAACCAATCGACTAGTAAGCTGCAATTAAGTTGAAAATAGTCCTTGAGTTGTTAAAAAGCATCAGGCAGTTCGTAGAAAAAACAATGAGATTCGGATAAGAAGAAGAATTGAAAGAACAAAAAATATCCCTGAGTTTTAATTAAAAGTTAAGTTAATAAGCTCTTTCCGTCAAATAGCCGAATTCTCCAACATCCACGCTTCAGACATTCTGCTCGATTCGCGTAGACCACTGACATAGGCTCCGGTCATTGTTTGTGGAAACCAACGACTGGTGGCTTCTCCGGCGAAATAAATCCGATTTTGAACGGGCTCAGCCATCAAATCGTAATGATCGCCACTTGCACCGACCTTCACATACGAGTACGACATTCCAATGTTTGGATCACGACCCCAATGCGTCACAACATGACCAACAGGTTCGGGAATTTTCTAAAAAAAAATCAACGTTATCAAAAGTTCGACACAAACTTCGTTGGGAAAAAGGTCTCTCAGTGCGTCCACGAATAATCCAACAACTTCCACGTCGGTGTGTTTGTTTACAATTTCCACCGAATCGCCACAAACGTACGACATGAGAACGTAGGTTTGATTGCTGTCATCCCGAGTCGAGAAATCGTAAAACATATTGAACAACCCACGGCCCTTCTCGTTCTTTGGCACATGACCGAAATAATCCAAAGTCCCGTCCTTCTTCAAGAGTGACGACCAGAAACGAGTGGGAAATCGAACGGCAACTTTCTCGATGAGTCCAGCACCAAGACCTTTGATTCCTTTGAGCTTTGACGGCGGCAACGGCGGATTAAATCTTACAGTTTCTTTGTGGTACATTGCTAGCGGAATACACATGAGTATCTTGTCGCAATAGAATTTCTTTCCATTTTTGCAGTAAACAACTGGTTTTCTCTTAGATCCATAATCGACTCGCTCAACCACGTGCTTGAAGCGGATATCCAAATCTTCAGCTAAATTTTGAATGATTTTTGACGACCCATCACATAAGATGGCGTGATCGCCGGCGAATTGTCCGATCGCTTCGTTCTGATCCCAATTACGACAAGAAACATCGGAAAGTCGTGATCCGCACGAAAACTCGACGTTTCCAATTTGCCATTGTAGAATTCGCTCATAATTTTCGGACCACGGGAAGTCCAAGGATTCCGTAAACTTCTTATGAAATGTGTTGATTTTCTCTAAAATTACCACTTATGAAATAAAACTGTTAGCTAAACAAACCCAATAAACTCGAATCTGTTCCTTTGGTTATTTTACGCCATTGGTTGATAGCATCCAGAACACAATTGAAATGCTCATCGACAACCCGATCAGCTGATGGCGATATAACTCGTCCACAAGATGCGTCGACTAATGGACATTCGTCTGTCAACTTTCTAGAAACAAACAAATATTGGAATATGAATGATCGAAATATTACCTGTAATTCAAACCAACTTGATGGCACATTAAAATAAGCGGCGAGTTGATTACTCCCGTTACCAACTGAGCACCACATCCGACGGCAACTTTAAGCGAATGATCGTCTTTCATTCGACCACCGCAACGTTCCGTAGCTTCCAATACCGTTACTTTAGCGCCGTTCAATGTCAATTGCCGGGCCGCAGTCAATCCACTAAAACGTCATATCAATCGATATTCAGGATAATTAATAGCAAACCTGATTCCAGCGCCAACAACCACAACCTCCAGTGTATGCTATAATTTAAAACATAAAGGACAATATGTGTATAGCAGTCTTACTTTTCGGACTCTTTCCTTGAGTATTTTACGTGCTGGAAATGGAACAACACCGTAATTGATTATGTTTTTTAAACACAAAAAGTCGTATACACGTTGCAACTGTGTAGCGTACCAAACACGAGCCAAACCGCGACAAATCAGATGTGCCAAGCACTTTTCGAATGCCAAATATTCCTTTAAAGTACCGAGTAAAATGTGTAAAATTGAATAAACATACAAATGGATTCAGAGTCCATAAAGCGACACACAAATTTCGCATAGCGAAATAAGGAACTGGTTCATTCGAAAACTCTGGAAACGCCTCCAGCTCGTCGTATTCCAAGCCATCGGGTCGAACACAAAACGCGATTGATGCGCCATTTGGAATGTTAAACGGAATCATAAACGTTGCTGCTTTGGCATCTGCACTTTGGAACAACAGTTAATTATTAATTTTTGTTGTACTAACCGGGAGTCTTGGCAGATGCCGAGCGAGTTGGACTCATTCCCAATTCATCGCAGAAATATTCTTCTTTCAGATAATAAAGAGCCGGTGAGTTGTGAAGAAATGTTGGAGCACTTGCTGTTTGAATCCAAGACAAATCTCGTGCGACATTCACTTTCTAAACGCAGCTGTAAATTAGGAGTTGTTAATCGATTGACCACCTTGTTTTCCGGCTCTTCACACGCATCCTCCCGATTGTACAGTTGATCACAAGTAAACCCGGCAATCGTTTCTTCATTCCATTGATTCTCGTCGGCCGAACACTTTCGGAATTTGTTACAGCGATTGCACGAGATCCAAAATGGCAAAAGTTCGTCCAAAACAAAAAGCCGCAAACTCGGAGCACAACGACTGTCTTGTACCCACTTGTTCTTCCACGCGTTGTAGACGTTGAACTTACTTCGTCCACTAAAATGAAAACCTATCAACATTGTTGATATGATGCTTACACTCGTGCCATTTCTTCATAACAAAAATAACAAATGTGTTCCGTAGATGACAAATGGAAATAATTAGATCGTCCTTGTCGTCCATTCGGATCCGAAACACACATGCTCGTGAACTGTCCGGAACACTCGGTATCCGATGAGCATTCACTTTTCTCACATGAACCTTCTCGTGATTCTCCGGATCCATTTTCGATTATTTGCTAAACAGTCGATTAAACAGTCCACGTGGTCGACACTCACCAGTTCGACTCGTTTTCGTTTTACAACCACATCTTCCGTTGCAACGATAGCTTGTCTTTTAGCGGACCGAAGTTCACGAGTCACCGGAATTTCGGATTCACTCGACGATTCCGCCGATTCAATCGCATCCAAACGTCCATCGGTTCCATTTTGCGACGAAGACGAACCGACAGTTGGCTCTGTAAGATTTGAGTCCTCGTTTGCAGTTGTCTAGAAATAAAAAAAAATTAGTCGAAAGTCGTGATAAGCATGAACCAAAAATTCACAATTGAGTTCACATAGAAGCTGCTCAAAAAGTATGAAGTCGAGTTGTTTAATGAACAATCGATTACACTTCTTGTTGTGATTAACAGACTACGAAACGTTCACTCACCTCCGCCATTTTAACCGCACTCTTACAACTGCACGTCAATTGAACGAGACGCCGAGGAAACGCATCTGCGACAAATCAATATTCCAAGTGGACCATGTGTTTCCAAGTAAACGGGATGTTAGATTCAAACTAATCATACAATTTTAAGATTAAAGCAAACAATTTTATTCAACAAAATTAATTGGCAACTGTGTTTTAACTTCACTTATGTGTAAAGTTTTATGAGTTCGTCGCCAACACAGGGCGCCGTGAAGATGCCCAAATCGGTCACCAACAAGTGAATGAATTCTGAAACTTGAAGTAAAACCAAAAATTTCTGACAAAGAAACTCACGTGGCGGAGTGTAGTCGGTTAGCGGATGCTCAGCCTCGAGGTTTTTCGATTTAATAGTCGAAAAACGATACTTGAACTTGTTCGGAATGTCACGCTAAAATGCCGATCAACTATTTTCATAAAATTGATTACCTGATTCAACGGATATTCCTTGACAAATTTAATCGATTCAGTGAATACGAAAACGGGAATGTTGTTGGCACGAGCTGCGATTGCAATTCCGTAGGTTCCGATTTTGTTAATTATACCGCCCGTCTAAACCATTCAGTTACATTGGGTTATTGCTGATTGAACCCACTTCCATCACTCCTTCAGCACCAAAAATAACCGAGTCGATACGCTCCATTAGGTAACTAGAATAAATCAAAATACGTCAAACGAATTTCTTACCCAGCAGCACAATCCAAAATCAACGTCGAATTGATGCCGTTTTCCGTCAATTTTGCGTGCATCTTCTTGCCACTTTGATCGGGTTGTGATTCGGTGACAAAAACGCGGAATAAACGTCCAGACTTCTTTGCTTCAATTAGAGTTCCGAGAACAACTTTTGAATACGAATGCACCAGAATATTCTGAACTGAACATTAACTAATATCGAGTTTTCGCTTACCGAGTTATTTTGAATGAACGGAATAGCGTGTCGAGCAATCATTGTTCGTGATTCGGAGATTCGTTTGATGAACTGTTCACCGCGACGTTTGTAGATCTGCAAAATCGAAAATAAACATACAGTCAGAATACGTTCACCTTCATTAACTCCTCCATATTAGCATTGTCGTTCTCGTCTTTTCGGACCAACGAAATAAAACGCAGAAACAACTCGGAGGCACTTTGAACAGAAGCCGAATAGTCTTCGCTTTCCAAAAGATTATTGACTGCAATATCCAAATCAGCGGTCAGTTCCCTGACGGTTTTTGCTGAAAACAAGTTGTCGTGTGTTTGTTACAAGAGTGCTAGGAACCTTTGCTTCGACTTAACACCCACATCAATGTCTGAATTGCCGCTAAACCGCTCGATTTTTGGCCGCCGCCTTGTTTGATAAGATCGTTGAAGTGGTTTTGAATATCCATCGGATCAATATCACTTTCTGTCATTTCTTAACCCACATGTTTCGTGTCCGCCGATCTCATTGGCAAAATTTTTAAAGGAAATCGAAACCTCAAACGGGAGTTTGAACAACGATATTCAACTTGATTGTGGCTTTTCCGTTTATTGAATAAGAAATTAAATGTAAACAATTAGTCCATTAATATGAAATCAAAGATAAAAAGGACAGGACTTGCTCAATGTTTGAGACGAACGATTGACCGACTGTACAGAAATGGGGGTCGAGCACTTCTAACGCATCAGGTAGTTTCGCGGCTCGTAGAACGGATCTTGATTCTGCAATCATAAATGGTAACTGCTAAATGATAGTGAACAATGTACCTGTCGACGTCTTTGTTGATTGAAACGTTGATTTCCGAAACCGCCGCCATTACGCCCTCCGGTGTTGCGTTTTTCAACGTAGACGACTTGCGTACGATTGTTGTTGTTGTTGCTGTTCTGACGACGAAATGGCGCGGAAAATCGACGTCGAACAGGCTCTTCAACAATAACTTCTCGTACGACTTGTTGACGTGGGCGTGGAGGTTGCTGAACGATTTGACGAACAACCACGGTTTCCGTTCGTGGGGGATTCTTTCTGATGACCTGAGAGCGATTCGAAACGCCGTTGGTCTTCACAATCTTGCGAATCACACGTGTTTGCGCCCCACCATTCCGATTGTTGTTGTTGTTGTTGTTGCGGTTGGCGGCACCTACGTTCTTCTGAGCGAGTGCTTTCTACAAGGTAGCAAATAATTCAAGGAATATCAAGAGGAAACTAACTTGAACCAATTTCTGAACCAAACGTTTCGTCGCCGCGTTGTTTCCCGCATTTTGTTGACCACCGGACTTTCGGATTCCTTTCTTTCCGTTCTTGTTTGGTGAGTTTTGTTTGTTCTTAAAAAAACTCGATAAACGGACATTAAACGATGGAACAAACCTTTTGAACCCCGGCGCCTTTGGGCCCATTCTTCTTCGCTCCATTACGTTTCTGGCGGTTGTCCTTGCGGCTGCTCTTGATGATGTCGTCTGAAAGTGACATACAAATAACTTTATATGATTTTTGAACACACCGAGGCTCATTTCCATTTTGTTAGACGCCATTTTTGATTCCTAAAAGCCAAACAATGTGGTTGGTGGTTCTGTCCTTCTACTTATGGTCGTTCGCACAAATTCACGGGGGCTCCTCTCGATCTTTTGAAACGCGAAAACTAAAAGAATCGAAATGCCGATTCCAAAAATTAAAAAACTCGTTCGACGCATCGGAAGCCGTTTCAGTTGGACGATGAAGACAACTCAACCAATGCCGTCACACTTCTGCCAAACAATCGATGCCACGCGAGCTTGATCAACGAGTTTCATGACGAAATTCCAAACCATAAAACGTGCACCAACCGCGGAGAAAGCAACCCACACCAGTCGAGGAGCGACGAGCAATTTGACTGACGCGACCGACTTGAAGGCCGCTTTCGCATGACTCTCTTTGCAGTCTCTCACTTCTCTGCCTGTCAGAAGCAATCGTGTTGAGAACAAAAATGCTCGTGTTGATTGAATGTCCTTCATTGATTTGTGAGGTGGTGGGAAAATTTACGGAAAGCGGCGAAATGTTGGGCGCGTTGAATTGCAGAGTACGCTCCAACTCTTGGAGAACTTTGAAAACAAGTAGCTAATGAAGCTAATGGATTGCTTCAATTATATTGAGAGTTTGTTTCTGCTAAAAATTTTGATCTGCGCGTCGAGTTTTCGTTTTCGTCTTTCGATTTTTTTAAACTGACGTTGCATTTGTAGACCGCTTTAATTTGTTTCTTTTTCTGAAAAATGGTCAACGAAATGGTAAGTTTTTTGGCTTTGTAGATTCTCCTCTTGTTTCTCGACTATTCAACGAGTTATTTTAAGGGCGAAGAAATGGTCAAGATCAACAAATGGGATGGAAACACGACCAAATACGCGCTTGACGATTCGATTCGCAAGGTTTGTGATTTTAACTCGTTAGTTTTCATTGTTTGCTTGTAATTGCAGATTGTCACTAAGTCGTACAATTGGAAAGAGAAGCACACTCTGATGGATATTCGACTTTTGATTTCGGTTGCCGCGGTTGCTGTTGCAGCAGCCGGTTTGATTTACGACTATAAATTTCCGTATCCTGCTTCGAGCACCGTAAGTGAATTTTTTTCGTATTCTGTTGAGTTTTGTGTTCAGGTTTGTGCCGTTTGCTGCGTGAGCTACTTCATTTTGATTTCGATTCTGCAACTTTACATGATGTACATTGAGAAGAATATTTTCTTTCAAGCCGTCGAACATACGAAAGCCGGTGATCGTGTTTGGTCGTTTTCCGGTGAAATGCAACGGTTAGTGGCCTTTACATTTAATTGGTTAGTTGTTGGTTTTCAGATACGACGATAAGTACACGTTGACCATCAGTTGCTATCGTGGAAGCTCGTCCGGTTCGGCCAACGTGACCAAATCGATATCGACTTACGTGACCGAAGATGGCGAGATCTTATATCCGATGTTGAAACGTGAGGTTGAGAGTTTGTATGCGCGCTTGACTCGTCAAGACTAATTTCTTGATGTTGGATCAGAAACAGGGACTTATGTTTCATTGGTTGTGGTAAATTATTCGCTTAATTTTATTCACGGATAAGAAAACTGTTGTTATTAATCAAAACATTAAAACTGAATAAATTTTCTGTTGATTCTCTTGGAGTCGATAAATTCAGTTGAGCAGACTGTTCCATACCTACGAGTACAATCGACGTATTTGTTAAATCGATGATTTTAGCTCTATGAGCGGGACATGGTGGGATCGACTCTGTTGTCGTTAAGGTAATTAAATACGTTCTTCAATACTAAAAACCTTGTTGCAGAGTATCGCTGAAGGTCGCGGGATCTCAAATTTAAATGTGGAGCATGCGGCAAAGATTGCTGGGACCGTAAACACGGCTTGTCGAACGGTAATGCGAATAGCTGCACGATTTCAACGAGCTGGAAGACGGCGGACGATGATACCCGAGGACGTGGATAACGCGATTCGTTCACTGGGCCTAACAGTGAGTATTGAGAGAAACGAGAACACAGTTGCTTATGTTTGCTTGATTCCAGCCATCATTCAGTTACGAGAGTAAACGACCGAACCTTCGATACGCAGGTCCACTTTTTAAGAACGCACAAATCAAAGATGATCGTGAAGTTGAACTTGAACCACTGCTTCAAACTCCGTTACCTAAACTACCTCTCGCACCAACATTGCGCGGTATTTTCTGATAAAATACCGATTATATGAACAATCTTTGCAGCTCACTGGCTTGTAATTGATGGCAAACAACCAGCAACGCCTGATAATCCGGTGCCTGAATCTTCACAGTTAGGTAATTTGATGTCCGACCAAGAACCTTCTACCTCAAATGACCAAACGCCTCCACTTCTACGCAATTTGGCTAAGAAAGTTCGAAAAACGGCACAAGTACAAGTCAAAACCACAACATCGCATGCAATTTGTTTGGAACAACAAGTTCTTTTCACTGAAATTATTGAAGCGATTATGGGAAATGATGAACAGAAACGAATTGTATGTTTCTATCGCATTCTATATAAAGACTTCTTGTTTTAGGAAGCATTGAACACTTTGCAAAATGATTGCGGTCTTCAACTTCTTCTCCCATCGTTTTCGATAGCCATTTTGGAAGGAGTGAGTTTTAGAACTATTACAGTTGGTTATTCTTTATTTCAGGTCCGTTGTAATATAGCACAACTTAATTTGGCTTTACTTATCTATCATATGAGAATGTTACAAGCTCTTTCACAAAATAAAAACTTGTCCTTGGATCGAGTAGTAAGTTGCTTGTCAACAATAACGAATCACAAGTTTATTTGACATTTTTAGCTTCACTACCTGTTGCCTGCAATGCTTAGTTGTATTCTCAGCAGAAGAGTCGGAAAGCCCAACGTTGACAATCATTGGCCACTCCGAGAATTTGCTTCTAAATTACTATACAATATTTGCAAGTAAGCAAATAGTGTTTATTCGATTTCGATCATCTGATTGTTAAGAACGAACGCTAATTCCAATACTCAAGTTCGTGTAATTCAAGCACTTTCGGGAGTTTTTACTAAAGGGAACAGCTCGATGACAACAATGTGTGCGGCGGTTGTTGCATTGAAAGATTTCGGAAAAGAGGTTTGTTATTTCTTGTGTGTTATATGGATTAGTTGATTGGATTGTAGGTCATTAACTCCACGGTTGTTCCAATAGCTGAACAGTTAGCAGTCGCCGTTCAGAAGGTGATCGACGAAGACTCGCCCAAAGAAGAGGTACCGGCAGCATTGAAGTTGCGGGACTTGCTGGCTGTAAGTGGATTTTTGAATTCACAAACATTCTTTTTAATAGCTGTGGTATAATGCTCCAGTTCAACCGAATGGAAAGCCGAGATAATCATCGAAAAGCGTTTAACTTGTCTGAACATTGTTGTTGTGTTTTTTAATTGTTTCTCACTAATGCAGGTAAAATGTATGAAAATAAATGCCTGAATAGCATGCTAATTAGTATGTTTTATAAACGACAGTGATCTTTTAAAACACCGGCAGGATAAACTTGAAGATATTCGCCGCAGCCGGCAAAGGTCTCGACTTCCAAATAACTCCAAACTGTTCTATTTATCGCGTTTTTTAAATCGATCAACGGTAACTTGATTGTGACAATCAAACAAGTCGAAAACGGTCGGTTTGCTATCAACCATGCAGACGGACTTGTAAGTGTATTGTTGATCGAAACCAGGAGCATCTCCGAGTTGATCTCGTTGCTTTCTAAAGTGTCGAGATTCGAATGAGTCAACGTTTTGTTCGCCGAAGAAGCCATCGTCTCCAAACCTTGAATCGGTTTGGGTTTAGCTTTTTTTAAGAAAATTTTAAGATAAAGAAAAGAGTTTATGAAGAAAGAAGATAACAGACGGCACATCGGGCGAAAAAAGAGAATCGCGATTAATCGGTTTCGTTCTCGATTTCAAGATCCGATGACTAAAGGGAGGTGTTAACTGAGGTAAAGCAAAAGTCGCTTATACCATTTGGAAACTGAAATAGTTTCGAGGACAGCCACGCGCATTGATCGAAGACAATGCGACTTTTGTAATTGAAATGAAAGAGATGAGTGGAAGCTGAGAAGTGGAAGAGAGCTTACCGTTGCACTCCGGCTGCCCGTTGAAGTCGGCTGATGGTCGTTGAGATAAAAGAGAGTTAGAACTATAATCTAAAAGCGAAAGAAGTAAGGAACGAAGAGTAAAATGGACTTGCCGAATTTAGTGCGCCGACTGTAGAAGATGCGGGCGATGAAGCGATCCAGTCCAAATCTGCAAACAGACGATGATTAGTAGGAAGTAAAAAGAAAATGACTTACCGATGCGGACTGAAGGGTCGCGGCTTTGGATTGGTGAAGACGACGGAAGTTGCGTTGATTTGATGTAAATTTCCATATTCATTTTTGATTTTCGGGGTTCAGTCGTAATTTTGCATAAGCGAGCCGAGTTTGTTTCCATTGGAGAGTGAAAAGAGGAAGGCAAATTGGCATGAATCGCACTCTGTTTTTTCATTCGAAAATAAACACGGAGAAAATCGGTCGCACACAGACAAACTGTTCTAGTAGCTTTTTTGGTTTGGATTATATAGAAATGGAGAGGAGAGGAAATCTTTTATTTGGAAATTCATTTGTTTGTTTTCAGTTCGCTCTTTTTCGCTTTTCACCTCAAAAAATGTCGGATGAGCGAAACAATGTAAGCGCTTTATTTTCACAATTTCTTTACTAATTCCATTTGTTTTAGTGCTCTTCGGATGAGTCGCAGTACTTGGCCCTGCCTTACAACGAATTTGATGTCTTCGTGACCGATATTAACGAAAATGAGCTCACATTGGTAATTATTCTGCTTTATTATTCGTTTTTATTCTGCTTGATTTTAGATTGGTCAAATGTATGAAATCGAAAATTTGAGTGCAGGCAATTTCTCTTGTCCGGCTTTCCCAGTCGATGGCCATATATTGAAGCGAAATTTGCGCTACATGGTGCCGTTGGTCTGCCAATGGGCTGAGAAACCGAACAAGCCGAGCGTCAACATCTGGTTTTAATCGATACTGGTGCACCATTCACTTGTCTCACAATGAAATCGCTGAAGGCAATTTTTGGCGCTAACAAGGAAATTCCTGAAAATGCTTTCTTTGAAATTGCAATCCAGGTTTGCTTTTTTGGTTAGAATTAAATGATTAATTTCGAATTTTTAGGATCAAAGCAGCAACATCCAATGCCGACTTTCGAAGGCACATTACAAGGAAGTTAATATCCTAGGAGCGGATACTTTGAGCGAACTGAAGTTGTGGTTGCGCGGCAATTGGGAAAAGAAAAAGTTCCAACTCTACAAACAATAAATCTAGTCTGTTGTAAGTCTGGATTTAGTTCAATAAATTGTGTTCTCTACTTGGTGGATTTGTTATTTGGAGGATTTTATATTCTTGGCATTGTTTTTTGAAGATCTTTTGTGAGCAGTATCTAATTAGAAGTAGAGTGGTTCAAGTATCGAACAGCGCACAGAAACGAACAGCATTTATGGATGATTAGAACAATCAACAGCACTATGCATAGAAAATTTGAAGTCAGACCAATGGTCACTATCTTGAGTTCGTCTCGCAAGATGTCGTCGATGCGTTGCACATGATCAATGCTCAACAAAACTCCCGGATTGTCTTTCATTTCCGCGGCGTTAATGTCGATTTGCAAATGTTCGCGAATTTCTCGTTCGAAATTGGCACGCTGCTCCGCTTCATCGTACTTGCACTTCTTGCTCTCCATTTTCGCCTTCAAAAATTGTCGAACGTATGGTTTGAAGAGCTCGGTCGTCCATTCCGAGTAGTGCCACGCACGAAACAATCGCGTAACTTTGTAGCCATTGCGCAAAGCTTCGGCCAACTCAAACGTTGTGCCTTCGAAAACGAACGATCGTTGGTGTGAGTTGTGTTTGCAGTTGAAAGCCGTCTCCTTGTTCGTCATGGTGATCTGCTCATGAGCACATGTTCGACACAGTGGGAACACGAGAAAATGCCCGACTCTCAACGGAAGAACGGGAAGACGTAGACGTTCGGGCGGCAAAACGACACACTTGATCATTCCCTTGTATGGAATCTGCTCCGGTTTTGTCCACGGATTGCTGCTCAAGTCCTCGTCTTTAACCACAATCTCGGGATGATGCAGCGGAAGTTCGGCAGTGAACTGTTGAAAGGAATACCTAGAAATTCGCGAATATTTGCTTCAACTTTTAACTTACATTGATTGAATGTCGTAAAAGACAATCTCCGTATCGGTATCCGCTTTCGCATACATTTCCACAGGTCCACATCGTCCACCTGAAGCCTAGGCTTAAAAAGATTCAAAAATCAAAACTAACCAAAGAATGCGTTGCGTGGAGTTATTGGACCCTCGTCGAAACAGTTCTCAAAGAACTCACGCATTTCTCGATTCTCTTTCAATTCCCTCTCAATTTCGCATGTCCACATCACTTGAACTTCAAAAGCTTCGGTCAATGTTTTCAACCGTTGCGCCTTAATCTTTTGATTCGCCGTCGCCGTCCGACCATTGGGCAACAAATCCGACTCTTCGTAACAGTCGAGGTGTCCGTGAAAGCTGAATCTACGTGTTTAGAACAAAAAAAATTCGCCTACTAGCATCCGTTGATTTCCAGAGCCAAAGGCTTTTGTCCATCGCGTTCGATTACCGCGTCCACGCTGTAGCCCATGTACTTGATTTCTCCACCGGCCGAGTCTCGATGGCGAATGGAAAGAGTGGGATTGTTGTGCGCAAACCATTTGATGTATTTTAACGCAATCGACGACTGACGAGTCTGATCCTCGTATCCGGTCTCCGGCACAACAGCAATCGTATTCTCCTTCAGAACGTTGGTGCGAAAATGCAAATGCAACAGGAAGCAATCGTCGTTGCATTCTCAATCATGTCGATCGAAGTCTCATTCAAAAAGATTTGACGAAACGCCGCCACAGCGTGCATGAGAATGATTACATCGTTTCGACCGTACTCCTCCAATTCTGTCTTCAAATCAAACGGTGTGTTGAGATTTTCCGTGTAGTAGTTCAGGAACTTGGCGTATTTCTTTTCCGTCATGCAATCGACCGAATAATATTCCATTGGCGGCAAATAAGGCAACGGATTGTTGTAGTTGCATCGTTTATTCCAAAGGTATGGAAACCATTGTTTCTCCTCCACATCCAAATTGAAAGTTGACGGCAAGTCGGAGAGTGGTAGCGGAAAGAGAAGATAGGAGTCTTTGAAGATGAGCGATCCCCCATTCCGATGCTTCACAACAACTTGGAAAATTTTGTTGCCGTGGGCCACGATTTTCTCGATGTCGATTTTCTGTCGAACCAGTTCGCCAATGATCAGAATCAAATCGAAGCGAGAGGCGTAATGAGCCAACGCATAGACGCGCATCTTCTTCACATTCGACAGTTTGAGTAGCCATTGTACAAACTTCTCCAGTGGCTTTTCACAGCCCGCTGCTTCATTTCAAGTTTTGATTCGTTTGTACGTTCCACAGCACTGGCGGAAACCATCGGTTTTCCATTCACCCGTGTCCAGGCATTTCGTACAGGTGGAGTAGGCAGCCGCAAAATTGACAATGTGTTTAAATGTTAAATCCGGCTGTTGATCTTCTTGACGTGTCTCGAAATCGTAGGACACAATTCGCGGTGGAAGTTCTGTCGTTTTCTTGGGTGCTGTTGTAGTGATGTAACATTTGCCGTCGGCGTGATATTTCTTGCACGTGAAGCAAAATTCAACGTTGCACTTGTGCTTGCGAACTTTTGTGTTGTAACATTTGCCACAATGCAAACAAAAACGGTACATTGCACAAATCCGCCTCTCGATGTGAGATTGAAAACAATCGTAATTGGAGAATGTTTTGTTGCATTCTCCGCACGGGTAACGCATTCGTTTTCCGTCTTCATCGTATTCAATGGCGCATGGACGATCGATTCCGACTCTCGCACAATACGTACACTTGCGTTTACAAGTTGACGTGTGTCGTTGCGCATCGGCGAACGATGAACAACAATCGATGCAAAAATTCCGAATGTTGAAAAACTTTCGAATGTTCAAAATGACATCACAGTGATCGTCGTGGTAATACAATAGAAGATCGTGAGTCAGATTGCTGATTTTCCCCTGATAAAAGGGTTTGAAGTTTGTTCGCGAGTCGAAAACAGTGATTCGAATTCGACGAATCAAAAGCTCGCCAGTGTCGCGTCGGCTACGTCCATATTTTCGATTGTAAAAACTTTCGATGAGTGGCAGCCATTTGGTCACATCATGAGATTGCTGATCCAGCGGATAACGCAAACCATCGGCACGCAACTCCGCAATCATCTTATCCAAACGAGCCGGATTGTCACGCAGGTATTTGCGCTGGACTTTGGTTGACAAGTCCTTCAAAGCAAAAAAAGTGCAAATTCCGCCGCTCGAAACAAACATGCTCCGTCGGGAGAGAAAATATGGAAAACGCCAAACTCATCTTCTTTGTGGCCATCGACACACCGGCCTCCGCCGTTGCGCGAACCATAGACAGTGATGCTGAGTTCCATTGGCTGTTGGTAGATGTTGAGCTCACGGTGGGATTGCTCAATCTAAAACACGCGGATTAAGCGTATTAATTTCGACTCTACCTGATCCCATGCGTGCATGAGTGCATCAACATTGTTTTGTTCCAAGGGGCGAAACGAAACAAACAGCGGCCTTTCCAATCCAGCGGCGTTGATACGAAATCCGATTTTCAACGGATTAATTCCACGATCACGAGCGGATTGGAGTGCTTTGTCCATAACGTGAACAACTTGTTGTTTCATGGCGGCGTACGGTGTTTCTCCTTGATCCAAATCACGAATAGTTGCTTCCTCCGTGTATCGTAGAAGCACACCCAATCGAGACGAGTATTCGATTTGACGATTGTGTACGGTAAAATTCGGCATTTTTCAAGCGCGAAATGGACGTCAATCGAGACCGAGCAAAAATCGTAAAGTGATCGCGATTGTTGCATTTTGGACCACCGGAGTCGAGATTAATTGTTTTTGGCCACCGGGGTCGTGATTAATCGTTTTTGGGCAACAGTCACGGATTTTAAAACAACTGGTGCCGATTTCATTTGTCACTGAGTCTATTCAAACAGTTGGTTGACTTTTTTTCCTCTGATATTTGAAATGGTAAGTCGACCCGATAAAAAAACCTGAGTTTGTGTTCAGTCGGGACAAGACGCGCAACGTCCTTTGGACTACGATGCTTCCGAGAGCAGTCATGATTCGTGCTCACCTTCCAACGACAACAACGCACAATTCATCTTCTCTTCTCCACCTGTAGCCATGGAGATTGGTCCACGTGATAGTGGATTTATGATCAAAATTCCGTCTCATTTGTTCGATCAAAAGCGCAACTTTTGTTGCTACTTTTCGTTTACACGCAAGTAAGAGAGAGAGTTGTTGTCCATTTGTTGGTCATTACCTGTTTACAGCAATAAAATTGTTATTTCTGTATTCTGTGCTTTATTTGGAGTCGAATGATAGTAATTTTGTTCAAATCGGTTCAGTTTCCATTAACCGACTGCTTGTGATCTCAGTGGGATTTTCGAATTCTCGACGCTGTTTAGCGTCGAATGAGCCTAAGAACACGGTGATTGCCGCGGGTTTCCATTTATGGTCATTACCTGTGAACAGGTAATCAGTGTTGAAAGTGTGATTTCTGTTCCCGTGACCAAATTTGGAGTTGAATGATACCAATTTTGTACAGATTCGGAGACTTTTGTATTTTCACGCATTACCTGTGCGTGTGATTGCGCGTCGTCACGCGCCTTTTGGCGGCATTTTTTCCTTTTGTCGGTATTTTTCCATTTATGGTCAATACCTGTGGTTTTTGTGCATGTTTCTGCCTAATTTGGTGTTAATTAATGACAGGTTATGATTACAGTGATAATTATGACAGGTGCCGTACAATAATGATTAATTGTTTTTTTATTGATTTTCTATCGATTTTCTTATGGGCAATACGTAATAGACTACTGTCGGTAAAATCTCGAATCATCGGCCAGTAGTTCAGAATGATATTCGACAGTCGGCGAGTTTGATTGCTTTGTACGATTATAGGAAAGTTGTTTGCTGACGATGAAGAACCGAATTCACCAAAAGACATCGACGACATCGTTGGCAAAAGCGAGAACTCGGTATTCAGAGGCGTTTTCAAGGAAGAGACAAATGCAGAAGAAGAGGAAACACTAGCCGTGAGTGTTCAAGGCGGCGAAGATCTAAAATCAAGACGCTTTAGCATAAACGTCCATTGTTATTTGTTTGTAAATCGAATGAAAACGATTGTAAATTACGTTGATTTGGTTTTTGACCACTTGTTTGCAAGACCGCACCTTGATTCCACGAAAAGAGGTGAGTAATGTGTAAAAAATAGTTTGAATTGATGCGACTCAGCATTCCAACACACAAGTGACTGTAATTATTAGCGGCAACAAGCGGGTCGAATTAGAAGGCTGAAGTGTTTCCACTCGTCAACCCGCGGAAGGAAGAAACTTTTGAACTTATTGTTTGGTATTGTTCCGCGTATTTCGGATTGTCTTTCTTCTCATCTCCATTTCGGATTGTTTTCGTAGGTTGCCCGTTCCTCAGACAAACATTCAAACTGATCGTCGGGTTTCATATGCTCGTGTATCATCAGTTGTTGGAATGAGATTGTTGTTTTTCGTGATGTTCCTAATTGTTGTCCAACTTATGGGTATCAAGATAGATGCTAAACGTCTATCTAATTGGTAACTGTAATGTCACTTTAAAGCTACTTGAACATTTAGGCGTGTACGTGCTGCCCCTGCTTGGAATCCCGAAGAAGAAGAAACTGTAACTCGGGAACCGACTGTGAAACGACGTTTCTTTATCACTCCTCCAACTTTTCCACCATCGCCTCGCAATCCGCCTATCGATCCCAACGAAGAATTCGACGATAAGACGGCTCTTGATCGTTCTCGAGAATCCGAAAGTTCAGAAGTTATTCCAACAACCGAAACCACAAACCTTCGAATTGTTCCGTTCAAATCTAATCGGCATTCAATCCTACCAATTCCTCCGCCTATCTTTAGTAGTGAAATTGACGAAGAAGAATCTTCAGGCGAAGACATCTCCCAAAACGTTCAGGAATCTAAAGAAATGCCAAGAGAAATACTGTTTCCTACTCCATCATCACGTTTACCTCCTCATCGGAAACCCCAAGGACCACCGGGACATAACCATCAGTCGGCAAAACATCGTACTCATTCAATAGAACAATCGTCTGAATGGATACCGCAAGAGCGGACAATCACTCGAATCAGACGACCTCGACCGCAATCCAAGAAGCTTCTTCCACCGCCGATCATGATTCTTGAATCCGAAGAAACTTACGAAGATCCATCTTCTGAAAGAGTTCAATTAATTCAATCAACTCCGTCGCCAGTTATTCGAATTCGACGACCAACAGAAGAATTCGCTCGACATAAACATTCGAAGAAGAAAAAGAAACAATTCGAATCAAAATCTTCAAGTTTTGAATACACACGTGATCGTCCAGTTAAACTTCCACAACCCAAATCTCTGGAACAAAAACTTCCGCCTTACGAGCCGATTATTGTCTCCAAACCCGCAGATCCAAAACCGATTCGTGTTACAACTAAAATGACACCAATTGTAATTGAAGAAGTTGAGATCCCGGACGATTTGATGGAGGAACTGATTCCTCACAACACTCCAGTTCCCGTGGTTTACGAGCGACTGATTTTACACAAATCCTCCGGTACATCAAATCAACGGTACTTGAGGTAACTGTTATACTTTGAATTATCTCAACAAACTTGTTTCAGAGCATATCGACCTACAGAATATGATGAACAAATCGGTCAACAACTCATGTCAACTACTCTAACACCTTCGACTCGCGCTACAAATTCGCGTCGTTTTATCTCGAAACAACAGATATATCGTAACCGTAAACCCCGCAGTCGATTTATTTACAGCACAACAACCGCAGCACCTGATTCATGGCCTTACGAGAAACCGACGACGAAATTTTCTTTTCCAAGACGAACGACCTTCAGCCCCGTTCGAGTACGACAATTTCCCAGTGGTTACCAACGTCAGTTAGCCAAACACTCGTTTCATGGCTATGCGACTTGAAGAAGACCGGACACTAGAATTAGTTGATCTGTTAGTTGGATCTCATTAGTTTTCGATATGAATGATGCTCATGTTTTGGACTTCAATAAACTTTTTTATCTCGAAATTGAAAGCACAGACTATAAAGTTCATTTGGTCGAACGGTCGTCCACTCGTCAGTGCGTTCCGATTTTTTGGCGTGGTGTTCGCTTTTACTTTTCGTCTCAATTCGCTTTTTGATTAAACGGGTTTGCCATCACAGTTGAGTTCTTTTAGACTCCCAACATCAAAATGCTTAGCTCCAATTTGTCGAAATCGTTTGTCCGTTCGTTTAGCATGAGTAGTCCCGTTTTCAAATCCATCAAAACGGTTGCAATTGTTGGATCAGGTTTGTTTCTGTTGTTGTGATTAACGCCTTCAATTTATCTTAGGTCTCATGGGCAGTGGAATCGCACAAGTGAGTAGGGTGAACAAACGGTAGTCTATATTCAGTAGCTTAGGTGAGTGCACAAGCCAAATTGAATGTTGTTCTAATCGACCAGAACGAACAAATTTTGGGAAAAGCACAGAAAGCGATTGACAAATCACTTCGACGCGTTGCAAAGAAGAAATTCGCTCAAGACGAATCGGTTATTTGAACCTTATATCAATGTTTAGAAGGAGTTTTAGGAGCAACAGAAATTTGTTGACGGAACGCTTCAATACATCAAAACAACTTCGAATTTGTCGGAAGCTGTTAAACAGGCGGATTTGATTATTGAAGCGATCGTTGAGAACATTGAAGCAAAACAAAAACTCTTTGAACAAGTGGAGAAAGACGCTCCACAAGATGCGATCATTGCAACTAACACGTAAGTCCGAATTCATTACACATTTCTATTTCTCATTTACAGATCATCATTACGCTTGGTTGATATCAGCGCCAAAATGAAGCGAAAAGAACAATTTGGAGGTCTTCATTTTTTCAATCCGGTACCTGTGATGAAACTTCTGGAAGTTGTACGCGGCGAAAAGACCACCGATGACACTTTCGATTCGATGGTCAAATACGGCGAAACTGTCGGAAAAACTACGGTTGCTTGCAAAGTCAGTTCTAATCATAATCCTTGTAGCTGAGTTCACTTTTAGGATACTCCTGGTCAGTGATATTTAAAATGGGAAGCTAAAAAGTATACATTTAGGATTCATCGTCAACCGTCTTCTTGTGCCACAGATGTACGTTAAATACACTTTTATTCTTAATGGAACTTTCAGGTACGAAGCTTTGCACATGGCTGAAAGAGGTGATGCAACGGTCAAAGATATTGACACGGCAATGAAATTGGGTGCTTCTCATCCAATGGGACCATTCGAACTCGCTGATTACGTTGGATTAGACACGGTGAAGTTTATTCAAGACGGTAGACAATCTTTTCGCGTATTCGAACTCGTATCTTAAGGTTGGCGTAAAGTGGATCCGAAAAATACGTTGTTCCGCGAATCAAAGCTGTTGAACAAATTGGTTAGCGAAGGAAAGTTAGGAGTCAAAAGTGGTCAAGGATTCTATTCGTATACGAAAAATTAAACGGATATAGTTGTGTAGTCATGTGAACAATAAAACTCTCTATTGCTTGTATCGTCCAATTTGATCAAGAGAACGAAGTTGCAAAGAATTCTGATCGCAAAAACCTTTTTGAACATTTTTGCGTTGTGTATTCCACCACGACTTTCTGCATCGAAGAAAACAAAATCGGGGGTTTTGGGGACAAAATTTTAGTTTCCACCGACTTGTCTAATATTTTCTGTTGTTAATTAGCATAACGGTTTTCAATTTTTCGTGGTTTGCTGTTTTTGCGTGTCCATGGACAACATGATCGCTGAAGTCAATCAAAGCTTTTAGAAATCATCAGTAAGGTGTCAATCAATTCTTTTCGCTTTCACATTCTTCACACGATGGATTGTAAGTTTCACGCTCTCAGATGAACGTTGATTATGATTATAGCGTTCGCTGACTTCAAGAAAGCAATCACTGGTGTTTCGTTGGATAAACGTCGCGAGATTTTGGCTTCGCTGGTCAATCTGATGAAGGAAGATAAGAAGTTGGATCATTTTCGTCCACAAGCATTGAAGTTGCGAAATGCCGACTGCATTCGAAGTCTTCCACCACCGGTTAATCAAGTGTTTTACACGTGGAAAGAATTGCAATACACGGACGGATTACCTTCGACATTCTCGCCGGGTCCAAAGACTACGGGACCGTCGTTCGCTCCGAATGGCACCGTTTCATCGTCGCCAAAGACGTTCAACGAGCCACCAATGTCCGCGACCACTCATTTTACTTTTGATTTTCCCGATATCCCAACACCTATTTCTCATTTCAAGTAATCTTTCACTTCTTCAATACAGTCATCTCATTCAACATAATCATCTTTCACAATGTACTTCGTCTATTGTATAATGTATTTAGGAAATTCTGTTTCAAATTATCTCATCTTCTGACCTTACTCTTCACTCTCTTATTCAATTTGTCTGACAATTCTTCGTTAAAAAATAAACTACTGAAAGTACACCCGAATTGGTCGTCTAAGTGCATTTCGGAGGGTGCAGTTCGGGCCCATTGGCTATTTCTCATCAATTTCAGTCACTCGCTCGTTTTGTGGATTTCGTTCTTAGGATTTCGTTGCAGTGTACTTAATTTATTTCCTATTTCAGGTGGAAAAGTCGTGGCTCTGGACTCAGACTTCAAGATGGGTGAAAACCTTGCTTTTGCATATCGATCAGCAGAAGGCGTTTTTCTCAAAAAAGGAACCAAAGAAAGTAAAACTATTTTGGAGAAAGAGTTGTGAGTTTCATCGACTGTTCGGCGAATGAATTCGAAATTCCAGAGATCCATGCCAACAAATCTGCCGTTCCATACAGTTCAGTAACGATGGTCAATACTTTGCGTATTGCGATTCGGCGACGTAAGTTCTCGTTTGTGTACTTTCATGGATCAGGATTTAGGACTACGTGCATAAAGACTTCGAATGCCGAGGAAGTATTCTCGCATCCGTTGTCCAAAACGTCGAAAATGGGCTTCTCGCCAAACAATTCAACGTTCGTTACTTGGGAACCGTATGTTGTTTATGGAATGAGAAAAAATCCGGACGGTTCGGATAAAATCCCCGATCCAAACCTGCGCTATTTCAACGTTTCAACCGGACAAAAAATCAAAGATTTCATAGTAAAGAATCAGGTAAACAAACGGCTTGTACTCGATTGAGATCAATGTTTCAGAGTGGATGGCAACCGCATTTCACGAGCGACGACAAAACGTTTGTGATCATCGAGAATTCAGAATTGCACTTCTACCACACAAAGGAGCCGGGTATGTGAATGGATACAATAACTGTTGAAAACAATAATGTTTAGAACGTTTCTATAACAAAGGAATAATCAAAGGTATCTCGGCTATGGCCATTTCTCCTGGACAAGATCCTATAATCGCTTGCTGCGTTACACCCAAAAAGGTTTTTCTCATTAATCCAATCATAAAAACAATCTTGACTTTAGGGTGAACCTGCTTCTGTTCAACTTCGGAATTTCCACGACGATCTGCAGGTGATTTGTCGTCGTACTGCTTTCCAATGTGATTCGTGTAATTTGACTTGGAATTCAAAAGGAAACGCGTGTTTGGCACAAACAAGTGTCGAGGTCGATAATACTGGTAACTCGTACTACGGAATCAGCAACTTGTATCTGCTCACGAAGACAAACAACGATTTTCAAGTTCATTTGGATAAACAAGGTCCCGTTCACTCGCTTCAATGGTCACCCAATGGCAATCAGTTTGTCGTTTGTTACGGCTTTATGCCATCTAAGGTAAAAGAAATTAGACAACCTTGTAGTTCGTTTAACTTTCAGACTGTGCTATTCAATTTAAAAGCATCACCCGTTTGGAATTTGGGCGAAGCGTTTCGCAACGAAGTTTACTTCAATGCGTTTGGTAATATTCTTCTCACTTGCGGTTTTGGAAACATTGCCGCCGGAAAGATTGAAGTCTGGGATGCGGAGAAACAAACTGAAGTTGTTGCTCTTGAAGTCCCAAACACCACTTATTTCGAATGGGCTCCCGATGGTCAACATTTCATGACGGCCACTACTGCTCCGCGATTGCGAATTGATAATAACTACCGTGTGTGGAAGTATACTGGTCAAATGGTGTGCGAGAAGTTACTATTTCGTGAGGGAAAACACGTTGAGTTGCTTCAAGTTTGCATAACAATCATTGTGCATTTAATGAGAAGAGTTTTCAGATCATGTTCAAGCCCATGCCCAACGTGTATTCTAAGTTTGCGGTTCAACAACTGACCGCCGATGATCGGAAGAAGTTGATGACAATGAAGGCGCCAAGTGCTGAGCATCCCGTGAATAATATGCAGAAGGTTGGAATAGTCAGTCAAAACAGTCGCTACGTTCCCCCAGCTCTTAGAAAAGGTGATTGGATTGACAGTTAGGTAAACAAGATTTCGTTTAGGCAACAATCCCACTGCGTCTTCGTCTCCCAACGGACTTGCAGCAACAGTGCCCAAGAAACAGGTTTCGGAAACTGAAAAGAAGCGCAGTCAATTGGCGAAGAAAGTGAACGAAACGAAAAAACTACAAAAGCGTCTTCAGGACGGTGAAACATTGGAGAAGAATCAAATGGACAAGTTGGATCGTTTGGATTCAATGTTGGCCGAATTGGAGAAGTTGGAGTTGGCCGTGAAAGAGGAACAGTCTGCATAAGCCCAAGAAGATGCCGGTTAACATTTCAACACTCCCGCTACACTCCCGATCTTTTTTTATCTGACGATATTGTTTGATAACGTCGTTATTATCTTTTTTATTTTTGTAATTGGGTAAATTTGTTTGTTGTTGTTTTCTCGACGAAATCGTTTTGAGTTTTTGCCCTCAAGTGTTGAGTTGATTGTCGCTTGAAATTCGATCTGTGGTTTGCAGAAACGAAGTCATACGATTGAACTTTTGACGCTCAAACGTCGCAAAAAACAGCGGTCAATTAATGGCATCGGGAAGATCGGTTGAGTAATGAGGAAGGGCGTTCAAGTGTGAACGAATTAATTTTTTCATTGAGCCAAACAGTTGGGTTTCTTTGTTCCGAAATATAACAGCGGCAGTTTTTTCGTGGATTGTTGGTCATTCTGACAAACGGGCGCTCGAAGACGCCCGGCACCACGATGCCACTGCCCAAGCTCGTGGAATGCGATTGAGGTACATAAACCGGTAGTTAAACGAGATCGAGACATCGAAAACTCATGAAATCGAAAGTTAGAGCGGGAATTCGATTTCGATTCGGTCGCCATTCAAAAGATCAGCAGCCGATGTTTTGAGTTCGTTTGGATCGGACAGCACATTAATTCTCATGAGTGGCATTCAGTTTGCAAACTCGTGAATTTGAGTCACATTGAAGATCACGTAACCCGACATTGTCGCGTGCCACTCGCGGTTTACTCCGACTTTGATAAGCTGCTTAAGTCTTTTGATCAAACGAACGTTCTTGTTTTATCAGCTGTTGCGTTTTTCTTGTCGTCGGAACTTCCGCAAGTGACCTAAATGCTGTCGGTCAGCAATTAGACCTCGTATTTTCTTTGTCACAATTCTTCTTTGACTAATTGCAAGACGTTGCATCTGCGAATTAATTTCTGCCCGCAATTTTGTTTTGCGTGAATCTTCAGCTGATTCCTATAAGCGAGGTTTCGCGAACGGATTAGCGGAACCAACACGTTTGATTACGCACATCTCATTACCGTCACAGGTGCTGAGCGACAAACTCAACAATCCCAGATGATGATCGAGAGGAGGCCATGAAAACCAAACACTCAACCAATGGCTTTGATCGCATTCTTTTTGTTTCTCGGCCGGAAGACTCATTCCAAGCAAATTTGTCGACATCACCACTCAACACTAGAGGGCCAATGCTTTTTCTTTTAAACTTTTGACTTGACAGCCGCGGTTTTCCTTAAAATATCCGAATCGTTCGCACTTTTGCAATTGTCGAGAGCTTGCGCAGACTCCCGTGAGTTTTAAAGACAATTGCACTGAAGTGTTGGGGTTTTCTTGAAATTTCCACTTAAAATATTCTAACGGTCAAGTGTCTAGCGTGATTATTGCCAGTGTTAAAATAGAAAAACGTGTTGAAATGAATTGGATTGGTATTCACGAATGGGTTTCAGCGTTTGCCACAATGCCGACGGCAAGTAAAACAGATGAGTCGAAAGCGGTCGATTCGGAGGCTAAGAAGTCGACAGCAAATGAACTGAAAATCTTCAAAACACGGTGAGTCAAACGGTTTTTTGTCAAATCGGCTGTTCGAACTTCAGAAAAGAGATAAAGGAAAAGGTGTCTGATGAGAAGAAAGCACCTGAGAAATCGACAGAGAAACCAAATGCTGAACCGAAAACCACAGAAACGAAACCACGTCGACCACGACACCGATCACCCACCAAGTTACTCCAACGGCTGCTGAGTCCGACAAGATCGAGTGAAGCCAAAATCAAAACTCCAACACCGAAGAAATCCAAAGCGAAAAGCAACGCAGAAGCCAAAACAAAATCGACCAGTGATGTCAGAGACATTCAGTAAGTAATCAGTTCTGAGTCATTAATTTGACTCATTTCCGTCATCAGTCCCAAAGAAATTTTGGGCATCTGGTGGGACCGAATGTATTGAATTTTGTTTTCTCCACATGTCGCCAATGACATTTCTCGATCTGTGGCTTCTGCCAATCGAAATCGTCTTTGCGCGATAACCCTCAGATTTTGCTGTGAACTCATGGTGGTCCGCTCGTTTTTATCGACCGCTCGGATCATAAACTCGCGGGTGTTTGTTTGCTTGTTATCACTTCCGACGGTTTGAATAGTTGAGAAATTTGGACAAAAAATTGAAATTTGAAGTTCCGATAGAAACGGTCTTTAGACCGCACGGTCATTTTTTTCGTCCTTGGGCTCATAGTAAGACCTGAAGTACACACACATTTCGTTTGTTTCATGAGGTGTGAAGAAGTGGATTGCGATCAAATTGACAATGCGACAACAACAACGAACATCGCGCGTTACTTCTTCGTTTGACTTTGTGCGGTTTTGTATGAACGGACGAATACGAATTTTTTTATCGAACACGTTGATCGATTTGTCTTCTTGCAGGCCACCGCCAACCATTGAACCGGACCCCGAGGAGAACGCTTCGAAAGTTGCTTTGAAGTCCGACTCGTACGAAAGAACCTCGCGCACGTTGGTGATGCGTCGACAACCTCAGAAGGAGCAGTGTGATGTTAAGGTTGTGGCACGTAAGAAACGAATGTGAGTTTACCATCAAACTCTGGGGTCAATTCGAAAGTATTGAGTTTCTAAGCTGTCAATATTTCGATTCTGATGTGCCGCTTCGGACAGGAAGATCGAATTTCCAGGGTGTCGGTTTCAAATCAAAGTTTTTTCGACTTTAATAGTGAAATCATGGGAATCTGAACATAAAAAGCACGCGCACTAACAAAGAAACAAAAATCGCCGTTTATAGCGTCCGGTCATTCGGGAATGTCAAAGCGGCTTAAAAGCTCTTCGGTATGTTTGCAAACCATTGCTCCAGTTTGATCGCCAGCCGATCGACCTTTCAGGTCTCTGACCATTAGACGGTTTTGGGAAAAGATGAACAACTGTATGGTCATCTTTGTTCGGCCGCTATGATTCGTTCGATGACTTTTTGTTTCCTTTACGCGCAATCTCCAAACTTCGAGATGCCGCAATGTTGAACCGGTTATTGAAAGTGGAATAAGCGGACAAGAGATCTCGAAACCGAGCGGTTTAATTGGTTTGCTGTTGTCGAAGATGATGACCACGATTTCATGCCCATTCGCGCGATCTCTGTCGTTTATAATCCGAAAAAGCAATTCGTCAAATTTTCCGTTTACTCACATTGTCATTTTTTGCGGCTCATTGCGCTGTTTACCGTCGAAGAAAAAACGTCTGAACGATCCCATCAAATTGACATTAAGCGATTCGTTTCGCTCAAACTCTCGAGATTCCAAAGCCCATAGCTTCGAACTGTTCGGTTTTTGTTGAGAACAAAGTGAATGTCAAGGCCAATCGGCATCCACTAATTAACTCCACTCGTTTCGTTCATTTCTTCTTGCGAATCAAGTTGATTAGCTGCTGTTTGAATACATGATCCCGTTCGATGAGCGCATTTTATGTCGAGAACGGCAACCTCCGGCTTCTCAGCAATCGGCTTCTTCACGGCAAATTAAACAATTGGGTTGGCGCGATCAATTTCCACGCTTCCGAAGAGGCGTTTCGATTGAATTTCGAGGTTTCGAACAAAGTCGATGAGGCTGTTGACGCGTGTGTTTGACGTGCAAATCGTGTTCAAAACATTCGTGTCATTTCGGTTTAGCATCACATTTCACGAGCGTCCATTCTCCTCGCGCGTCCTTACGTTTACCTCCGCCTTCTTATCATCGGCGAGGAATCGACTCAAACTTTTTCTTCGCAGTTTCTCGACCTTTTGAGTTAAAATGGAGTTCTTTTCCACGATTGACCGTCGACCTCGACAATACAAAAGAACCATTGGGGCGTCTTGTAAACAACGTCCGCTTATTCAGCGCTATCGGAGTTTGATGTGAGTGCTCCGATCCAATTGGCCAAATTGGCTGTCGAAGTTAATTGGGACTGACATATTTGGGACCAATACAAACACTCCAGCAGACTAATTTGTGGTTATTTCAGGAGTGTGGACAGTAGTGCGAAATCACGACCAAATGAATTCTTCTACACGGACCTTATACCAAGAGCTTCAGTCTGTGGAACTTTCACTCTCGACAGACCGAAGAAATTAGCCGACGGAGTCCTTGGAAATTCAGTAGGTTGAATTCTTCATTTTACTCTGGGAATCGATGGCAATTTACTCGCAAAGAGCGATGGCGATCAGTAGGCGCTTCCGCTCGTTGATTTCGATCAGCAGTTGACGAGCGAAAACGAGTGGACGTCTCGTTTGTTGAAAGGGCGCGAAAATAGAGCAAATGGGCGACTTAGTTTTTGTATTTTAAACGTTCGTAAAGCGGACATGAAACCCGGGATTCATATCCTTTCACAAAATTTTTGATTTCAAGAAAACCATTTCGTTTTAGCCGCGTAGTCCGGGACTTGTTTCCTTGCAGCCCTCAACAGTTGGATCTCTAGGTACTCGCTCGATGTCTTCACACCATCTCGTCGCTCAACATTCAACGCCTCCAATCACTACTTCCGCTTCAACTTTGACTCTACGAGCAAGCTCACCGTCAACACAACAAATCGTTGATCTCGATGTGGATAACGTCTTGGCGTCTTTGTCAAACACACCCACGGCATCGATTAATTTGCCAGCTTCTGGTTCAACAACAAGTACATTGGCTAAATTCCCTGCTACACCTTCCGACACTTCACCAACGAGCAATCCAACAACACCGATTGCCGATAATGAAGACAAAACTCCGACGGCTGATGCCCAAGATGCAATGGTTGAATCGGTTCATGCAAAAACAGCGTCGTTGGCCAACAAACTTTCTCGCTCTTTCTTCGACTTAACTCACGGCTCTAGTGATCGTTTGGCACGTTGGAAATCGAAACTTCAACAATACGGACAACAAAGACAACGATCAAGTGAAAAAGAGCAGATGTCTCCATCAAAGTAAGTTTACTGTCTGCAATGAACATTGAAAGGACTTAAAAAGTAAACAATATGGTGAATGCGAATTGATTCTCAGCTTGCGTTCGTTTTTATACGTTTTGCGTGTTTTGGAATAATTTTCGAAAGCACTGCGGGAGTCATCAGTCACAAAAAACGGGCCTTCCACAACCAACTGTGCGAATTCATGATGCCCATCAAGCAAAGAATCCGCTTCTACGACCAGAGGGGCAGCTAAACGAGTCGCGCGTTTCCTTTTGATCCGAACGAGTCTTCTCCACCGCGATCATTCACTTTCGAAGGCCGTTGAGAGGCCGAGTAGTCAGTTGGTATCGCGCACACACTCATTTTTGTCCCAAAGGAGTTGTGGCCATTTGCGATGGGATTGTCTTGGTTGACAAGGCGTTTAACGTGAGTTTCCATTTGTCGCTTGCCTTTGTTTATTTCGGTTAAAATGCATTGAAAATGAAAGGGATTTTGGGTTTCAATTAACCAAATCGGCAATTTGTATCCCAATTGTTGCTTTAGCGAACAGCCGTGTGGTCAATTTAAAGTGTCGAGAATAGCCGAAGTGTCCATTTTTTGTAAAGTTTAAAGGGCCATTTACGTTGCTCGAAGTTAATTTGTTCTCAACTCGACTCGAATTTCAACGGTCCGGCAGTGTAGAGGGCGAATTTGAAAAATGTCCGCCAAATCTCCGGCTTCACAGTTGTCGTTTTGATTTGTTAAGAGAGAGAGGCCGTAGGTATTCTTGTTGCCGATAGCGGTCAGCACTTTTCAATACGAACACCATTTTTGGCTCCGACTTTTCAATCGGCCGTTTCGTTTGCGGTCGTTGAATGCAATTTAAATTGGTGACCTTTAGAATTGATAGTCACGCGGAGTGCAACTTATCCGACACGCACTCCCCCACCGCCATTGATGCGATTGAGTTAATTAGCGAGAATCGAAAGACTTTCTTCCACTTCATCACTGGGTCCCGACTTTTATTTGTTGCAGTAAAACATATCCGGGTCCCCGATCGCTCGTCATAAACTGCAGTTTTTTCGTCTCTTTTGCTTTCGGTCGTTATGATCTGGCGGAGATCCAATTTGCACTGTTGAACAGCGAATATTCTTCTGAGCCAAATTGGATGCGTTTTTAATGCGGTCGTTTAATGTTCGTATAATCTCAAGTAACTTCACTACATTCTTTGATAGAGTGATCAAGAAAAGTCTTCAAATGCTCTCAATTTTCAGGCGAATGGCGTCTCTTGATGGCAGTGTTCCTGGAAACGATGTGATTGTGGACTGGAGAACCGAAACCAAAACTCGTCGTAATCCTCCACAAGCCGCTCCAAGACCTTTGCACACGTCACGTTCAGCAACAAATGCACTGTGTCATGGATTATCGTTGGAATCTTCGTTACCGTCTCAACAACCGACCAACGTTGCAACCGCTACGTTTCCAAAAGCCTTGCACAAAAGGTCAGTTTCTCACAGATGGTAGAGAAGCGTTAAGACTGCTACTTGATTTGTTTATTTGCCCTCAATTTCCGTTTCAAAGATCGAAATCGGACGTCCACTTGTGAATTTGTCACCCACTTTTGCATATTGTTTGGACAGCTGTGTTAAAGCAACAAGCCGATTGTTTGATTTTACGCCTTTCCGACGGATCATGTTGCCTTTTCAATTCATGTTCTATCAATCGTCGCATGTTGTCCAAACATCTTTCTTGTATTCACCCGGACAATTATGGATTGTTTCTTTGGGTTAATCTTTGGCTTATGACTCCGCGAGTAGTCGTCTTGTAAGTGCGTGTTTCTGCACGAAAATGGTCCAGCTGTTCGACCCATCCGACGTGTTTATTGTCTAATCCAAGGACCGCAATGACCTCCACTTTTTATTAACAAGTTTGCTGTTTCTCGTTAATCTCACACTTCCGAGTTGGAGATCGTGACCTCCCCAAACTTGTTGTTTCTGTGAGTTGTGGCCATTGACTCGACCGGTCACAGGGCGGATATCCGAACTTTTCGTTTTGCGTGTTCAAATCGCCAAATCGTATTTCCATTTCCGAACATTGTGAAACTGGAAACGAAGAAATGAGTTTTAGAAACATGAAAGTTGAGCAGAAAATGGACTGCAGCTTTTCGAATGCATTTAACAGAACGATGAGCTTACTAATTGAATTAGAAGACACAAAAGTAGTTGCCGCCCAGCAATTTGTGGTTGAAATCCGATTACGAAATACACTGCGGGAGTTTTAAGACAAAAAGAAAACCGAACAAATCCAATCAGTTCAGATCCCAAAGTCAGAATCGTAAAAATTGACCGAACGAAGATCGTGGGGATTTCACACCATCTGCTGCTCTTCGATTGTTTGTTTTTTGGATCTTCGTTCGAGACGTCCACTTCGTCTTTCCAACGAACAGTCATTTTTTGTGCTTTGATCCAATGGTAGTTAGCAAACGGAGCTTATACATTTCACTTGTTTACTCTGTCGCAGTGGGTGGTTATGATTGCTACTTTTGTACGTCGCATTCAATTAACGCGAATGAAAGCTTAAAAATCGCACTTCTTTTCACTTGACCATCTGCAACGGGACTTCGAGTTGCTCAATGCGCGACTCGTCATTTTTGAATCCACGCTCATAAACTCGACGGAATGGGGACTAAAACGACTTACGAGCGGTATCCTCAGAACGAGCCGCCAGCTCGGCGGTTTTACTGCGAGGTTTTACGTTCCGTGAGCTTTTGATTGTGTGATCGTTGAACGAATGAGGCGAATCCTCCACGTTTTCCATTACAAAATATCCCACCACTGTGTTCCGTTAATTATCCGAATACGGAGTTTCATATTTCGGCGCTTTAGTGAAAATCGTATCGTTTTTGCTTACGACTCAAAAACGATAACACCAAGGAATCCTTTCGTCTGCACCGCAACAGACTACTCGACTTTGTAGTTCGCGAAACCGTTGCGCAAGACGTTCCAATGACTGAAAGTAAGCGAGTGTTTTTGCGAAGGGACGATCGGGCGTTCGATTCGCACTGTTGACCGCAGTGTTCGTGGTCTTCGGCTTCTCATTTGCATTTCCACTTTCGGTCGTGAGATCTTCTTTTAATCTCCGCGTCTTCTTCTTCTCAAATTGCGCACTTTGGCCACTGGCATCGGGTATTAGATTCGGAAGGATCAACCGCGTTCTCGTGGGAATTTTGACGTCTTTTGTTTTCCATTTCCAACGACCATTCGAAGCTCCGCCTTTTCGCCGCAATTGCCTTCGGTTTTCCGTTCATTAGCACTGCGATCCGAAACTGCGATCCGATGATTTTGCGTGTTCGTCGTCCAAAATTTACGATTCGTGTTGCGGTGTGATTTACGAGCGATCGTCGATGATCAGCAAACGTTTCGGCTTTAATCTCCTGCATACTTCTTTGTTGACGGCCAATCGTTTTTGCGCTCACCATTCCGACGCTTCCAAAGCGTGAAAACGCGATCCCAACGACTGCAATCTGCTCAACAAACAACTCGATTATACGAATCAACTTATTTCTCCGATCGTAGAAATATCAACAGTCGAAGTTCGAGAAATCCAATCGAACGTCCTTGGCGACGCGCGTTCGACCCGCTTTCTGGTTCGAAGCAAAAGACGCTTTAGCCGCAAGTCGACGGCTACAAACGTCGTTGATTCCCGGGCTTTTGACTGTTTATCTTCTTGAATCGACCTTTCGCTTGTTATCTCCGAAATTACGCAAACGAAAACACGGAAACTGACACGAAAACAAACGGCGGCCGTTGCGTCGAAGATTCGAATCAACGCGCCAAAAAAACTTGCGATTTCTTCGTTCTTTTTATTTGACGATAAAAATCTTCGCGTTGCATCGGGAACCCCAACGAGCACCATTGGCGAGGGTTTTGATTTGCAGGTTCGAAGGCATTCAAATTCGTTGCCATCTGTCCGACTTGTTCAACAGGAAGTTTTGTGTTGTAAACATCGACGGTTTAAACTCAAGTGCAAGTTGCAACCAAAAACCGGAATCCCGTCGGTCTTCCAATTGAACCCGATTGATAATTAGTTTCAGCGGTTTTTAGATTCACTAGTCGTTTATCATTTTTCTCGTATTCTGTTTCGGCGCAAAATTTGTTTAAAAGTCTAAAGAGATTACGGTCAACGAATAGCTAAGAGTCTTCTACGCACTTCGTTCCAAATTCGTTCTCAGACATCTGCCCGCAGGCAAAAACAACCACCGGAACTATTCTACCTCAACCTTTTAACATTTACGTTGTGATCAGTTGGATTCGAAGACGAATTTGCTGTTCTCTCGAGTTAATTAAAAGGAACTTTCAGTTTTTTGTCTTCCGATTTGCGCACTCCATGAACGATCGGGGGATCTGAAGATGCGGAGAAGACTGTCGCTTCATCGCCGTCAAAACTTTTGATTCTCGCCCTCTAAAGTCTCCTAAACGTTCGCGCGCTGCTCAAAATCGCTCGCCATAAGGTCGAGGGACAACTTTTCAGTTCTCCATAATTTGCGAACGCCGTCTGAGTCCACGACGAGTACTCTGAGTCTTCCGCCCTGTTTTCTATTCCTGTTTTTCCTGATTACCACTCCATTCAAGACCAGCTAAACGCTCTTATGCCTTTTATTGCGTGATTTGTATAGTGAGTAATGGGTTTTTCAATTTTAGTGCCTCTGTACGTGAAGTTGAAATTCCAAGTGGTCATCGAAATCGACAGTCGTCCCCTTCACATGCAATGGAACATCGGACATTAAAACAACGCGAGAACTTTGTGTCCGGTCGTCGTTCTCCTCCCGATCCCGCTCACATGCAGTCGCTTCACGAACTCGTTCAGTCGATCGAAGGACTTCAACAGAATACCGGAACAAACAAAAACAGTCGAAATAGCTCGTCGACGTTGAGTAAAACACGAGGAGCCATGAGTCAAGACAACACTACGGATACGACCGTTGATCTTCCACCACCTGCTCGTATTACTCCGTACTCGGGAATTAAACCACAGGTTTGTTTGTTTTTTGATTTCAAACCTTGCAACTCGCAAAAACATTCCAACTGGCCGGACATCGTAAAATTCCGCTTGTAATTCGATAGCTTCGTTCCAACTGACCTTTGAGTCGCTTTTTCGATCTGAGATCCGTGGCAGGAAGTGCCCGTTTTTCGCGATTCGTCTGACCATCGGCAAAAATCAGCTGCTCCATCACTTTTCATTGTTCTCCTTCCACACACTCTTTGCCACATGGTTTTTTGTCTATATCGTGTTGAAACGAACATTAATTTCTGTCACACTTTCTCACGGAATCGGCTCGTTTATCACCGGCAATCGAACAATCTTTTTGTTACTTCGCTTTTATTTTTGGACTCTTGATCTGAAGTTTTGATTGCGTTCCGTTTGATCTTTTGGGTTTTCCTCCCACATCGTCTGTTCAAATTGAGATGCATGCATTAGATTGGTTGGATTGTTTTTGCTTGGTAAGAACACATTGGATTTCCAATTAGCACTTGATCGTTTGCTTAATTTATTCGTTTCAGGACAACGGAATCATTCGACCAATAGCCTTCCGTCCGTTAGCTCAAAACTCGGGAGTCAAACGGGCATCTGATCGTCAATCGAACAGTCCCGACGGAATGCTTCCAACTTTCTACAACAAGTCGAATTTGACCATCGAACAACATAAACAGGCGTTGAAGTAAGTCATGTGCTTATGAGTCGTTTTAGTTTCGGTTTTAAGAGATCACTCTCGTAGTATTGGAAATCTGAATAATCTTTCTGCGCCCCGCTCTCGACATCCTCTTCATCAGCCGTCTACCAGGTTTGTGTTTTTACTGAATGGACTTTTGCTTTGAACCCCAAAGTTTAACATTTGGTCCAAAGAACTTCACTGCGACGCTCCGAATGCCGTCTTTTAAGAGTTTGTTGCGTAAAATTGTTGTGCAAAAGCGATTGATCTTCGAAATGTCATCAAATTTCAATTTTCAATATACGAAAACAATGACGGAAACATGAACCGCGGAGAATTTCCACTCAATTATGATCCTCGAATTCGAGACAATTGTCATCCACAAGCGACTGATTGTCCGTTTTAAGTTGCTATTGCTTTTCAGTTCTTCGAGCCAACTGTTCGCTGGAAAATCGATCGGCTCGTTGCCAACAAGCAATGACGAGAATGATTATGACACCGTGCCTGAATATATTGATCGAAACAAGTGTTTTGGTATGTTCAGTAAATGATGGAAAAAACAATTTTTTGTTCAGATGATCAAAACCGAAGTGAAACATATTCTTCAATTAATTCGTACCACACTCATCATAATCGAACTCATAGTCAAAATGCTCCGGGTATTCGCAATCCGAGTACCTACTTTACATCTCTCAACGGCGGTGGAAGTACTACAACTTCATCACAGTTCACAAGCAGCAGTGCATCATCCACCGGTTCGACCAATTCGCCGCCATCAAATGGATTGAAAGTAAGTTTTTGAGTGTGCGATTCATTAATCTGTTCTCCGTTGCAGAAATCGATCAGTGGAAGTCAACAAAATTTGCCGCGTCAATCCAACGGTCAACATATTACGCCATCACCCGATTCAGGAATCATTGACTATGAGGTGATTTTTAACTCAATTGGCCCGTCAAGTAGTATGCGGCCTACGAGAGATCTTCTGTTCTTGTCTCCTTGCGAACACAATTCACATTTGTTTCTCGCTCTTGTTGCGCTTTGATCTCAAAACCACTTGTTCTTTGCGGATTAACAAAAACGCTTTTCAGAGTTTAATTCGAGACAAAGAAAACGAACTGCACAGCGTTCGACAGGTCAGTCGGTTTCTTGTTTTCGATGTTCAAGTTCTTTTAGGCAATGGAGACTAACGAAAGTGTTTTGATTCGTGTCTACAATGAAAAGGAACGACAATATCGGGAACAAGTTGCCGACTTGAAACAAAAACTGATGAATGCTCAACAGGCAGAAAATGCCCTTCGCAAACAACTGCGACAATCCGACGATCATCGGGCTCAACTGCAGAAATCAGTTCAGTCGTTGAATGACGAAAAACTGAGTATGCAGCGACAGTGCGTGAAAATCGAACGAGAACTTCAACAGTTGCAATCTCGATTAGACGAACAACGACCATGCGATTCGTGTCGTCGTAATCAAACTCAACAGTCACAGTCGATTTACGAGAACAACGGGCAATCAATGGGCAAACCCGTGCCGGCACCTCGTTCGTTGACCAAGGTTTGTTAACAACAACGTTCTGCTAATCCATTCCCCAACTTTAGGAACCATCAGCCGATCGTGAACTGCGAAGTGAGTTGCACGAAATGCTGAAATCTGAAATTTGTGCGTTGCGCAATGAACTTCATCAGCAAGTCCAAATATTCGCCGAGGAGCGCAGAAGATGGGAGGCTGATCGAAACGTAAATAATTGCAATATTCTGCTTTTACAAACGCTTATTTCAGAGTGTAACTCATATGTCAGATTCGACTCAGTTGAATAACAATCTGCCGGGAATCAAACCGAGTGCTTTCGCCCAACATCGCAGTTTGTCCGAAAAACGTCCGATGCTTAGTGCCGATCGTTTGATCTAATGAGCTACATGTGCCTATTAATTGACAACTTCGTAATTCAATCCACAAACTTCTAAGGTCCATTGCTTGTTTTTGCATTTTATTTGTTAGTTTGTTGTACATTTGATGTAACAACCGATCATTCAATACGACCCTTTTGGCTTTGAGTACCATGTCGATTGCTTCTGTGCCATTAAAGCGAAAATAAACGTTAAAACAAACTGAATGCTGTTCTTTAGAACAACAACAGTCCTTCAAACACAAAGAATAGGATAAAGCTGACTTAAAATGAGTGGTTTAATAGTTGAAAATTAAAGTTTTTACATTGATGAAGATCATCGATTTGAAAGAAAGTCAACGAGGTCCTTATTTGTATGTCCATCTAATACGAAGATAATTTATGAGCTTTTAGATCCTGAAAACGCACTTCGATAAGATAACTAAACTGCAAAGTGTTAGTCTGAGTGTTGAAAGAAAGTTCGTGTTCTTGATTTTAAGAGACTTTTTGTAGTAAACATCCAAAATGTCGTGATCACAATTTCGTGGAAATTGCTGCGAACCACGCCGACAGAACCGATCTTATACATTCACGCGACCAATTATCAAAATAAGTTTATAAGCGAATTAAATACGAATCAAATCTGATAGACTGAGAGTTGGACAGTTTCGAGAGTTGATGAGAAATGTTATCGTTTTCAACGAAAGCAAAAGGAAAATGACGAACGTTGTGAAATGTGATTAGTTCAACGGTTTCGTCTTCACGAAAAGCCACAAGTCCACCGATTTTGCGTTTTGATTTCGGAAAAACGCTTAGAAGTGGAGACTCAAGGAAACCGTCTGTTACACATTCTGATAACACGGACAGAAGAATAGACTCGTCGTTCCTAGAAATCGGATTAGTGAAAAGATGCCTTAAGGAACGAACATTTCGAAAACTTTTTCTGATATTCTTTGTGCTAATCTTGTGCGTACGATTGCTTCTCCGGAACCGGTCAATGTGATTCCAACGGAACGATTGTCACGGTGCTCCGCCCAAACTCCTGCACCAAAAACAACCGAGTGGCCCAGTCGTCCGCATTGTTTGTGCTGAAAATCTTGTAAAGAAATCAAAACCACATCTCACCTGAATTCCACCAGAAGATATGCACGATTCGACCTTCCCGGACTTCTAGATTTGATGATCTTTAATTTACGATTGCTTCTAAGATACCGAAATCGAAATCGCTCCCACTGTATCGTGTAGATAATCTTCCGTTTTCTTGAACAACCGTTTTGCACGCTCTGTAATCAGCTTTTGATTAGAACATGTTGGCACATCTTCATCATTTTGGGCCATCAAATCGGCTCCGTTGCCTACGACACTAATTGATGGAAGAAGTTGAAAGTCTGAAGTAAGCTGTTTCATCGCCAATTTCTTTGCCTAAAAATAACAGTAAGCTGTGAGGTTCTCCAACTTTCTCACCAATATGCTCGGATGAGGCGAATTGGACAGAGCGCCCACAGATCCGAACGACAACTTTTCAGACGTCATAAATCCTGCTTCGCATTCGACAGTTCCTGCGACTGTTAACGAAGAACCGACACCGCAGTTACTCAGACCATCAACTTCCAGATGCTGAAGAGACAATCTCAGAGGCAGAAATCTACGTCCATTTACCTTGACAGCTTTCAAAACGTCCAAAGAAGCGACACGAGCAGCCTTCGAACAAACGTTTTCCAATCCATTTTGTTTCAATCCAACTCCTGCATGAACCGCCAACATTTCTCTAATTGTTACTTAAAAGATGTTCAAGTTTCTCAATTACAAGGACTTTAACCGTTCTCTTATCACGAATTCAATTTTGTAACTCACGATAAAGTCCAACTTTTGGTTTCTTTTTATTAAATAATAAACTACAACAAACAACATAATCGTTAATAAAAACGTTAATTTAAAAAGTTAATTCAACCATATACGCCGTGCTGACAGCGAGATAAAGAAAATACGATCATATGATCAATTCGGCAATTGGTCTCATGCGTTGAAGCGTGTACCAGCAAGGCGGGAACCCGAGTAACCCAATTCCTTGGTCAATTCATCGTAGTTAAATACGCCCTTTTCCATCACGAACTTGCTTACAAAATTGCTCGCATCGGGTCGTCGTTTGGAATTACGGATGGCGTAAAGTTCGTTGTAAATATTTTGACCACGTTTAGCCGTTTCATGAGCCACATAAACCGGCGCAGGCAAAGAAGTTGCAGTTGCGCTGACTTGATGCATGTTGGAAAGACAAACCATGAGTTGTTGCATATCCTCCATAGACATTCCAAGCTCGTTGGTTACAACACCGTATTGAGGCATCTTTGGTACTCCCTTGAGCGGATAGTGCGACTAAGAAACAAAAAAGTTTAGTCTAATGAATTCATTGCTTACTTGCAAGTAGAACTCGGGTTGATCAATGCGAGTTACACCACTGTCAATGACATCACCAGGGTTTGTGTTGGTGATGTCTTTTCCATTCTCGCGATAAAAACGCTTTTGATGTTGTTTGGTGCAGACAACAAAAGTGATTTTGCAAGACAAATTAGCGGTTTCCTATAAATCAAAAACAATTTCTATCGAAAACACGACTACTTACGGCAGTATTTGGTATTCCATTGCGCCAACCAGCACGGATTGCCGGCAATTCAAGGTTAGCTGCCATGCTCATTTGTCCTTCTGAGAGTCCATCGCGTACAACGATGATACGTTTCGGTCGACGTCCATGTTTCACAGCCATAGCGACGATGTTGGCAACCGCTTTGGTCAACGATTGTTCATTGATGGCTTCTTTGCATGTTTGCTGAAGTTAACGATAAAAGCCATATTGAACACAGCGAAGAACTAACTTGATAGAAGAAATCACCAATAAACGCAAACGGATCAGCACCTTTGTTGGCGCAAATGCCGACCACTAAAATCACGTTGACTTATTGACCCACAAGAATTTTGAATTACCCGATGGATGACGATTTTCTGGAGGATCTACGTCACCTTCGTACGCTTTGTTGAACATATACTTCTCGGTTCCATTCATCTTCTTCGGGTGCGAGACGTCCATTCCAATGACCAACAAATCAACGCAATTCAAACTGTAGTTCTTCAATTGCTGTGGGAATAGAGCAACATAATTCAAACCTAAACACGCAGAACAATCAGTGAAATCAAAAGTTAAACAAACCAAAACATTTTGCGTTCAACTTCATCGCGATATTCGTAAGAGTTTGAGGCTGAGCATCGAGATTCTTGGCGACCACATGTTGAGTCAGAATCTACAAATCAAACGGTTTGAGCAACAAACAGAAAATAACCTCATAATGTGTTTCATAAAGTTTCAATTTGTCATGAAACTTTTGGTTGACGTCGTCAATGTAGAGGATGAATTGTAAATTTCCCTTGTTTTTATCGAAAACATCTTGAAGATTGTAGACGTTAATCGAAATAAATTCTTTCGGTTGCTCTATGACCATTCCCAAAGCACGGGCTTTGGTAAGCAAATTTCTAATGAAACCTTGAACCTTATTGGAAGAAAATTTGTTCTCGAAAACCACAATCCAGTTCTTGAGTTTATTGGAAGGGTTGATAAACTTTCGTTTGACAGCTTCGTTCATCCAGGCGCCCTGAAATACAAATCATTGTTTGTTAACATAAAAGAAAGCATACCTTTGGATCTGTTTTGATGACAGCGTCTTTATATTGGATGCTTGGAGTTTGTCGTTGATTGATCTTGACTTTGTTTGATTCGATATCCAAACTGACACCAAAATGGTTGAGAAAAGCGGCCGAATCGCCCGTTGCCAATTTTAGCACTTGCTGTTGAACGTACGCGTAACGTTCCTTTGCTTGAACCGAATTCTCCTAAACCCAGTTTACAAATAAAATACTCAAAACGGAATCACAAACCATCAACAATTGTCGACTTGCTTGACCGTGAAGCTTTTCAATAGGAACCAATTGACCATGGAGAACTTCGAGTGCTTCAATCGGATAAACAACCTTTGAGTTCTTTGGACCGGCGGGACGAACGCCACGCCATTGTGGATTCTGGATTGTGAGGTTGTGTTTTTCCTTCATGAATTGCGGTAATGATTTGCCCTGAACTGATAGTTTCTTGCTAGTTAAAGGCTGATCATCCAAATATCCGAAGACGAATGTGCGCGACGGGTCGTACGAGACAACAACACGTACACCTTTCATGTGATTTTCAAATTTCTTTGTGGGGTCCTGGTATTTTGCTCCCGGTTCGTTCAAGAACTCGGAATAAATATCACTAAGTTTTTTGTTAGCGAAGAAAGCCGTTCGTTTCACTAAAATCAGAAATCCAATTACAAAACAACACGACTCCAATACTCACTATCAACAACAAGTAATGCGCATGTTTTTCCCTTATCATCGTTGGTGACTCGAACTCCCTTCTTGAAGCCAACACGCATATCCATTCCAGGGACCAAATATTTGGTTCGATTCTCAAACAATGTTCCAACACTGACGTTTTGGTATTCGCGACTAAAACAACCGCTATTTAATCACTAATAGATGAATAAAGACTTACGAGTTGATGAAGAACTGCGAAGTCAAGAGCTCCAAGAATGTTCGAACAGAACGATCTGCTTGAACGGACACGTCGTTGACCAAAGCCGAACTCAAATTCGAATAATCCAATTTTGGAATCGATTCGTTTGGAGTGATCTACAAACGCACTAGTAAGATTTCAGTTCGAACTTACCGTCACATAGACCGGTTCATTTTTCACAAACTTTGCCGTCTGTTCGAGCATTTGATTTGGTTTAATGGTAGTCGTTTGCTAAAATGACATTCGTTAGTTCGTTAACGAACTAAGTTTCTTACGCGTTGAAGTTTGATTTCCTTCGTGGTGTAGAGCGTATGTTTGCCATCGTAAACATACTTGCAGTCGCGTCCGGCTCCGAAGTGATCGGTTAATGTGTAGAGCGTTTCGATAAGCTCATTACAAGCTTGTCGTTGGGCGGTACGCATACCGTCATCGTTTTGCTTCGTATAAATTTTTTGCGGTCGAGGTTCGACTGCCGGCTTTATGATGTCGACATCATATCTGTAATTATAAACATAAACACATAACGAAAGCTTTCACGTACCGATAGACGACCATGTTCGGCTTGACGTTCAATTTGTAGATCGTTGATCGTCCGTTCTGTGAGCCGACGTAGTTCAGCTTTCCCAGCTCCATTATGGCTAAACCGTTGGTAACGCTTTCAACCATGCTGCCGAAAGTTTTCTGAAAATCATTTCGGAGTAAACAACAACAGTAAATTTCGCGTCAATGTGGCACGAAATCGAATCTGTGCGATCAAATGCGAAGATGCTGTGGTATGAAAAAGCGAATTGAAAGGCCGGAAAACTGCGCTTTAAAGAAAAGTCACTTGTGGACTAAAAAATGACTGTTCGCCGTTTTCCCATTTCCATAACAAAAAACGCAATCGATTCGAGTCGATTGCCGGGACGATAGTGCGCTCGTAGAAAGCAAACGCGTGTTTTCCCACAAACGCGGCAGCGGGCGCAAAATGTTCTGCTCTGGGGCACGCAGTCGTCGAAAGCAAAGCGTTTCCGCGAAAAAGGCACGAAAATGCGTACGAGAAGCAGCAAAATTGTGCAAAAAAACTCGCTTCCGCATCTCAGACGAACGTAAAGAAAACGCCAAAGAACGGGGAATCTGTTCGGATCGAGGGCAAATCGACGTCGAGCAAAAACAGTCGAACGCAGAATTCCAACGCAATTAACCACACGGACGTTCGGCGGATTTACTTTGCAAGTTGCTGTGAATATTTTCGAGTATAAACGTCACAACAAAGAAATAGGATCTAGGCTACGTAAAACTTCTTCCGGTGATTTGGACGAAATTGGCGCTTGGAGAGAGAGAAAGCGCGTATTCAAGGACAAGAACCAAAAACATCGGAAATTGTACGTTCCCGAAACCGTCAAATTATATGCGCCGTCTCGTATTCGGTTTGAATTGTGACCATTTGGACGACCGAATTCTTTTCGCTTGTCGACTTCACACAACCAAACTCCAGGACTGATTGATGACTTGATCCCGTTGTTTAGACCCGAATTAAGGCTCAAGGCTATCGGCCTCTTTATCACACGTCCGCGGATTTTAATTCGTGGATCTTTTAATCACGAGCTTTCAAGCAAACAGTGGATCTTATTCTCAGCTGATCTTTGAATTTGCAGCTCAAGAAATGGAGAAAGTCATTTGAATTCTTCCGGTCATCCCAAATGAATGCGCGACTAATTCTTTGGCTTTTTTGCGGGTCATTTATCTACTCATTGTTCTTCCAAATTACAACCGAGGCTTCGACAGTAAAGTGCGCTCAATCAACAACTCATCCTCGGCCACGTTACTGTCGGAAATCGTGCCGCAGAGACGACAATTGCAAGCGAGCCAACAAAAGATGTTTGTGTGATGGAGAGTGCGGTTTGAGTTGCGTAAATCCGGGCAAGTAATTAAGATTAAGACCGAGAAACAAAGTTCAAATTTCAGCTGCTGCGTGCCATCCACTTCTGGATATTTCGAACGGATATCTTCGAACTCCATCGGAGTTTCGATTTGATTCCAATGTCGAGTATGGATGTAATGAAGGTTATGTTCTTGTTGGACCGTCGCAGCGTAGATGTCAAGGAAATCGAGAGTGGAGTGGAACTAAACCAATTTGTCGATTACAAAGTAATCGAAACTTAAAGGCTTTCATTAACAGTTTTGAAGAGAAGTGCGGTCCACCTCCGGAGTTGCCATATTCAAGACATAACGGAAACTCGTACGACGGTCAATATGATTTGAATGCGGAAGTTCACTACTCGTGTATTGCGGGCTATCATCGCTATGCGAACGAGGGACTTCCAATGGCAAAATGTCTGCTGAACAGAAAGGAAGTTGCGCAATGGTTTGGTCCCGATATTAAATGCAAAGGTTGGTATGAATTGCGAAAGTCGCATCAGAGATTGTTTTAGCGCAATCTTGCATAGATCCTGGAAGTAAGTGGTTGAAGTTGCAGATAAGGCATTGTTTTTAGTCCCATTAAATGGATTCAGAAACGGAGATCTTTTCCAATTTCCATACACCGTTGAGTTTTCGTGTGGTGCGGGATTTCGTTTGGTCGGATCGGCAATTCGAAAATGTACAAAAGAGGGAAATTGGACGGGAGAAGTCGCTGTTTGTAAACGTAAACTGTTTGTTGAAACTTAGTGAGAGCTTGTCAATATTCAGCGACTGAATGCGCACGACCATCAGATCCTGTTCATGGAACAGTTCTTGGCAGTTCGCTTACTTATCAGTCGGTAGTCACGTACTCATGCAATGACGGTTATCGTTTAGTTGGACAAGTGCAAAGAATTTGTTTGGCTGAAGGGCTTTGGGCAGGACAAGAACCGAGATGTGAAGGTGAGAATAAAAGTCTCGTTTGGATCAACAAGTATTCAGAAATTCGATGTCCACCACTTCCGAATTTGGACAATGGATATCTTGAAGGAGAGGATACACGATTCGGAAAAACGGTCATCTTTCGATGTTTGGAATCAATGTCACACATTGGTAAGTCGGAATTATGTTCACTGAGAGGTGTGTTGCTTCGGAGAGCAGCAATCGAAAAATGAACGCGAAGACCCGTGTTCGAACATAAACATCCTCCCTATAAATATTAGGGAAAAGACGTTGTTTTGTGGGCGGAGTCAAAATAGCGAAAAGATGATACACCCCATTTTTGCAGGTGCACCATATGCTAAATGTGAAGAGAACGGAAAATGGAGTCATGTAATGCCGAAATGCATGGGTATCCAAATGATATTGTATTTGGTGTGTATTCCTTCGTTTAGCGGGTTGCAAAATCCCACGAGTAACGAACGGACGACTCGAGAATTATAACGAGGGCGAGAATGTGCCCGACGGCTCGCAATTGGTCGTTAACTGTGAAATGAAACACGAAACAAAATCGGATCCACGGGTCACATGCAACAACGGTACATGGTCACATACACCTCAATGCATGCCGGGTAATTTGCAAATGAGCAGGAAACGGAAATATCAACTTTTACAGTAAGATGTCGTCCGTGGCCACCTCGTGTTTCGAATTCACGTCCAATTTTCACGAAAACAACACACGGTGCAATCGCCAAATATCACTGTCTACACGGCTATCGAGCATCATCTTCAAACAACGCAATCAAATGTCTTTACGGACAATGGACACGCGAAGGCCCACAATTTCGCTGTTTGGCGAGTGAGTTCGTGGGTTTGAGTTCGAAAACTAAAAGCGAACATTTCTGATTTTCATTCATTTTAGTGGCTTGCGAACATCCAACCAAAGTTTATGGGGACTTACAAGGCGGTCAAATTATGTTGGAAGGTCAGATGGGCGCCTATGATTTTGCGCAGTATATTAACCGAGTACCCGAGGGGCGATCAATTTCATTTGCCTGTCACAAAGGAAATCTGTTGATTGGTTAGTTATAAATCAAAAAATTGAGAAACTGAAATTGAAGGTCCACCAAAAGCAACATGCGCTAATGGTCAATGGAAGCCATCAATCAAACCGAAATGCGTATCTCAACGTCATCCCGATATGGAAGGCCAGATAATTTGGAGTCGAAACAAACGACAAATTGGTTCCGAAATCCAAAGACACGAATGTCCAGACGTTAAAGACACCGTTGAATATCAAGTTGCATTTACAGCCCGTGGACAAGAAGTGATGGTAGGCAGAAAATGGAAATTTATGATTCATCCACCACCCACAACCTAAAGGTCGTTTGCAGGCCCAGCCATCAGTTGGAATCGGATCGTCACGACGGACAAAGCCGTTGTGTTGACGGCAAATGGCAACCACCATTAGCAAAATGTGTTCCGAGTAAACAAAACAGAAATGAGAGAAAGCGATTTTTGATTGCAGAAAAGTGCCGAATCCCATCACGATTACACTCGTTTTTCTACACCTTCAAATTGGCCCAAATTTTGCAATCGGGAGATTTTCTCGACCACGCACAAACAGCGCGAATGATTTGTTTGAAAGTAAACAAAAACAACTGAAATGCGTACTCATGAAAACTTTAGGGCTTTGAAGCTCGTGGTAATATCGATTTGGAGTGTTTTCAAGGTCGTATACTACGACAAACTGGTTACTGTCGGCCAAGTAAAGACAACTAGATTATTGAGCGGATGGTTGAATTTAGAGGATTGTGCTCTACCGAGTCAATTTGTCGACAAATTTCCCAATCAGTCAATGATTCTCGGACACACGAAAGTCGCTCGTTTGCAGTGTGATAAAACAACATTAATCAACATCACTTGTCGTTTTGGACAACTCGAACCCCAGCCGAAATGCACAGTACCAAGTAATCGAAAACTAATTTCGGCATCAGTTTCGTTTGTAGGAAATCTGAGCTGCATCGCACCGCGCAATCGTGCCAGCACCGCGTTAGTTCTGTTGAATCAAAGCAGCGAACTAATCTATTTGGATCATTCGCAAGACGCTTTTCCAAACGGAACAATCTTACAGTATACGTGTGAGGAGAACAACAACGAAGCGGGAGCAATCCAATGCCAAAACGGCGAGTGGATAAGTCGACTTTTACCGTGCATTACAACACCAAATCACACAACAACCCTCGATCGACTCGCCGACCCGAGTCTTTGTCGAGCTCCAGATTTGGAAGCCGAATTGACAGTAACAAACGTTGAGAACTGGAGGTCACTGGGACGACCACTCACGTTTCCACACGGAACATTGCTGACAGTGAGCAGAAGAAGTGGAAGTCAATTCGTTTTGCTGTTTAGGTAAAATGCGTTCATTTTGACATCCCCGGACGTTATGAAATGTGGCGATGCAAACGTGGAAAATGGCAACGAAAAAACCCACATCAGTGTCCGAAGAGTAGGAATTGAAAGATCGCTTAAACAAGAAACATTTTAGCAAAAATTTGCGAGTACCGAGTTTCACCCATTTCGAGAATTCGCGCATTTCACGTTCAAAATCGTGAATCCGTTGTTTTCAATCAGGTCTTTCAAGGTGAGTTAGATACGATAAGCAGTTAAAAGCGCAGTTAAAGAGGGAGCAAAGCTGCTGTTCAGTTGTGAACGCAACTTCATGGAACAACTACGTGGTTCTTCAGAGTCGGAGTGTGTGAACGGCGAATGGAAACCGCAGATTCCGCACTGCATACCACTCGACACTAAGAATAAAAATGGCAACTGATGGGCAGTCGGCACAGCAACTAAAGCAAAAAATCGTTTCAGGCATGTCGCCGCCCATTTATTTCGAAATCGACCGTTCACCGCACACCATCAGCCACGAAGGAGTTTTGGTTGTAAACCGCTCAGCAACAATCAATTTGTTTTGTTTTTATCCGAAAGAGCTAGGCACCCCAAGATGGGTCAGAAAACGATTTCAATCGAGTGAAAACAAATGAGTTTGCAGGAAAGTTCATCACCCTATAGAAGTTACCCGCAATTTTGGACCAAAGGTGTTCATCCGCAATATCTGAATGCCAGCGCATACCAAGTAATAAGCACAATAAAAGACCATTAAGTCTCGATTTAGCTGATCATTTCTCACGCACAGTACGAAGACAGTTCACTTTTCCATTGCATTTTGCCGAACCATCAACGTTCAAGTGTTCGTTTGGAAATAAAAGGTAACCGATCGGCTTAAAGCGTTTTTCGCTTGACTTTTGATTGCAAGCAGACACTCAGATTAAAGAACACGAGTGCGTGTAATTACAAAGGAAACTACCGCTCTATCGTAAGACATCGGCAGTTTAAAAGAAAACGAAATTCTGAGGGCGCTGAGGCAACACATAAAGCTATTCGACATTAACCTTATGGATCGCTTGTCATATTGGTTGTTATTTACGTCGACCAGCAGTGCGACGCGCCAAGCGTCGTTCTTTCGATTCAAATTTGCGTTGCTTGCTTTTCAAACAATTGAAAATTCCTTCTTAGCGAACAGAAAGAGTTTTGTTCGCAGAATCGGTCGATCATTACAACGATAGAAAACATTGGTAGAAAGCAAAACAGCCACAAAGCAGCAGCTGAACAATCTTTTGAGTGTGAAGCTCGACAGGGAAGAATAAGACTTTGATAAGCCGATTGCATCATATGCACGCCGAGTGTTCATTTTTGTTTATGCGAACAGACGTTGCAAAAGTCATCAAAAACGCGATTTCTCATAAACAACCAACCACATGAAAATGGATGTTCAGTGACCGGAGAGTAAGCTTTCGGGCCGAAGGAGTGAAAACAAATTTATCGCACGTCTACAAAAATAAAATAGTCGTGTGTATTTAGACGAATCATGCAGACCGATTCACAACACAACAACACTTCGCGTTCATCCAAACTCACAACATCGATATCTGGGTGCCACCGTACATTTTTCATGTATTCCCGGCTACACACTTCAGGGCTACAGATCAGTGACGTGTTTGGAGGGCGCTGGTTGGAGTCATTTTCCACCGAACTGCGAGACTCTTCAGTGTCCACCGTTGGCGTTGACCGATTCACATCTGAGTTGTTCGGTCAGTTCACACAAATTCGGAGGAATTGCTCATTTCTCGTGTATCAACGGTCACATTCTAACCGGCGCCAAAACTTTGCATTGCGATCGAAACGGCGTTTGGTCGGATAAAATACCAACCTGCAAACGTAAATTGAAACCAATTCTTAATGATCACAGCGGTTTTTAGCTATTTTCTGTACAGCGCCTCCAATTCCAGCTCACGCTCACTATCTGGATGCTCAAGCACAACCACAGATGGTGCCCAAAAACGAGTACAAAGAAGGCGAATTGATGATTTTCGGTTGTGACAAAGGTCACATATTGAGTGGAAATGACTTCGTTGTTTGTCAACGGAACGGTCAATGGTCCAAACTAATGACCACGTGCTCCGCATTCTGCACGTTTCCCGGATACACAAATCACAGTCGAACAACTCAACCGCCCCAAGACAACTACTCAGTCGGCGATCGTATCGTCTATTTCTGTGAAACCAACTACCGCTTAGGTGGCGAGAATGTTTTGGAGTGCCTAAACGACGGGAACTGGTCGAGAACAAAACCATCGTGCATCAAACGACATCGAGAGACTTCAAATCGCAATTCTCTCGACCCGTAAATTTCTACGAACCCAAATGTTCGATCTCATACTTAGTTTTTCTTCTGATTCTATTCGAAAAGTATTTCAGTTAACAGCCATTTTGCCGCATCGTAAATTTTATTGCACTCATGTAACAAATAAAATGTTTCCGTGTTCAAGTATTCGACTAAAAAGCGGACATCAGATTCAAAACGACAACACGAGAAGCAGCTGATTACTTTTGTTGCCATTCTGCTTTGTTCTTCTCTTCGGCCTAAACAAACGCATAAACGAAGAATTCTGTTCGAGTTCATCACCTCGTCCATAGCAAACTGTTTCTTATCGACAACCTTGAGGTTGTTTCGGAAGTCAACATTCGATCCCTGTTTCTTCTTCAATTTGTCGAACTTGCTGTCCGTCTTGCTCACTTTCTTAAGTGTTGGCTTAACGCTGAAAGAACATCTCCAACATAACTTTCGCTTCTGTTGACTCACAATTTGCCGCGAAGATCATTCACTGCGATGGTCAACTCGTTGATTTCGAAATCTTTTTGACGAACAGTGTACGAAAGATCGTAGATCTCTGACTCCAATTCGCAGATTCGTTCTTTGAATTCATCACCAACCGAATGCAAGTCGCCGACTGAGTCCAAATCGGGCAGTTGAATGATTCGTTCCGCTAAAACCCGTTGACGTTCTTGTTCGCGTAACATTTGCTGCTGTTTCAAATCTTCAGCGGCTTTCATCATTAGAAGTTTCTGAACATCATTCATATTTATCAGTCTTTTCAATCAATCCCTTAACTTACACGCAACTTCTTTTTACGTTCTGGAGTCAGGAAACCTTTCTTCGCCTTCTTCATTCTTCCGGCTTCTTCCAAACGTTTTCGTACCTCCGCTTTCTTGCGTTCACGTTCTGCCGCCACACGTTGTTGCTAGAATCGTATAGGACAATCAGATGTTATTCGTTGTTACCTCGTCTTCTTCCTCCTCTTCCTCATCATCCATGGGTCCTCCGCAACGACCCAAATCCTTAATCTCCGGACACTCGTTATCGTAATCCATGTCGTCGGCCTCGTACAAAGACATTTTTACAAGCGCCTAAACTTCTCTATCATCATACTATAAACCTAATTAAAGCGCCTATAATTGCAATCACAAAAACTAAACGTGAACGGAAACAAAAAAGTTGGACCGCAAAGATGTTTAGATCCACGAATTGGATCTCCAAGTCGTGGTCGTGAAGGAGAAAAGTACTTCAGTCATGAGTCCAAGCCAACGGATGGGAATCCGATCGCAAAGGTGGGCGGCTGCGCACTTTGTTTGCTCGTTGATTGCAAGAGATTTTGCGTTTTTAGTGAGATCTCAACTCGACGTTAGACTTTTGCTTAAGTTTAAACGTAAAAACAACTGAACATGTTTAAAGTGTTTATTGAAATTGTTTAATTTAATTCACAACAGCGAAGTCTACAAAGATATAAGTTGATGGCAACGCAGTTAATGATCCTATTAGTGATCACTGAGTGTAATGCAATACGGCAAATCGATTTACACGATCAGCAAATTTACAATGAATTTGGCAAGTGGAAGAACAATTGAGAAAAGTAAGAGATTAGACCTTCGAATTGGAGTATCATGATTTGCAAACCAATGAACATTGCTAGTGTGCAGTGTTGAGGCATTCGGCATCTTGGAATTCACTAAACAGCGCCCAACAATCTGATGCTTTTGCCAGACGATCGCCATTCCGCAGCAAATAGTGACGATGTAACGCTGAAGTGTCGGTTCCATTTGCTTGTTCGACTGATGAATGGAAAATGCCGTTGCTGCTACCAATCAGCAAATAGCGACCTTTCGTCGAATCCCGAGTCAATCGTCGACAAAGTGTGTTACATGATCGAATCCAAACAGTCAACTTGCCATCGACTAGTAAGATTTCAATTACAACAATACAAATCGAACTTACATTGTTTAATTCCGTACCATTCACTCGGATTCACATCAAAAACATCGTATAGATTTCCGTCCAGAGTGACTTCGCGATGAGTTTCGAATTTAAATACCACAACTAAAGGCTTCAAATGCATTGCATTCATAATCAGCTGAACATACCAAAACCAAATGGACGATTATATTCGTCGCACAAGTCGCTTACCGTCGCAGATGAACAGCTTTGACACGACAAATCACAAGTCGCTTCAGCACACGTACACGCACCATTTTCAACACAAACCGTTTCAATCAAATTGGCCGATTGACTTAAACGGCTCACAGATGAAGCGTAACGTCGACGTCTAGTGAAATCTCCTTCCGGTGATGAGAAATCGAGATCACGAGCAAACACAATCAAACGTCCAACGACCACTAAAATCAAGACGTTCAATTGTTTCGTTGTCTTCTCCCTACTATGCTGTCGAACTGTAATAACAAAAGGCGCCAAATTGTCGAGTGTATAAGAGCTTTTCGGTTCAGACATTCGGATTTCATAAACCATTTCACGATCTTTTTGCAAGTCACTAACAACGAAATTAACGGAAGCAGCACCAACACGCGGCGAAATCACTGTTTTCACATCGTTCGTCTGAAAAGATCGATTCAACGACAGAACACAAAGGCAATAGACCGTGATTGTTAACCATTGAGGTTCAGTGTAGAATCCGGTCATAATTCCATGCTCGATTTCCAATGTGTGCAACATACTCCGATGACTTGTGATTGTAACACGTTGTATGAGGAACTGACTTTCTCTTCTTTGCTTTATTTTTATGGAGACCGGATCGTTGTCGTTTTGATTACGTTTTAATCGAAGACGTTTTTCGGTCAAAACGCGAACACCCATGATAACTCGCATATCGCCATAAGATCGTATTTCCATTTTTGGCCACTCGGGAGGTATCTGAAATAAACGCTCAAATCTCTGTATCTGTGCCAACATTATTTGAGTAAAACTACGCATCACACCTATCAATTTGAACTCATCACGAGCAGAGTTTCAAGATCTCAACTACTATCCCATCGCTTTTCTCCTGTATCTTAGTTTGAATTGAACTTACGCTCAAACGAAGTGGCAAATCGTGATCATCAAAACGTCGTAGTAATGCGTGATCGGTAGCCGTCACATTAACCAAAATGTTACTCTGGTAACTTTCACTTAACTGCAGGTCACGATAAACTTGCAATGATTTCAATCCAAAATAAGTGTCCTATAAGCGATCATCTCTATTCACTATGCATTCAACCAACCAGTGCATTATGATATTGTCCAACGCCGTTTTGTTGTTCAACGAGCCAATCAGCCAACAAATCGAAGTTGAATCGCGAACGCCAATAATCGTAAACACTCAGATTGGATGTGAAAGCTAACATAGCCAAGGAATTAAGAAGAACGTTTGCACTCTAAATACAAACAAACTATCTTGAAAAACGACTACTAATCAATCTCACCTGTTGAACTTCTTCGTCCATAGAATTTTGTCCATCGGTTGTCACCGATCGTGTTTCCACATTCCAAAACGGAGTTTTTGTTGCTGAATTAAACAGTCATCTGATGTCATGTGCGGATTGCTTACGATTTGCATTTTCGGCTAATCGTTGTCTGATCAACGATGCCGATCCACCGGGATACAAACGAGCTAATGTCGCTTCAATTCTCAAGTCCTTGGATTCGAAATCGTCCGAGTATTCACGTTGCAGAAACGTCTTCCAAATGTCGTGCTGTTGAACACACGCATAAGCTGCACATTCTTTTCCGACCCAAGACAAAAGAGCACGAAGGAATGTTTCGCTGTCTTTGCCACTTTTCTGCAAAGATGACTAAAGTTCGTCAGTCAAGTTCGACTAATTAAACAAAATAAACTTACAAAGTGCAGCATGTCGAGAAATGAAGACTGAATGACCGAAGTCTTCGGAATGATATCCGCCAAAAACTGCACTGGCCCACAGATCAGCGATTCGGATGCCGACTTTTCGCACAACATAGTAGTCGCCAATGATGTCAAAACAACATCTCTCATTTCAGAACTCGATGGAACTCCGTATTCTCCAAATCCACAAGCTTTCGGATTCTCGGCTCGTTCGCAATCAGAGTACGTCAACAATTCGGATAACAAGTTTCCGATCGTAATGTCGTTTTGTTGCGTCACATCAAAGTCACTGTTCAGTCCGTTGTTTCTCGATTGAAAAGCAACGAACGCCAACTCTTTGACTACACCGGAAAGTCCACCACTTGTCCACTGGGTTATTTCTCGACGTTTTCGTTGAGTTTTCGCATTTTGCATTTGCACAAACTTCGGCAAATCCTTCAACGGAAGTGCAGGTGCAAATTCTGAAACAACCCATTATACACCACTCAAATAGGCAACTGACCAGAGAACTCCATTGCAAGATCGTAAATTCGTTCGGTCGACGAAACGGAAACTGAAGACAAAATCGTTCCATTGTCAAGTGCACTTTCTGTGAACTCTGAAACAGAAAATGAGCGTCTAACTGATGGGTTATTAGTTTCATATTCATAGCAAAAATGATGCAATAAACTGAACAGAAATTTGTACTTACGAATTATATCGGGCTTCGAAAACAATCGGCCGTGAGTTGAAGCCGCAGCCCGATTCCCATTTGCAGCGTCGACATCCGATCGTCGTTGTTTGTGAATTACGATCTGACGAAAATGTTCGTCGACGTCCACTCGTCTGAACACACGAACCGAGTGCTTGACTTTGTCCAACGTGTTCTTATCGTTTTCTCCACATCCGTCGCCAAAAGTCGTAATTTGATCGCGATCCAACAAATGGAATTCGACATCGTAAGTTCCCTCACGTAGAAAACGAACAAAGAAACTCTTTCGAACTCGTAGATGTTGTGGATTGAGTGTGATGACCGAGTAATCGGCATTTTCAGTTTTACCTCCAGGTCCCATATCGCCACAAACCAACGGCGAAAAGCCGGAGACACAAAGTGCATACTAAACAAGTGCATGAAATGAACAAGAGAGAGATAACTCAACCTGTTTCTGTGTTGTTAATTTGTCCGCCGTTACAGTTAAGTGGAACTCAACGGTTTCGTTCTCGTAAACATTAGGCGGAAGATCAACTTCGATGTAAACACCTCTCCATGTATTCACATTCAAAGTCGGTATTCGACAAACATTACGCTTCTCGGGAGCCCAAAAATGTGCCAAAAATTGCCATTCAGTTACCGAGTGCGGTGATCGAATTTGACGTTCAATAAAACCGTTGCCGCTAAACAACTTATTTGCAAACCAAAATGTTGAATTAACTCACTCAAACTTGAAATCCTCAAACATCCAGACTTCAGGAAAAAAGTCACGAAGTAGAAGTTGGTCTCCTCTGCTGGACTCCTCTAATGCTTCCATGCGTTCAAACATGATCGTTGGCTTCTCCTCCATATTCTGCACTTTTAGCGGTTGAGTCGCTTGTTGACTGCTAAACAAATTGAGATGGGCCATGGCGAGTTTGTACTGCGAATCATTCAGTTGCCCTGTTTCACCGTTCACGCGATAAACAGTCGAACGTCCGGCGATTATGTTTACAATACGACTCAAACAAAAATTCGATATGGATGATGAGCCAGCAGCAAATTTGAGCATAGTTGAAGTCGGGATATAAGCTCCTGCCAACGAACACTGGTGATCTAAATCGAAATGAAGAGTAACGTGTGCACAAAAAGTCTTACAAATTTCTTCCAAAATTGCGGTTTTGTTCATCAGTCCACTTAGAATCGGTACTTTTCGTCCTTTTGATTCGTTGGTTTCGAATTCGTTTAACGTGAAAATCGAATGTCTACGAAACGAGGTGCTCGAAACGGCCATCTCAGCCAGACGTGCATCCATAGCACGAACCAAAGCAATTGCTCCATTTGCGGCCTCCAATCGGAGAGTGAGTTCTTGATTCACCGCAACTTCTGACTTCGAGACCGATGCGCTGTACTGAAAACAAGCAGTCAATTCCGTTTTCTTTATTGATCATTACGCTCATCGGACATGAACCGGATTCCGCCATAAACCTGAAAAATGTCCTTTCAATCATTTCTGATCACAAAACGATAACACTGAAACTTTCTTAATATACTGTATCGTTTTGATCGTTCACAAATCAACTGGTGTTTTCTTCGCATCCGCTACGACCCTTTTCCTTTTAACTGTTGCGAGTTATTAGTCAAAGAATTGCTTAACATCTGTTCTGCTAATCCAACCGTCGTAATTGAAAGGATGTTTAATTTGCAATCGTGTAAACCTATTCAATCGAAACTTCTAATTTCAAGGGTTGCGAATTAAAGATGAGTCGTACGACTCGCCGTCCTTTGAAAAGAATACTACAAGTAGAAGATGCTGAAGACGACACGACATCCGCATCACTAATGAAAAAACACGACAAATCGATGGCGCAATCTGTGAAACCGTTGATGATTGGGCTGATGATCTCGATTTGTATGTTGAGGTGAGTAATTTTGTTCTTGCTATTGATTGTATTTTCAAAGAATCAAGAAAACTTTTTGCCGATTTACGATAAGATCGTCGAAAACTTTCCATGACTAACCGCCGACTTGTAGGTTTTAGTTTTAATGATTGGTGTGAGTTGGACTATTTTCAGCGACATGGAAAGCGGGCATTTATACCCGCCGTCCAACATGCGGCCGTTTTGCAAGAGGACGGCGTCCCAAGTTCAAAGACCAAGTGTGGAAATTGTTGTGTTCGATCGTCCTCGAACTTAAAGTTTGTACTAGAGTAAAATTAGACTTGCTAACAGTTTTACAATTTCTGCTTTGAGTTGCGTGAATGGTTGTTGGTCACTCCACAACCGACATCCGGGAAAATAGCTGTAAGACGAAAGCTGAAGTTTGATCGCAGTTGAAAGAAGGTCAAGAGCGTTCCAGAGAAAACGGCCGGAAACAACCATAGGACGTGAAAACAGGCACGTCTGATCGAAGCAAAAGATCAAAGCCAACGCACAGAACGAGAGTGAAGTTTTGCGCAAGGCAATGAAGGAACGATGTAAGACAATGAAACGCAAAAATCAAAACGTACCGAAGCGAAGAAGGTGTTCGAAGAAAAGTCAAATATTCAGATCCTCGGAAGGACACTCGAAAACAAGAAGACCATCGAGGAGAGTTGGTTTAAAGTCGGTTCACATCGAAGTGCTGGAATAAAAATCAACTACGACCATCAACACGCGCGATTTCTCGGGGGTTCGAGTCGACTGCAGAAATGATAGAGAGCATGGAAAAGTGGTCGGGTTTGTAAGAAAGTTTTTGATTTCTAGCGTTCAATTGAAGTGCAGCTTTTGTGAATTCATACCAACACACGTTCACTATTTCATTCGAAATACTGCGTCACGTGCACCTCCGTGAAATTTCACTTGCACATTTGTTGTCCAGCGACAACCAACTCATTTGCGACCGTCGTTAAATTAGAACTTACATCCAAAAATCCACATGTCGATTCTCGATTTTATAAACAGTCAGCAAACAAACACCATTCATGCCGCTTCTAATTGGAATGGAAATACGATTTGAAGCCGCGACCCGACCATTCGCTACCAAAGTTTGGGAACAAACGACCACGTAGTTGAGATCCGAAGTTGAAGTCGTGATTTGCGCTTCAAACGAATCTCCTTCGTGATAAACAACTTTGGCAGGATCGGCTGACTCAATCCATGACATTTTCAGATTACTCGAATTCAATAGCGTTGGAATGGCAATCGTTTCTTCACGACTCAGCACCGAATCCGTTAGTTTTCGATAAACCTAGAATCTCATTTATAAGCTAGTGAATCAAACAACTTACTTACCTTAAACAAATGAACAACACAGGATGGATTGACATCAAAGTCAAGAGCCAAATAACCGCCGAGTTTATAACCGGAATGATTTCGCTGGTAACCGTTTTGATCTCGGTCACCAGAGATACAGAAGAAATTAACGAAAACCTCAGACTCTTTGATGCTTGTGTCGTTGGAAAGCGGCCGAATCTGAAGTATAAAAAACGCTAATTGACCTTTAAATCAAAGAACAAACGTAAAGAACAATTTTCTTGGTTCCACGAACAACTGCCGGTCTCGCCGTAATGACCTCAAATCCTGGCTTCAAAACCTCGTAGTATTCGATGCCGCGTTCCGTTCTGAAGGTGTCTGCCTCGTGTACCTCTGCGGTTATTTGAACTCGGGCGCCACTTTCTGTGTAACATTGTCGTATGTTCAAAGTTTGTGACCAGTGCCCATTCACAATCTAAATTGAAACAAAGTAATAAGGTTCGTCATTTCAAATTAAAGTGTGCCGTTGCTTATTTGGTCCACAAACTGACTCCAATAAGAGAACTGAGTAACTAATTGACGTATTTTTCTATTTTCGTATCACAAATTCGTTCGCCAAATAAAAATTGGAAGCCTGGTTTCTGCTGTTTGGCCTTTTTGACACTTTTAATTTCACCTATTCATTGGGTTTTCAAATGAACAAAAACCTTTTTCCTGACACGTGAGTTGATGAGATCGCTCTTGCCAAATTGTGTTAAGTTTGTAGTTGCTGTGAATGACAATTCAATTCGTACGACAATACGCTGGTTTGCGTATTGTTGCGGAGCCCAACGTTAATAGCACAATTTGACGCTCATTTTTGTTTGTTATCGACAAGTAAGTACAACATAAGCGTGAATGTCACAACTCTCTCCAATTACACTCCACTGATGTTCGCGAAACAACCGAGTCCGTTGATGTGAACAGAAAGATGAGGAACAGAAAGGAAATCGGAGGGTTTCGATTCGGACGCATTTTATACTTGGGAGGTTGTCGTCTTTGGGCGAACCGTTTCTGTGGAATAACGCGAGTCAATTGCATTCCAGTTGTCTGGACGGCCATAAACTGATGAGTTGACGTCGTGGGTACGCCATTTCAGTTGATGCGGAGTTCGAATTAATCGACCGCCCATTTTTAATCTTTTATTCGTCAATCAACCAAATTTTTTGGCTGCCTGAACGCCCGCTTTATGTACTCGTGAATGTTCTCTTCCGCCTTTTGACTTGAACCGAAAATTTGCACGAAAATGGACATCAAAACGTTCCTCGATGCGCGTCAATTTCCTTCGAAACGTGGAAGCAACTCAAAGAAGAAGCGGATGATGATGTCAAATCGTTTGTTGATTTGTCAGAATACCCACCATCTAATGAGCAAAGGTTATTTCCGCCTTTGACTGTTCTCTTCGCACTAGAAACGAACTGAAAGTTCAAATTACTAGTGGATCATTTAGTCGAATTGTCGTTCTTCACGTTTTTTCTTTAATCGGTTTGACGAACAAATCGCGAATCTGTCGTCCAGATTCATTTCTGGTAATCGCCACTACAAACGTCGATGCTCGCTGACAGCATGACCTTTTAGTCGAAGGTCTATGACAGTGTGGTCTTATTGTTGGACCGCCCTTTGTCACTTTTACTAATTACGGCAAAAGGTCCGCGAGCCTTCAGAACGTTCGGAAATTGATGCTTCTGGTGAATGAGTCGTAAACCTCCGTTTATCCTCCGATACGCACGAGATTATGGACGAGATCTTTGTTGGTCGATTAGACGTTGAAATGTTGGAGTTATATACACCTTAGTTCTTCGTACCACTGAAAAGCCGTTTTGTTGGGCTAATTTTTCGATAATCTAATATTAAAATTGCGGAATAAAATTTTCGATCTTGAAATACTCGGGAGTCAGCTGTCAACACGTTGTCTTGGTATTCCGAGGGTTAGCACCGGTTCTTCTAATATAAAATCCGTGACATTTGGTACATCCAAAACACCTGCGCATGTTACCAACTTGTTTGGCGCTCTCCACCTTCGCGGTTGGCAGTTTTGGTATCTTGAAGATTTACGGGAAGTCGCGTGAGGGCTCCCCGCCCAATTCATTTAGTTTAATTAAACTCCCGTTTTATACTCATTCACAACTCCTTCAAGTGCGCTTCTGATTTCGCCTTCAGAGACAAAAGAACGTGCAATAGCTCAGGTTTAATTGCGATCATAAAATTTCGAACTGTCTGGTCGAGAGATGATCAAAAAAATAGTAGATTCCCAAATGATTTCACGTCACAATTCACTCGACATCAAAACCGCGCACATCCGGCATCTTCCTCCATCCTTGGGCTCATTAAAACACAAGACTACGTTCCATTGGGTTTCAGTCCATTTGGGGTCTGCACTTCCGCGCATTTCCGTTTTCGCTGAACCGACCGATCATTAGATGTTTTGCTGAAATTTCGTTCGTTTCCGTCGTATTCGTAAAAAATTGGAGTCTAGAACGTCATTTTCGTTCTTCTAGTTGGGCTGAGTATGGCTGAGGTTGTGGACTCGTTGGTGATTGCAGACGATGGTGAGCATCCGCCCAAACATCTAGTCAACGATTTCATCGAAATGTTCTATTTGTCGGTTGTAATACTTCTTGGAGTGCCTCTCAACGTTCATGTTCTCTATCGTCTGTTAGGCGAAATGAAGAGAACACCAAAGAACAGCGTGAAAGTGAGTCCTACTCTCGTTCTAGATCCCTAAGCACAAATTTATAGGGCAGTTTTCTTTTGCTAAAAATCAATTTGAACGTCAGCGATCTGCTTATTTTGTTGATTCAAGCGCTGGGAAAACTGTGTTGGATTGCAACTTATGACTGGAAAGGTGGCGAGTTTCTTTGCCGAGTTTTTAACTTCTTGTCCATGTTCACTCTCTATCTCTCCTCCAACATGGTTTGCTGCATTGCGCTTGATCGACTACGCACAGTTCTATCGGCAAGTAAAATTCGACAGAATAAATCTCAGGTGAATCGGAAAGATACCTTTGAAAACAATGAAATTTTAAGAGTAATATAACACGTCGACTCATAATAACGGCATGGCTTCTGGTAAGTTGATGTTTAATAACTTGGTTCTCATCATCTTGAAATCATTAGGCTGCTGTTTGGTCATGTCCACAACTATACGTCTGGAGAATGTACGAACCTTACGGCGATGAGTGGTATCAGTGCAGTGATATTTGGTTAGACTTAATTCGAATATTCTACTGAATTCAACGCCATTATTTACAGGTCGATTCATGAACATCAAAATAGTGTCAGAAACAAAACGGATTTAATGCTCGGCTTTATTTACAATCAACGTGCCAAAGACATTTACAATATCGTCCATTTGGTTGGTGTTGAAAACCTTTGAATGTCTTAAAATCTTCAATTGTAGATCTTGGTATTTTATGGACCATTGGTTATGTTGTTCGTTTGTTACTCGTTTATTGCTGCCCGATTAACTCATTATTCAGTTGCCGATCCCTGTTTGTCTGTATGTGCATTCTAATGCGCATAACAAATAGCTGATAGTCATTTTAGTCGCAACGTAACGGTCTTTGTACTCGTGAGCCAACAATCGATACGTGTAGACTCACACTTAACGATGGAGACGATTCGAATCGTTTAAGAAGTAAATCGATGGAACTCCGCAACGATCAACCAATTCGACCGCTACGACATTCCACGGTTTCTGCTTACGCACGTTCAGAAGAAAGACATCTAACCGAATTAGAAACGCCGACAAATTTGACAATCGCAATAGTTCCCAAAGAAGAACCTCCACGAAAAAGAACGGTTATCGGGACGATGATCGAATGGAAGAAAGAGGTAGGAGTCAAAATAGTTTGCTAATCGTCAGTCTTTAGTTTACTTATTGTGCATTTGGAAATGATGTGCAAAACAAACTGAACAACGAGCCAACAACTACACGAGATGCAGAAAGCTTAACGCGAAGTCTAACACCCATTCCACCGTTATCGTTACCGACGGCCAACTCAACGTTGTCGTTGGGCGAAAGCGAACAACCGCCGAGTCGATCACATTCGGCGGTCAGCTTGGCATTTCGACGAATTCGACGAAGGAAACGTACAAGTGAGTTCAAATATCCTTTCAACTACGCACTCTTCGACAATCGTCCTTGCTATCAAATGTTCAAGCTAAACACAATTCACAGTCTCGTTGTCTATGCTTGAAAAAACTGTCCATAATTAGACAATTGAACACGCACATTTGTCCAGATTCCCAACTAATATTGCACTACAGAAAGTACAAACCAATGCGGTTGTCTTCGTAACCGTAAAGTTGCACGCGGGTATGATGTCAATAGTCATCTGCTCTTTAATTTTTGTTCACAAACTTACCTGTTCACACGTGACTTTCAGATAATTCAAATCTGTTTTGAATGTCAAACTCACTATCATCCAATAGATTATCCGCTTAGACAAATGGAATAGTCATTTTTGGTTCGTGTTAAAAACAAAAAAAGAAAAGAGATTAAAAGCTTTTGTTCACCTCAAAAGAGTAAAACGTCACAATAGCAATATGCTTGTAATAGAAAACCTTTAGTTTCAGAGGTTCCCAGCGCCTCACGTTTACCGGTTTGGCGACGTCAATTAAGAAGTCGAGTCTTTCGAACAACTTTGCTGATAATCATCACCCACATTCTTCTGTGGTTGCCTTATAACTTGTACGCTTTAACCAAATACATTAGCTACGATCTTCATCAACAACTGAATGAACAGGGCAACATCTTCAAGGAGTTACAGTTTCTGATCGCTTGCATCAATCCGTTCCTCTACGGATTTTCCCAAAGCGCGTGACTTTTGTTTTGAGATATAGGTACGTTAATTATTCCTTACAATGAACAACTAGTTTTCGTCTTCGAAATGACAAGACTCAGAAAAGGTTTTGTGGTCAACAGCTGAAATCGAAGTCATGATTTTGAACTTCTCGATCCGAAAATTTGTCTATTTCTAATTGAATTTTTTGCAGCCGTTTCGTCTTGCCCTTCATTTCGTCAGCTACACAAACAAACCAGATTCTACAATTGGCCACAAATTTGTATCGTTCTGTAAATGAAATGAGTGACATCAAACAAACGACGAACGTGAGCTCAAGATGTGCATTTGTGTTCTTCCAGAGCTTACGATTTCTACGTCATAAAGGCAAAAACAGATCTCAAAACGTGCAGTTTCTTGCTCAACTAACAATTCTAAAGAATCATATGGTTCTCAAAAGCGATTTGCTAATCTCTAGCAAATAGACCGCGCAAGTTCTATCCCGATTATGCCCAGTTATACGATGAATCACGCGTGTTTATTTCCTTCTCAGACCGGGTTCCAAAATCTGTCAGACTTAATCTTATTCGGCAGACATTTCCGCTTCCTTCCACTGCTTTGTATACTTAACTTATAAATTTAGTTCTGAGTATTAGAAATAAACTATTTCAGTCAATTGGCCTAAGATCCCTTTTCAAAGTTCCAGTCAGAAACCAACCTTTGTATTTACGAGTGTAATTTTGCTCAGCTTTTCGTTTTCCGTCGAATTGGAACGTTCGGTTGGAGTTGCGCAAAAAACCAGAAGATCACCATTGACCAACGAACCTCTCGGAAACCTAAGAAAAAGTGTCAACATCACAACTATAAAAACCAACTTGGCAAGTACTGTGACCAGAACATTGTCGTTCGGCATGTTGTTGTCGTTCACGTCGACAGTTACGTGGAACTTTGGTAACACTAAAAATCGATTAGAACGCACAGTTCGTTCTCTACCGTATTCTTGAACTCGAAACGTGACTTCACCCAACGGAAAAGAAGACAATTGAGCGAAAGCAACAACGCGCCACGTTCCATGTCGAACGTAGAACGGCAAATTGAAAGTAAGATCAAGAAATCCATTGCTTGCTTTTTGTGTTAAAGTTCGAATAGAAAATCCGTTTGGATCCTAAACACTAACCATAAGCTTTTCAAACAAAACGATTACCTGAAGAACATATTTCAGTTTACCACGAAAGATTGAACCGCCAGAATTTAGTGGAAGAGAACGAATGTGAACTTCAATTGTCTAATCATTAGAAAATCAACAAATTAAGTTGATTACCGGTTTCATTTGGCTTGTAAAATGTCTTGTCGCTCAATAGAAAAACGTTTTCGACATTCGGACGTCCACGCAATTTGACATTGAAATCGGAATGGCCAGTGACTTTGATTGTCAGGTGATAAACTTCGGCCTTCCGATTCACCGAAAACTTCAACTCCGTTGGTTCGCCTTTAAATGGTTGCTAATTAACGACGTTCACTATTCTTACCGGCTTTCACTCGTGGCTTATCCCACCGTTTGAAATCGCTTCCATCGTTGTTGGTCACGTTTTTACCGCGCAATAAAACGGAAATATCAACAGTCGACGCATAGGAGTTGGGTGTTGGAGTTATAACGATTGTATTGTCCGCATTCCACAGAATACTCGACGGTAAAATAACAACCGGCTGTGGTTTGGCACTAAATCAGAATCAACAAATTCAACGACTAAGTTGTTTACCTTGAGAGTCGGGAAACGAAGGTGAACAGAATAACTACGCACAACCACTTCATTGTCACTGAACGGTTTCTCTTCAGTTGTTCATTCGTTCAAACTGAACGACAAGTTTGGAGTCCGCTGAAAACTCGAGACCTTCAATTGAGATAATCTAATAAAGATAGGACACGAGTTTGACGGAACATGAGACCGAAGAGCTTGAGAAGATCAGCTGATTAAAAAACATCTTGCAAAACGAAGAACTCTCGAGGGAAATTACGTGAAAACGAACAAGTGGACCCGATGGGGCGGTTTGTAATTAAATTGAACAAAAAACGTTCAATTTGCTTGAGCAGAGAGCAAAAATTGAATCGCGTAATCCAACGAAATCCCCCCACTTGTCGAGCGACAGCAACAAAACTCGTTCGCTTTCATGAACCGGACGAAAACACGAGAGTTCGGCGAAATGCTTAAAATTAAACCAAATTCGAGGCAATCACAAGCTTTTCGTTTGGACGATCTTGGGCGGATTGTAAAAGCAATAAACTCGTCGAGAATCGTAAATCAAGCGAACACTAAAATTAACACGGCAATCATTTTGTTGAACGAACACCACCTGCTGCGACCGAACACCGCGGGATGGAAAAAGACAATAAAGTTCGGTAAGCGAATCAAAAGGTCGAGAATCGACGGCTAACGGTTTTCACGGACGAAAAGTTTAAGCGCAATCGAAAGCTGCGGACAACCTTCCGAGTGTTGAATTCTGTTGATGGATGGGAATAAACGAGCAGATGCGAGATAAAAAGCCTCGAAGCGATTAAAATAGAACCGCTCGTTCTTTTGCCCGTCTGATTGCACAATATAGCCGTGGGTCAGAACTAAAACAACTACGCGTCCTTCCACACGCCGATTGGGGAACTTCACGACGCAGTCGAGAAACGGGTGACATCGCAGAAGTGATGTTCAGCTTTCATATCCACTGTTACGCCGCGAACTCATGAGTTCGGAAAGAAATGAGAGCGTTGCTTTTATAATCTTACTCCTCCGCAAACCGCTTGAAAATCTCATCAGTCGTACAAAATTAGTCGAGATCATATAAATTTGAGGCAATTTGAAAGCAGATGCGACGGTTTGAACGTTTTCCTCCGCTCTCGTATCGAAAACAAACAGTCTAATAGATTCAAAGACCGGAAGTGAAAGGATTCGAAATTCTTCGTAATCAAAAACAAACACAAGTTTACAATAACCAACCATAAAGAGTTGATTTTAGGTATTTGAGATCCTTAACTACACAGCTAACATTTCAATTGACTTTCGGACCTTTGACTGCGAGAACTAATTGATTGTTTAGACGACCTCTTGGACTTTTTGTTGTTGTGTTTAAACGCGCTTGACAGCGTATGACTCATCGAATTGATTAGCGTCGGTTCGATCGTTTCTTTTCATTCACGTAATCCGCCAATTTTCTTGCGCGTGAAGGACACAGCAACTGAGAGTGAACAAGTGCTGAAATGACCGTTGGGTTATTGTCAATTGAGACCGAAAGTATTGTTGGGTGATCATCTTCAGCCGTTTAAACTCGTTGCATTGGTGGTGAAGTACAGAGCGGATACCATTTTCCCAGTTGTATAGTAAGTAGGTGTTCGCAAAAATCTGCTGTTAATGTTTGATGAAACGATTAGAAGGCCGACAAGCTCGTGGAAAACGAAATGATGAGTCAATGGTTGTGTTTATTGAAAGCTTAGCAAATTCCGATTTTTCATTGATAATAAAACAAACTTGTTGGCCTATTTATTTCAAAGTTATCTGTTGGATGAGATAAGTCAATGGGAAAACTGTTTGATGATAGGAATCGGCTTCAAATTCGCTTAGTTAGCAGGAATTACCGTAAACGAGGTTGTTTTCTGACGACTTCAAATTTGCTGACAAATCCCGATTTGCACAATCCGCCGCGAATTACTGTTCCGTTTGTAGTCTGTGGGCGATCTTCGTGCACGTGAGTCGCCATTTCGCAAAGAAAAATCGAACGAGAGTTGACCTCGATAGAAAGAAATCTCAATTAGCATCTGAACACAATGAGCGAAGTGAAATGCAAATCGAACACGAGAATTAAGTGACTAATCGAGTTAATTTCCATGTTGCTCACGACCGGAATGTGATCCGGATTTGAAGTATAAAAATGCGAACTTAACTCACCATCTGAACACTCTGGTGACGTTTTCTCTTCGTGAAAATGCAGATCTCTGGTTTACTGATCTTTCTATTCGGTCTTTTGTTTGTTTCTTTAGCGGATAGCCAGGCAGACATGTTTACGTCCGGAACCATTCTAGCGCCTTGGGGTAAGTGATAATCGATGAAGCTAAGCAATTGATTGGGTTTTTAGGTGGAGCACTGTCCGGTGTAAACGCATACTCGGCTTACACGTCTTACTCAAACCACTATGGAAGAAACGCACACAATAACGCATACAATAACGGCTACTCATACTATCCTTACAACACTAACTATTGTAAGTCGATGGAGGTTTTGGAATGAAATCTTTCTTTTAGATCAAAATTATTATCGTCAATATTACTATCATTGAATGCTGTCAACGATCTCTTTCTAAAGTATGGTACCAGGAGCTTGTTTTCATTTAATTGTTAATAACCACCCCCGAACTTTACACAACAATAAATGCATTTCTTGCACTTTTGCACGAATGACGAAAACTCGTGATTGCGTTGTTCGATTGGTGGCATATGCACCCAACGGTCGTGTTTTCCTTCTTGCGAGTTTGCTTGGAAAGAAGTCGAAAACACGAGAAGTATATATGATTGATTACTCAGATTGTGTGTCACGAAAATTTGCGAAAGGCGCGTGAAATCAACGCGAGTGCCCATGTACTGAACGCGCGGTCTTTCGTTCTGTTGACGTCATCGAACATTACAACGGAAATCGGACGTCTGCTCAAACGTTGAAACAAAAGTTCCTACAAACTTTGAGGGCATCTTCAGTGTAATCGAATCATCGATGTCATGCAGCGCAAACTCTGCGAACTTCACAATGAAACAACTCGAAGAATACAGTAGATAGTTTTTGCAGTGAGAGATGTTTGAATTCGACTGTTGATAATCTTAATTTGCAGTGGATTTTCGAATACAATCATACCGTTGTGATATTTTCAATTTCGAGGCACGTAAGCTCAGCAGGTCGATTCGTACCATCATCTGACTAATCTGAATCGTTGATCCGAATTTACTCGAGCATTCCTGAGGGTCATGACTTTCACGGCGTTTGTTTTCTTTCGTTCATTTTCTACAAAAGGTTCCAACTGCGAAGTTGAAATTTCATTTTGATCCAATTCGACATCGTCACATTCGATGCCAGATGGTCATGACCTGAGGTTTGTTGTTGGAATAAAGCATATTTTTCTGCAAGCCGGAAGATTCTAGCGTAGTCACAAGATGCGATCATCATCGACTCGCTTATTTTTCCATCGGAAAACGGAAGTCGAGAGTCCATTAGGTCGAAAGGTTCTTGTGCGAAAACTAATCATTTTTCATGTTTATTCATTACACACAGCTAGCGGTCGTTATTCGGAAGACGGATTGACCACGGCGTTATTACAGCACGGTAAACTGCGCAAACTGTCAAGTGCAGTCGAGTTCCTACGGTGTGTAATCGGAAAGCTTTCAATTGTAAATATTTTCAATTTCGACGAAAAAGACGATTAGTAGGAGACCCTACGGTGGTGCACTTGAAATGCACGTCAACAACCGAACAATGCTGTTTTTTCGAGAAATATCTTCGGAAAACAGATGGATCTGCGGAATAAAGAAAAACGGTGAAATCATAAACTCGTTCGATCAGACAACGCGATCTCACTGCTCGCATGCACCTAAAGTGCGAATCCACTGTCAATGTTTGTCGTCTGCTAACAACGAACAATCGTGATCGACAGTAAATCCCGAACGACAATTAAACGTATACGAAAATCTTCAAAGACGTCTTTGTTCACGTCTTGTTTTGATGACTCACATACAAAAACAAGCACATTCAATTTCCCACTACAGTATCGTCGATCTGATGACGTTCGCATTTCAAAAGTTTTCAAACAACTCGAATGATCGCTTTTTCGAAATCCTTCCGATTGTCAAAGCACATCGTTTTCACACGCCTTCTAGTTGACCGTCGGAAGATGGGCGTGTCAAGTCGACAACTTCGGAATGCGGTGCGGCTTTACGTGCTTTTTGAGTACAATGCTGTTCGCTCCTTCACATCGTCGTTGTTGAGGCGGAGCATCGGAAAGGTTTGGTCAACGCATTTTGAGCGTATATAAGTCGAGAGTTTTGGTTCATTCTCATCAACAACATCGGTTGTCTTCTCATACACTACTTCCTTCTGTGAATTCATTCAACTCTTCAAAAGAATGTCGGTTCGATTTGCTCAACTCTTGTGCATCATCTTGGTCGTCTTTGTTGGATTTGCTACAGCTAGACCGCAAGCTGACTGGACTGGTTCCGGTTCTTACCTTGACGCCATGGGCGGTGGAAACAGTTATGGCAGCTATTTCCAAAGCAACAACAACATGGGCGGTGGTTACAACAACTGGCTTGGAAACGGATTGTTTGGACGTTAAACGTTTACGTTTCTGATCGTTCAAATAGCAATAGTCGTCTGAAGAATTAGAATCAAAACACCAAAGCGATGGACGTCAACCACCATTTCCATCTCTCATCCAAGATCTCTTATCGTAACTGGACGTCCGATCATCGGCAAACAATGCTTTCAATTCTTCATTTACTGTCACCATGTGATTTGTATTTGTATATTACAGAGAATCTCAAATAAATATCTGTACATTCAATTTGAACTCTCGATTAGCCGTTGACACAACAAAACGTACCGGGTAAGAACTTTGGATGCACTCAGAACGTGCGGGGTCGAAACGATCGATCATTTCATTAGCGGAATCGATGAAATTCACGATGTCGACCGCCATTAATTTTCGTGCGTTTTACGAAGAATCGAACGTCCTTGTCTGCGATCGTTTATTAGTTTCCCGTCAAACTTTTTACTTTAAAACCAACTATTTTGTTTTCATGCGTTTATAGAAGTTACTAGAATCAACAGTTTAAACCTCCCGAAGTTGTAAATGACGGAAACACTGGCAATCTTTGACGATTTAAGAATACAGTTTAAACAACCTAAAGTTTCAATGAGCAACTTTCCAACATTCAATGTAAACACCACTGAGACTTAATGAAACTGTTTACTAGTTGGTAAACAAAGTTTGTTTAGAAGATCACAAATAGATCGTTTAGAATGATCAGAAATCGTTGGACCTTGTGATCTCAATGCATACGATACCTTTGTCCTTCACAAATAATGTTGGATAGTGGTTAAGAGCATAAGAATTTGCATTTTCGAATATGCAAAACAATCAAAAACCAGAAACCTGATCGCAACTTCTTGTCATTCATCGGAAATTCGCTTCTTTTTCCAGCTGCTCTTTGCAAATCTTTCCGTTGAGTTCAGATGCCACCAAAAGTAGGGGGGTAAGTTTAGAGGTGATGTCGTTCGAATTTCATGATTTGCAGGAATCTGAAAGGCACCAAACGTCGTCCGGGACGTTCGGAGAACGATAAAACTCAGGAAGCTGCGGAACAACCGAAACAACCGGTGGTGGCCAAATGCGCAACGAATGCTCGTGCAGAAGTGGGTTGAAATAGCTAAAACGGCTGATGAGTTTGTATTTCAGGTTGAGAAATGGGCTCATCGAGCTCTGGAAAAGGGAGTTGAGGGATTACGCGAAGAATTTCTCGATCTCAAACGCTACGTACCACCGGACATGACTGTTACGGCTTTTGTTGCTAATCATGAAGCTGGACGCAATCGTTACAAAGTTAGCAAAACAACTGAACTTAATTCATGAGCTTTTTAGGACGTCCCGTGTGGTGATCGCCGTCGTGTTGTGGTCAAATGGCCAGGAGTGGGTTACGACTATATCCACGCGAACTACGTTGCAACTCCGATCAGCGACAAACGTTTCATTCTCGCTCAAGGTCCGGTTGATGGGACTGTTGTAGACTTTTGGCACATGATTGCAATCGAAGAATCGGACAGCATTGTGAGTTTGCTTGCCAATGAGTATCGACGTTTTTAAATTGCAGATTATGCTTTGCAACATTGTCGAAAAAGGAATGAACAAGTGTGCACCTTATTGGCCATTTGAAGCGGGACAAAAATGCGTTTATGGAGACGTTGAAGTCACTAACAACAACGTGCATCTCTGCATTTCGATTATGAATATCCAATTTTTAGGTTCGTCAATTGACTCCAGAGGAAATGACCGTCCGTATTTCGATTTTAACTCTTCGCTATAAACTCGATGGCAAAGAAATTGTGCGTGAAGTTCGTCATTATCATTGGGTAGGAATTGGGAAACAGAAAACGAAAGCAAATTCAAAACTTACAGGTTGATTGGCCGGATCGTGGCGTTCCACCGCCTCGTTTAACTGTAGGACAACAAATACCAACAGCTGCTGATCGATTCGATATTATAGGCACTAGTTCTTCTGTCTCATGTTCGTGGCTCTAAAAAGCCCATTGTTGTTCATTGCGTATGTTCGTTTAAATAATCGAGTATTCGGATTTGACTTTTAGTCGGCAGGAATCGGTCGTACGGGTACGATCGTTGCGATTGAGTTTATTCTTGAACGCTTACAACAAGGAATTCCGTGCGAAGCAATGGACGAGCTTTTAAAAGAACTCCGAAATCAACGCCCATATGCCATTCAAACGGACCTTGTAAGTTCGTTGAAGATATTCAGGTAATTACTCAAGTTTTCAGCAATACTTATTCGTCCATCGTGTCATGCTCTTCTACTTCTTTGAGAAGTATAAGATCGTTGTCAACACGCCCGAGAACACCAAACTCTATCAACAATTTGTGATTGACTACGACAAGGCCACTGCTGTTTGATCGAATTCCATTTTCCGTGTTTTCCACTTGAAAGAGTAAACCTTTCTATCAATTTGATAATCAAAAACCTACTTCATTTTTGGTCGATTCGGATTGAAAATTCAGTAATTGGCCAAGAGGTAGTGGCCATCACCTGATTTACAACAGCCAAATTACTACAATATTATCATGAACTTCTATACACGCTCATTGGCTCCCTGTTTTTCTCTTCGAGAGAACGAGCGAACGGTTTTGGAAAAGAAGAAGTCAAAGAACAAGCGAGACATCACTTTTACTTTGTTTCTCTCGCTCTGCTTCCGATCCACTGATCAGTCAGCCTTTTGATTGAGTGGCTTCTTTAAAACCAACATGCTTTCGTGTTGTTGTGTCTACTCGTAATGTGTCTTCTGTACAGGAGTGCTTTCCAATAGACCTGAAGGAAAACTGTAAATCCTCTAAAACTTATTCCACGCGCTTCGGTACCCAGGATATCAACAGGAGTCTCGGTCGGTCCCGGCGTAACTGTGCTTCGGCGCAGATGGTAATTCGGGTTGGTGATCGTCTGAGAATTCTATCGAGTATGTTGGCAGCTAGGAAGATCCTGGTTAACTTTTTGTCAAATTTAGTTTATTACAAGGTCTTTGCTTGCACTTAACTACTTGTTTTATTAGACAAACAAAAAGCGAATAGCATTTGGTAGCTGTAAATTTAGAAAGAGCAGCTCAAAAACAATTGATCAGTAAAGTTCCATCGTCTGAGATTACAACCACTTAATAACCTAGAAATCGCTGATGAATTCCGTTTATAAGACTTCGGCACCAGTTCTTTTTAGCTATTAATTTATTTACAAACTCAAGCAAACAACATCTAACAAACAACAAAACTAAACACCGGCGCATATTAACTTGGATTCTTCCCGTTTGTTTTGATTAATGGAATCGAATTCTTCTTTTCTTTAGACAGCTTTTGGTTGTTGGCTCTTCGTTGTCTGCTATGTTTTCTCAGATCCAAAACTAATTGTTTCGGTCTCATCGGTTTGAGTAGACGACGAATATTCGGCAGTTCATCGTCCAATGCTATCAGCTCGTTATGCGTGAACTAAAGCAACTTTAGAAGCATTTCTTCTGTCAGTCAACTGACCATTCGTTGCAAAACGAAGATCCGTAGTGTAACCATGACGACGAGCATTACCGGAAAAACCATTGCGATACGACTGGCATAACGAATGATAAAAAGCAGAATTATGCTGAGTGTTTGTATGAACGTGAACAAATGAACACGATGCATTCGAACAGCTCTCAACCACGGCAAATCCGGTTGGTTCTTGACAGGCATGAATAGAAGTCCCAATCGTTGAACATACTAAACGAATTAAAAATCCAATTTTTGTCTTCTACCTGCTGACCCAAAAGAGACATTGCACCGACATACAAGAAGACACCAGTTAATACGGGCATCTGAATACCTTAGGTTAACAATCTATGGTTTAGACTTACAGGAACAAGTTTTACAACAGGAGCAAAAAACAGTGAAACTCCAATGAGAATATGAGCAATCAGCGTTGTCATTCTTTGTTCTCTTGATTTGAAGATCAAAACTGAGAAAGACCAATAAACTCACTTCACACCCAAAAATCGAGGGGTTTCTCCAGGAGCAGCAATTTCCGAATAGAACTTCAACGAATCAACATGACTGACAGTAAGAACGGGCGATGCTGCATAGAAGGGCAGACCAAGAAGTGCACAAGTCAAAATTAAAGCCATCAAAACCAGCAAATCCAAATGATAACCCCAGTTTTTGCGGAGTTTGTTTTCTTTTCGATTAATAATTCCACTGGAAATTTGTTGATCCATAACCAAAAGAATAGTGAAGAACGCAGCGGGTACTATAGCAATCAGTGCCACGTGATATCCTTCAATTGCGAAAACATCCACAACCCATGATCTTTCCATTGTTGGCTAAATTGTTTTGCTTAAAAACCGACTGTCTTGTAGACAATTAGACCTGTAGTTTCAACGGAAACTTTAGACTTGGAACGTCCAAACCGGTCATTTTGCTCAACAACGTAAAGATCACGACCGCGATCACAACTCCAAAATCAGATATGACATGTCGAATCTACAAGAAGAATTTTCGAGCAATTGAATACTCATTGCTCACCTTCCATGCTAAGTACGGAGAGTTGCGAAACTTCGTTAACTTCATTGAAACGAAAAATGTACAAATAGCCAACAGAATCGAGAAGATCAAAATGTCCGGTTTGAAAAAACATGCAAGACCTTGAGGAGTTCCACCCAACGCTTGACACCTGAACAACATAAAACTAAAACGTTTGTAGCAAAACCAACCGTGTGACTCCAATGCTCAAATTTTTGATCACGTAACCTTCCGTCTCATTTGTTGCGTCTTTAGGCCTTTCGAGCAAACAATAACAAGTCGAATCGATTACATCCTTAGATTTTCGTCAACATGTAATTCTTTTGCACTTACCTGTGGCTTCCAAGTAATCGGCGCTTCGTATGAAATTTCGTAAATCTTCTGACATGCTTGAACGATAAAAGCCACGGAAACCAACGTCGCAAATCCCTCCTCGGTGAATCGTGTAATCAATCCAACCAGCGCTGATGCATCGGTTGCAATTAAAAGAATGAAAAAAAAAGCAACCCAACAACCCAGCCAGAATCTGAACGGCAAAAACTCCCAATCATTCGAAGTACAAAAGTCGTAGACGACTTTTTCGAATATGAAAGTCGCACCAGTTGCCGAAAGAATCGTAAGAGGTTGTCCACCAAACAATGCAAATGTTATTCCGCATATCGACGCAGAGACCATGGACTCAATCGCAGCCATTTGTTGGTGTGTTGCTCGTTCATAAACTGCTCCAAACGTGAGTGCAACAATTAGTGCCGAAAAAAACAAAACGATAACGGCACCAAGCGACTGACTAATGCGACCACTGAAGAAATCGGTAAAATCGGACAAATACCATTGAGTTTTGCGTCTAAACATACTCTGTGAACAGCTGCAACAAACAGTTAGCTCACTTCACATCATCGACAAGACCGCCAAAAATCCGACCGCTTCGTCGAATGACCAACGAACTTTGGTTGCCTGCTTCACGCTCATCGTCCGCATCTTCTATTGAAGTTGAGTACATTTTCCCAATGTTACGAATTGGCTGAACGAAAAGCCCTAATTACCAGTTCAATGTCAACAGACCATATCGTCGTTAACGTCGGCAGACCATCGAGTATCAGGTCGACATTTTCCAGGCGGAATTAACGTTGCTTGACTAAAATACTCCTCCACGGCATCGGCGATTGTGAAACGATTCAAACTGTTGTGCGCAACTTGATGGAAGATCTAAATTCAGATGCTATTAGCCGTCGACTTTGCCTTCTGACCTCATCACTGAACAGAGCTCCAAGCGTATAACCAATACCCAATGCTTCATCTTCATAATTGTCGTAATCATTTAACAAAATGTAAACAAATTTAACCGGATAAGGCTGCAAAAATAAGATATTGATTATTAGTCGAATTTCTCTACTTGATCAGGTAACTCGGGATACATTGAAGCAGCGGTTTTCAGACGAACAAACGCACTTAACGGTCGTTGCAAAGCCCCGACATTTGCCACCATCTAAATTTCAAATCGATCATTCGTATCATCATTTCTGGTTACAATTGCAGCACTTTCGGTAGCTCGTGGTAAACGTCGCAAAAGTTTTTCGTCTGCCTGAACCGTCCTTAAGTTATTAGCAAGAAATAACAAAACAAACGTCTTCGAACTTGCTAGCTCGATCTCCATCTTCTTCTTCGTCATTCGTCGCTCGCTGTTGATGGTCACTAATTGGAACCGATGACTCGTTTACGGATCGAACATGTCCATCGATTAAGTGCAATTTAGGTGCATACAAAACTTCTCGAACCACCGCAGCGTTAGATTCCTCCAAAGCACCACTTTGAAGCCAATTCTTGATCACAAGATCACAAAGTCGAATAAACGACGAGCACTCGGCGTCGAGTAGCATGCTCCCTTTGCGCAATAGAGTTTTCACTTGCAATAATCCATGAACCGTCAGAAGTGTGATATGCGGTTTACTAAATCTCGTGCCATCGCCCTCGACTATTTGTTTGAATCTAAAGTTTCATAAATAAACGGATTTCTCGTTTTTTCTAGCAACTTAACCCAACGGGCCGTTTGTCTCCACGCCAATTCCCATTCGTTCTCTGGTATCTCCGTTTCTTCCTCCTCAATCGATGTTGTTAAGAACATCATCTCGCAAAACAGTGCCGGAAGTTCTTCCGTTTTACTGTCTAGCAAACGACGAACGTTGTCAATCGGAGCTAAACAACGAATCTGAAGCTTCTCGCGCAACAGCAAACTCACTATCGGGATAGTTGCCCAATTGAATCGACTGCGGAGAAAATAAAACCTCGTTCATCAAATCGACTGCAGAAACGTAAAATCGCAGAAGTTTACTGATCACTTACAGTTATTCGTTGTCTCATTTACACTCCGTTCTCTTGCTCTAGACCTCAAATTACCTTCGCTATCGCGCATATCCATCTCCATACTGCTGGAGCCAAAAGTCGTTGGCATCGCAAAGCATTAGCCGACTTTACTCTCGTCTTAAAAACTACACGGATTTCATCTTTGAAGCAATCGATCAAGCAGTTCACAAACAAAAACGGGATCACGAAATACAATCAAATGACAACGAGCGCAAGGCGGCCTTGCGACCAATTCCGAACCCTCTGCTTTCGTTTGACAGTCGCCGTCAAATGTCGAAAAACATTTTCATTGCGACAAATCGAAACGATGGGAAGACGTGAATCGCCCTCTGTCTTTTTTCTAAATTTGCGCTCTATTGCACATTGAAAAACCACTAGGAGTAGTCTTTCAGTCGCGGGTTGTAACGAGAATCATGCGAAAAGACGGAAACAACTTCTTCAGTTTTCAATCGACTGTCATAAAATTCACCGAGTCGCCCGCTGGGCATCACACAAATTTACAACAAAACAAGTGACATTTGTAGTTTATTTTTGCATAACACCGACCGTTTACAATGTAAGCTCACGAGTGCTTCTTCTTTCGTTGCATCACGTATTGAACTCGACAGCTGTGATCCTGATTGTCCGGACGTCGCGCATCAAAAACCGCCTCCTCGGACTCGTAATATCGACGAAGAATCGATGGTGGTATGTGCGGCTAAAATTCAAATATAAACAAGCAGTTAGATGACTTGTGAACTTACTTGCATTCGAGTGTATTTCTGAAACGAAGATGAGCATCAAAAGCTTAATAGTTCGAATACCTGAAGATTGTACATCCCGTGAAAACGACGAGAACGTTCACAACTAATAGCGTAGATCTTTTTGCGAGCATTGAAATACAGACCCATTTCAAAACTCAACAATAAAAGCAAAACTCCTGCAAATAACCGTAAGCAAGAAGGTGTTTTCAAATTCACCAAAAATAAACAGCAACTGTACTTCGAGCATAGTCAACTTGAATCCCATTGGGGCAATGGAATGACGACATCCGTCGACGACGACAATCGAAGAGTCGAGAACAATTGAAATTGCAACCAACCGTTTCATATCAAGGCGCTTTTGAGAATTAAGAGTTTGTAACTTTAAACTTGTCAGATGGATATGTAATGCACACTGTTAGTTGACAGCCATTTTATGGTGAATCAAAATGTGTGGTGGTTTCACGATTTCTGTTCTAATCGCTTTGATTGGAACAGTTAGTGCCGTAGCTACTGACGCAATTAGTTTACGTAAGTTACTTTTCTTTTATTGTAAATGGTAATCTTTAGGAGGTTTTGCTACGATTCCAACAGTCTGCTTCTTTCTGATGGTCATTTCACTCGTTTCGTTGATCATATTTCTATTTGCCAATACGGTCTTCTACTTGAATCGTGTAGAGATAAGCGAAGAGAAACTGAAAACTGCTGTCGACCTCATGGAAGCACTTCGACATGCTCGTCAAGAGATGATTCAATTGAAGAGAACAAAGTTTCTAGTTTCCAACTTCTCGTCGATTCTTGATTTTAGGCTTGACGAAGAACTCAAGGAAATCAAGCAGGCTGAAGAAATCCAATTGTCGGTCAATTAACACGCAGAATTCATTTTGGTTTTCGAACATGACAATAAACTTTTTGGTGAGCAGAAAAAGCATTAAACAGTTGATTGTACAGCAACAAATAGGTTTCTGTTGGTGTTTCAGCTGTTCGTTATGATGTGTCTCATAACGACCGATGCCTTCTACCTTTTGCTTTCCGTTGGTTTGCTTTTCTGCGGCGAAAAGCACTAAAAAGCGAAAGTTGCACGCGCTTTTTATATCCAAATCGCAATGATTTCTCGTGTAGTTGTCGACGCGTGTATTCCGAAGATGTTAAACGTCGCCCGACTAAAGCCCGTTTCCGTCTATCAACGAGTATCTCGTCAGTTTTCTGCAGCTGCTGCTGCCACCGATGGAATTCCACTCGCCGAAGGTCCATCATCTTCAGTACCAACGACTGAACGAACAGTTTCACCACAAATCGAATCGTTGGTCAATCAAATTGCCAGTCTGTCGTTACTCGAAGTTGCCGATTTGAACTACGCTCTGAAGAAGAAGTTGAACATTCCCGATCAGCCACTCTTCGCCGCCACAGCCATGGCTCAAGCTTCTCCAGCTGCCGGTTAGTTCTTGATTTTTGGACAATTTCAAGTTTCATTTGCAGCTCCAGCTGAAACTGCTGCCGAAGACGACACGCCGAAGAAAACAAGTTTCGCGGTCAAATTGACAAAATACGATGAAACGAAGAAGATCGCTTTGATTAAAGAGATTCGCACAGCAATTGCCGGATTGAATTTGGTACAAGCAAAGAAGTTTGTCGAGAGTGCACCAGTCGAAGTGAAAGCAGATTTGGGTAAAAACGAAGCAGACGAATTGAAAGCGCTTTTGGAGAAGGTCGGAGCAACTTGTGAAGTGATCTAAAGCCATTCAAGATTTTCAATTTTACTCGACTTAGGTTGTTTCTTTGTTGTTTGTTTTGTTTATTGGTATTAAAGGACTTGATTTCACGAATGTTCTAAAGGGACTCAGTTGGTTTAAAGTGACCAATAGCTACTCGAATCGTTCTTTCTCCACTTCTTATTTTCCACAGATTCACTACATTCGATAGAAGTTGACGACTGAAATGGCACGTGGACATCAAAAACTTCAAAGTCAACAGAAGAATCAAAAGAAGCAGGAGGCTGCGAAGAAGGGACAATCCAGCGATCAGAAGGCTGCTGCTCAAAAAGCATTGCAATTTAAGTGCACAGTTTGTATGGCTCAGATGCCCGATCCGAAGGTATGTTAATGATAAGGTTTTAGTGCCAATCAAATTTTTTTGATTGACATCTTAGTTTTGACTGTTCGTTGATTTCAGACCTACAAACAACACTTCGAATCGCGACACCCGAAAGCTCCTTTGCCTTCCGAATTGGTTGACGTTGCTGCCTAACTTTTTCAAGCTGTTCAGCTCAAATTTATTACCGTCATATTTATTTTGTTTTCGATCTGACGGTACTTTTTGTTTTTTAATGAAATCCCGATAAACTTGTTTCTTTGTAATTTCGTGGTCTTTGAGCCGGTAATCAGATGGAAAACAATTCGAAATGTGGAGATTGAAGGGCTCTTGAAATTTCTTGATTAGATGAAATTGCCAGTGACAAGCAAAGATTGACATCTCGCGTGGAGTTTGTTTGTGCCGACCCACTGAATTGATAAGATTATATCGTGACATTCTTCGTCATCGAACTCATGACCATCAGTTCGCTTTCTTCGACAGTCGGGAAGCTGGTGATTGTTTTGCGCTGTCAAAAATGGTGAGTTCCCTTCTTATTACCGTACTTTCAAATCATCATTTCAGTTGGCGAAGTTAAGTGTAGCCACGTTGCTGTGGTTGACGGTAGTTGTTTACGCTCATATGTTCGCTTCTTCGGAAAGCGATGAAGACAAAAACAATGATTTGATTTTGGACAAAAACAATTTTAATCACGATGCCTATCGTAGGATGCGCGTGTCGCATTCAGCGGAAGCATTGGAAGGTCAAGAGTTGGTCGATTACGTGAATGGACGTCAAAATCTGTGGACCGCAACATCAAACAACAAATTCGCAAAATACACGAAAGAAGAAAAGAAACAACTGATGGGTGTGCTGAATGTTAGAAACCCAATCAAAGCGCGGCGTAATATGTCGCCTACTCGTTACATGGACATTCAATTGCCCGAGTCGTTTGATTCCCGCAAACAATGGGGTTCAATGTGTCGTAGTGTAACAGAAGTTCGAGATCAATCATCTTGTGGCTCCTGCTGGTCATTTGGAGCCGGTAAAACAGTTTGGTGTTAGAGCTTATCAACCATTGTTTTTAGTCGAGGCTATGTCGGATCGCATCTGCATTCACTCAAACGGAAGTATTCAAGTCGACTTGTCGGCAAAAGATCTTCTTAGTTGTTGTAAAGCTTGCGGATTTGGGTAAAAAATTGTTGTGTTCAAAATTTACACATTTCTGTTTTAGTTGCAATGGAGGAGAACCATTTGAAGTAGGTGATATGAACAAATTGATTGTGAATACGTAAATTAGGCTTGGAGTTTTTGGCACACCAGTGGCATCGTTACGGGCTCTAATTATACAACTAAAAAGGGTTGTCAACCGTACACTTTCCCAGAATGTGAACATCATTCAACTAAAGCTCATTTCAAACCATGCCCAAAGGAACTGTAAGTCACTGAGAACTTATTTTCATTTCAAATGTTCAGATATCCAACTCCAAAATGTGAAAAGACATGTCAAGAAGGTTACGATAAAGAGTACAACGCAGATAAGTATTACGGTAGGTAGAGTATTCGTTTATCAATTCATACCAATGAATTACAGGCCAAGAACCCTACGCTGTCGATGAAGATCAAGAAGCGATCAAAAAGGAATTGTACTTGAATGGACCGTTAGAAGTATCGTTTGAAGTCTATGACGATTTTTTGACATACAGTGGTGGTGTTTACGTGGTAGGAGAAAAACGATTAACATTCTGAACCCAATTTTAGCATCAAGGAGGGCGCATAGACGGTGGCCACGCAGTGAAATTGGTTGGTTGGGGCACAGAAAACGAAGTTCCATATTGGATCGTTGCAAACAGCTGGAACACGGATTTCGGCGAAGACGGTTACTTCCGAATTCTTCGTGGATCGAATGAGTGCGGAATTGAATCCGGAGTTGTTGGTGGACTTCCCGATCTGAAACGTTCACCTCATCGCGTGCATTATCACCATCATCATTCGTCGGCTAGTTCCTATGATATTTTCTAAACAATAAGAACGTTCGTTTTTATTTTACATTTCGCTCGATTGTACAATTGCTAATCGTTTGAATAAACGTTTTCCTTATTCGGCTTCCGTGTTCTTCTTTTGACAATCGCCATTGCGTTCCATTCCCTTTAAGCGGTCTTCCAATGCCTAAAAACAAATTCTGCAATCTGCAATTACCAATCGATTTACCGCAACTTGACCGCCCAATGACTTGCACTGTTCAACCAAACGGTCCAATTCGTTCTTGAGGCGCACGATCTCTGTTGCAACATTCTTCTTGTCAAATTGTTTTTCAACTAAAAATATTCCACGGACTTAGAGTTTCCACATCGAAAACAAACCGGCTGACTTCTTGGCGGTCGATTGGCCGTCGCTTGCCGAACTGGTACTCAGAGCTGAACCGGTCGTAGTTGTAGTGGACGAATCGTATGATGAGTCGCTGCTGTGCCCTGAAGTTTCACTTTCGGTGCGTGTAATGAATGGCGTAGTTCCAATCGGAAACATGCGAATGCATTGAACGTGTTCCAACGAGTTTGCACGATCCGATTGCCAAACTTTTCGACGATCTTGCTCGTCTTCAGGTGCAGCAATCGCTTGAACGAGAAACTTGTGACGTTGATGAAACGGCCCTGCAAGTTGAACGGTAACATTCAATGACTCCGATGCAGTCAAAAAGCCCGATTGAGGAGATACGATGTAGCGAGTAGGCGCCGTACAACGAAAACGCCATGCGACTCGATGTTTCGCAATGTTTCTGAAACAATGATAACAAGAAACTGTAACTCGAGACTTACACAACTTTAAAAGTCGTTTTGATTGGCAATGGAGCAGCCAAATTGAACTTGAGTTGAAACGGTTCAACGGAAACCATTTTCAACGGATGGCTCTCAACCACCGCCTTTTGATCTTCCGCTTGTTGCTGTTGCATTGATGCGGACAAAAAAGGTGGGATCGAAGCATCTGAAAGAGCGCAGATAGCTGTTAATTAAGGAAATGACTTTACCTTTTGGTTGAGTTGGAGACCCCATGCTTCGTCGAAAAAGAGCCGATTGAAAGATACACGCACGCCAATTCAAGAATGTTTGTCCGAATGAAAGAACCAAAAATCTTGATACAAGTGATTGAGAATTTGTTAGGCAAATGAACTATGCAAATTTTCTGTATAATCAATTGTGTCTCAAGAAGCTACTGTACTGGTCAGATGAGAGAGTTGACGAGAGACGAGTCTCATCGATTAGACAAAAAGTAGTGAGAACGATGATTCATGAATTGTACTTTAATGGTTTAAGACATTAATGTTATTGGGCTAAATACGAATGTCCATTTTCTTGGACTCATTACACGAAAATCCGCGTCGATGGGTTTTGTTGGCTACGGGTGTTGGCGCTTCGATTGCCATCTACTCGATTCTCACCAGGTTAGTTGTAATTCTATTTCAATTCCTACGATCAGTTTAGGCGTACAGAGCGACCGACTTCGCTACGACCGTTGACGAAACGGGAAACGTTTAAAACGCTTTTGGGCTGCGACGGCTTGACAAATGCATTGGTTAGTTTGGAGAAAATGCTTCACGACTTGGAGTCAACTCGATTCAAATCGAACAACGATCGTGACCGCTACGATTTAATTTACTCGGTTTCTACTCGTCTACGTGGTATTTTGGCTGATTTGCAGAAACTGGAACGAAACGAATTCGACCCACGACCTGCAACTGAAGAAATCGGTAAATCCGATTCGAAAGCAGTTTGAGTGTTTTGTTTAGCAAAAGCTGTTTGGAACAACAATCCTTCAACTCCGAATCCCGGAACATTGTCCGTTCTCTCTGACGATTCATTTTTGTCCGCAAATGATGACTTTGTAAGTTGCAAGTATATCTGTTGGTTTAATCGTGTCATTCAGTTGTTTCAAGCTCAAGAATCAGTTTCGGTTTCTGTGGATACCGAAAACGCGTCACTTTATCGCGAAGGTCTCCAAATGGCCGAAAAGCAGTTGGTTTTGTATCGCAAATCACGGTAATATTCTTCTAGAAGCTTTCATTAGTCATTTCTTTCAGTGCGGACATTTGTGGCTGTGAATCGGAAGTCGACTTTGCAGCCAAACTCTGGTGTTTACGTCGTGCTTTCGATTGTATTCTCGCGGATCAAAGTAGTCGACGCTGGTTGATTGGAGCGGGACGGAACATGATCGCCGATTTGCTTCGACAGGACAAAAAAGATCCAAAAGATTTCTACGTTGCCTACGACCGACTCATGGAGTACATCGAAAATCCCGAGAATTACGAGCAAATTGTAACGGAACTCAAAACTCGAAAGGCAATTTGATTTTTTGTTGTTGAATACGATGGTTTTCAGGTCGAATACGTGAACATTTGGGACGTTCTCATCGATTTTGTTCTTTTGGATTCCTTTGATGATCTTCGAAAACCGCCGTCTGGAATTATGGCGCTCTTCAAAAACCCGTTTATGAGTCGTTATGTCAAAGAGTCAACTCTGAACAACATCATTTGGTCTCTGATCAAAGTGAAACGTTCGAGACTCGCGGTTGGTTAATCGATTTAACGAGTCTAACAGATCAATTGATGCTTAGATTCCCGATGGATTTGTTAGTCATTTCTACGACATTTCTCAAATCGTCACCCCGCCCTTAGCCATGGGACTTCTTGGCGGATCTGGAATCGAAGAACTATGTTACGACTTTAAAAACAACGTTGTGGCGTTGATTGTCGACTTGTTTAATCCCGCAAAAACGCGATATACAACTCTCACGGAGTTAACTGAAGACGTTCGCAAGCAACTAGTTGCTCGTTTGGAAATGGTTCAACTCAAATTTCGAAATGAGCTAATTCCTCCATCTTAACTTTGTCAATCTTATTTTTCATGTATTTCTACGATGGTTAGTCGTTTTGAATAAACTTATTTTTAGAGGCGACGATCATTTGCTGATTTTATGGTAAAGTTTAAAAGAGTTATATCCAAATAACAACGAATAAGTTAAAGGGAAATTAAATGGGAGTCGGGAATGGATCGGCCTTGCTCAACACCAAGGTCTGATGATTGTAGGAGATGTATCCTTTCATCTTCTTCTGGGAAATCAAATTCGCCAGATGACATCCGACTTCGTCGTTGTCCATCACAACGTTCGTGTTCTTCAGAATCGTGACTATTGCGTCCAATTTGATTTGCGGCGACTTCAGAATCTTGTGGCTAGAGAGGCTTTAAATGATTCACAACTATCAAATGCTTACGCGATTTTGATCAAATTTAAGAAGGTAGTCAACTTCAACTTCTCAACCAAAAGAAAGATCCCGTAGTCAATAAAAAATGTTTCCTGCTCCTGTAGCGCTTGGATCAATCGACTGACATTTCCTTCTCTTAAAATACGCGTTTTGATAGTAAAAAGTTGGAAATACCAACCTGACAGCCAAAACCAGTTTTTTGAAACACGAAAGATTGTATTCTTCGAGCAGCTTTTGATTTGGCATGAATCCGAAAAACATTTTAACGGGAACCAAATAGATGAGTATGAGACGTTTGTTTTTGGCAAATTTGGATGGACAGTTGGTGAACGCAAAAGAAAGTGCCTCATTAGCTGAAAATCCTAACTGTTAACGGACAATAATTGAGAAGTACAAACCCAATTTGAGATCGTTGTCGAAAATTGCTTTTCTTCCAACAAAATACTTGTACGTGACTTTGTCGGCCATCTCGAAGTGGCTATTCAGATTCTCCGCTTGATCGATTGCCCGAATCAACGGTTTGAACAAATGAGGCCGATTGATCTGAAATGGCCAGCAATTAAACAGACAATTAAAAGTAACAAACTCGAAGATAAATGCGAAAAAGTTGATTTGCCAAACTCATAATCGCGATTTTCTTCGTTACTTCAATTGCATTTCGCCTGAAATTTACTTGAGAAAAAACACAATAAAAAGTTTCTTACCCTTCAGTAACACACGTTCTGAAACTTTCCATGATCGGTTCTGCAGCTTCTTCGTAAAATGACTTCTCCTCTTCGTCAATAATTTCTCGGTCTTTATCGGCCTAAAGACAAATAAGAAAGAACAAACTAAACAACAAACCATTGAAGCAATGATTCGCAAGTCCCGACAGATCGTCGTGAGGATCGGAATAAACCAATTTGCGTCTTTCTCTTTGACCAAAATTTCCTTATTGTAATACTGAACCAACTGAAACTTCTACCCAAATTAGCAATCTCAAGCTAAACTACTGACCGCTGTTTGAGCTGCGTAAGCTTCAATGGGTTCATTTTTACTCAAGAAATAAAGAACTCGACAGTGAATTGCTACCATGTCGTCGAAAACGTTTGAATTTACATTTCGATCCTGATAGTCGTCTTCGATATCGGCGATCTAAACTCAAACTAATTGAAAAGAAATCACTCACTTACCTGGAAGTTTGGAGACTGCGCGTGAGAATCTTGACATGAAAACAATTCTGCCAACAGCTCACCGGCAGCCCACGTTTGCTCTCGAATGAGATCGTTGAAGCGATTGTAATAATCGTAGAAGTTATCGCCGGAGACCGTCGAAGGCGAACTCATCGTAACAATGATATTCGACGCTGCTAAACGCTAACGACGCCAAAAAACCAAAAAGCCAAAAAGATTTTCCGTTTGCGACCCACCACTTCGACCTTCCTGCGACTTCTCTGCGCCGTTTTTTCTCCCTCGACGTCCGCTCTTCTTCTTTTCATGATTTCGACGATCGGCGAACGTTCGGATAAACGAAGTTTGTGATGTTTTTGTGCTGACTTTTGCTTTTATTGTACGTGGCGACGCGGGATCAAGTGAAGACGGTTTTCGGTTTCGTCTCTCGAACCATCAACAAATAGCGACGGGAACGTGTGTTTTTATTTTCACACACTACACGCTTCTTCACGTTCTTCGACTATCTTGTCGTCATTTTTGTTGCGCGCGCAGTTCGACGCCGCTTAACCACGCGATTCCTCTCGTGAACTCGAAAACTGGCAACAAAAGAACGTGGTTGTTAATCAAATTTCTTTTGTAACACCTGTCGCTTGCCATTTGCATCATGGAGAAGTGAGATGATGAAACGTACGGAGTTCCACTTCAGAGGTTCGGGGATTATTCACAGCGAATTCTCATGCATTTTGGCGACCATGCGAAGAAATTTCAAAATCCAACAAGTTGGTGGGCAGCAGATTTCGTTCGTAAGTCGCTAGACACACGCAATTTTTTGGTCTAAACGACGGCGCTTATCGAGATTCACCTTTACGCGATTCGATTTTATTTTCGCTCTTCAGATTCGACGATGAATATGTCGGAATTCAACTTGAACTCCTCGTCCCTGCTAATGGACGTGGCAAGTTTGCCCGAAGCTGACCCGGTAATGGAGCGAATCTTCGTTGTTTCGATCATCACACTGACAACACTTGGAACCATTTGTATGGGCTGTGATGTGAGTTTCTGATCTATTGTTTTCATTCGCAATTTTAGTTGGAAGTTCAAATTGTTTTGGAAACGTTGAAACGACCGACCGCTCCGTTGATTGGATTCTTTACGCAATTCATGTGGATGCCATTGGTAAGTCTTTTGTTTTGCGTGTTGAAAGTGTTCGAGATTTTAGTTGTCATATGCGATTGCCAATTTTATGTTGGTACCTTACGATGAGTATCCGTTTGCTTTGGGTCTTTTCGTGACGGGATGCAGTCCGGGTGGTGGTGCGAGTAACTTCTGGACCTATCTTTTGGGCGGAAATGTTCATTTGTCGATAACAATGACGTTCTTGAGTACCATGGCTTCATTTGGTATGTTTTCAAAACAATTGTAGCTTGAGGGTTTTGTTTCTAGTGATGGTGTTGTTTTGGATGCAAACGTTGGGACATCAGTTTCTGAAGGGATTAACAAAAGACGTCGCCATTAAAATTCCGTACAGAAACATCGCGTACGTGTTGACATTAATACTTTTTCCCCTGATGATTGGCGTTGCAATTGCTCGTTATCGACCGACGTGGGCGATTAACTTGCGGAAAGTAAGACAAACATTACGGTTATCAATTAAGTTGTAAAATTCCAGATTCTGAAGCCTTTTAGCATAATTTTCTTGATTTTTGCGATAGTTGTTGGCACATTCACCTACAGACATATCTTCGGATTCATTACGTGGTCTGCTGTTCTTTCGTAAGCTTTCAACTTGAAAATTCACACAATTCAGTTTGTTTTGTAGCGGCGTTCTTTTGTCGTGGTGTGGATTCATGTTCGGTTGTTTTACTGCGCTTCTACTCATACAGAAACCTGAAGACGTGACGGCGATTGCCATCGAAACGGGAGTCCAAAATACGGGAATTGCAATTGCGTTATTGAAAGTGAGTTCTTTTTCTCGTTGGTCTTTAAAACCTGAAGTGTTTCAGCTTTCTTTCGACAAATACACGGCTGATATTAGCATGCTGATGCCCGTCATTTTCGCTTGTTCTATTCCCGGTCCATTACTCATCGGCTACGCGGTTCATCATACGGTTCAGAAAATAAGAAGGAGACGAGAAACAAAAACGCAATTAGCCGAAGTGGTCGAACTATCGCCCTCGTCGCACACAAAACACGATACTCAATTGGAATCACGAGATTCCCATCAACCTGTCTATCTCGGTGTTTTTTCAAATTAGTTCAATAAACTTCTTCTAATTATTCGACTAGCAGACCAATTAGGCAACCGACTTTTTGTTGTAATGTCCGGGCCGCTTTTTGATTGACACTTTACGATTGATCGCTCGCTTATCGTCTGATTCGCAACAAATTCTATCGACCGGTCTTATCATGGCGACGACGTTGGAAAAGAGCCAATGGATGGAAAAACGAGTGAATCTGTGGACCACGGAACGAGAGGACGTTTTTTTACGCACGTCGTTCGCTGCTTTTCGGTTGTTTTGTCCGTTTTGCGAACTCGACCGCCGGTTTTTTTGTGTTTGTTTCGAGACTTGGAGATTTGCAAAGTAAAAAAAAGACGTTCGATCGTCGGAAACAGGAAGGCGTGGTTTCTTGTGTGCCTTCCCGTACCAACCGAACTTCTGCGCACAGTCAGCTGTAGACAACGTGAACGACCATTCGAACGTTTCCCGCCAAAATTTCGTCACGCTTCTCCAAAAACCACGTCTGGAATTGCGCCCATTTTCTCTCCTCAAATTTAGTTTATGGCCAATCCGCAGCGTAAACATCGCGAATGTTTGCTTCGTTTCTTTCCTCTGATTCAACATCCGGAAACGTTCGCCTTTTTTGCCGTCCGCGTTTCCAGCTGTTGCGCTCGTCAAAAAAACGTCGCTTTGCTTTCGCCGCTGTTTGCCGCAATTCTGGTTGCGTAATCCGTGTTTTGTTTTTACTGCAAAAAACAATTGGATTACAACATGTCGAATAGTTTTGTGTGCGCCGTTTTGTGATCGAACTGCTCGTTCACTTGTCGAAAAAACTGATAAGACCCTACGGCGCCAATTTTACGATTTCGCAACTTTAGATTATCGACACAAAAACGCCTGCGGTTAGTCGGGTTGTTGGCGATAAAAATTTTGGTTACTTTCCGCGCTTTTCGATTTGAATCCTCCTTGTTGATAGGAATCTGCGGCACGCGCTAAACGGCAGCCACTTTGCGGCGGTCATTCGTAGCTGCACATTAAACGGTTGCAGAGAGTTCGCAGTCCAAAGCCTGAAAACCGCTCCGATCGTTCGAGCCGATAAACACAAAAAAAGAGGTTGTTTGGTGTGTCGATGGGAGTCCGTGCACTCTGCCATTCCTTTATTGCGCACCCCTTTGTCTCCAAACGGCAATGATATGCGTCCGACGTCCCATCAATCGACAGCGCCCCGACTTTTTTCTTTACTGCTTTCTGCCTTTTTGTTCTCTCGCGCGACAAACACGTGTAAAAAAACGAACGGGCTCGTGAATTATTTGGCAGACAGCCCAGACGATCGACCTTTGAGCAGATGAAACAAATGTGACTGGGAGCCTGAAGGTCGGCCGATTGAAACGTTTTTTTCTTCAACGTCCCGCCCTTTTTCCTATCCGTCTGTCTCGTCCTGTGGACCGCCAATCGTTTTCGGAAATTTATCGTTCGAATCAGCCAGCACACGCGTTTCAATCGGCTGTTGGCAATAGTCGCAGACGGAAGCGGGCAACTGATAAACGCGAGCGTGAAGCGAAGATCGTGTGTTGCACATTAAACTCCCGTCGAAGTGGTCAAAATGCAAATCGCTGGAAATCCACTCGATTTTTTGGGTTTCGAACTTTTTTACGTTAATGTGCGATCTGACGACCTTGCGATTCGTGATGTTCTTTTTCGCGCCAACGTTTTTCACGTTAATCATCATCTGCAGTCGAATGCAAGTGCGCATGGTGTTCAAGGCCGTCTGAAGCCCCTTCGGGTTTTTATTAGACGAGACTTCCGTCCCACTGACAGAAGCCACTTTTTCTTTCAATCAGCCGGCAGCAGGAAAAAAACCCGATTGCGCCGCCAATTGCTCTCTCAATGAGACGTTTACAAATGGCAATGAGGAGATTTTTTAAAGATGCTGACGACAACTGTGGAATCTCTTGGCCGGACGTCGCTCCCAACCACTTTGATGGCCACCGGTTAAGAGAGCTAAGGAGTGGTCATCTCAGCAGCACTCATTCGCCCCGATCATGGCTTTCCACACCACCCGACGACCTCGTCGCCAATTGCCTTCTTACACACCTCTTCTCTGCGCGTCGAGTTGAACAAATGGCCGCGTAAAATCGACTTGTTCGCGCTCTCTGTTCTTCTTCGGCAATTCAACCCGATCGGTGGGGGATTGCCATACAATTCCTTTGCTCTTCACTTTAAAAAGCCATTCGAACGCGCTCATATGCAGAAACAAATCTCGTTGCGACTAATCGGTCGAAGAGGTTTACAATCCAACCTGCTACGTTTGATCGACAGCTTTTTGCAGCTGCGCCACGTGAAATTCGAAAAGCGGCCACAGTTTGTGTTTGGTTTATTTTACTCGCTTTTCATTCATGTTTGGACAGACGACTCCTCCTCGCACACGTTTGGATCATCCGCTATGCCATCAGCGCCGCCTTATGCTTCCCCTTCTTTTTGCATTCAACAGCTGACTAAAATCAGTCCTTTTATGTCGTTTTGTTGCCAAAAGTTGACTCGTGTTTCCCTTCAATCTGACCTACTTTTCATCTCACTTTTTTCAGGTTTAACTCGAAGTCATGCTCTTCGAAAAGGACAATCTTTTACCTCAACCTTCCAGCCATGCAACAAGCAAACCGATTGACATTAATCGATCAATTGGTCGTCAGTTGAACGAACGCGGAAACGAGATTCGAACGGAACGTCCGAAGATCGTCAGACCGGTGAATCGCGTAAAGCCGGTGATCGTTCACAATCCAGCTTCCGAAAACGTTGTCCATCAAACGTACTCGCATCCAGCTGTCTCTCCTATCTTTCGGATACCGTCGACGGAATCGAACAAAGAGAATTGCAATCGAATGCCCGCGATTTACAACATTTACGGTAAGGAGATTGATTAGCAATTCAAATTAATTCCTCTGCTTTAGCCGCCGCTCCGTCTTCGAGTGCTTTCCGTGATTCCAATAAAATTTTCGACTACGTTACTGCGCCAAGTCCTCCGTGTAATTGTGCCGATTGCGAGTTTGAAGTGGACGAGAACTTTCACGAAGATCCGCTCTTTTCGTTCCCAACCGAATTTCGCTCGGTTGGCGACATAATCGGCTACGCGAATGTCATTCGTTCTCAACGTGAAGCAACTTTGAACAAATTTAATTTGGCCGTTTCAACACTTCGTCGTGATCTTCAGGCTCGAACACTTCGATCGACTGCCGCCCAACTTCACTAAACGCTCATTATTCCATGTCCTAACCAACGGCTCAACTGTTCGCCCGAACATTCGTATAATCAATTACGTTAAAATTCTAACAAAAATCAATTGTGAAATGAGTTCAATTCGCGGACTGTTTTTAACAATTGAATTCGTTTCCCACTTAAGTGCACATGTTTTTTGCGTGTTTCCAATTGCCGATTAATCGGAATTTTGCACTTCAATCTGCTGCTTAATCTGTTCTGAAAACTCAAGTGCACAATCCCGCTTACATTGGCAACTGGAATCGTTTGCTCTTTCCATACGATAGTCAACTCGAAAGCTCTGAACAATTCCTTACAACCATTGGCTTTATTGACATCGTAAACTCACGAGATTTCTTAACTCAATTTTACAACCTTAGGACCCTTATGACTTATAGATTAGTTACTACTGTAGAAACAAATTGAAACCTTCATTTCTTAGCAAAGTGCTCAAAACTGTTCACTCCCGATTCACTTACCCTCGCACTTCTTGTTAGCATACAGTTATTAATATCCGGTAGGGTATTAAATCAAAATGCCCGAAAAACATTTCCATTATCCTCCACAGTACTCGCAGTATTTTCATAAATTCAAATGCCACAATATGCTCCATAAGTGCCTCTTAATCAAACAAATCAAATTCGTGCCTTCCCTTTCCTTCAATATCCACCGTAGTTTTGTGTTAGATTAGTTAACTAAATTGTGCGCATTTTTGTGATCGAGAATGCAGTGAATAAACATTGAAACCCCACCATTCGCAGTCGGTTATAACAACAGAAATTGATTGTTTTGTTGAACAGTTAGTTCATTTTAAAAGCTGTTAATCGGTCAATTCCATTGATCATCTTCTGCTTTCTTTTGAATTACGATGAAGAGTAAGCGGTTGAAGAAAGTATGTTGTCATCTATTCTTGCGCAACGGCAATTCTTTTAGCATCATCATCGTCATGGAAACGGAAAACAGCAAAACAATGCCATGGAAAACTGTGCGAGTTGTCAACAGGTTGTGAGGTTTGTTGGAAATTGAAAGTGACTGGATTGTTTCAGGAGTATGTTCGTGGATTGGTGACTTTAGAAGCACAACTCCAATACGAAGACTCGTGGATTAATATGCGTTGGTCGGTCTATTATTTACTGTGGATTCTCGTTATTTTTGGTTTTTATGCGGTTCTTCATCGTGACGAGCTTTGTAAACAAATGTCTGACAGCGAATTGTAATGTTGCTATCGTAGACAAATAAATTTCCTCGTATTGTTTATTCTCGAATGGCAATCAACAGAACAAACTACTCATCAAACTCTTTTGGCGGCATCGTCAAACGCGAAAACTTCGATTTCTTGCGTTCCGGATCGTCGACATCAGCGGGCGACATAAGTAGACGAGAAGTTCGAGTTTTTTTGTTGTTCGACGATCGGCTGGAACGAGTTGAACCGTCGGTTTTGTGGCTCTTGGGTTTCTTGGAGCGACGGCTGCTGTGATCGCCGGGAGTCTTGGAGCGAACTGAATCCTTGGAACGAGCACGTGCACGTTTCGATTTCTCCTTCGCATCCTCCTTCTTGATGGCAACTCGTTGACGATGTTCGGCGGTACGAGCCCTGAAATCGGTGTCGGTCAACGCAGCCAATAGGTTTGCCTACTTTTCGGCTTGTTTTCCTTTCAATTGATCTTTGAGACGACGGCGTGCCAGTAACAATTCTTGACGTTCTTGCCTAAAACTGGGTATCACTTGAAGTCTCGTCTAACTCACTTCTCATCCTCTTCAGTACGCATTGATTTGCTACGAGAGCGCGGCGAGCGTTTCGAACGATTTGAGCGTTCTGAACGCGGTGAATGATGCGAACGTTTCGAATGTTGCGAATGCGGAGATCGTTGCGAACGTTGACTGTTAGTTCGCGATTTCGATTTGCGTCGACTTGCTTCCTTCGGTTTTTGTTCTAAAACAAGTCGAATCTAAAAGAATAGCTTTGAGTACAAACCGCGAGCAGAACGAGGAGTACTATGACGACGTGGTTCTGCTTCTCGTTTCGGACGATGATCACGACGCAAACTGCGATCGGAACGTTCGCTTTGAGTTTTCCTGAAATTCAACGCGTCGAATGGATTTTGAGTATTCGACTCACTCGACTGGAAGCTCCGAAAAGTGAACTTCACGTTGCGGAAAATCTTCTTGAACAGCAATCACTCGACGTTTTGGAATCGCTTCTTGGACCGGAACATGCGGAGTTTCATCGGCGATACGTTTGGATTGTTGAATAGCCTTCAAACGACGACGTTCTTTGATTCCACAAAAGAACAACGAAGTACCGGCCAAAGTCGAACCGGCAATCAAGAGCTGTCCGAATGCTACAGCAAACTCAGCACTCATCACGTTCACTAGTTCACGCCGGTTCAGTCGAGAGCCGATAAGGCAAATGACCATAGTCTCTTATCGTCACTTGATTGTTTTGTATGCAAAATCGCGTTCATTTTATAAAAACTGTTTATGTCGAGTTATAAAGCAAAAACGAAGATTTGAAGTTCAGAACTTCAATGACTAGAATTCAGAAGGAAAAGAGGCTCCGGAAAATGTTGAAAGTCAATCGACTTATTCATATGTTTGAGATTCACAATAATTGGCAAGAAAACGGGAGATAAACCAGACATTTAAAGTAATTTAAGTTCTTGAACATAAGCATGTATATCGTTGAGCATTTGTTTGCGTTGTTTACTTCCCGGCATATTCAGAACCCCGTGAAATGCGGACTCGTAGTGATTCCATTTCGTTGGTACATTGAATTCCTTTAATCGTTTGGCATACAAAATCCCTTCATCGCGTAGAATGTCGACACCCGCCGTCATAATCAACGCCGGCGGTAAGCCTTCGAGATTGTCGCCGAGTATGGGACAGATTTCGGGATTCGAAACAAATGGAGCGAATTTAGACGACAGCTAAACGAATAAGATCATGACATTAAACTCCAATTTCACCCACCTTTTCATCGGGCTCTGAAGCCAATGGTTTACTGTATTTTCCTTTCATCAAAAACGATTCGGGAAGATGAGTGTAGTAGTCGAGCATCGACTGTACTGCTTGCGTTTCCATCAAATCGCGAGGTAAATGTTTGTTTTTGAGGACGAGTTTTATGTTTTTACGCGAGACCTCGATACCCAAATACATCAGACACCATCGAGCCAAGGAATGAGGATTGAGAAGTGCGGTTCCTTTGTAGCTGCGATAATAATACTGATGTGACGGAGCGAGAAAATCGAGCAAATGAATAACCGGATAGATCAAGATTTGACACTAAAATACAACAATTAGGTATCAATAGCTGCTATGATACTCACTTTAACGTATTCTTTTTTGATCTTAAGGAAACGTTGACACAAGACTGCACTCAGATTACCGCCGGCAGAATCGCCCATGAGCAAAATTCGTTCGGGATCAATTCCCAACTCTGAGTGTCTAAATCTCGATAGTTGACGATTGAATGTTGTTACGATACTTACTTTTTGTAGTATATCTCTTTGATAACTGCTTCACACTCATCGATGGCAGACGGAAATTGCACTTCTGGGGACAGTTTGTAGTCGATGGAAATGATTGGAGTGCCGGTGCGTCCAATCAAAGAAACCATTGGACCGTCGTAAAATCCTAAACGTGTGTTTTTTGTTTTCAATCGTTTTATCTTACGCGCTTGACAAATACACCAACCGCCGCCATGAATGAAGATAATCAACGAGTTGCTCGTCTTCTTTGCCTTGTCGGGCATGTAAACGCGACATTTGGTGCCGGCAATTACTTCGTCGCGAATCGAACACCATTTGGCTGTTCGTGGTGGAAAAATGTACGGAAGTCCCGCAACAAATCGCGTTAGATGGTTACGAGCAACCGAACCAAAAAGAATCTCCACTACGTGACCCTAAAAACGCTCATTACTTCGATGGTTCGTTCACTTCTGAATACCAAATGTTCATTAGAAAGACGAAGTAAAAGCTCGAAGAGTTGAACTTTTTGTCGATCACAAATCTCGTACGGTAATGGAATGAATAGAGCGGATGCTATCAGAAACAAAATCGCGGTGATAAGCAAAAACGTTGCTACAGTCATTCCGCTAACAACACTCAACCATGTGGTTACGTCCTGTGGTTCACGAACGAGACCAACCTGAATGAACAAAAACGTTGTAAACATTTCAACTTTTTAATAAAATTTAGAAGATTCACTGATCAAAAGCAGCTTGTGATACGCGGGAGTTTAATGAAAGTTTCTTAATCAGCTGTTTAATACCGCCTTCTTGTATTCTTTGGACCCAAAACGAACATCACGAACGGTGACCGTTTCGTGAATCAAAAAGAAATCGACAGCATTCACCGGTAAAGTGAGTTCTGTTGACAATTTTTTCTGAAATTACTTCACCTAAGGAATTCGATGGAAACGAGCTGAATGAATGGATAAGTGGAAGTCAATTAGAATGAACGGAAAGGCGCGATTACTCTCCGCATCGAGTCGAATGAAAGGCATGAGAGTCTTCTTGAATTTATCGCAAATTACTTTCTTTCTTACCCCATCAATGAACGAAAACGCACGGCAAAGTGTTTCCATACGCTCTTTTATTTGCATTTAGCCGTTTATCGAAATTTGATAAGCTCCGAAGCTTCAGGCGAATACCAAAAAATTGCTCAGCAACTACTTTACGAATTTGGTTCCCACTGTTCTACAATCTTCCGCATGCCCTAGGCGTGAATCGAGTCTCGATTTTGAGCGACGGACTTTGCTCGGAACTGCAGGTGGTGAAGGTCGCGATCAGTTTGCGCAATTAAACGGTCATCAATAGCCCGAATGTTAACTATAAGATTGCCGTCGGCAGTCAGATGCGTGAATTCACGTACTCAATGGCGGTCATGAACTTGAAAGCTCAATGAGTTTGCACTGAAAAGTTGTTTTTGTGCAGAAAAAGCAAGACAGGCCATGGCAATGCCTCTATTGCTCTAAGGTCAATGGAACTCAATGGTTTTGTTCGAAAAAACAGACCTTTAAGCGAAGATCGGCCTCCGGATAGACGAGGGAGGTGATGAGATCGACGAGTATGTCGCCGTAGAGAAAGCGGCCGGCTTCCAAAAATACGAACATCGTTGAGTTAGTTGAAAGAGTAGTTGGATCAGCTGACTGTCATCTATTGCCGGTCATGAATTAATTGAACGGCGTGTTCGCTCGGAACGTTCCGTCACCGGGCACCCAATTTTGTCGTTCGCTAAAATCATTTCGGTACGTTCGATGAATTTTGTTTCGCGCTCAACACACACGTCAACGTTGTTTGTGGGTCGAAAATTACGAAAACCGCTTGAAGTTGTTTCTCGGACGACCGTTCGAGAAACTTCCGCGCTTTCTCATCGTTCCTCGCTCGATTTTGCGCTTTGACGACATTCTAGAGGATTGGCTGAAGCCGCAAACCAATTCGTGTCATCGCGAAGGAAACAAAGTTTCAAAAACCATGAGTTGACTACGACCGAAAAAGTAAACATCGGAGGGAGTTCTTCGCTCCCACAATTTTTCTGTACTCCATGACAACTCGACGGACAAAAATGTTCGAAATGGAAGATAGAAGCTTCTGGTTAACCAGCAGTTTGCAACAAAGAAAGAAATCGCCGCAAGTGACCGACAGAATTCACGTTTTTTCGCGGTCAGCAAACGTCCAAAAAACTTCAACGTCTTGACCGTCGACTATCTCACGTCACCGCGCGAGTGGACGAAAAGATTGGCGCTCAAAAAATGTCGACGCAAAGTCGCCGTAACGCAGTGGCTAAAACAGTTTGATGGGGATCGACGACAATCGCAGCTCGGCGCTTGCGCAGATCAGAAGTAAACGAGAGAGAACCGACAGAGTTGACGATTCCACTTCGCATTTCAGTGTGGATTCACGATCTCTGCGCACTCCTCTTCGAAACCCTACGGACGGCAATCGACGAGTACATATGAGTCAAAATCGCGACTTCAAACCACGAGCTTGATTTCAGACGTCAGAATTCGAAGTAAACAGCAATTGACGGCTAAATGATAACAAACGAGTTGATTGAAATAAACCGCAATTGATCGTCGAATCGAAGGATCACAATTCTCGTCGTTGGAAGCACGCCAATGAGTTCGCACGTGAATCAATAAGCGGATTTAAGACTCCAATTATGAGCTTATTGAAACCACAGATTACACAACACGGAAGTCAATTTGCAAGCATAGTTAGTCATTCATTTACTCAAACACATGTACAACAAAAGTAACTCATTAGTCATATTGAAATGCTGGTTGACTTTGTTTACTTTTGTTATTATACAAAGAAAACAATAAGGGTATTTGTTTGTCGCATTAGTTGATTAAACTTTGTCATTAGTACCATTTTATGGTTGAGGATACGGTCAGTTCATCAATTTCCGATCTTTTATCTCCTTCCAACTTCTCCATTTTTGCACCACTTTCTAAGTGTCAATCTGCAGTTGTGTTAAAAGAGATGAAAATGTGGTTTTATCGTGAACATTGAACGTCAACAATGCACCAAACGCCGAAAATTCTTCGGCCCTTTGAGGTCTAGAGTTTCCGCTTCAAAAGCGCTCTTTTTTCAATTTGGCCACATGCGAAACGTCGATGTTTTGACGGTTACTGGCAAACTCCCGAAGCGTACTAATCCCAAACACTGATTCTTTAATGTCGTTCAACAAACCGATCACTCATGGGAAACATGGCTACAATTCTCGAAGACATTCGAGGCGTTCTGACAACACAATTTTGCACATCGATTCGGAACTCTGTTCTGCTTGAATGCTTTTGTTACTGTTATTCGCGATGATTTTGTCGATTTCTATTTTAGATCTTCTATTGGTGCATTTAATTCGAAATATTCGACATTTCAAACAAAAACTTCGAGAGTTTGGGCTGCTTTCCCCGCTCTCGTTTTTCTCTTCGGTCCCTTCGCTCTGCCGCTGCTTTCGGTGCTGACGACTGAAAGCATATCGGAGCGAGTTTCTTGCAGCAAATGACGACAATTTTTAGTTCTTTTTGTAAAATTTCTTACTTCAATCATCGTATTTTAACGTCCAATGTATTCGTCGATTGTACTTATACGAGTTTTCGCTGTAATCCTTAATTTCTTCGTTTTCAGGGTAATAACTATGGCCGAGGAAGAGGCACGGGTGAAATTTCGGAACAAACTAAACGCTCTTTATTCTCGTCGACCCAACAGCAATCTTGTTTCGACAGCCGAATATCAATCTCGACTAGAACGTTTAAACCAGCTTCTTCAAGATCCCAATGTTCCACGTACTCAAACAGATTTGAAGTTGTTAAAAAACTGTTCCATCGTCACCGAACTCATCAACAACATTCCAACACAAAAGCTTTGTAAAGCAAACACACAATTGCAATTCGTTGAAACTGAAAATCTATTCGATTTACTTCAAGAGTAGGAAGCTTTTTCATTTTTGTCTTCAGTTCACATTTTAGAATTCATATTAAACTCTCGCATTGTGGTCGCAATGTCTTGCAAAGGTACTTGCGAACTCGTTATTGTAACATCAGCAAAGATGTCGTTATGGCTTTTTTGAACACATGCATAAACTGTCCTCGACAAAAACGTATGAACGGAGTGACGCGTAGAGTAATCGACGAAAACAACGAACACGAAGAAGAGGATGTGGAGGATGATAGTATTAACACAACCATGGAAACTACGGATACCAAATTGCTTTCTAATGGTCAGATGGCAAGTGCAAATGCGATTCACGTTCAGCCTTTGAACATTGATTTCGATCCAAAGCCGGTGGCTAAATATGGAAATGATAGATTTACACGTGGACAAGTGAGCCCTTTTGTTTGTCGTTAAATTCGTCTTTAGATCGATTTGTTCCAAATGACCGAAAATCCAGATGGCAATAACAACTATTTTCTTCGTTATGTTGATTTGACGACGAAACGAATTCGTCTTCGATCTCTAAATAACGGGAGCGTTAGTGAAATTGCAAATGTTCTTTTCGACATCTACTGTGAGCAGGGAGCGCCGTGTGTGCTTCAATCTCTTCACGGTGTTGATTTCGTTCGTAAAATTATCGGCGAGATTAACCACATTTATCCGTGCCGTCAGTTATACGGAGAGATGCAAGGAAGCGTGGAGTCAGCACAAATAATATTGAATCAGTTGTCCGACTTGATGAAACGCTACAACACACGTAAATGGAGTAGTTTGTTGAGAATTTTGGAGTACGAAATCAACAGTACGTATCGTAATGGTAAGTCTCGCGGCGGACATATGATGAATTGGTGTGAATGATTGCAGATATTCAAAGTTCTCCGTTTGAACTCACATTTGGTCATTCCGCATCAATGGGTTTACGCTCATCGAAGATCATCGATATAATCTACGAGAAGTCACAGGCCGAAGAAGAGATTCTTGAGTATTTGACTGATGCCGAGTTGATTCGTTGCAGGTAAGTGAAGTAGATTCAGCATTAAATAAACTGATTTTAGTTTGTTCTGCCACAACGCAAATGAAACAAAACGTCCATCTGTACGATCTTATTACGACGAGCCATTGACTCTCGGCTGTTCATCTTCGCGTTTCTCATCTCCAATGTCGAACAACGGACATCCAACCACTTCGTCGTTATCTCAGCTTGTTTGTACTCCCGATTCTTTATCTCAAAGTGCCTCCTCGTCCAATACCTCATTCTACAATTCGGTTCAATCAGGAACTCCAACGAACAACACGAATGGACAGCAATATCAAGCCACACCACCGCAATCTCAAGCACCAAACAACGAACATTTTGCTACACCTCCATTCGGAGACACTTCGTCTCATCCGTCACCCATATTTTTCCCTTCGATTTCAACAGCAACCACAACGTCGTTGAATAGCGTTGCACTAGTCAATGTGAACAAAAACGAACATTGTCCATCACAAATCAACGACTGTTTGCTCTAACAAGAGTCGTTAAACCTGAACTGTTAAACATGAGCAATTATGTACGTGGTCTCTTTTGCCAAACGAACTTAGTCGTTCCTTCAGTAAGCCAAAATTACACTACTTCGTTCTAGTGCATTCATTGGCATTTTTTCTTTTGCTGTTTGTATACCGCGTATGACGATAAATAACCTCAAGTCTTCTCTACCTATAATAACTCGATCGTTTCTTCCCAAATTTCCAACTTAGTTCGTTAGCCAGCCCTAGTAACTTATTCCGTTCATCTCGATTCAAAACATTTGAAATGATCTAAACGCTATTTAGTTTACTTATTCCTTTTTAGAGCAGTCAGTTATTCGTGTACTGGTGTGCTAATCCTCGCATTTTCTGTTCAGTTCAATAAACCTTGTGATTCCGCACCACGGAAACCTTGAAGTTGTGAAGAACAAAATCAGGAACAGGCAACAATCTGTACGTTTACCGGATTCCATGGAAGTTATTCGTTTGGACAGTCGAGAAGTTCCGTCTTCTTATCAAACGACAATCTTTTCCTTGTCATTCGCAAATTGGACGCTTCCGAGTCCGCATCAAGTGGGTTGACATTTCAAGCGTCACATTGACGATCGCGACGCCAAAACGTGTCGCTTTAGCGGCCCAGTTGTGTTGATTTGATTTACGAACGATCGAGAGTGTTAAAGCCAATCAATAGTACATAATAGGCGTTTCCAGCGCACATCCACTACCCCTCAAATTCCACAATTAATATTCACTGTTTTTCCGGTTACAATTAACTTTTTCAAACTAATTTCCGACTCTGGACAAACAAACATTCTTTCAAAATAAATTCAAAGTTCTGGCTCATATTTGAAGGTCTCTAGTGCAATCCACTGCCCCTCTAATTCTACTCTCAATTTCACCACTTCTAAAGCCATTTGTGCAATAAAGCAAGCAAATTCTTCAAAAACAATGTACAAACTTGGACACTAACAGCCAGTCATTTGGTTACTTTATAACGCGCTCATTTTGTTTTTGGTTTTGACACATTTTAACATTTTACTTAGTTTTGCTGACTTTGAATGTGTTGGTAAGATAATTTGCAAAATACAAATTTATTTAAGTGATAAAAGTAGCTTAAAACAAGGCAATAATTAAAAACTACGTATAATTATAAAAATTCAAAAATGTTTAGTAATTTGAATAAATGGAAAATATGAAAAACTAAATTTGTTTAAGATTGGATTAAAAACACGACTCAAGACAGGCACAATTTACAATACAATAATAGTGCTTTGGTTAAGCGAAAATATACAGGGTGTCCAGCCACAATCGGGCGATTTGAAATGCTTATATCTCAGCTATTTCTAAACCGTTTTTTTTGCGGTTTTTTGTTGTTGATAAATTAGACTAAGCAGTTTCGTTTGACGTCAAAAAATTTGCAATCTTCAACGGCAAATGCCGGAAATTTGCATTTTGGCGAAAAGCCGCAAAATTTGACGAAATTTCCCAATGATCAGCATTCTGGTCGCTCTTTTTTCTCAATTGTTTATCAGTTAATTTCAACACTTTTTCCGTTATTCTCAATGACTTTGTGCATTCGTCGTTCAAAATCGTCCACTGCTCTATCAATCATTTCTTGATCCAAATTTGCGAATTCTCGTTCGATTCGTGCTTCCAAGTCGTCCAATTTCGCTGGCTCTGTCCGATAAACACGATCTTTGAGATATCCCCAAAGAAAGAAGTCGCACGGAGTTAAATCCGGGCTGTAAGATGGCCACGGATATGGAGCAACAAAATTGCCTCCACCACGACCCATCCAACGCCCCGGGAACTGATTGTTCAACCAATCACGAACTCGAAGTGTGAAATGGGCCGGCGCCCCATCGTGCATAAACACGATGAGGTCTTGGAGTCCCCAAGATTCGAGAGTGGGTACAACCGATCTTGGAGTAGTCGAAGATACGATTCGCCATTCACGTTGTCACGCGTGAAAAACGGCCCGACGACTCCCATTTTCCCGATTGCTGCCCAAACAGGCAGTCGAGGAGAATGGAGAGGGGCTTCTCGGTACCTAAGTTTTGAGATTGCAATCTTGTTGTTGATTGAGACTTGCCAGTTGGGATTCGTATCTGTCCAATAACGAAAGTTATGCCGGTTTACGGATCCATGGACGGCAAAATGCGCCTCGTCCGAAAACATCAGATTCGATAGAAAATCGTGATTGTTGTTGAGAAGTTGCAATTGAGAAAAAAGAGCGACCAGAATGCTGATCATTGGGAAATTTCGTCAAATTTTGCGGCTTTTCGCCAAAATGCAAATTTCCGGCATTTGCCGTTGAAGATTGCAAATTTTTTTGACGTCAAACGAAACTGCTTAGTCTAATTTATCAACAACAAAAAACCGCAAAAAAAAACGGTTCAGAAATAGCTGAGATATAAGCATTTCAAATCGCCCGATTGTGGCTGGACACCCTGTACAGTGACATACACACTGATGAAGATCCAATTCCGCCACTAGTCCAATTTGTAATAGTTGTAATTCCATTATGCCAACCATCTAGTGCCTTGTTTGCGTGAATAGGTAATTGACTATCCTTGACACTAGCATACCGATTTACACACTGTGTTGCCCAATAATGCCAGCCACGAACGAACAAATAGCCATGACCATGATCAACCGTGACGAAAGGTCCCACATCATGCTCAATGTATCCGATCAAAACAGAGTTCTGTAGAGTAGATAAGTAAGCATAAAGAGCGTCTTGGATTTTTTGACGATTTGTCTCTGACCACTGTGCCGTAGCCCTAAAAATACAAAAATGTACATAATTTACAAATGATGCAAATAAAAAATATTTTCTTAAAATTGAACTTTTTAATTGTCAAAATATATCAATACCTGATATAATAATCGAGAGTTGGAGTTCGAGAAACAATTGCCGATATTCTATATTGACCAGCTTTGTTCTTGGAACTATTATAGCTAGCACAGTAATTAGGGTCACATTTCAACGTATACGAGTCCTCTCCAATCCCAAATGCAGTAACTATAACGTGCTTTGAGTATCCTTCGGGCCCCAACGAGCTTACTTCGTCCCAAATTTTTGTCGCTTTTTCTTCAAGAAGTTTTGTCGAACTATCGCTGTACGAAAAATTCCTTATCACATTTTCCATCTCTTTAATATCTATGTGTGGCCATGTTGCTTCCAATAACGCAAGAGTCCGATTGGCTGCTTTTTGAGTCATCTTGTCATACTCTTCGTTCAGCTCTTCCACTTTCTTTAATGCCTTCGTTTCATACGCGATACCAGCACAAAAGGAGCCAAGAACAAATGACAGTTGAATATCACGCTCAAGAAAAACGCCAAGATCCAACGCCGCTTTTGTTTTCCAATGATTTGTAGAAAGAAATTTGTCAATAAAACAAAAGCCCATGTCCTGTTGAACCAAGCCGGAGTTTTTTTCAATCTCTGCATCAATAAAAGAGCGTGTTTCGACAATATTGTTGAATGGAGTCGTCTTTTTATCGAGTACTTCCTGAATGTTCCCAATGAATTGCGTTGGATTCAAAAGATCGAAAATTTTATCGTACTGTTTTCCAAATCCATCATCGTCGCTCAGAATTGATTTATCAACTGTTCTCTCGCAGGAAATAAAGTCGTCGATTCGATGCAATAAATCCAATGGAGTTTTTCCGTGGCTTTTACACACTGTTTTGTAGTCTTCGATCGCTTCTTTTTCAGTTGTTGCTTCAAGCACATAACTAAGTTCTCTCCGTAAACTTCTAAGGAGAGAATTAACTTCGAACAAATAGGTGCCAAAGTGATACCCAATAATAGCTGACGATATTTCGTAGTGTACGCGATGAGATAAATCAATGAAATTCTTCGAGATGCGGTCGTCAAGTTGCTTTAGCATCTTTGCTTCGTCAGACTCTGGACTAATTATAGTGTTGGCGATGGTAATGCCGAGATTTGCTGCAGGTATAGCCAATTTAGTCGTGTCTGCCGCCGCCATGGTGATTACTTTCAGCGTGCCATAAAGGCTCAAAGCAGCGCCTGACGATTCCTCCAACTTTTCCATGATGCTCTTTCCGTTTTCAAGTATGTTGTTGGTTGATAAATCGGCAAAAACTCGAAGAGTTGATATATAGCAGAAGAATGCAAGAAGGTGAAGTAATTTCATGATCGTAGGTGGCGATGATGATGAATGACAAATCTATAAAGTTAGTATAAAATATTCAAAACAAATTATAATTTACACGTTAGTTATACGCGTTTTCATCGTTATTCAATTTACATCAACTTTGGGACAAGAATATAAGTTCAATAGAGGTGAACAATAAATTTGGGACTAAAGGGATTTTTGCCAAACAAACGCATAAATTAAAAAAATTATGGAAGTTTGTCTTTGAGTTAAAAATAACGATTTATTTCACCCAAAAACTTCGCAGAAACAAAAATTTTTAACAATTTGTGTTGATGAGCGAAAGACAAGCGGTGGTGACGAGCAGGCGGAATGTCGGTCGATCGATTCCCATTCGAGAGCAGTAATCGCATCAACGTTTACATTTGATTTGATGGGTGATGGCTTTCAAATACAGAACAACCGTCGATGCAAAAAATTTTTTGCACGTCAAAGAATTTCCGAAGACTCACGATGACATCGCAATGAGCATCGTGATAGTACAAGAGAAGTTCGTTTTCTCTTGATAGAGCGGCTTCTCCAGGCCTTCAGCGCTCATAGTAAATCCGATTTTTGTCGGATGTATTCCTCGTTCTTCGGCGTTCTCTATCGCCCGGTCAACAACGCTTCGAACTTTTGCACGCATAACGTCAAGAAGATTCTCACCATCGTCTAAATCAATCAACGTCGATTCTTCACGATAGCGAAGAAGCACGGGAAATCGTTCCGAGTATTCGGTTTCACGCGAGTGAACAGTGGAATTTGGCATTTTTCAAAAAGGTACGGTAACAAACCCGTTTGATCGTCGACACGTTCGAATAAGCAAACGTGCTGTTGCCACAAGTTAGTGTGAGCTTTCGGCAAGATCATTTATCTTTTCGGTTTCAATTGTCTGGTCAATCAAGTTTTTTTGAACAACCGACGGACCACCCACTTTGAAATTTCGGGGTTAATTGGTTGTTGCGCTATTTCAATTCTTGCTGTTATCAACTATTCAATTAAAATTAAGTGTTTATGATGGAAACGCATTTACAGTTACCATTTTTCTTCGTTTTTTTTCGCTTTCTCCTAGAGAGTTCCACTGATCGTCGTTTCCTTTGGCTTTGATGTCGACGGATGTTCCTCGCTTGGATCATCAATGTCGGTCGTGTTCTTTTTGCGTGGATGCAATAAACACCTTTGTTTAAAATTGAGCGGCAGTTGATTCACAATGAATTCGTAGGCCCTCCACCGTTTATCGAAGATTCGTTTTAATTGCATCCAGACCAAAGTAGAGAGCTTGTCGGGTTCACTGAAAATGTTTCTGACAAGTTATCACTCCTCCTTAAACATACTTGAAAACAAATCGATAAATGTCTAAATAGTCTTCAAATGCTACCGTAAACATTTTTATTGGTCGATCGAAATCGACATGAATTCTTCGAATGCTATTTTCACAAATGGAACTTACACGGTTTACACCTTCTTCTATGTTCCGGCTAACCGTTTATTGCGTAAAAATTCGCCATCCGAAAGCGATACTTTAACCAAATCAATGTCGTTCGATTCGTCGACATCATTTTTGCCAATCCATAAAGACGTCCGTCCGCATATTTGAAGACCCACATTTCGATGAGAAGATGAACAGGAGTTACTTGAAGTTGGCCTTCAGCATCCATTTTAACGAAATAATGACCTCGACGGTCAGGTCTATAAGTGAGTCCGTCTATTAAGTTAAGATATCGTGCAGATTTGGTGGATCGGAATAAGGAATCCAGGTGTGGAAAAAACTCATCGTCAACTTGAGTTTTTTGCCTGGCAGTCACCATCTCGCTTTCGATCTCAATATGGCCAATTCCCAAATAAGAATCAGAGTCCTTCTGATCTTGAAAGTGTACAAGTACTGTATCGAAATCGAGGACAACAATATTCCGAAAATGACAATGTTCGGCGATATTTAGTCGGCTAAATAAAGCGTTAGAAAAAAAGGCTTGTAAACGTACAGCACTTTTTGATGAAACAAATCAAGAATATAAATATTCTCATCATAATTGCCAATCAAGAAACGATTAGGTGAAAGGACTGAGCGAACACAACAGTTCCTCAACTTTGCCCATGTACTGCTTAACAACAGTTCCAACCATCGTCGTTAGTGTAATTTTTTAAATCTGAATGATCAACTTCAAATCAAGATTCATGTACAAAAGCAAATGACGCGATAGCAAGATGTGTTGATTATGTTAGATTGGAAATTAAGAACGACAAAATACCAAACTTTTATTTAAGATTGTTGTTCAATTGCGATCAATGAAAAGGTTGAACGACAGAAACTGGATGCCACAAAATACGAGTGGCCGCTTTAGCTCATTTGCTGAGCTTATATGCGACTCCAAACTGGAAACAGAAGTTCACCGGTAACATGTAACTTCGGGTTATTTGCGGTTATAACTACTGTAACGTCCCGTTATAAATTCCTTCTTAATCAAGTTCAAGAGCGCCGCACCCCTAACCCCGCCTCCAATTTATCGTTAACGAATCTTCTCTCCACTCAACTCTTACTTCGACCTTTTTTCTTCATCAAGTGTAGTTGTGTACTTTATTTTGTCCATCGCTTAAATAAACTTCTCTATTACCTAAGTATATTTATTCGGTTTTATTGTAAGGAGAATACAAAACCTTACAAAATTTGGGGGCTCGGCTAAATTCGAATCCGAAATCTATTGGAGATCGAGCCATCGTTTATTTCTATTTCTTGTGGTCGGGAAATTAAGAGCGTAGCTCTTAAAAAAGTGGATCCAAGACCGTAAACATTGGGACGAGCAAGTCGTCAGTCAACGTTTGGGAAACAAGGACCGTTGGAGTGAATTGGATTGAACCCGTTCGAGGGAACTTGGGACCATTGGGACGAGCGTGAGTGGAAAATTGGAAGTGTAACCTGGAAAATCGACTAAGAAACAGTGGGACGAGCGTGAGTGGAAAATTGGAAGTGTAACCTGGAAAATCGACTAAGAAACAGTGGGACGAGCGTGGATTACGGTGGAAAAGTCAATCGACGATCAAACTGACACGAACGATCACCGCACCAATCAATCAATTCCAGATAGGTCAAACCAGTTTAAACTATTTCGCCGAGAAAAAGGTCACTTCATCCGCCTATCATTGTGATATAGCGGTTAATTACACTTGCGCGCGGAAAATCACAACCCAAAAAGGACCAATCAATCAACTAACCAAATAACCAATCGCTTCTTTAATTACCGACTAACCAGAGAAAAGCCAAAAACCAAAAATTTCTAAAAACTCACAAGACTAACACGCAAGAAAAATGACGGATAACACAACGGTGGAGTTCGATAAATCAACAACAGCGGAAGGAATCAAATCAACATCAGGTCATATCAGAAGGCAACTCGGCCCAACAATCCAAGTGATGAAAGACCAGCTGATAATTGCGAAGACAATTCATCCATTCACTGCCAGAAGCACCGATTCCAACGAAGTCAACCGAATCAAGGCGAAGGAAATTGAGATAAAAGCCAACGTCATGAGGAGGAAGTTGGAAAGCTCAACCAGAAAGGCGGAAGGATTAAAAAATGAGTGGAACAAATTGATTGCGCAACTAAGCACAGAAGAAAGAAAGGAAGAAGCAGAACGTTTCACTCAATTCGATGACAAAAACAACATGTGTTCAGTCACTGAAGCTGCGAAGAACATGGCGAAAACAATCGAAGAAGTCCAAGAATTGGCAAAGATTTCGGCCGATTTTTATCAAGCACTAATCGAAGGAGCAGCAACACACAGCACCCCGATAGTACCGCCGCCAGTTGAGATTCCACGACTCACACCTGTTAAGTTTAATGGGGATCCACGGTCATGGAGAATCTTTTGGGAATACTTCAGAGAATCAGTGGACAAAAGAGCTAACTTGTCCGATGGTCAGAAGATCACATATTTGTCGGCGTTTGTAGAGGGAGAAGCCAAAAAGCTCTTAGAAGGGTACGACCTCATCGGAGCGAACTACGACATCGTGAAATCTGCACTAGAACAGAAGTTCGGCAGGAAAGAAGTGATCGTTCACCATTTAATCTCAGACCTCAACAACATTGAAGAGCCAGCGAACAACATCAAAAAGCTGAAAAACTTCAGCTTAGAAGTCGACACGATCAGACGACAATTGGCAAATCACGGTTGTATACTCCCGATAGAGCAGTATACACACATGGTGGAGAGTAAACTAAAGAACTCACCAACGATTCTGAGAAAGCTAATCGAAGCTAAGAACTGTGCGCAAATCAAAGATGCTGAAGAAATGTGCATCTATCTCGATGGGTTAATTTTAACGGAAGAAGAATTTCAAGACAAAAGGGAGAAGTCGTTATCGTCAACTCCGTCACGAAAGAATCGAGCGTTCGTCACGAAGAAGAACCACAAACAGCAACTAGTTCTCGCTGAAGACAAAGAAGGAAAACAGGACAAACCTGAATCAGTGACGTACAAAATTTGGCCGTGCATTTATTGCGGATTATCGAATCACAAATCCTACAATTGCATGAAGTTCAAAACAGCAGATGAACGAAAGGAGAAATTGAAAGAACTGAAAAGATGCTTCAAGTGCTTAAAGCCAATGCACTTTCCAAAGCAATGTAACAACACGTGTTACAAATGCAAAGGAAAACACCACATTTCTCTCTGCTACCAACTTCATCCGAACCCAACAAAAAAGATCAATGTGGCGCAATCGAAAGAAGACGACCCAACGGAGAAAGCCAATGAAACGCACGTCTATTTGAATTGTAGTAATCGCACGATTCTACCGACGGCAGAAGTCGTGATTTGCAATCCGGCAAACCAGCTTTCGAAGAAGATCTACGCACTTTTGGACAGTGCGAGTGAAGCGACGTATATCACAAACAAATGCGCCAAATTGCTTCAACTGAAGCCCACCAAAATTGAACAAATCCGAACAGAAGTTTTCGGTGAGAAGGTAATCGACAGTGTGGCAGCCAAACATGTCGATTGCGAGTTGAAGATGCAAAATGGGAATTGGAAACCCATTAAAGCATTGTCGGTGCCAAAAATGGTTGGCAAATTGACGAGAATCGTCAAATCAAAGGGACAATTCAACGAGAAGAAAATCGTCCCGGAAATGCTCATTGGAAGCGACTACTTCTTCCAATTGATGCCTCTCTCGACTAAGTTACATAAAAACTGGATGGAGGTTCCAACAGCATTGGGTCCCATAATTGTTCAACACAATCAACCGAAGAGTCGTTTGACTTCTACAGCGGCTTATGTGACTCGAAGACTGCGACATGAGGAACCTCAAGAGCAAGAGGTCGAGAAGAAATTTTGGGATCTAGAAGCCATTGGTCTCACGAACGAAAAGGACGAAACCGTTGACAACCAAATTATCAACAAATTTCGACAGACTCTAGAGATAAGAGACAATCGATATTTCGTGGAATGGCTATGGAATGGACAAGAATCCAATTTGAGTAGCAATATCGGGATTGCTTACCATCGACTCATTTCACTGATGAAAAGTCTTCAAAAACGTCCCGAGCTCATGGAGCAATATCGAAGAAATTTCGAAGAACAAGAAGATGCGGGAATTATTGAAAAGGTAACTACAAGGCAGCCGGATGGCTTGATTTCCTATCTCCCACATCAAGCTGTAGTTACACCGCACAAAACGACCACCAAGTTGAGAGTCGTTTACGATGCCTCGGCCAAACCAAAAAATGGACTGAGTGTTAATGACGTACTGCACGAAGGCCCACTATTACTTCCAAAATTGGTAGGATTACTAATGAGATTCCGCCTCGGCAGTTACGCAACAATCGGCGATTTGGAGAAAGCGTTCCTTCAAATCGGACTCAAAGAGAATCAACGTGACTTAGTTCGATTTCTGTTACCTAAAAGGTGGGATCAACCGATCAACGAAAAGAACATTCAAGTCTTTCGATTCGCTCGAGTACCATTCGGAGTTTGTTGTTCACCATCAATATTGGCGATGACCCTACAACATCTACTAGAACGACACCCGAATGGAGCAGAGATTATGCGCCAACTCTACGTTGATAATCTTGTCATAACATCAGATAACAAAAAGGAACTGATGCAGAAAATTGCTAAAGCGAAGGACATCTTCAAAACTCGATGTTTTAACCTTCGTGAAATCTACAGCAACGATCCAACGATAACAACATCGTTAATGGGAGTGGAAGACCAAGAGAAGACAACGGAAAAGGTCTTAGGATTGCACTGGGACTTCAAAAAAGACGAAATGCAAATCAAAATCCCAACGCACAAACCATCTGCACCACTCACCAAAAGAGCAGCCCTACGCTTTGTCGCGTCAATTTATGATCCACTCGGACTCCTTGCACCATCGCTAATTGATTTGAAGTTATTCATCCAAAAACTATGGCGAACAGGACACGATTGGGATGAACAATGCGATGACAATCTAACTGAAGAATGGGAAAAACTGATGAAACCCCTGAGTACTTCAGAAGATATCGACAGATTCAAACGCCAAATTGGGAAAGTCAACACTACAAGAAGACTCGACATATTTGTCGATGCATCGGAAAAGGCCTATGGAGGAGCAGCCTATTTGACAATTGAGGGGGACTCCAATTTGATTTTTGCCAAATCCAGATTAGCACCTATGGAGAAGAAAAAAGGAAACAGTCCGAAGAAGGAAGTTATTCTGACGATTCCACGACTGGAACTACTCGCATTAGTATGCGGAATAAGAATGGCAAAACTACTCAAAGAGGAAATACACCACTCAGAAGATGTCACCATCTGGTCAGACTCTCAAGTCGCACTACAACAAATTAATGCTGGAAGATCGAAATCCGTTTTCGTCAACAACCGAGTGAAAGAAATTCACGAAATGAGAAACAAAATCAACTTTCGTTTCGTGCCAACGGAAATGAATCCAGCAGACTTGATCACGAGAGGAAAACCATTGTCCAAACTGATGAACTCAGCGCTCTGGTGGAAGGGTCCTGAATTCTTAATTCAGGATAAAAACAAATGGCCCAACGAACTCATCATTCTGAAAGAAGAGAAGACGATGACAGAAGAAAGAAACAACAAAGAAGATCAACCGACAATCGTCTACCCCATCGGAAAAAGGAATGAGTTAATTGACGTCACAAAGTACAGTTGGCCAAAGCTCACCAGAATCGCAATGTATGTACTCAAGTTCACGAAAAGACATGGAGAAGTGACTACAACAACAGCTGAACAGATGATAATTCGTCAAGAACAACAGAAAAATATCCACCGACGGAGAAAGTGATCAAAAAGTACGAAATGAACCAAGACGAGAAAGGTCTATGGCGAATTAGAACACGTTTAGAAGAATCGGGATTACCATGGGAAACAATTCATCCCATTTGGCTACCGATTGATTCACCGATCTGCACCAAAATCATCTTGACGTTTCATGAAATGTTTCAACATCAAGGAGCAAACACAGTAACTCTGGAGATGAGGAAGAAATTCTGGATCACAACTCGTTTGGTGAAGTCTACGGTGAAACGATGCATTAAATGCAAACCAATGAATGCGAAACCATTCGAATTACCAATGTTCGCACCACTTCCCGAATCGAGGACAAGAAAAGGGAAACCCTTCAGTTCCACAGGACTTGATGTCATGGGACCACTGAGATCCCACGAAGGAGAATTGTACGTACTACTGTTCACATGTCTGAAAATAAGAGCGGTACACCTCGAAGTTATAAGAAATACGCGAACGGAAAGTGTGATCAAAGCAATCCAACGATTTATAGCCAGAAGAGGTCTACCAGACGTATTTCTCAGCGACAACGCTTCATACTTCATCTTGGCATCAAAACTTCTCAAGTCGCAATATAGCACAAATGACATCGAGTGGAATTTTACAATTCCAAAAGCACCTTGGCAGGGCGGAGCGTATGAACGACTCAATCGCAGCATAAAAGAGGCTATCAAACGTTCATTCGGAAGAGCAAAGAAAACGATCGAAGAATACGAGACGATAATCGCCATCATCGAATCGACGCTCAACAACAGACCGTTGACAGCCATTTCCGACGAACCAGCTGATCATCGAATTTTACGACCCGTCGACTTTTTGCGACCAGAAGGCCAAGAGTCGCCACTAGAAGAAGAGGAACTCACGAAACAAGAGCTTGAAGACGAAGACTACGAGCAAAGAATACTCCAAAAACGATTGAGGAAAGTAAATGAATCAAATCAACTTGTTCTACAAAACTTCTGGAAGATATGGCAAACGCAGTATCTGTTGACATTGGCAGAAAGAACCCCACAGAAGGAATCAAAAGGAGTAGAACGAGAACCTCAATTAGGAGAATTGGTGGTGATTCAAGAGGAAGAAGTTCCCAAGAACAAGTGGAAACTCGGAAGAATTGTGGACGTAAAAAGGAGTAAAGATGGAATCATTCGCTCAGCGACAGTTTTGCAACCAAATCACCGAACAGCAACTCGATCGGTCAATCATCTCTACCCATTGGAAATCGGCGGAAATGACATCAACATCATCAAGAGCTTCAAAGAGCACGATCAGAGAAGTGCGATAGAACTGCGGGTACGACCGCGGCGAAAAGAGAAATTACAGAGGCAATCAATCAATTTGTCGACTCTCCTCGTAATCGTTCTGATGTTAGTTTCAATGTTTCATATTCCTAACTTCGTTATCGCACAAAAAACCGATGGTTTGTCCTCCCAACGCGGCAATTAGTTTGTGGAAAATAACGGATCCACTGAGCTGCGATTTGGGACAAACAGAACATGCCCACAAAGAGCCAAGAGAATTTGGGATTTACAAACCAAATCACATAGAATACAGAACTGAAGGATTCATCTGTAAACTCAAAACTTCAACTGTCACTCAATGGACAGAACTGAACGGCATTGAACGTATCGAAGAACTCGATGGAGAGCCAGAGGACATGACAGAAACTGAATGCCAAATGATGATCCGAGAACGTGTTTGTCGTTATGGAAAGTTGGAAAAGAATCGACACTCGTTTGCAACAGTCAACATCGTCGACAAGAACATTCCCAATCGATTCATGACTTTCATGATGGGCACAAATGTGGCAGTCAAACGAAATTGCATCCTATCGACAACTACGGTGTACTCACATTTCAACGACACACGAGCAACAAGTCCTCTAGTCGACTTATCAGAATGTCACTACACCAGCGGATACTGTCAAGCTGCTAAAAATATTGCCGTCATTTGGACTCCAGTGAAGGAACAACAGTGTGCGTTCGTCAAAATTGGAGATGCTCACGCTATGTTGGGAAGAGGAGAGATTGTCATTGAATCATGGCAAATGATGTTGACATTCCAACCCAACAACACCAAATTGGACTGCGGGAAAAGATTCGTCGTCACAGATCAGGGATTAGCGGTGCTAGGGAACGTAACGTACGAGAAGGTGTCTCCATCTAAGCCGAATCCAGCGATCCCAAGCATCAATGTGTCCAAAAAGTCATTGACTCCGTCGTTAGAACACTTCGAAGATATCGAGAAGGACTTGGATTGGCTCAAAGAAGGTTTAATCAGACGGCCTAAACGGCAAGCAACGGTAGATGAAACTGAAGCTTCGGATCTGTAGTTTATACTCAACTTTCTGGAAAATGTTATGAGAAACACCAACGCTTTGAATTGTCTTGTGTGGCAACAACAAATCTCTATGATCACCAGTTTGATGAGAGAGCAACCAACCGCTTACTTTCGAAGAATCCTCAAACGATCGAATTTCGAAATTGAGAAGATATCCGACAATATCTTTGCCATCAGAATGTGTCACGAATTCGAAAGGTCCGCGTATACTCTGTTGCCAAGTCCAGGGAATTGTAGCATCCCCATAAGACTACATTCAATAAACGATGTTGTTCCTGGATCCCGTAACTCTGAGAATCACCCGAGAAGATCGGAGAGAATCCGAGCATTGTGGAGACAACGTCCTCCTAACAATCGAAGACATCGTTTATGAGCTGAACCGAAAAAACCGGAAGAATAGCAGCCAACCGAGAGACTATCAGAGACGCAAAAACGAAGAACATCGACTTCAGACCGATTCAACCAGACTACATCATCAAACACACACCAATTCACGAAGCAAACTTCTGGCCCATCGATGAGGAATTGATTCAGGAGATGGAGAAGAATTCCGAAGTCCAAGTCCACTTAGACCATGTGCATCCAAATGTCATTTATTCTTCTTCACTAACCGAAGATGTGTTGGGTTCTTGGCTTAAAGTTCTTAAATGGTTCTGGGTATTTTGGGTAACAGTATCTTCTTTGATACTCACCCTTGGGGGAACAGTATGGGTCTATTTTCGATTAAAAAATCATCGTACAAGAATACCCGCCAATAACCCAGTTATCCTGATTGGAGATCAACCTTGCACGGTCAACGAGCGACTGCCATCCTTCGAGCCATCTCATCTTCTGTCCCACCGTGAACCGCAAGTCGATCGCGCGGAGCGACCTAGGGAATTTGTCGAATTGGGAAACCTAGGGACCAATCGCCACGAAAATGAGCCGTTATATGCGCAATTCAGGCGAGTTGAAACAAACCAGAGAGGTCACAGTTCATCCGGATCCGAAACCCCTCCTACAGAAGGAGCTGCATGAATATGCACCGCTTGAAAGCAATCTCTAACTTAAATTTTAACTAATCCACTACAATTAGCTTAAGACTAACCCTTTTTATCGCTACCGCATAACCGAATCCGTCTTCTTAACTTTCGAGAACTATAAAGTGAGTTTCCGCGGCTGGAGTGTAACGTCCCGTTATAAATTCCTTCTTAATCAAGTTCAAGAGCGCCGCACCCCTAACCCCGCCTCCAATTTATCGTTAACGAATCTTCTCTCCACTCAACTCTTACTTCGACCTTTTTTCTTCATCAAGTGTAGTTGTGTACTTTATTTTGTCCATCGCTTAAATAAACTTCTCTATTACCTAAGTATATTTATTCGGTTTTATTGTAAGGAGAATACAAAACCTTACACTACCGGGTAATTTGATTTAAGAACGCGATAGAAGGCCCTGCGAGATAACTGTTGGTATCTTCTTTCAAAACCAATCATTTGATGGCTTCTTTACCGACATCCCTTCACTGAAATCATAAGCTTCAGAAAGCAATCAACAAAAGAGTTGGGTTTAATTCACCACCGTCTAGTAACCAACTCATGCGACCTGGTAATAAACATCTCTCATGCGTCGGATAGTTTTTTTATACGATTTTGTGACTCTCAGGCCTTCAAAGACTACTGATAAGTAACATAATTGTTTAAAATAAAAGCTAGCTTTATTTAATAGTCCATTAATTCGAAAGAACGCTGTTACGTGATTTAAAACTCGTTTTCGGTTAAACTCTTTGTCCGTGATACTGTTGGCGGCGAAATGGCCTGCTTCGACAAAAGGTGCATGTAAGGGGGGAATTAAGCGAAAGGTGGATTTTCTTAAAAGGCGGGGACAACAGCAAAAGACCCGTTGGTTGGACAAACGCTTCCAGCGTATCGTTCGGACAATTGCCTTTTGGGGTGTTTTGCTGTTGCCCTCGCCCCCTCCCCATGTGACCAGCAAAAGGTGAAAAATGGGGGGGGGGGGAGGACTATAGCAAAAGACCCGCCTTTTGTCTTATCTCATATCTCAACACGATAAGCTGGGCCTTTAAAGGCTCATTTGTATCGGCGTATTGTCCGCAGTTTCATTGGCGCGCGTTCTATCGACTAGACGGCTTTTATTTTCCAGCTCCAACCTCCGCACTCACGATCATGCCGCGAATTGAGAACGAAGTGAAACTCAACTTCAGTGATGTGCTGTTGCGACCAAAACGCTCAACTTTGCGCAGTCGAGAAGACGTCGATTTGGTTCGAGAGTAAGTCGTCGAGGTTTCATTTTCAACATCGAGGTTTAGATTTGAATTCAAAAACTCTGGACAATCGTACCAAGGAATCCCGATTGTAGCATCCAACATGGATACGGTTGGAACGTTCGAGATGGCAACTGAACTCGCCAAACACAAGTGTTTCACGACTATTCATAAGGTGAACATCAGAAAATGGTTGTTTTTATTCTCTGGTTTTCAGCATTATACCGTGGAAGAGTGGTCAAATTTCGCTGAGGATGCACGAAAAGGGTCGAATGTAAGGAATTCGGAAGAGTTTTAAGATCTGCATTCTTTGTCGTTTTAGATTTGGCAAAACATTGCGATCTCAGCCGGTATGGCGAGTAATGACTTCAAGAATCTTCGCACCATTTGCGATTTAATCCCCGAGCTTTCCTATATTTGTCTCGATGTTGCAAACGGTTATTCTGAGCATTTCGTTGCGTTCATTCGCAAAGTTCGTGAAGAGTTCTCGAAGCACACCATTTTTTTGCTGGAAATGTGGTTACCGGTGAAATGGTTGAGGAGTTGATTCTCGCTGGTGCCGATGTTGTCAAGGTTTGAGTGATTTCTTTCATCCTTTCATTGTCTTTCCTGTTGTTTCAGGTTGGAATTGGTCCTGGTTCCGTTTGTACTACTCGTCGTAAAGCGGGCGTCGGTTATCCGCAATTGAGTGCCGTTATGGAGTGCGCTGATGCAGCTCACGGGTTGAACGGACACGTGATGTCTGATGGTGGATGTACGAATCCCGGTGATGTTGCCAAAGCCATTGGCGGCGGCGCTGATTTCGTGATGGTCGGTGGACTGTTTGCGGGCCACGATCAAAGCGGTGGTGAAATCATTGAACGCGACAACAAGCAGTACAAGCTTTTCTACGGCATGTCTTCGGACACGGCAATGAAGAAACATCACGGTTCTGTTGCTGAGTATCGTGCAAGTGAAGGCAAAACAATCACGATTCCATATCGGTAATTCAATCCAACCAGTCAATTCAACATTTTTATTTTTTAGTGGCGATGTCAATGCAACAATAAAGGATATGTTGGGCGGCATTCGATCGGCCTGTACGTACACGGGAGCAACTCGTTTGAAAGAGTTGTCGAAGAGAGCAACATTCATTCGCACGAACGCACAAACCAACGACATGTACTCACGCTTCGAGGTCTAATACAAAACTCAATGTCTTTTTTATCTGTCAAATTCACGCGTAGCTTTTTCAACTGACCACTTGTATGAAACTTAGTTTATTTGTCAGGTTTTTGAGTTCTACTAATAGAATAAACATCGGTTATTCAAGCAACTAGTGCGACTGTTGGAAGTAAGACCGCCGTTCGGTTTGTGAAAGAGCAAACTAAGAATTCATTGAACTTCTTTTAAGAGTTGAACACTTGCGATTTGGAGAATCAAAGAATTTGTGTCATGAAGTTGAAGTAACTAAAAGAACAAATTGCAACAACCATGAGGATTTGGAACTTGAGGTATATCGTGTTGAGATATGAGATAAGACAATTGTCCGAACGATAAAATGGAAACGTTTGTCCAACCAACGGGTCTTTTGCTGTTGTCCCCCCTCCCTTCTTCACTTTTTGCTGGTCGCATGGGGGAGGGGGACTACAGCAAAAGACCCGCCTTTTTCTTTGCAACTAAATCGGGTAATTCTAACCAAGAACTTCCATTAAATTGTTTGTACTCCCGATTCTTTATCTCAAAGTGCCTCCTCGTCCAATACCTCATTCTACAATTCGGTTCAATCAGGAACTCCAACGAACAACACGAATGGACAGCAATATCAAGCCACACCACCGCAATCTCAAGCACCAAACAACGAACATTTTGCTACACCTCCATTCGGAGACACTTCGTCTCATCCGTCACCCATATTTTTCCCTTCGATTTCAACAGCAACCACAACGTCGTTGAATAGCGTTGCACTAGTCAATGTGAACAAAAACGAACATTGTCCATCACAAATCAACGACTGTTTGCTCTAACAAGAGTCGTTAAACCTGAACTGTTAAACATGAGCAATTATGTACGTGGTCTCTTTTGCCAAACGAACTTAGTCGTTCCTTCAGTAAGCCAAAATTACACTACTTCGTTCTAGTGCATTCATTGGCATTTTTTCTTTTGCTGTTTGTATACCGCGTATGACGATAAATAACCTCAAGTCTTCTCTACCTATAATAACTCGATCGTTTCTTCCCAAATTTCCAACTTAGTTCGTTAGCCAGCCCTAGTAACTTATTCCGTTCATCTCGATTCAAAACATTTGAAATGATCTAAACGCTATTTAGTTTACTTATTCCTTTTTAGAGCAGTCAGTTATTCGTGTACTGGTGTGCTAATCCTCGCATTTTCTGTTCAGTTCAATAAACCTTGTGATTCCGCACCACGGAAACCTTGAAGTTGTGAAGAACAAAATCAGGAACAGGCAACAATCTGTACGTTTACCGGATTCCATGGAAGTTATTCGTTTGGACAGTCGAGAAGTTCCGTCTTCTTATCAAACGACAATCTTTTCCTTGTCATTCGCAAATTGGACGCTTCCGAGTCCGCATCAAGTGGGTTGACATTTCAAGCGTCACATTGACGATCGCGACGCCAAAACGTGTCGCTTTAGCGGCCCAGTTGTGTTGATTTGATTTACGAACGATCGAGAGTGTTAAAGCCAATCAATTTTGTTATCAGTATCAGTGAGCGAATAGAGACAAAGGCGATTCGACGCTGAAAGAGACCGTTTCTTCTGTTCCTCTTTCACTTCTCAACAATTTCAATTGAATCGACAGAAATTTTTCAATAAAAAATGTCATAAAATTTGCGGGGTATCGAGAATTGTTTTCGTTCTTTAAAATGAATCATCAGCAATGTTTTTGTCAGTTCTGATAACGGCGTTGTTTGCATCTGCAACATTCGATTTCCGTTTCAGTTCTCAATGCAACATCAACTGCTACTGGTGACCTTCGTTTTGCTGTTTTTAACGTGTGTTGCATCGACTGCTTCGGATGACCACCATGGAGTTAAAATTGCATCTTTCAAGTTTGATTACGTCAAAACGGAGTTGATACTCGCTTCTTTTATCGTAGTCATTGGCCTCTTTAAGTTACGTGAGTTCAGATCCAAATGCAACATTTGATCAATTGCATTTAGTTTATCATTACTACGAGTATCCGAGAAAACTAGTACCTGAATCATGTTGTCTGATTCTTTTGGGCGTGTTGTTGGGTCTGTTTTTTTTGTACGTTGAAATCTTTTCGATGAATGACTAGCGAGTGGTTTAGTTGGTTTTCGAAATCGGGAAGTTCGAGTCAAGAAGCAGTTAAATTTCTTGAGTTTGATTCGAAAATCTTTTTCTTCTTTTTACTTCCGCCGTAAGTTCTTTGGTTTACGAACACATTAAATTCGATTCAGAATCATATTGGAGTCTGCGTATTCGCTCAACGATAGTGCATTTACAAACAATCTGGGCACCATAGTTATTTATGCGGTTCTTGGAACTGTACTGAACATTGCAGTCGTGGGTGGTTCGCTGATCTATTTGGATGGGATCGGATTTTTTGGACAGTTGGGGATGAGTCCGCTTGATTGTCTTCTTTTCGCTTCGTTGATTGCAGCAGTAGATCCGGTGGCTGTAAGTGGAATTATATGTTGCAATCAACTCTTGTAATGATCTAGGTGTTAGCCATTTTCAAGGAAGTTGGAGTTAACAAATTTCTATTCTTTACTGTGTTCGGCGAGTCCTTGTTCAACGATGCAGTGACTGTTGTTGTAAGCGTTGTTTTCTGTACGATTACTCGTTGTTTAGGCTTATAACTTGGTAAATGATTTTCGAAACTTGGATTCAGTTAGCGTTTACGACGTAAGAATAATGAATTCAACTTAATGAACTTCCTCTTCAGTGCTTTCTTGGATGCGTTGCGTTTTTGTGTGTGAGTTTTGGTGGATTGGCAATCGGATTGATGTTTGGAGTTGTATGCTCGTTCATTACAAAATTCACCATCAGTGCGAGAGGTCGGTATTAATATTTGTTCTTGTTATTAGAAGAGTTTTAGTTGTTGAACCTGTAATATGTTTGGGAATGGCTTATCTCGCTTACGTTTGCAGTGAACTGTTTCACTTCAGTGGTATTATTGGGATGATTGCGTGTGGAGTTGTTCAATCGAAATTCATGATGAGCAATCTCTCTGCCAAATCAAACGTGAGCATAATGTACGCGGTTGGTTTCGTATGTTTGTTTATGTCAACTGATTTATGATTTAGGTCAAAGTTATTAGGTGTGTGATTTCTACTTATATGCGTATCTGTTGGTTTTTAGTTCAGTCAGTGAGTGCTTGATTTTTCTGATTTTGGGCGTAATGCTCGTGAACGAAAGATCGTGGTTTTGGGCTGATTGGCATCCACAGTTTGCACTTGTTGCACTTCTATTGTGTATTGCAGCTCGTTTTATTGGTAAGTTTGAAGTCGAAAATTGGCTTATAAGCCCGCTATTTCTAGTTACAATCGTCTTGACTTTTGCGATCAACAGGTATATTGAGAAGAAAATCTTTGTACTCATTTTTATAGTTCCACTCGTGGCTCACGGTACATTTCTTTTGAAGAGCAAATCATTATGGTACTTATTCATAAACTAAATCTGTTAACATTCAAATTAGAGTTATGGTGGATTACGTGGAGCTGTATCTTTTTCGTTGGCATTTATGATGTGAGTTAAATCTCAATCATAATAATTGAAATCGTTAAAGTTCCGATTCAATGACATCGAAGTCGACAATTTTGGCAGCCACATACGTGATTATTCTTTTCACAGTTTTTGGTCAAGTAAGTTCATGAAAAAAGAACAAATCAAAGCGATTCCAGGGATGTACAATCGAATTCTTGGTTCGCTTCTTGAAGATCACGTTAGCAAAGAAAGAAGACAATTTCCGTCTGTTTAATGCTTTCAATAAGGTAAATTGGATTAAAAGCTTCTAATAATTGAATATAAAGGGAATGGTCGATCACATGTCAAGTGGGATTGAAACTTTGTTGGGTGTTCAAGATCAAAATTTAATGGTAAGTAGTGAATGATAAAGTCGATTACGATAAGAAACACTTCTAGAAAAAGTTATCGAAGTACACAAAACGATACATACAACCGTTTTTGGAACGTGATTTCGTAGCAAAAAATGCCGAACATCGATTGTTGTCTATAGAACACGAGGAATCATTGAAGTGATAGAAAAAATGTGGCTATTGATTGTGTGTTGTTTAGAGATAATCTACGTCGAAGTCTTCACGTTCGTCGTCAAGGAACAATTGATGCAATGACAAAACAGTTAGTTATTCATTGAGAAGAAACTGTAGATGTGTATTTTAGCGGTAGTGAAACATTTGACATGATGGATGACCACCACGATAAACTTGTTAAAGAGCGTTTGAAGAATCGTCGAAACACTGAACCGCAAAAAGTTTACGTGGATATGGAATCTGAAGCAGATGAATTGGATGAAGAAGCGCGTGAAGAGTTGGAGGCCGAAATTGAAGAGTTGACAAATGATGTGACCAAGATCCAAGCTCTAGTGAGCGGATCACATACGGTGATAGAGCGTTACATATCCATTCATTTGCTGGTGAAATTTTAGTATGTTCCCGACCGAAATTTGGTTTATCAGCGACTGATCGAAGAACGAGATGAACGACGACAAAATTCGGAGTTTGAAGAAAAATTGAATCGATTAGTTGGAGTGAGAGACAACATGAGTGAAATGTAGTGCACTTTGATGTGAACATCGTTTAACATTTGATTTCAGAAAAAAACGTCGTGGTCTATTGGGAACAAAGAAATCGAAGAAGATGTCCGTGAACAAAGGACTATTGGCTTCGTCGTTTAACGCGTTGAGTGTTTCCAATCAGCCAAGTGGAGCATCGAGTTCGGTTTCCATCAACGTACAGCCATAGGAGTTATGTTCTTAAAGAAGCTAAACGGGTTCTTATTATAGGCTTACTGATAACAGTGGCCATATCTTTTTATGGTAATTATGCCTTTGAAATTTTTTTATAAAAATGAGTTTTGCAGTGAATAGTGAGTTTTATTGAGATAAGAAGTCAATTGGAAATTGTCATTTGGACTTGATTGATTTTCATCCACATTGAATCTATTCGTTGAATTGAACTCGTGGTGCTGAAGAAGATTTCGCTTTGAAGTTGTCGAAAAATCACTTGATCTTCTTCATCAAAAACCTAAACAAACTGTTGGAATTGCACTCGGTTAAACTCACTTCTGCATTGAATCGTCGTTTAAAGGTGTTGTAATGATAATTGCAAATCGACGCGTAGCACATCGTCTTGAGTTGAGCGAAATTGTGCTGATTGACCACGAGCAGAATCTTCACAAGTTCATTGAGGTCAATTGCAGCAACCTGCAACCAACAAACGACTAATCCCTTCTTCTCTCAGCTCACGCGTTTCACGGCCCGAATCAACATATGATGAACGTATTGACGAATCTCATCTTTGCGTACTGGTTTGATGAACTCAACTGCCTTCATCAATTCATCGGCTTCGCGATAACTCCATTGATCATTCGGAGGCGAGACCGCGTTCGTGTGAAGAAACTCGACCAAGAACTTCATCGTACATGCGTTGTAATCCGGCATTCGAACTTCTTTTACCCGCGGCTGTTTGCCCATCTTATCGAACAAATCGCAGAAATACATGGAATTTGCATACAACAAGCGCGAACAGCCCCAAATTTCTTCATCACTACACAAAATAGAAACATCCCTGAAACGAAAACTTTAAAATGACAAGCGTTCTAATGACACATACAAATCTTTTTCGCTGATTGTTTTCTGTCTAGTAGTTGACTCGGAAAAATTAAATGTCATCAGTACATCGGTCATTTCGAAACTTTTTTGTTCGAAACTTAGTTGAATAGAAATAACGAAACGCCATGTGGTACCTTGAAATTTGATTTTGTATTCTCAGCCAACCACATACGCAGTCTGTCCCCCAAGAATCGTGATAAATTGGAACGAAACTCACCCACTGGAGCCGAGAACGAATTTGTTAGTCCAACAATCGAGGGCGAAATATAAACATCAGAATATGGTTGACAATCTAAAACTTAAATGGTTCGATTAGATGCAAACTCACGTATTAGATGTGTGAGTTCTGTGTCAGCGTAGATTTTGTAAGCCATGCGACAAGTTGGAGTGATGCTAACTCCCGAACGATCGTCGGGCAACAGAAACATACAAACACTATCAGCTGGTGCAGCAAAAAACCCACTCCTTTGGTTGTGAATATGTAAAACCCTAAACATGAGATCAATTTAAAGCTTCTCAATTCACTTACCAATCATATGCTGAAGTGCCAAATGCTGTTGTGAAGTAACGTCGTACACTCAGTCCACGAGGTGCGTTAAAACTCTCTGGATTGAGAATCGAGTGCAAATAAAAGTGAATTAATCGTGCACGATCTTCTTCAATCGAATCAAAAACAAACGGCGATTCCAAGGTCTCCATGGCCAGAAACTGTTTTGAGTACTGAGCGAATTACTACCGGAAAGAATCATAATATCAATTCCTTTTTCATATGCAAATTTTATTTCGAAAGTTTTGTTTACGTTAAGCGTCTTTGTGGATTTAGTTTCGTAGAGTTTTTGTTCAGCTTTTTGCTTATTTGTTTGCGTTGAACAAGGAACTAGTCATTCAATTGTTTGCGTTCGAAAGCGGCAGGAGCACAAAGAACGTGAATCAGATTGGTCCTGCAGTTCGCAATTCCCATTAACTCGATTGCAACTCAATCCTCCGTCCGTCAAGCGTGCAAGAAAACGAAAGATCGAATTCGACGCATGTTGCTCATGTTCACTGCATACCAAGAGCGTAATTAATACCAAGAAGCAATGAATGGAACGTAGAGCAGTTGAAACCGTTCTGAGCTTGCAAATACGAATTTGCATCAGACATCGTGTATTTCCGTGTTTCGCTTGAATTCGTATTGACTTACTTTGCAACAATCAGATTATGTTTCTTAATCTAATAATAAGGCTCTTGGTATCCAAATTGACCTACTTCTTGTCAATTGATCACTCAACCGTCAATTTTTGTGCTAATCCACTTGTCGTCCAATTAGAGTGGTTTTTAGCGCCTTAATTCTCACTTGTTGAAGGCCATTCGAGCTGCTAATGGAAATATGTGCGACGATAAATGTTAATCGAATTCGAACGTCAAATGTTGCAAGAACTAGATTACGGTATTCGTGGTACTTTCAACAGAAATATTTTGCAGTTTATGGCTTTCTCTACCGTACAATCTTGTTTATTCTACTCTTGGGCTTTCTGTTATTGAATGACCACTTTTCTAATAAAAAATTCGAGACCGCACGACTTCCGTGCGAAGTGCTTTCAACTGTTGACTTTTGCCAATTCGTTCGACAGCTCTTGAGATTAAATCCACGGCCAAACAATACGTACTCAAGCAAATTTATTACTCGACCGGCTAAGATTTGGTCGACACGCGCTACGTGGAGCAGCAATTGAGCGGAGTGCGTGCAATTGACCACCACAAACATCGCACAGTCTAATGGCGTTGACTCTTGAGAATCTTTTCGGTGTTCTTCCGCTCGATTTTGTTTGTTTGATCGACACCACATCCGATCATTCGACAAAGAGAGAGAGACCTCTGCCTACAAAACACACACTCAAATTGGCTACTTTGTTCAGAGGTCGCAGTTGGGCAACGAAGACAAACACAATCGATTCTTGTACGTGAGTTTCTGAACTTGTTTCGGAATCTCTGAGTTGAGAAAACTTGTCGACAGTCCGTGGAGTGTTGCTGGAAGTGAATTTGCCATTGTTTCGTTGATGCGCATCATAAACTTCTCCATCAATTTTACATTTTTAACGATTTCGTATTATGTGGATGTCATCGACGGCCAAAATTTACGACCTTCAATCGTTTGCATCAACGACATTGACAATCGACATCTCAAATTGCCGCGGATTCGGTTGCGTAAACGACCGCGACGAGTCATGGCTACAAAGGAGAAGAATACGGAAATGCAATGAAGGTGGAACAAATGGACGTGATTAGTTCGAGAGTTAGCAATACGACTTTTCGTTTGTATCCTCGTAATTCGTTTGGAAATTGATCTTCCAGTTTTGTAGTCGAGCGAAATTCATTGCGAAGAACATTGAAGTTTTCGACACGAAAAAACAAATTAGTCATTTAAATGGGCCTCAAGCGAACGCCAAAACTGGTTAGTCAAAGGGGCTCGTTTACTTCAAACGAATTTCGATCTGACGTGTATTTATCTTTTTCATCAAAATTGTAAAGATCAGCTGACTCTTGTGCTCTCCTCATCTTCGCCGTTGATGAATTGATTCGAAACGCAGCCATTCAATCAGGTTCTTTACCGTGTTATACGGTCACATTACAAACGAAATGAATTGTTGTTGAGCTCATGCACGTTGCGTGGACAAATAAGCAGCGGTCGTTAGTTACTTTAACGGCCTTCTAAACACAATCCATAAAAATAAGCGCAACTGCGGTCGATCGTAAACTCGGCTTATGATTTTCGAATGAAGTTGCTGTCGGCTTTTGGCTTTTAATGACATTGTAAATCTGAGTTCACCAAGAGGAAACGGAAATCGTCTCATTTACCGTATGGTCTCTACAATTAAGTTTTTACAACCAACGTGATTTACGTTTTCATTCATAGGCGATGGTCTACGGTAATCGCGTTGAATGGTCGGCTTTTGAGTAATTCAACGAGCTTTTTGTTGTCTTTAACATTCGAAAGCGAATTGTTCGATTTTCTTTTGGCGGTTTGATTCAACCCAAAATTTCCTGTTCACAACAACACGTCGTCTTTCCAACTTGTCGCTCGTTGACCTTTTTTCAATGTGAAATTGAACGTCAAATGGCTCGTTGGTTTCACAACTCGAGTGCCTTTTAAATCGCCGCACCAAAAATTGGAAGTTGTTGTGAGGGTTTGAAAGCGAATTGCCCGATGGGTTCGAAAGTTCAGCGGAATTAAAGGTCGCAAAAAACGACTGACAATCAACTTTCAAATCAAATTTCTGAAGTGTGACTCTCGTGATTGTTTGAAACAAAAACTTTGGTCTTTTTGAGCTTTGAATTGCAGCAGATTTTGCATGGGAACTTAACGAGTGTGAACTGCAACGAATTGCATTACACACCCTTTGGGATCATCCGAACGATTAGCGTTTGTACCCTTCGATTCGCACGTTCACCTGCTCGTACCGTTCGATTCAGCTTAAGCGAAACGAACGTTGCGACAATGTTCTTTTAAGTGCGTGCATGTGAACCCAAAATCAAAGTCAAACCGTCAATCAAGAACAATCAGATTGTAAGAAAGAGTTGGGCAAGAGAGTTGGCGTGAATGCAGCTGTTTGGTTTCGAATTCGTGAATCAAGACCAAAGGTTTCAAATCCGTCGTTCGGTTATCCGAGCCTTTCGGTTTTGACGATCCGACGTTTGAATCTGATCTTCGGCCAAAAAGACTTTCGCCTCCTCGGGAGGTTTCATGAGGTTCCTCCGCATTAGACGCGGATCTTTTCGTTCTTTAAAAATTTAATGGGGCATATGTTTTCTGCATTCGATTCGATTTATTGGATCACATTTTTGGAAGCTCATAACCCGAAAGAATAACATCAAATGATAATAAAAGACGACTCAATTCGATGCTCGTAATCGAATCAATTGGGGACATAAATTTTAGTGGTTGGTAAACTGCTCAACAGTCTCTCACTGGACAGCAGCTGTCGGACGAACCGAAAAGTCCACCTGCCTTCTCGTGTGCCGTTCGACCTCTTGCCACCATTTGGTTTCAATCAAAATTGATATAATTGATGGGCATGTTTTAACTGATGATTGATTCTCTTTTCCGCTTACGTTTTACACAAAAAGGCATGTAAATGAAATCATTTCGAAACAAATTTACAGATCAAAAGAGTAATCATAGTCATGAATAAGGTTAATCAATTCGAATTGTTGAACTTTCGACATACAGGACAACCATAACTTCTAAATTTGGGTCCTTCAACCGCTTTTGTTTGATTACAAAATAGCAAACAGACACTCGTCTATGAATCACTCTTCTTCTTTCGTATCAAAAACACGTCGGTGAGTGTATTTACCGTAATCATTCACATTGGCAACCTCTTCTCGGTTTCGAAATTTCTACGAACGTCAATTTGTTTGATGTGCAAAGTGTTTTCGCAACTCTGAGTCCCAAATTGTCGCCATTCAGCGGATTATGAAATTGACCGACCTTTTTGCAGAAGAAACATGTTGATGTTCTCTGCAACTAACAGTGACGTAAACCTGAAAGACCAATTGGTTTAATGGAACTTGATAGTCAACTGCTGTACGATTTTCTTTTTAAAAGCCGTAAGTTTTATTGACAGAAAAAGGGGAACCTTTGGTCGAAATTCTCGTCTTTTGACTGTTCCGCTCTCGCGCGAACTATTCTGAGTCAGTTGACGGGAACGACGACCAAAATGGTATTCAGAAAAACTTTTACGAGTGCTTGCTCTCCTTTCCATGTGCATGGAGATGATCGAGTAGAAAAGACGAGTTATCATTTCACAGGACCACACGCAGCAAAGTGGATTCATCTGTTTAAACAACCATGAGAGACATTCTGTGGGTGGAATTCGTGGAATAATTAAAAAACAGTCAAGTCGTTCAAAAGTCAGTTGTCGTTTCACGACTCAAAGTACTCGATTCGGATGGTCATTGGACTCAACAAATTGAATGGATTATCCTCAAACTTAATTGCTGTTAAAATTTGAAATTTCGTTATTGGTAATCTCTTTCTGTGGGATCATCTGCTTTCGCAGAGAACTTTCGTCATTCGGCGGCATTCATTTTTGTACTCTCGATCGCACACGAACATTCGCAGCCTCAACCTCATATTCTCAACCCTTTTACGAGCAAGTGCGGGGTTGTTCGTGTCGCAGTCATGACGACGCCAATCGAACCGACGATCAACCACACCGCCGATTTGAAAAGTAGCCGCCATTCGGGTTTATGAGTCTCGGAATCATGGAAATTCGCCACAAAGTGATTAGAAACATCGTACGCTTGTGAGTAACAGACTAACTTCCGCGTTGGGTTGTGGTCGAAAAGTGTGAGACGAAATGTGTCAAATCGAATTGATGTGTGAAGTGCGTTTTTAAGGAAATGCGCAATACTTTTAAACATTCAATCTTGTAATTCTGACGTTCTTCCCAAAATCGAGAAGGAAGTGAATAATCGCGGATGCCAACACACGAAAACTGTGATTCGTCGTGTCTTGTGGTCGTCGGCGTTTTGATAACAAAAACAACAAAAATAACGCGAAGCTAAAAACGTCGTCTTACGTTGCTTCGAAATGTCAAATTCATCTCAAGAGTACAGGCAGAAGATCGCCGTTTACTTCAATCGATGACCTTTCCGAAGCCGATTCGCGTTCTTGGGCTCGAATCACAGAGTTAGCGAAACGGAAGCCCTCGGAAAGTTTGCCGTGAGAAAAAGCTGTATGATTGATGTTTACCATTAAGCTCGCTACTTGTTTATCAGGTTTTTCGCTGTTTTCGAGCCCAACGCAGGTGGATATGATGTTTGCGTTCGTTTAGGCGTGAATTCAGAAATCAATTTCGAATGCCACTCCTTCGTTTTGAACAGGTGCGTAAATTCGCGTTCCCAAACACGAGTTTGTGGCTTTTGATCTTCGACAAGAAATCGTTTTTGTGCCTTGTCGAGTGCACTCGCCATTTGAATCGACGTGATCAATACGCCGGAGGACAAATTTGACAACTTTCTTTCTGTTCACGCGCAATCGCTGAAGGGGCGCAACAGACAAAAAGGGGCGCGACATGTTCGCCGATTATTTTTGTCAGAAAAAAGGTCGAACATACAAGTGGTTCAACTGATGAGGTTTCGCTTTCATCGATTCTACGCACTTTGCAAATAGAAGACGCGAAAACTTTTCTTCCGTGGCCCCTCCAACGCAGACAACGCTTCCGTTGATAACGAGAGAGAGGTAACGGTGCGGGATTCCTAACGAAGAACTGCGAGTTTCCTCTAATGTTGTCGTTTTTGTGAACTGACTCATTGACTCGGCAATTTGTGGTCGAGAGTTCAAATTTTGGTTTTTGAATGGCGTGAGTTTTGCACTCAGTTTTTGTGGGAATTTTTGCGTCGAATGAAAATCATATTTCTGGGTTCGTCGTTCTGACTCTCGGCTATTCACGGTTTTGGAGTTTATGGGCTTTTCCGCAGCAGTAGGTGCGATTGGACCGCAAGATTGTTGTTTTTGTAAGGACGCGGAAAAATGACGAAACGTTCATTCCCGGTTTCAATCAAGCAGTCAATCGAAAGAAAAGAATCGTGTTGGACGCGTGGATCTGCAGCATTGATTGAAATTTAAGGGCTGACCATTATATGGTGGACGAAGCGTCAGGGTTTGATCGATGGCTGTAAGTTGTTTTCACGTTTGCATTTCGGCTTTTTTCCGTCCCATCAGCCGCAAGATCGACAAGGAATAACTAATGTCCTTTGTCTTGTCTTGAGCAGTGGATTTTGTTTTTATGTGCTGAATGTGCTCGTTTGACTTCGAAAATTACGCAAGCTGTTTGATTTATAAGACCCAGCCGCAGACTTGTAATTTGACAGGCCGACGAGAGTTGCAGGTGACCGATTGAGCTCCTCCGTTCCAACTGCTTTCGTGCTTTCCTGCCATTGGCATTATTCTCCAGCATTGTCTTGTAGTCTTTAAGGTGCTCATGGAATTGGACGCGTGTTCCGAAACCAGAAGATTCCATCTGCCGCAGATGTCGTGGTGAAGCATATTGTACGCGGGTATTAAGAAGACGAATTTCTAATTTGCCTTCGCTAAGAAGGCGATGTTGCGTGTAAGTTTCATTTGTCAAAAACCGGGGGGTAATGCAATAAGAAGCGTTGGTCTTTGCATGCGAGATGTCGTTTGGTCCGAAGATCGCTTGTAACAAGCATGAATTTTTGAAGTCTATTTTTGGCCTTTCACTTCGCATAATTGAGCGACGCTCATCGCCAACTCGTTTCGGCAATAAGCAATTTCGAAAGATTCTTTCTAATAGTGAGTATAAGAAAGTCGAACTTTTCGCCCGCACGATCGCTCGCCCGGGTGTTATTAGCGGTGAAGACGAAAGGCGCTTGTTTACTATGCATAAAAAAACGTGGTCCGAGAGGACATTTGGTGTCCATCTCGAACGTACTCTCCGCGCTTTCTGACTGATACAGCGGTGCAGTTTGAGTGCAACAATCCCGATTCTTTTTTGTTGGTTGACGTTTCACTTTGCAGTCATCGACGCGCGGCCGTTTATCAAAAGACTCTTGATCCGCTTTTTGAGCGAATGGTCGTTTCTTCAATCCGTGCGTTTCACGTCATCGACTGTGTTTGCATGACGCGTACAACGCATTAGCAATCAACACATTTTTGTCTTTTCAAATGGCAAGACGATTTGTAAGTAGCGAGCGAACTTCTCATTTGGCACACGCAAATCGCAACAAATTTCTCCAAATATCTTTCAACTTCCAAAATGGCAATCACGCACATTCAAATCAGCGTTTTTTCGAAAACAAACTTCTGAACTTTGCGTGTCGATGACAAACAGCGTATTGCAAAAAAGGAGCACAAGACGAATTTTATTAAATTGCCCGATATTTTTGGTCAACGATTTTTGTTATCACGAGTTCCATCGCGTCGTACTTCAACGGTTGTTTTGTAATTGCCGTTGGTTGTCGACAGCAAGATGATCTTTTCGCGTCAATTCAACAGTTGGGGCGTTGGGTTTTGCACCACGCACCGCTTGTTGCAGAAGTTGTCGCGAAATTTCTCTTCCTTTTCACGATCGGTGGTGGAGGTCGTAGCTCTGTAAATCGGGTCTTTTCGTTGCAAAAGTGTTTCGATCACAACGGTTATTACAAGTGTTTTCTTATTAGAACCGATTGTTAATAGCCGATGACAGAGATGTTGGTTGGTTTTATGAAAACTCGTATTCTCGCGCATCGCCTCATTGATTTTTCTTTCGTTTTTGTTCATTGCAAACTTTGCGCAGCCATTGCTCTGTTGCATTCGAAGTTTGGGGATTGTCGAAAAAGAACGTCTCGAACAGTCAAAGGTGAAAGACATTAACGTACGTGTTTTACAGGTTTTTCTCAACAACCTACGACCCAAACGATGATTGAAAGAAAATTGGTCTCGCACTCAAATCGCGTACGATTTCTTGACGTTTGCTGAGAGGGTATGGATTGTGTTTCCGGAACCAGAGAGGGGACTTTGTTCTCATTTATTTGCCGCTTATGATATTTAATTGCGTCTTCAGCTTTTTGCAACAAGCGCAAAATCGGGCCTTTCGAATTCGCGCAATGGATTTTCCGAGTGTCGTTGTGAGAGGCTCTGGGGCGGTGAGAGGCTCTGGAGCGGTGTGCGTGTTCTCATTGTTGCTTCGCAAATATGAGTTGAATAGAGCGATCGAGAAGATGGGTGCTGATGAGGTAAGTAATTGCGGCGTACTCTCGCTTGGCGTTGAACGGCCTTCTGATGAGGGTACGGAATTCAACACTACTTCATGGGGCCTTTAGCACGACCTTTGGCCAATTCAATAAGCGGACCGAATTACCTGCTAAACAATAAAGAAATACGGTAATTTCGAGTGCTTGTATAATAGGTTCGAGAGACAAGTGGATGAGTAGGGACCCGGGAAAACCGTCAAGATAGAGCGGTTGATTTTCGAAGACTTTCCAGTTTGTGTGTGCCGCTATTGGCACAGGAAAACACGCTTTGCGAAAAAGCAAGATCAAATTGCAACGGTATTGAGTTATAGGCTTAAGACTTCCGGCGCAAGCTGTTTGAGTAGGTCCCTTAACGTCTTGATTTTCAAGCCAAAGATCGCGGCATGACATTTCGATTCGAAAGGTAAAGAGACGTCGGGTCGATTAAAAAGGTTCATTGTCGATTGGTGAATTACGCACATTTCCATGACAAACAACGAATTGTGGTGCGAATGCAAATTCATGTTTGTGCCACACAAAGAGCGAGTCGGGATTGTCCAAATTGGCTACGAGCAAGTGGACCGACTATTGTGTCGTCCACTTGCAAATTTTAAATGAGCGGATTGACAGGTGGGAGAGCGGAAATAGTGAGAACACCTGCAATGGAACAAGAATTCTATCTTCGGCCTTAATTTTGTTTTGGAAAAATTTTCGCTTTGCGCACTTTAACCCGAGACTTCGGCCGACCATCTACAAGCAATTTGTGGGAACGAAAAGCGCCAGTTAAGCTTCAAAACTGAAATTCAATCGTCTGTTTACCACTGATTATTGTTGCGGCTTTGGCACAACATTTACGAGGCCCAAATACCATCGACCTTAGCGGCGTGCATCGTCAAAAGTTCTTTTTCGAAAGGGCGCGATCATCAAAAGTTTGCCGTTTATGATTCTTCGCCGTTTTGGCGGCTTTCCATTCTCGAACATAAATTTCATGGGCTATTTTTGCTCCTATCGTCCAACAGCTATTCCAACCACCATTTATCCAGAAGTTTTGATCCTAGGAGTGCAAATACGACAAGCGCAATGGCCATTTCTCGATGTTTCATCATTCTCGGGGCCCTCCGTTTTGTGGTCTTAGTGCTTGGGACGTGCCATGGCTTTTTCTTTTCTCGCTTTTCGTTTCGCTTTGCTGCTTTTGCATTAATATTCACACTTGCCGCTTTTGCCCATCTCCCAATCGACAGGCCATGAATTGTTGCTTTGAATACTAGATTGTTGACCAGTCGACTTGTTTAGCATCCGAATACCGCGTCGTTGCGTCGGTTCATCTTTTCGATTCGAGTTTTGTAGTTAGAAGTTTCGGGCGACTTAAGATTCGTACTTTGACATTTGGTTTAGAGCAGTAGGTTCGGTTGTTTGAATACAGAATGTGGACTGTTTTAGCAAAATTAAATATGTGATAGTTTGGTCGCCTGTTTTGTTCAAAGGTCAACTTCAGTTACAGTAATGGACAAAACAGAATTTGTATGGCAAATTCGGGAGTTACAAGGGCGGTGCGCTTTCCCGGTCTTCGGCTGCGAAATCCGCCTTTCGACTCCTCCCATTCGCCCCGTACCGGCCCGTCTTTTTGCTTTCTCCCGGTCCGATTTTTAGACGGTGAGCGAGCGTAAAGAGGCGTGGTTTTCCTTTTTTCGGGAGGACTTGGTGCACCACCACGAATTTACCCCGCCCACCAGCACTCTCAAAAATTCGTCTCCCAGTCCGTGAAACGGCCGTCCACCGCGGTACGCTTTTCATTCTCGAGTTTTTGCCGAGAGAAAGTCTACTTGCCCAAACAGTGGGGGCAAGTTAAAGCTGCTGATTTTTGCCAAGTAAACCAACCGCTTCATCTCTCCGCCAACTCGTTCAGCAGTTTTCGAGTCAAGAATGCAATCATGCAGAAAACCCCATTAATGCACTTCTCTCCAATTCAAACTGATCGTCATCTACTCTCAACTCCTTTTCCAACGTTCTTTGACCGTCGAATGCGCTTTTGTTTCCTTTCAATTTCGTTCGTTTCAGGACTGGTTTTTGATTGAAATTCAGGTGTTACCGTATACTCTCGTTTTCTTGTGACATCTTGCGTAATTGACCCATTAAAACTTCTTGCTCCTTTTGGGCAATTTTAAAATCTACGCAATTGCCGCCGTTGTGTCTGTTCAAACACCACCAATCTCGGGTGCTTCTCAAACTTTTGCACATGTTTTTTCGTTTTCTTATCACTTGCGGACAACCAAGTTTACGGTAGACGGGGAGGAGAGTTTTGTAAACGAAGCACAAGACTCAGCAAACGCTCGTTTTTAATCGGTCGACTTTCGCCCGTTTAATTGCAATTCACACTCATGTGTCTGTTTAACTGATTCATACGTTTCGTCCATTTCAGTTCGCTGTTTATAGAACCGTTTAATTTATTCGCAAATTGGCTTCAACTTTTACGAGTAGGCCTACGAGAGTCGTGAACTTTGACGTGATTCAATTTCGTGCAACAGAAACATGATCGTTGTTTTTCTTTCAGGCGGTTTCTATCATTCGGGTTGAACGAACCAACTAATCCCATTTGAGCTGTGGTTAGTAAGTGAAGTACGGTCGAACAGCTCATTAACGTCGATTCTACCCGACTTATTTCTTAGCCGGTGCACAATCCAGCAATCGCGCCGGTCGCGAACCTTCTTCAAAAAGTCGAATTGTGTTCCCCAACTCGTGTGCCTTTTTAGTTCGAAATTGTTTACGTCTTCGGGCGTCCAATCACTATTTCATTGCAACGTTTAATCGAACTATCTTCGTGAGTAACGAAGACGTCAATCGATACTAATGAGTTTTGTTTTTTTTAGTTTTAAGTGATCTGATCTCCACTTCATATTCACGCTTTGAATCTTCACAATGTCCGTTGAGCACTGATTCCGAGTGTCGTGGCGACGTGGCAGAAGCGCCGAACGTTTGATTGCACGGGTATCCCAACACACAGACCGCTCCATCGACTCAAAAGCAGAAATGAACTCCGCGACAATTCGCTCAGGGGTGGAGGAGGATTGTGTGAAACGTCAGAACGAAATTTGTCAGCGATTCGTGCATCTTAGTTTCCATAAAATGACGACTCGTGGCGCATGTCCAGATCTTCGCAGACAATTGTTGATTCTACATCTTTTACGCAAAGCAAAATCCGATCTTACCAGGTTTGTTTAACTCTCGAGTTTTTCTGTGTTCGTTTTTGCCCCGAAACTCTTTGGTCGTCTTTGCATTGTCGGTCTTTAATCCGCTTTGCCTTCGACGCTGCTCGGGGGTCGTCGGTTTTACGTCTTTTGCGCGCTCTTTTCCTTCGCATTCCCAACCGCGTTCGACTAACGCGCAAAACTGAACGCGAAAAAACTTATCAGTGGCAAGACCGTTCGTACTGAACTCGTCTGGGTGCAGTTCTTGTCTAGTAGGCGTTTTACACTTTTTTGGTAACATTGCATTAAAATCGAAAGTCTTGGTCGCAGACATTTTTTGGGCAACTTTACGAAAAATTGAATTGGAAAACGGAAAATTGATGATTACTTCATGAAAGACGAGGGTCAAGTTTCTAATCCATCGCACTCAACCAACGACTCTCTTCTTCACGTCTCTAATCCACGTTCTGCACGCATCGTTGTTTATTCGACTTAGAAGATTAAATAATGATATGAAAATTGTTTTCGAGAATCGTTAAACAAACGGCTTCATCAAATTGGAAGCAATCAGTTGCGCAATACCCATCCGTTGATCTGCGCGACCTATTTGCAGCTGTTTTTCGGCGCAATAAAGAAGTTTGCTTATGCCGATGTCCAGCAGTGCAATTTGGTGTCCCATTGAATTTAAGCTAATTCATTGGTTTGATATTGAATAACAAAGGTATAGGAAAAACGATTGGGAAAATGCTCGCAGTGGTCTCTTCCATTGACATTTAAGCTGCACCTTCGGTTCTTTGTGTTTATCTTTTGCAATGGGTCTTCGTTTTCTTCAGGCTATTGAAATACGTCAAATAAACAGACGACTCGAATCCTTAAACTGACAAAACGATTGATTCCGAAAAGAACGAACAAATTGCTTCCTGGTCGTCTTTTCACTGTTTCCGCGGTTTTTTTGGTCAGTGGAGTCGATTGTGCGAAGTTCACACTTTTGACAAGTTGCTCACGCGCTTTCCGATTTTATCAAATGGACGAGCTGCAAACAAACTACCAGGTTGACGTTGCGGATTTTCACGTGCGTCCAGAGAGCTCGAACCCGATAAGCAAGACTGACAGTCCCGATTATAAGCCGCTCGAAACATTACGAAGAGGTCGAAGTTTGGTGCAAAGAAAAGAGCAACAAGCCATTTTTCAATTCGTCCTTCTCGCCCCAACAACCAATGTGCCGACCAGCAGGAAACCGAGCGGATGGCGGCAAAGTGATGAATCGGACGCGTGGCCCGAACGAAAATCCCCGGAATTCGTAGGTCGATCTTCTCTCCATCGCCCAGGGGAACAGCGCATCTCGTAATCCTCAACATTCACGAAAATCGCGCGATTCCGAAGAGATTGACAAACGAAAATGTCCGCTTCTTATCGCTTTTCGGTTGATTTGCCTGTTGCTCAAATCGAAGCGGAAACCGTTGACCAGATTGTAGCGGCGATACGGATATTGCGAGTCGAAAATTACGGTTGGCTGCTTTTTGGCCATTGGCTTTTCTGTAATCATTTGTCCGAAGAACTTGACGAATTGTTTCGACTGTTTGATCCTTTTCATTTTAACTGCGCACATTTTTCGGCATCCTTCGGCGGCACACTTCAACCGGCACACAGAAGGCCGCTTAGTAGCACGATAAGACGGCTCTTCTGCGTTCTTTTTTTGCCGCCTCGGCTCTTCACGCACCAGGCGTCTTCTCATGTTTGCATCGGCGGATTTACTTTGCAATGAAGAGCATTTGCCGACTTTCCTACCGAAAAGAAACAGTTTAATGCATGAAACAACACTTGAATTTGTTTACAATTGCGACGCAAACTTGTCAATCGAAACATGCAAAGAACGACTTTGATCCATTGCTCTCGAAATGTCCGAAAATTTGGCCGGTACGTCGGTGCACACAAAGAGACGATGCTGATGATCGATCGGCTGCTTCGACACGCCCCGGGTTTTATCAGCCCGCTGGCGGCTGTCCGATTAACTTTGCAACATTTCGAGATCGGGCGCAAACTCTCGAGTTTTACGAGCTTTCCGATTGCTCTTGTGATGGCGCTGCCCGCACGTTTACGCGAAGAACAACATGACTCCACCAATTTAAAACTTGAATTAGAATGCTCTTTTGCCTATAAATCAAACGGCGGAGTCAGTTTGCAGATGTTGCGGTTCTCGTCGACGCAGAGCGCGGAATCGAATTTGGACGCGGCGCCGATTGTCTTCGACATTTGCCGGATGACGTTGAGGGGAAGCGACGGCGGAAAAATTGAATTTTGCACGCTTTTTGTTCGCAGCTAAAAATAAACACACATGAGTTGGTAATTTCTCTGCAAACTCCTGCTGTTGGTTTGCGAAACGTGGTAATCAGAGAGCATTTCGGTCGCCCCTTTTCATCGCCGTTGAACGAGGCGGAAAAGCCGGACGGTGTGGAGCGCAATTAGACTGCGCACGATTCGCTTTTTATTGGATTCGGATCTGGCGGCTGATTGATGAGTGACTGCGAATCACACGCCGTTCGAAGACGTTCAATTGAACCGAAATTCTTAATTCAACTTGCCAGCAAATGCTTGGCCGTTAAATGGCCACTCCACCGCCACGTTCCCAACAACAATTCAAAAACAACAAAGCGCTCGGAAGCCGATTTGCGTCGTCGAAAGTCGCTAATCGCGTTCCAAACTGCGCGGAAACTGCAGGCCGGTCGACGGGCTCTTGAGTTGTTTGCTCGTCGAGTGTGTCTTTCCTCTTTAGATTGTTGCCACAGTCCCACAGATTTGCAAACATAATCGTCAAATTCAAAGGTCGTCGACCTTGACTTCGTTCTTCGCGGTTTATTGCAAAGACCGAAAATTGGTGTGTATAAAAAAAGAAATTACTTCGTTTTCGCAACCTTTTCCCCAACTTTTACGGCATTTACGAGCGTTTCCAGCGAAAAATCGGCGGCTATTTTTATGGATACTTAGACGGTGGGCATCACTGCTAATTGGTGTGTTGAGACACAAAGAACGAACTTGAAAGGACTCAATTTACACACAAACTTCCTAATTATTGAACTCGAGATTATAACAAAAGCTCACTGACATCTTTTCTGTGCGCAGATGTCCAAACAAAAAGAACAGACGGCGGCAAAGTGCGATCTTCTTCGCCAACATCTGCCCATTTAGCTCGTGCTTGAAAGTCTTAAAATTTTCAAATTACCTCGGAATCTCTTTTACAATCAACACATTTTCACTTATCGAAGTTCGTTGAGCTCAAATTCTAATCGCCTCCACTCAAATCGCCTTATGACCGACGATTGAGAAGTCTCTTAACTCGAAAAAACGTGCGGTCCTCGTCGATTTAGCGAGCGCATTAGATGAAGGACCTTAATGATCAAAGATCTTCAGTTGAGCACAAACGGCAAACACAGAGATTCGATAATTAGCAAAATCAAAACAAAGTTCTCATTCAATTAATTTCAGAGTTCCACCAGAATGCGCATTTCTTTTGGAAAACGAGAAATGGACTCAAACTCCACGATTGAACAACTTCCGACGTTCATCGCCGGCCGGACGTCGAGCTCATCGCTCAGCAAGTCGATCACTCACACCGCACACTCAACGAACTCCCGTTCATCGGCGTCTGAATCAGCAACCAACGGCACCCGTCGTTTCAGTCAAACAACCAAAACCCTACGTTGTGTACAGCGCTGATTCAGATGAGACGGAAGACGACGACCCAAAAAACTTGTCCGACGAAGAAGTTTTCGAGAAGGAGAATCGTGACGATGACAATGTGGAACAACAGTTCTTGGGCTTAGTTGGCATTACTGAATCAACAGAACAACAACAACCAGAAGGTCTCAGTGATGCATTCACTAGTCGCCTTCAAAAAGCTCGTGTCCAAGCCGAAAAAGAAGAGTCACCACCATTGTACTTTCGTGCAGATGTTGTAGCTCCCGAAAACATGCAACAACAAATACCAATGACTGAAGATCACATCGTTCCACAACAAAAAAACTCGATCGCCGATTACTTTTCAACTGCTCCGTTGGACGAAGACGAAAGTGATGGTGATTACTCGACTGACGACGATGAGTACGAATTGGATGGTCTTCAATCATTCAAACGTCGAATTCGTAAACGTTGCAATCCGATGCCCGTAGTTGGAGTTCGTCCGATTGTTGCGGTGGCTGAGAAGCGTTTGAAAGACGATGAAATTCAATTGGAAGATGAACAACGAGTACCGATCGCAGTTTGAGGAAACGTCGCAAAATTCTCTCTGGTCTCTTGAATTCATTTTCTTTTCGTACGATTCTCATTCACGTAGCACTATTATTATAACTCTTGTATCATCATTCGCACTATTCTTGTCATATTTCCGCACTTTGATAGTTCAAACAAATTCCCATGTAGGACCGCTGGACGTTCGACATTGTCGTTTTTTGTCCACTTACTTTAATTCATAGTCCGAGTTCATAAACCGAGTCGACTTCAGGTCTCAGGACCAGAACGATGAGAAACCGCAAAAGTTTGGCGTCGTTCTGTTCTCTTATTTTGATCCCGTTCCTTTTATCAACTCTTCCGCTTTACTCTCGATTAGTACAAACGTAGTATTTTTTTAAAAACTCTCGTCCCCTCCATTTTGTTTCACTGGAATCTTGAATACACGGGCCACCACGTCAAACGTTGTGTGTATCAAAATAAAACCCAAAAAGCTTTAGCGTTTCCAATCCACATTATTAGGTAGAAATCAGGGAAGCATTACCACGATTATTATTTTGCTTGTTAATTGTTTTTGCTATAGGACACACTTTTTAATTGTTAAGTTTTATCGTCTACTCTGTGCGCATCTCTCAACCACTTAATTTAACTTGTAGAATCGCCACTGATTGTCCATCGTTTCTTATTTAGCGTGTAGGATTACCGCTCGCATTTCTCGCTTCTATTTGGTTTAACCAAAACTTCAAATCCGCGTTCAATCGCTGTGGTACAGCTCCGAACCTTTTCGCCATTGCCCCGTGCATCAGCGACCGCCGTGTTTATGCCGATGGTGGCTTCGGGTTTGTCTTCTTTTTCCCTGAGTTACGCCAAAACACCCCGATTTCGTTTATGTCGATTCGGTTAACAGACCGGCGTCCAGTCAAAAACTTTTTAGTCCCAGCTGTCCGGACATTCCCGTTGAATGGACAGAAAGAAATTTGCCGCTTTTTCCCGTCTTAATGTTCTCAACAATATTTTCGTAGATCCTTAAAATGACAAAGAGAAAGGAGTACTGTATCCTTAGTAGTGATGATTTCTCATTTCGCCTCACTCTTTTGTTTTGTAGAACCTTCGGCTTTTCTCTTTTCGTTTGGTTGCGGTTGAGCCTCCGCATTGTCGAGGAGAACAACTGATCCTTCCCAATAGTTCAGCGCATTGACGAGTTGTTTTCCTTTTCAATTCTCATAAGTTTGTTGTTTTCTATAAATGATCTTCAAATTCAATCGTTGAGAACAAATCGAAACCAATTGGTTCGCCGTTACCGTGACGGCGCTTTACAGTCGACGGTTGAATTTACACAACTCGACGGCACGTGTTTCCCAAATTGATGACTTCGAAGGCTTTTTTATGAATCAGCACGCAATTGCGTGAGAAGTTGTAATTCAAAGCTCATTACTCATTTATGGACAAAGCAACTGGACGTCTTATGTTGGGTCGTGAATTTCAATTCGTCAATTAGTCGAAAGTCGTCAACACACTACTGCATCAATTAAGCGAAAGAACGATACATAGTACAAGGTTGACACAAATAGACGGATAAGCGGACGTGCAAATCCTCTTTGGATCATTTACTACGACGCAAAGTTGCCCACGCACGTCGGTTCGAGAAGAAACGTTTTTGGTTGATTGGGAATTTTCGTTTCAAATTAGCTGCTTGTTTTCCTCGACATCGTGAATAGTTTTCGCGAAATGAACAAAAGAACAACAACGAGCCACAAACTTCTCTCCATTGTTTCGTTGAAGCGGAAACAAAAAAACATTTTCCTCTCGACGCCGACAATCTTTTCGTGGCGACCAATTACACGCCAAAAACTAATTGGACGTTTGGCCCCGAATTACGCTCATAGGGAATGCGCGTATGACCTTTGACTGACAATCCGCGAACAATGACCGTTGGAAAACGAACTCCTTTCAACCACGTCGCCGAGTGGAAATCTGAAGGACGCGCGATAGCACATTTGCAGCAAACCCGCTAATTAAAATGCTGCTGACGACTGTTTTCAGCAGCCTTTGTACTCGACGCTAACCCTCTTCAGGACTTCTAATCTCGAGTGTAATTGGAAAACTCGTAACTAATTCTCCATATTTTCTCACTAATTAACACGAAAATTGGTTTGTCATCGGCTGTTCCCGACAATCAAGCCAAAGAACGGCTCGTTTGAGGCAGATGGAGGCTGAAAATAAATCCGCGGATTATCCCAATCGCCGTTGACTTTTTATTTGGCTTTAACGCGTCATAAAGATGGTGAGGAAAAGACCAAATTTCTAACTTCACGGCCGTTCAAACGATTGCACTCTCGAATCACCTTCTTTGTGGTTTCGAAAACGTCCTTTGAAGCCGAAAGCTGTGGCAAGTGCGGTTTGTGTTTCCATAATTTCTATTTTTACTTTTTGCTTCCTTTCGTCCGTGGAATTGAACTAGGGAACTCCACGACCAAAGACCGATTCCCTCCTCTATTTTAACAAAACCAAAGACTTCAAACGAAAGAAATGTTCTCGGGACGACTTTGCTATCCGTTCTGCACACTCAAACGTAACTCTGTGGTTCGAAAACATTCTTGAGGTCAAAACAATAAACTTTTTCGACAAAAGTGTTCTTCTGATTGTTGACGAACATTTTCCCTTCAACTAACGATCTTGAGTCTTTGACGTACCGTCCGAGAAATTCAACACACAACAAATTAGAAGAACGTGAATTCAGGCGAGAAAAACTACGAGAACAATCGGACAACAACAACCATCCGCAGTCATCGACGAACAAATTTTCCACTTCGACGAATCGCGTCGTTTCGAATTTCGCACTTCGATTTAACAGAAAAAAGAATCTAAACGGTTTCGTCTTTCTATTGCGGTCCGAAGTCTACGTCGAGGAAACCAGAAGACGAACAATCGAATTCACAAACACACTCGAAAACTGTCGATTGAAAGAAGCAGATTCCAATTTCCGGTGCGGTTTCAAAACTCTCAATTACTTCCGCAGTTCAGAGGACAAATACAAAATCGATCACTTAAACGAAAAAAACTAATTAGCTTGTGAAACAAATGGGTTTCCGCGTAACTTCCAAATGATTGGCAATTAGAAGAAGCGGACAGTTGACTTGTCGGTCCAAATGACGCGTGAATGTTTACGGTAAGCAAATGAGATGCTTAGAGACAATTCAATCGGCTTATCGTGTTCACTCTTTGCAGCTTAAGAAAACGTAAAAATTTGTCCATGTAAACACTTCGAAATAATCTTCTACGATTCTCGTTTAAGTGAACGTCCATTACTCTCGGCTTGTTTGTTCGGTGGTTACGTTTGTGATTTGAAATTGGATAGTGAAAAACAAAGATCAGTTCGTTTCGGTTGACATATCCAACCACCAAGTCGTCAGCTGCCGTTTTGGGTTGTTGAGATGGTCGAAGGATTAACAAGCAACGTCAAGACCTATCGGAAGCATACGATTTCAAAGCATCGTGTGTCAACGCGGCACTTGAAAATTACGGTTCTTTGTAGGTCGCGTGCAAACATCATTCGATTTCACGCCTTTGCCTTTCAACTCCACCGACCACAAAGACCAATCAATGCCATTAACTACCGTAACACAGATGAGTAACCTTCGAATCGAACTTCGGTCTTCATTGTTAGACGGAATGCGAAATAAAATTTACGTTTTGTCTCTTACACAGACGGACACTTGCGATGTTAAGGACTCCCAAAGGCGAAGAGGAAAACGGCGCAGATTTGGACAAACAAAAAAGAACTGACGAGTCCAAACTTCACTCTTGGTTGAGACCACACAACTCGCAATATACAGTTGGGTTCTTTTTTCATCATACACTTCGCGACGACCCGTCTGTTTTCCGATCGAGATGCGCACAAAATTTCGAGATTTTGTTTGCGAACTTAATTTTTTCATAAGAAAAGTTACGTCAACTCGAAGATTCATCATTTGCACGAAATATTATGTTTTGCAATCTTCCACAGAAATTTCGTTTACAGAACGAAAACAATAGTCGTGTGTAAATGCAAATTGTTCGACGAGAAGAAATTTGGCCTTCGGAACGTTGGCGGTTGCACTTTTGCTTCTTAGAACGGTGGTGTTCCTCTCTCCTTCCTGTTCCATGCATCGCAAACACTCAACAGACCGACTGACAACGAATCAAATCGTATCACGTTTCAGTGAGCCTGCGGTCGTGGCCACGGGCGAGGGATCACCGTTAGAGCACACAGTCGACCAGTTACGAACGATTTTAAAACACTCCGACCATCGGGCTCGTTTGCTATTCGCCGTCCACATAAAGCAAATAAACAAGAACGAGAAGGAAACCGGACCTCATCGTTTTTGTTCAAACAAACAACCTCTCAAAGGCTTCGACCTTCACCATCGTTCTTCACCGTTCTTTGGCTGCAATTATCCTCGCGCATACAAACAAGCAATCGTATTGAATCCATTAAATTAGTCCACAGGAATCAAGGTCAATTCTCAACACACAACCACACCGGAAAAGCGGAAAGGCGCTGGAGCGTTCGACACGAAAAGCAAATCGATTTCTGGAAAACTTCCGCAAATTGAGTTGGCGGAATTGATGCGCATCAACGAGCAAATTGAGTTGATGCTTGATCGGATGATTTATCCGTTTGAATCGATGCAATTGCGGTTGTGATTTTCGTTTATTCGCACAACATCGACGTCCATTTGTCGACTTGAATGAGAGCAATCATTACGCGAAAGCTGTCAATTGCCAAACACACTTTTCAGCGTCAATTTTGAATCGATTGCTGGATCTAACGAATTCTGGTTTTTGGGCAAATTGCAAAAAAAACTCGAGTCGAAACGCCAACTTCGGCATTCTTGTGGGGGCTATTCATCAGTCCGCTCGAAAATGACCGCCAATTCCCTCAAGGTCATTAGTTCTCAAGGCACACGAACATCATTAAATGGTAGAAGTTATGAAGCAGAACGGTCGTGATTTATTGCCGTTGTTTCAAACGGCGCCAAATTCTGGACTCGATTCAAAAAGATTCTGGGGAGTTGAGGTTCGACAAAAATTGGATTACTTTCGAATAGCAAGTGAAAACACAAATTTATTAGGTGATTAGATGTTGAAAAACAAGTGATTTGGAAATAAAATTTATCTCAAATTAAACTCATTTTTCCTTAGCATCTTCTCCTTCAACTTGATCCATGGCCGTATAACTAGGAGCTAACTGGTCGAGTTCTTTGCCCGTCGCTTCGGAGCTTTCTTTGGCCGTGTAACTCGCAGCTAACGGTATGTTCTGAAAAATTACGAGCTAAGAACATCAAAGTCATTGAACCAACCTCATCATTTCCATCGTTCTTTGGAGGCCCTTTTTCACTTTTCTTCGATACTTTCTTAGACATAAGTTCATCGGCTGAAGATAACAGAGAATTATCGATCTTCGTACGAACTTACGTGTAGCTACCAAAGCGAGTGGTGGTGGTGGACGTTTCGGTGGACGTAGTTTCGCAAGATAATCGGGACTAAGAACCAATTTTACTGCTTTCCGTTTAGCCATCTGGTAACTCTTCTTCGCATTCGTTTCTCTCCAAACGAAAATTATCATAATAGACAATGCGATAAGATCGATGATGACAATAATTATAAGGAAGATTGTGAATGGCGAGACACTCGAATCGTAGTCGTCGATTTCCAATGGATTCAAACAAATTCCTGTTGAAAACTCTGATGGATCGCTCATCGTCGTTGAAACAAAAGAACTTAATTGCAAAGTTTAGAACTCGAAATGAAATCGATTTGGTATTATCGGTCGATTGACTTATAATTATGCAAAGTCGTTCGAAATCTTCGACGACAATCAACCTCCGTAATTTGATGGAACAAGTCGAATGCTCGGCATCAAACTTGATCGTCAGCTGTGCATCCATCCAACTATAAAATACTTGATTGTGGTTCGTTCGCTAGGAATTTGAAAGCTATTGATACCGCATTGTATCGGATTGATGGTGGAGTAGAACCAAAACACGAAACAATTCGCCATAAGATTTTTAGATCAGTGCACTGCATCGATACGCTCACGACTTTAAGGCAGAAGTTTGATCGTCAACTACCGAATTTCTTACTCTTTTGGATGGTCGTCTTGTAATTGGCCGCGTAGATGCGCCAAATTTACAACTCAATATCTTTTTTGTACCAATTTGTTTGATCAGCTTGCGATTGCTGTGGAGGATCGAGAAGTTGAACGTAAAAATTTTCGTTTTTCGTTTATCGTGAACGAACATTTGAAATCGAAATCATAAATTGTGGTTATGCGGCAATCATTTGAACGTTAATGTCCGAGTTCAAAGTGTTTATGACGCAATTTTCGCGCCCATTTCCACGACTTCAAACCACAAACCTTCTAACAGTCAGCCGACTTTCTTATTTCCGATTAACTCCAAGTTTTCCCCATTGTTGCTTCAGGCACCGATCACCAAATGACGTTAAATTCGCTTGAGTTGCTCGTAAATTTTGCTCTCAAATCGCCTGCCACATTGTTTTTTGATTACAGTGATCAAAAAGTGGAGCGGCGAGTTGGCGGCGATTGAACGTGCCAATTGGCAGCAAATTTTGTCATCTTCCGAAATGTCGTCGGCCATCCGGAGCTTTTTGATGAACTCGGACGTGTGATTGTGATCGAACGGTTAATCTGCTTACTCAATAAGTTCGGCCTGGTGAATTTGCGTTTCAAACCCCTTGTTTATGTCACTTGAACTCAAACGAGAAGGAGGAAATGTCGATCAGTCAAAACCACGATGTTTCAGAAATTGTTTTTGAGTTCAATAGTCGGAAGTGAAGATCAACTTGTTCAGCTCATTTGTGGGGTTGACTAACGAGTCTCGAACGTCTGTTGGCATTTCTCGGCTTCTTTCCCGTCGCTTTTCGTTTCGACTGAAGGGCGGGACACAAGCCAGAACGATGAGCCTCCAGTTACCTACGGCACAGATTCCATGGGGTCGTTGAAACAGATTGACGCGTATTTTTGTCACTTGTCAACAACGTCAAACGCTTCATCAATTCTGAGCTTTATTTTTGCTCTTTTACTCATTCATCCTTCACACTCATTCTTTTGCTTCCGTTCAGTAGTTTTTTGTTTAAAAGTCTACGATCATTATAAAACTTCGCTTTCCAGCAATTACTTAAACTCCAATGATGACGGTTAGTCCTCTTCGGACAAACGTTTTTTGATTGGACATCTGAGTTCGAATCAAAATTTTGAGTTCACTGATCTCGGCATCAACGATCGACCGCGATGATCGTTTTCTTTACCGTTCTTCGGAGTGTTCTGCACTCTGATAGAGTGAAGGTGAGTTACGGTACTTGGTTATTGACGTTGTGTGCTGTCGAAAAGAGTTTAAAATTGTCCTCGTTAATCTTCTTTCAACTCCAACAAACCATTCGGTTTGTGTTTATTTTCCTTCCCTACGAATTTACTGTCTGGACTTCTAAATATTCTCGATATTGAAATGACACACTTCAAAGAGTACTTATATCGTAAGTCTTGTGTTAAATGAAATCGAAAATACGAAGATCCAAACACAGCAGGGAAATTACGATTGTCAGTTAATTGGAAATCCGGGGGTTTTATTTTCGGTCGTAAACGAAAACAACACACGTGTGTCCCACAAAGCTAACGCGCAATTTGTCTCTTAAATTGAAGATACGAATGAAACCGAAGTTGAAATCTGCTCGAATCTGTCGACAAGTCCAAGTCGCTGGTTTATCACTTGAAATCAGTTACAGAAGATCTGACCGCGAACGATCTTTCTCATGCCCTTTCAAGCCAATCCCCCAAGTTTTCGTTGACGAACGAGACGAAATGCGCGAATTTAACTCACGAATCTCGCATTTCGTTTTTGGCAGAAGGTTTGCGGCCAAAAAACATCGGCGATGTTCGAGCGGATTGATTGAGATAAATTCGTTCTTTGGATGTCCGTTTTTTGTTGGTTATCAATCGGCGATCATTAGTTCGATTGGTCTCTAGTTGGTTAATCACGTTCGAAGGCACGTATCAGATTTCTTTTAACTTCTTGACAACATAAACAAACTTCGTATTTTGAATTTGTCAGCAATGCACAACGTCTCAAGAGCCGGTGCCACTCGTTTTGGACGTCGCAAATCAAAACTTCATTTTAAGCAAGTCAAACCGCTAACCCTTCACTTTGGTCTTTTTGTTTTCATGTAAGTTTTCGTTCATAGTGTTCATATCGGTATTTCAGTTTTGTATACGCTTTTCTCGGCGGAATTCTCTTCACGTATATCGAACGATCGGCTCTACAGAAACTAGAAGAAGAGACCTATCGAATACAACATGAATGTGTGGTTCAAGTAGAATGCCAAACCATTGATTTTTGCTAACCGTTTAATTTAGAAACTTGAATCAGCTGATCCGAACGTTATTAGCGCCGGTGAAAGTGCAAATAAAACAGCTGACGCCATAACCGAGTGTTTTAAACAAGAAGTCTGGGAGGACATTCATTTCGTTAATGACCGCTAATTTTAGACGGACATTCGATCCAAATGGGGTTACGTGTGAGTTTCTATTCGATTTTCGATTGATTGTTTACAATTACAGGACAGGAACACTGTTTGGTTTTGGGATCATCACGACACTTGGTAACGGCTACTTAATGTTCAATTCATAGCACTCTATTCGTAGGTTACAATCGAATTGCTCCGATTAGTTTGGAAGGTCGACTTTTGTGTGTTTTGTACGGACTGGCAAGTGACATGAATGAGTGTTATATAACTTTGCAATTTAGATTGGAAGTAATTTTGTGTTATTGAATCGTGCATAGAAGTTTATATTTTAGTACCAATAACTATGATAATCATCGCCAGTATTGGACAATATGTTGCTGGAATGGCGAACCTCGTGAAAAAGAAGGCAGTTCATTTCAAAGTAAATCAAACGATTAAACTTCCGAGTGCCATGAACTAATACACAGCCACTAATTACTTAACATATTCAAAGAAGTTTACCGTAAAAACTGTAATAGCGGCCCGGGACGCTTATTTTTAATCGATTTGAATGGAGGGCGCTAAATAAAGGGAGGGCCGCCATTGAAGGGGGCGGCTATTGCAGTCTTTACGGTAATCGGGTCGAGAGATTGTCTTAACTGTTCCTTTTAACAAATTTGTGTTTTTAGTTCTTTTCGATCAATTTCGGCCGTCAAGATTCGAAGACAAAATTGGACGAAGAAACGGGACAGCAAGCCAATCAAGATGAGGAAGAAGAAGAAACATCCACTGGTTATGTTGGATTAGCTCTACTGTTTGGATTTCTAGTTTATATTGCAATTGGTGCTCTGATGCTTCCGTTGTTGAATGGAGAATTCGATTTCCTGAATGGTAACTAGCTATAACTGATGTTTAGATATCGTTTGTAGGAATCTATCATAACTTTTTGTGTCTTTCTGCCATTGATTTTGGGAGTCTCGTTCCGAAAAGGTTTGTTGATTATAATCGAGATCTAAATTTTGTGTTATAGGATCGAATTTTTGCCCATCACATTTATTTATGTTTGCGTAGGATTGGCAATTACAACAATAGCTATCGAAATTGGTTCTGAATACATGCGAAAGTAAGTTAACGGTTGATTTTGGTTTATTTCTGATTGATTAGATTGCATCATTTGGGCCAATCTTTGAAGAATGTTGCTTCGACGAAAGTTTGGTTTGGTGGAAAAACGTAGGTCTTTGAGCGTGAATTGTTTATTTAATGTGAATTGGAAGTGTAATGTGAACATAGAAATTTGGTGTGGAGATCATTGGAAACGGGGAATGAAGTTGTGAGTTCGTTAAAGGAAACTAAACGAAAAGCTAACCAGAGTCATGATGCAGAAATTGAAAGTGTCGCACTCGAGGCAGTTTTAATCCAACTGGAAGATTAATGAGCTTTGTAACTAGAAATTGTTTCCGTTCAATCATCGATGTTGTTGCATGACGGATGTTGTTTGAGTTGGTCCGGCAGTTTTCGTATGATTGACCGCATTCTGTGGCGTTTGATTTTGTATTCGATTCGTCGATGCATATTGTTGTTGACTCGGTCGTGGAGACACCGAACCATGTTGTCCATGTTGAGGAACAGCGGCCGGAGCATTGGCGTGAATAGTTGCCGGTTGTCGTGGAATCTCTGTTGAATAGGTCTTACACTGCGGGCAACTCCAAACCACTTCATTGCACAGTGATTGTGTTTTACAACTTAAACTCGAACCATAATTTCTAGTGAAAAATGAAACTTACCGATGACAAACGTGTCGTTGGAAATTGTGCTTTTGAGTCAAAACGCTGAATCGATCCATCAACTCGGCTCGTGCTCTAACAGACAAGCAATCATCTGAAAGTATTCACATGCATCTACATTACAAAACTGGATGACTTACAAGTTTGTTGTTGAGTCATTTCCACAACATCCTCTGGTTTGTGGACCATTTGAAGGCATTCCGTTAGAAGATCCTGCAGTTTACAACGATCGAGTAGAGACAATCGAACAAAAACCGAAAGCTTAAAATAACGGATACTTGAATTTTAAGAAGAGAAACGAACGTGGGTTTGCGGTGTGAGAAGAATCTGAGCGCATTTCCTCAACAACCCTTGAGATTCCATTTTGCACGCCGCCATCAGAATTGGACCAATATTTGATTCTAGATCATAAACTGGTGAGAGTAAAACACATTGTTTTTTACCAGTGATCCGTAATTGAGGAGGATAAATGGCCATTAGAAAGTGTTTGAGTTCATCGTGTGTACATGGACAAGAAATGTCATCTGTTGAGTTAATGGAAAACAGACGTTCCTGAAAGACTGCTGACCATGCTGCTACGTAACTGAAAATATTTCAGTGAGCATATTTACGACAGCAACAACTTACTAGGGATTTACATTATACGATCTACCTGTTTTTGCTCGAACAGATGCAAAATTCAAATCACTGGCATTAAGAAAATGATCCATATCAACTGGAGGCTCGGCTAGTTCCTAAATCAAATCAAATGCAATCTGACGATCGTTTGTCTAATACGTCTGGTGGTGGACTACCATGCATCCGTTCTAAGAGAAGCACCTTTACTCGATCACTTAGCCCGTAGTAGCGCGTGCCACTGAGATCAAGACGATGTGACGGTTTGAGTTCACGTAACATAAGTGCCAAAAGACGATTGAGTTTATAGCGGTCGGCCAACCAAACTTTTTCGAGAAACGGCAATTTATGTCCGATAAGAAAACATTCGCAACGATGCAGAAGACCTTCCATCTAAGCAATACAATGAATCAAGGATTGAATTAACCCTGTGAACCTGATAGTCAAAAGCAAGCGGCAATAGAACATGAACGGTTTGATCGTCGACATCTTTGTATGTTGGATGAATGGCAAGAAGCATTTCGAGTACATGATCATATTGAACGTTGGCAAGTATCAGTTCTCGATCAGGACATTCAGTGCACCAAGATCGTAGGATTGGCGACCAAACAGAGATGTAGTGCTCATCGACATATAAACGTTTTCCATCAATAAGTAATGGTCGTGTTCGCTGTGAGTCGGGTCTTGTAAAGTCGATACTCAAATCCAATGGACCTGAAGGCACCGGACTTAGCGGCGCAACACCGGTTTGAACGGAATTTGCGGTGTTATTCGGTAGAAGACCAGCAGGATACGAATTAAGAGCCGAATTGCTCGGATGCGCAATGGTTGTCACACTGTCAAGCATCGATGTGCTTGCCGGCATAGCCGTCGGATTAACAAGTCCAAACTCGTCCATTTCGATTGGATCGTCGATGTTGATTGGCGCCGTTTCTCACGGCAACGGCCGTCCAACGAAATTGCGACGTCGAGATCGACAGCTTTAGATGCCCAGACGTCTCTAAACGATGTATTAGAAGACGCGGTGAAATGGCAAAAGACACGGTGCAGAGTTGAAGTTTAAACGGCAGACGAAACGGATGTGCTGCTCAATTTGGAAAATGAAAAACGAAGCGAAAGAACGTGCCTCCGCCCTTTTCTAATTGTTTTCTTTGTTTCCACGTTGACTCGAGAGCTTGAAGCACAACTCGAAGATAATCAGAAAAACGAATGTGTGATATTGGAAAAAGTTGTACAAATGGTCATGTTATCGTCGTGCCATGTTACGGATACACGAACAGCGTGAGACACGTGAACATTTGCGGCCGACAGAATCACGAAATACTTTGGAAATGAGCAGCTCAATGGCAGCCGGAAACTCGTGTGTCGGTTGAACGACCTCAAAAGAAGCGGACAACCACGAACTTTGTTATTCAGAATAAAAGGTCCAAAGGAGAACTTTCGTATCAAAATTTGCAGACCTGAGATGGAACTCGTAAGGAAAATACGACGCCGTTTCCGATGTGTTGAAGAAATTGGATCTTCTGGTGATTAGGTAGTCAAGAAGCCAATAGAAAGTATTGGAAATGTGTTTGTTGGTGCGAAAAGAAGTAAAACTGTTCCACGAAGACCGTTCAATATTCTTCGGATTGTCATTTTCAATTTCAATGACGAAAAAACTCACATTGCAGTCGTTGGACAGGAGTCTGCGAATCGCGTGCTGCAAAGTCGATGGTCGGTCACCTTCGTCGAAAATTCGACAACGAAAAGGTAAAGACCATTGGAGGACAACGAACAGTGACTATCATCCACTTGCTTTCTCACATCAAGAACATTCAAAACGAAAAACTGGCTGCAGTTTTGCACGTTTTCCAAACCAAAAGAAATTTTCAGCTTCGAGTGGCGCGAGAAACCTCATAAACAGTGGTCCGCAATTTGAATAACAATTAACCATTCCATCGTTTTGAATTCCCAATTCTGACACATGAGACAACGACTTAATTCCTCCACGTCTTGAGCGTCTTTCGTTGTCCGCAATATCGGACGTCGGTGAACTCAAAAACAAATGCACTGGCGACAACGCAAAAAGTTGGCCGCTATGTACGAGTTATGGCCAAATCGACTGAAAGGGAACGGACAAAAAATGGGCGTTGCCACGTTGAGTCCCAGTGAGGAAACCGACCAAAGCACTCGATTTTGGGCTTCTGCTCATCGACGAAACTCCCCGAGCGCTTTTTCGTTGTGTCGACAAAGAAGAAAACGAATAAAAAAGAAGCTGAAAAAGTACTCGCTAAAATTCCACCACTCGACATCTCTTCCGACATCCGAGAAATAGAACCCATACAACAACATCCACTCGTCGTAAACGTTCTCTTCCTCCACTCGTTCACATTACAACGCAATCAATATCGCAAGAAAATGTTGAGTTTAGATTAAAAGTTCGTGACTTACTGGTTGCCGTGGGAAATAAAGTCGGTATTGATGCATCGGAGATCGACAAGATCGATTTGGAGAATCTCGTGGAACGAACAGTGGCAATACGCGATGGAAAAACTCCTCCACCGGATACGAACGAGGAGTTCGAACCCGCGGAACCGGGGCCATCACCTCCGCATTGCGATGAAGTTGAAAAACCTCCATCTCCTGATCGAGATATCGAAAAGCAGCCGCTTCTTACAAGGTACTTAATCAAATTAGACTTTTCAATGATCATTTTAATTGTAGAAAGTCTTCCAGTATTAAGTCCATTGATCTTCCAATTCGCAGTCCACTGATCGTCACGGTTTCCAATTCCTTCGAACGAACTCCGTCAATTGAAATGCCACCGCCAACACCGGTTGGTTTCGAGGTTCAACCGACGATATTCGCGTATTTTTAGCCACCACCTTTCGATTTATGCAACTTTGTGGCCATCGATGTAGATCTTCCTGATGAACAGGAGTTACGAGAGCGAGTAAACGAATTCGAGAACTCTGTGGTCGTAAGTCGTCCGTTGGAAGAAACGGTTTCAGCTCATATTAACATGCCGAATGAAATCCAAATTCCAACTCCCGTAGTTCTCGACGATTCAACAAAAACGAAGCAACCGCACGAGAAAGCAGGCGAAGATGAACCGAAAGCGTTTTTGGAGAAGAAACAAAAACATGGCCGTGATGCCCAGAAGCTATATGACATATATAAAGAGGTACAGAAAACACTTGAATTGCAACAACTTGTCAATTCAAGGAATGGAATCGAATGGAACGTTTGGGACAAAAACGTTTGGGATCTCGTCGCCGTTCTGTTTTATCGCCGCCGAATGAAAAACCGACCGAAACAAAATCTGCCAATCCTTCTCGTGTAACCTCTCCAATACGAAGATCATCGCCTCATCCCGAGTCTCGTGGCGTTTCTCCAAAGCTCGGTACATCTACAGCAACTCCACCGCGACGAGTTTGTAAGAAGAGGTTCAAGTTAACAAACTCATTCAAATGTTCTAGCACTTTTACCCGGTAGTCCTCATCCTAGTGCTCCAAACAGTCCGAAAGCCATTCGATCGCCGTCGAAAGGAGCTGTGGCAGCTGCAAAAGAAGGTAACGTTACGATTCTTGTGTTTTTACATTTGCACTGTGATATTGACGTCTTGAAAACAGTACAATTGTGTTATTTCACAACTGTTTTGATGATCGAATATTTTGCAAATCATCTTAGAAGTTCAATATTCAAGACGCAAATGCAAAAACGTACGAGTCTAATGGTTTTTTTATTAGCACTGGAACGTCGAGCCTCAGCAAACATGAGCTCATCGCCATTGCCCGGAAAACGTTACATGTGAATGATTGTCAATTGCTATTGTGTTTAATAAACAGCAGATTACATTAGCACTCTTAAAGCGGAGTTTCATTTAGTTAAAAGGTAAATTCTCAACTTTTGGTCATAGCAACGATATACACTTTTGAAATTGTTGGGCATTTGTGTGATAATCCAATCGAAATCCCCAGGTAGTGCCGTCTCTTGACATCTGATATTTGATGTATTTTGTGGTCTTACAGTCGTGATGATAAAAGAGATTTTGCAAATGTGACGATTTTCGAAAGAGACGGAAATCAAACGAACTGGAGAGATGAGTGATTGGCGTCGGGAGTCTTTCTTTTCAACCGACAGATCTCGCGCGGACCTCGTGAGCGAAAGCAAACGTCTACAACATTATGGGACCGATTTCGTGAGTCGGGAGTTGAAATTCGCAAACTCGCTTGAGCACACTAAAAATTTGACTGTTCGGATGAGATCGAGCGCTATAGCCGAACTTGAGGACACACTTCAACGCCTCAGTGTTGGACGACAATCCAATAACTCGGTATGTTTGGCGGATTGTGTGAAAATGCATGTGTTAGATTATAGTTCCATCCGAGTAGTGGACAAACCTCGAGTATGAGCGCAAGTTTGTCTCCGTCGTCTAATCATGGAATTCACACAATTCCCAAAGGCGATTGTGCAGGCTGTGGACAACCGATCATTGGACAAGTACTCGAACAGTTTCGTGTTATTGTCTAAACGTTGATTTAGATTGTGATTGCAATGGGCAAGAATTGGCATCCCGAACACTACGTTTGTTGCCACTGTTCAAAGGAACTGGCACATTTACCGTATTTTGAACGGGGAGGAAAAGCGTATTGTGAAGAAGATTATTTCGACTTGTTCTCACCGCGATGTGCTTATTGTAACGGTCCAATTCGAGAGGTAAGCAAACGATCTTCGCAAAAAACAAGGACGATTTGTAGAAGTGTGTTCATGCACTAAACAAAACATTTCATTTGGAGCATTTTGCGTGTGTAGAATGCGGTCGACATTTCGGCGCGGAAGGCTATCACGAAAAAGTGAGGAATACAATAATCGATCGTATCAATTCAAATACTTTAGGACAGTCTACCTTATTGTCGTGAAGATTACCTCCGTTTATTTGGACCGAAATGTCGTGGTTGTAAAAATCCGGTTAAACGACGATTCATAACCGCTCTCGGAGCAACTTGGGATCCCGAATGTTTTGTTTGTGCTGTGAGCAATCTCTTTGTCCCAGCAGACTTTCTTCTTTAGGATTGCTCAAAACCATTCAAAGATGGTGTGTTCTTTGAGATGAATGGATCGCCGCTTTGTGAGACGCATTATCACGAACGTCGAGGATCTGTTTGTTCGCATTGTCATCAGCCGATTCATGGACGTTGTGTTATGGCGTTAGGTCAACGCTTTCATCCGGAACATTTCTTCTGCAATAGCTGTCGTAAAGCGGTAAATCGGACGACTTACAAAGAGATGCAAGGACGAGCTTTCTGTCAGAAATGCTTCGAGAAAGTGAAACCCTCATACGAAGTTTTGAAAAGCTAATCTCCGCCTAATTGCGACGTTCTCGTAGCTTCGACTATAGAGTGTAATTCTTCCGTGTTTTTTAATCAGATTTGATTGCTATCATTGGGAACCATGGCAACAGACTCGTTTGTGACTTTCGATTATAAATCTCGTGGCTTTTTTGTCTGATAAGTTTGTTTCCATGCACTCAACTGATTTTCGATGAAAGAATACACACGAGAAGAAGTGGCTAAACACAACAGTTCCGCGAGTGGGTGGATTATTGTTCGAAAAAAAGTCTACGATGTGACTCGGTTTCTGAACGAACATCCCGGTGGCGAGTTGGTGTTGTTGGATCGACTGGGCGGCGATGCAACAATCGAGTTCTATGGCCAAGAACATTCGGTTGATGCTCAGATCATGTTGAAAGATCGATTGATTGGACTGCTGAAAGAACAAAATTGAGAATACTCCCGTGTTGAATGGCAGGAATAAATTTTATGTGAAGTCCATTTGAGTTATCTTGTCGAGCTTATTAACAAGCAAACGATCATACAATTCGTTGACGAAAATTGCCGTTTAAATTCGAGTGGACGGGAATGTTTCCGGTTGCTGTCGAGTTGGAACGTTAGGCCAAGATTCTACGGTAAAAATTGGCCTCCGCCTGTTGTTTGTGGGCTCCAACGCGCTGAAGTAGCGATTTTGTTTTCGGAGTTTTTGCTACGAAAATGAGTGAAATTCAATGGTTTTGTTCGAGTGATCTTCTGATTAATTTACGAGCTTCTTTTTTACATCCGATTAACATCTAGCTCTTAGGCGATTTGTTTAATTTTGGGTTTCAGGTACAATTACATCAAAGTCTTGAGCAACTTTGTCGAATCATCATGGGTCGTATGCACAATACCGGAAAGGGTATTTCCCGTGCCTGTTTGCCGTATCGTCGTTCTGTTCCGAGTTGGTTGAAGGCCACTCCGGCCGAAGTCGAAGAGCAAATCGAACGTTTGGCTCGTAAGGGTCTTCGTCCGTCGCAAATCGGAGTTCTTCTTCGTGACAGCCAAGGTATCGCCCAAGTGCGTCGTGTCACCGGCAACAAGATTGTCCGAATCTTGAAGAAGAAGGCAAGTGAATTTATTTTGCTCCCATTTTTCACTTTCTATGTTTAGGGTATGGCGCCGGAGATTCCGGAGGATTTGTACCACTTGATCAAGAAAGCGGTCAACATTCGCAAGCATTTGGAACGTTTCCGCAAGGACATCGACGGCAAATACCGTTTGATTTTAGTCGAGTCGCGTATTCATCGTTTGGCCCGTTACTACAAAACCAGCCGTCAATTGGCTCCGACTTGGCGCTACGAATCGTCCACGGCATCTGCCCTCGTCTCCTAAACATCGTGATGTTAACATTGATTGTTCGAATTCAATAAATTTGTTATTTTAATTGATGATCGTTAAAAATAAACCGTTACAGTGTTACAGCCGTGTTATTTCTCACATCTAATCGATCAGTTTAGCAATGATCGATTCTTTAAGTTCAATAGTGGAAATGTCGAGCAACTTGAACCCTCGCTCCGGTTTTACGTGTGTCACTTGTCGTTTGGTTTTTGCCAACGGTGATCTTCAACGAAAACATTATTCAAGCGAATGGCATCGTTACAACGCGAAACGTCAAGTAGCGGAGCTCCCTCCGATTTCTGAGCAACAGTTCGAAAGCAAAGTCAAATCCTACCACGAGGTTCGTTAGCAAGCGCGTTGAAGCTCTCAATTGCTGGATTTCAGGCTGAAGCGACTGTTCAAAAGGACCGTGAACCGGAGAAATCGTATTGTAAAGAATGCAAAAAAGTGTTTCAATCCAAAAATGCCTTCGAAAACCATTTGAACTCCAAGAAACACAAACAAAACGTTGAAAGCGCAGCAAATGCGCCAACAACTGAAACCGAAGATGTGAAGACTCCAACGACTCCGGTTGTTGATCGCGCAAATTTGGAGGAAATGCGTGGCTTCAGACACGAAACCAACGGGTCGGATAATTCCGAATGGGAAACTGTAAACTCGAGCGATACAGATGACGATGAATACGATCACTCAACGGTATGCTTCCATTCGATTGCTACAACTCAACGGCAATTTTAGGCGATTCCCGAAACTTCTTGTTTTTTTTGTTCTTCTTCGTCTGAAAATGTCGAAGACAATTTGATTCACATGTCATCGGCTCACGGATTCTTCATTCCGGACGCTAACTACTGTGCAAATATTCCCGGATTGTTACGTTATTTGGGTTGGTTCTCAGGTTTCATCTGTCAACTAATCTTTTTGATTTAAGGTGAGAAAGTTGGATGTGGAAATTATTGTATTCAATGTAAAAACAAACGGTTCCGTAATGTTCAATCCTGTCAGCTGCACATGCGAGATAAAGCACATTGTACATTCAGTATCGAAGGTGATCGAGTCGTTGAGTATTTGGATTTCTATGATTACGGGTGAACTTATGCTTAGCTTGCAACATTTCAACGAAAAAATTGCAGCGAACTGCTGAAGGACGAAGAAGAAGCAGATGACGAGGTTGCTGTTGATACGGGATTCACGTTGGTTCTTCCTTCCGGTGCCCAACTCGGACATCGTTCTCTCTTGCGTTACTACAAACAGAAACTACGACCTGCCGAAGATGTTGAGCGTTTGGAACGAAGTCGACAGATGCAAAAACTTCAGCAGTCGAAACTTAAAGCTCTCGGATGGACGGGTAGTACAGGTCTGTTAATGAACAGTTGATTAGCCAACTTCTGATGTTTGTAGGAACTGCAGCTGTTCAACGTGCTCGTGACTTTAAATTCATGAAGGCGGTAATCAGCAAAGATCGTCATCGTCGAGAATTACATTCGAACAAATTATTCAAATCGAAAGGACGAGACGATCAAATGTAATTTGAGTTTGAAATATTTCATCATGTACACCAATTGGTTTGAATTTTCATTTGGAATAAATTTATTGCTTGTTGATCGTGTCTGCAGATCCCGATTTCTCTTCTCGGGTTTCCTTACTCGTTTGTTTGCTCGTCGATTCCTTGGAACTTTGCGGACTTCCTTTTCCTCTAAACACAAATCGATTAGTGAATATCATACAAATCCTCCACGTACGAAATATCATCGGCAGTACGCGGTAATTCGGGATTGATCTCGGGAACCGATCCACAGCATGAGAAGCGATACAAACGATCTTTATCCTCCGCATAAAGTTTGGCAAATAATGGATCGAATTCTCTAAACCAGAACTAACCGAATAAGCTCCGAAACCCACTGATAAGTTGCAAGAACACTGCTAATGTTGAGAACCGGACGAAGTTGACGAGACAACTTTATTCCGTGCAATCGATACCACTCGCCAACGAACCAACCTAACGGTACGGCCAACAGACCAAACAGACAACCGAACGTACTCCATTGACCGCAATCGCTAATCAGTGAACCATTCGCTATGAGTCTACAAGACAAATCATTAAGCAGTTTTGTTACAAACGATAACATACCCAAATAAACCAAAACTAAACAAAACTCCATTGGTTGCAATGTAACGATGAGCGTTGGGATCGGGTTTTATTTCTTTCACTGATGAAGAATTACAATCGTCCGAATTTCCAGTTGTCGTACCTTCCAACAATTTTAACTCTTCAGCAGTAAGATTGAAGCGTATTGGACACCTAAAATAGTTTATATTGAACTAAACTTCTAAACGAACTTACATCTCGATGTCCGGATTACGACGTGACGTTTTACTTCGATTCATCGTTTCGATCAACCGCTCGTTTTAACTACTGAATTGCGCTTAATTGTCCCACTCCTTTTGCTTGTTTCATCCCAACAATATGCAAATTGTGTTCAAATAGAAGTTTATTACAGTACGCGTATAAGAAACAACACGATTGGAGGACACCCGCTCGGTTTATCTCCAAGACTTTTCTGATTAGTCGATTTTCTCTTCTTTCAACAAATTTTGGCCGCGTCGATGAAGAATCCAAAACAGCAAGTTTGGAGTGAAGATACGAAGAAGAATGGTCAGTTTGTGGATGAATGGCGCAAGTATCAGTTCCGTTTGACGTTTTTCGAGTGCTCGCACAACGTTCTTGGCCACATAATCCGGTTCGTAACCTTTCATTTGATTCACATCCTCTTTATCGACTCTTTTTCCTTCGTGAGTCAAACCACGAGATCCAAAACCGGTGTTGATATACGAAACATTCACGAACAAAATCTGCAGCTGAGGTCGATCTTCAGATCGTAGTGCGTCCATATACGCCTAAAATGAGATTAGACGTATAAAATTGATTCCATACCTGAATGGCATGTTTGCTTGCCGAATAAGCAGAACGATAGGGAATGGCAACACGAGATTGAATGCTACCAATCGTGACAATGGCACCATCATCAGGAATCGAGTTGTACAAAGCTTTGGTTACAGCGACTTGACCCAAAAAGTTGATTTTCATCACTTGTTGTTGAATTTCCAGTTTCGTATTGAGACAAGTTCCTCGATGCGCGAGTCCCGCATTATTCACTAGAACGTCAATTCGACCACCGTTTAATGCCAACGATCGGATTTCTGCTAACTGTTTTTCGGTGGTCACTTCGTCCGTTAACTCGGCCAAATCGAGGAAACCTAGTAAAAGAACATCGAAAAATAAGTCGAAGATACTCACGAAAATCGGGTTTATGTTCATTTTTCCATCCTCGTCTCTCTCCTTCGGCTTCCAATTCAACGCATAGCTCTTGGAGTTTATCGATAGAACGAGCAGCTAAAATTAGTTTGGCTCCCTGGAAGTTTAGAAGCAAATTTTAAGAGAATACACTTACCCGTTGGTAGAAAACAAATGCCAATGCGCGTCCTAATCCACTGCTTGCGCCGGTGATCAGAACTGTTCGATTTCGCAGATCCAAATGACTTTGATGATGAGGACCGGGAATGGAATAGCAGAGAAGCTTGTAGATTCCATAGATGCCCAATGGAATCGCTGCGTACGGAAGATAGGGCTGAAGAGTTTCGATCACCCGTTGCATCTCTTCGTTCAAACGTCCGTGCGAAACCATCGAAATGAGTTTGACGTCTGCTCTAAAAGCCATTAAAACAAATTACTCGGTAAACCAAATCGACGAGCTGATTTCGCGTTCAATCGATTCACACTCTAATGCCTGCTGTTCAATTGAAAGAAAAATTCATTGAAAAACAGAATTTAAACTGTGACATAATTTCAATTGACACACGTTCCTTCACAGTCTTCTGCTATTCAATCGACAAGTCGATTCTGAACAACAGCGTTCTTAATTTGTACTTAAATTGGCATCTTATGTGCATTCACCTTAAAAATAGTTTCATAAGCAGGAAGAAGACTGAACTCTAACACGGAAATCAAAAATATACCGAACAAGATAGTCAAGTGTTCCTAGTTGTTTGCCTTCTTTTGGGACGTGTTAAGAAGGACGCACACGTTCGTAGAAACAACAGAATCTTATCACTGTTTTGACGAATCGTCCGACTACTCTCGAGCTCCCAACTTCTTCGTTGACATCTGATTTCAGTCCATGCATTTGTTTCTCAATTTATCTGCGTGTTCCAACAACAAATTACATAGCAAGTTGAGGTTCTTTAGTCATAAATAAGATCAATTAGTGTTTTTATCTCTTCGCTTCGACGAGTTCCCGGTGCGTGGATCATCTTTGTTAGTCGACAATCGGGAAGACAGAATTTGCCGTTGGCACAACGATGCTCCAAATCGCAATATCGTTTGGCACAACAAACGTATTTCGGACCACAGTCTTCGCGATTGTTGCACTCATCAATGATTCCTGAAAACGAACTCACATAATCATGTAATAATGTAGTTTGTACCGCGAACGTTTTTCGACTCAACACGAACCGGTTTCTGTTGTCGGTTCTTTAGCGAGTAGTCCAAGAAGACATGAGCCATTTCATCGCGTAAAAGTGGAGATTCTGTCAACGGTAATGAAAACTCTGTAGTCGAATCTGATAACATTTCTTGCCAGCCCTCAGTTGTAGGACTTTGCTCTGTAGTTGTAGTCGTTGACGAAGATTTAGTGCTCAACAGCTTGTTTGACGTGAATTCCGGCGGGAAGGTCAACGGTCCGCTTGTGACTTCTTGATTCAATTGCTCGTCAGTAATCGCATTTGAGCTAAAATTTGATAGTCAGTTTAACCTCACATATTTGAATCGACTTTAGGGTTGTCGTTAGATCGTCGGTATCATAGAAAAACGATGGAGTGGTTGTTGATGGATGACTTTCGTTTTTCTTTTTTCTCTAAAACAGTTTGCTGCCTTAAAAATCAATAAACGATCACACTTTAGCGGCACGTCCAGTTGTTTCCTCTTCCTGTAGTTTAGTGGTTGTTTCGGTAGTTGACAAAAGATCGTCGATATTCATTGGCGGAAGCGGATCGTCTGTCAGATCGGTGCTGTAAAGTTGAGGCTAATGAAAACCTCGAGTTATTTACCTACATGCTGACAACTGGAGTTGTTGTTGGCGGCGGAGCTGGTGGAGAAGCAGGCGGTGCGACGATTTGCTGATCGAAGTCTGGAAACAACTGATCGCCAACATCCAAATTCTTGACTCCAGCTGCTTTGTGGAATCGACGAGTTGCCGGCGAGCTTGTCGATGAAATGATTTCTTCTGCTCGAAACAACTTCAACGGTTTGTTTGGTAGTGCCCAACAGTCAAAATTGATGCAATACAAACCGGGAGCACACTCCGAATCAAGATTGCAAACACCTAAGCAACCTATTAGTCATAAGATCTTGTGCAGTTAACTCAGTCGTGCAACAAACTCAAGTATCCAGTCGGTGCTTAATTTCGAAAACCAAATCAATTTTATTAAAAACGCAATCAAATGAGAGATTATGAGTGATCATTAAAAAAGTGCAGGTGGAATTATGATAATTGTTCTCTTACGCGTACCGGGCCACTGTAGTCTTTCTTCTCGGTGCGGTTTCTCCAAAACTTCCGATCTTCTCGGTCGTGCTTTGAACATCTCAACGATTGTGCCTGTCATCGTATTCGAAGCGATCTTAATCCCTTTAGCTGTCGGACGACGAGATGAACGTAGAGGAACTAAAACGCTGAAGTTGTTTTTCAATCGACGTTGACGCTTGCCTGAAAGAACCGGTTCACATACTCCCGATTGTGTTCGTGAGTGAACATATCCAGTTCGACATTCACAGCGACCAAAATCACAAAATTGACCCTCCGAATAACAATCTTTATCATGTCGACAAACTGAAATCTAATCAAATAAGTAATTAACGATTATGTTTTACGTGTCGACAACCACAGACAACGACACGTTTGACAGCCCAACGAGTCGAGGTAAATACCACAATTTCGATCGCAAATCGGAGGTGGTGGACAATCTAGACGACTTTGTTCAACCGTAGGATTTATATTCCAGTTACTTGTTTTTTGGACTTCTAACGCTTGGGTTGGCGGCAATAGAGTTGATGCAACACTGTGGATTGATGGTGGACGCCAATGAGCAGGCAGCGATGGTGGACGACTTTTGCGTGAATTTGGCAACGAATTGGACTGGGAAGTTCGATGAACTAACGCTGAAATCGAAGGTACAGCAACACGAATGGTTTCTTTTCGTGGCGGAGCCGGTGGTCCATTGGGTAATGGAATATTCGATCCAGAAGGAGGTGGTGGAACTCTAGAAAAAACTAGGAATTTTTTAATTGTTTGAGTTCTTTACCGTCCAACCACTTCGTTTGGACCAGCCACCGAATTGCCACCATTGAATCCTCCAGAAAAAGGTTGGAATTCAACTTTTTGATGAGGTCGAAGATGATGAGTTCGACTCGGCGTTGGAGATCCACGTGAGCGTATCGAATCGGGAGAAAGAAACGTGTTTTTTGGTCCTCTTTCCGAGATTGGTGGAACATTGTCGGTGGATTGAATCACGATGTCATCTCGTTGTGGTGAAAAGCTATCGCCCGTACCAACAATATTGTAAAGTTCTTCGTCCAATTGCATCTCGCTGATGGTCAACGGTGTTGCAGAGTCGATGGCTTCTTCGACGAAAATGTCACTTTTAGGTGTTGAAAAGGGTGTTGAGTCTTCATAAGAGGCGATAATTCGTTGGCCTTCATCATTTCTAAACACAATGCTTGTGGATTTCATTGCAAACGCACTATCTTACGACGAGCTCTTCAAACGAACACAAACTGAACGACAAGTTCGACGACAAAGTAGTCGACAGTTGTGTTCAGGTGGACAATCCGAATCGACTTCACATCGGGTGCCGGTTGCCGTAACCGCCGTCAGAGAGAAGAAGCAAAAAAACAAAACGACACTTCGCCAATCCATGTGGCCGGCAAACGAAATGTTGGAGGTCCAGTTTACGAGCGTGAAATCGAATCCTGAAATGAAAGTCATGGCCGGCCGTCGGAATTGCAATCAATCGGATTTTCGTAATGTGCTCGCGAAATCGAAATCGTTGAATTGAAATAAGTGAGTTTCTGCGAATTAACTCAAATTGCGAAGGCGGAGGTCTCGGATCGAGCGGATTGCGTTCGAAATTTGCGAGTAATTGCCGACATTGAAAACACGTTTTCGTCAACAGGTGAGCGACAGTCGGATTGAGTTCAAACGATTTCCTGAGCACTTGTTTTCGATTGACCGGAATCACAGAACTCCGTCGCTTAAAAGTAACCGAAGCAGCTAACTGATCCACGGAAAACGTCGCAAAACGACTGAAATCAATTGAACCATCGGATGGTCACGGTTACGTAAAATTTCACGGCAAAACGACGCCAATTAACCGAACTGCCTGACCGTCGCTCTCCACGACGTCATGATCGTGTTACTGTAATTGCCTGTCGGCCACTTCAGATTGTCGTTAAACAGCGCAGTTCAGGTCGAATGGATTGTCGGAAAGATTTACGAAAACACAAAAAGTGGCGGGAACCAGCGGCTAATTGTGCTTTCGACTAATTACACAGCGAAATGTTTTGACATTCAAGTAAAATTTGTTGTGAAAACGAAAACAAAAAGCAGCATTTGATCTTCTGATTAATGTCAAGGTAAATGGACTAACTGACTGGTACATGCACTGACAGTACATCTCTGAATAAGTTTATTGTTCAGTAACACAAGAAGCTGAGATTACAATAAGCGAACTACGAGATTATGTGCAAATCGATACTAAAACAGAGAGCGTCGGATAGAGAAGCGTACTTGTTATACCAAGTCTAGTGTTGGTTGTGATCTCTTTGTACTCAAATTGTGCATGTTCGGTTTGTGCTCTTACGACTATCTTTTCGTTTGCTTTCTCTTAACTACCGGTCAACCGCAATGTCCAAATTTTGGTGCGATGAGACGGCGACCACTTTTGCTTCTACCAGTTGAACATTCTTTTCTTCTCAATAGCTACTTATCGATTTGTCAATGCAACAAAAAATAAATTATGAAACTGAACGAGAAGATCGGACGTACGAGCTACGAGAACAAGTTTGCAACTGGCAGGAAAACTAAAAGCTAACGGATTTAAAACGTGATGATTTTGAAGTGGGCGTATATATCGGTGTATTGCAAGCAGTTTGAAATTCCATTAACCAGAGTTCAGCACGCGGATAAATTAGGCGTGAGACTTTCTTTAAAGGCAGAACCGCTAATTCTCCTTGTAATCATATCCTCATCCCTTTCAGCACATCCGTTCCATCAAACAGATAACTAGGTCGTTGGGTCATGATGGGCCGCCGAGAGAGTCTCCATGTGCTCGAGTTTTACTCAATCTTCCCGCCAATCCATAGTCTCGTCGATTCGACCTTATCGATGTCGCGGATCGCCGCTATTCGCCAATTCAGGAGGAGTCTGATGTTGCGACAGAAGTTTTCTGACGAGACGAACCGCCCATTTCAGTGAGTTCCAATTCAATTTGTTCGTCCGTTTCTGGACGTATTTCATTCAATCAAAGACGATCGCGGTGGTCGGCTGAAATGATATTCCGCTTGCGATACAAGTACGCTAATATTCGTAGAGCCTTTTTTCTAACTCTTTTCGTGTTCACATGGCATGGTGTTTATTTTCAAGTAACTCAAATTTGTTTCAGTAGTTTTCTTACTTGGACGCCGAATCTCGGCCGCATGCACTCAGCAGTACGTCGAGTACTTGCTTTGGACTTGGTGTTCTACGCATTGTACTTTCTCGCTTTGATCGTCGCCGTACCACTTTCATTGGCTGTTTGGTTTGTTCGTCGAGAGCTTTTCGTTGAGCGATCAGTCGCTGGCGGCTTAGAACCACACGACACAAAAGTCAAGAAGGTGAGTGACAAGATTCCGGAAATCCATTGGCGCTATGGATCAGACAACAATAGACGACTCATCCGCAGCGATAAGATCAGAAGGCGCAAAAAATGGGGGCGTCCGTTAGATCCGGAAAACAACAGACATTTCTGACGATTTCGTTTATTCCCGGATTAATTCAATTTGAATTTCAGTCATGCTCGTCGTCATTATCCACCCAGAACAGTGGAATGGTGGTTCCGGTAAGTGTTAGTATGTAACTTCTCTAACGCTATCTGCTCGTTTAGACCGCTGTACAATCGCGTTAATCCGCCATTTCACTCGCGCTGGTCATCGAGTTGTTTGGTTGACAACAATGATCGATGAATATTGGGCTGACGAGGACTTCAATGGAGTTGGCAAGTTCTTCAAACAAACTGCTTTGATTGAACATGCAAAATTTAGAGATTCACGAAGTCGGATTACGACTTCATCCCGGCGATTGGTTTAGTGAGTTTTTTAAGTTAATGTTTCACGAACTAAACATGAAGGAATACCCCAGGTTTACCAACGCTTATCAACAACTTTTAGGTCAAAATATTGCTCTCGGTTTTCATTTGTCACTTTCGGATATTCGTCCCGATCTTATTGTCGTTGATCACAGTGCAAGGTTTGAAGTCTTCATATTGTTTCTGCTAATTTGAACTTTCAGTTGTGTTCCCATGTTAAAATGGCGTTTTCCAACATGCAAAGTTCTTTTTTATTGTCATTTTCCACAACAACTCGTGACTCCATCTCGTTTCTTTCTATATCGTTGGTATTCGAATGCTGTCGGTTTGATTGAAGCGAAATTGTATCGACACGCAGATGTTGTCATGGTCAACAGCAAATTCACTGGTACGATCAAAAAGAAAACAGAAACCAAAAAAACGTTCTAGCCGAGAATTTCAAACAAGTTATGCCATCGGTTCCTTCCAACAAAGTTCAGGTCGTTTATCCGCCTTGTGATGTCGATTCGTTGAGTGTTGGAATGAACGTTGCAATTAGTCGTAAGAATCGACCTGCAAACGATCGCTACACGTTTTTGTCGATGAATCGTTTTTGGCCGGAAAAACGGTTGGACATCATCGTCGAAGCAGCAGGTTGTAATACGACGATATCGCCGTTGACTGGAGAGTTTCTTTTAGCTATTTTGAAGTCAGAAGGCAAAAACCCACGAATTCAGTTGGCCGGTTCTGTTATGCCTCACATTCCCGAGTCGCGAATTTACTACGAAGAACTGCAACGAATGTGTGTCGATTACAAAGTTGAAGATTTAATCGAATTTGTGGTTTCACCAACTGAGGCCAAAAAATTCACACTTTTCCGCGAATGCGATACAACTCTCTACACACCACCGAATGAGCATTTCGGAATTGTGCCCATTGAAGCACTTGAACAGCGTCGTCCGGTGATCGTAATCGATAGCGGTGGACCGGCAGAGACGGTGATTGAGAGTGTGACTGGAACCAAAATTGCTCAGCCCTGTGGTAAACTTTTGGCTGATGCAATGATCGAGCACATGCAACGTCAAAGTTGGGAGCACTTGGATGACGACGAAAAATACGAAGAACAAGTAATAAGCTTCAAATCCATAGCCATCTAATTATATTCGTTTAGCGAAAACGTTTTGTTCGTGACTTTAGTGCCGAAGGATTTGGCAATCGAATTGACGATGCAATTCGTCGAATGTTCCCGGATACGCAGTTGCCAATTCGACTGCCCACCATAGTCGAGAATAAGACCGTTGAAACAATAGATGAATCGACTTACAAAAAAACTTCGAACGTTCGAAATAATCTTCGTCAACGAGCTTAAAGTCCTTCCGAATTTGCGGTGTTTTAGCTCTTTAAAGGATGTTTTCTCCTATGTATTTTCAATCATGGTATGCCGTTGGCAAATTCCTTCATTTTCTTTAGCACTTTACTCAACATTAGCCGTCACTTCCCCTTTTTATGCCCTTATCGAGCTTGTGTTTAAGAAGCGTTTTATGTTAAAATCTGTGGGTTATGATAAACAAAATTTTGACGGTCAGTTAAGAGCTTAGGAATGTTGAACGAAAATAATCGGAAGCTGAGATCATAATCGGGTATTCGATGAAAACGGCGCGCGAAAAAGCAAATTACTGAAGTTTCAATAACTGGATTCCATTTGCTTGGAAGCGCGATTATACGCAACGGATTGTGAGTCAAAGAACTTGTCGTACGAGATGTCTGAACTCAAACAAGCGGATTTTGAAGGTTCATTCGACTATTGCAATTCAATGGCAAACAATCCAAATCAACAGTTTTTAATTGCTTTTTCTAAACAACAAATCTAACAACTCGGATATTACATAGAATGTTTTATGAGCGTAAACGAGTCACGCATTTGTTCGGTGGTATAACGAGCATATTGGTAGTGGAAAACAGTGAATTTGTCCAACGTATGTTGATCGAACCCGTCGCGATGAACATTTCGAATATCCAAACAATTTGACACTATACCCATCATAATATCGTCGAGATGTACAAACGGAAAGTCGCAAATATGTTTAAGAATTTTGGCTTAAACACACAAATTCATTTGTGACATCGAATTCTGAAGTCAAGAAACTTACCAGCAGCACTACGTGAGATCACAAAACTTGAACCCTGCAACTTGCTGTTATTTACGTTTTGATATTCGATTTACCTGAACAAAAGGTGGATAGCACTTATGAGGATAGACGGTTGATGAAACGTACCATGGAAGCCACGGAAAAAATAGTCGAGGATAGCTATAACGACTGATAAACTGTGATCTATGGTTGATTCTTACCCTCTGGACACTTTACCCATTATGTAGTCCTGACTGTCACTATTAGCTAATGACATCTAAAGTAAGCACGTTAGATAAACAAAGTAAATGGGTTTTATACCTGCTCTTCACAAACATTAATCAACGCTGTCGAGTTAACTATTGTATCGTCGTTGACTACTACAATTTGTTCGGCGTCCGTTTCTTCGATAAAGAAACGGTATATCGCCATCATTTTCATTGTAAGATTTTGATACGAGTCGGTGAAATCGAATTGTAAAATGTCGCCATGTTCTTGATGTTCTTCGGTCATATTCATACGTTTGTCAGTTCCACTCACGAAGATGACGGGCATTGACGGCTCGACAAGCGGTTTCCACGTTTCTCGGATGTACGATCGATATACTAAAGCCGATGGGGCACTGCGAATAACCATAACACGTGCAATTCCGTGAAATCTTCCGCGCGGTGGTCTCAACAAATGTCGCGGTCGACGATCCAACGGACACTCTTGAGTCGGCTGACGATCCGGGAAGAAGTAGCGAATACACTCGGCACGATCCACGCGAACCGGACGTTGAACTTGTAGCAGTTCGGGTTCGGTGTAACATACCAATCGGAACGGCAATAACGATCTTTCCAAATAATTTGACATCTGCAAACAATTTTCAACATAATCTAGACCTTAATCTGTTAATTGAAACGTACAAAAAGATATGGTAATATCCAGACGATTTGAAGTATCAAGAGATGTTTTGGCTCGAGAACAAAACGCTCAGCGCGATCGACGTAACGGCCAACGTGCAGCCACATCGACAAACGAGATCAATTGGATGTGTTGAGTGGAAGATGTAAAGCCGGCTATTCGCCGTGAGGCTCGAACCGACTGACTGATCCGATCGAATATCTCGATGACGTTGACTTCTGAATACGTAAAAAGTCGATCGTTATCAATAGATGTGCTCCTTCTATTCGAATAACAAACAGGAATGCGGAAGTCGAGAATACAACTTTGTGACGTTTTCGAGCCAACAGAATGAGAATGCAAAAACTCTAAAAACATCAATCACGTTGAGTCAACATGTCAATGTCTGAATTCAGACAACAAGTCGAAATCTCAATCAAATTGGCAAGTGAATTATTTGGCGGATATATCACAACCACAAATGAAGTTAATTGAGAGGAAGAGTGCTGTTTCCAAGCAGAGGTTGCACGTACTCAAACAGATCATCGACCCTTCAATTAACCACGCCCTGATGCACAACGAGAGCGCGCCATCGGCAATGAAGAAGCGCGTCCATTGACTTTCAAAATGCCGTTGAATTTCGTTGAACTTATTTGAACAATCGTGAAGCTCATAAAATTCTCTCGAGAGTCATTCAAACTCCCGCTTTCATGTGAACTACAAGTTCCGCTTGAAAAGCGGCAAAAATCAAAGGCAATGCCGCAACAGGTAAGATAAACCCAAATGTTTACGACCCTCGAACTCACTTTTGAATCCACGAATTCGTGTGTTTTCAGTATACTCCCGAGTTTAGCTTCTAAACTCAAATTTACGGCACAGTAGGTGGTTTACAGTCGAGTGGAATGTTGTGATTGTCAAGTTCAAGACATCGACACGTCGATCTTTTTCGTGCCACCAATCCAGTCCGCGTTGATTGACTGCCGGAATTCGCAAAACCGGCCGTTTGGGATGAGCCGTTGACTTTGCTGCATATTTGCGGCTAAGTGCAGACCTTAACTGATCTCAGCCGTCGCCCAAGAAATCGGGTTTTTGCCTTCGACGCGTCGGAGTGAAAGTCAAGATTCTTTCGAATCGGACGGGTTTTTGATAATCATATGCACCTTCGCTCCTCACTTTGACGAGTATTCTCACCGCAAAGATCGGCCTGATAAGCGGACCGTCCGGTCGATTTGTTTTCCATAACCTGAATAACTGGATCTCCGAAATACGACTTCGAAATTTGTGGTCGCCAGACGACCTAGAAATCTTCTTGTTTCTCACGAGCAAAATTCAAGGGTTAATCGTTTTTTCATATGAATTTAATGAAATCGTAATGCGAAACAGAAGCTGAATGCTCTCAACTAGTCGATTTGCAATTCAAACTTCTCGTGAGCCAAAAGATCAAACAAGCAAACGATATGCTTCTCTGCGGTTGTCCGAATGACTCACTGGCAAAAACAACGCGCAAGACAGAGACCCACCTCTTGGATCGGTTGGTTCGCTAAAATTGGCGGCAGTCCGTGATCGTTCTTCTTTACGATCAAACATGCGTTCCAATCGCTCATGTTCTAAAACTTGTCTCCAATTTTTTACGTTCTTATTCATCGTAAGTTTTCAAATATCTATTCCATAACATTTCTCATAGGTTAATGGTTTGTGTTTGATTGGATTTGGATTGTGGTTTCTAATCGATCCAGCAAAACGTTACCTCTTGGATTTGGTCGATTTTTCCGAAGACGATCCTTTACTTCGCTTCGCCACTTATACTCTGTTGGTATCTGGAGCAATGACTGTATTCATTGCGTTTGTTGGATGTTGCGGATCCATTAAAGCGGGACGCTTTGTCATCGGATCGGTAACCTTTAAAACGTAAACTTGAAAATAAACTTATTCCAGTTTATGGTGCTAATGATTTGCTTGCTGCTAAGCACTGTAGCAGTGATCGCCCTTCCAATTTTGTTCAAGGAAAAAGTGAGTACTTAGCTGTAAAGAAGGTTCACAATGTAGTTTAGTTTGCTAACCATCGAATGCCAATCTACTTGGCAAATATCTCGCAAAATCGGTACTACCGAGACAAATGGACGACCCCACTCATGGACTCGATTCAATTTTATGTGCGTTTTTGTTCGACCTTCTTTTCATTTCTTTTTAGCAACAATGTTGTGGTGGTAAGAACGGCGCAAAGGATTACGAGAACTCATTTTGGTATCTGACCAACAACGAACGCGGAACTCGATCGTTCGTTCCTGCTTCCTGTTGTCGCCAATCACAAAATGGACGAGCGTGGAATCCACAGCCGATAGATCCGATGTGTATCACCTATCCCTATTTCAGCAAAGCGTTCAACGATTCGGTTAATTGGCGTGGGTGTCACGATAAATTGGAACGAACTTTGGACGATTTGCTTTTGATTTTCATTGTTCTCGGCGCCATTAGTGCGTGTGTTATTGTAAGTTTTTTTACTCGATTTTCCGATTGAATCTGCTCTTTCAGCTTCTTGGGCTCTTACTCAGTGGTCTTTTCTGTCGTCGTATTCGATACTACGAGTATGTTCCGCAATAATTGAAATGCCATCTCACATTTTTGCTCAACTTTCATAATCGGGTTTTGTTCTACTTGTCGTATTCGTTGTACTCCGAAGCAGTCAATAAACGTAAACAAACTATCGGCAGAAAGAAGATCGACTAGGAAAAAGCAGCTCCTCAAAAAATGTCGTTCAAATTGGCGTTAGCGGTCACAAGTGGATTGTTTCTCGCCAATTCACGATCCTACTCGCTGCTGCGTCCGAGCTTCTGCCGAAGTGGTTGAAGTTGTTACGCTGTTTTGCTTTTGTGTTTTTTAGTTTTAGATCTGAAAATTTTTGAAACGTGCATCGAAATTAACGTGCAATTCATTTCGTTGATGTGACTGTTTTCGTTTAGGTTTTTCGTTTACGCTCGTATAACAAACGGACTGAAATGGCGGTTGGAAGTCAGGTTAGTGGATCGGGGTTTAGCAGACTGAGATGGACATGAGCTTCCGGAGTCTGTTCCTGATGTAAAAGGGTCGATGGCCTTTGATGCATTTGAACGCTCCGGACAGTTCATACTCACGTTTGTGTCCCACTTGATGACTAGTGAATAACTAACATGTTTCAGAAAAAATCCGCTGAGAACATCAACTCGCGTTTGGCGATGGTCACGAAATCCGGAAAGTACGTACTCGGCTACAAGCAAACTCTTCGTGCGTTGCGCTCTGGAAAAGCCAAACTCGTGATCATCTCGAGCAATACTCCATCGCTTCGGTCAGTGCAATTTGATTTCCATGTTTTCGACTGTTGATTTTCAGACGCAGTGAAATCGAGTACTACGCAATGTTGTCGAAGACGGGCGTTCACGAGTATCACGGCAACAACATCGAATTGGGTACCGCTTGTGGTAAATTGTTCCGCGTCGCCGTTCTGTCGATCACCGATCCTGGAGACTCGGATATCATTCGCGTTATCCCATCAGCAGAGTAAAAGAACGAAGTGGTTATTGTTTTGTTAAGAGGACTTTTGTTGAAATAAAGATTGTTGTTAAGAAATTGATTCGAATTTGTAATCCAAACAAATTGGTTGGACCATACCGAACGTTGTGCTACTGAGTTCTCGGAGGTTTTTTGCGACTTGAAATCGGAGAGCAGATCGGGAGTTGTCGATTAATTGCCCAAAACATCTGTCGCCAGATTGACCATCAACTTACAGATTTGAATTTTAGAGGTCGATTAGCTGTCAATTGCTCAAAATGGTAAGATTGAAACAACAATTTTGATTTCAAGTCGATTCGAAGGGTTTGGCTGAGATTTGGAACTTTGCTCGTCGTGATACGGTGATTCCAGCAAACGCTCCAACCGAATTCCTGCGCGAGAAACATGTCAAATTTATTGTTGGTTGTAGTAAGAATACCGAGTCGTATGTAAGTTTACTTCTTCTAATCTAAGTGAACAATCGTTTAGGAATATGTGATCACCGAATATATTCGTTTGAGTGGAATGTATTGGTGCATTTCGGCGTTGGATGTTTGCGACGCGTTGAAAGATCGGGATGTTGAATTCGCGTTGAAATTGATTGAAAAGGCGAAGAATCCGGACGGAGGTTACGGCTGTGCCGAAGGAAACGATTCGCACGTTCTTCACACTTTGTGTGCGATTCAGGTGTCTCTAAGCTTTTTGATTGAAACTAAAATTTGTGTTTGAAGGTTCTGAAGATTCTAAATCGAATGGATCTTGTTGATGTTGAGGGAGTTGTTCGCTACATTCAAAGTTTACAAAATGCAGACGGCAGTTTTTCGGGCGACACGCTGAGTAAGTTATGTTTGAGGGCCATATCGTAATTAAACTAATGAGTCACATCATCACCCTTCAATCTTTTGTTGTTTTAACAATCGATTGCACAAGATAACCTGTCAGCCAACTGTGAAAAGCGGAGGTTAATGATCTAATCGGCGTTAGCCTCACATTCGAATAGAAGGATGACCATACGCGTGTATCTCGACCCTCAATCTTTTATTCTTTTAGCTTCTAGGCATAACCATTGTTTTTACAGAAGAAGTTGACACACGTTTTTCGATGTGTGCATTGGCAACGTTGCATCTTCTTGATCGATTAGATGCCGTTAACATCCCGATGGCCGTTGAGTTCGTTCTTTCATGTCACAATTTTGATGGTGGATTTGGAACACGACCCGGATCGGAATCACACGCTGGACAAGTAAACAAAAAACCTTTACCGTAAATTACACGCCGATTTAAGGTCTATTGTTGTTTGGGAGCGTTGGCGATTTGTGGAGCTCTTGAGACTATCAACTGTGAGCGAACGGCCGAATGGTTGGCAGAACGACAGTGTCCGTCGGGAGGATTATGTGGTAAGCTGATGAAGCGCCTACTCAACTACCGTAGATTTTCTTCTCGTCATACAAAGATTGGCGTGATAAGAACCGTGGGTTTTGAAAAATGAGCATCTAACTCAACGGTATGAGTTGGACGGCGCTCAATTTCCAGAAAGTCATAAATCAGCGACTCGCGTGTTGTGATGTTTAACTCATTTCTTCGGGCATCTCCAACACAACTACCGTATCTAATAAAAAAAGTTTAATGGAGGGATTTGCAGGACGACCAGAAAAATTGCCCGATGTCTGCTACAGGTATCTTAGCATCAAATAAACGGACGTCTAATTCAAGCGATTTCAGTTGGTGGGTTCTTGCTTCGTTGGCCATTTTGCGTAAACTGCATTACATCGATCGTGTTTGTGAACATCAGTTCATCAAATCTAATGAAGCGGTGTTTAGGACTCTTTGATCAAGTTCATTCTCGCAAGTCAAGAAGATGAAATGGGCGGAATTGCCGATCGACCGGGCGACATGGTAGGTTCTCCGATTCAAATCAGTTTATAGGTCGACTTTAGCCGGATCCATTTCACACCGTTTTTGGGATCAGTGGTTTGAGTTTGTTGAGATATGGAGGACTCGAAGCGGTTGATCCCGTTTTCTGTATGACGAAACGGGCACTCGGTAACATGTCATTTTCGTTGTAATTATGAACTTGTACCTACGACTAATAATAAATTATTCACTTTGTGTTCCTCCTCTCGTCGTAACGATTTTTAATGTGAAAAGCGTAGTAAAGAGCGGTCGTTGTCATTTGATCGAAACTCCCGCATTAAGTGTTTTGGCCGTTTTTTCTCGAGGCCACAGATTTTCATCGGATGTCGTAAACGAGTGTGCTCAGTGGTTTTATTACTCAAACTCGATGGCTGAAGACGCATATCAACAGTTCAGTTTATTGATCATGTCGGTTGTTTGATCAAAAGAATTTTGGGTGTGACCGACGATCGTCAATGTGTCTTGTTTCGGCACTTAAAGTCGGGCGGATTCGGCGCGCGCCTATTTCGGGACGATTGAAAAAGCGAATTTGTTTGCTTAATTGCACAGTGCTCATGGGTTAATCTCGAAGTTCCGAAGGATAAGTTCCCATTCGGCAATCGATCCAAAGAACCGGTTACGAAAACAATCGACACCCTAGTCTTCGATCGGTTACGATCATTGTTGTGCTCATCAATAAGTGGCTACATGGCTTTGTTTTATAAACTTTCTATTCAAGTAGCATTCAATTTCTTTCTTGTTAGTTCCCTTATTCTTACCGTAATCTTAACGCGCACATGCCTCCGCCCATTCTCCGCGCTCTTACAACCCGTTTAAACTCACTCGTCAGTCATTTGGCACACGCCTCGTGCTGATGAGCATCATCTGTTGTTCGTTGGGGAATTCGATAATTTTTTCCTGTTCATTTTATTGTTTTCACCTTTCTGTCTAATCGATCGTTTTTGTAGGTCCAGAAGAACGAGCAATGGCATTGTCTCCGCTTCATGTTTCTTGCAATTCGCGTGTAGATAAACAGCTGTCGTCAGGCAGCTCCACGAATTCCTGGACTAACTACTCCGCTTCAACCTCATTCCCCGATCAGACTTTAATGCCTTCCGTACCGTACACAATGTGGTCCAATCAAATGGCTCCGATGACGCAAACTGCTTGTCCAGTTAATGAAATCGGGTATCAAGTTCACGAACCAGTTGAATCGAAATATTCACCAGAAATTCAACATCGACTACAAAGCTTTTCTTCTCAACATTCTTCGCTGGATCTCAAGTTAGTTCAATGCACAACTATCCGTTTGATTGCTCTCCAAATATTTAGAGTTCGACCTTTTTTGCAGCAAAACCCACAGTACTCTCGTCCACGCAAAAACGGTGCTCGTCGCTACAAAACTCCGAGTCCGCAGCTTTTGAGAAGTCGACGAGAAGCAGCAAATGCACGAGAACGAAAGCGAATGAATAGTTTGAATAGTGCATTTGATCAGGTAAGTGAATGATATGTAGCGGTTGATCAAAACGCGTGTTTAGCTTCGCACCGTTTTGCCCACGACCGATCAGGGACGTCGGTTATCGAAATACGAAACGCTGCAAATGGCTCAACACTACATCGATGTTTTAAATCACCTGCTGAATCCGAAATCTGCTTAATTCTTGTTGTTCATTTCTCGACCATAAACTTTTACTACTCATCTCATTCCGGTCGTTTTGAGTCGTTTATGAAGTACACATGGTCGGTTGTCATCGGGAGTCAATGAGTCGGAATGAAACGGTTTTCGAGCGATTCGAGTTTATAAACTCACTTGCAGAGCAAATTGCGCGATCACGCCTGAAAAACATCGTACATTAAAAGTTTTGGATAGTTTTGCTTCTTAATGACAGCAATTCAGAAGGCTCTATTGTTATCTAATAGAAAATCTTGACAACAATCGTGCAGCTTTGAACCAATTTACGATCTGTCGTCTCATGGACCACCGACGTCGTTCGCACTTTTTTCTTCACAGGTTTTCGTTTTTTCATAAGCTGCGAACTTGCGCAAAGAAGCCGCCGACTAATTTCGTTGAGTTGTTTTTTGTGGCTTCAGTGATGAAAAAATGCGTGACAAGACGACCTAATGGGTCGTTTCCACGAAGTTCATGACTTCGAACAAACATAAAAGGTTTTTCGAGTTCAGGAATCTGAATCACTGATCAGTACGGTAGTTTTGCGGCGTAATTCAAAGTCGAGTGATGGAATAAGTCGTGATCCTTATCGATTTCCCGAGTCGTTTCGGGTTCATGGTCGAGATCGTTAATTCGTTGGCTGAAATCGGAGCAGAGTGATTCTGAAGCGGCAACTTTGTTGAGTGATGATGACCGGGCAAATTGCGTAATTGGCATCGCATTCTCATGGCGGTTCGGCTTTTGGTCTTGCGAGAGTGCAATCCGTTAGTCCCGTTGTGGTTAATTAACAGCTACCTGATGCAGAGGTTTATTGACCTTTTAACCCGACGATGCACCTGCGCACTGTTGCGGTTTCTCGTTATGCGCATCGACGTGTAAACGGCGGTCGGCAAAGTGTTTTTGATTTCCCCAATATTTAGCGTTTAAATGTGATTAATAATCGTGGGGGAAAGGTGGCAATTACCATTCGCGGAAACGGCCCGTTTGTTCGACGGTTTGTGAAGACATCTAGGGAAAAGCAAGAGAGCAGTTGAATTAGAATTTCAAATTTGATTTCTAATCGAATCGCAACAAAATTGAGCAGAAGAACAAGAGATTAAGGAGCATCGAGCGGCTTCGAAGCGGCAAGAAAGCGAAGGAGCAGAGGAATTTGGCAGCCGTGTGGCTTTACGTTTGGCCGTTGGGTTCAGAAGCTTTTGGTCTGGAGTTTTGTTTTACCTTACGGTTATTCGTCTGTCAAATTGAAGTTATTTTTATTTTTATTTGTGGATTATCAGAAAAGCAAACAAACAGTTTTTATTTGTTCAGTAATTAAAGGAAGAAATTAAGTCGAAAGTTTGCGCGATGAACATCACGAATTGAAGCGAACGCACTTGGATGATAAACGACCTTTGTGTTCGTTCAAGTTGACACCTTAAAGGTTGGTTGGACAAACGTTTCCATCTTATCGTTTGGACAATTGCTTTTTGTTTTATCTCATATCTCATATCTCAACACGATAAGCTGGGCCTTTAAAGGCTCATTTGTATCGGCGTATTGTCCGCAGTTTCATTGGCGCGCGTTCTATCGACTAGACGGCTTTTATTTTCCAGCTCCAACCTCCGCACTCACGATCATGCCGCGAATTGAGAACGAAGTGAAACTCAACTTCAGTGATGTGCTGTTGCGACCAAAACGCTCAACTTTGCGCAGTCGAGAAGACGTCGATTTGGTTCGAGAGTAAGTCGTCGAGCTTTCATTTTCAACATCGAGGTCTAGATTTGAATTCAAAAACTCTGGACAATCGTACCAAGGAATCCCGATTGTAGCATCCAACATGGATACGGTTGGAACGTTCGAGATGGCAACTGAACTCGCCAAACACAAGTGTTTCACGACTATTCATAAGGTGAACATCAGAAAATGGTTGTTTTTATTCTCTGGTTTTCAGCATTATACCGTGGAAGAGTGGTCAAATTTCGCTGAGGATGCACGAAAAGGGTCGAATGTAAGGAATTCGGAAGAGTTTTAAGATCTGCATTCTTTGTCGTTTTAGATTTGGCAAAACATTGCGATCTCAGCCGGTATGGCGAGTAATGACTTCAAGAATCTTCGCACCATTTGCGATTTAATCCCCGAGCTTTCCTATATTTGTCTCGATGTTGCAAACGGTTATTCTGAGCATTTCGTTGCGTTCATTCGCAAAGTTCGTGAAGAGTTCTCGAAGCACACCATTTTTGCTGGAAATGTGGTTACCGGTGAAATGGTTGAGGAGTTGATTCTCGCTGGTGCCGATGTTGTCAAGGTTTGAGTGATTTCTTTCATCCTTTCATTGTCTTTCCTGTTGCTTCAGGTTGGAATTGGTCCTGGTTCCGTTTGTACTACTCGTCGTAAAGCGGGCGTCGGTTATCCGCAATTGAGTGCCGTTATGGAGTGCGCTGATGCAGCTCACGGGTTGAACGGACACGTGATGTCTGATGGTGGATGTACGAATCCCGGTGATGTTGCCAAAGCCATTGGCGGCGGCGCTGATTTCGTGATGGTCGGTGGACTGTTTGCGGGCCACGATCAAAGCGGTGGTGAAATCATTGAACGCGACAACAAGCAGTACAAGCTTTTCTACGGCATGTCTTCGGACACGGCAATGAAGAAACATCACGGTTCTGTTGCTGAGTATCGTGCAAGTGAAGGCAAAACAATCACGATTCCATATCGGTAATTCAATCCAACCAGTCAATTCAACATTTTTATTTTTTAGTGGCGATGTCAATGCAACAATAAAGGATATGTTGGGCGGCATTCGATCGGCCTGTACGTACACGGGAGCAACTCGTTTGAAAGAGTTGTCGAAGAGAGCAACATTCATTCGCACGAACGCACAAACCAACGACATGTACTCACGCTTCGAGGTCTAATACAAAACTCAATGTCTTTTTTATCTGTCAAATTCACGCGTAGCTTTTTCAACTGACCACTTGTATGAAACTTAGTTTATTTGTCAGGTTTTTGAGTTCTACTAATAGAATAAACATCGGTTATTCAAGCAACTAGTGCGACTGTTGGAAGTAAGACCGCCGTTCGGTTTGTGAAAGAGCAAACTAAGAATTCATTGAACTTCTTTTAAGAGTTGAACACTTGCGATTTGGAGAATGGAGGAGAAGACCGAAAGGACCAGCGGATTGTTGAGTAGAGAGGAGATGCGAGAAAAAGCCCAACGAGATCGCGAAGAACATGAACGGCAATTGGCAACAATCAAAAACAACGGACGAGATGCCGAAGTCGTGCATCGTGGCGGCGATGGTCGGAAGAAACGTCTGACTCGGGAAGAAATCGCGAGGAATGAACGTGAAGTCAAGAAGCAAGAGGAGTTGAATGCCAAATACGAGGCGGTTAGCAAAGGTGTTGTTCAGAAAGAAGAAGTTAGTTTCCATGTTTCAGTTTCAATTTGATCGTCACATTCCAGAGAGAACGGAGAATAAAAAAAAATGAAACAAACAGTTCAGGAAGATTTCACTCGACATGCCGTTGACAAGTCGATGAACGAGCACTTGAAGGACCAACTGATGGGCGAAGACCATCCTATGATGTAGAGTGTATCGGCCAAACGAATGAAGATCAAAGTGAAATCCGAATTTGGTGAGTCCTCACGACCACGTCTTCTTATCGTCTGCCTTTCAGTTTATCCAACCTACAACGATCAATGTTCAGTGAATCGCTACAACATCGCGTCCGGTTACCGATGGGATAGAGTCGATCGATCCAACGGTTTCGAGGCCAAATTGGCGTTGCGTGGAAACCGAGAACTCGCCGAAGCAGCAACGGCATACCGAGCGATTGCTGAGATCGCAAAGTGATGATTCTTGATTCGTTTTAACGGAAAATAAAAGTTACATATTTATTCTGCAAAAGAAAGACAATTTGACACAAAAAGACAACAAATCTAGGCATTGAAGCCGGTGTTGTACAACGGCGATCCATAGTACGTGAACTTTTCGTTAAATAGCTCGAAGTTCCAGATGGTAGCCTCGTTTTGTTTGATTTTATTCAAGAAGCCTTCATGATGGTACGCTCTAAAACAACCTTTTTCGTTCGAAGTTTATCAGTCACTTACTCGAAAGCTTTGAAGATTTCCATACCACGTTATGCCGTCTCATCGGCCAAATAAACGGGCAATGGCAATGAAGTTAGACAGGCCGAAACTTGATGCATGTTCGACAAATGAATCATGGCGTTTTCCAATTTGTCCGACGGTATCTCCAATTCGTTGACGAGTACCGCATATTGCGGGATCTTCGGAGTGCCTTTCAACGGATGATGGGCCTAAAACCGTTTAAGTTATATCAAATCAATCGATTTACCTGAGCGAAGAATTTCGGAATGTCGCTGCAAGTGATTTTTCCGTTGATGTCACCGAGAGTCGTGTTCGAAACTTGTTGCGAGTTTCCGCGGACGAAGCGTTTGAAATGATCTTTGGTGGCAATAATCAACGTGATTTTCGGTTGCACGTTTGCATTCTCCTAAAACCACGATAAGACAGTAATCGTCAAGAAACATACGGCAGTGCGTTTCAATCCCTCAATGACACCTAAACGAATGGCTGGCAGTTCATGTTGGACGACATTTTGTTGGCGACCTTCCAAGATTCCATCGCGAAGAACCAAAACACGAGTTGGACGACGGCCGTTAGCACAAGCACTTTGAGTTGCACGTTCAACGGCCAACTTGAGATAAGTCGGCGAGATCAAATCTTTGCGGGTTTGCTGAGAACAAGTGGGTTAGTTGAGAGGTTTGATTGTTAACTCACCTGATAAAAGAAGTCACCAGCGAATCCGTGGTTTGCAAGACGATTGGCACAAACACCTACAACCGATGGTAACTCGTTTTCCCAGTCGCAGTTGTGCTTTTTCATGTGCATCAAATCAGCGGCCGTAGCTGTTGGTGGAGTCATAATGTTGCAGCCTATGATCAAAAGATCGCGACAGGCCGGAGACAAGTCTTGAATGTTCGGACCAAATACGGGCATGGAATTCAATCCAAAACATTTGACGTTGATTTTCATCAAAAGGTTCTTGATAGTTTGTGGCCCGCCAATGAGCGTCTTGGTGACAACTTGTTGAGTCAAGATCTAAAACAAAAATTACAAAGGCCACTAAAATATAACGAACCTTGTGATAAGCCTCCAACAGTTTTAATTTGCCATGCGATTTCACGCGCCAATCATCTACGTACATGATGAATTGAACGTCCTGCTTCTTGGCGTTCTCGAAGACGCTCTCCATTCCACGAACATCAGTTTGCACGTTATCCTTTGGTTCCGGCAATGTCATTTCACTGCGACCAGCCGTGAAGATGAGATTGCGAACGAATGAGCAAATTTGATTCGCATTGACTTGACGGTCATGGACGATAATCCATTTCAACAGTTTGTTGGTTCCGATCAAGAAACGATTAGGTGAAAGGTCTGAGCGAACACAACAGTTCCTCAACTTTGCCCATGTACTGCTTAACAAAAGTTCCAACCGTCGTCGTTAGTGTAATTTTTTAATCTAAATGATCAACTTCAAATCAAGATTCATGTACAAAAGCAAATGACGCGATAGCAAGATATGTCGATTAGGTTGGATTGGAAATTAAGAACGACAAAATACCAAACTTTTATTTAAGATTGTTGTTCAATTGCGATCAATGAAAAGGTTGAACGACAGAAACTGGATGCCACAAAATACGAGTGGCCGCTTTAGCTCATTTGCTGAGCTTATATGCGACTCCAAACTGGAAACAGAAGTTCACCGGTAACATGTAACTTCGGGTTATTTGCGGTTATAACTACCGGGTAATTTGATTTAAGAACGCGATAGAAGGCCCTGCGAGATAACTGTTGGTATCTTCTTTCAAAACCAATCATTTGATGGCTTCTTTACCGACATCCCTTCACTGAAATCATAAGCTTCAGAAAGCAATCAACAAAAGAGTTGGGTTTAATTCACCACCGTCTAGTAACCAACTCATGCGACCTGGTAATAAACATCTCTCATGCGTCGGATAGTTTTTTTATACGATTTTGTGACTCTCAGGCCTTCAAAGACTACTGATAAGTAACGTAATTGTTTAAAATAAAAGCTAGCTTTATTTAATAGTCCATTAATTCGAAAGAACGCTGTTACGTGATTTAACTCTTTTTCGGTTAAACTCTTTGTCCGTGATACTGTTGGCGGCGAAATGGCCTGCTTCGGCAAAAGGTGCATGTAAGGGGGGAACTAAGCGAAAGGTGGATTTTCTTAAAAGGCGGGGACAACAGCAAAAGACCCGTTGGTTGGACAAACGTTTCCAGCGTATCGTTCGGACAATTGTCTTATCTCATATCTCAACACGATATACCTCAAGTTCCAAATCCTCATGGTTGTTGCAATTTGTTCTTTTAGTTACTTCAACTTCATGACACAAATTCTTTGATTCTCCAAATCGCAAGTGTTCAACTCTTAAAAGAAGTTCAATGAATTCTTAGTTTGCTCTTTCACAAACCGAACGGCGGTCTTACTTCCAACAGTCGCACTAGTTGCTTGAATAACCGATGTTTATTCTATTAGTAGAACTCAAAAACCTGACAAATAAACTAAGTTTCATATGCAAATTAGTACGCAAAAAGCTAATTTTGTCTAAAATTTGCATTTTATTATGTAAATTTCTAAACAAACCAAAGAATATAAAAGGCTGTGGTTTGACGAAAACTGTCAATCGATTCGGTCGTTTTGCTCTTTCTGCCGCCAGAAACCCACTTCTCGTTCTCTTCAGCTTCAAAATGCAAGTTTTCGTCAAGACGCTCACGGGCAAAACGATTACGTTGGAAGTCGAGGCATCGGATACGGTGGAGAATGTGAAGACCAAGATCCAAGACAAAGAAGGCATTCCACCAGATCAACAACGTTTGATCTTCGCCGGTATGTTCATTTCATCTCTTTTTTGACTTCTTTGATTTCAGGCAAGCAATTGGAGGACGGTCGCACTCTTGCGGACTACAATATTCAAAAGGAGTCCACTTTGCACTTGGTCTTGCGTCTTCGCGGTGGAATCTCTCAATGACTTCGCTTTTTTTGTTCTTTTGTGCGCGTTGTGAGAAAGTAAACCGTTGAAATGTGATTATGTCTTGTAGCACTTTTTTCGATGGCCATCTTTGGTGTTGTGTTCAAGTAAGTGTTTTGTTATCCCAATAGAATCATGCGATCAATTCCTTCCATAAAAAATCTAGTCAAGTTTGTATTGTGAATTAGTTTTGTTTTAATTGTCGATAATGAGGGCTTTGGAGTTGTGGTTGAGCGTCTATGGTAATCGGATTACGCAATCTACTGTTACATCGTAGACGTGGTACAGTGAGAAGCACGAAGGAACTGTCGTGAAATCAACTGAAGACTATTGGTTGAAATGGCCCAACCGACCAGTGCCGATTATTGGCCACAAGTTTCAGGATGCGTTTGTGGCCGAACTGTCAAAAGTTACTGACAACACTTGATATCACATTTATTTTCTAAATACGTGCTTTTAATTAATATTCTGTAGAAAGTTTGAATCGTAAAATGAAAAGGTTTTTAAAACGTGTGATTCAAAAGTCAACGGTTTTCTTTGCAGTAAAGTTGACGTTAACACGAAGTTATGATGAGTAATCTAAAGCGGTTTGTTCGGAAGGCAGAACCTGCGTCGGAAGTTGCGATTCACAACATTTGAAAGCTAGTCGACAACTCGTATAAGTACATTGTAGTCATATGAGCTGGATTGTCCGCTGAATCTAATAGATTCAGTTAGTTTTGTTATTGTTTGCCTTAGGAAATATACGACTATTGCTCAGAAAGAGTTGGACAGTTCGTTAGAGCTTCGTATAGACAGATTCAATATTACAACTTTATAAGTTTGGAATACTTCAAACGATATTACTGGCCTGAAATGACGTTGCACATTGACAATCCAATTCAGCTCCGTGTAATATTTTGATTTTGACTAAATGGATGAAGCAATCACCAACATAACCAAATTAGTGTTAGCCAATGAACTCATTATCACAGTAATCGTAAAACACGTTTATCTTATGATCATGCTAAAGATTATGAATAAGGCAACAGTAAGCCATTAAAGTGACTTACGAAACCGATATTCACTTGACACTTATGTTTCTCCAACGAGTAGCTTCGAAACGAGCAATCGATATAGAAAGACAGTGAGCAGGAAAATGTTTTGAAAGTGTTTCTGTTTATTCTTTTGTTTAGAGATTCGAGTTAACTACCTCTGTTGACTTCAATCTTAAGTATTCCTGTAAATTGAGAAGATGTGCATTGTAATTAACTGAACCTTGTATGTGGAACTAACTTTATTTTGAAAGATGCAATCAACTGATGACTGATGAGATCATGTAGGCAACATATTATTTTTAACGTCGACGGCCAAAGTAAGGCATCTGTTCACCGTAGTAGTTGCCGTAGTTGTAGAAATGGTCGAAATGCGACGGCGCAAAGTGTGCCGTGTAGTGGTATCTACTGTCCGAAAGATGGCCTCCCTGCTCATCTAAGATTGATCTGCAAATACAGTAATCATTATTGATTTTATTACAATTTGACTAACCCACTCGCCGACCAATCTCCTTGACTTTGGACCATAGAAATCAGAAGTGACAGAATGAAGAAACGCAGAATTGTTGAGAGCATCGTCGATGAACTTAAACCAAAACGGCAATTACCTTCACTTATATAGTTCTCATTTACTGCAATCGTCTGATAGTTTTCTTTGTCTGTAAAAAGGCGGGAGTTTTTGTTTCAACTGCAATCATTGTTTTTCATCAGGATGACCGATTGCAATAAACGCTATCGGAGAGGATTGTGTTTAGCGCGTGATTTTTAAGAGTCATGATGCGAAGAACTTGACTGACGTTTGATAAGACGCCCAAAACAGCGATCGAATGAAAAACATCCGCTCATAAGGTCGTCAAACTGGTATACGCAAAACTCTTATGAGGAGTAAAGGAAACAAATGAGCTCAATAGCCGTCACATATCATCTCGATTGACTACTTCATTTCAGCAATAGACGTGAATAACTGAAGGTTACACTTCAAACCTTTTTTATTTGGACTTCATATCAACAACAAAAAGAAGACAAACTGTGGAGTTTATGCAGTTGCAGTGTCGGTCAAATCATTCGAATCGATTTGCAACGAAAACTCGGATTTGTCCACACGACTCAATGGACGCCAACTGCCATTCAGTCCGCGACGCACGTACATGCTGGTTTTCACGGTTTGTTCTGGAGCCTTTTCGACAGTCTAAAAACAAATCAGAAGCAGTTGAAAACGTCACCTTTGATGCAGTCAACTCGTTTTTCGAGAACGTTGGCTCAACTTTCACTTCGCTCGACGGCTTTGGAGTTTCGACCTTAGCGATCGGTTTAACAATTGCTGGTGGTGGTTTTTGTTGTTGAACGATCGGTTTTGCTGGCAAACTGCGAGCTGTCGGAGCAGGAGAACGAACCGAAGAAAGCGGCTTCTGAAGATTTCAATTTAGTTTTGTCGCAGTGTCAGAACAAACTTTTTGTGGACGCGATTTAACTTCTCGTTTCATTGGCTTGACAGTGGTTTTCTTTTTCGTTTTTTTCGCACCATTACGTTTGCATCCGATCAAAACTGTCGAACCGAAAACAAAGACGTAGACAACGAAAACACAACAGAAACGTGCGAGCGTGTCCAACGAAATCGGCACGATATCCATGACCTTAACACTCATCTCCAAGAGTTCAGACGAAAACTGCCGACTTCTGTTGAATCAAATCTGCCGGCTAATTGTTTTCGCAAATGAACTTCTTCGGAGTTGTTTATGCAAATTTTAGAGCTCAAGTTTGTAACCATCTACTAGATGTGAAAAACGTTTAAGCGAGTTAATCTAGTAGCTACTTGATCTGTGGCTATTTTTCAACTATTAGATGTTTTTGAAAGTTTTCGAGTTGTTTTGAAAGTCGTTAGACTCTTCAATTCAAATGCACAGACATGACCAAAACGTACGCACCACCATTCTATTTCAACATTTCCACAACCTTGTGCGCCCATCGCCTTGTCATTCATCGTATTCCCGCTCTTTTCTGTTTGCTGGAACACACCGCTGTAGTTGGAAGAGAATCGAGCAGTTGAATTCGTGGTGATGTTTTTGGGTTTGTTTGGTTCGCCGTCAGATTCCCCGTTGTTCTCCCGCTTATTGTGATCATTGTGTTTAATTGGCGTGTTCGACTGAAAACGTCCGCTTCCATTTCTCGGTGATTAAACGTCAGTTTTAGGCTAAAATAAAATCGATTCATAATCGAAATGAAGATCGAAAACACCGAATTATTAACCCAGTGGATAAAGAAACGAATTTCGGAGATGTAAGTTCCGGCTCATCGAGTTTTCAACTTCGTTTCAGTTGTGATGCCGAGCCCGTTGCTTTCGCTAAATACGTGGTTGCACTGTTGAAGAAGGATGATAGCGAAGACAAGTTACGATCCATTTGCTGCGATCAACTGAACGTCTTTCTGGCCGAAGGTAAACTCTCAAGTAAAATTTCAGAAGTTATCGATTTTAGGTACCGATGATTTCGTAAACAATCTTTTCGAAACGTTGGAGTCTCAAGCGTATTTGCGTGGCGCAGATAAAGAGCCTTCACCTCCGATTGAAAAGGATACCGAACCAATGACCACTCAAGATTCTCCGCCCAAGTCGTCCGTCGAATCTCAACGAACAGCTCGTCGTCGTATTTCACCACCACGCGAAACTAAAGACGAAACACGTTCAGCCAAAGAGCCGGCAACTCGTCCTACTCAAGATCGTCGTCCATACAACGCTCGTGATCGCGGTAAGTGAATGAAATAGCTAGCAATCAGTTCACCGTTTTAGATCGTCGAAGTCGCAGTCGTTCTCCGTATTCATCCCGTCGTCGTCCGTACCCATCACGTCGTAGTCGCTCGAAAAGCCGCTCGCCTAACTATCGGTAAGATCTTGCTTCAAACAACACCATTAAACCGTTTGTTTAGTCGTGATCGTGACTACCATCGACGTGAGCGTTCGGATCGTACCGCAACAACAAACTCTTCACAACCACAACGTCGTACTCGTTGTCCCGATTTCGAAGGTTGGACCACGCTCTTGTCTCGCATCGCAGTGACTTGATTGCTTTAAATTTTTTAATAATTTTACACAAATGCTGGCAACCAAAAAAGTCAAAATGTGAAAAAGAAATTCAAATGAAAAAATCGAAAGAAGACCAGCAAAACAATTGAAATGTTAATTCAAATGCTGTTCGTTGTATTTGGATTGTCGTTAACTACTGGGCTTAACAACGAGTGAAGATGCCGTAGAAGATGATCAAACGGCCAACCAACGAAAAAGAAACTAATCGGCCCGCGTTTTTTATATTCCTCTCTCATTCGATTGTTTGTTTCCATCATTTTGTTTTTTAGAAAAAGGATTCTGTCGACGCGGAGATAAGTGTCAGTACGAACATGGACCCGATGCCATTGTACTCGACGACAACAACGTCGATTTCCGTCCTGATTACAACGGTAATCCACCACCTCCGGGCGTTGAAGCAAGTCGTCCAACAACTACGAGCTCCAGTACCACTTACGCTCCATCGTCGACGAATGTTCAACAAGCCGAATACAATCCCGAAGCTCCGGCGTTAAGTGGAGCTCCATCGATTCCAGCCGGTTTCGTTCCAAACTTCAGCGTTCCACCGCCACCAACAGGAGTGATTCCCGGTATGATACCTGTGAATCCCTACCTTCCAACGCCTCAAATGATGGCCGCCCAAATGGGATCGATGCGTGTAGCCCCGAGTTTTCGAGGTTTTGGAAGAGGTCGTGGACGCGGGCGTTTTGGTCAGTTCAGTGAACGCGTTCAACCCAACAAATCGACGACTATTGAGGTAACCAATCGAATGTCTATTTGTTATTCAATAACAATTTTAGGTGCGTCGTATTCCACCGGAAGTCAACAAGTTGGGAATCATCAACAATCACTTCAGTCAATACGGGGATATTACCAATATTCAAATTAGTTTTGACGGGTCTCCGGATACGGCACTGGTCACCTACGCCAAATTGCCCGACGCTCAAGCGGCAATGAAATCGACAAAACCGATTTTGGACAATCGCTTCATTCAAGTCTGTTGGCATAAACCTCCAGCTCCAGCTCCAGTTGTTGATCCAAAAGCTGCTGTTCAGGTAAGTTGACCATCAAAATCCACTAAAGTACTGATATGTCTATAGGCTACAAATGGAAATGTTCAACCGGCGATACCGCTTAGTACCGATCCATCTAATGACAAAGCACCAATTCGTCAGTTGCCGCAGAGTGAAATCGCTCGTAATGCCGCAAAAGTTGCCGAAGAAAACATGCAACAACGGCGAAAGGAACGTCAACGAGCCAATCATTTACAAGAAGTGAGTTCTATCTTTCAATTTGTTCAATGAATTTTAATTCCTAGGTATACGCACTAAAACTGAAGTTGTACAATAAGCAGGTGGACGAAGTGAAGAGTCTTCTTGAGCGTATGACCAAAATCACGGATCAGAAAGCCAAAGGACAATGCGCTCAACTCGTCAAGACGTTGGAGCAAACGATGAAGACCACGAGTAACGAAATGAAGGAAATGTATTCCGAGATTCAGCAGTTGAAAAATAAACAAAAACGTCCGGCGTCTGATGATGAAGAATCGGTGGAAAAGCCAGACCAGAAGAAACGAGCCGCAAGCGTCGAGAGTATCAATCCGAACACGACGGCGAATTTGAACGAAAGCAAAAAATCGGAGAAGAACGATGAAAAGAACAACGCAGAAGAAGCAACAGCCGCAACCGATACCAGTGAATTAGCTGACGAAAACACGATTCGCAAACTGTTGCAGGAAAGCGACGACGATGAAGAAGAACAAACGAAACAACCAGAAGAAGAAGTTTTGGGCTAAAAGAATCGATTTTTATTCACAAGCAGATTTATTATAAACTTTTCGATAATTGTTATCATATTTTAGTTGACCTCCGATGAATTTTTTGCCATTTGCTTGTTTTCTCTCTCAATTCAACTCTTTTGTATTTCTATCCCTATTTTTCGATTGACTTTGTAATTGTAACGTTGAGTGAAAAGGATAAATTTGTTTTATTTCTATCGATAGTCTCTTCTTAGAGCTCCAATATCAGAAGTGACCTCAGTTAAATGGATCTTGAAAGCCGAGTGGGAAGTTCCGAAGCGATCGACATCAACAAAAAAAGGCGCCATTGGCGTTTCGTTTCCAATGCAACAGAATTGTAACGTTGATATGAGATCTTGAATTTGTAGTATTTGAACTAATTAGAGTCTTCAGCATTCAAATGCAAGATCTTCATCGACCGTCTTCTCAGCGTCCAAAAACGCCCGTTTCGAAACGATCTGAAATCGACCAAACGACAAATCCCGAAAAGGTTTGTTTTCAATTTGTTATTCATTTTGTGTTTAGATTTTGGAAGAAGCAAACGAGTTCATCCGTCAACAGTGCTATGAAGAAGCATTGGATCGACTGGCCACTTTTGTTGATGATTTCGACACAAACACACCGACTAGTCCCGGGGAATCAAAACAGGTACAAAAGAAGTTTAGCACCTTGAAAAATGGAGTGGTTATGATTGCAAAACTGCAGCGGATATTTGGCAGTTAGTGAGTTTAAGTTTATTGCTGCCTTTTGAATGTTCTGCTTAGCATTCCGGGTTCTACATTGGCATCGCAAGCGGTTGCAAATGCACACGACAATCATGATCTCGTAGCTCTGCGAATGGGTGTTTTAGAGGAGTACGCGTACAACATAAACGCGCTAAACAACTCGGTTCTTGGAGCATGTACCAGGAAGGTCGCAGATCGAAATCACGGTAATTTCTTTCTTTAATCACCTTACACGTTTCAGTTTAGTGGAGAGTATACAGAAGGCATTTATGCTACGATTCAGCGATGATTGCGGTCAAACGAGATTGGCAGCGGTGGAGGAAATGTACGGGAGTTTCCTTTCGGCTGGTTTCGGGACTAAAAGTCCGAGATTTAAAGCGATCGTTCAACATCTACGAATTGGCATTGCTTTCATGCGAGCAGTGAATGTGGCCATGAGATGTGACAATGTGGATACGTGAGATTTCAATTCGTTGCTTTCCATTGCTCCAGCGTTGCAGATTCGAAAATTATGCAAACATCTGTTTTGAAAATGAGATGTCAACTCAATGGCAACAACATTCATCGTATGTTCGCGATGGAATCAGAGCGCTTCGGAGTACAATCCAGTTGTCCTGTCAGGGCTGTACAACAGTGATGCCCGTGGAGTTGGAAGTGAAGAACCAAAACAAATCGAAAAGTGAAACCGAGGGATCAGTGAGTTGTGAACAGAAGTTTTGTATAACACATCTTTTAGTTGATTTACTCAGTTAACGTCGCCTTTAGTCATGCATACTGTGGTCATTTTGCACGCGCATTGAATTTGATCGAAAAGCTCAAAATTCGATTTCCCATCGAAACGAACCCATTGGTCAGTGATCATTATCTTTGTCTTATAAACTTTTGTTCAGATTGCTGTTCATTGGCGTTTAGCTGAATCGTGTATTATGTTCGACAAACTGTTTTTCTCCGGCAATTTCATTTTGGCTTCTGAAGCTTTGAGTCAACTTGAGTGTTTTTCACCAACAGAGTCATTACTACGGTTTGTTTATGTTATGGTTTAAGTTTGTACTTGAAATTTCAGAAAGTCGCTTCTCGACTTTGTGCAGGATCGATTCGATGAAAGTGAACTTCACGCATTCTTGAAGACATTGCGAAAACGTGTTGATCCCTACTTGAAGATACGGTTGGTTGGGTTCTGAAAGATGCAGTAAAAAAACTTGTTTAAGATTTCGTATGTCTTTGGGAACATTGAAATGTGCAAATGGTAATCAGCCCGGAGGAGTGGAACAATTAGAACGGTGCTTGAAATCTGCAAAAAAACTCAATTTGCTTGTTTTGGAAAAAGCAGCAAGGCGACGTTTATCTTATGCTTATGTGAGTACTTGTGTTGAGATTTTTCAACATTGAACTTCAGATGTGCAATGGTGAACTTTACAAAGCGGAGACTTTTCTCCAAGACTCGTGGTCCACATTGACTGCTGGTACAAAGAAAGTCGTATAATTCAACAATTTGATGTTTTTTAGCTTCGAGTAGTGTTCTCGAGAAGTTCCTTTGTTACGCGACCAAATTTGAACTTTTGAAGCGAAAAATTGAAAAAACCACGGACAGTGAGACAAGTGAACGATTGGGTATTTTGTTCGTTTATTTTTGGCTTCTAGCATTTGCTGTTTGTAGGAGAAGAAGCGTTGAATCAACTGTACACGGCAATCGAATTCCTACCATCCGATTCGTATTCACTACTCGAACAACAACTTTTTCGTGAAGCAACGTTATTTGCGAAGAACGTTCTAAAAGATAATCGGAGTGCAAACAAATTTGCTGAGCGATTTTTGTCCATCAAATGCGAAAAGAAGTTCGATTTCTGTTGGTTCGTATTGTAAATCGTGTTCTGAAATAAAAGTCTTTATTACCTTTCTTGTTCACGTGTTTCCGAACCGATTGGTAGAATGCCAAAGCAACGAAAAGTCTCCAAATGAGCCCATTGGTTATATGTTGACCTACGACTTTCGCTGTGAAACATGACTCAAACTAATGTTCATGGGCCGCTGAGGCGCTAGACAAGAGAAGTCCCCCGTTTCTAATGTCTTTGACAAAAAATCATGTGCTTTTTGCATTGTGTTTACCGTGCTGAACTGCTGCCAACTGGTCGTTTGTTTTATTCCGCGTTCAATTCGCCTCGTCGAACTCACAATCAGCCCTTTTCAGAGGCCATCGAAACCTCAGGCGGCATCCGACGGCCTGCCACTTTGTATTATAGTCGTTGTACATTCGTGTAAAAATCGTCGAGAACCGAGTTTTTTGTAACCAACTTGTGCGAGCGTGTTATGGCAATGGCTGAGCAACAATGGCCAAACAATTGGAATTTTCGCTCGGGTAAAATTACGCTTCCTGGCATTTCAATTTGTGCTTCAGAACATGCAGTTTCCAACCCGATCATGGTCCCTCAAATGGCGACATCACCACGTTCAATCGGCGAGCAATCGGTCCTCTGTCAACAAATGGTCGAGAACGTTTTGAATTCACCTGGCAGTTTGAATCATCGAGATCTTAAATTCGTGTGTTCGATTGCACAATATTTCTGTTTCATTTTTGCTTTTAGTTCAAGGCCAGTCAACAACAACAAAAGTCGGATAAACCGAAAGTACCATCAGATCAAACGGCAAATAACAACAATCAAACGTAACGTTGAAAGCTCTTCATTGATTGTTTATTTGAATTTAGTGATCACACAACTCCCGTCGAAGGTTTGTCGCCAGCCAATGCAGTTAGTGGAAATGAAGTCGTGCAACCGATGGCCGTTCCAGTTGCTTATTCAAGCAGTGAAATGCAACAGCAAGTTGGACCTGAGTATAATCAGGTTACTTTCTTTTCTTACGATTATTACTTTTCTTTGACCGTTTAGTATCCGTTTGTGTTTCCTGGTCAAAACCCCGTCTTATACACCGCTACCAGCAATCAAGCACCGTTCGGAACTTCACCGACCAACTTTGCTTATGGTTTGTGCGTATCTTTCTACTTAATAGATCACTGAATTCAGGATTACCTCGGGGCACTCCACCAACCTCACAAATGTTTTCTTCATCTCCACCAATGTTTCCACTTGCTTATAATAATGGCCCTACGATGGTCCAGGGATTAACCGGAGCAATGTCACAAATGAACATTGGAGCTGGATCGGGGATGCAGCCACGTCGTGAGTCCTTTGGATCGACCGGTCCAACACAAATTAACGGTGGACCGGTACGCACATTCCCACCACAAATGACACAACCTGGTTATTTCGTGATTCCAAACTCACCACCAATTTCTATGGGATCATCGCCAAATCACGTGATTTGTGTGTTTATGCTTTGATTTCCTCTTGTTAATTATTCAGTTTAGATGCTCCGGGAGTTTATCCAAATGCCTCCATGGCCGGCGCTATAAACGGGCCTCATGGAACAGTCAACGGTCCGTCGAATGGTGTCTACGGACCAATGCATCCGTCACGACAAATGTTTAACTGTCCAAATGCTAGCGGTCCACATTACAACAACGGCCACGTGCCACCACCGCATATTCCTCAAATTCCAAATCATAACCGTCGAAATGCTCCATTGCAACACAACGGACCGCATGGAAACCGTTCGCAGCACATGCACATCGTTCCGGCCGATGCAGACAAATCGGTGGTTCGATCGCCACTACTCGAAGAGTTCCGGAACAGTCGTCTTCCACACTTGCAATTGACTGAACTGAACGGTCATGTTGCCGAGTTTTCACGAGATCAACACGGTAGTCAATCTCTCAATAACAACAATAGTAATCTGTGATTTTAGGTTCTCGTTTCATTCAACAGAAGTTGGAACGTGCGAGCTTACGTGAAAAGCAATTGATCTTCGACGAAGTGATTGCCAATGCAAGCAATCTAATGACCGATGTATTTGGGAATTATGTTTGTCAGAAGGTATAGAACGAAATCGCGATGCTCTGAAATTGTTCGTTATAGTTCTTCGAACACGGGACCACAGAGCAAAAGCATCAGCTAATTAATGCATTGAAAGGAAATGTAATGAAATTGGCTTTGCACATGTACGGCTGTCGAATTCTCCAAAAAGCATTGGAATGCGTCGAACCGGACGAACAAATGGAGTTGTTGAAGGAAATGGAAGGCGATGTGCTAAAGTGCGTTAAAGACCAGAACGGAAATCACGTTGTTCAGGTAAATCGACTTCATGCGCCAACTTTTATGACATCGCTTTAGAAAATCATTGAACGTGTGGATCCGAAAAAACTGAGTTTCATCATCGACGCATTTATGTCTGAGGGACCACCAACGGTAACAACGAAAAAAAAGAACAAACGAATACAAAGGTTTGTAGGTAACAGCGTTGTCCACTCATCCCTATGGTTGTCGTGTGATTCAACGCGTTCTAGAGCATTGTACTGAGGAGCAAAAACGTCCGATTCTCGAGCAACTGCACAAGAACATCAACACGTTGATTGTTGATCAGTACGGAAATTACGTGGTTCAACACGTAATTGAGCGTGGATCCGACGAGGATCGAGATCGGATCATCAATCAGATTAAAGGAAATTTACAGCGATTCTCGCAACATAAATTTTCGTCGAATGTCATCGAAAAGTGTTTGATTTTCGGCAACAACTCACACAAGACCGCTTTGATTACCGAGGCGTGTGGAGAGTAAGTTAAAGCGATTTGAAAACGAACAGAGACTTTTAGCGGCACAAAAACAACCCCGTTGTTAGAGATGATGCAACACGAGTTCGGGTATTTGACTTTCTTTAACGAACCTTTCAAATCGCTTTCAGTAACTTTGTTTGTCAAAAGATGTTGGACGTTGCGGATTCAGCGAATCGAAAGAAGATTATGCTCGCGATCAAACCGCACATTCCGACACTCCGAAATTCTTATGGTCGTCACATTTTATGTGAGTTCACACCCTCTGCTTCAAGTGATTTGTGTTTTTCAGCGAAATTGGAAAAATACTTCCAAAAACAAAACGGAAGCAGTCCATTTGCTCAGCCAGTAGATTACAGTTCGGGAGTCCAACTTTATTAATCGATTCTGTTAATTGAAGCCTCCGTCGACGTACTTTTCTTTGCTTTTTCTTTTCCTTGTAGTTTTCATTTTCCTTCGAACTTTGCCTTCTTTTCATTTTATGTAGATATGTATATAAAATGTCTAAGATTTCGGACGCCAAATTCTTTTCCACAAGTTCAGTTTTTGTTGTTTAGATGCTCAGTAGTGGAATTGGGAGCTCGAGCAATTGCTGCTAATTGTTTTAGATTGTTGAACGCCCAATGGATTTCCTCTCCTCCACACATCTTTACGTGCTTTTATGCATCTTTTATTTCATAGGTTTCCCTTTTATTGTTCATTGGAATATAATTGTAAAATTTTGTTGTTATGTAAAGTCTTCGTTATGTTTTGAATTTCCAAATAAAAAAGTTTGATTTAGTTCGACTATGTTCGTAATTCTTGCATTCATCGTTTCAAGCGAATCGTACCGTTGAATGAAGAAAATCAAAGTCTCTACGATGGTTTGCAGATGTGGGGTGTTCGCTCGCTACCTTTGTTGCGCTCATCGTTGGGAGCGTGCGGTGGAGTGACGTTAGGAAGCTCGGTTTTGGTTCTTGGAGAGAAAGAGAAGTCCGATTGGACGGCAATCCATCCTGTGGTTCTGAAAGATGGACAGAAACTTGCGCGAAAAGTAAGAACATTTTAACAACGGACTTTCTCATCGTTGGATTTTCGGTCGTGTCACCTGTTGACAAGTTGGGTCTCGATCTTCGTCTCTATCAATATCAAACATGTCCGTATTGTTCGAAGGTTCGTGCTATGCTCGATTACTACGGTTTCTCCTATGAAGTGGTTGAAGTGAATCCGGTAACTCGATCGCAATTGAAATTCGCCAAAGGATACAGAAAAGTGGGTTACAAATCGAATTCTCGAATCAATTATTATTTTAGGTTCCGGTGGTCACAACGTCGAAACTTGAAGACAAAATGATTGAAAGCTCACAAATCATGTCGATTCTCTACAGCTTTTTGATTCTGAAAAATCGTTCGTTGGAGGATATTACAGCAATGTATCCGAAACACGAAGTGCAAGAAGGTGGTAAAACGGTCACGACGTTTCCGAACAAATTTTACATTATGCGCGAAGATCAACAGTTGAATCAAACGGAAATGCAATCTGCACGGTGAGCTATCGATCTTAATCAAGATCTTAGTTTATTTTTGGTTTAGTGAAGAACGTGAGTGGCGCGAATGGGTGGACAATCATTTTATTCACATCATCAGTCCAAACGTTTATCGCACATGGGGAGAATCGTTGGAAACTTTCCATTATTTTGATAAAGTTGGCGAATGGAAACGCAATTTCCCAGCGTAAGTCGTAGTTCGTTTATCCTATTGACTTGTTGTTTTAGTTGGGAACGTCATTTGGCCGTGTATATGGGCGCTATGGCGATGTTCTTCATCTCGAAACGATTAAAGAAACGGTAGTTATTAGGAGTGAACATGATCAACGGAGTTTTTTAGTCATGGTATCACTGACGAAAGAAAAGCAATGTTGGACGCTTGTAATGCTTTTCTGGAAGCCAAGGGATCGCGAACTTTCATGGGTGGTTCTGAGCCCAATCTTGCTGATTTGGTAGAAGTCAAAATCACCTGTTTGTTGACAGTTTTATTCGTTTCAGTCGTTTTACGGAGCAATCACTTCGTTCGTTGGCTGCAAGGCGTTTGCAGAGATGCGTGAGTTGAGTGAAATCGGAAAATGGTACGATGCGGTTGATTCGGCAGTTCTCGAACATCGGGGCGCTAGTCTTGTTAAGAATCGATTGCAACAATCGTGAATTAATTGTGAATAGAAACAAAGATTAGGTCTAATTGTTTAGTTTTGAGCATATTAATTGTTGTGAATAAACGGCTTTAAACTCGAAAATGTTTATCAGTGAAGAACGATATTCTCGATTTATGTTCCGAATCATGAAGCAAATAAAAACCGTCTAGCAAAGTCCTTACGTAGCGTGAAAAGATGTCCAGGAACAAGCAATCTTCGCTCTCGTCGGACATATTGGACCGGAAAAACGATCGTTGCGATGAGAATCCATGAATTGGCTTAAACATCGAGACACAAAAACGTGCGATTTGTTCGGAATTCTAAAGGGGTTGCAGACTTTGCAGCTAACGCGGCTGCTTCGCCACTCTTCTTCTTCACTTCGGCGATCAAACGTTTTTCTCGTACTCGTTCAATCACTAGCCATTTGACTTCTGCTAATAACGACATTTGCATTCAAAGGTCAAAAACAACTTCGTCATCATCGTTGATTGGCAATGGTGGTTTCTATGTTGCACGACAAACCAACTAGTTTTCGAAACCAAAATACTAAGACAGTTTATTCAATAAAACAAATGGTTTAACGATCGAGTGGAGTCAATCCGAGTTTAGCTCGAATTTCATTGGCTTCGGCGATTTCACTCTCTTCGACGTTTTTCTTCTTCCGATCGCGATGATCATCTCCACGGTCATTTCGACGATCTCTTCTGGAACGTTCATGTTCTTCGTATCGTTTTCAATGTTTATCGCAATTTTCGTATAAATCGTTTTTCTTGGATTTACTTCGACGACGTGATATCACCTGAAAAACTCATTCAACGGCTTTCCATGAATCTCTAGTTATTTGCGCTTTCTCACGCACTCATCCTCTAATTCAAAAGACAATTTCGAAATCCTCAGCGAGTACTGGTTCATAGAATTTGACCTGATCGATATCCTCATGTGCTTGAGATCAATTAATCGTCAGCTTTAACAAATCGAATCAAAATGAACGTAACTGAAGTCGTTGTGAAGCAATGGCGCAGTAACTCTCACCTTGTAGCAACTGATCTACAACGTCCATTGGATCTTAAATTTGATCAATCACGCGGAAGTGCAACGAGGAGTCAATGAAACGCTTCACTTCACCACTGCATTTGGAACCGCGGCATACGATTGGTTAGATGGTGACTGTGAGTAAGATACTTCTTTAGGGTCGCTCATGTTCAACATCGCCGGCGTGCTGCACGCTTTGCAACGTCAAATAACGATGGAGTGGAAATGTACGTTGAACCTGGTCGATCACCGTTGATTCACATCAAACCATTGTACTGCCGTTTTGGTTACGAAGTGTACGCCGATGCTCGACTCTCAACATTGCTGCGTATGATCCGAATAATCATTCTTTCAGTTTGTTTGCAGATTCTCAACGTTCTGAACCGGCACTACCATCACCTTCGATCTTCGGTCTCTCCGAATGTTACAAATCGCCCACTGGTGAGTTTCGTACCAAATTGGGGCATTTTTTGACTGATCGTTTGCGTAAGTTGTTGATCCAAATGAAGATACGGCTTTTTGTTTTAGGATCACAATGGCGTTATGTCATTTCGATTCAAATGACTTTTCGGCAAACTGACTTCGAGAATGCGTCAGACAGCTTCTTGCCCGCACTAAGAGTGCCGTTGAACAATGAACTCAACTTCTTGTACTGCTACAAAAACAATCCGTGAGTACGCGGCAACTGAACCTCATTGGTTTTGATTGCAGTGACTTCTTGGTGGTTTGTCATGATGGCGAAGTTGGGGCACTTCGCTCGAGTCTATTTCTGAGCAGCGACTATTGGCGTTCGTTTTTCGAAAAAACAAGGAAATGAATCCAAAGGAACACATGTTGACACAATTCTCGATTGTCACAATGACTGCTATCAACGAGTTTCTTCACACGAACGCGATCTCGCCTCCGAATGATCAATGGAGTTATCGCGAAGCCGATGAATTGATGAAGGCAGTTGAGTTCATCAAACCAGTACGCAAAGATGAGATTCGTCAATACGTTCATCATATGTTGATTCGGGCCGTGAAACGCGTGAGCTGAGAGAAGAAGGGATTAGTCGTTTGTTGGTTGCAGGTTGCTGCAATTGACCTCAATGAACTTGTGAAGATTCTGCTCGTGGCCAATCAGCACAATTTCGCTCAACTCAAGACGATGTGCTACGCGTCGATTTGCAATTATCATTACAACACCTTTAAACGACGATTCAATGCGGATGTGAGTTTGGCGTGAATCCCGATCTTCAACGATTCTTTTGATTGCAGGCAGCCAACGACGAAGATCGAGCCATTTTCGAACAACTGCAACTGTCACGCGCATTCACATTCCAAAATCCCATCGAATACATCGATCGTATGTAATTGAAGATCTCGAAATGTCAACTCTGCATTTCCAACTGATTCTCTTCAAATAAACGAGATTTCCGATTCAGCCTCTACAGTAACTGACAATCGTTATGACTTCAGGGTTTGGACTTTAAAACGGTTGTCAAGCGGAAAGTAAAAGTCTTAATTTGTGTTGGGTGTTTTTACCACTAATGGAAAACAATGAGTTCTGATGCTGAATGAAAAGATACTCATTCAAGTTCATTGAACCTGAAAACCAAACACTTTTGTTTCCACTAATTCCCGGCCTTGTTTAAGTCATGGATTTGGCCATACGCCCGAATGGCGACTATTGTTCGAAAACTTCAATAATCGACGAATTTTCGTTGTTAACGGAACCAATAGCCAAAAGCCATTTGTTCTTCTAGCTTACGGAAATCAAAGTTGTACGGTAATGTCAGAAACTATTCCTTTTGTTTCTTACAATTAATCGGGTAGCACTATTGTACGGTTAATCCGAAGTGGATCCTCGCTGAAGCAAAAAAACGGACATATTCGCTAGGAATGCTCGCCAGATCATTTTGACTCTTAGCAAAACAATCGCTCGCGATTTCTGTCTTTATTGTCCGCTTCATGATCGAAATGTCGTGGAGGACCGGAAGTGGATGCCGGCGGTTATTTCTCAAGCGATTACGCGGAAACAAGTGTTCCGTGTGTTAATGAGCTGAGCGCAATTGCTCATCATTACAGTCGGGATGTTTTGTTTTCGCACGATTTCCGAGGCCGTTCGCAGACATGAAGAACATTGAGCCCTGGGGTTTATGAACATGGGAAGTCGATACCCATTTTCCAAGACCGTTAAACGGTCGTAAGTGCCGTCAAATGAAAAACGACGGTTCCACAATCATTTCGACTCGAGTTTCCATTTTGGATTTGTGCGCTCCATCGACTCGTTTATTCGCTTGTTTGCACCTCCAAATAGAAATTCCGTCGGTGTCATTTCCTCTCTTTATTGTTCTCATTAGTTTTGGTGCAATTTGTGCGTTTCAAGTAGACTAATATTTTCGTTTCGACGAATTATCCCCGTCGCATTAATTCGCTCCTAACTACCGTAACAACAGGCGCCTGCAGCAGAAGCGTGATCGATCCGAATCGTCGTGTCACGCGTTTTGTTCGCCAAATTGGACTCCAAATTTGATGGCTTTTCGTTATTTTGTGTTAATGATGGCCGAAAACGAGGTTTCGGCGCCACATAACACGACCAATTTCGAGTCAATCAACTTCACGGCATATCCCCGGGTTCTTGGACTCGAGATCCCCACCTTAATTATCGCCCACCGATCAACAAACCGTCCGAGCTCAATTAGACGACCAATCCGTCGCCCCATTTTGCTTGTCGTGGAATCCTCGAAATTTGTCGGCAAATGAGCGGAGAAGAAACGATTGGCCTTGACTAATCCCATAGAACATCTTTGAGTTCATTTCCGATCGGTGAATCTCGCGAAAATGCGACAATTTTCATTCGCACGGTTCCCAAAACTGACGGTCGTTTTGTGTGTAATTTGCCGCCCATCGGAACGTCTAAATTGGCTCCTGGACGTTCAACAGTTCGCTGCAACCGACATGTCCATTGACCTTTTAAACATCTGTTCTTCCGAACCCCACGGTCTTTATCGCAGTTAAGGATCAGTGAGAAGCCAAACGTTCAAATTTCGTTCAACTTCTGCAGTTCATTGAGCGATTTGAATTTGACAAACGGCTTTCGATCATGCAATTCATGGGTTACGATTTGGGGACATGTTGTCGATAATTACGCCATTTCTTGGCTTCTCTCGACCACAAAACTTCGACCGTATTCTCGATGTTAGAAATTAACCGGAACTTCGGAGTCCGAAATTTTTCGCTTCAATTTGCGACCAATGGAATCGCGTGTCCCGGACGCTCATCACGCCTTCAAATTGCGCTTTTTCTTTGCCGCTCATCCATCCAAACCAATTTGCGGCAAAATTGGGACCCAGAATCTGCGTGCAGTTTGATTAAGTGGACGATCACGTGTCATCGTTTTCGGTCTTTTCAGCTCCAACATCGATGAGCTATTGATTCCAAATTGTCCACTTTTGCCAACAAAAGTATATGGTAATTGGCAGGCTATGTGACTGCGTAATCAACGAAAGGCACCGACCTTCAGTGACCCGTCGAATAGGACCAACTATTCTTTATAATTGAGTAATTTGTTCTCGTTAACCTTAAAAAGGTGTGCAAGCGACTGTCAATTAGATCGGCGGTTTTCGATTGCCGCCTTTTGGCTTCTAATTATCGCTTGTTGCTCAGTTCCCGACTTGTCAAGTGTCGCGTTTCATCGTCGCAAATACCAAACGACCGGTTTGCATGCGAAGCGGATTTGCGAATTCGAACGTTCACATCTGTCTGACAGTTCAATTGCCGACAGGCCTAAACGTTCCCATGTTGTTTTGAGTCGATTGACTCGTGTTATTGAGAATCTGTCAACGTTGCAGCTGCACTCCACTCAATTAGCGTTTTTGTTTCCGCCGACCAAAATCGGACTCAACTTTGATTCCTGATGCGGACGGATTGCTTTCATTTGCTATTCAACGCTAAGCATCTAATTGCTTGTTTTTGGTCAATTCGATTACACTCGACGGTTTCTTCGAATGTCTTTTTTGTTTGTCAATTATACGAATTTAAGAGATTTAAGTTCATTCTTCTTTGCGCAATCGTTGCGGTCGGTAATTGGCGGAATTGCTCCATTTTGTGAGTCAAAGACCGTGAAGTCGGATAGCGAGAAGTTTACGGTAACTGCCGGAGAAGTGGACGAGAAATTTGTGTCGTCAGCACCGATTTCGCGCCTCCTTTTTGTTGAGCCGTTAAATCCGTTGAGTTTCTGTTGTTCAGTCTAAGTTGTGCAGTAGAAGTAGTTTGGACGGAGTCTCAGATTCCAGCAATCACAACAAACCGATGGGACAGATAATGTGTTTTGTTGGCATTCGATTAAAAGCAATTTGACAAACTCTCCACTCACCGAAATCCACGCCCTCTCTTGGGAATACACAAACGACGTTTATTGGTCGTGGTTGAGCGGCCGCTGAATACGGTGGCAAAGCGGCTTTTAGCCTCGGTTGTGCGACGTTAAAACGAGAAAACCTCCAAAACAACTCCGCCCATTTCTATCGTGTCATCCGTACGCTTCGATTGTCGTCGTTTTGTCTTCCGTCGCAATTTTGTCGTCTTCCGCAACTACCGCGTTGTCCCTCGACAATCTCGTCGGTAGTCAACCGGAGAATCTGAAGTGAAGAAGATCTTCCTTTCTTATTTTCGTCTCTTAATTTGCGTTTAGTTCGTTTTTCGCGTTTACCCTCTACCGTATGGTACTGTTCAGTTTCAGTTGGACTTTTTGACTTCTGCATCTAAACGACGAGTTTGCAAGCTTGTCGTTCTCCACATTCAAAACGTTTCCGCCGTTCAAACCGCAGGTTTCAACCACGACGTCTCAGGTGCCATCCGCCGACATCATGGCCTTGTTCTCGGATCCACGTGCCGCCTATTTGATCAATCCGCTGTTCTGTGATTCCGCAGCTTTGGCTCTGCTCCAACAACAACCTCCGTTTGCTCAGCACACCGGTGGTGGTAAAATTGTTGGTGGAAACGCTGCGGCTCAAACGACCGGTGGTTCACATTCCTTTCGAATTCTGGACATTTTGGAATCACAAACCCAATCGAATCGTTCAACTTCGAGTGGCGGAAGTGAGAAGGCGAATACGAGCGGTGAAAACGGTAAGTCTGCTGCCAAATTGACTCACAAATGTGTGGGTCAAATGGCGAGAAAACGAACAATGTCAATCGTTTGCTAATCCACTTTTGTTATCCGTTGTTTGGTCGGAAACCGCAATTTTCCAATTAGCCGCGGCGTGTAACTTCGCCTGCAATTTGGTTCGGATTTCCATGCGAATGTATTGATGCGGGAACAAATTTTTGATATTTGAGGAGTATAATGGGGACTGAAAGGCTCGAAAGATTCTCACGACCTCAATCATTTAATTACAAATAATTTTAGAATCGGCAGGTGATGAATCGGATGGCGGTGGAGATCACTCGATGGACGATGCAGATGCACGACGCAACAAAAGTGGATCTCCGCATTCGACGAGTACCGTTGGAGTTCACGGGAAGAAAGCGCGTAAAGCGCGAACCATTTTCACTGATAAACAGCTTCAAGAACTGGAGAATATGTTCGAGAATCACAAGTATCTTTCCGTTCAAGATCGAATGAATCTCGCGCGACGAATGAACTTGACTGACACACAAGTCAAAACTTGGTATCAGAATCGTCGAACCAAATGGAAACGACAAGCGGCTGTTGGAGTCGACTTACTTCAAGAGCCAACGAACTTGGCGGTGATCCACAATCTTTTCCGGACCAATCCCTATTGGATGCAACAGTACATGTCAAATCCGACGATGTTTTCGCTTGTCACTCAACGTCTTCTGTCGGGAGTGAACGGAACAACGCCGCAAACTCCGCAACAATCAAACTCACCGGTTAACAACAATTGTGCTCCAATCCCAACTAGCAATCCAACTCCAACGGCAAGTGGCACACCGCCAACTTCCACGGCATTTGGGGCTCCGTTTCCGTTTCTTTTTGCTGGAATGAATCCCGCTGCTCTTGGATTGCCCAATTTGACTATGCAACAACCCAAATCAGAGCACAGTTCTTCGGCCTCAACTCCCGCAATCCACGAGGAAACAAACGATCGTAAGACGAAAAGAGAAGAGTCGCCAATTGCAACCAAGAATCCGTAAACTTCATCCAACAGTTTAGTTCGAACATTCCATTTTCGCCGTTTTTATGCAACTAATTCAAAGAATTTGTTTCCCGATTTTGCTTCCAGACTTTGTAGCTTTTCTGTTTTCGATTCCACTTCCGGATTTTCAAATTGAATATTGTGAGTTAGCGAATGAAATAAACGTTATTGATCTCCGATGACCATCAATTAGACGATTGGGTGTGAAGCTGTGCGGTTCATTTTATGTTAATTGGAAAACTCATTCCACCAAATGACCTTTGGTCCATATGTTGTCCATGTGCGATCATGAGCAGGTTATCGGAGGGACACCAATTCGCATGTTCGGGCGGGTCGATGAGCTCGAAGTCATTTTTCAAGTGCCCATTTCCGATAATTTCGCCGTCGATTTCCCACCGGAACACCGAGTAATGCACTTGAGAAAACGGTCCAATCCATAAACCCGCAAGCAAATTCAATAGTCGCAGAGATTAGCCGAATCCTCACCTTCGCGCACTTGTCATTCTGCGCGTTGTTATTATTGTTAAAATATTGGCTGAAGATCATGTCCAATAAGAAACCACTTGGCAACCAAAATTGTGTACCCGTCTTCTTGGCACTTAATCCCTTCAATCCAAATTATTCGCACCCTTCAAGTTCTCGTTTCCACCGTAACCTCCAACAGAGATAACAAACGGCGGAGTACGATCGGGAGCTCATAAAACTGCAAATAAGCTCTCGTGCAGTCAACGATTAAATTCGATTAAGGGCCGGGTGACAAAATCACGGCGCCAGTCAGTCGAATTGGCAGTTAGAGGAGGCGGAAATTGAAAACGAAGCGAGAGATAGCTGGTGAGGATTACATGTCCGATTTGAACGAGAGATCGTTCGTTGTTTCCCTCAAATTAGCACTATGCCTACGATTTCCGACAAACTCTGTCGCTGCTTTTTGTTTGTACGAGCGATGTTAATGCGCTTTTGTTCGCCCCGAGCCCTCGACCTCGGAGTTCGTTCATGCATTTTCTCGTCAATCAACGAGCAGGTGATCCCATTTCTCTCGATTAGTTTCGTGGATTTGAGGGAAACGATCGGTTAGCAAGGGCAACGGAGTTAATACCCGCATCAATGGGTCCATTTCATTCAACTACACGGATCAATACACGTAAATAGTCAACACATCTGCTGTCATTCACACGGTATTCCAACCAAAACATGGCCACAATTTTTGATCAAACAACCTGCTCACTCAAGACTCTCGCTCGACTCACACAGCTGTTGCACGGTTATCTGATCGTCCGGAAACATTTCGTTGATTGCGCAAGTCAATTTCGCTCCAAATTCCGCAATTATTTTGCTGAGGTCGTGCGGTAGGACGATGGTCGTCATTATTGTGCGGACTAACCTCTCGGTCGCCAATTACGAGAAACAATAAAAACACACATCGAGAATCACGATGACAACTGATGCCAACTCAAGCGTCCTCTTAATTGAACAAATCCGAGTGGTTTCTGGGAATCGAGCACTTAACTCAAGATACGGTATCTTCTAATCTTTGACTTTGTAGCCAAAACCAGTTAACTGATTCATTCGGAAGTGGTCGATAAACTCGTAAAAGTTGTTCAATGAGCTAACGAGTTTGTCAAAGCGAGTTATACAAAACTTTTCATTGTAGAAAGCTTCTTATTTACGCAATTTCAATCCATTTGTCCTTGAAGAGTTCGCAGATTTCATGAGTTTCGCCTTCGAATTTCCGCTCTCAACGTGGTTAATTGCGTCAAAACGATAATAGTCTTCGACGACTAACTTCTAAAACACAATACGCGCACCTGGTTATTGTGCAAATGGGATCATCAAGGATTATTACTCGAGAGGTCTTATTGTTCCGCTTGTAAACTTCGAAGATGGATCCACGCATTCACAAGGACAACCAACAGTTGGTCTGAAGTCAGAAAAACGGTTTTGGGTTTACGGTCGAGCGCCAAAATGACGGACATTTGAACGTGACTATAAACTCGATAATTGGGGAGGCAGTTGACTGTAAACGATACGACAGTGGGACAAAAACGATGTTTAGTTCTGAAGAACGGACTTTTGTTCGAAACCCACAGTTTAGTGACAACAATAGCCGTCGTTTTCGAAATATTTTGAGCGTGAAATTTTGCTTGGAACTAAGAAGTCGACCACTTGAAACAATCTGCTTATGAAAACAAACTTAAACACATTAGTCGTCATCCGTTTGCCTAATCTTCGAAACTTATCGAGCAAACGGTAAGCGAACTTCTCGAATGGAAACCGACAAACGCGGTGGTTGTAAATAAGAATCGGTGTGAACATTAAAAAGTCAATCTCGTCATTACAAAAGACTGTTGCAATAAGTTCGGAGGTCATCTGGAAACAATAAAAGTGGAAATTGGACGACTCCATAGCTTAGCACTCAATTGCCGAATCCGCTTTCATTTTGCCGATCCCGCCAAAGAATTCGCGGTCAAAAGGTCGAGACCGAAACGATAAAACGACAATTTTCGTGAGCACGTAAATCAATGACATAACTCCAGGAAGATCAGGTTCGTTGCTTTTGTGTTCATTAAATGAATCAAACAAAGTAAAATGCAAATGTACAGCTAATACCCTCCGTAGGTTGAACTCGTTTCGTTTGTCAACGTCGGCGACGATGAACCGGAAGGAACCAAATCAGCGGCGAGATTCTTTTGAATGATTCCCTTGTATTTTTCTTTGAACTGAAAACAAAGATAAGGTTTACATGGACTGAGAAGTCATTTACCCTTTGCTTGTAGTAAACTCCTCCATCGAACAACTCGCCAACGTCCGTTCTGATTCCAATTTTGGCGGCAATCAATTTTCGAACTCGAGCAGCAAACTCCTCGGATGATTCATTTTCACGCATCTGTTGGACGGGCAAATAGAAAACCTCATAAACAGAAGCCCACGAACTCAATTGACGCAAATAGTACTGAAAGTTTTTACGGTTTGTAGTTCGAAATTGTTGGCAACCTACCGTGCTGATCGTATCTTCAAACCAATACGAATCACCTGAAAGACAATCGTTGAGAGGTCTTGAGTCCAAAAACGTTGTTAATGTTCAACTCACCAAAGCGAGCATTTTGACTAAAAACATTCAGTTAACCGTGAACACAATTTTGAGCTAACCGAATAGCAATCGGATAGATGTTTATATCACGTTCAAAAACTGCCCGTCTGAATTGTAGAACTCCAATGTTGTTCGTGCAATAACCTTCCGGAAATAAGATAACAGGACCCGCAGCCTGGAATTGAATTAAAATCACCACAAAATTTGTTTTCTTACTTTTGCTCTTGCCAAAACCTCCTGCATGAATTGCTTTCGAGATTCAGCACTCGTTCGTTCCAACCAAACAGCATCACATAAGCGTTGAGCAAGAGTTTCGATGAGCCAAATAATACCATTATGCTGTTGGCCAGTAACCTAAAACGAACGTCTTAAGTTGTCATTGAAATCGATAACAAACCGTGTAAAGATAATCTCGATTCGGATCAACATCTGCGCAAATGACCATCAAATCATTGGGACTCAAGTGATTGGCCACGGTTATTCCCGGTCTTTGTGGTCGATTCTCGACATCTTTGTACTCAGCAACCAAACCCGTTCCAGCGGTATAAAGTCGACAGTAAATAACACCAATCCGTGTTTTCGTCGAGTCAGAAAATTCGATAACACAAGCAATCAAACACATAGAAATAACGAACAGGAAGGAGGAGGTGAAAAGAAGAACTCGAATTGGAAGAATAAACAGAAATCGAATGCACGTGGACAAAATCCACAGGATGCGAAGTCCCGGACGATTCTTAAGCAGACGCCTAAAACGTTCGGTGTAATAAAGCACAGGACATAAAAGTCGTGATCGTTCACGTACCAAAGTTGAAAGTTAAGACGATTTCGTTGATAAGCGGGAGCCAAATTGAAAACCGCTGTGAGTTGGTCCTAAAGCACAAAATAGAACAAGCAACTAAACAACACAAACCTGAACAATACACTCAACACCGGAACGAGCCAGTTCCAACGGCATGTCGAAGAGATTCGAGGAGAAATCTTCTCTTACTATTTCGAAGTTGGCTGGCGGTTTACCCTCAACGGGATGCAAGAACGAGTGTCGTTCATCGGCGTCGATTAAATCAGTCCACGGTACACGGTCGAAGTAACCGGGAGGGTACACCTAAAGACCAAACACTATATCTTCTATTTAACTAAATGGTTCCTACCGCTTCATATTGTTTTTGCAGCTGTTCAATCAGATACAAGTAGAAATGAGGGGCACGGCCCCACGATAACCCGCAAAAGATGAGGAAAACTGTGGTCGTGAAAATGAACAGTTGGAAGTAAAGGTAGAGACTGAGTAGAAACCAAAACATCACCGTTCGCTCTCCGCATCAACCCGCTCAAAACTGAAACCGGAGAATTTGATCACTAGTCAACTATCGCAATACTCTCCGACTAAGCCGCTTCATACGTTAACAATGCGAATTCAAGACAGAACACGAGCAGTTGGTTTCGTGCTTCTTATCATTCAACTTCTGTATCTCCGTCTCGAAATTTGATTGACGGAAATTTCCCAAAAAAACTTAAATCGAAATTGAAACAATTGCAAAGATAAAAATAATCTCCGTTTTCAAATTAAAGTTTTTATGTTGGAAAATAAGCTCAGAGTACGTCGGAAAGCAAAATGAGAAACAAAATGTTTTCTTTCTCGTTCAATTAAAAATTTCAACATTCGCTGATGACGATCCTTTTGGTTCACAGCGGCGACTGGAATCGAAGAACAACGTTGAGAAAAGCAGACGGACAACAAACCCGAGGACGAGTTGTTAGCGAGTGCCAAAAAATGGACTCGGGACCTTTCGGTCGCCGTCTGCTTTCCAACTGCTCGTCCGTTGTCCATCGAACTGCTGTCCAAAACGATCGACTGGAGTTTAGAACAGTTGAAGAAAACACGTGATTTCGGTACACTGCAAACTAAGGTAACAGTAAAAGGAAGGCTGAATGCTTTCACGAAACCAAACTACAAAGTTTTTTGCTATTGATGTTTATTGGGTTCGAATAGAATTAATCGTTGCAATAAAACAAGTGAGGTAAAACAGAAAAAACGTCCGATTATGGTTACCAATTGGAACGTTCGGTACGTTGCGGTCTGTGATTGTTGAGCGTTGATGAATCGCCATCCAAACTGTCGACGTCAATTCTCTAAAATTCTTTGACAGTTTACCGCTTTACTTTGCTATTTCGAACGTACGTGAGTAGAAAGCGGTTGAGAAGTTTGCATGGCATATAAGGTCTCGTGTACACAATTCATGATCTCTTGCCATTTTGTTCGCGTAAAGAAAAGCCTATATTCACTGAGCTCCGCTATCTGAAACACCAGAATCGATATTCCAAAGAGTATATTTAATGTTTACTGCTTTCAATTCGTCCAAATTTCTTGCTTGCATCACATGTATTTGTAATTGAGCATCATTTGAGATTAATTGCTTCCAACGACCTTAAACAAACACATTTACATCTTCACTTATCCTCTTACCGAGTTCCTGTTCAGTTAATCGCCTAAAGAAATGATTATACAACTGATTTCTAGTCATGTACATACCGGTTTCCAAAGCCACGTATTTTGTTGACACATTGAACCAAACGCTCGCGAAACTCTTTTTCCAACGGCAACTTCTGAATTGGAATCGAATATTCGCCTAAAATGTGTTTCCAGAGAATGTGTTCGTCAGATTACCTTCGATTGATGACTCCGATCGATCGTCTTCAACCATCTGTCCGGTCATCAACTTCTGTAGACGAGTCTCAGCTGATCTGTAGATTTCGGTAATCGAGCGAACGGGAGTCAAACAAGAACCCGGCGAAATCGGATCAACGTCGACATTATCAACGTTTGTTGAAGGCTTTCGATCCAAAGTGCTGTGACGATCTTGGGTTGTTTGACTCGTCGACTTTCTAACACGTGCATGATTAGAGGACGACTATCAAATATCGTTACCTTAGAACTTTTTCTCTCCATTCAGCATATGATTGAGGAGTTCGAGTGTTATTTCCGTCTTGTTCGTCGGTGTTTGACGATGAATTCCCATTTCGACGGAATGCTTCTTGGAATTGATGTTCAGGACCGAAATTAACATCTACGGCTCGTTCAATTTCCAAATTCAAACTTCCGGCTGAATACGGAGGCATAGGCGCCACATTTCTTTTACGATTCCTGAAATCGAATTTAATGGCCATGTAAATAAAGAGAGGTATGACATACTCAAAGTTTTTCTTTTTGAAACTCGAACCCAACAAGTAGCTTCCACTGATCGGTTTCGTATTCCACCACGGTCCATCTTCGTCCTGATTAGTAACTCCTGAAGCCAAACAATCACAACTGCTTTCTGTTTGTTCACGCACCTGGAGAGATACTCGACGGCGTTCCGCTTTCCGCTTGCATCGGATCATGTCTTCCTTTCCGTGCGCGTACTTGTCGATAACAAATGTAGAGAATAAGAAGAAAAACCAAAATCCCAACGATGACTAGCGCACTGAACAAAATTGCCAAAAGATTGTTCGATGCACGTGAAATGTTCGCCGAGCCCGTTATGTCGTCTCGATTGAAATTTTGCCCCAACAATAAGTCATTAGTGTCGTCATCTGTTTGTTGGTTTATTCCCGGAAAAGGCTGAGATCGTGTGTTGTCCGCAATGTTAGCACCGTTAAATAGAATTGGAGAAACGGTAGTTAAGTCGTTGGTCACCAAATTTCGATTCACATCGAATGACGGCGATACCTGAGGAAGTTGGAATTCGACAACTTCTGGACGACCTACAAATAAACTCTGCTCTCTGAAACTTAAGTGTCTAAACAGACCATAAGTGCATTTAAACGTAAAATGCAAGTCATCAGAAAGAATGACGCCTGGAAACTGTGCGATACGCAAAGTGTTTTGGAACTCGCCGGGTGCTGGCTACAAATCGAAAAGTTAAAAGTGATCAATCAATCGAAGCTACCATTTGAGTTCCACATTGGTCGTTAAAAACGGCGATTGTAACAACATAGTGCAGTTCACCGTTTCCTCTTAAACGACACTCAGAACGTCCACTGTCTCCGACGATAATCCAATCGGTGAAACGATTGTTAGTGAAATGTCGCCCGTCGAATTCCACTTGTACTACTATCGTATCTTTGCTGCATTGTGGAATTACTGAAGAAAAAAGAAGTTTTGGCTTATTGTGATATTAGGTTTACCTTTCACTTTTGATGTTGATGGACGAGATGGACGTTGAGAGTGAACGGTGCTTAGAAGGAACAAACTAACGATCAGGAAATGAGTAAGAAACATTCGGAACGCCACGCATTCGAGCTGCTGAAATCAGGCAATAGATTGATGGAAAGATCGGAAATCGTTCTTGTGACCGGTGGTTTTGGTCCACTGAACAGGCGGATATTCTCGATGTAGATTCACGATTTGGATGAGAACAGAAAGTCAAAAGAACGGATGGGTTTAGCAGAAACGATCAATAGGTTTACGTGATTTCTATTGGAAATGAAAAAAGGAATTTGCGCGTAAATCGGGTTAAAATGTTCGTTGGAATGGCGAAGTTAGAAGTGAAATTAATCGAAGCCAACGGAACGGTCCGTCGTGTGGCTTCGGCGGTTATGCGAAGAAAAGATAATTATGTTCTGGTCGTTCTTTCGCAGAAAGCATTCACTGTCTTTGGATTTGCGTGTGACCGTCTTCGACCGATCCAGCGAGTCAAAAAAACCTTCCGAATCCGCCGCTCTCAACTCCCCAGAGAGAATTCAAAGGTCGACCTGATCCTCACTAAAGCGTATAATCTGCGCGCCGCAGTCAGTCCGTCGATCGACCTCAGAAGGAAAAGAAATCCATCAACCGATTGGTCACCTTTGTCGTCAACGAGACCATTCGAGCGTCTTTAACGTTTCCGTCGAGCTTTCCGACGTGTTTCTACGGAAAAAGAAAAACAAAACTGTCGATAGATCGGAAGGTAATTTTGTGGCATGTGGACCATTGAACCGACTTTAGAGGTCAACTCTCTGGACATACCATTGATGCGAGAATACGCGCGCGTCTGCACAAACAACTCTCTCCCTCCAATTACCGGGATGTTTAGCCGGGGCAGTAGCCGACCGGATGCCGATTGAAAAAGCGGCAGAAGACCTTCGAAATGTTGAGGGCGAGAACTCGTTCTGTCTGTGAAGCTACTTCTCGCGCGTGTGTGAAAACGAGCGAATTGATGTGCAGATTTTGAAGCGGATTGGTTCACTTCTGTTCAAGCGAAATCAAACAGGAAACTGATGGTCAGATTAACAAGCAAATTGACAAACACAAAATGTGATTTCACAGATAGTTATAGCGTGTGGAGGACATTACGCAAAGTGTTTGCGTAATTACAGTTGGGTTTGACATTTCGGTCATAAAGGCGACGAATTCAACTTATCCGCGCAATAGATCGAAATACTCACCTTGCTTTTGTACACGAAAAGCTGCAATTCGGTTTCGCATCAACAACTTTGCAGGCGGAACGCGTCAAATTGCTTTTTGTGTGTTCAGGATGATGAACCTTCGGTTACTTCCAAGTCCGATGAGCATGTAACCGACAAACATAATCCGAACAACAGATTCATTTCGCATTTACAGACTATTAAATTTATGTTAATGCAATTGGAAGGCTTTTTAATTGAAATTATTCAAAGTTCGTAATCCACAAGAAACTCTTAAGTCTGCATTTGACAAGTTATTGCGTCATTAAACAACGATTAGAAGGCTCGTGATCGTCTTCTTTGGTATCCATGTTGGACGTGTCGATTTACATAAGACCGGATTTCCTTTTTAGCTTATGATTTTTTGGCTCGTTACAACTTGTATTCGCATTTGCGTAAATGGACCAAGATTTATACGCTTATGGAAGACCTTTTAGTTGGTTTCATCAACCTTTATATTCGACCAATCAATCTCAAACCCCCTGACAAATTACGGTACACGGCCATGGGTACGAAATTTGTTTTGCTATTAGTGTTTATGTTTGTGATTGCTATTCTTGATCCAACTAAAGCGAATGTGATTCAAATTGCTCACTTAAAACCAAACGATCCGAGTATCATGCACGAACCGCAAGTTTTGAACATGTGTGCTGATGATCTCAAAAACCGTTCTATTTTGCCGTCTGAAATTAGTTTTCGGTATGTTTTCTATCTGTATCATACAATTGTTTGTTCAGTATCATAACAATGGAATCATGCAACAGATTCAGTGGAGTCGAAAACGCTGCTTATTTGCACTACATGCGAAATGCAAGTGTTTACTTTGGTCCAGGATGCAATAACGGTACCTGATTAACGAAGAAAACTTATTTTCTGAGCTTAGAAATGCTTGTTATTGCAAGACTTGTATCACGTTGGAACGTACCGATTATCGCCCACTTGTCGGGAGACGATGCGCTTTCCGATCGAACTGTTTTCGACACTCTTGGATCGGTGGCTTTGACTTCGGCAACTGAAATGGCTCGAGCAACCTTGACGTTCCTGCGACTGTACGGTTGGAAACAAGTCGGATTGGTGAAAGCATCAGTCAACTTTGATCGTCTGAGTTTGCATTCGCTGAAAAATCTGCTGAAGGAAAATGGGATCGACATCAACATCGAGATCGAATTGGATCCGTACATGACTCCCGATGAAATCATCGCAACTGGAAAGTTGAAGCAACTGAGAAACAAAGCCAGAGGTAGGATCTTTGACTAAATGCTATCACCTGAAGCTCTTTAGTCATAATCGCCGAAATGGGAATGGACCTGCACACTGCTCGATCGTTCATGGTGGCTGTACATCGATCAGAGATGAAAACCAGTGATTTTGTTTACATCATTCCATGGCTTGCCCACGTAAGTTATTTTATCGTGTATGGCTTATTGATGTTGTATCAGATGCACGATCACTACCCGTGGGAGGCTTCGAACATCGAAAAAAACGAGGTCCGCGCAGCTTTCGAGAATACGATCGTTATCACTGCCCACGGATACGACAAGAAGTTCATCGAAGATTTTGAAAATCGATTTTCGAAGCTTACTGGAATCATTAGCAGTCACGTATGCCAGAAAATGAACACAATAAATGAATTCTTTATTTAGTATGCAACTCTTAGCTATTTAACACTCTATGATGCGCTCTTTCTTTATGGAATGGCAATTCGGGTATGTTTTTAAATCGAGTTATTACAAGTAATTTTAAAGGATGCATACGATGAAACAAGGAATACCAGTGTCTTTTTGAATGGGAGTATGGTGTGGAGAAAGATGACATCAAGACAATTTAGCGGTACAATCAACATATCATCAAATGTAAACTAGAATTTAGGTGTTTCTGGACAAGTGTTAATGAACGAGAAGGGAGTTCGTGTGCCTTCATATGCCACCTACCATATAATCAATGGGACAATGCGAATTGTGGTCGAGTTAACTGCGAGACTTGTGGCGAAAGCGAAATGCACCTTGACTGACACTGATTGTTCAGAACACATTGCTCATGAAGTTCTATCCAATTACTGGTCTTCGTATGATGGTGTTCTGCCCAATGACTTCCCCAAATGTGGGTTTGATGGATCACTTTGCGACTTGACTTACTTCTTTGTCGCTATTGGAGTTATAGTATTTTTAATGGTGATGATCCCAATGGCGTATTTCATTTATATCAAAGAGTAAGCAATAACGCTATGATATGCTAAATGAGACAGTTCAGAAGAGAAAGAAGTTTGAACGATATGACTTGGAGAATACCTCGAGATCAAGTTCGCTTGTTGGAAGATGCAACAAGCTCAATGGTCGTAGGTCTTAAAAGCATAATTTTGAACATGAGCATGAATTCAGAAGTCAGAAAGCATAATTGGAAAATCAATGATGAGTGGCTCGATCAGCAATTCCACGACATCAAAAGCCAACTCACGGCTGAGTGCTCGTCAAGCGGTGGTAAATGGAGTGAAATGCGCGTACAAACGCTATCAACAAACTCGCAATTTGACGTTTTCGAAGTCCGAGTTGGCACAATTAAAAGAAGTTTGATTATTTAAGTTCTTACATCCAATTAGCTCTTTTAGTTGAAATTGATTGAAAATGAGAACCTGAACAAATTTTACGGCATTTGTTTCAATCAAGAAAACGATTTCATCGTTCTGTGGTGTCTCTGTCAACGTGGGTCGCTTGAGGATGTTTTGTTCAACGACGAGTTGAAAATCAGTTACAATTTTCAAGTTTCATTTGCAAAAGATGTTGTTAAGGTAAGACAAAGTGTTTTGGCCCGAGCCAATTGCTTTTCCAAGGGAATCTACTTTCTTCATTCATCCCTAATCAAATGCCATGGCTTCTTGTGTCTGCAAAACTGCTTGGTTGATTCAAATTGGACTGTTCGTCTGACGAACATCTACACGGAGGAGATTATTTGTGACAAATTGCGACACAACGAAATCAAATACATAACAGCGATTCCCGAAGAAAAAGAAAGAGAAAAACGAGGGAGTAAGAAAGATCGTAAAAAGAAACAAGAAAGTACTACTGATCATGACAACTCGGACAACGAACAAGAGGCCGAAGCGAAACCACGAAATATGATGGAGCAAAGTGATGCTAACGCGGCGAAGAAATTCATTCAACAGGCACCTGAAGTTATTCGTGAACTAGTGAGCACTAAATTTTTGCCACCCGGAACTCAATCGGCAGATATCTATTCTCTCGGAATGGTCAGTTTAGTCTATTATTCTATTTGACAACAGAGTTGATTTAGGTCATTTATCAGATACTATTCAAAGTTGAGCCGTTTCATGAACGAAACATGTCGATTAACAGTAAGCTTATCTGTCTGTATGGTATGTCATTTATTTTACAGAATTGATGGAAAAGATTGCGCTTGCTAATGATGAAGATCAAATTCTACGTCCGGTCATTCCGAGTCAGCCACGTACATCAAACGAAGAGCAGTACAATTTGCAGTTGTTATCAGCTATCGAAGCTTGTTGGCTCGAAATACCCGAAATGCGTCCAAATATAAAGAGGCTTAAAGCGATCATTAACGCCAACTTAAAATCCAAGTTGTCGAACAAAACAATAACAAGAATAATAATTCGTTTTCAGAGGAAATGGCTCACTAGTCGATCAAATGATGAAAATGATGGAGGATGTAAACACGCGACACGTAAACGAACTGATCGGTATTTTCAGTACACGACGAACTTGGAGCAGCTCGTCAAAGATCGGACGGCAATGTTAGAAGATGCTCAGCAGCAGGCGGATCGACTCTTGAAGAACATGCTTCCCGCGTAAGACTTGAGATTCGATAATCCGAACAAACGTTTCAGATCGATTGCCGAGGACTTGAAGGTCGGCAAACCGGTGATCCCGCAGTTGTATCAGAACGCTACGGTCCTTTTTTCGGATATTCGCGGCTTCACACGCATCTCTTCGACCTCGACTCCACTGCAGATTGTCACGTTCCTCAACGACATGTTCTCGGGATTCGATGCCATTATCGCCAAACACGACGCTTACAAAGTCGAGACGGTCAGTTACCGACTGAGAGTTTTGACACGAACTTGTAGATCGGAGATGCGTACATGATTGTCAGTGGTGTGCCAAAGGAGAATGGCAACGCTCACGTGATGCACATTTCTGAAATCGCTCTGAAAATGAGAACCGTGAGTTGTATTTGCGACCAATCGATTGGTCTGTTTAGTTTGTTTCGAACTTCAAACTGGCTCATAAGCCCGAGGAAGTGATGATGGTGCGCATCGGATTCCACAGCGGCAGTGTTGCTGCTGGAGTTGTAGGATTGGCTGCTCCTCGCTACTGTCTTTTCGGGTGAGTCGGTGTCGTGTTTGTTGGAGACTGGTCGTTTCAGAGACACCGTCAATATGGCCAGCAGAATGGAGGTAAGGATCTCATGAATTGAATGTTTATGAACAACGCTAACTTAACAAACTTTTGTAGTCGACGGGAATAGCAAACAAGATTCAGGTAAGTTGAGAGATTAGTTCATATGAAATTGGTGGTTTAGATTAGTGAAAACGCCTACAACTTGATCCGCTGCTTTTACATCAATAACTACGTTGTTGTTGAGCGTGGTACTGTTGAAGTTAAGGGAAAAGGCTCTTGCACGACTTGGTTGTTAGAAGGCAAAAAACGTTGATCAATTGCAAAGAACATTTTTATGGCTTTATGGAACATTCTTACTATCATTGCGTAACAAAACTAGTTTATATCTAACATGATCATCTGATCGCTCTGTCGTTTGATAAAGAACAAATAAACTTCAAGATTGCATTAAACCACAACAATCAATTGACTGATACCTTACAAGTCGCCTAAAAAGGCCGATTGAAGAACAAACAAAAGCGAGGAAGGTTAATTAACTTGTGTTAACAAAACTCAAAATCTAGGCTTGGTTGGAAGACATGAACAAAATAAAGCAATTTCCGTGTATACAATCAAGATGTCAGTATGAATTCAATTAATCGAATGTGATCGTCTTCGTACTCGTCCACACTTGGATTCTGAAGTTTAATGTTACTGTAAGAAATTGTTAACAAACACTTTTTCCTTTGACATTTTTGTTCGTGTTTACGTAAAATTATGTTTAAAAGGTATAACATTTGTTCGAAGTATCAGAGAAGCTTCAATAATGCTAAAGGTTCTAGTGATTCATTAATTTAAAAAGCAAAGTTAGGTTTTTGTTCATTAATCGCCTGTTGGCACAATGAGAATCACGCGGTCAATGAAGACGAAAATCCGGAAGCGGGTGGCCGTCGATTAGGCGTCAACGCTAATCGGCTGTTTCCTGGAGATATCAAAAGTTAACTATGTCCACAATATACGAGACCGTATTTCAGCATTAGATCGACTAGCAACTTCAGCCTAAAGTCATTTCGTAATGTTGTAGCCATGAAGTTGTTGATATATTTGAACCTTCTAGTTGCTGCTTACGGCAATGTCGTTCGTATTGCGCATTTGCAACCCAACGGTAAGCAAGAAGTTAAAGTTTGGTACGAAATTCGTTTCAGATCCAACAATAAGACACGAACCGCATGTTCTTAAAATGTGTGCCAACGATCTCACGAAAAAGATGATCCTACCACCTGAAATCAAACTACAGTAAGTTGACAGTAAACTGAAGTGGCGAGTTCAAACGCGAAGAATTCATTGGTCATTTACGCTTAAACAGCTATACGAGTGGACCGATACTAAGATCGAACAAAAAGATAAAATGGCCGAAATAAGTTCGCTATAGGTTCGAAGACTAATTCCATTAGTTTTGTGTCTTAGAAGTCTTAGTGATTTCACTCATCGCTGGAGTCTTTGCAATAGCAACTCAATACTGAGATGAAGGAAGCCAAATTGGGTTCACTGTTCTATCCAACAACATATCCTTTATTTATGCTAAATCAAAAATAAATTTACTATATATTGGGTTGTTACTAAAGTTTTGTCTGATTGCGTCATGAGTGACCTAAATTAGGAATGAAAGAAATTGACCGGTCGGTTGGAAGTGTGTGAACGAAGTTCGGTTGTTAAGCTGCCTACTGTCCTAAGTATGATTTTCGTTGTAGATTAGAATTCATTCATTAAAAATACTCGCCATTTGAGTTGATAGTTCGGCGCCACCGTCCGGGCAATTGAGTGATTCCGCGCGTGTAGAAGGATCGATGACGGGAGGCGAAGAACGAGTTGAGGCACCGGCGGAGATGATCGACGTCGTTGAATCGGCGTCCTCGTATCCACGTCTTTAGCGAACGGAAGAGATGGTAGTCCGTTGGCGAAAGGTCCGGAGAGTACGGCGGGTGCTCGATGGCCGTCCAACCCAAAGTCCTCAGGTGCTGTTGAGTTCTTCGGGCGGTGTGCGGTCGCGCGTTGTCCTGGAGCAGTAGAACGTCGTGGCGATGACGAAGGGCGGCGGCGACTCGATCCATTTGGGCACAGTACAGTTCCGAAGTGATCGTCTGCCCGCGGTCCAACAACTCCCAGTGCACAACACCTAACCGATTCCACCAAACAGAAAGCATAACTTTTGTTTGGAAAAGATTCGGCCGGGGTGTACCACCCGGTCGCTGATTGGGACGCAACCATTGCCCACGGCGATATGGATTGTCAAGTTGGACCCATGTTTCGTCGCAGGTTAGGAGCCGGTGAAGGAACGGGTTGGCACGTTGCTGCTGGAGGAGATTTTCGGCAGCCCGGACTCGCCGTTGCTTCTGCAGGTCCGTCAACTCGTGGGGTACCCACCGTCCTCGTCGATGCCGGAGACCTAAACGAGAATAACCATTAGTGATTGTAGACATAAAGAATTGCTTGCCCGCTCGTCTTAATGTTCTCCAAACGGTTACATGGCAACAACCATTGGCCAATTCGCGAGTTGATTGCGCAGATCGATTGGACACAGCGTTGAGAATCGTCGGTTGATGAACCGTTGGCGGACGTCCTGCTCGTGGTTGATCGGCCAAATCCTCGAGTCCATCGTCGAACTTTTTGAACCATCGACATGCCGTCCTCTCGGTGGTCGTTCGCGTTCCATGTGCCAAGTTGATGATGGCGGCGGCTTTGGCGGGCGAGTGATGGAGACGATATTCGTTGAGAAGCAGAAGTCGCACTTGTTCACGAGTGAGGCCCATTTGACGAAATTAGTCAAGGAAACAGGAGTAGCGATGTCGAGAAACAGCAGATCCAATAAATCAAATTTGACACTTCGTTTAATTTCCAATCGACCGGTCAATTTCTTTCGTTCCAATTTTAGAAAATGCATTGCGCAATCAGACAAAACTTTAGTAACAACCCAATACTTAAGGCTTAAACAGAAGCAAAAGGTTTAAGTTGGTGTAAATATTCAAATACTGTAGTACCTAATCTCGACATACTTTGTTGATAACCAAAAATCTTGCTATACTTAAAATTCTTTTCGAACGTTTTAGAATTTATACGATGGAATCATGCAACAGATTCAGTGGAGTCGAAAACGCTGCTTATTTGCACTACATGCGAAATGCAAGTGTTTACTTTGGTCCAGGATGCAATAACGGTACCTGATTAACGAAGAAAACTTATTTTCTGAGCTTAGAAATGCTTGTTATTGCAAGACTTGTATCACGTTGGAACGTACCGATTATCGCCCACTTGTCGGGAGACGATGCGCTTTCCGATCGAACTGTTTTCGACACTCTTGGATCGGTGGCTTTGACTTCGGCAACTGAAATGGCTCGAGCAACCTTGACGTTCCTGCGACTGTACGGTTGGAAACAAGTCGGATTGGTGAAAGCATCAGTCAACTTTGATCGTCTGAGTTTGCATTCGCTGAAAAATCTGCTGAAGGAAAATGGGATCGACATCAACATCGAGATCGAATTGGATCCGTACATGACTCCCGATGAAATCATCGCAACTGGAAAGTTGAAGCAACTGAGAAACAAAGCCAGAGGTAGGATCTTTGACTAAATGCTATCACCTGAAGCTCTTTAGTCATAATCGCCGAAATGGGAATGGACCTGCACACTGCTCGATCGTTCATGGTGGCTGTACATCGATCAGAGATGAAAACCAGTGATTTTGTTTACATCATTCCATGGCTTGCCCACGTAAGTTATTTTATCGTGTATGGCTTATTGATGTTGTATCAGATGCACGATCACTACCCGTGGGAGGCTTCGAACATCGAAAAAAACGAGGTCCGCGCAGCTTTCGAAGACTCAATTGTTATCACGGCTCATGGATATGACCGCAAGTTTGTTGAAGATTTTGAAGCACGATTTTCCCAAGTTACTGGAATCATCAGCAGTTACGTAAGTGAACATTTAATAGTAAAAAATTGACAACTTTTAGTATGCAACATTGTCCTATGCTGCGCTTTACGGTAATTCGTTTTCAACATATTCTCACGGTTTTTGTTGCAGATGCGTTATATTTATATGGATTGGCGCTACGTGATGCGTACGACGAAGTTCGTAATCAAAGTGTTTATTTGAACGGTTCGTTGATTTGGAAGAAGATGACTGGACGACAATTTCGTGGTGAGTGGAAAGATTGTTTCGAAAGTGATTTGGAGTTTAGGAGCAACAGGTCAAGTGCTTATGAACAATAAAGCCGTCAGAGTGCCCTCGTACGCGACGTATTACATTAAAAACGGAACTACTCGCATTGTCGTGGAACTAACCGCAAAACTTACTGAGAAACATAAGTGTCTTGTGTTAAAACATGATTGTTCAGAGCATGTTGCTCATGAAGTTATGCCTCATTACTGGTCGTCATACGATGGAATGATGCCGTTCGTTGACAATACCTTTCACATCAATACTTTAATTTCAGTCCATCCACTCCGAAATGTGGATTCGATGGATCTCTTTGCGACTACACAGTCATTTTCATTTTATGCGGAATAATTGCGTTTATCGCTGTTTGTATACCATTTGGATGGTTTTTGTACAAAAAGGAGTAAGAAAAGAAGATCATTGCTATGTCAATTAATACACTTGTAGGCAAGAAAGAAGTTTGCACATGATGACTTGGCGTATTTCGAGAGAACAAGTACGTTTACTGGACGCGCACAGCAGTGTAAGTGAATATACGATTCGTTTGATTTAAACTATTAAGCGCTCCGAATCATCAATTGGTCGTTCGACCCTAAGCGGATCCGGTGGCAGTCTTGGATCACGGATTAACACTCGGCTAAGTGCAAAACAAGCGATCGCCAATGGTGTACGTTGTTCCTACAAACGATATCAACAAACCAGAAATCTGACTTTTAATAAGGTCGATTTGGCACGCTTAAAAGAGGTTGAAGTTGACATAGAACTGATAATTAGTTATTTAGTTGAAACTGATTGAGAACGAGAATCTGAACAAGTTCTACGGAATGTGTTTCAATCAGGTGCCACAAGAACCAATGAAAGTAAAGACAAGTTTGGTTTCAGCAAAACGAAGTGCTTGTTTTGTGGTTGCTTTGTCAAAGAGGCTCTTTGGAGGACGTACTTTTCAATGAGGAGCTTAAGATCAGTCGAAATTTTCAAATCTCATTCGCAAAAGACGTTGTCAAGGTAATCACATTGAAATAATATCAAATATAATGCAACTTTAGGGTCTTTTATTTATTCACAATTCGACTATCAAATGCCACGGAATGTTGTGTTTGCAGAACTGTTTGGTGGATTCAAATTGGACGGTAAAGTTGACCAACTTTGTGACGGAAGAGATCATTGCCGATAAGTTGCGTCATAACGAGCTGAAACTGATGATCATAAGAAATCAAGATACCATTCCAAAGAAGAAAAACAAAGAAAACGGCAGAGCAGGAAAAGATGGCGATGAAGTGGAAGAATCGAGTGAATCTGAAGAAGATGCCGAATCAAAGGCTCAACATCTTCGGGCAATGTCCAAGAAATATATTCAACTGGCCCCTGAAATTATTCGTGAGATTATCACGACCAAAGTCATTCCGCCGGGAACCCCTGCTGCCGATATCTATTCGCTTGGAATGATCTTGTTTCAAATACTTTTCAAAATGGAACCATTTTACGAACGAAATCAATCGCCAAATAGCAAGTTGAAACTTGAACACGCTCAACTTTAACCGTTTCTAGAAATAATGGAGATTATTGCTTTGGCCAATGGCGACGATCAAATCATTCGACCATCGTTTCCAAATCAACAGACGATGAAGAGCGATGAAGCCTATAGTTTACAATTACTTTCGGCTATTGAAGCCTGCTGGTTGGAGATTCCGGAGATGCGTCCAAACATCAAACGAATCAAAACGATAGTCAACGGAAATTTGAAATCAACGTAAGCAGCATGTAAAATATCTATGATTTAGCAAATTTATAGAGCAAGTGGAACATTGGTCGATCAAATGATGAAAATGATGGAGGATGTAAACACGCGACACGTAAACGAACTGATCGGTATTTTCAGTACACGACGAACTTGGAGCAGCTCGTCAAAGATCGGACGGCAATGTTAGAAGATGCTCAGCAGCAGGCGGATCGACTCTTGAAGAACATGCTTCCCGCGTAAGACTTGAGATTCGATAATCCGAACAAACGTTTCAGATCGATTGCCGAGGACTTGAAGGTCGGCAAACCGGTGATCCCGCAGTTGTATCAGAACGCTACGGTCCTTTTTTCGGATATTCGCGGCTTCACACGCATCTCTTCGACCTCGACTCCACTGCAGATTGTCACGTTCCTCAACGACATGTTCTCGGGATTCGATGCCATTATCGCCAAACACGACGCTTACAAAGTCGAGACGGTCAGTTACCGACTGAGAGTTTTGACACGAACTTGTAGATCGGAGATGCGTACATGATTGTCAGTGGTGTGCCAAAGGAGAATGGCAACGCTCACGTGATGCACATTTCTGAAATCGCTCTGAAAATGAGAACCGTGAGTTGTATTTGCGACCAATCGATTGGTCTGTTTAGTTTGTTTCGAACTTCAAACTGGCTCATAAGCCCGAGGAAGTGATGATGGTGCGCATCGGATTCCACAGCGGCAGTGTTGCTGCTGGAGTTGTAGGATTGGCTGCTCCTCGCTACTGTCTTTTCGGGTGAGTCGGTGTCGTGTTTGTTGGAGACTGGTCGTTTCAGAGACACCGTCAATATGGCCAGCAGAATGGAGGTAAGGATCTCATGAATTGAATGTTCTTGAATAAACATTTTTAGAGTTCTGGAATGCCAAACAAGATACAGGTAAGTTTAAGGGACAAGATCATGGGAAATTCGCTTTTTCAGATCAGTGAAAATGCCTACAATCTAATCCGATGCTTCTACCAATACTTCACGGTTGTGGAAAGAGGTCAAGTTGAAATTAAAGGCAAAGGTTCATGCACGACTTTTTTCCTGGAAGGAAAAGAGAGCTTATATCGCAAGAAGTGAAGGAAATTTCTACAAATGAATGAATGTCCAATGTTTTTAACGTCTTTACTGTAATTTTTGCTCTTCCATCTTAGTCTTCTCTGTAATATTTGTGCACTTTTATGAAATTAGTGGATATTCTTGACTAATAAACTCGTAGTATTCGGTTAGATTTCTTGTCTCGTTGCACATCTTTGATTCGAAAATGCAAATCGAGACGTGCGTCAAGATGTTCGTTTAGTTAGAGATGTTTTGACAAGCCAGAACGGTCAAAATGGTTATCGGGCGTGTCAATCAAAAGCCTAAAAAGTGTAAGACGATGCAGGCGGATACCCCAAGACGATCGTTTTGTCGGCAAAACGCGTGAATTCGAAATATTCAAGTGACTGAAATAAGACGAGCAGGATCTTTGTTTGATTCAAAAGTTTTGTTATTCCATAAACTTAAAGTTTTTTTCGTTGGAAGTAGCAGCTGAAAACTCAAAATGCGTAGTCGATTTCACACCTAATAAAAAGTTGGAAGACGCGTCATGAATGAGATTAATGAGCTTGGTCGGAAAATGCCCGAGTTTCTTTGCAACACACTCGTCGTTCTCAACGTGCCCGTGCGCTTTATTGTTTTTTACCTCTTGCCATTACAACCCGAAAAGACTGGTGGTCTCAAGTTCTGTTTTCGAATGGTATGTTGCGTTTCGATGAGACAGGAATGTCCGCTTTCATCAGAAACCGATTTGCATTCGATTACTCTCTTGTGTGGTTAGTTGTAACGTCAACTTTACTTACTGACGACGAGAATTCGTAGTCATCCACGGTCCGTCGTTGCCCATTCGAGTTGATTGACTTTCAAGCAATTGGCTAAATTGTGCTCCATCAGGCTTTTCCACGACTCTAAGCGCATTACGACAAGAAAGTTCGTCGACTTCGAGGCTTGTATACGAAATTTGCTGCTCGAATTTTGAAGGTCGCGCTTTGTCATATTCGTTATTCAGTCGGTTCGTACGCGACTGTCGCGTTGTGTGAACCGTAACGTAAAAATGACTCGGGAACCGCGTTGAAATTTGATCTCGTTCAAACTGCATGAAAATTTGTTTTGCATAGACGTGAATGGCAAAACGGGCGGGACTGTCAAATTCGGAGTGGTGAAATTTCAAGTCCAAGCAATTTGTTCAAGTCCGAAGCGGTTCTTTTCATCCCTCTTTTGGCCTTCGACCCGTGGCCAACTTGCTTGCGGCATTCAATGAAAAACTCGTCGGGTTTTTAGGTATTCATGAATCGCGCGTATTCGGGATTGAGAAGCGGCTGCGTGTCCACTCACTCTGTTGGTCCACTTTCTTTACATCAAGAGACGCGTGTTCTCGCCTTCTTGAAGACACGCAATGAGTGAATACTTTTGCCAAAAAAGTTTATTCTCATATAACAATGTTGCTGAATCTCTTTCCCGGATAAGAAGTTGGAAGGCTACGGAACGTGGATTTGTCCGATCGATCAATTAGATTTCCGCATCAAACAAAACGCGAAAATTTGCGCAACTTCTCATAGTCGTCTCCTTTTCCGGGTCTGTGGTTCGTGGCCACTCGTTTGTTTTCGTAATGAACGTCGACCGCTTTATTTGCTAATCATCATCTTTCCGCCTCGTTGACTCCAATTGGTCATTTGAAGTTCAATTAGCGGAGCGTTTGTTTTGACATTTGCAGCGGATTACGTCGCTTCTTGAGCCGCTTTCCGCTGCAATTTCCGCTTTCTCACTTATCGCCCACTCGCAACGCTGTCAATTGACCTCATTCCCCTCAAGGCTGTGAAACGACGTCGTAAATCGGTTCGTATGTTCTGTATTTATTGCAAAAACAGACGACTAGTGATCGTCGAATCATCGATTTCCGTGACCTTAGCGAATCTGGAGTCAACATCGAGTATTATGAGTTGAAAGCACATGTTGTGGATCGATGAGCATTGAATTTTAATGCGCTTTCCTTAAGCCGACAAGTTTTCGTTGCTTCTCCCAACCGCAATTCACAGATTTGCTAACACGCGCGATTGACTTTCATGCGCCTCTTCAGAACTCGAATGGCGAAACGAGAGTTCTTCGACGTTCACTAAACGCACGTATTGTGTAATGAATGAACGCGAATTGATAAGCCGATGGCCGTGAGCGGTTTCTGCGCGAAAAAAAGCGTGTAGCGGTAAATCTTCTTAATTTTTCCGTACATTTTCTTGCACGTTTGTTTCAATTGCGCGACCGGAAACCGCGCAATTTGTTTCTTTACAAACTTCGATTGCCTTCTAACTTCCGTTCCAGCAGCAAATCGCCCGTCTTTCCGCCTGAACGGCGTCTGATGAGCTGATGGCCGTTTGCTAATTCTGGCCCCAATTTGGCGCTCTTCTTGTCGTTTCGTTCTTCTGCGAAAACCAACAGACTGAAAAGGAGCTCTCTTGTATTCCGAAACAGTCAATAGCCACTCATCCATCATTTCCCTTGGCCAGTCCACAGTTTGAGATCCACCGTCTTCAATACGCCAGCTCGGGGCTGTCGCGTGGGAGTTGCAATCTTCGGGCTTTTGTTTCGTGACATTTGTCGGTAATTCGCGAGAATTCGAACGTTCAATTTGGTGCGTGAGTCATTGGATGTGAAAGAATGGCGACAGCTCGTGTTCGACATTAATGGTTTCAAATTTCGTTGCAATTTAGTTGCCGTTTGTAATCCGTGGAACGATCCATTGAATGCTCCCCGCTCGACGGGGCTTCAGCCCTCGATTATCCCGTTTTACTGTCGGTAAGTATCGATTTTCACTTTTCGTATCGACCGTAAACAACGCGGCCTATCGTCAACGTTTATGCGACAAAGATTTACAACCACACGTTTACAGGCAGATCAAACCCAAAACTCCGCGTTTTGGATTAACGGTCCTCATCGTTGCGAACCGAAGACTCGTTTCTACCCAAGCCTCCTCAAATCACCGGATTTGTTCAACAAATCCCTTTTTCACAGATACCTTGGGTGGGTCTTCGTGTTGGTCCATTTACCGACCCCAAATTACGTGCAATATGATGCCCACACGTCTTCTCCGAAAATGTAAGTTCGACAGTTGATCGTTGGTACGAATTCGATTTGCATTCTGTTTACAAGTTCGCTTCTAACTGTCGGGTATCAAATGCAAATCCGATGGCAGCTGGTCGGTTTTAATCCGATTTGCAGCGGTTTTTATCCGCACAACCATTCCGTTAGTTCTATTGCATCACATCGATTTTCGGTGTGAAAATATCATTTGGTTTGTATTCGCAAAGTGCTGTGGTGCTCTATTGTTGTTTATTTTGTCGAAGTTTGATTGTCGGCCGAACCATTGCGGCCAACCAAAAGACGAATCGGAAATGCGGTCGTCGACTTTGAATGTTGACGTTGGTGAGTGTGATGACAAATCGATAGGCTGCGTTTCTTCCGTTTGTATTTGCTTTTGGAGGTCCAAATTCTTCCGACTGATAACTATGATTCGGATCTCGTGGTTGGTCACGATCGTTGATAAGCGGCGGCCAAGTGGTCCGCATTTTCGGACGTTTGTTTTTTGTTGGCTGATTAATGTGTTCGAGAAGCCGAAGTCCCGACATTGTTTTCGGACTTTGAACGCGATGGCGGCCCGCAAAAAACAAAAATTCCATTGGTTGAAGATTAAAAACCTTTGGGTCGGAGCCATTTGTTGCGTACCGTACGATTGACAGGACGCAAAGATTTGGAACTTGTGATGAATTTATTTCCCGCGTCTAAAAAATTGTACGACGGAAAGTTTCCACAAAATTCCGAAGTATGTTTATTGCACTCCGGAGACTGTTGGACGCCGCAAGTTCCTTCTTTCTCTTATGGCGACGAAACATTGCGGAGCGGAAGTCGAGGGCTATGAATGGCGACTACGAGAAGTCCGATTAGAAGTTTGCTTTGATTAGGAGATGGACGAGGGTGACGACAAGAACTTTGTGGTCGGTCTTTTGTCATTGACGGCCATAAGTTTTGCACGTTGCCAACAACAAAGACGACAAGTTCATTGAATTGGTTGGCGCGTTTGCTTTCGAACAAAAAACGGAGTGAATTCGTGATTAGTACAATTGAAAGAGTTTTGAGTCTCTTGGTTTTCTGCGCTAACCGTCGGTCATCGACTAATTTCGTCGTGTGATTTCAAGTTGTGTAAACGGGCGTGTTCATTTGTTGACCTGTTTCGTCGATTGGGCTGCGCGTCCGTTTGATTTTATCAGTTCGGACGCTAACGAAAAGCGGACATTGAAAGGAACCGAAGTTACGCCATAACGCTTCAGGCAAAGTCTTTCTGTTGACCATCTTCCTCACCTTTTGCCATGAGTGACAAGCACGATTTACGGCTTTTTGAAAATGGCATTAGAGCGTATGAAGGCGGAAACTCTTCATCGGGCCACAAAACTTCTGTTGAAGTCGGAGATTACTGTAAAGCCTATTGACGAATGGCTTAAGTTTGTCAGTTCCTGCGTAGACGATTGTTGAGCAACAATTGTGCTTTTGATATTTGAATTGAAAGACACAAGTGATCTGCTTGTTTATGCAACGAGTGCTCTTCTTTCGCTTACGCCGCCAATGCCCATTACACGCTTCCAAATTGACCATCTACGTAAATTGACTTGCTTCTTATGAAGAGCAAAGGCAGAGGTGTTGTGGCCCAGGTCAAGTAGATGGCAAAGTCGAAGTCTTCTTTTGTTCGGCAACTCAAAGACATCGTTCATTTGTCGGCATGTGACGCTTATAACCAACTTTGACCACCACTTGTTCGCACTAATCCATGACGAATCGTTCGCTTTGTCTTTTAATTACCGCGCGTGATGTTGCGACGGTCAGAATTCGCGAATTTCCATCACACTTCGCCAACTCACTTCATGATGAACGACCTTCAGCGGCAAAGCCGAAAAAATCGCTGTCCGATTAGCCGTTCACTTTTTCACTCACAATTTTCTCTCTCGGGAATTGAACGTAATTTTGCACACTGATGGCTACGTGCCGCTTAAGGGCGGAATCCGTTGGAAGCCAAAACCGACGTGGCGTTTGGTGTTGGATTGCAAAAGATGGGAATCTGCTTCTCGTGTAAACAATTCGCTTTGCATTTTCAACCAAACGGAATTGATTGACATTTTTGATTAACTGCGATGTGTTTGGCCGTTGATTGTAAACAGAACGTTCGGTTTATTTTTTGTTCCCCGAATCATAACTCTCGCGTCTGTGACGTGCGTGCAGATCGCAGCCAATTTTTGTGCGCATTACGTAAATCCAAAAGACGTGGTGCTCAAAGGCGTTTCGAGAGGTTTGGAATTCTGAGGGTCGACCTCCGACCAAATGAAATTCCCGCGGTAAACTGCGTGTGTTATTTCCCTCAACATGCGCAAGTTTCCTTCGCTTGCGGTTGCTTTTGTTGTTTTGAGATGCGCGAAACCCTCCGGTGGTCATTGACCGCTGGTGGTTTTGTCCATCGACTACATCAATCGACTACCGAAAGTGTTTTGGGAGAGATCCGATCTGTTTAGCGGATCATCCCGTTCCCAGGTCTTTTGTTGGTTAGAAGTCGAGTTTCCCATACGGTCGACATGCGTTCAATTGGGAGCTCGATAGGTCTAATGTGGGCGAGTGAATCGATTAGTGTCTTAAGTCGATTTGGACACGTGCTGAACACACTTCCAATTTACACGCCGACTGAAAGCGGTGGCCTCTAATGGCCAGAGGGCTTTTAAATTGAAGACGTTAATTTGGTTTCGTGGATTGCGCAAATCTGCGCTGAATGTAAAAGACAACGTGGATGGTTACTTCGCGTTGTCATTAGCCGTTTTGGCGCTCAAAATTTCGTCAAAATCCGATCTCGCGCACTTTCCGTTTTCTTTCCCGAATTACATTCGACGGTCTTGTCGCTAATAAGTCGAGTTCGTTTGGTTGGTGTGCTTCCGGACGCAATCCTCGAGTTTGGCGCGCCAATGCCCAGTTCTGGCATTTGCAGTTGCCCATACGATGTTGTTAAGAAACGACGAGAAATGGTAACTCAATTTGCGAGTTGCCGTCGAAATGGGGCGGAGAAGAACGAACCATCGGATTTCGAAGTCGAGTTGCCGCTACGAAAGTTTTGCCATTCACGTCGTGCGCGGAATTCGGACAAGTCTCCATGTAGAAGTTGAAATGACTACTCACGCTTATCGTTTAGCCATCGCGACAAGTCCACGACTTTGTCGGTTTTGTCGTCCCCCAGCGTCTCATTCGAATTGCGCTTCAAACCGTGCGCCATTCACGACCATCTTCTCCATCACTTTCCTTCATTCCAATGGCACAATAAACATCGATTTTCGTTCTTTTAACTCATTATTCTTTCACTCTTTCCGTTCAATTCATTCGAACAAAACAATCGCGGCTTTCACCAAAACGCGCCTCCCAAATTGCTTTGTCGTTGCGAAGCGTCTTTTGCTTCTGTACAACTGCAGTCAATTCTTTTATCGATTTTGTTTTCAGTTTCCAAGAGAAGAAGACCGATAGCACGACGTGCAGAGTTTGTCAAGGCGTTTGCTGAAGAAGACGAGGACGAAGATCTCCAGTTGTGCGATTTTACGGTCCCAATTTCCTCAACGTTCAACCAACCGCCACCGAAACCGCGCTCCCGAAACATCATGCAACGACTTCAACATTGGTTGGGCGATCATTTGCCGGGAAGAAAGCGTAGAGATAGTCGACGCAGTGACTCCGAAACTCGTCAACCGATTTCAATTACCGGACCTTTGGGATCGAGTACGACACGTCGAGAACCACGTATGTTCGGGAATTTGGACGGTATTTCCTCTTTGCCAATTGCTGAAGGCGGCGAATTGAGACGACGTGCAATTCAAACAAATCCGTGGTTTCCGTTGCCGTCTTCCGATTCTTCACGCATCGCACGAACATCCGATTTGCTTGATGCTTCGTATTCGTCGTCTTTGTCTCAATTAGCTCGTGATGAATCGTTGCGAATCAACACTCTCGCCGGTTCCTACACTTCCTCTGGTTATGCCAGTCAGGACTCGAGGTATGTTACGAAATGGAATTCTTTTGCTTGACGGGAGACAAAAAATTCAATTACGCGTCCACTTCATTTTTTCGTTTTCAGTCCCGAATGTTCTGTGCATACACCACCATGGCAATTGCCTTCAGCTCAGCTCGTAAGTGCTGGTCGTTTGATCGACAAAGCAGTGGAATGTCGAAGTCTGGATTTGGATGCCGAAATGGAGGAGCTCGATCAACACATTTATCATAAGCTGGACAGTACGCTCCTACATCGTTTGAGTGCCGCTAATGAAGAATTGGATTCCTGTTTTTCGTCGGACTCAAACGCTGTCATTTGTACTGCGTCGTCATCTGCAGACTCATCGCGTGCCGAATCGCCGATTTACGCAATTCCCTATTGTTCTTCGGCTGATGAAAGTCGTTGTGCGTCGATTGAGTACGTGGACGATTCCGATGGCTACATAGAGTTGACTCGTCGTTGTCGTCCTGAACCGCCGACGCATGAGCCGACTCCAAAATTTGAATACGAGAACGGTTATGCGTGTGTTCGTCGTCCACCGTCTCCAAAATTCCACGCTCCACCGCCACCTTCGTATTCCGTTCCCCATCAGCGTTCATGTTTGGACTTGTTGGATGAGCAGATTGCTGAATTGAAGGTAAAGATAAACAAAAGAAGTTGGCAATAACACTAAGAGCTTGCAGATGAAAACCGAAGCTGTCAGTCGATTGGTTGAGACGGCAAAAGAACGTCGGGAATTACGTGATTGTGCTCGTTTGATGTGTTTGGATCAAATCGATCGATTGAGAAACATGCGATTTTTCGTTGAGCATGGTTTTGAATTGCAGATCTAAGATAATTGTCTTCATTTATTGTAGAAATTCATTTATTTCCAAGAACTTTAATTGAATAAAATTTTGAAATGATTGATGATGGCAAATGATTCGGAGGTACTAATAGAGATATTGAAAGGGAGTGAAAGACAAACGGAAAATGAGATTTCGTATTCAGTTAACTATTCAGTGTAAGTAGTGCCAAACGTTTCTCAGCATTGGAAGGTGGTTGAGCTCGTGGACGAGAGCGGAAGTTATCGAGCCAGATTTGTTTAGTTGCCGGATCGGTGGTGGTGAAGTAGTACGTTCGTGTTGGTCCTACGAGTTTGAAGCAATTGCGAAGAGTCGTTCCGAGTGTTTGATCTTTTCCATCGGGCATGTCGAAAACTCCAGTGCATTGTAGAGACATTCGCTCTTTGAATACCAAGATCGACTTCTTGAGAACATCTTTCTTGCATAGAACAATGGATTGGTCGAATAGAAACACGTGAACTGTTTTCGTCCATTGAACACCGCTGCTTCCCGTTCCGCGCATCACGGCTCGACAATGCAGTTCACCAGAAATAAGCATACGACTGTTGTTATCGAACAAATCGGGACCACGAAACGCAAGTACACTTCGTTGCCAAAGTATGATTTTCTAAATGAATAAGTTCATTAAATGCACTCTTGGACTTGAGTACTTGAATTGCTTCAATACGACGTCTTGATTCGTCCACTTTTTTGGCCCAATTGTGCATGGCGTCGTGAGCTTGTTCTAAGGCAAAACGATCGGGATGACTGTTTGGAGTTGATTTTAACAGATTGCTTAGTTGCATTGGATAACGACAAATTCGTTGAACAGGCGTCAATAAAAAGCTTTCGAGACTCAGTTTAGGCATTCCCCGGAGTAGGCGACAAGCTTCGAAGAAATGATGGAACTGAGAGCTAGATTCAAGTTGTGCCAACTCTTGACAAGAAATGGGTCGATTGTTGCAATACTCAGTGTAAGCAGAGAAGCTTTGATTCTAAGTCAACATCTAACTACTCCATGATTATCTTTAACTTACATTACGAACAAAAGCATTCGAAATACACGAGTTTTCGGGAGTATTTTGATCGAATGCCAATTCCAATTCACGTAAAATTTTCGAGTGAAGAAGCAAAATCTGTTCGAGATTACTGAACACACGTCTCACTCTATCTTCTGGAAACATTTCGGGTCGTCGTCGACACTGATCGATAAAGCCTTCGACCAAATTACGCAAAAGTGTTACATAATCACGCTCCGTGCTTAACAGCTCTTCCACTACGCGTCTTCGTTGATATCTCATCGATTTGGGATAATCTTTAGTTTCATCATCACCAAGATCGTCGGAAGATGCGGGAGTTGCGGATATCGAAGTCGAATACAAGCGGTTTTTATCGGCTGATCGTAATCGAACATACGAAGAAGGAAACCATCCGGTTCGATCCCGAGTTGCACCAAACCACAGCGGTCCGGGAGAAGAGTCAAGAATCTTAATCGTATCCCCACAGCGAAAAGAAAGTTCATCGGCCATCATTGCCAAATGATCGTAAACTGCTTCAGCCACTGGCAATGTCTAAAAGAGACTGAGTATCGCTTATTTCATTATGCCAACACCTACAGTTCGTTCATCGCCGCTGGAGATACTGCAGCTTGTGGTTGCAGCCGATGAATTGGAATGAGTGGAACTGCGAATGCCCGAGTCTGCTGAAGACGACTCGACGGAAAATCGACAGGCATCGGCACGCGAAACATGAGTCGGCAATCGTGGCAGTTCGTCGTCCGAAATCTCGGCTGTCAAGCCCAACTGCTGAAGCGGTTGAGATCTCGCACGTCGTTCTCTCAACTGCAAAGGATAACTGCGAAGAAGTGCACGAGGCGGTTGAGGCTCATCGGAAGGCAACGGGAATTTTCCCGGCCGTTGACTGGGAGTCACACGGCGATGTCGAAGCATTTTCAGTCGATCTTCTTGTTCCCTTTCTTCAGCTTCATTCGGAAAATACTGAAAGCAAATTAGTCAAAAACAGAAGAGTCAACAGGTCCCAAGAAAATTTCAGATTTTCATGCCCAAAAACTGTCATTTGAAGCAGATTTTCAACGGCGATAACCGAAAAAGTGCAAAAGATTTTCGGCCGAAAGCTCACTGGCCACAGAATGCGAATTGGTTTACAAATCTGAAGGCGATTGGAATGCGAAAATCGCGCGTATTCAACTATTTAGCGTGAGCTTTTTCGATTGAGACATTCGATCGGACGTTAAGCTGCGAAACGCTCGTCAATTTTCGCTGACAACCTCAAAGTAACTTCGAGGGTCACGCGTCTCGGATGTAACGAAATCCAACACAGCGGTTTTTTTGGAACCATGACTTCGAGCTTCACGCGTTTTTCGTCAAAAGATTAACGACCTCAACGGCCAAATCGTCGGAAACCGGTCGTTTAGTTGAGGAAAAGATTGGAAAAAATGACGAGCAAAATCGCAACAATCAAACCTCAGCACGACGGCGAATCAGTCGCTTTGTCCGAACAGAAGTTGGAAACTCGCTGAGTTCGTGATCACTCGGATAAATTTGTATCACACAATTCGATCCCGATGCAACATTCTGAACGAAAAAGAAGGGAGGAGGCGATCGGCACGGCCGATCAATCGATCTGATGGTTGTGGACGCCACCTTGGAATCTCAAAATTCGGAATTCAGTAAACTCGTTCGATCAAACAATCACGACTATTGGGCTCGTGAAGCGGATGACGGAAACGGGTCGACCGTCGATGGATCTCAAAAACGGTTGTGAACTCTCGCGTTTCATAACGCGCAACACACTGCGGTCGCGTATTGTTGACGGTTTGGGTTCACAACGAAACAGTCTGTTGATGAAGTTCACTTGTTAAACTCGTGAATTAATGGAAACTCAAATGAAGACGATTGTAGAAAAGACAACTGACAGACTGATCTCTTCTTATGGTCGACTGAATGCCGTTCGTCGCCGCTTGATCCTTTCGACTTAAAAGGCGTGACATCGAATTGAAATGATGCTCCGAGATTCCATGCCGTTTGATTCAAATCGTCGCTACTAATCGCACAAAAACGTTTTTGGTCTTCACAGCGTAAAGAAAAAGCGACAATGAACGATTAAGCAGCAATGTCATTCGAACAACGAGCAGCGGGAGATCGAAACGGTCTCTGGAGTCGGAATGTCAATAACCGTAAGCTGCAGGTTGTTCCGTTTGATTTGCGATCAAGTGGTTTGGCGGAAATCATAAGCGCTCCGAGGCCCAATCGAATGATCCTCTTTGTTGATCAAGAAACGATGTGGAAACACACTTAAATCCGTTCCGGAGCAACCGCCCGAAACCGCTCACCTCCGATAAGAAGCAGAAAACTCGCGCGGATCAACGAAATTGCGCAGTTTTACCAAACTCCCGAGTTGTATTGTTTCAACCGGAGGCCAAAAAGAGCTTAATTACCTGCGGTTAATTGAACCTCCAAAACCACCGATCTCTTCAATTGGCCGTCAAAACAATCACGAGTCTTAACGTCAAATGGAATGCGACGACAATAGAATTCTTCTTATTCGTCAGAATCCAACAATCATGTGTTGTTTTCGAGCGCTTAAGTTTGCTCAACCGGATGAACGGAAGCGAGCTTCACATCCGATTCTTATTTTCCTGTTCGTTTCTTCCCACGCAAGTGGACAAAAGAAGAAGACGCGCGAAAATGGAGCATAATGATGGGCATAGGCGATCGAAGCTCAATTTCTCTTCGCGCTCCTTCGAACACTTAACGACAGATCGACGCTCATTAGCCGATTTCGGCATACGAATGAAAGCAAAAGTACGAAGTCAATTAGAAAAACTTGCCGTTTCTAACAAACTGTTGTTCAAAGACTCAACAAGACTCGATCTTCTTCTACGCATGGTGGGAGAATGTGGAGAAGTACACGTCTAAATTGCAAGTTATTTTCATCATTTGTCAAAAGCAAAATACCAAACGATAACCGGACGTACAAGGTCGATTCAACAAATGCAAATGTGTGTGGCTCGACGCAGCAATAAGCACAGGATCATACTCGTAGGACCGAGAATTGGGGTAATCGAATTCCTGAAATGTTTGAGATTAACCGAAGAAAAGTAGGTGGTTAACCACAAAATAACTCTTCATTTACGACCAAAAAAGGTAAGTATTTTCCGACAATTAGACTCATGAATTTACTGCCAATTCAAAGGTCACGCAAATGAACTGGATGGTTGGTTGTTTTGGCTTTGACATTGGGAACCTGCGATCTCATGCACGAGACGAACAAATCCACTCGCGATTTTACCTCGGCAGTTCAAAAGGTCATTCCCGTGGTCCCGCTAATAACCATCGCAAATACTTACGTCCGTCAATAACCGAAACTCGGCCGATAGACTCCCATCGATAATTGGCGTTCGATGTAGACCGTAAACACTCATCAGATGTTCTGAAAAGTTCGAATTAAAACTCAAAGGTTTTGTGTTTCCATTCAAAAGCAACGAGCGTGTTTGAGAACAAAGGAAACTGAAAAGTCCCAATATTCGTATCTTTCAATTTACACGCGACGCCCGAAATGACAAATCGTATACCCGTGGAATGGTTTCATTTCGACGGGTAAAATCATAAGTGTAAGACGACTTTTGACCCGGTTTCTTCAGTCGGACGAACAAAGTCGAGAGTCGTAAAGAGCGCGAGAACGTTGAGTATAACGACAGAAAGCGCAGTAAACTCGGTAATGTTCGAGAGAAAGTGAATTTCGTAAAATGGACGCTACAAGTGGACTAATTCGAGACTCTCGAACAGTCTAATTTGGCGCCTAAAAACGAACGATCATAACGAAAAAAGTGACCGAACACTTAAAATTGATTGCTATCAGCTGCCTTAACAGTCGTATCGTTGCCACGCCCCTTCAATTTGTGGGTTCGCGTTTTTTTATCAACGATTACAATTTAGAGAAACATCGGGATTACGAAAATCCCCAAAACTTTTAAAAGCGCTAGCTAAAAATAACTAATGGGATTAGGGAGCGAAGTGTTTTTGGAGTTTGAACCTGCAAACCAACGAGTGAAATAGCCGCGGGCATTTCGCGTAAATGGGATTTGAGATCAACGGAAAACCACAGCCCAGAAAAAGTTGATGAGCGTGAAACAAAAGCAACTGATTCGAAATCTACGAGAACTCCCACTACACGACATTCGACTAATTGCGTAGATTAAGGGCTACATCCCGATTGTTTAGACAAACAACTGCGCTGAGGAGTCTTATTAATCAGCCCCTTCAGAAGACATCTAAACGGTGTGCTATTCCAAAGAAGCAATTCACAAACCAAATCGCTAACGGAGAATCGACTTCTCGTTATCCGCGTCGTTTTGCAGTCAGAAACCGCTCGTGCGCAAACTTTTGTCGAGGAGCATCAATCAAACGACATCGATGCGTGTACATGAACACCGTCAATCAAACAGGTAAACTGAAAACAAGCGAAAGCGATAAATTTAACGTAAATTTTCCTCAAAAAAACACGTGAGTTTTCGATTAGGTCGAGAAGACGAATCAGTTTGCTTCACTCATGTCCATGACTCAGACGTTCACTAATCCCCAAAAGGTTGAGGATGTGCGGCCGTTGTCTTGGGCCCGAGGGCACAAACCGAATGGCCACACCTTTTGTGTGAGTGGACATGTTGCGAGGAGACGCTCAAGAGCAAACAAGGCGCGTGGTCAATTCGAGGCGATAAGACACAATAAACGATGCTCGTCGCGTAAAATCTGACGAGCGATCCGTGAAATTCATTTCATTGCTTTTCCCCAAAACAAACATAGGATCTAGAACTTACCGAAACTGTCTGATGATCGGAAATTGTACGAAATTGCATTCTGTCGATTCGGAGGTCGAGGCGGCAATGTTCGCATTTCTCGTCCTGAATTGGTTTGTTCAGAAACAAAAACGCAACAAATGGAAGTCACGACGATTTTGTGCACGAGAAATGACGGAAACGTCAAACTGAAAACTTGATAATTAGACAGCACGGAAAAATATCTCGCTTAGTGATAGAAGGGTCAAAACACCGCCGAAGATGTCCGAAAGCAGCTGCTAATCGACAAGACTGACAGCTTTCTCTCACGAATTGGCCAGAAGAGTTTTTTGTTTCCAAGTGCAAAAATTTACTGAACTTCGAACGAGAGTCCCAACTGTCGTTCCGCACTTCCAATTGGCACCTTCATCGAGCAGCACTCGAAGATCTTCAGAGCAACGAAGCAGAAGACACTCGCTTCCACTATCCTCATTTATTATCACAACCGCATGGTTCCTTGCAGAACAATCTGAGTTGTAATCCAATTGCTAATCGGCTTTTCGTATCGCAAACAAACTTTGTTGCAGGACAACGAAAGAAAACAAAAGAAAACGAACCGATTTGGCGGAAATGAAGTTTCCGTTTTGGCTCACTTCGATTCCACGGTCCACACAACCGCAGAGGATTTGAAGGATAAAGTTTTTTACGAAGCTCAAAGCCCAAGAAAACTTTTCAAGAACAATTGAGCATACAAGAACTATAGGGTCATTGAGCTGGTGATTGTGAATGTCAATCTCGCTATGGATTACAACATTTTTAAACAAGTTAATGCCGAAGAACGTCAAAAAACTTTTTTTGAGTGGATTGTTTTGCGTATCGAGCGTTTGCGTTGTGCTATAGTGGAAATCAGAACAACCGATCTGCTGATTGTTTTTTGTTCGGAACTTCATTGGAACGGTTGTACCAATCGACAGCCAATGATGCGCTAGTATTAGCAGTAGAAAAGGTAAACAATCGACTTTATTCTTGAGTTCTTTCTTCAGATAAAATGGACAAGAAAGTCACGGAACAATATCCTCCGCCGATTGTGGACGTAAAACGACATTCGAATCGCGAGTTTATTTGTGGTTGGTGTGCCGGATGCATAGAAACATGTATATTGTTCCGTAAGTCGATTATTTTACAATTGAGTTCAAATGTTTCAGCTCAAAGCAAACTCATTTTTCGTCAGCAGCTTTTGGGTCTTATGGTCAAAGATGCGGTTGCTCAGGTTCGTATTTGAACTTAATTCAAATCGATAGTTAGTTGTAGTTGAGAAGCGAAGGTATGCATCAGTTGTATCGTGGTCTTCTTCCTCCATTGATTCAACGAACAACAACTCGATCGATTATGTTTGGAATGTACGACACATACAAATCATTTCTCGGATGTGTGGATCAACCGGGCATTTGGGCAGCTTGGACACCTCGTCACGCGTTGGCAGCGTTTCTTGGTTTGACACAAATTCGATTGATTCTCTTCAGTTTTTAAATTTTCAGCAGGTGCAACTGAAGCGACGTTGTGTCCATTAGAGCGAATACAAGTTCTATTGCAGACGAGTACCTATCACGATAAGTTCCGAAACACACGAGAAGCATTTCAAGTCGTCCGAAGTTATGGTCTACCCGAATTCTATCGTGGACTTTCGATGATCATTTTTCGCAACGGAACATCGAACGTTTTGTTTTTTTCTCTACGTGGTCCTCTACGCGATTTGGTTTTTCAAGCGGGACATGGCGGAACGAAAACGCACAATGAGGCGCCGGTCCTGTCGATTTTCGCCGACTTCGTTTCTGGTGCTGTGCTCGGAGCCTCAATCTCGACATTGTTCTTCCCATTCAACGTTGTAAAACATCGAATGCAGTCGTTTTTGGGTTCTCCTTTTCAATCTCCATTGGCGGTCTTTCGAATCGTTTGGCGTGAAAGAAGAGGATCGTTGAAAGAACTTTTTCGTGGTGTTCAACTCAACTACACTCGTTCTCTAATGGCATGGGGATTAACGAACGCAGGTTAGTACACTGACAATCAACAATGCTCAAGTTTTTCAGTCTATGGTTTCCTTATTCATATGCTCGGATGATCACTATGTTTGTTTTGTGTTTTTACGCTTTCATCGACCTAGGATATTGTGTAAGCCGTGCCAATGACTGTTTCCATTAGCCCTGTTATATTGCTGCAAGCCCATTAGATTTGTTTAATTAGGCACATTTCTATTGTTCTCCATGCAGACGTGTTATAAATCAATACAACTGATTTCTCGGTCGAAAAGAAACAAATCGAACAGTTGCGTGCGCATGAATGTCGCGCATTTTCAACCGTTTGCTCCGCGTGTGTTTGACTTCCAAACAATTGGGCCACGGAATTGTGGGGCGACGAGCTCCTTCAACGAAAGAATCGGACGTGAATGGTTTTCTCATTAGAAAACAACAACACGGAGGAACTGGACGGTCGGACGGAGCATCAGACTGGACGCATCAGCGGTTTTATTCTTCGGTTACAATACACTTGGCCATGCAAAAGTCCTTTGTGTTCAATCGCTTGGTCTTAACGTTTAATTGGGCTTTTGATTCTTTTCATCGTAAGAAACGCGAGAGATCAGTTTTACACGATTTGTAGCAAAAATGTTGTTCAGTTTTCGTTGCGCAAACGGTGCAATTGTTCGGTTGAAGGTTCGAGATCACAACTATCGTACTTCACATCCCGTATTCACGTGTTTTTTGATGGGCATTGAAACGAATCCACTCTTCTCGTCGATTCAATTTTCGCCATCCATTTAACTCAAGATCCATTTTCAGAGATCAAACGATCGCCGCGCCCTTCGCGTGGCACCTCCGACTTCACACAAATGAGCCATGAAGCGGAGAAGTTGGTTAGGTAGATTCTATTTGGTTTTTCCATTCTTCATTTCGCTTCGATTCTTCGATTTATGTTGGGCCGAAAGTCCTATCGCGGGGTCGATTGCCAAGGCCGCAATTTCCGCTCCATCTCCTTGGTCTCCGAGTCAAGCTCTAAAAGCTCAAACTGCGCATCTGATGGCAACTGATTCTCAGCCAGTTTTTCCGCCAGTTCGTCCCGGTTCTTCCTCTTCGACAGCTCCGTGTTTTCCACCACCTATGTCAACGAACAACCCAATGACTCCGATAGTTACACCTGCCTCATTACCGCCGCCAACTCCTTTGACTCATTCTCCTCAATCGATGCCCGGATCTCCAATAGAGTTTCCACTACTAAATGAATCGCCAACACCGCCCACCGGTCAAGTTCATCACATTACAACAGTAGCTATGGGCGCATCGACTCGAAGTCCCGAATGGTCAAAAGCTTCAGCGGTAACCACAGCTTCAAGCATTCCAACTTCATCGCCAAATCGTGCCACTTTGTCCCCGATTTCCGCTCAACCGGGACCATCTTTCACCGGAGAACTCCAGGTAGTGATTGTAAACGAATATTCTAACCGATTATGAAGTTCAGATCGCTCATCCTCCAACACCAAACGAACGCGAATGGGTTCTAACCGCTGGAAATGAAAGTGCCATCGACAATGTTCTGGCTATTTCGTTAATGTACGGCGGTCGATTAGTATCAATGGGTTTTTTCTATCGTGGATCAGACATCTACTATTACGCAATTATGCATAAATATCAGGGACCTGTGTTTTTGAAACCCAATCCTTACACTTACAACGAGTAGGTTTCATTAAGTGAATTCGGAGATAATTGTGTGTGCTTTTAGATTGATGAAAGTTGCAAAGTTTGTTAATCAATAATGGATTTAATTACGAACAAAAATTTGCAGAGAAAATGAACAACTAGATCTCGGATTAACTCAACTTTGTGGTCAAGATAACGGTCAAGGAAAAGTCACGTTTTCAACTTATTGGGAGAAAGTACCCAACGTTTCCTTTCGAGTAAACGTTAGAATACACTACAATTAATAAGAGACCTTTAGATTTGGTTTCCGGGAACAAAAGAAGCGGAAATGCAGAAAATGCTTCTCGAAAATGACGGATATCGATTAACAAGTTTATGTGGCTACAGTGTTAAGGTAATTTATTGCTCGTTCACTATTAACTTTTGTTTAGAATCGAGCACAATATGTTGGGGTGTGGATGAAACCTTCAATCTCCAATACTCCGTATGAAGCATACTATGGACTAACGTTAAAAGAGTGTTTGGACAAAGATCGGGAGTTACGAACCAAAGGTTATGTCGCCGTTCAATTTCGTGTATTCAACAACGCCAACGAAGTAACTGAAGATTATTGATCACAATAACAGAAGTTTTTCTAGATTCTTTGTGCTGCGATTTGGGATTATCAGCCACGTCGTTGGCATACGATTGAAATGGGCGAATCATTGCAACAAATCCACCGCAACGTTCTTAAGTCACAAACAACAGTTAACCCTCGAGCACGAATGCCACGTCAGATTTCGCATTTTATTGATGCAGATCAGCGAGTGAACTACGTTGTACTGTGGAGCGATTTGCATTCTTTTCGTTATCCAAATCCGCCAGAAATTTGGGCGAACAAGACGTACGTTTTAGATTCTAATTCAACTGAGCAATTTGCTGCAGGAAGATTCCGGCTACCTATTTGCGTGGAACTGAGAACTTGTTGAAACCGGAGCAGTTGGACTTCATTGTAAAACGAGTGGAACATTTCATGCGCGACCTCGATATTCCCGGGTTGTCTGTTGCGATTTCGAAGGATGAAAAACTCAAATTCGCAGCTGGTGAGTCCAAATAATTCTGCTGTCAGCTGATTTGTCCTCTAGGTTTTGGATATGGAAATCTGAGGAAACGCGAACAAGTAACTCCAGCCAATCAATTCCGAGTGGGATCGGTTTCGAAGCCTATTACTGCGGCCGCGGTTTTGATTTTGGTGGATCAGGGCAAATTGAGTTTGGATCAACGGGTTTTCGGACCCGGTTCACTGTTTGGTATATTGTTTTTTCGTTGAATATAATCTCAAGTTTTTCGTAGGTAATGAATTCCAAAAACAGAAACCCTACGGTCGTTATATAACAGACATTACAATCCGAAATTTGCTGGAACACTCTTCAGGTAAATTGGTCTCACGTTTTTTCTCATTTGAATGGTTTTAGGTGGTTGGAATAACATTGATTCTGACCCGGCGTGGATGGAACCGCGCAAACCAACTCGTGAATTAATCAGTCTAGTGCTCGAAAACTCGCCTTTGGCAACGAAACCCGGTCGAGCTTGGATCTACTCCAACTTCGGTTACCAATTACTTGGCTACATAATCGAAAGAATCTCTGGAATGAGTTACGAAGAATTCGTGAAGAAAAATGTTTGGGATCGTGCCGGTGTGACTGACGTTCAAGTTGCTCGTTCAACGTTGTCTGAAAAGTCCAAGTAATTGATTGGTTGTTTATCTTTACAATCAATTGTTTGTAGACGCGAAGTTCTCTACTATATGAGCGGAAATCGTATTGGATTTGTAAGTTAAGAAATGAGTAATTGTAGAATGCAAACATTAATTTTTTGAATCCTTACGAGATGCCAATGCCCGAGCGAACCGGTCCGTGGGGTGGTTGGATAGCGTCGCCAATCGAGTTGCTTCGCGTTATGGTAGGTGATGACGAGCAATCAAATTAAAGAATATTTCAGTCATATTTGGATGGATTCACTTACCGACCTGATTTGTTAAGTGAGAAGTCGTTGCGCGAATGGATTAAACCGTCTCAAGCATCAAATGGAACCTACGGATTGGGTTGGTCGGTCAACGTAATGGGCTTCAATGGGTAAGATCAGAGTGTTTGACGATTAACAACGATTTGCTTTCATATATTGTCATGATGGCCGAATGCCGGGATCAGCTGCGATGTTTGTTTCAAAAATATAACTTTTGTTATCAGTGTTTATGTAGGTTAGTACGATTGGACAACGGACTTGAAATGGCGGTTGTTGTTAACAAGGTTCGTAGTTTACTGTCATAATAAGCAAAACAAAATTTTACAGGAGTACAGCGAAAGAGATTTCTTCCATGAACTCGGTTACATTTTGCATCACATCGGAAGCAAGTAAGTCGCGATGGTTAAGTAATAGCAACTTTATTCAATTTACAGTTGTGATTGGTGGTCGAATCCGAGCATCGATCTCTTCAATACGCCACCAACCCTATTTTAAACTACTGGTTATCTCACTCAAATTTCTGCCATTGCTTTCATAACAACCAGGTAACAACTCTAAGACGCTCATCATTTGACAGAACATCTCAAATTTTTATGTTTGTTGTTTAGAGAAATAAAGCATAGATATTTAAATCCCGGTTTTCTAATGATCGTTCATCAAAAGTCAGTTTTTCCGTCAAAAATTGTTATCGTGATTTCGCCATTGTATTCGCAGTTAATGGAATCCAAAGAGTTATCGAAAGTCAAGCAAACGCAACGTTGATAACATGCTTACTGTAGTTATTTATGTTGAACTTTGAAATTTCAGAGAAATTCGTATCGCAAACTGGTCGTCAACTAGTTGAACAAAATGAACGACGAAGAAGCTGAGAACGTCTGTAGACAAGCGCTTCTTTTCGTTGACCAATCCAAATCAGAAATCGAAACGTAAACTTTGTGTTCATTTGTGTAATCAACCTGTTAACTTAATGAACTTCTTGTCGGACTATCGATGTTTATTATCTTCAGTAGTCAGGAAACAACTTCAAATCATCGCTTCAAACTCATATTTCCATTGCCGGACGACGTCTCTTCTTCGCCATTTTCTTTGCGGCTTCTTCGAGTGACAATGTGACGTCAAATAAACTGCACATTTGGAATACGAACAACGATTGTTCCAATCCGGCTTCCGTCGCGCACATTCGTCGTTGGCCAAACAAATGTCGTTGGTAGTTGCGTTTGTCCTCCTCCGTCATGTACATCGTTTCCACTTCTTCGGCCTGAACTTCTGTATGCTTAAACGGGAATGATATCGTGAATACCTGAGCAGCCTTGTCATCTGCACTAATCGTTTCATCGGAGTTGATGTTCGCAACAATCGTTTCGATTTTACGACGAACATCAATTAGGACGCTGAAGTTGTGATTATAAAATGAACAGAAACAATCGACTAACCAGTTTTTACGGACTTCCTCGAGTCGACGTCTAATCACGTTTCGTAAGGACTAAACAAAAAGTCTACTAACAACGTACGGCTGTTAACTCACATCGTAGCATAGACCCAACATAGTGCTAATTAATTCAGTAAGTTTGTGGGTATAGAAATAGAAGGTTCTCGATGGTGCAAAGTCGTTGCTTTTTGCTATCGGCTAAATACTACATGTTCAGAAACACGAACGGAAAACCCACTCGAATGTAAATATAACCGTTTTCCAACATCAAATGGCAGATTTCTTTCGCTTCTTTTGTCGCCAACATCGCCATTTTCGAGAGCTGTTCTTCCTCAACGTTTCGATAGTGACATATCAAACGAAAAATCCGAACCGCCCGGTCATCAAGACGCTCACGAATCACCGTTTCCACATGTTCGTAACAAGCGGCCGCAAAAGCTGCCTGGTAATCTGAAGTCAACTGATATTCAGAACTGAAATCAAAGAACCAACCGATCACGAACAATCCACCACCACTGTCCCCCAAACGGCGAATAATTGGCGAGTAAGATGGGAATGTCTCTCGCATTTTAGTCAACGGAGTAAACGCCGAATCAATTTCGTTCCAAGCGACCGGTGTTCCACGTTCCGTTTTTATCGCTGTTGCAACTTCTGCTACCTAAAAACAAGTTCGACAAATAATAGAGAGAAAAACGTGCGGAAATCGGATCACTTGAAATGTTTTGCAGCATCGATTTGCGTCCCAAATTCAAGAGAAGTCGCCAATAAAGCTCGTGTCTTTGTTGATATTCGGGATGCATTTTAATAAAATCGAAAACGTTTTCATCGCGAACAATCTTTTCCGCCAACGACCAGTTGATTTGCCACAAATCGTTTTGAGTTTCTGTTGGCAGTTTTCTCTTCTGTGCCTCTAAACTCGAGAGTAACAATAAACTTGTAGAACATCCTAAGACTTACTGCTTGTCGTTGTGTTGTTCTTTGTCGGTGGCTCAAAATGAAATGGGTTTTGATGGGCAATAAACACAGGAAGATCGTCAGAAGGGACGATCATATCTGATTTGGATACCAACATTTCCACAGCCAAACGTTTGAATGCGTTAGCGATCTGTAAACAAACGATCTAATCAAATCTTTTGATCAACGAACTTCGTTTTCCAACAACTTTCTTTCTGGATTATGTTCGTTCATCAGCACATCGACACATTCGTCATACGAAAGACGGCCTTTTAACAGCAGAACTCTAGCGATCTTGGCTTCAGTTCTTCCATAAGATCGCTCCACAATTTGCAACAGTCGTGGATAACGTAAAAAGCGAAGAATCTCATCAGGACGAATAGTGTAAACGACACCTCGGTTCCCCATCTTGAAGTCGATGAGATTATGAAGATCGAGTATGGCCAATGATTTCTTGATCTAAAAAACGGATAAAAACGAAAGAATTCACCGATTGCCTACTTCAATGCTTTTGCATTCTTTGTGTAAAAGTTTGTGGATTTGACGGAATGTCGATGGTCCTTTCAACAAAACATGTCCAACAGAAGAAACGTAAAAACTGAAATGGTCTTCTAGTATCGATTCACAGAGCAGTGCCAACGATTTGCTACCCATAGCTAAATTGAAATCAGACAAGAATTATAAAAACACTTTAAGTATTCAAATGTCCATAGAACGTTGAAGACATTGAAGAGTCTTGTGAAAACAATGTTTATTAGCTAAACAAACAACAATCCTAATTGCATATTCCATTCATCTCTTTACCGTTGCTCCTTGAGCTTCTGCTTGAATCAACTGATGTTCCTGGAAACGAAGTGAAAGTCGTTGGGTCATTTTAAGAAACTTGTTCAAACAATTCTTTGCACACTTCTCCTCCTTGTCACTCACAACTCTGAAACAAGGTTTGAAGGAGATCGAAGAAAAGTGAACCCACCGACTGGTCAGATCCTGAACGCACGATGTAAAACAGTGTTCAGTTACGGCGTTGTATTGAGCCAGAAAGTCTTTGAAGGTTTGCAGATCGGTTTCTGTTGAATCGGAATTCATGATCGAAAATCTCGAAAACTAAACAATATCAAGAAATAAGCGAAATTTTAGCGTCAGTGAAATTTTACGCCAAAATCGACATGAGACCCGAAGTCGCTGACAACGTTCACAGCGACAGGAAATCTCTTCATTGCGTTTCATTGCAGCATAAGGTTTTTTGGTATTAATTTACTTTTAAAACAATCCGAATTCACAATACATAGTCAACACAGTAAAAGTGGTCGAGTTGAAGAACAATTAGCCGAACTAGAGAAGTGGTCATAAAATTGATCATTAAACAGTGCAATACACAAAGGACAGAAAACATCATGAGTTTTAGGTTACAAAAATGTTCAGAAAAGGCCGAATGGTTGTTGGCCGACGGCTTTTGTATTCCAAATGACACCGAAGTGTTGCGGCGGACCATTGGGCGACATCGGTGACGAGTTTTGTTGTCGACCGTTGAATCCGCCGTTCTGTAGACGTCGTGGAGGGCCGTTCGTATTGTTTCGATTCGCATTTTGAGGTGCGTTGAAAGTTCGATTTGGTGGTGGAGCAACACTCTAAACAACGAAACGTTCAAACGATTGTTCCAAAGAAATGAAACTTACGAAGTTTGAACGTTGCTGTGTACTTGGTGGTGGAAATCGAAAGTCTTGTGTTGGTGTTGGAATGAAATTGGGTGGAAAATTTCCTCCAAATTTCCCCAATTGTGGCGGTGGAACTGAGTGATTGTTCAACGGAATTGCTGTGGCCGTGAAGTTTGTCGTTGGTTGAAAGTGTTGAGGCGGAGGAGCAGTTGCGTTGAAAATCGGAGCTTGTAATGGCGACGTTGAAGTCAAGTGTAACAAATCCACTTTATTTGGCCAGTCAGATGTTGTGGTTGGAGCGCCGTTGAAAAGTTTGACCGCATCCACAATGTTTCGCTGTTCATTAGCAAAATTATTTTGAATCAACGGTTGAGTTGACGGATTGGTTGGTGGTGGCGGTTGATTGAACGATTGTGGAGCCATAAAATCGCGACCATTGTTAAAAAGAAGCGAGTATCCGGGTGCTGTGTTGTACGAACTGTTGTTCATCGGATACGCATTCGTTGCTTGAAATAAACGATAAGCTACGAATTGAATTCATTTAACTTACCCGGATTGCCAAAAAGCATTTGTGCTGTACTGCTTAGCGGTGAGTTGCTAAAATGTCGTGTTGTCGATGTTTGACTTTTACTGCGATTCTGTTCGTCGGTAGTAATCGAGAAGTTGGTCAATCCATCAGAATTAACATGTGGTTGAGTAGATGGTCGACTAATTGCCGTATTCTTACTATCGAACAGTGTATCGTTTCCGAAGTCGCCCTGCCAAAAGTTCTTCAGCGTACTTGGCAGCTCGTCAGCAACCGTTGCTGCCGGTGGCTCGTAACCAAAAGAGCATTTGGTTGTGCCAGTTTCTGTTTTCGGAGAAAACGAACCAAAATCGACTGCATTCGGATATTTGGAATCCAAGTCGATTTTGTTCTTTGGCGTCGGACGTGCAATTGGCGACGGCATAACTACGGGTTCAGTGCGATCTTCAGTCTTTGCATTCAGGACTTGCGGACTATTCCAAACGACACTTTGAGTTGTGTGAACGGTGATCCCGCATTGGATGGCAGCTGATTCGGTTGTCTGTTGAAGAGGTGAAATGGCCGAAGCAGATAGTGGAGACAAACTGCTTGCCGGCTTCGATCCATCAGATGGTGGAACAGAAGAGTTTCGAGTTGTCGGTTTTTTGTCGACCGTCGAGTCGATTGGCTTTCGATTTTGTTTCGGCGCACGTCGCTGTTGCTTCTCTTCTTTTTGTCTCTGACGTCTTTGTTCGGCTTTTTGTCGTTCACGTTCAATACGCTCTTCTTCCTGCTGTTGGAGTTGTTGGCGCTGACGACGAGATTTGCGCGAGAGCACTTCTTCGAAGTCGTCCGCATCCGAAATCTCGTCCAAACCATTCGAGTTCATCTGATCGATTACAATAACGCTCGCATCATTTAGATCAACACCCGCCAGCCCATCTCGGACCGTTTTCGTTGTTCCACTCCAAACATCGCTGTTTTTGGCAGAAGACTGAAGACGGTTATCGCGGGCGTTCTTTTTCGCATGGACATTCGTAGAACGTTCACGACCGTTCGGTTTGCTCGACTGATCGTTGCTGTTGTGCACGTTGCTGTTCTTCACGAATGCGCCGTTGCTTTGGTGGCATCTGAAATTGAAGGAATGAGAACGAAAACACGATGTCAAAGTTACGTAAGGCTGACGGGTAACGCGTTTTTTTGACCGGTAGTCGTGCGTTGAGAGTTTGCTTGTTGAGAGTCATTGTTTGTTGCGACAGTTCCATTTGCTGGAGTTTTTTCACGGTTCGTTCGATTTCCACGTTGTTGTTGTGGTTTACGATTTGATCTAAATGTGCAAAAATAATAAGAAGTTCGTTCACAAGTAATCTCACGTGTTATCGTTCTTTCGATTGTTCATATCACTACTTTCCGATGCGGTTTCCCATTCCTCAACTCCGTTTTCTGATCGTGCCGGACTTTTCACCGTTTTTCCGTCACCATTTGATGGCACAAGAGTTCGTTTCGCATCACGAGCTCCCGTACCACGACGACTTGCATTTGATTGACGAGTTTGTTCGGAACGCTGTTGCTGAGAACGAGCTTTGTTGGAACGTTGAGTACGATTACTATCCGATTCGGAGATTTGCTCAGTTTCTTGAGTTGCATTATCTTCAGCATTCGTTTTGCGTTGACGTTGCCAAGTTCGATTGGCTGCTTGACGTTGTGGTTTCAACTGACGATTTGACTAAAGATAAAAAGATTGATGGTTGGAGTTTGTGGCTTCTTACCTCATCCTGTTGCAAACTTCGTTTAGTTGAAACACGACGATTAGAATTGCGAGTTGTTTGTTCATCTTCACATCCCGCATTCTCATTCGAACCTCCAAATCCAACGTCATCGAAGCTCTGAGAAACCGGTTGAGGTGGTGGAGCTCGAATGTCCTCAATTTTGTAGTCTTCAGCATGAAATTCGCCCATATTTGAGAAGTTGTCGCGCTGCAAAAAGAAGCAATAAAAATCTATCACTAGTGAACTTACCGGTTCGTTTGCTTTGCGAACACGATTCGGATTTGTAGTTTGAGAAGTCGGTGGTTGACGACGATTCCCCTCCGTTTGTTGTTCGGTTTGACTGCGCGGTTTTGGAGCACGAGTCGGTTGAGTTCGCGTCTGATGAGGACGATTGCTGCGTTGGCGATTGTAGAACTCGCGCTTCGTACCTTCGTAAATGTCGTCAGCAGGCAAGTCGGCGACATTTGAACGATCGTAGTCATCACCCCAAACAGCAATTTGTTTGTCCTCCCATTTCGAGCCGTTTGTTCCACGACGATCAGCTTGCCGATTGCGGTTTCCGCGATGTTCTCGTTGATTTGCGTTTTGAGCTTCCGATGAACTCGATTCGACTCCACCAGTTGTCTGGTCGCCTTTTCCATCGTTCATCGCCGGAAAGTTGTGATCAAATTTACGTGGTTGTTTTGTCTAAAAAGCTTGTTTTTTACTATGAATTCTGTTCAACATACGTGTTGCCAGTTAGCTTTCTCTTCTTGTTGTTGCTGTTGCAATTGACGTTGTTGTTCTTCGGCACGTTTCTTCCAAACATTTTCCGGCGGATTCACTGGTTTGGAGGCTTGTTGTGGAATTTCAGTCGTTGATGTTTCTTGAGACATTTTAACCGTCGGTTTGTTGCTGCCTGGTGCACGATTGAATTTGCCACCGACTGTTTGTTGTGTTTTGCGAACATCGACGGTCGATTGCTCTGCAGTTTCGTTGGTCTCCGTTGAGTCGAAAGTTGGAGCTTTTGAATTGCGGTTTACTCGTTGAACCGGAGCATGAGAATCTTCAGTTGTGAGTGCCGCTTCCATTAACGGACCACCGCCGTGTTTGGCCAAATACTCAGCACTTTTCTCATCGTTTCGCTTCAACATTCGATAAGCAGGTTGAGCGACTGGCTGATGCATTTCCTGATACTACAAAGTGTTTATAATGGAATGATGAATAGAAGCTTACTTTTGGTCGCTCATAGAGGTCGACATATTCGTTCGTGTAGTCGCCGAATGCTTCGTTTGTTTCCGGACGTCGTTTGTAACGTCGCTCGTTATCAGCATAGTTTCCAGCGTAAATTCCAATCTCGTAATCGTCGCCATAAGAATTCGAAGTAGTTCGCGAACGATTTGAGTTTCCGGTACGTTGCGGTGGAGGCTGAACGTATGGTTGTGAATCAAAACGTCCAAACGACTCTTCAGTTAACGCGTAATTCCAACCGTTCGGATCATTTCGACGAGCATTCGATTGAGATTGTTGATTGTACCATCCGGATTCCGATTCACTGGTTGCATGACTGCCATCACCGCGAAAGCTTCCCCGACCACGTTGTTGTCTCATCATTCCGAATGACTCGGGAGCCCAATTTTGTTGTGGTTGAGAGTTTGGAGGCGCGTGAAACGGTTCATCCCAACTACCACCGCTGTAACGATGCGAATTTGGCGCTTCATCCGGATAATCATAACGAGGACGATTTGAACGTGCGGGACGCATTCCTGGAGCTGACTGCTGTTGATACATTCCGCCTGCATCGGCGCGTCCATGCAACTGCGATGCCTGGAAATTTTGTGTGATGATTTCGCCACGGAAATTCTGATCGTGTTGTGACTCGTATCCGATATTTCCGCTTGGAGGATTGCCACTTCGGTTCCATGCTAAATCCAAGGATTCTTCCGATGCAACAGAAGTCGTGTGTTGCGGCGGGTAATACTGGCGAACATCTTGACTTGGCATCGATTGCGGTCCGGAAGCGGTTTGTTGAGCAGCAACAGGTTGAGACGATGGCGGTGCAGGTTGTTGTTGACTCGCAGGTTGAGATTCGACTGTCGACTCGACACTTTCGCATGTTGATGGAACGCTCATTTGTTGTTCGATATTTTGTTTTTCGGTGGGAGTTGCGGGTTCCTTCGATTCCATGGACAATTGCGCCAGTTTTTGTCTCAAATCGTAACGTCGTGGACCGCTGACTCGTGTTTCTTGTGCGCCGCCGTAATAGCGTTCCGGCAACTAAGATTTGAACGATAACAACGTTGCATAACGGCCAACAAACCTGTCGATCCACATTGCTGCGTGGACCCGTTGAAGCACCGATATATGCCGCACCGGTAGTAGGTGGTGGAGCACATGGAATAATGGCTTCTTCTTGAACAGACGGCACATAAATCTGTTGAGCATCCGACTGTTTCTGTGGACTCTCTAAATATGCAAAACTAACGAAACTTTAAATTTTGACTTACGTAGAGTCTTGGAAACGTCGGTCACCGGCTGTTTGCTCGCTGCTGCTACCGACGCAGCCAAAGTCGGAAATTCGCGATTGTTCGCCGATGCGAGTTGAGTTTTTGGTCGTTGCAATTGAGCGGATTGCGGCACTACTGCTGCTTGGACCGTTGAGTCGCCGGATTGCGGTGCTCCAGCGTTGGTTGAGCTTTTCGCCCAATTCGGTCGGAGATCGGGACCGTTGCTCGATGGTGTGTTTGCGCTGTCCGTTGCTTGATTCTAAATTAAAACAGAAATAAGAATGAAAAAGATGGAAAAAACCTTTGAATCGCTTGCGGAAACATCGACTGCCGGTTTGTTCCATCCTTGACTACCTTGTGGCACTAAAACAATATTCGAATCGTGACCGTGTTCAGCTTTGAGCGAAGGCAAAGTGGCTGGTGGAGGCATACGCCGAACAACACTTGACGGCTTTCCCAATTGCTGGAGTCCATGTTTGCCGATCGGGCCTGAAGATTGGAAAGTGAATGTGGAATCAAAAAAAGTCGACTTACCTGCGGCCCGGCCGCCTGTAGTTGATCTTCCGTTGAAAACACTATTTACGTTGTGCGATCGGGGCTTTGTGGCGCCCACTGTCCCTCGGGAAGACATTTATTGTGCGTGGATGACCCACCGGCCTGATAGTTGATTGGGGAGACGAGACAGACGATCACGGCGAACGGTGGAATTTTGACGGTGATTAGTGAGAAGGGTATCGGAATTTCAAGATGAACAACGACCGAAACGAGCCAATTGCTGTGGAAGGAGCTCGTGAACTGCGCGACTTTGAGCGACGGTCAATCTCACGACGCAGTACGAACAAAAGAATGGTGTGAACCGGACGATTTATTGGACAAATACAATCGCCGGAAATACCCTGAAGAAGCGAACACAAATGAAAACGCTAATTTCAACATACCGAATGAGATTTTAGCTATTAAACAGAACTGGGAATGAGCGCAAGTTGTGTATTGGAAACCCTGAAATTGGGCAGCTAAAACACGACTTCGAGAACACGAGTTTGCATTCGGACACAATTAATAATAAACATTTGAAACTTGTTTGTTGTTCTGCAAAAAGTGTGACGCCCTCAGCCAACCGTCACCACAACGCGCAGTTGAGAAGAAAACGAACGAGCGGCAGACACAAGGCGACTCCGAAACAGAACTCTGTCAACCTCTTCTGCCCAACACACTTTCTATCTTCTTTGCCCGTCAAACCATTCGCTCTCTTTGCAGCAAACAGTCGGACGTTTGGCTCTCGCCGTTTGTTGTTCGGAGGTCAACTGCAGTGGCGAAAAGCTTTAGCCTTCGGGGGCGAGTTTGCGGTTTTTGCATAATCAGTTGGAGTTGCAGCTGTCCGCCAAGTTTCTGATTTTATGGCAAATTTGTGGTTCTTTGGATTTGAGAACACAGACTCTGCTTGTGAATTGAATTACAAAACCGGCTACCAGTTGAAAAGCTTAACAGACAGAAAAGATTGTTGCATGAAATCAAAGTTATTATCCGACATCGAATGTCAGAAACAATCACTTCAAATTCGATTGTTATGCTTTCGAGAGCAATTGAACTGACGACGCCATGCAAATACGCTGATGAGGGCACGGTCGATAGAATTGAAGTTTTCGTCGTTGAATGGGATCGACAAGAAAGCGAAAATCTCTTGAGCGTTTTTGGGCATGAGCGGCGGTTCGAATCAAGTGGTCAGTCGAGCTCACGATCTTAAAGTTCTCAGACGAACGAAATCAAAACGTCCTCGGCATTTGACGTTTTCATCTTGTGCTTCAACTAAAGAACTCGCTTTCTGATCTTAACCTTCGCGTTGAGTTGAAGTGAATTAGACAGTCACGCTACAAGAATCCTACGATCAAGTCGGTACACTTTCGATTTCTATTTGTTCGCAAACTTATTGAGATTTTGCGTGTTCATCGTTTATGCAACAGTCGAATATTCGGTGAGATCTATTCACGACGTTTCAGCGATATGCCGACATGAGCAACAGGAAACTTACCTTCATACAACTGATGATAATTGTTTCTGTTTGGGCTCAAAATCCTTCTTCTCGATTAGCATTATTGAACGTCAGAAATTCTGAACTCACGACCTTTCCTTTCACTTCCACGGCTGCCGTTTTCCCGATCGCTTCAAGACGTAAACATTTGACCACAGCATTTCCCCTTTTCTCTTCATTTCCACCATCGCGTGTCGTTCAGCCAATCAAAGCTGGCAACCAACGTCTCTCAGCTCATGTTCAACGACATCGTCTCAATTCAACTCGACCTATTGGATTCAAAAACGAGCGTCTTCCATTTTCAGCAACAATCCTTCCGACAGTCAGTAGCACAACACCGATCTCTAGTTTGACAGCTCGCAGACCGATTTCTGTGCATTCGAATCCAACAGACACTTCAATGCATGACATTCAACCGTTGAATGTGGAGCGATCGCTCAACGACACGGTTTTGTCTTCGATAGTTTTGGAATTAAATTCGCCTGTTCCTTCGTTGCTTAAAACCCAAATTGAAGTCGATCCCGAATTACGTGCTCTACGAGAAAAAGTCGAAGCTGGTTTCGCAGCTCAAAAAAAGTTGCGCGAGCGATTGCGAGACTCAACTTCTCGGCTTCATACTTCGGCGTTTAACACAACGTTATCTCAAACGAAAACTGGGTTTTCGGGAATAAGTCGTCAAAAAGCTGATGTCCAGTTACCGAAAATTCGTGGAGTCAAAACGGCAGAAGAAGGTAATTTGTGAGCACGTTCAATACATAGTTCATTTCAGAGCCGGCGAATCCAAGAAACCGAACTGAAAGTGTCGTTCCAAGCTCTCGAATTCACAGTGGTAGAGCGGGATCTCCGTCTCCGATCATTGCGAGGCGATTTCACAGTAACGATGAGAGTGCTCAGGTGGAAGTTCAACGTGAGTGTTTTCATCAGGAGTCAACGAATGTTTTTTGTTCAGCTTCGGATGTTCAAAGCGAAACTTCTCATTCGAAACAACGTGCATTTTCGGCCGGCAGATCCGCAATTCTCGATGATGATGCCGAGACAAATTTTGTAGGATAGTAATTGAAAGTGAGTTCAATTGTTCGTTTGTTTAGAGAATCAAAAAGAAGGGTGAATCTGCACACGAGAAAACACCAATTCGAATGCCCGCGTTTTGTCGTCGATGTTACAAATTCTGGAAGCAGTTAGTGGCTGCAAAAACAGATCGACTTGCAGTCTTCCAGGTAATTCGTACTCTCCATCTGTTCAATTGTGATATCTTTTAGTATTGTTGTGCGGTAGGTAGTGGAAAGGGTGAAGTGTTCAGACAACTCAAAATTGGTGGCTAAAACAAAGTTTTCGTTTTGCTGAACATTGTAATTCGCCTCTCTGATTTGTGTTTCTTGTTCGAACAAAAATAAATTTCTGTGAATAAGCATGTAGTTCGCTTATCAATTCGCACATTTCCCATTTGTCTTCTCGACACCTTTAAGTCGCCCACTGATAAACGCCTTTGCTGACCCTCCTTAAGCTCCACAACACCCGGCTGTTTGCGCAGGTGAAGAAAACTAATCCATGTGTGGACAAGAGAGTGAGTTAATCTGTTGTATTGCTGTCAATTCGAATAAAAAACAGTGTCTGCGTACGGTAGTTGATAAAAACAGTGTGTCAACGAAGACACGTCTGTTAGCGTTTGTTTAAGCAAGTAATCTACTGCTGAACTTTTAAGCAAAGGTTAATCTTTTGCTGAGACGTAAAAGAACCAACTAGACAGCTAGTTACGTTTATTTATCGATATAACTACAAGCACAAATCCACGGCTAATGAAACAAATTTTTTTGGTGCTTTAAAGGAGATGTGAATTGAGAATAAAACTTAAAAAGAACTTGTGGTATCCGCTTCTTCTGCGTTGCTGGTGGCCAGTGATTCGGAATCCGAGTGAATTGATTGCTCTTTTTTCATCTCCATAATCATATCCGACGTTTGTCTGGGACTCAGTTTAACAGCAGAAAGACGGTGAGCGGTCGAGCGATGAGTTTGAAGGGTTCGAGATTGACAGAAACCTTTTCCACATTCTTCGCATGTGTATGGTTTAGAAGTGGAATGAGTGTACCTAGAAACGTCAATTAGATTCGCTGCTTTGTTGTTGTTTAATTACTTGTGATCGCGCAAATGATCTTGACGACGGAAACGTTTCGAACAGATCTCGCAGGGATACGGTCGCTCGTTGGTGTGAGTTCGTTCGTGAATCAGAAGATTGTAAGATTTGGTGAACTGACGATTGCAAAAACGGCAAATGAATTGCTTCTTCGGTCGAGTTGCTCGATTTCCAGTGCGACGTCCCGGAAGCATGAACCTGAAATGGAAATTAGAATCAGTTGTGCGAGTATTTCGAATTACCACGGTGCGCGAAGTTGGTTGTAAGCTGAGTGATTGCGCAACAACGAAGCCGTAGCAAACGATTCTGCTGAGACCATACTCACTGCATTGGATTGTGAGTTGACGAAAGATGGCGGTCGGTCGAGGGGTGAACTTGAGGAAGCCGACGAGGAGGCCGCTGCTTCGTCATTGGAAATTGTCGATTGTGGTGCTTCGTCTTCTGCTGGTTCATCATTTATGCATGTTGCGATTTTTGTGAAATCGAATTTAATTGACGACTGTTTGGGCTGAAATTTTGATTAAAATTCTGATTTTGGCAGTCTCTTACCGTCTCATTACTGACTTCATTGGTTTTGTTTGATTCCGCCAATTCGGTCGACAGTCGTTGCATGAAAAGACCCAGTTGTTGTTGTTGCTGTTGAGCGAGTTGTTGGTAATAACGAATGAAAGCAGCTTGTTGCTGGAGAAGTGATGGAAAGATCGAACTTGGACCCGAATTGTTGTTAGTCATCTGATTCGCAGATTGAATTCCAGCGAAAAGAGCGGGACTGGAAGCGGAAAATGGAAGACCAAGAAGTGGGACCCGATTGAAAATCTGAAGTTGTTCTAAACGCTGTCGATGCAATGCTATGGCTGCAGCAGTCGACGGCAAAAGATTGGAGTTAGCCGACGAATTGCTGTTCGGCGACTTTTTGTCCGCGGAACGGATGCTGTTTAAAGGTGGACAGACCATCTGAAAATTTTGACCGTAATTTTTTGTATTTGTATGTCACGACACGACAATGTGGTTGGAGATATGAAATCTTGTTCGCAAGTGGTTTTTGCTCGATTTAACTGTTGGGTAATAAAAATGCAATAGCGGAGGCTCTTCATTCATTAAGTCATTTGGAGCGGCGGAACGTTGAAAGACGACCTGCTGCTGCCGCTTGTTTTTTTCTCGTTGCCGTTTTTTTATTAAAAATGGCGGTGTGAAATCAAAAGAAAATCAAAACCTTCCGATTGCTCGTCCTCTTGTTCGAGCTAATCAAGAGCGGAAGGCGCGAAACGTGGAATATAAATTTTATAGCCCGAAGCGGCTTTTATCAGCTTCGAACGGCCCTCAAAAGCAAACCGCCGCCGTTGAACTTGTCGATCGTTTCAGCTACCGGTCCAAAGGTCTTTGAGTGCCGATCGCGTCGTAAAACGGTAATCAGTTTAAGGACCTTTCTCGACCTCACAACGCGCCTTTTCGAACGAGATTTCAAACGACACGCAACGCATTAGCGTGGAACGGGATGCGCGTGTCACATTAGGTCAGAATTTTTGTTTTAGCACACGATTCCAGTTGTTGTCCATTTGACTGATTCCCATTCCAAAAAAAACCACTCAACCAGGACTGACGCATAAAACCGTCAAATCGTACGACGCAGGATAAGGTTCGATTATGACTTGTTACGGTCTCAAAGGCGCGTTTTTACACAATTATGCGCGAATGTCAAAGGCGGTCGGCACGCTGAAAACTCACAACATTTTCCTTCAACCTTACTCACCCAGCGGTCCAATCCCAAAGAAAACAAGCAGGATGCACGTCGGGGTTTATTTTCATGCAAATCAAACCGCAAATTGAGAGACGCAAAGCGGCGCGTTTTTGTGAAACGTCGCTGGTGGTCGATTTTGCAGCGACAGGCGATCTGTAAATCCGCGCACGCCCAACTTTCTACTGTAAATCAACGGCCAAAATATCCGGAATTCGCACGAAAGCCGACGGCGGCATTCGGCAGCTTCACAGCAAAAAAACCAATCAGCGTACCAAAAAAACTTGGACGCGCATGTTTTCCAATCTTTTCACATTCTCAAAGCGCTTATGATTCAGAACGACCACTTCAATGCGAATTGTATTCAGGTTTTCATTCAACTCGCGTCTTTACGTCCAAAAAATTCGCTTAATTGCTTCAGAAAAGGCTTCGCAGTCACAGCTTTCAAAGAGCTGCAAACTGTTCCGACCTCCTACTCCAATTTCCTGTCATCAACTGGTACAGTAGAGAAGACGACGACCGAATTGAAAAGTCACGAGAAATGGAAATCAATCAAAAGAAAACAGACAGAAGTCGTAGAAAGTGAAGAACTGGAAAAGAGTCTGATAAGCGCAAACTCTCGACTTCTAACGACCGACCGCAGTTGCCTTCTGATCTCCGGCGTAGTGGAACGGAAAGTCAAGTAGCGGAGCCTAAAAGATGGGCGGAGTCCGCAGCTACTAACCGTCAGCCAATGAGCACTCGCCTCTTTTGTCTTTGCTCCGTCCTCCGATTCGTTTCCACTCGCCACCGTGAACTACGATCGACGTCACGAATTGAAAATGAAATTCGAAGATATTCACATTCATGATGTATAAGCCAAAGCATAGAATTCGCGTTGGATTCTACTCAACGTCTTTCAACAGAATTTCAGTTAATCTTCGCAAACAGTCGCAAAGCAGAATCAGAATTTCAAATCTGTCGGCTGATTTACAACACAGCAAAAGCTCACAAACAAAGGAAACTCGAAAGTTGTCCGATCGGTCACTTTGAGACAGTTCGGCACTTGATCTCCCAATCATTGTCCTCGGTATTAGCTGAAAAAGATGGCTAATGACTTGAAAGCGGCGTGAGGTGGCCGTTCAACTGCAAAACACTTCGATTCGACTTGCAAATACCAAAAAAGACGAACGAGGAAAATGGAAGCGCTCGCCAGAGGCCCGGACTGCTTCATAATCCGCTCAGAGCGAAGAACGAGGCGCAGCAACGGAATTGGATGCGATGGAGCGCGAAAATCGTCAAAATAAACAACTTCGCCGTCCAACCTTATCGCGCGCCTTCTGGCGCCGAATTCACAGTTACGGTGATCGGGACTTACGAAGCAAACTGAAGCGTGGCGCACACGCTGAAGCTTATCGACCACGAGATTAATCGGTGGAAGTCGAATTGCCGATTCTACGGTACATATTGACGTTCGAATCATCGGAAAGAAAATGATCACGAACAGAAAAGACACTTGTCACAAGTCAAATCGGTTGTTATGACCACGAGAATCGAGTTCTCTGATTGCCGGCCTTACGCAAAAGCACGTGAACAAGTGGGTTTTGTTTCCGAATTTACGATGACCGTCGGCCTCGAGTGGCAAGCGATGATTTAGGGGTTGGGATAGTTGATCCGAAGGCTAGAAGCTTAAAGACCGAAAGATAAAGGCAATCAGAGCTGAACGTGTGAAACAAATCGAAACCCAATTGCCGATCGATTATTGTGCAACTGACTGGCGAAAATAAACAAAACAAAATCCATTCGATCGGATCGTCTTTTCTGTCGGCACGCCGATTTGGCAATCCGATGGCCATAAATGGCGGTGGAATGAAAGGGCACGTGCCGACCGGCCAAAACTTTCGCTCATCACCTACGTTTCAACTGAAGAAGCGGATTGACACACTTTGTTTGAGCGATCAAAAACCGTTTCACGAAGGCGTCTGATTGACTGCGAGCGATGCCAATGAGTCTGCTCGGCCGGGAGTTGACTCAGAGATTATAATTCGCGACCGGAAGAAGTGAAATTACTCACGATCGAGTTTCGGCTAACGGGAAACGAACGGCTGCAATCGATGGGCGAAGGTGTTTTGTGTGCTCATCGAGAAGGTAAACATCCGGTGAAATCGAGCGCTTCTGCTCTCGCCCGTCGGCTGAACAAGTGGATTTTACGATTCCCAAACATTGCCGCCAAAATGAGCCAAGAACGTTGCTTTGTTTTAAAATTGCTTTTTTTGGCGTTTACCGTAACCGCCGCTCGTTTTCGCAGAGAATTTGACACGTTGAAATGGAAATCGCGGAAATGATTTTTGACGATTTTTTGTCGCGCAGCTGCGAACTCACGACCGCGGAATTCTCACCGGTCAAAGAAGGTTGTGGACTTTGGAAAGAACTCGCGAAATATCGAACTTCCGGCGACGGAATCGGAGATCTGGACAGCGAATACGGTGGATGGTGGGCGCGGAAAGAAGTTGGTCGGCGCCAGCAAGTCCACGGATTCCGCAGATAACGATCTTCGGCCCATTTGGCCAACGGTGCGCGAAACTCTTTCTCGACGATCATGAGCACCGCGTTTGATAGTCGTCGAGAGGCGGTAAAACGCGGTGCTTGCGGTCCAAATCAAAAACCGCGCGTCGAATGCAAACGAACTGCGCGGTTTTGGAGCTGAAAAAGAACGTCGAACTCGTAAAATTCGCGTTTTGCGGCAAAATCGAAAGAGCGCCAAAAGTTTGCGTTCGACGGATTGTGCCGTTTTCCGTGCGTGTTCCTTGCCGGTCATTAGCATGGGGCCAGAGCGTGGCAATAAAATTTCTTGCACAATTCGCGACGGAAATTAATCTCGCGAGAAATCATAATCGAAAGCGTGGAACAATGGGAAAAAACCCATAAACTGCGCGATGACCAGGTGAGACGTCCAGATTGCTTTTCGTTGAATGCAAATTTGTTAAAAAGATTGGATCCGATTGTTGTTAGAACATAAATTCCCAATAACTCTGCACATAACCCGAAAACAAATTGCTCAAAAAAAGAGATTCGAGAAATCGACGTTCTCGACTACCATATTCGAATAGAAGCGTATGAAAGGTCGTGATTCAGCCGGCTGTCCTCTTCATCAAACGGTCCACACGATTCGCGGTTTACGACGCGGCGACCGTAATTCTCGGATTCACGTGCTGACGTGTGTGTTTATCGCCCGTTTTTAGAGTTTTACGTTGGTGAACGAAAAGACAAAACGCGTCCGGATCAGCGACCTCATTTTGTTCCGCTTCGTCCAATCGTCTTTTCTCTCGTCTACGGTAACGTCGTGTCAGCAAAACGTGCGTCTTTGACGCGTCTCGCGTTGATACGAAACGACGCCGCAAAAGAGACGATCAAAACGCAGAAGAGGTTCATGAAAATCGCACAGTTTACCCGCAATTCGCTTTGGTTGTGCCGCCCCTGTTTGCACTAATTGACCGCACACTTCAAAGAAATTCCCTCCATGGGCACAATCCAACGGGATTAGCGGATCAGTTCGTTTATTTGTCGCAGCGATCAAGTCCCGTATTGATGCACCAACAAGTGAGTCGAGACTCAATTTCCGCTCACAGTAAAGGTTGCGCAAACCGCAATCCAGTCGGCTGTTTGATCAACTCGATACTCATCGGATGATCCTCAACCTCAAAAGGCAAATGAAACAAAACTTACAGTTCACCGGTTCATCCACGAGAACTCGGAAGAAACGCACTAGAAAGTGACAAACGGTGGCAATGTTGTTTTAACGGCGACAAGCGAACGAGAACCAAAGTTGGGCAATCGGAAGTTTATCACCAATCATTTTCTCGCCGTCTTTCGAATCAGTTCGTTCGTCTTCTCGCAGTTATCTCGTCCGCGCCTTCGCTCTCTAAGCCGATTAACTTTGGGCATAAACGAAGAAAAAACGCCAAATAGCTTTGGCTCACATGTTCAAATTCACGGGAAGACAAAAATCAACGTCTCGATCGCTTCGACCCAAATAACACTCGAATACCCGACTACCAACCCGAGACTACGGTAGAAGAAGGGAAATTTGGCCAATTGAGTCGAAGTGTAAAAAACGCAATCATGTGGTTCATAAAAATTTGAAGTGCGACTTCCGATGTCGACAAGCACCAGTCGATTTTGGAGATGAACATCATTACCGCTTCAAGATTGATAGCTTACTCCCGATCGCTCGACCACACACGACGACGGCCGTTCAGCTTCTTGTCAATTAGGGGCACACGTCCATTAATAAAGGGCGTCGTCTACGTAAAATTGTTGTCTTTGCAATTTCACTTCTAAACAACCCGATCGGCAATTTTTCAAAATTTATTGCCCAACATTTTTCACTCGTCGTTTCGGTTTGTAGAGACTGCTGATTTCGCTGCTCCTTTAATCATCACGACGATAAATCAGAAGCACCACGGGGGTTCGTTTCTACCGTTCCATCTGACGCAAAAACTAAAAGAAGTAGAGAAATGAATGCAAATTTTTAGTGTGTTTCACGCTCCGGTGGTCATTAGATGTCACACCGTTCGCGTATCATCAATCACGTTCCTCGTCGTAGCTTAATTGCCTCTTTTTCATCTTCGCACCTCATTCGCGCCCTCATTTCGCGGTCTTCCTCAAAGTTACTAATTTCAACTTTGGAAGCCACGATTCCAAGGGCAACTTAAACGACCATTGGTGCTCGGAAACCGTAACTGAAGTTTTTCTGTTTGTTTTGGCACTTCAAACAGACGTTCCACTATTCAAAGCGGTAATATTTGGCTTAAAAGGTCGTACCGCTCGAACTCGTAAAGCGTGTGATTTGGTTGATTAAGTAAACTAATTACTCGGGGTTATCGATCTTGCAAGAAAGCCGCCAATTGATAACATTTCTTGATGAGCGGCCAATTTGTTTGTGAGCGAAAGTTTTTGAACGAGAATGTAACTTACCGTCATGCTAACGTTTTAAAGATTGAATCACAAGTGAAACTTCACGGACAGACTCCAAGGCGCATTTTTACAATTCGATTGGCTGCGCAATTTGAAAGCATAAACGTTTGAGTGGGTAGTACGTCCGATGGTAAAATTGATCACAAACGGCTGCTCATTCCAGAGTATGTGTTTTCAAAATCATGGTTACTTTCTTCTTGTTTTTGCCCGTGGATAGTTGCGGAAAGGTCGTTGTTCATTCGGTTGACTAGAATGATTGAGAAGGGAACCAGATCTACAATTTCGACAATCATTGTTGTTCTCGCTTTTCTCTCTGTGCTGGCAACGTTTGGACTGGCAAATTACATCTATTTTGGTAGAATATGTGAACAAAACAAAGGACTGTTTACGCATAAAGTAACTCTCGTAGTGTGCAACTATTCATCTATTTTATAGGCCAAAGTTCTATCGTATACTCCGATTTACAACACTGCAGTAAGTTCCATCTTCTTCCTTTAACTTCCATGCTTTAGAACACAAAACTGTTGGTCCCGCACAAATCCAAGTTTTGTTTTGTCATCTCGACTAATCAAATCAACAAAACAGTCATATTGAGTTTTCAATTTCGAGTATTGAATGAATCGATGGTCACCGAGAAGTCGAAATGGTGTGAAGATCGAACTACTTTTTTGACGGAAAACGTTCTGAATTCACACAATCAGTCGGAAATAAACGACTACGTAGTTTTGTGCAGTAGACATCTAGTAAGCAAAAGAACGCAATTGAAATAAACAAGCTATTTCAGATGGCGACCGTAAGAACAACAAACCAACATTCCCTCTATTCTCTTTGTTCGAAACCCAAATAGTTTGACTCCATCGATGTGATGCCATGAATCTTTCAGCAATCGATATTGCGTTTTATACAAATGAAAATACAAGAACAAAGAATCAGCTATTTTGTAACGTGAAAATAACGAAAATACATGTAAAGAAGATCTTATTGTTTCGTGAAGAAGTCAGTCAACCTCGATTGATTGCTCGGCACTTTCTTCGATTTGGTTTCTTTAACCGGCTTTTTGACAACTTTTTTGGCTGTAGATGTCAATTCTTCTTTTTGCTCTTCTTTGACTATGATCTCTTTCATCACCGTGCGTGTAGCTGTAACGTTCAATTGGATAAAACAAACTGAGTTTCTAACTCACCTGTCATCCCATCTTCATCGATGTAATTCTCCAAGACTTTCTTGTAGACTTTGCCAGCTTCTAAAAGTACAATCATGAAATTAGATACAAAATACAAATTCACTGACCGTTCGTAGGAGACTCGTTTCTACGATCGCGTTTAACGGGAACCACGTTCTCTGCCTCTGATTTTGTTTCTTTGAGTTGGTGAGTTTCGATCGGTTCAGGAAACTCTTCTTCGTGAACACCAGTTGAAAAAACGTCGTCCATAGTGCTATCTGAAACAAAAGTCGAGATCCTCTTCAAACTGATGTCAAACCTTTAATTTGAACTTTTTTTGCATTCTTGCGCTTAATCGGCGATTCCTTCTTCACTTTTTCAGCTTCTTTCGGTTTCTCAGACCGCTGTAGATCGCTTGAAATACTCGGCTCCGTGCTTTCTATTCCTTCACGCGACCAGTCGGCATCAAAAAGTGTTCGCAAATTGGCCGGTTCTTTATGAAGTGCGTAAATGCTCACTGATCTAATGTTGACAAACTTCTTTTGAGCTTCTTCGATCTTGTGATCGGGAACCAACGCACTCAACATGGTCGGAGCATCGGCGTTGTCATCCGTCTCGCCATTGTACATGAAAGTTGCACGAATAGGTGTTTTACTTTCCTTGTAATCGTTGTAGAACTTTTGAAAAAGACTGAAAGAAAAATAAGTCAAAAGAAGAAAACGATTACCCTTCGATTGCTTTATCGTCCAGTGAACATCGACGATAAACGAACCGCTTTGTGATGCACTTGTTTTCGTCCACGATCCATTGTTTCAATTGGTTTTCGTCTATTTCCATAGTCTTGAGTTTGGTTGAAAGTAAAAAAAAGTGATTGAAAACGAACAGAAAAAAGCCGGACGAAAAGGCGCCATTTCACTGCAAAGTCGAGAATTTCTGTTTGGAACCGAACTGCTCTTGTCAAATTTGTGCACCCACTTATGACTTGAGATCCACACTTCTACTTACACTACAACAACGATGATAAAAACCCATTGGTGGAGATTAGTGAAAAGCAAATAGTCCACGTACCGGAGGCGTGAAAGTGCTGATCGAGCTTCTCCATCGAAGCGTGACGTGTTCTTTTTGGCGTTTGTTCGCCTTTCCGCGATTGTTCACAATCAACATGAATAGGAATGCGACGGAATCTACGTAATTCGTTAACTATCTTTATTGTGTATAATTTTTGTGGAGGAGGAAGTTCGGGGAGAAGTGCAATTTTAGATCAAACGCGTCACGACGTCTGATTTGACTTCTTGTCATCGCGTGTTTGCGGTTTAAAGCGACGACTTTTTTGTCTTCGCCTATCACCCGAACCGAAGTGTCGCACGAAAGTGGAAGAGCGGTTTTGTGCACTTGATGGCTGTTGGCAGCAGCGTTTCTTTGCACATTTACGTGGTACAATAAACACGTTCGTATGATTCATGAAATCTTTTTGTTTTCATCAAAACAATTGGCTTTTGTTTCCGAGCTTTCTCTCACTTGCACTCTGAATCATCTGTCTGTTGGGCCGAAGAAGTGACGTGAAGAGCATCGCGCAATTTGCTTCGTATCTGTGGTCCAATTCTCTAATCTCCGACTGACTTTGGATTCTGCAAAACCCTGAACTCCGTTCATTTTCGGTGCATTCCATCCACTCTTTTCCACTATCTTACTCAAGAAATTCGCTTGTCAAACGTGATTGAAATGAAAAGGTCGAATCGATGCGACAGCCGTTTAAGTGTGTGTTAACACAAAACGAACGGCCATCTAATGCGCAAATTCCAGTTAATTTGAACTTCAATTGAATTTTAGTAGTCAAAGTGCAGTTGGTCGTGGAAATAGCCTTTCAAGACGTTTGCCTTCTTATAGCCGATTAAGAGGCGGCCTTCGAAGGCAACGCATTCAACGAAAAGAAATGCGATCGCCGCCCACTCAACGAAATGGTCATTTTTTTCGAAATCAAGACTTTGAGCGTAATTCCACTGGCTATCGCTGTTATAGGATTGCGAATTTAGGTCTGAAACGTGAATTTCGTCGAAGTGGATCGCTTTTCGTTGATCCTGAATTTCCGCCAACAAACGTCTCATTATTCCTCGACACCGATCGAAGTGCGGACATCGTTTGGAAACGACCGAGTGACTTAGTTGACGACCCGCAACTATTCGGTTGGTAGAAGTTGTTGTCATTGTCTGGAGCTGAATTTTTATTGCAGTTGAGGGCGCAAGTCCAAATGACGTGACTCAAGGAATTCTCGGAAACTGTTGGTTCGTCTCTGCTTGTTCGGCTCTAACTCATAATGAAGAGTTGCTTAAGAAGGTCTGTTGCTTTTAGTTCTTGATTTATCGTCATTTTCTCAGGTCATTCCGAATGCTCTGCAACAAGAATACAATGCCAACTATTGCGGTATCTTTGAGTTCTGTTTTTGGCGGTTTGGTGAATGGATTCATGTTGTGATCGACGACTTACTTCCGACTCGTGATGGCAAACTGCTTTTTGCACGCTCAAAAACACCAAATGAGTTTTGGTCTGCTCTATTAGAAAAGGTGTTTGTTTTCAACAGAATCGATGATTAAAACAATGATTTTTTTAAGGCTTTTGCTAAGTTATACGGTTGTTACGAGAACTTGGTTGGCGGTCAATTGGCAGATGCACTTCAAGATGTGAATATGACAATTTCATTCTTATAAGTTTTGGATTTTAGGTATCCGGAGGAGTGGCCGAAACGATTAATGTTTCGAAGTATTTGGCAGAAGATCCACACCACACTCTTGGCGATCTCTTTCAAACCCTACGAATTGCATTCGAACAACAAGCGCTAATTGTTGCAGCAATTGCCGTACGTGAACAGTCGTTTAATCGGATTAGCAGCAACTTCTAGGCAAGAAACAAAGATGAGGTTGAAAAGAGTCTTGACTGTGGACTAGTTGTTGGTAAGATCATTCAAAATAGAAAACTTGGAAGGCTTTTTTAGGTCATGCTTATGCGGTTAGGGTGACTGTCATCGAACTCGACTATTTTGGATTTTAGGTCACTGCTGTTCGGTTCATTGAATTAGATGCGCAATCAAAGAGTGAATCTCAAAATCAACTTATACGAACTCATTCAAAGAAACTGTTTCCAACAACGTTAAGGAAAATGATGATTAGACTTCAGAATCCGTGGGGTGAACGCGAATGGAACGGTCCATGGTCGGACGGTAGTGCTGAATGGGAGTTAGTAAGCTTTTATTTGTCAAGAATCTAGTTTTTGTAAATTTTTAGGTTACAGAGAAACAGAAACTAGAGTTGGGAATTACGGTCGATGAAGACGGAGAATTTTGGATGAGTTGGGACGAATTTATGCGCTACTTCACGGACATTAGTGTTTGTCAGCTTTTTAACACAAGTGCTTCTGTTCGTGATCCAACTCTACCACGACCTCCGACTTATTCCGAGTTTATTGCCTTCGATTGCTGGACTACGAATGGCGTTAAGATTGGCGCGCCAGCGGACCGAAGTGGTGGATGCCAAAACTTTCCAGCGACCTTTTGTTTCAATCCACAATATCGATTTGATGTCGAATCGACTGGCGCTGAAGTGATGTTAGCGCTCACACAGCGAGAAACCCCACCCGAAGCCGGAAAACAACGCGAACCATTCATAACCATTGGACTGCACGTGATGAGAGTGGAATGTAATCGAAGATACCGAATTCATCAGGTAGATTGATAAAGACCTTCGATGTTAACTTTACATTTTAGCCCATTAATCCAATTGCAACTTCGGACTATGTTGGCACACGTTCCATTTATTTACATTTAAGAGGTCTTGCTGCTGGTCGCTACATTGTCATGCCCACAACGTATGCGCCACGGGAACAAGCTGATTTCATGCTTCGCATTTACTCGCCGGATCAAATGAAACCAAAATTGTTGAAATCCGATCAACCGATACAAAGTATGACGAACACGAATGATCAGCACTAACAACGGTTTTAGAGTTTCCGGTTTTTCATTGTTCTCGACTACGTGCAGTTACACGTGTACATGTTCTTGAAGCGTATTCTGATGACTTTCGTTTGAAACATTTGAGCGTGGCCGTCGTTTACGAGGGTAAACGAGTTCGATCTCCGCTCTTTTATGCTGAAGATTATGCGGTTGCTTTCGACGAAATGTTCCTTTTCCACAGGTCGGTTTCATCGTAAAACAAGTTAACAGACTATTTTTAGTGCATCCTTGCAACATAAATTTCTTGTTGAAGTTTGGTATAGCACGAGTAGCGGAGGATTGAAGGTATGTGCACGAGCCAACGTTATAATGCAAACCGACAACGATACGGTTCGACAGGAAATCAAACTTCACGGTGTTGGCTCTCAGTCGACTTTTGTTGGGTCGATAACCCTTGAAATCTCATCATTTGACGACCCACTTTATCTTTGAAAAGTGGTTGAACTTTCTATCAACTGTTTGCATTTATTATCTCAGTTCCATTGTGAAAGTTTCCCAGTTCTGTCTGAAGCAAAATAGAGATTAAGTTATTCTTTGTTCTCTTTCCTAATGGCCATATCATTCTGCTTAACACACGGGTTATTGAAATTGTTTATTTCAACAGTAAACTTCATTCCTCACCTTCGACCTGATAATTTGAACTTTAGCGTGTAAATTTCCAAATGGAAAAGACAATAAAGTTGACTTTTGGTTCATGGTTAGTTAAACAGGAGGTCTTCATAGATACAGAAAATAATTCGTGTTATCAGCTCGACAATTATCGGGAATAGACGATCGTGGTGGTAGCCATAAAACGGTCAAGTTGCATCTGTCGGTACTTTTGTCTTTCGATTCGGTCGCAATGCGGACACTTCTGATTGTTGCGTTCTGCTTTTTCGCCGTCGTCTCTGCACGAATAACTGCGGATTTTGAGGACGATGGCTTCTTCGACGATCAAAGCACTGACTCATTCGAATCTCGACCATCTCGACATTACAAAACACAACGAGATCAATTCGAAGATGCTCCTGGTTTCGATCAACAATACACGTACAAGTCCGTCTGCATGGTTGACGGCCAGCCGATCGTTCTGGACAAGTTCGATTGTCACAATCAAGTTGCCGTTGGTCGATTTAAAAACGCGATCAATCGAACCGGTTGGAGTTATTTGGAAATCGAGACCTTCGCCGGCTACGACGAAGATCTTCAAGCCTATTCGGCCGGTATTTTGGAAGGTTACAGTCGTTTATAAACACAAATTCGAACAACATTTTAGGCATTTTAAGTCAAACGGTAATTGAATATCATCTCCAAAACACCTATTATACTTACTGCGATGGATTCAAAACTTACTGCAAACAATTGGGATCATATCTTCGAAAGAACTTCGATTACATCAAACGAAAAGTCGAATCGGCGCCAAAAGACGATGCCTATTGGGCAGCCGTCAGACGAGCGTTCCATCAAATCACTGGAGTTTGGGATGGATTTACAAACTCCACATTCGATCCCCGTATCAGCTATCAAGTGACTCCGATTTATTTAATGTAAGTTTGAATGAAATAAGAACGAATAACGGTATTCAAATTTAGCAATATTAACGGTACGTGCAATTACTACTGATTATTACAATCAAGTGCATTCGGTTTTAGGAGAACTGTACGATTTGGAAAAGAAATTCAACAAGACCAAGGATCCATTAAACGAGGAAGCTGGTGAGAAATGTTCCGGTCTTGTCAAGGTTTCTAAGAATATCAATTCTGTCATTCAATGTTGTTTTTAGGTGGCACCAAACAACTCGGACATATTCTTCTCTCAAGTTACAATGAGTGGCTTTCAGAATCTTTTACGTGTTCTAAAACTCTACAAATTTGGTTATGGTGAGAAACAAAAGATGTTCATAATGCAATTAAGAGTTCAGAAAAACATCTATTTCCCGGTCACACGAACAGCTTCAGTAGTTATCCAGGAATGCTTTATTCATCTGATGACTTTGCATTAACAAGCGCTGGACTTGTGCGCCGCTAATACGACTTAGAGAATTAATGGTTGGGTTTAGGCTGTACTCGAAACAACAATCTCCGCATTGAACAACTCGATATTCGAGAAAATCAAACCAGATGGTCAATTACACACGTGGATCAGAGCAATCGTTGCAAATCAAATGGCACGTTCGGGACGCGAATGGTGTTCGATCTTCGGACGAAAGAACAGCGGCACGTACAATAAGTTTGTTTATCTGAAGAAACTTCTCGTTTATAAGTTATTTACAGCCAATGGGTTGTTCTCGACTACAAACGATTCACTCCAAATAAACCGCTTATCGACTATGGATTACTTTATGTGTTGGAACAATTACCGTAATTGCTCTGTTTGCTTAGCTTTATTATCCAAGTTTTAGAGGCAAAATTGTTTATGCAGATCAAACTTCGTATTTGAAAGAACATTCTTATTATGCTTCTTACAATCTACCGTTCTACCACGAGATTTCTCAACTGTCAGGATTTGAACAAAAGGTATTAGTGAAATGAAAACACCAGATTGTAGTTTATTCTAAGGGCAAAGATTTCTATTGGTTTAGTTGGTATAATTGTCCACGAGCTAACATCTTCCGTCGAGATCACAGCAAAGTATTCGATCTTGACTCGATGACAACACTAATGCGATACAACGATTACCAACACGAACTGTTCAGTCGTTGTAATTGCAGTCCGCCTTACACTGCTGAAGCAGGCAACAAAACATCCATTATATACTGGTCACCGCTTTGTTTACAGCAATTTCCGCCCGCGGAGACCTGAACGATCCAAATGGAAGCTATCCATTCAGAGGAATGGGCTACAGCAACCATGGAGCATTGGACGCAAAGATAACCAACTATGAAATGTTCCAAGAACTTCGATTTCGAGCCATTGGATCACCCAGCTACGAAAACGTTCCCGCCTTTCAGTGGTCGAAAAGTTCACTGGTTGGTTATAAGTCCAGAAGTTAATTTACTTAATGTTCATAGGAAAAGACAGTAAAACACGTTGGCCATCCTGACGTATGGAAATTTGCTGCCGTAGAAACAAAATGGGAAACTCCAGATGTTCGAGTCGAATTGTGAATTCCATTTCGACGATCATTTAGAAGTTGTTTTTCTTGTTGTTATGCAATAAAATTTGCGTTTAATCTCTTTTTGATATTCAATCTCAAATTTTCTTGACTTTGATACCCTCACTTTATAAACGGAAGTCGGCTCTTAATCCACTAAACGACAGTATGTTGAGCTCCGCCTCATTTTCTTGTCGAGCATAGAAGCATAGAATATGAAAAAGACATTGATCCTACGGTCATTTTTAACCGGTTTACAACAATGTTGTACAGATTTGTTTCCATAATTGTCAACTTTCTTCTCTTATTTTCAATTGTTCCTGTGGAATGTCGATCGTCCGATGAGCTGAAAAACTTCAACAACCTGGTCAGCGAACTAATGGATGAGCAGAGCTTTCATGGACAGAACACAGTCAATTTGAGACCGATGTCAGAATCAGAAATTGTAAGTTCATGAAAAAACATGGTCTATGCGTTGCTAGAATGATTCAAGAAGCTTCATATTAGTGTTTTTGTTTCAGCACTACTACTCTTCGCTTTTGACTGCTTATCCAAACTCGAACACAAGTGGGGATTTAAAATCCAGTTTCCGAAAATCTTCACATCGGAAGAATATACTCTAGAATTTGGTTTGTCATACTTTCTAATAAACAACTAAGCCAGTTACATTGTTCGTCATAATACATTATAATTGTAGATGTTGGAATCAGTGGATTTAAGGAAAGGCGTCGAACGATGAGGTCACTTAATCTCGTTTACACGTCCCTTTGGTGACTCTCATTTCAGTTATTTTAATGAAATTGATTTCAAAGTACGCGCATCAACTTCTGCCTTCTCATAAGCCGATTGAAGGTATTTGAAGAACAGCGGGATTACGCGAATAAGTTGGGAAATCGATTTGAGATCACCATCCAATTTCTTGTCAAACCTTCGGAATAAAAACCAAAGTTTTATTAAATAAATAAGCCAAAGCTCCTTGAATACCCGGTTCGTTAATCCATGAGTTAATCCAACGGAAAGCAGTCTTTCAACTCCAATCGCTTAATCGTTAGCCACAAACACTATTTCCGTTAATTTTCAAAATAAATTGTTTATGTCATTTGTTAAAATGTTCGTGATTAGTGTCTGGACCAGTTCTCCTTTAACGGAGACTGTTCCGTTGGCTGATCGCTCCCCCACGCGCTCTTCCTGCAGCACGAGCAAACGCCGGGGCCCGTAAACAAGCTCGACAGATCGATTGCTTTTGCGTGTGAAATCAAAACATTTGCGGTCTCATGTGATTTGTATTTTCGCCACTCAAAAAGCCATCGGTTTAATGTCTACAATCCAGTTCGAAAATATGTACAAAAGGAAACTGTATGGCTTACAGCCTAATACTCTTTTTGCATGTATAATCCGAGATAACAAAAGTTTCTTGGCCACCTGAAAATAAAAACAAAAAGTGCGGTATTATGCAAAAAAAGAATTCGCTTTGCAGACATCCCGCAATAACTATTTTTGATGAGAAGAGAGCTTTTCGATGTACAAATTTACACGTTCATCGTTTACACCTGATGATTCGGATCCGCGGGCGCCGATTCGACCTCCACACAAACCGTTGACATCTGAAATAAAATCGAGTGAAACGAATCAAAAAGTTGTTTACCGAATTCGCCGAACTCCGATCATATGCGTTGTTTTCATTCCCGACAACATTCGGATGAGGTGCTTGTAATCGATGAGCAACCTGAAATTCACGAATTCCAATACCCTTTTCAACACCAATGGAGTACCTCCGTATCAAGACCCATATTTGAAAGAGAGTCGTCGTTGTCTAAACGACTATGAACGTTTGAAGGTGTTGGCGTGAAATGCTGTCGAAGATGTTGCAATGCAACGGTCATGCCGTTACGTAGGCGAGAGAATAGCGATTCACTTCGATGTTCGTCGTCGTTCTGTGTTAAATTTGGAGTCAAATAAACTGAATTTTGAGCAACACCAGAGGTCGTCGGCTGATCAACAGAACGATGTGCTTCGGAACCTAAAAAACAGCTAATCTTTTAAGTTGTTTTGAGTTTTTAACCAACGTCGTTGAAACCATCTGAACTGATGATTCGGCTGTGGAACGTGGACTTCTGAAGTTGGCATCGGTTGTGCATTTCTGATCAATGGATCAACGTCGCGACTATTCGCTGGAAGCGTGGTGCTCACGGTGTTACGTTCAGAATCGGAATCAGAAGAATCGGAACCATTTGATGGTCCGACTTTACGTTTACAAATCGGACAAACTTTTCGATTCTTCCTGAACAACAAATCCAATCGATTGTATCGAATCGTCGACTTACGTAAGCCACGGATCAATACACTTCTGGTGGTAAATATGACGGCACGGCAACTCACGAACCTTGTCATTGGCACGAAAATCTTCCAAACAAATCGCACAGGTTTCCGCTTCTTCGCCTAATTTGTACTTCTTCACCGGGATTTTGCGCAAATTCGATCGTGACAATCGTTTTCGTGCGAGACGTCGTCGTTCACGGCACAGACGAATAATCTAAACGTAATGTTGTCACAGCAATGTGATAGTGAGCTTACCAGAGAAACAAACAAAATGATGAAGCAAAATCCAACGATAACAACGAACGGAACCTAAAAACGTGAGTCGTGAAATGTTGTCGATTGTCTCTTACCAAGTACTTGATCAGATCGTAGTAACCGGGCGACGCTTTGAACATAACCCGATAACCCGCAGCAGCCGAGTATTGTCCCATGATTGAACGCATACACGCGTAATAGACCATTACAACCGGAACATTCACATCATCCGCGTATTTGCCATCAGACATCGGAATTGGTGATTTCTTATCGGTGTTGTAAACGATCATTGCATCAAAGCCAAATGGATGAGCATTCTGCACATGATATGCTTTCTCGGAAAAACTGCAGTTTCCGCGCTCCACCACCGCGAAATACGAATCGCATTCGCTCTCGTTCTTCAACGGTCGTAACTTGAATAATAATCGTCTTATGACCTAGACTGTATGCTTACTTTTACTGGACCACATGCTTTTCGTGGCTCAGCGAACACTGCACATCCAACTGCTTTGTCGCTGAAACTGAAGTCAACGACACTTTGTCCGAAAGTTGCACCGGTTGCTTCGCATCGAGTCACCACGCGTTGCGTATCGAAAGACGTGTGTTCCAACTAAAGAAAGTTATCGAAACCTCAACATCTCCACTCACTACTTCCACTAAGTACTGCGCATTAGAAATGGAAAATAAGAAACAAAAAACGACAACAATCGTCGAATCGATGAGATTCATGTTCGGAGTTTAAATTCGATCAGCTCTCTACACTAATGAGCAGAAAGAATCTTTACGTGGTGGATCGTTTAACACGGGCATTCGCAATTGAGCGGAGAAAGAAACGGCCGTGGAGTTTCCGATCGGTCGACGAGTTGATACAATTAAGCTGAAATAACCAAAGAAAACTAATTCGACTAAAAACGTTTCTTGTCGACTCTCGAAAGAGTACTCAGCAAACTGAAAGTTGAACTCGTGATATGAAACCGTGAATAACAAATGAGTTCGGATTTAATAAACGACACGAAATGCACATGTTTGGTTAACTCGTGACACTTAACATACGAACAAAAACCCGTTATTGACCAGAAACTGCGGTTTGATTGAGTGAACGGAATTATATTCCAAGAACATTTTGATTGAAACGCAAATTCGAAATCAATGGTTATTGTCAGGGACTAATCGCACGCGCTCACACTTCGTTCTTGTGCTCTCGACTGCTGTTCGACTCTCAGCTGCAATGGCAGTCGATTTGGACGGAAAGCCAAACGATTTGCCTTTCTTTTCGCTGTGGGTTATCAATTAGCGCCGAAGAATTTGGATCACGTTTTCAGTTCTGTACGTTTTTTGTTCGTTAGATCTCATTCCTTAGCTAAAATGTCCGACGATTTTGTTCCCGATTTCATTACAAAAGAACGCGCCAATGAGAAACAAAAGAAAACGATTGTGCCGTTAAAACAGTTTGTCGTAAGTGAAGGAATTCAACTCGACATGTCGATCGTGATTTTAGATCGAACAACCGATCACTCCAATAGAACATCCACTCGAGTACACGTGAGTTCGTTTTCATCGTTTCGCTGATGTGAAGTTGGTTTTCAGATACGTTTTTTCTTATTTCGTTCGTCCGGGAGGCAAATTCGATCCCGAAGAATACGCGAACTACGTGCAACCGGTGGCTTCTTTTAGTTCTGTCGAACAGTTTTGGAACACTTACCGTTTCATTAAACGACCTTCAGGTTGTTTCGTTTGTATCTTCTTTTTAAGTGTCGATTTCAGATATCAATGAAAAGGTCGACTTCCACATGTTCAAGAAGGGAATCAAGCCGGTGTGGGAAGATGAAGCGAACAAAAAAGGCGGAAAATGGATCCTTCGTTTGAAGAAGGGATTGTCATCACGTTATTGGGAGAATCTACTTTTGGCCATGATTGGTTAGTCGAGTTGTCATTACACATGTTGATTCGAATTTCAGGTGAACAGTTTTTAGTTGGTGAAGAGATCTGTGGCGCGGTTTGTTCGGTTCGAAATCAAGAAGACATCGTATGTTATCTTGTTCCCAGTTATCTTATTCTGGTTTAGTTGTCGTTGTGGAATCGTACGGCAAATAATGCGGGTGTTACGAATCGTATTCGTGATACACTTCGTCGAATTCTCAATTTGCCGGGCAACGCGATTTTGGAGTACAAACGACATGACGATTGTTTGAAGTAGGCAGTAGATCATTGAGATGACTGAACTCTCGTTTCAGAGACCAGTCGAGCTACAGACATACTCACACACATACAAGCAATAATGCGGTGCCCGCTTGGTATCGTTAAGAACGTTCGTACGAGTGCCTTCGTATCGTATTTATTTTGAATTTATTTTATTTCAAGATATTTCGAGCAGGTGTGATTGTGTTTTTATATAAATTTGTTTTTATTAACTCAAAGTCGAGAACCAAAATACTCATTGGTGAGCATTTTCAGCTTTCAAAAGTGTGAGGAAGCTGATACGATGATACAAAACCAAGGACGATTAATGAGCACAAACCGACAAGTGGGATTATAAATTTATAAATTTTGATTGTGGGCGGCAGATTGCCGATTTGCGAAAGGAAACAATGAAGACTAGGAGGTGTCAAGAATTGAGTAGGTTTGAAGGAAAATAAAAAGAGAAAACAGGCAGGTTGTGATGAGAAGAGGAAAAATGGAGGACAAGCGAAGTTGTCGGAGACAATTGGCCGGTACCCACCAATATTTTTCTTGAATTTAGAGAAGATGGATGAAAGGGTTAATGTTGAAGTCTGGAAGCTTTGTTCTTTCTTTTGCTCTCTTCTCTCTTACTTGTTTCCGTGGCGTATTGAGTTTTGCGGATACGCGAAGATCAGTGGAGTCGTGCCGATTGGGACCGAAGGTGTGCGTGCTGTCCGTCGGAAGGCAACTGTCTCTTCTGCGTCTTCCGAAACTTTGAACGGCCTCTTCGGCAGCTATGGCAAGGGAATTTTTGACGCTCAGCTTTCACGTCGTTTTGGGAAACCGCTCAGCGGATCGCGCTTTCCGCGACCAATTTCAAACGAGGGCGATGAATTGGTTTTGTCCGAAGATGTTTGGACACAAAAGATGGAGCGGACGGCAGTTCGTGTGATTTGGTCCGTTGGGAAAGAGACAGAAATGTCCAGCGAGAGTCCTTTGGCATTTTTGTCGCATTGATATGCTTCAATTCGAGGAAAACATTTCATACCGTTCCTCTTCTGTCTCTTTTTTCATCGAGCAATGTTTAAGTTGATTAATCGCTACATCTTTTGTTTGCTTTCAGTTCTTTTGTCTTGCTCAAATTTTGCGAATGGCACCATCCATTGGTCACGATCACTTCTCATTCCGATTACGTCACATTGCGGCGTGTCTTCGAATGAAAACAGTGACGTTTCTAATTGTCATACGAATCCGAATTCTCCTCCTATAATTGGCGTATTGATTGCTCAGTTTATGAATGAACTTCTTTTTCTAGTTTGCCCAATGACCACATTAAACGAGATGCAAGTTGAGAGTGACCTCCGAGCCACGTGTAATCGGATCATTTCGTTTGCTAAATGACGTCAATTTTGCTCTCGGTTTTATGATGACCGTGAGTGAGATCGTTTCGAACAGCCGTGTTGTTTGGAATTCGAAAACTTTTTGTCTACATGAAAGAAAACAAAAGACTTTGCGCGTCGTTTGGCTTCGTAACCAGTGTCATTAATTGGAATTATACTCGACGCTATTTGTTTATCTTCTGTTTGCATTTTTTCTAGTCAATTGGATCTTCTCGGACTTTGCGTTCGCTTTTAGAACAAGTGATCTTTTTCCTTTGAATCGAACAAACTCTTAAATCTTGGTGTTTTCGTGTCTATTTACGTGGATAATCAAAAGTTCTTTTCTCTAGCTTCGAACTCTGCAAGACATTTAAATGTGAAAAATAGCGCGTGTTTTCGAAGGCCGAGTGTTTTTCCTCGAACTACGTGTTGTAATTCGATTTCGTTCACGATCACAGTTTGGTCGGTTAGTTTATGTGGAAGAGTATTTTAGGCACAAACGTCCACCGATCTTTCATCCTTCTTGTGTGTTCCGTATGATCTTGAAATCAACAAAGTCCTCAACGTTGCGCTTAATGTGCAGTCAGTAGACGGTAGTGGACTCCGCCAACTTCCGATCGCCGGGCAAATCGGCGAACGGAAGGAAATATGACGTTTGTGGTGAGTTCAATTGTTTTACATCTCGTTGACATCCCCAAATTGCGTGTATGAGAGTGTGCTGTTCCTGTAGTCCTTCTATTCTGAAGATTAAAAGTCAAATTTCTGCAACATCACGAACTGTCTTTCGCTCTTTCATTTCCGTCGCATCAATTTCGCTTATCCATCAAATAACCGTAGTTTATGCGATAACATGTCTCTCATTGACTTAAAGTTTAATGAATTGCTTGAATCGAAAGAGTCGGTCGAGTTGTTGCGATGTTTGCGAACTTGAAGACTTGAAAACGACTTGAAGTTCGTCGTCCACTCATTTAATCCCATGCAACGTGCCATCTCATTGAGCAAACCAATGAATGAATCGACCCGAAGACCTCCTCAACCATTAGCGCCCAAATTTGTTCGTTGACTCGCGTGTCTTCATTTTTGAATGCGACGCATTAGAAGACGAAGCGGACTGCACCGGAAACTTCTTTGGCCAACTCGACTTTTGAATACCGCGCTTCTGACTAACTAACTCGACAACGATAAAGAGCAGTCGGAGAATTTCGTGGCCGTTCATGGAATTTAACTGCCATTTTATTGTTTTTTCTGACCGAAGTTGCCCTCTTCGTTTGTTGTCAAACGTACTTGAGAAAATTCACGCACCGTTTAGCCAACGTACGACAATTAACCTCTTGAGCCGTGAATCTTGGCTTCGACATCCTTCAGTTCCGAATGTTTACGTTTGGCAAATTGCCGTGACACGTTTTTTTCTGCACCAGATTTTGGTTCCTTTTCGAATTCCTTCAATGGATAGTGGTCACTCTTTTTGCTTTCATTACACCACCAATGTTATTTTGACGTTGTTGTGTTAGGGACGTCCTGAGACCCAAAAAGTGCTTGCAAAAAAGGGAAGGCGGGTTACAGATTGGCCGAGTAATCTGATTACTTCGCGCACTGTCGCCTCTTCGTGAAACAAATTCTCCCGTCCTCATTGTTGGTCAACTGCCACACTTCTTACGATTAAAAGCCTATTCATTTTCAGAGTTCAAAATAGAAAATGCCTTCCAAGCAAAAGCATGGCAACTACGACCTCATAGCCGTTAGTTTACAGTTTCTTTTTGGTTGTCAACGTTTGTTTAGGATGACCTGTACGATTGCCGCATTCCACTGCACAACGAACTCGCTTATCAACATGGAATTCATTTCGAAGCAAAAGTTTGTTTGAGATTCCAAGGTTTGAATGCTCGTTTAGTACATCGGGAGTATGGAGATTCCACGTCCCGGCACACGCATTGAAATCGTCGCAGCGATGCGTCGAGTTCGATACGAGTTCAAGGCTCGTGGAATCAAGAAACGTTCGGTTGAAATCACCGTCTCCGTCGATGGAGTTAAAGTCGTGTTGCAACGAAAGAAAAAACAACAAAAAGACGCGGCTTGGGATGAGGGCAAACTGCTGGTTATGTTCCATCCAATCTACAGGTTCACCGATGAAGAAGTTTTGTTCATTACTTTTTGCTTTTAGAATATTCTACGTATCTCACGACTCTCAGGATCTTCAAATCTTTTCGTACATCGCACGTGACGGTGCTTCCAACACGTTCAAGTGCAACGTCTTCAAGTGTTCGAAAAAGGTACTTTTATCACATCAATTCTTGTTGACATCCGATTTTGTTTGATTGGTGAAAGGTGCCAACAACCACGTTTGATTTATTGTCGACATTTTGACTTTGTTGCAACTCACGTTGTTTCTGATTGAGAAGTCTGTTGAGCTCGGCGAAATTGCAGTCGTGGCTTTTAGCTTATCGACAGTGCGCAGTCGAAGTTAAACGAAAAAGTTGTTTTTGTAGTGTACTCTTTGATTATACGTAAAACCATAGACGAAATGAAACGAAGATCTACGAGTTTTGTTGTCAGCTGTGACGATCGTGCGGATCTCCGAGTTTTTTGTCCGTGTATGCACACGCTTTAGCCGATCGTGATCCTGAGATGTCAGTTGGATGAAAGTGCCGCCTGTCCCTAAGCGGCCGCTCGCAATTTTTCTTCGACTCACCCTCTTCCAAATGCGAAATAGCCGCACCGCCGCCAAGTTTTCTTTTGCTGCAACGATTGCAGTCAAAGTATCAGAACGAGTGAAAGAAACTTGGACGGCACGAAACCCCTAAGACACTGCAAATTGTGCGACCATGATATTGGCTCTAAACGTTTGACGCTTATCCTTCGGGTTCGTCGGATCCGTTTTGCTTCATCGGTCTCTTTCTCTTCGTCGTCCATCGGACAGCAAATTCGGGGCTTTGTGATTGTCTCAAAAAACGTCGCCGCCGTTCCCGCACTGGACATTGTTTTGTAGTTGTGGAGAATTTTCATTGTTGCCACTTCGAGTTGGCGGGTTTCTGGCGCCGCACTCACGGTCGTGCATTGGCGTCGTGGACCGATGCAGCGCCGACGATTAGGTTCGACCGAGTGACGCGGTGGCCATAATTTCCATTCCTTTCGCCACAAAATGCCAACCGCTCCAACATCACCGATCGGAACTCCGCGACGGGATCGTTCACCCAATCCGTCGCGACCAGCTTCTTCGCCGCAGCCTTTGGAACCGAAACGCCCACAATCGAGACGAAGACGCGGAAGAACTGCCATTTCGGCCGACAATGTTCCCGGTGCGTTGCCGAATGCTGTCGACCTGCAAATGTCACCACAACAACGATTCTATTACTTAAGACTGATGGCAAAACCGGGACAGAAACCGGAGCCAATTAAAATGAAGTTTGTTAGATGGACTGCGCATGATCCTCAAGCAAGTGTTGATGATGAGGGACAATTGGAGGTGAATGCTAATTACGATTATTTGCATTTGCAACCTATTTGCAAGCAATCTATTTAATCCAAATGTGTGATCTCTTTTCGATCAATTCTTATTCTATTGTTGTTGATTTGCTTGTTTTAGAGTCAAGCCATGCGTGTGGTTCGTACGATCGGTCAAGCATTCGAAGTTTGTCACAAAGTTGCACAAGAACAAATGGCCGAGAAAGCCGAAGAAGGCGAATCGAGCTCGGTATCTCGTGGTCGTTCAAAACGAGGTAAGTGATAAGGTCAATTTGTAAAACGTGTATGATTCGCTATGTTATCCGCTTTTTACGTTCAATACTTGCTGCCTAAACGATCGTTTTCGTTTTGCTGTCGGGCTTTGAGCTTCAAGATCGTCCGTTTTCTCGCCTCATTCGTCATTTTTTCTCTCGCCATTCAGCCGTCGTTTTGCTATCACGGACAGCTGCGTCCTCCCGCGAAAACACTCGGTCCAACCGCATGTCCGCAATTCGTTCATAAGAGAAAAATCGACGATATATTCTATTGATTAGATTTTAAGGTTGCGCAATTTCTTTTTTCAGTTTCTACCTCAGCGATATCCGAAGAGGATGATCAACAACTGGAAGAAGAAGAACGAGAAGAAAGGTTGGCGGCAATCAAAGCAGCGGCATCGGCAACATCCGGAAATGGAAGTGGATCGGTGCCGAATGCTGGTGGAACATCGTTGGGATCACGAGGCTCGTCACCGGCCCAACCACCACCTGGTGGAGTTCCACCAACACGCCACTCCACAATTGTAAGTTGCGATTATGCGAGAAACTCGAACTGTTTCTTAACGAACAACGTTCACTGACCACTTTTAGTATGTGCCTCGAAAACTAAGTTCAGATTTGTCCAGTCAGGGAACTGCAATCGAGAATGTGGTTGCCGAAAATGCTCACTTAGCTGCTAACTCGGCTTATCCTCAACCTTCTCTACCTCAACAACAACAACCAGCCGTTGGTTCATCTAACACTCTTCCACATGCCCACACGTTTAATACTCAGTTGTCAATGGGACCTACGTTTCCGTCACTTCAATCTTTAGATGCACAACATGCGGCCGGATATCCTTTCATTCCCGTAAATTTTCGTCTTAATCGTGTTCCATAAAACACGAGCTTGCGAACAAAGTTGTCGGAAAATTAAGTTTACAGCAAAAATGTCATGATACAAAGCTTCTGCTCGTTATGTTGATATTCCGAATGGAACTCGATTTGACATCGTGTTCTAATTGATTAACAGAAATTTCAAGGTTCGCGTATAGACAAATGATTGGTGCTGTAAAGAGCAAGGTTTTCGACAATCTCATTCGCAAATTTGTGTTCTAAAATGACATTCAAATGTTTAGCTTTCATCGCTAATGCCATCAGCATTTGGACTGAGTTCTCCGGTAGTTGTCAGTCCCTATGCAACATTGCAACTGCCCGCTGCACTCGCCGCTCAATCGCAAACTGCCGGTCCATCGCAAACGAGTCCAACGTCTCTGGACACAGCAGCTCAATTGACTCGAACGCTTGACCAGGTAAATTCGCCGATGTTGTTTCTCACCACAAATTTTCAGTATAATCAGCAGCTTATTCGACAACAACTAGATCAAGCACAACAGTCCGCACAAGTCGCCTCCTGTCAAGTTCAGCTTCTACGCGATCAGCTTACTTCCGAAACAACTGCCCGCATTGAAGCACAGTCACGAACCCATCAACTTTTGAATTCCAATCGAGAGTTATTGGAGCAAATTCAAGCGCTTGTATCACGACTACAAAATCTTGAAACAAAGATTACTCACGACATACATTCACCGTATGCTGCAGCACAACACCAACAACAACCATCGACAAGTGGTGTTCAACCATCTACCTCAACAGCAAACTATTCAACGAGGTTACCGACGTTCTCAAACGTTCCAACTTCTGCAGCACAAACTTCAACTCAGAAACCCACAGATACAAGTGCAGTCAACATTCAACAACCTTATCAAGCCCACGCATTAGCTGATCTCCGCTCCGGTTCTCTACCGCCCGCGGCGGATAATTCGGATACTTCGTCCAAAAAGCGACGTGCAGTTGATGATCAGGGAGCAAGAACGGAGCCGGATACCGAAGATACGACCGACTATTCGTCATCAGGTAAATTCAAATGTGTGGTTGTTTCAAGTTTCTCTGTCAACAACTTTTCGATATTCAAAATACTACAGTACATAGTTTGCTCCTACACTACATTGCTGCCTTTAAATCAAATTTGCCTTCAGTCATAACGATGTACTGGTTCCTAATTTCAGATCAATACGAACCTGGTCATCGCAAATCGAACGTGCCGCCAAGCGACTTTCCTCACTACAACATTCTTCTTTCTAACCCAAATATCATACACAATCTTTCGAGTTTCTTTCAAACCGATCCCGCCAAATCAAGTAGTCCGACAAGTTCAAGTGCTTTGACAACCGTTCAACCGGCTACAATGCCCATTCATCATTCCCATCAGCTTTCGGCCTCGACGGCTAATCCAACAATCCCAAGACATCATCCGCCCGTTCAACATCATCACACACATCCAAAACTGCACGTGCAACAGCCATCAACGGCCGGACATTCGCAGCAGAATCCTGAAGGTGGAACGCCGATCAGCGATTCTACAACACGACAATCGAGTCCAAAGGTTAGTCACGAAGAAAGGTCTTGCGTTCGGGAGCATACGAAATTTTTGTTTGGTTTGATTTTCTTTTATTTTCATTTTATTTGTCCTTAATTTCGTTCATCTAATACTCGTGTGTCCACTATGACACAGGATAATAAAACGAGACTTACATGTCAACAACCAAACGATTCGATCCAAATTTTGTTTTTACTCCCGCACGCACCATTTGAGTTTTCTGAATGCGATTTGAGTTGTTTGTGTTTTGCAGCGGACATTACGTCGATTTTCACTACAAAGTCAGCGATTACTCGACGAAACCGAAGGCACACCGCCGCATGGAAAGAAAGCCAAGGCTACAGGTGTTTTTAAGGGTGGTCAAGAGTTCAGTCGACTATCTTTCATGCCAAGTCTCAATCAAGCGAGTAGTGGGAAACGGGAGTCGATTACCGTTCATGTATCTGAAGGAAACGAAGAAGGTCAGTGATTGTGTCTTTTCTTTTCGTATTTCTATTTCAGGTCGAGAAGGTGGACGACGCAAATCCCGTGACGACAATTTGGGTGTTGCTCCAATTGGTCGACGAAAATCGACGGCTGTGGTATCGAAAGCGGGAACTCTTGCCGCATTATCGTCAGTTACACCCGCGGTTCTTCCATCTTTGCATTCTCAACCCAGTACTTCGAGTCAACATCCTTCGCAACCATCACCATCACATAGTTCCAAGTTCGACTTTTCACCATCGCGAATTAGCGGCAATTTGATGAACAAATTGACGGGCAGTGGTGGACAGTCTTCTCAACATCACTATCAACCACCGCAACAGTCAACGTCACAACAATTCAGACCTGCATCCTCGTCCGTTTCAACGGCCATGTATCCGCCCATCAAACGAATCAACTTGGCAACCTCAATACCTGCCGTAAACAAAGTGAGTTGTCAATTCTTATGCTTGTTCTTTGTGAAGGTTATTGGAAATTGAGCAGGAAACTCGGGATTATTTTCGCAATCTTGTGGTTAGAACAATTTTTCAAGAAGCGATTGTGTTTGCTTTCGACACCAACTGTTAGGTCGCAGTCATTAAAAGTTCCGCTTTATGGCAAGCCAAGGAACGTGAGACTTTTGAGACCGTGGCACGGGATTGAACGTCACGGCTCGAACATGTTTTTCGTGTCTTTTTGTTGTGACGTAGAAAAATTGACGCAACTCAAAAGGCCGACGATCGATCGTTGTAATCAACAGTTGGCGTGAATGAACACAAAATATTGGGCACAGTATTTGAAGAAGTCGAATTTGCAATTTCAGAAAAAATCGGTATTTGGAGCACTGGCCGTCGACATCGATGAGCGTGGCGAGATTGGCGGTAATACAAAATCACTGACTTCAAATCCGCTTCGAACGGAGATGACCGGAATCGGACCGTTGACTTTGACACCAATCGCTTCACACAAACAGCTAAAACCGCTGGACTCTGCAGCGAATTATTTGAATAACAACGGTGGGGTTTTGAGCTCCGGTCGGGCACCTGATCGAGATTCAGTGAAAGGGTACGTCATCTGATATAGTAGTTGAGATTCGAGATCGCAATTTAGACGAACACTTCAAGCCCTCGAAGATAAACAATTCGACTCCAACGTTCTCGCTCGTCTCATCAAACGAGACAACGAAGGAAACTTACCCAATGGGGTTCCGTAGTTTTTTGACTTTTGCGTTTTTATCGCCTCAATTTCAAGCATTCCAACGAGTGTTCCGGCTGTTTAATTGTTGTTTTGAGTTCAGTTACCACGATTTCATCCTCTTGGTATTCACCGGTCCTCACTTTTTCGGGTCTTTTCGATCCTTTTCGCTCGGCTTTCGAGTCGAACACTTTTAAATATCAACATTAGGTTGTTTAAATTTAGTTTGCAAGAGTTTTAAGTCGATTAAATGTGGAAATACTACATGGCAATTAGTAGGGTACAGATTTGATCTAACTGATCGGTTTGTTTGCGCATTTCAAACGTAAACAAACAAACTTGAGTGTTTGTTGTGGTCGTGAACCCGCTGTACCTTTCGTTCCAACATGTCCATCTCTTTGTTTATTGAAAGGTGGGCGTTAATGACGTTAACTGGTTGGCGACATTTGCACTTGAATATAAACACGTTAATCAAAGCCTATAAAAGGAGCGATAGACATAGGTTCATTATAAGTCGTGTCATCACTGCAATGGATTCATTCTTCGCCTGTTTCTTCGTCTGCTTTTTAGTTGTGACTGTTGGTGCCGATTCCGCACAACAAACTACCACACCGACCGTACTATTCGCAATTGCCAAGTTGCCAGCCACACAAAATTCAACATCGATGCCACGTTTCCGCCGTTCGGAGTCGAAAATTTCTCCGACAACTTTTGCCCCCAACGTCCACATCCACAAACTTCCGCTTGTTCAACCGATTAGTGAAGAGGAAATTAAAACGAATTTTCAGGAACAAGCTGCCACTAGTTCGTAAACGATTGAACTTATGAATGAACTGATTGACTGTGTAGTTGTCGTTTAATATGATTGAAAACAAGTGCTGATTGATGAGAATAAATAAAAAGTAAACATTTTCGATAAAAACAAACATTTGGAGAACGAAATGAGGAACCCGAATTGTTTGAAACGAACGTTCAACAACGACTAACGAAACATCAAAGTGGTCGGATTGATTCGATGTCGTGGGGGTTCCATGGGTAGCTGTTTGACTCTAAACCGTCGATTAGAAATCTCGAGTTTCATCTCTCACCTGTAACGTTGCATCAATGCATTCAATACGACGGCGGTGGCGATCGTAAACGACAAAGCAACGAGAATAAAAATCGCAGTTAATGTCGATGGACTTAAGCAGATTGACGGCCGTTGGTTGTTCCAAAGACCCAATGATTGTGAACTAGACTGCCCGACATTATTCAAACGCGACAATTCATGAGGATCGTCGCTTGTATCCAACACATAAACGTACTGAGAAATAAGATCCGTACCTGAATTATAGAGAGTTTAGTCAAATGAACGCAAGAAATAAAGAAGTTTTTAAGTGTTTTGTTAACTTACTAACTGTGTTGGATTGCGGTGAATTCTGATTTCCGGCACTTCGCTTTTGTTTTGATAAGATTTTCTGAAACAGAAATGTAATCACAACTTTGTAGCTACATCAACGTACCGGACCATTGTATTCTTCTTGTTCTGCAATCGTCTCGTTACTCGGTTCAATTTGCCACTCGTCGCTCGCTCGATCGTCTTGGAAACTTCGATCCAAATCGCAATTCGGTGGCTAAACATACACAATGAAGTGACTAATCAATCGCAACTCACTGTGATTCCTTCACAGCCACCATCCACTTTCAAACACAATTTGATTTCGCACAAAAACCGAACTCCAATTTTGTCCGCAAATTTGAAAACACTCGACTCCCGATATGCCATGTTCAAGTCCTTTACGTATGTCGGATCGCCCAAAACTGCCGAGTCAACGTGACATCCGCGCTCATCGATCACCATCCGCTTCTCTCCCTGACCATCTTCGACAAAACAATTGTGAACGAGAACTCCGTGTTCCTTCGAATTACATTCCCATCGATGCTTAACAGGAAATCACAAAACAATTCACACTTCCAATTCCTTACCACTACTTGGTCTCCAACATTTGCGTAGCGTAGGATCTGACCGTCGATCTCGTCTTTTCGTATCGTGTATTGACAAGTTGGAAGCGGAACATCGCGTGCCAACTGAATAGTCGGAACTTCACTAAAATATTCGAATTGTAATCTCAAACATATCGACATAATGTGTTTCTTACGAGCTAAACGAAAACATAAAATGCAATACGATAATAAACAAACGAATTATCATTGAATTTTTGGGCGTAGACTCGGTTGTGATGCACTTTTACGAACAAAAATAATCGCCCTCGTTTTGGTCAAAAAGCTTTTCGTTTGTCCACAACATTCAGCGGCAGTCTTTCGAAAGGTTAGCGCCGTAGATTTCCGGCCTGCGGACACTTTTGCTTTAGCAACGGCACTTTACCTGACATCCAAAGACGCAGTAACCGGTTGTTCAACTTCACGGTACAAACAATTGATATGATAAGCACGATCGGCCTTGGTTACGAATAACTAAATGAAATTGCAGGTTTCGCTACGTGATTGTCCATTTCATTTACCGGATGAAAGCTGATCATTAAGACGGCAGAAAACTGCATTCCTAATCCGTTTGATTGTATCTAAAGATTAACATTAAACGTGTCATTCTCTTCTCGAACCATCCGCTGTCTGTCCATATCACACGCTCCGTGATGTAGTCGTATGCCACCAATTGGATTGCCGTCCGTAGTCGTTTGACTGTAATCGACTCGGCATTCCGGATTGTGGTAATGACCTTGAACGTAGATTTTTCCTAAGCAACTTGCATTAACAACCCGACGGGAACTGTTACCGGTAAATCGATGTTTCGTTCGAAATCGCATTTCTATTGTGTCCGCATTGCAACTGATCTAAAACTACGAAGTTAAGATTGCAGACCAAATCGACGATACCTCTGGTTCAGAAACTAGACTGTTGTCCAATTCTTTTATCGCCTAAACAATGACTATGAAGACCGGTCACTGGTTACAAACAGACCTCAATTGCGGGTTGAATAAGAAGCAGAATTAACCATTTGAAAAGCCAACGCATATCATGCGATGTGTTCTGGAGAATATTCAAATGAAGAAACCCAATGACTACAGTCGATTTCTTGCAAAATGAGCGCAACAATCGAAGAGGGCGAAGGGCACGCAAGTTATTACAGAAAGTGAAAAAACACGTTAATTCACGCTCATCTGCGTAATTTAATGACTCAAGATTGCGAGAAAACGTTCGTTTAGCGATGATGAGTTAAATATTGAGATATCGCTGATGGAGGATTTGTGAAATAAGCCGAGAAGAAGAGCGGTGCACAAGTCATTACAGAGATCAAAGGTTCTTTAATGCAAAGTCAATCAACGAATTGAAACGAATTGCAACTGAAAACGAAGCTCAGGATTTTAGTTGGCGGTAAACTTGCGAAACACAAAATACAATTCAATCAATGAGATCATCCCACTTTTTGATCCGAGTAGGTCAAGAGGCCGACAACAGATAGACACGAACACAAATGTTTTTTCGTATGAAACAACTCGGAAAACGTGAGTCGCGAATCCTTTTTGACCTAACTCTGATCGTTTTCTTGGCATCAGTCTTGTTGTAGCTGACAGTGCGTGAGTGAGAGATTGGAATGCGTAAAATTCAAGTCGAGACTCCCGACCCTCAAGGCTTTCTTTCTGTGTGTTCGTTCGGCGAAAATGGAGGGCCGATGGAATCCGATTCGAGAAGTGAACAGTCAGAATCGAACGCCATAAGATCGTGAGGGGCGAGCTCACCGATTGACGATATGCAAATTGGCTCTGTTTGCTCATTTCGCTTCGACCGGAACTAAGAGGCAAAATAAGATCAAACGGACGTTTAAAGCGCGACGATAGCTCTCGACCAGCGGCATTGCTAAAGTCCCGATGCTTTGTCGGTCATTTTCGAAAATGCAAATTAGCCAACAAACTCGAGGCCTTCGACCGTCACTATAAGCTCCAAACGAACGGTAAACAACCTTCGAGTTTGCGTTTCACAAACAACCAACACTTTTGAAAGCTCAAAATCTAACAAACTGAAATCGTTTTTAAGTTTACGGTTTTCGATATGAAAACGGAAATCATACGGCAATACATGATCTATCTCAACGACGTCAATGAGGCAAAAGAATCCACAGGAACCAATTGAACGGTTCACGGGAAATGTCGCGGTTTTCCGCTTGACATCACAGTCAGTAGTGCGGAGGTCAATCAGTTCGCCTCGATTGAACTCGATCACCTTCGACCATTCGATTCTCACCAATAACAAAGCAAAAAACGTGTGAGTTTAGATGTGAACAGGTCGACTGTGCACGCGGCAAATTACTTGACTGGATTTGCACGACGCGATCTCATTTCCGGGACCTTGTTGGCTTATTGTTCCATCGTGACCTTCAATCAATCCTTCTGCCGCTTTGCAGGTGCCGTGAACGTCCTTCTGATCCAACAAACTCCACCATTGCACGTTGCTTATTGGGATTATGTTGGAATAGAAAACTACTTTAAAAAGTGCCAACGACTTCAAATCAAAGTAAATAATGTAAAGTCGAAAATTGTCTACTGAATAACTCAAAATCAACAAGTGCGAAGGTCATAAAAGTCTGAACGTTTACGCTCAAAATTGGTCAAAAAAGTCGGTGACAATCGATCCCCAGGGCAAACTCAAACGATCGAGATCGTATTGACACACGTAAAGACGAGTCGAAGGTTGTCGAAGCGTAAGATTGACGAAAATCGGAAGTAGGCCACTCGGGAAAGGACATCGATCGTTAGAGTTGTGGATTTCCTTCTTTTTTTCTGCGCCCACGTGCAAAATTGCCCGTCCAGACGTTTGAATTTCAACTGCCCTTCAAATTCCCGATTGGTTGTTGACAGTGACCCTGAAAGACGAAAAACCGCAACACCTCAACGTGCTCTACGTAGCCTCCAATTTTGCATAAGCGAAAGATGACGAGACGTGGATTTCCGATTACGCAACGGATCAATTGTTCTGACCGCGACTGTTGGCTCCGTTTTTAATTGTTATCGTTTCCTTCGCTCAATAAACAATTAAAATCAAAAGAATGTTGCGAGAAATAAACGTCCGGCTTCGATGTTGATAAGCTCTAGACTGTTGTATGAATGTAAACTTGGGATCAGCAACAATTCAATGCAATCGTCTCGAATTAGTACTTTCAACTTCTCGTCCTTGTTCCTTTTCTCGCAACCTCGACATTGACCTTAAGTTCGACATTCGAGTTATTTTGATTGATCCCGAATGATGCGGAAAAAAGCTTCTTGGATATTCAATGACCAACAAGCGAACAAACAAGTTTATTAAAGACAAACAAAAGGAGACAATAGCAAACGATAAATTAGTCACTTACACGCATCAAAATCAAAGCGTTTTAAGGGTCACTTTCAATTCCTCAGTTTGTGCTTCAGTTACGGACTTCTTGTCTTCGATGGTCATTTCAATAACCGACAACTTTCTTGGTTGTCCATCTGCATAGGAAATAATTGGCGAGATTAGCGAACCTTAAGAAGCACACGGGATTAACCCAATTTGAACGAACAACCTTCTCATACAGTTTATACTCACTGGAATTCGAAACTAAATGGTAAAAAGTCGTGTTTTATCTTGCTCTGGAATTCTTTGAATGTTTACAGATGATATAATCAGTTCCATCCATTTATACTCGTTTTGTAGATTGCAATCAGCGTCAATGTTTAATCAAATGCAACGCCCAATCGCCGCTATTTCGCTTCAAAGTAATTTGTTGTGAACGCTGTTGGCGATTCGATCGGGTAACACCCAGATCAAATCATTGGAGACCTACGCGAAAACCGCAATTGCCCTCCAGGCGATTTGAGAAAACGTCCGCTTTTGTTCGAATTCTCGACTTTGTCGACCAATTCGCAGGAATTGCACGTTTGTAATTGTTCGTGGATCAAAAGTTTCTGCAATTCGTTCTGCTTTGGTAGTTGGATGAACGACCTGTTTTTGTTTCAATAGACGACACGTTGAGAGTTCTTCTTTTTTTTCATCCTCCTCATCGTTTCATTCAACGGCACGCGCTCGCATATCACAAGATCGCCGTCCGTTTACAAAAGGAGTCTGCTTCTCGAGTCTCTAAAACAAGAAAAACTGAGCGCCGAGATTCCGTAGCATCGGCGTGGATTTCAACAGCTCACTTGCTGTTCGCTTAACATCGCACGGTAATTGTTGTGAGTCACCTGCGTCAGAATTTCGAGTTCACGTCCATTTGCTTTCTTTGTTGTTTATCCGCAACCTCCGTACGCAGTTCATCGTAAATCGACGAGAAGCATTCGTTTTCCATACCCAAAACCAACATCATCACTCGCGTGCCCGTCTAAAGCGCAAGTCCGGTCACAACTTCGGGCGCCTCTTTCACCATTCCATTCATTTCTGAATTCAGTTTTTCCAGTAGAACCGCCGCCCGACGTTTGTCGCCTGCCGAGGATCTCCAGTTGTGTCGTTGATTTTGGGCTTTTTAATATAAAAAGAACGAAATCGAACAAGACGAACCGACAGCGTGCAATTTGGATGACGAAACGAAAGTGAAAAACAGTTCACGTTTGTTTATCATTTCGAACTCCAATGCCCGGTGTCCTTCTGAATCCGTTCGGAATCTTTCAAGATGCTCTTGCTTTCGTTTTCTATAGGTAGTTACACCGCTGTTTCATATCGTCATTACCGTTCGTTTCAGATATGGACTTTATATTTCGAAGAATCCCACACCTTTCATTATTGTTCCCGTTCTGTTGACCAGTGTACTGTCGCTTGGGATTTTAAACTTCAATGTTGCCGTAAGTGTTTACCCGATTTCCAGTTGTTCTAACACCCGCTGTGTGGATGCAAGTAATTAAACTTTATAAATCTCATTCCACTTAACCGCCATCAATCGAAATAACCAGTTTTTTACGCGTTCAGGATGATCTGCGGTTTCTCTATTCGCCCGAGCACTCGCTTTCACGATTTGAGTACTCGATTCACAAATCGTTCAATGGCGATCTCATTAACAGGTTGCGAAAGCGAACAAAATGGTTTCTAACTTTTCAAATTTCCAGTTCCTACATTGCCGTTGCATTGGAATCATCGGATGGAAACAAAAATATGTTGAGAAAAGAAGTGGCTGATACAGTAACGGAATTTCTCCGTTACGTTCAACACAACATGACCATAACACTGGACGGTCAATTATTGAATTTTGGAACTGAAATTTGCCCACGAGAAGTTTTATGTCCACTTTCTAACACGATCGTTCAAATCTTCTACGATACTTACTACAGTGAAAAAGTGATTTTGTATCGAATACGAGTATTCAACGCACTATTGCAGCTACGAAATGATTCACGAGTTCAAATGGAATGGCCAACATTGAAGTTTTTCGACAACAAGTTCTTTCTTCCAACAAACTTCTATGGTGTGGATCTTGATCCTGTAGCTCAAGGATTTGAAAAGATTGTTTCCTTCGAAACTGTTCACCTTATTTTCTATGTTGCTGGTACAGAAAACGTACGATCCTTCGTTGATTCGTTTCCTAATCACCGGTTGTTTAGCACACAGCTGATCAGATCGGAAAAGCGTTGGAAAATTCGTTGTCAGTTGCATTGGCGGATCGAAGTCAAATAATCACATCATCCATGTTTTCACTTTCAATTTTAAAAGAAGAAATGCAAAAGAATACGACATACACTCTACCGTTCATTTCACTTACAGTAATTTTCCTCGTCACTTTCACTGTTTGTTCATGGTTTGTTGGACTCTTTTTGGGATGTGAGATCTTTTTCTTTTCCAGTATGACTGGTGATTGGATTACATCAAAGCCGTTGGAAGCGTTGATGGGAATAGTCGTCTCTTCATTTGCCATTGGAAGCTCGGGCGGATTGCTTCTTGCTATGGGCGTCCCTTATATTTCACAAGTGACTGTTATGCCATTTCTGGCATTTGCCATAGGTGTTGATGATATCTACGTGAGTTTGATAGTTGCTGTAGTTTATTTGTAACTATTCAGGTAATGTTGGGTGCATGGCAAGACACAAAACGAACATTGCCACCGGAGAAGCGAATGGCCCAATCGTTGGAAGAAGCGGGTAGTGCAATCACTGTTACTTCACTTACGTCCTGTCTTTCTTTTGGAATCGGAACTTTCAGTTCCACTCCAGCAATATCTATATTCTGCAAATTTATCACCTTAGCTATTTTCTTCGATTACATCTATCAGGCAATTTCCTGTCATCATGATTGTGAATTGAAATCTAACTTTTAGATAACACTTTTTGCTGCAATCATGTCATTGGGAGGAAGACGAGAAGCTGCCGGCTATCATTGTATTTTTGTTTGGCGTAAGATGTCGAAAGAAGACGCGTGCAAAGTAAGCAGCTATTTTACTCTTTTATATTTTACTGTAATTTTAAGGCCAAACAAGATAACACTGTCTCAATGACCCACAATCTCTTCGCAAATATTTTGGCTCCGTTCTTATGCAAGAAATCAACTCGAGTGGTTTTTGCTTTCATCTACGGTGTTTACATTTTTTTCGCCTTCTACGGTTGCTCACTTCTGAAACCCGATCTCACGCCGAGTCGATTACTCGTCGATGACTCACCGCTGGCCCATTATCTGCAATTAGCACAATCACGTCTGTGGTCGGAGGGTGTCGTCGGCAGAGTTTACGTCAATCGTGCTCCAGATTTTAGTATTCATCCCGAAGAGGTTAGTCGTGAATTACGCATTCGATTACGTCATTCAATTGGTTAGATCGAGACGATGTTGAAAATGGTCGAAGAACTAGAAAACACGCCGTACTCAATGGGCGCGAATTCAACTCAAATTTGGTTACGTGAATTTAACAATTATCGTCAGTATTTTGCGGAAGACGACGCAAATTTCTACGAAACGTTCAAATCGTTTTTGGGTATTTCATTCAACAAACAGTGGAGTTCGTTCATACACTGGGCTGACAATCCTAATAGAGTGAGTTTAAGCCACGTTGCTGTTGTTCAATTGTTAGTTTAGGAAGGCAAGAAGTACGTAGAGAAGTTCTTTTTCACCACAGCATTTAAAATCCCCGACTGGAACGTACGAACCAACCTGCTTTTGATTTGGCGGAACATAACGGCCAGATATCCGCAGGTAACAACAAATCTTTAAGCTATTCACTTTTACAAGTTTTAGTATCAAGCACTGGTCTTTGATGAGAACAACTTTTTTAGCGATCAGGTAGTTAAACTTCGTCTAACTGTAACCGACTGTCGGTTTTTAGATGTTGGAACTAAAATCCACGACATTAAATTCATTGGGAACAGCGATTATTGCAATGATCATAATTTGCGTATTGTTCATTGCGGAAAGTACTATTGTTTATTGGGTTACTTTTATCTTGGTTTCAATGGATATCGGTGTTGCTGGTTATTTGTCGCTATGGGGAGCAGATTTGGATCCAACAACCGTGGTGAACATTTTGGTATGTTACAAGAATTCTTCTTTAAACAAAGCAAATTTAGATGAGTATTGGATTGTGCATTGACTTCGCTACTCATGTCGGTTACCGAATTTATCGAAGTCAAGAGACAGATCCCGATCGGAGAATAGCTGACGCTTTAGGAGCAATCGGATGGCCGGTAGTTCAAGCGGGATTCTCGACTCTGCTCGCAATTGTTGTCATGATGTTGGTGCCGTCGAATGTTGTCAGAATGTTTGCGCGAACATCAATCCTTGTGGTTGCAACGGGACTTTTCCATGGAATCTTCATTCTACCGATCATCTGTCGAACTTTCGCCAGCAACCATCTAATAAAAGAGCCCGAAGATAAACAGTTTTTGCTCGAAAAACCACAACCAACGACTATAATTGAGCAAACCAAAAAGCAGCCGGTGGAGGAAGTACCGTTGCATGAAAAGCTGTAAGTCATTTATTGTCGCTAAAACAATCTAACAACTAGATTCTAACGCCAAATTGAAGTGTTCGAAGATGCTGATGACAAATGTTTAGGTGAAGTTTGTTGAAGCGCCGAATTCGACGGAACGGTGGAGATTCGAAGTTGTGGCGGCGGTGGTTCGGTGTGATGAGCGTGTTTTCGTTGAATGTGATCAACCAAAAATGAATCGTGCAAAAACACTTTTGAACACTCGTCGCACTAAAATTAGTCAATTCATTAAGTCTACGGGTTTTTTCCAAATGTCACAAACAGTTCAAAACTATCTGCCATTTTGTTGTCTTTTTGATTGTTAGAAAATAAACGGGTAGCCGGTACTTACTCGAAATAGCTCTCGATTTGGGCTGCTCGTGATGTTGCGTTTGAAATGACCGTTTTCTTTGTAAACTTTTCGATATTTTTCTTTCTAAACCATTAGATTATTCGAACTATTGGACCACAAACTAACGACCTCCAACGACAACTTGCGAACAAGTTCGTGCTGTGAGCGTAGAACGTACAACAACTGCAACTGAGCTAAACGAAACATCTTCAACAGCCGTTTTTCTGTCCACTCTTCATCCTAAACTATTCAAGTCTATGCTGAAGAAGTTGGTTGACTTACGATTTTGTCACATTTTGAAAAAACAACCGACGGCAATGAGCTTTGCAACGTTTCGTATTCGCCAATATGGGCCGAAATTAACGGAATTGAGATCTCGTCGATGAGCTCCCAATCGGGTGGAATTTCGAATTCGGTCGATTCGTTCAGCATTTTCGTGCTCAAAAGCAATGGGTCTGGAGCCAAACAAAGTCGACAAAAACACGTTTATTGGACTTGACTGGTGACCTTCCAATTCGTTTTTCCTCGCATCTGCCCATTCACTCGCTGTGAGTAGGTGGTCCAGTAGACTGGCGACTGCACGGTCGACTGTTGCCATGGGTAACGCGAAGATACAATTCGAGGAATTAGTTTTCATTTATTTTCAAAAAATCAACAACTTATTACATAGAAATAAATTAAAGCTAATAGTTTAACCGGAAGTTTCTGATCTCCATCGGCTTCAACTTCAGCAAAGTATTCGCTTCGATTCGTCCGTAATTGTAAAGCGATGAAAGTGAAGTGTTGTCGACAGACGTCGGAATGACACGTAGAAAGTTTGATGGATCAATCTGAAGAAGAATCATTCCAGGTTATTCGCTAAAACCCAACCGTTTGTGGTGTTTCTGAACAGAAATCGGGAATACCAAGATAACGTTCAACGCCTAACCGCTGAACAATCATCGAAGCAGTGCGATTGTAAGTCATCGTGTTGCCGGCTTCGAATTTGGTCGGTCCTGCTGTTGTACGCAGCATTGTCAAGTGAACGTCACATGGCAATTCGGCAGTCATGAGAGACGAAAACGGCAACTTGTTCTCATTCAAACGACCTTTCATAATGATTGCCGGATTGTGCATATTGAGCAGCAAGTAATGAGCTTTAAGCGAATGATAAGCATTGGTTTGTTTTTTCTGTACGGTAACGTTCGAACGATAAAAAGTTTCGGCAAGAAGCAAAAATTCGCTTTCTGCTGGAACGTTGTCGGTAAGAGGCTGAAGAGATAAGCTTTTCATACGATTGAAATCTTAAAACTACCGATATTAAGCCACGATCGTCTAATTGATTTAACCATCGATCTAAAACAATCTGAACAACGCCGTCGGCTTCATTTCCAACGCCCAATGGTTGGCGAGATAAGATGGAAACCCGATGTCTTTCATCCTCCAACAAAACGGCCGTGGGCATTGGGTAGAAACGAGCGTGTGATGGTAACGATTTCAATCGTTGACGGCGAGTCATCTGAAATCTGAAGATGACTAAACGGTTGAAAAGTCCATTTGACCTCAAATCCGTTCAGGTCCGAATAAAACTTGTTCAGCTTCGAGTCGGTAATAATTTGCATTGCAATCTGTACGTTTGTGTTAATGCATTAAATACTTTCTTCAGACCTCAATGTTGGAGTTGCAGTTGCTCAAATCGATGAGATTGTTCACGCGTACAGTTTCTGCGTTGATATCCAACGAAACTTTTTGTAAAAGTGAGTATTCGTCACTCATTTCGATGTAGACAGATGATCTCACGGGCCCTTTTACAACGAAAAATTTGCTGATTTTCGGATTCAAAGGTTTCGATGGTCCGTCGGGAAGAAACAAATAGGCGCCAGAAACAGAATCAGGTCCAACAGTTTTACCTGAAAACCTGCGATTGATGAGATCTTGAACTTAAAAACAAACGTGTTCCAGCAGGTCGGGAGCCAAAAGAACGAAACTCGAAGGCCATTGGAGTAGTTGTTAAATCGAATTTATTTGTAATGAACTGAAATTGATAAGATTCGAGTTAAGATTAGCCAACCAACTTGTAAAGATCCGGTTTTTGCGGAAAATGACGCTGAAATAAACGAGCTTTGAAGTTGGAAGGTTTCGCTTGTTTTCAATTCATCGGATGTTATCTCAACTATCGTAGAATTGTTAGTACTTGAAGTGTCAACTCGGTATTTTTGATAGCTCAGACCATCCAGTTGACTCAAGAAGCAAAGCTAAAAATAAATCAATGGTTTCAACGATTAACCATTAGTGTTTTACCTCTGACTCGCTTCTCGAAGCCAAAAACTTTCCATCGATTGCATCGTAGATTTTTCCGCATTGCTGCACTGGCTCTTGGCCGGTCGAAATTAAGTGTACGGCCAACGGACACTGTCCTTTTACGCGAATACAAACAATCTGACTGGTGAGTTGAGCAAGAGGATTAAAAAGAAGAATATCGCTGAAACACTTGTAGTTGATTTCCACCACATATAAAACGTACTTTCCGGCCTCAATGGTCGATTTGACAGTCACATTCAATCGACTAGACGACTCGACAGTATCCAAATTTTTTACATTCAGAAGTTTTTCCGTTGTTTGCGCAATTATTGTCTTAGCAGATGCGATTCCGTCGAGCATTCGTTTCTCGTAATCACGCATAACATCCGGTTGTGCCGTTCCAGTCACTCCATCGTGATGTTGAAACAACGAGAGATCACGTCGTGCTTGTACGAGCGAAGGAAACAGTTTTCTTAGAGTACCTTCGTCTACTCCAGATGACATTGCTGCAGTGAAGAGAATATCGGCTGCTCGTACAAACTGATGGTGAGTGCGATCGAGCTGTTTGAAATACGGACGAGAGGTGAAGTATCCTAAAAGCATAAACCTTTTAACAATTAGAGGATCAGTTGTTGATTACCGGACCAATAGTGATCGTCGCGATCGGTGTAAACATAGAAATCACCACTCAGGGAGTTAATTTTATCTTTAGACAATGAGGGTATTGAATCAAAGTAGTCTTTCAATGTTCCGAAACGACCCTAAAATCACAAACTTCATTGTGGTCTATTTGTTGAATTACCTTGACATTTAACTTAGGATTTTGTTCCAGGTATTCAAAGATTTGTTTGAAATTGTAGTCGATAGTAGGAAACTCCAGAGGACTCACATAACGAAAATCTTCGCCGATATTCAGGAATACTGAGTCGTGGTTGAACAGATCGCGTTTCTTTTGAACTTGTTCAGCCAAACTTTCGGCCATTTCTTTTACAAGTTCGGGATTCTTTAGGTCGACGATGTTTTTTGCACCAAACTCGTCGTAACATTTCTGGCCGCTTTTGATAAAGTCAAGTCGACAGCAAACTGTAAAATCCGGACCACAAGATCGTGCTGAATCGTAGTGACCTGAACAAAAAATAAGGATATGTATTTAGGACACTGAACTGGCCATATGGCATTACATGCGTGTACAACTCTCGGTCCAAATCCCTCGCGAAACTTGGACGCCAGTTGAACTCCAAATCTCCTTCTTCACCGAACTTCTTTAACAACTCGTAGTGTACACGATTGAGCACTGCATTCTTGAATCCAGCTTCTTTGATCAAATAGGCCATTACAGGCGAATGACCGAAAGGATCAATCGACCAGTGGTTTTCAGGTACAACGCCTTAAATAAACTGTTAGAGGATTGACAATTACACTAACAAACCCAAATGATTTTGAACCCATTCGTGTCCCTCAAGCATTTGCATTAAAATTGAGAAAATAAGAGAATTCGCTTCATCTGCTTGAACCCATGCACCGGTCACAATCTCAATGTGCCCTTTTTTGACGTGGCTTAAATTAGAAAATGTTTCTGCAAAACAGCCAAACTTACTTGTTAAATAGCTCTCGAGTCTTCTGATTGCTGTTTTGAAAGAATAAATCGACGAATGAAATTTCTGCGTAAATGAATCGCATTTTGTCGTTCTTCTCCAAATAGTGTGCTGCATTTGTAAGAATAGATTGAGCGTAGACGTCAAAATAGTTCTGAAATGTGTAGATCCAACCTCAAATTAACCGTAAAAACCGTATTGTTGACATGTAAGTTACCCGGGTCGCAGTGACTATGTGGCATTACGATCATTTCCACCGGATTCTTCGAAGTTGGTTTTCGAATTGGTGGTTCAATAGAACGCTCGTGAAATTTGATTGTTTTGTACACATCTGAGATCTAAACACATTCAATGAGAAGATGAAGCTTTGAAAGAACTCACGATTATATCAGCTTCTGGCCAGTAAAAAAGATGAGAAAAATACGAGCCAATGTTATTGCCACGAGAGTTCCAATTCACGACTCGGTGATGAATCGAAGGTGTGGGCGGTAAGCTGTTGAAGAGGAAAACAATCGCAAAGAGTAAAATGGCGAATAGACCCCAACGTTTTCGCCTACGCACGAAATTGACAATCGAACGTTTAGTCAACATCTTAGTTCGTTGAGATGACTTAATCAACCTGTAAATGAGCGTAAAACTAATAGTGTTTGGCGACCGATTGGAACCAAAACTCAACAAATAAATGGAAATTTTTCGATGTTTAGTCTTCTTTCCTGGGGTTTAGCTGGAAAGTGCTTTGTTCGAAAACGTTCTGTTCTTTTCGCTTGGAAAATTGCTTGACAACAATTGAGCTACATAAAATTCTCCTTGGATCCTATTAGAGACATTGACCGAGGGTTTTGGTCGTACTCTCGATTTCAAGGATACCTCTAGTTGCTACAAGAACACAAACATCATTCACACTATGAAGTGGTCGAAACTGAATTTCAAATCAGTGTTTGAACGTTTCTACGAAATCTTGAAATTCTTTTCGATGGAAATGTTCAGCAATTTCCGTTCCAATCATCGCAATTTCAGGAGCACTTTGATTTGGAAGCCTTTTAACGACGTTCGAATTCTATTCATTTGATAATGTTTTCGGAAACAGATAAGAACAAACCACCCAATTACTTACTTTAAAACTCAACGTTCAACTGAAGACTTTAGTTCTGATGACAATACATTCCGGAAGCTAATGCAATAACTCAAAATTTGGACTCGCATGTGAAATACCCACTCTATTTGAACGTTTTGATTTGCCACGTTTATAATCCATATTTCCGATTGTTTGTCTATGTTTTTTCATTTTATGACCCTCCGTTTAAACGGAACCAATGCAAATAGAATACCCTGTTAACGAATGGAAAGGAATGTTTGAGTCATATTGAAAATAAGCAAAGATGCAGGTCATTGCTTCTTTGAGCGATACATTCAACTATTTGTATTAAAATTCTATGATAGCTGAGGAACTGGATGCTAAAGACCTTTAACAATTCCATAAGAAGCTTTGGACAAATTCCTGTTACATCGAATAAGAACCATCACTAATCGTTTCAAGGATTTAAAAGCAAATCCAATAGATTATCAATGCAACCGTTGAAGATTGAAAATCCAACAATTTCAATTGGTTTATACCGATGAGTATTTAAAGTTTCAGTTGGTTTTTTCGAAGAACTGTGTTTCTGTAGGTGGTTTCCGTTGCAGCAGAGCAAGCGGGATGTCCGTCATTTTAAAAGTGAAACACGAGCAGACGTCCGAGCAGCGTGCCATTTCTCCACAAGATTGCCAAGGGCCGAGCCCTCTCCTCGTTCCGCGACTTCTCTCTCATTCTCTTCAACCACAACGTTGTTTTGAACGAGAAAATGCGGTGGGAAAAAGAGAGCGCGTAATCTCGCGGATTAGACTTCTTGATCGTGTTTTTCGGCCGTCCATCAAAACCGATTGCGGATTTCTGCCTGCTTTAGGGTTAAGTAATGGCAAACAAATACTGTGACGAGACGAACACAACATGTAGTCCAGAATCGGCTTTAATCTCGCCATCGACGGCCACCAAAGACGCAGCTTCTTTCGATGAGCAGATGACCGAAGTCTATAAATCAACACTTCAAAATGCGGTTATTTCGACCTCTTCAGTCATCGATCTCAATTGTCGTAAACGAAGAATCGGTGTTTTATCCGACAAATGTATTCCATCGTCATCATGTTGCAAACTTCGAATTCGCTTCTTCGTTCTTTTTATTTCGGTTCTATTTTTGGCATTCACGAGAGGAAATGAAATGTCGTTCAATCTGACTATCTTGTGTATGACCTCAAATTCCACAGTAAACGGCGTAGGTTCTAATTTACAGTTCATTCATGCTGATGTTGTTCAGGACGATCCAATTTACATGACACCGCAAGAAATCTCAACAATTTTTGCGAGTGTCGGTGTAGGTGCAATCATCACGGTTATCCCGCTAACTCACGCTCAACATGTTTGGGGCAGTCGAGTCGTTTTCTCTGTACTACTTGGAGCTTCAGCCATCTCTACTGCGCTGATAGCACCGTTAGCGAGAATCTCGTTTGCTATGGTTATTCCGAGGTTAATACAAGGAGCGGCACTAGCTTCCGTGATGCCGTTGATGGGTACGATTACTGCCGAAGTATTTTGTCTCTTCTTCACTCACACTTATAAGTTTATTGTAGTGGGCACCCGTCGCGGAAATTGGAAAATTTATGACCTTTTTGAGCGGTGCAAGCCAATTATCGCAGATTATTGTGATGCCCCTAAGTGCAGAATTATGCGTAAATTTTGGCTGGTCCCGCGTATATTATATCCTATCGATTTTAAGTGGAATTGTGGCCGTTCTATTCTACGTCTTTTATCGCAACTCTCCGGAACAACATTCATGCATCAGTGAAGAAGAATTGGCGTATATAACAAAAGGAGGTAAACTGAAATCTGGCCTAAACTCTTTATTTGGATCTTTGTAGCAAAACCGAAACGACCATCAAGGATACCGTACACGCAAATATTTCGCTCTCGAGCCGTTTGGGCGGTTTGGATCGCGTTTGTTGGCAATTCCATAGGTTTCCAATTGATCATACAGTATGTTATTTCACTGATATGTTTCCAGTTTTTGCATTTAGGTTTATGCCAACCTTTCTGAACAAAGTGGTTAAGATTCCAATTAAACAAACGGGAATTAGTGCGATTATTCCGCCGATAGCGCAGTTATTTATCAAAATAACAGCTGTTTTTATTTGTGATAGAATCACCTTTCTATCGGTAATTTCAAACAACTTATTTGTAAAATTGGATGTTTTAGGAAAGACTGAAACTCCAAGTATTTAACTCGATTGCCATGTGTGGTTGTGGATTGTTCTTTTTACCTCTCGGCTTTTTGGATCCTGAGTCGTCGAATCAGCGACTGGCCATATTGTGTTTTACTGCTTCGATCAGTTGTTTAGGAATGGTGACTTGTGGATCGTTGAAGAGCGTGACGCTTGTCGCTAAAAGTTTATCTCCAATCGTAAGTTTTTGCTATTGAGCTGTGAGAGAAGTAAGAAAAACTGTTTTGTAGATCATGGGTATCACTCAACTGGTCGTTTGTATGGGGGCATTGATTGTTCCGTTTTTCGTCTCACTTGTTGCTCCAGACAACACTATTGCTCAGTGGAGAGTAAGTTGAGAGGCACAAGATTTCCATCAACATCTTTATTTTCAGATCGTATTCATTTGCGCGTGTGGTGTTCTATTTATAACAAACGTGATTTTCTGCTTCTTGTGTTCGGCAACACCCGCTCCATGGGCCTTGGAATCGCAGAGATTGCCAACAGAAATCGAACAAACGAAAAAAGAAGTCACTCTTGTCAATTGATTGTATCCACTTTTCGTCCTAATCTCCACTTCTAATCAACATAATCACTTGAGTTATAGAACCGGTAATTCTTCATAATTTTACTTATTCATCAAGTGCAATTGTACAGAACTTTATAAATTAACTTTCGTACACAATTGTTTAATATCAACGGACAGTTCGATTTTAACGAGCCACACAGACAGCGCGAACTAATTACACAACGTCGTATAATAATTAAGTGGAAAAACAAAGCGAATCCCGCAAACGGCAACTTTTATGCGTTAACACCAACACGATCCCTCGTCCGTAACGATTTGACGTGGCTTGATTGGACCAATGTCGACAACTTGTCCTAAAAGAGTCATCATACTACAGATCCCGTGATCGTTCAACTCACTCGCATCACTTGGCTTCTCGTTGTCCACACCGGGAAGCGCATTTGCAATTCGTCGGAAAAGCTGAAAACGATAAAGTTAATTTATGCACAATAACAACATCATTCACCTGTTTCACATTGTATCCCGCTTTACTCGAGGTCTCAATGAACATCACGTTCAATTCGTTTGCTTTGCGTTCACCTTCTTCCGTGGAAACTTGACTGCAATAAACGAAATGAACGATTGATCGAAGAACCCAATCTCACCGTTTATCAGCCAAATCGGTTTTGTTTCCAACCAACATGATAATCACATCGCTGCCACGTTCCGTCCGCACATCGTCGATCCATTTGGAAGTTTGATGAAACGAATTGGCATCTGAAGTCGTGCAATCAAAACAATCAGAAGCCAAACTAACTAGTAATATCGTAGACAACCACAGCAACTGTCGAGTCACGAATATACGATGGAATAAGAGAACGAAAACGTTCCTGTCCGGCAGTATCCCAAAGCTAAACAAACGCGAATTAAGTCGTTTCTTCATTTTAAAGTACTCACCTGCAGACGCACCTAAAATCCAAAGACTGTAATTCTAGAACGTGTAAATTAAAATGCCAAACAAAATCCACAGCCTCACAATTTGAGTGTATTGAATCAACTTTTTGTAGGTCCCTTTTTTCCTGTTTTATACAAAACAACAGTCAAGAGACAAAACGATCTCTAGCAGTTGAAAAGAACTCATTTGTTTAAAAAACTCACTGTTCGATCTTCCAAATACATTGTTTTGGAGAGAAAGTCGATTCCAATTGTGGCTTGATATGTGTTGTCAAAACTATCGTACATGAAACGAGTGATAAGCGATGTTTTGCCCACTAAAACGATCGAATCAAAAGGTTGTAAACTTCTGACCTTCACTAACCACTTTGTTCGCCCAGAAAAACGAGCTTAAACTTTTTGAGTGGGTTGCCAAAATCCGACGACATCTGAAAATGAACACAAATCGAAAAGCCAACGCAACACGACAACAAAAACACCACGCTTATACGTTGACATGTTTCCGTAGGTTCATTTTATGTTCTCGTAAAAATGTTCGATTGTCCCAAACTCTTGAACCTCAAAAGGACATGAACCCGAACGAGTCACTCAAACCGCCAACCGAGACGACGCGGCGAATCCACGAAAGCAAACGAGAAAACGAACGAACAGCTGCAAACTGCAAGTCGACTCATGGCGCCCATTCGAAGACGAATAAACGGAGAAATGAACGGTGAAGATGGACTTTATACCTTGTGCAGCTGCTCGAAGTTCGTTCAAGCAAATGCCATAAAGAGGCCTGTCGCCAAAGTGTTTTTGATTTTAACAACCGCCGACGCTAATCGAACCACGTGTAGATCCGAAGAAGAAACATCGTGAATTTACGTTTCTAGTCACTACAAATTATCTCGGGCGTGTGCACTCGAATCGTTCATTTGCTTGTTGGAAAACAACAGAAATCGGTTGATTGAAATCCGAAATGCTTCGACGCGTTGTGCATCTTCGTCCATTGGCTCGAAGTGCTCTTAATGTTCGTGCCAATTCGACAAGCAGTGGACTAAACTTCGGTGAGTTTCTACAGTAAATGAAGATCATCAGATAAATTTCTCTTTTGCTATTCAACATGTAAATTTGGATTTAGATTTCAATGAGGAACAACGTGCATTGAGAGAAACAGCACTGAAATTCGCACGTGAAGAAATTATTCCCGTCGCTGCTGAATACGATCGTACAATGGAGTATCCCTGGCCGGTCATTAAGAAGGCACATGCTACTGGTTTAATGAATTTGGATCTTCCCGAATCCGTCGGTTAGTTTAATTCTGAGTTCGTTGTTGTTTATACGTGAGTTCAGGTGGTCTTGATTTGGATCTGGTTTCGAATGTGATCGTAAGTGAGAGTATTGCTTACGGTTGTTCGGGAATGGGAACAGCAATTTTGGGCAACGATTTGGCATGCAGTCCGTTGGTGTTGGCTGGAAATGACGAAATCAAGAAACGCTTTTTGACTCGTTTGGTCGAAGAGCCATTGGTTGTCTCCTATGCCGTAAGTGAACCGGGTGCAGGTTCCGATGTTGCTGGAGCAAAGACCAAAGCAGAAAAGAAAGGTTTGCATGCTCTCTGATTTGAAACATTTTCAATTCAAGGAAACGAATGGATTATCAACGGACAAAAAATGTGGATTACTAACGGTGGTCACGCTTCCTGGTTCTTTGTTTTGGCACGCACCGATCCTGATCCCAAAACTCCAGCCTCTAAAGCCTTTACAGCATTTGTGGTCGAAGGCGATTCGCCGGGGTTGATTAGAGGCCGCAAAGAAATAAACATGGGTTAGTTATGTCGAACTTGATTTGTAAAAAACATCACTTCTAGGTCAACGTTGTTCGAGTACAGTAGCAATAACTTTCGAAGACGTGCGAGTTCCCGAAGAAAATATTGTTGGTGAAGTTGGAAAAGGATTCGTGGTTGCGATGAAGACCTTCGACAAAACGCGACCATTAGTTGCTGCTTTGGCCAACGGTTTAGCATCTCGTGTGTTGGATGAGGCGTCGAAATACGCATTGGAACGCAAGACCTTTGGTGTTCCGATTGCTCAAGTAATCGAAAGCACTTTCGACGAATACAACGCTTTTGTTTCAGCATCAAGCAGTCCTTTTCATGTTGGCGGATATGGCAACGAATCTCGAACTTGCTCGTCTAATGACTTATCGTAGTGCTGCTTACGTTGATAGTGGACGACCAGGTTCATACTTTGCATCGGTTGCCAAGAGGTTAGTTCATTCGTTCATTCTTTAATATTTGAAGTTAAGATTTGCTGCGGATACTGCAAACGAAGCTGCAGCTAATGGCGTTCAAATTTTTGGTGGAAACGGTTTCAATTCCGAATATCCAGTTGAAAAGCTAATGCGTGATGCAAAGGTTTGCTTACAAACTAGTAACTGTTTAATCGAAGGTTGCAGATCTTTCAAATCTACGAAGGTACTTCGCAAGTCCAACGTCTTGTCATTGGTCGACAGCTGTTGCAACGTCTTCAAGAAACCGGCACCGCATCGACTATGAGTTAAAGAGATTGAATGTTTAGAATCTTGTAAATATCAAAGAATAAAAATTTCCTACAAGCTTTTGATTCTATCCATTTCATGAGTTATTCGATTCTCTGTTTATTGCTGCTTTCGTGGAATCGATTGGATCAAATTTGTGTTGCAGTCTCTGAAGATGATGCGTGTTGCTCCACTCCGTTTGTTGTCCTCGGTTAAGAAGTGCTCAACTTCGCTGCCTGCAAATTTCCAACAACATCGTTCGGTGTCGTTCGAATTGAATGAGCAAGAGCGTCAATTCCAGGAAACTGCATTGAAGTTTGCAAAAGAAGTGATAGCACCAAAAGCTGCAGAATACGATCGTACAATGGAATTTCCGGTTAGTTAACTTACGTAGTTTTTATTTTACGTACTTTCCAGTGGGAAATGATCAAAGAAGCGCATTCTCTTGGACTAATGAATCCAATGGTTCCTGAGAAATACGGTATGTTCTTTTCTTATTTGCTTGTCAATCCTATACTTTAGGTGGAACAAATTGTTCGAACGTAGAATCAGCGTTAATTGCGGAATCCTTGTCGTATGGATGTAGTGGAATTCAATTGGCAATCATGGGACCGTCGTTGGCTTTAGCTCCCTTACTTTTGGCAGGAACTGATGAGCAAAAAAAGTTCGTTTTAATTGCTTGTTTATATTCGAGTCTTACAATTTAGAAAATACGCCGGGATGTTGACGGAAGAACCATCGATTGCTTCCTATTGTGTAACGGAACCTCAAGCGGGTTAATCATTTCAATTTGTTTATAAATTTGCATCTTTTTTGCAGGTTCTGATGTCAATGGTGTTCGCACGACTGCTGAAAAGAAAGGTAATTGACGTTTCGAATTCAACATCACGACTTTAGGTGATGAGTACGTTCTGAATGGATCCAAGGCTTGGATTACCGGTGCCGGTTATGCAAAGTGGTTGGTAAAACAATATCAATGACTAAATCCAAGTATTTTTCTTTAGGTTCTTTGTGTTGGCTCGTTCCGAAAAAGACCCGAAAACTCCGGCTGGAAAGGCTTTTACTGCATTTGTTGTGGATCGTGAGACAGCGGGAATTAGTGTCGGACGTAAAGAAATCAATATGGGTACGTTACAAGTCTACAACAAGTAGTGTAGGCTTGTATTCTAGGCCAACGTTGTGCTGACACACGCACCGTAACTTTCGAAGATGTGCGTGTTCCAAAAGAAAACGTTCTTGGTGCTCCGGGAATGGGCTTCAAAGTTGCAATGGGAGCTTTCGATCAAACAAGACCCGGCGTTGCTGCTGGAGCTCTTGGCCTTGCATGGCGTGCATTAGATGAATCATCGAAATACGCAATGGAACGCAAAACTTTTGGTGTTCCAATCGCTCAAGTAAACTAACCATGTAGTCTGAATACCAAACATCTTATAGCATCAAGGAGTTCTTTTCATGCTTGCGGATATGGCGACTAATCTCGAGTTGGCTCGTATTATGACTTATCGTGCTGCAGCCGAAGTTGACAAAGGCACTCGTTCATCTTATTTTGCATCGATGGCTAAGAGGTTAGTTCATTCGTTCATTCTTTAATATTTGAAGTTAAGATTTGCTGCGGATACTGCAAACGAAGCCGCAACTAATAGCGTTCAAATTTTTGGTGGAAACGGTTTCAATTCCGAGTATCCAGCTGAGAAGCTAATGCGTGATGCAAAAGTTTGTTGGCGAATCAACCAAATCTATCGAATTGTTTTAGATCTACCAAATCTACGAAGGTACTTCACAAATTCAACGTCTTGTCATTGGACGTGAGCTACTTCAAAGAGTGGCACAGACCGGCACAGCATCCCTGTCGTAATTTGTGTCGAACGCTTTGAATTACCATGTTAAATTTCGGCGATGTACAATAAACCCATTTAGAAGCTGATTGGTCATTGAACGATTGAAATGATGTCAAATTTATTTAAGACCTGGATTTTTTACTGCAAACTCCCAACAACAGAAACTTAATATGAACAAAAGGGTAAATAGCAGACTCAACTAAATTGAGCAGAAAAACCAACCCGTATTTCAAGAAAATTCAATTTCAAGCAGAAAACGCAAACGAATCTGCGACGTATCATAGACGATGTACTCGTTATATTCAAGACAGCATTCCTTGTCTTCACGTTCGATCAGTTTGCCGCACGGAACTTTGACCTTATGTCCGTCACCAAATTGGCTAAAAGATTGCAAATGAATTGGATACCATCGTACGCTTACAGTGTCTTTGTGTTCTTTTCATTCGGATATTGACGACCGACGCCCAGAGTCGAATGAAAACCTTCGGGAAGATCAGAGGCGTTGTAATCTGATTCCTTCAGCGGACGCATATTACCAAGTGCAACCTGAAAGAATTGGACTCATTCATGTGATGCATCACTTGAATCCTTACTTGTGCAAGAGTCATGAAACAATGTTCCTTATGATAAGCGTTGCAGTAGTTTGCCGATTTGCTAACACAATCTGAAAACCAACTCATTTAAATTTTTATGTCTGTATAGTTTACCAGCAAAGTAAACTCCTTTGCCAAACATGTAGCCCGTAACTGGAGCCTCTGGCGGTGCAATCTAAAGCACAAATCATAGATAGTCGACATTATTGCATGAAATTGAAGAAACACGTCGACACAATATAAGCAACAAACCTACTTTAAGACCTTTGTAGAGAATACCGAACCAATTCGAAATACGACTTCCGTGCCACAACAATGTTCTAAAAATAATTACAAAAATGCGATTATAAACTTACTGATTCTCTAAATCGCCTTTAAAAACATCTGATTCGCCCGGACGATCGATTTCATACACATTTAGCAGCTTCAGATGCAGGTGATGAGTTCTGCCCTGCGTATTTGTGAGATATTGTTCCACCAACTAAAAACGTTCAATTACTCAGACTATTGATTACAAAATGTACTTTGTAAGTTTTGTGATCTTTGTCCAATGGTTTCAGTGGACAGTTAAGACGTTCATAATTGATGTCTGACGGATGTTTCGGCTCAATTGCAGAATCCTCTTCTTTCATTGCTTCAGCTGCGATTTGTACTTCAGTTAACGTCTCCAACAATTCAAGTGCTCTTTGAACTAACATCGGTTGATCCAATACAATCGGTTTTTTCATGCCCCAGTTGTGTGGAATCTGCAATCAGTGGAACCAGTGGGATATTAAAGAATGAATAACCTATTACCTTCGTGTAAAAAGCACTCGTAAGCTCATTTAAACGAGAATGATCTCCATTTTTCAAACATTCCTCAATTTCAAAAAGAAGCTTAAATCCCGCTTGAATTTGAGCTTTGGTCAGTTTTCCTCAAATTGTATTGTTATACATGTTAGAGCATCTCAAAAGCTACCTAATGGCGTTTTCTTCGAATCAAAATTCATTGCTTTTAGTTGCCGTTCCATTGCGGACATGTCGCAAATCAGGTCGATGGCGCTTTTGACGCGATCATCCAACTGAAAACAATAAATAGAAACCAAATCGAAATCATTTGTTTACTTTTGATGGAACTTCCACACGTTTCTTCTTGGTTCCTTCAGCTGTTTCGATCGTCTCATCATTGGAGTAGTTGAGCTTAAATGATTGAATCAAGATGAGCTTGTTTTCGTCAACTCACTTCGATCAAATCGTATTTCTTCGCTTTCTTGACAAAGTTGACACGGTCAGCAAACGAGTTTCCCGTTTTATCTTTGAACTTCTTTTCGAATGTACTGATCATATCTTGCAAAGTGCCCGAGTTAAGGTCGTGTTGTCCGTCGTATCCGACACGTCCCCAACTACAATTTCAACAATAATAGCGAATCTCGGAAACAATACAAACCGAAACCATGTGTAATATGTCGAACCCGCTGCCGGAGTCTTTGGGGCGAGAATTTGCAGGATAAAAAACTTGTTGTTGTTGTTATCAACGTTACTCTGATCAAGAGAACAAATTGTTGAAACTCATCAAATGGAACTCACTTGATTCAACATCACATCGTAGGCGGTGCTGTTCTCTCGGTCAATCTAAATCTCAGAGATTAGTCATGACAATCGGTTTGGTTGTCTACGTAGACTGTCACGCCACCAACTGAGCATTTCACGTCCGGTTCAATAACATCCGGCACTAAAATAAACATTCTGAGCACATCAACTTCAATTCACTTACACTCGTTAGCAGAAGATTTGTTCAGTGCTTCTAAGATTTTTCGTTTTTTACTTTCGTGCTCATCAGGCGGTGGTGAAGAAGACGGCGCTGGAGCAGTCGAAGTTGTTACTGTTTTTTTCTTTGCTGCTGCACGTCGTTTTGGCGGCATTCTGCTGAAATTTCAAGTGAAAGTTGAATGAAAGCACGCGTAGTAAATCGAATGACAGTTGTAATTTTGTGATGAAGAACTCGTAAGTCTTTCAAGGAAACTCTGTGTTTACTTTTCCCTGACAATGCAGTTAATGTACTTGTTATTCTTTCCAAACGTCGACTTGAAGATCACAGTGCAAATCTTCGAGCAACATTTCACTTGCGATCGACAATAAGCAGCGAAAAGAATTTTACTGGAAAGACCAAATGGAGGAGAGAAAGTAGTGTCTTGCTGACATGTTTTTCCACACGTCGCTTCGGATCAACGAGCGTTTTATACGCAGCTATTTAAGGGCGCAGCAGGCGAACGAAAAGGAAGATTGCGAAATCGGCGTTCAGACGACAGCAAGTAGCCGCCCAATTGTTTCGTAATCGAGACAAACAGTCGATTAACAACCTCATGCAACATGACAGCACATCTTCGTTTGTTGATTGAAATGGAAATTGAACTTGTTTGGACATCAATCGAATGTTATTTCTTTGTAATAACTTTTGATTTCATACGAGATTTTTCGGTTCGAAAGCAAATGCATGTTCCGAGAACGTTGAATCAAAATTCTACGAGCATCCTCATAACAGGAAGTAAATTGAATTAAACGATTAGTGATTAACATTTCTGCTCTTTGTCGCTTAGGAAAATTTGTTTCGAGTCTCGAATTCTGCACTTTTGTCGAGACTTACGAGCTAAAGGGCGACCTTCGAACATTTTTCGAATGGCAAACTTTACTTGTCGGTAGTTTCAGAAAGATCGTAAATAAACGTAAAAAGAATCGTAAACTTCCGCTCTTGTATTTGAGTCGACTATTAGCTCACTCGACTACCTCAGAGTTTCTGGTGCTGAACGAAAGTTCAACTGCACGTCTAAATGAACGAAGAGATTAAATGAGTCGGTTGGACAGATTGCTCGTCGACGATCAAATCGATTGCTGAACGTTTTGCTACAAACTGCTTTTGTGCTCCATTAGATCGACTTTGTAGTTCGTACGAAGAGTTCATTTGGTGAACATTGAGTTGGAAAAAGGCTTTCAACTGTGTAGCTTCGATTAAAATCATTCCACGTTCGTAATCGAACAATTCCGTTGCATTCAATCGGCCCACTTTCTTTGCTTGATAACTCGTGTAGTTTGTTTCAAGTCGCCAGCCGATTGCCGTTCAGCGGCCTTTTGGTTGCTCATGAATTGTCAGCACCAAAGTTGTGCGCGTAAGGTAGAGAGCACCATTTCACGTCAACGACTTTCTGTCTTCGTAGTTTGTCGTGGCTGGAGACTTGGAGGTGCAAATTCAGTTTTCTGTCTTCCACATTTTCACGTTCCAATTCGTTAATTCACGTATCGTTTGTGTAAATAAAATTAAGTCGTACGGCTCTGTGGTTTTTCGAGAAACCATTTTGTTTACCCAGCAACAATCCGCAGTTCTCATCCGTTTTATATTTTAGTCTCCAGCATCATGACAAAACAACTCACTCGAGCAGAAGTCGCCGAACACAACTCAAATAAAAGCAACTGGATTGTGATTGGCAACAAGGTATACGATGTCACGAAGTTCATGGATGAGGTTTGTTTCAACGTTTGGTTGGAAATTTTTCGTTTTTTCAGCATCCCGGTGGTTGTGAAGTTTTACTGGAGAAGGCCGGCGAAGATCGAACCGAAGCTTTCGAAGACGTCGGACATTCAACTGATGCACGGGAAATGAAGAAGGATTTTTTGGTCGGTGAATTAGTTGAGGTGGAAAATGAATTCTTTAGAAAAGGACTGACGTGAATTTCAGGAAGACAAATGGAAATATTCGTACGATAAGAAAGCGGTGCCCGAAAGCGCAAGTGGTGAATCTTCCGAGTGAGTTGCATCGATAATCTCGTGAATAATTCGCGTTTGTTTAGCGGTCTCGTTGCAACTCTCGCTTATCCCGCAATCGTCGTTCTCGTCATCGCCTTGTTGTATTACCTTTTTTTCTCGTCAAGTTAAGGCATCTTAGTGATGCGGATTATGCACGCGGTTTTCGTCACGTACAACAACATTTCACTTGTTTTGCATTCGTATTCAAAGGATCTATAGATTGCTAATTGGAATAAATACTTCAAAACCCTCCAAACAACAACTCGTGAGCGTGTTGATTGACAATACAAACGGTCACAAAGGAATTCGTAAGCAAATTCGAGAACAAAGGAAATGGCACATTTGTGTGATGTTCCGCAGTTTCGCCACGACTTGTGAATGAAATCCGTCGGGAACTTGTTCCCGCACTCATTACAAATTGATGTGAAAATTGGCCGGAACGTTGTTGACCAAAAATTTCCTTCCACCTAATTGCTTCAGATCTTTCGTTAACAATAAGTGTAGATTTCGCATCAACTTCCCACGTTAGATAACACGTCAGAAAAGGTATAAAACTAGAAGATCTTCGCAATTAACAACCACTTGTTCAACCATCTTTTGAATAACCAAATCCAGGGTATACTTCAGAATATGCAGTCGTTATTGTGGATAATAGGTGGGCGGGAATAAAAGAATTCGTTTTGAATGGCGTGCCACATTAGTCGTTTTAAAGACGTTCCAATACGACACTGTCTTCGCAGACCGTATATAAAGTGTAGTTCTTAGGTCTTTAAGATACACTTTTCGTTCCTTTGGGCGATCTACCGTAATCCTTCATCATGCAATTCCGCGCCTTTCTAGTTGTCCTCAGTCTTCTTGTTGTCATTCGTTTCGAATCGTAAGTATTCGATGAAATAAGGTACACAATACTAATCGACGTGTTGTAGAGCACATGCTCGTTGGTCGAGTGCGTTGTCTTTTGGACCGAATTTTCCCGACGAAACAAATTGGGCTTACAATATGGATTCTGCACCCAGGTAAGCGAATACGATTATTAACCGTAGTCAAAACCTTCTCAGTTCGATTGCTGAACCTATCGTTCAAAACCCGCAAAATGTCGTTGGTCGAGTTCCAGCAAAACTAATTGCCGATGATGGAGTTAAAGGAACAAAACTCAACCGTAAAAACTGTTTCTTTTCCCCCGTACAAGTGAGTTTGAATTAGAATAAGAGCTGTCGAGATCGAAGTGTTTTTAGTGTTCATTTTACTTCAAGCGCAGTGTTCGAAGTGCACGATATCTTTGAGTCATCAGATAAACGTGTTGTTGCCGAAGCCGCCGTTCAATCATCATTCCTGTTTCTTTTGTTCGAATTGTTTGCTTATATTTATGTGGACAAAAATAGCCATTTTAATGTTGCAATGAAGATCACAAATGAATGATTATGATATGTGCATTAATGAAGAACGAGAATGTTTAAGAACAAAAGTTAAAGTTCCGTTTTTCTTTGAGTATCAGCTGTGTCCAATAGCAAAAAAGACGGGGGTGGACATCGAATGGGGAAAGCTGACGTGAGGCAAAAAATCGCCTATGAGCCTAAAAAAGTTGATCATGTGTTCGAAAAGATCTTTAGAACAAAAACGAGAAACACGCTAATCATCGCATTGGACCTCTCGTTCCCGTTTTCCCTTCCAAATCGTCTTATAATCCTCCAATCGAGCTAAAATGGAAGATCCGCACTTCGAACAAGTAGTCAACGAGTTGGTCAAATACTCTTAATATCCATGGACATGTTTGTATTTCAGACTCGCGGAAATTCAAACCGAAGTCGATAAGCTAATTGCGTACAGCGTTTTTACTCGTCTTCCATCGAATGTTACCGAGAGTCAAGGTGTGTTCCGCGGATAGGTTATAGTATTTTCCGTGATTTAAGCGCCCAAACGACCACAAAATGCAATGACTCGTGTTGATGCTTTGACGAGCATCGAGCGACTTCAACGAAAAGCCGGAGAGTTGGAAGATCGATTGAAGGAATTGCAAGACAATACGGTAACATTCAAAACTCACGTGTTTTCATTGCTTTTTGCAGGAAAACAAATACGTCGACCAAATCGAAGACTATTTGAACGATCTTGAAGAGGTTGCCAAGTTGATTCGAAACGTGAAGAACGTGAGTTAATCGGAATTGTGCATTCTATTCGTTACTCAGATTGTTCAACCTGAACTACTACACGATGGAGAAAGTGGGAAAAGCGAAGTTTCATGGCTCAATTATTATCAAGGATTACTGCGAAATAAAATGCACAAAGAACACGCTCGTTTAGAGGAGCTGACGGACAATCCGGCAAAAGATAAAGAAGAAGCTTTATTGCAACTGAAGAAACTGGATCGACTTCTCACAACCGCCGGTAATATTGAAAGTGTATTTTCTATTGCTCGCATGAAATATTCATAGGTGCAATCCACGATATGAGCAACTACCTGCAGTATTTCGCAAATCGAATCACAGAAGCAAACGACGAATTGCCGGAGTTCAGTCGTGATTTCACCATCGGCCTTGTCTGTGGCTGGATCTCGACGGTTGGTTTCAGTTGATCGTTGGACTCAATTGCGAGGATTTGCAGGAAGTGGCGAGAACCAAAGAACACGAACAAAACTGTTTCAACGTAAAATCCGAGTTAGAGTCCAAGTGGTTAAATTAACGAATCAACACCTACAACGTACAAATTTGATTGTTTCACAAATTTTTTATAAGTAAACTTTCAGATTCATATTTATGAGTTTTACTACCGTTGCTGTAAATTCTCACTAAACCATTTGTCTCTGTTAATAAAAGTACCGTATACCTGGTTGATTGCTCATTCAACGAAACTTTTCGGTTGGCATTACGTATTTTTTGCTGAATAGACCGCTAATTTACATCTAAATCCACGTGTGCACTTTGATCAATGTACTTGAAGAGCAAGTTGGGAGTTTAGTTGAAGTTAATTGGTCGGCAATGGTATAATGTTTCGGTGGTTTCAAGATTTCGATGTTTACGCGAAGCCCGTAGCCGACGTAAGAGTTCGAACGCTATTCGGCGGTGTTGGTGAGTTCTTAAGATTCTTATTGATAGCCATTTTAAGTGAATAATATCACAATTTTTAAAAGCTATGAGACGATTTGTTCTGAACGATTGTTTTTCAGTTTCTTTGATCTCATTCACGGTGATTGCCGTTCTGTTCATTACTGAGACGTTATCGTTTTTGTCAGTTGAAGTTTCTCAAGAGTTGTTTGTCGATGGAACAAGTGCTGATATGAGAGTTGAGATTCATTTCGACATTACTTTCGACAAAATACCGTGTGCCTTCCTTTCTGTGGACGCAATGGACATCTCTGGGCAAAGTCAACACGATGTAGTGGACGATGTGTTTAAAATTCGTTTGGACGCGAACGGAAACAACATCACCGGTGCATCTCCAATTAGACAAAGTACTTTACCGAAGACGTTCGAATGTTAAATGCGATTATTTTCAGGTATCAATGTAAATTCATCGGAGGTAACGCCAACAAAAGAAGCGATTTGTGGAAGCTGTTATGGTGCTTCGGAAGGGTGTTGTAACACATGTGACGATGTCAAAGCGGCATACGAAATACGGGGATGGACAATCGAGAATCTTTTGGAAATTGAACAATGTAAGAACGACGCGTTTGTTAAAGAGCTTCGCGAACACAAGGACGAAGGCTGTAGAATTTACGGACACGTAGAAGTTGCAAAAGTAAGACATAACTACTGTTACATTAACTGTTTTAAACGAATAGTGCGAAGGCAATTTTCACATTGCTCCAGGTGCCGCTGTTATTTCGAGTCATCATCATTGTAGGCATTCAAATTTGATGAATCATTTACCAAACTTCACGTTTAGATCACGACTTGCATTCGTTGTCTCCGGGCACCTTCAACACAACGCATCTCATAAACTCGTTGTCTTTTGGCCAACCGTTTCCCAGCAAAAACTACCCGCTCAATGGTAAACGATTCATTAGCAATAAAGGTAAACGAACTTCTTGATTGTAATATTGTTGTCTAGGTGGAATAATGCATCAGTATATTGTGAAAGTGGTGCCAACGATTTTTGTTTACGATGTTACAAAGTCGGGTGTTGAAGAGCACAGTTATCAGTTTTCGGTAACTCGAAATGAGAAAGACATCTTAGCCGGAGCCAACGGTCTTCCCGGCTTCTTCGTTCAGTACTCCTTCAGTCCGTTGACCGTTAGATTCGAAGAAAAGCAAAAATCATTTTCGGATTTTGCGGTGCGTATTACTGCCATTGTGGGCGGTATCTATACGGTTTGCAGTTTAATCGACAGTTTCATGTACACTTCATCTCGGGCTTGGGCACGAAAGATGGCCGCCAACAAACTGACTTAATTGCTATGGTTATCGTTTTAAGTTATTAAAGAAAATGTTTTCATGCGTTTATTTCTTTTACATTACTACGACCAATCAAATGGCTGCACGAAACAGAGCGGATATGTTTTGTAGACAACAGCCTAAATGAGTTGGTCGATTTGAGTTTTGGTGTTGGAGATTTGATGCGAGTGCGCGACTCGACGCGCGTAGTCCCACGCATTCTGCTGAAGCGCGGCAAAAGAGCATAGTGAGTGGAATTAGTGCAGAGTAGTGAGTGCAATAGAACAAATGTGTTGACGATCAAACGAACCGACGTTGTCAATGCACGTTTTTTGTTGGTGATAATACGGACGATTAGAATACGAGGAATTAGATCCAAGTTGGATTCGTAAGAAGTTGAGTCACCGGCGATAAACGTGCACTGACCACGAGATTCACGTCGGTCGTTTGACTAAGAACAAGGATCACCTTAACTGCAGAGGTAATCGAAATCAACTCAACCCAATGAACAGTGGGGAATTGTATTCAAATAATTGGACACAAAAAAGTACAAAAAACTAAACTAGCGATAAAACAGAGAACTTAATAGTTGGCACATAAGAATATCAAGAGAACGGCGCCGAACCGTCACCCGAACGATCGAACTTTTAACACGCGTATCCAATGGCTCTAACTGCGAGTAATATGCATTTGGGTTAGAGCAGCGGGAACGCGAACAATCTCGATACCAAGTGCATCGTAGTCGCTTTCTTCCTTCAAAGTGGCATCTGGGACAACTTGATCTTTCGGTTCACGTCGACTTGATGCGTTCTAAAACAAGGAAAATGAGAAATGAACTCATTTCTCTTTACTGATTACCGGATGTCGTTGCAAACGTTGCAGAAACGAGAGCACGTCAGTTGCTATTTCGGGTCGTGTCGCGTAATTTGCCGACCGAGATGCTGTCGATAGCATCAAATGTCGAAGTATGTGCGTCGGAGCTTGTGCAGGAAGTACGGACACTTCACCACGCTCGTTGACTGGAAGAAAAACACGTACTGTCGAACGACAGTTGTTGAAAACTGGAGGCGCTTTGTAGTCGGTTTCGCGCAACCAATCCGATGCAGCAATCATTTCGGCCGTCGGTCGTTCGAGTGGGTTGTAGCGAATCAAACTGTGAACTAAGATCCGAGCTAAACAAACAACTTAATTTCCAACGTATAAAACTGATTACTAACCAGGACGCGAAATTCGATCGGTCGTTTTGAATGCAAATTGACATTGTCGAATGCGAAGAGCCAACATTTTTGGTTTTTCTTCGTGGAACGGATATCGACCAGTGAGTAGAACAAACAACAAAATTCCAAGACTCCAAACATCAGCCGGTTGTGCGTGGTAGGGCTTAGCGTTTGCGCCCTGTTTCATTGCTTGTAAAATGATTTCTGGTGCTGTGTAAGCCGGACAGCAACAATGTTGTACTTGAGCCACGGTGTCGTCTTCGAGAAGTGGAGCAACATAGACATTACGAACGTGCAAAAAACGAATGAGATCACTGAAACCGTCAGCCATGCACCATGAAACTCTCGTTTTTGTTGAACTCACTTCTCCCGATCAGTGAACACGATTTTTTGTAATCGGAAATCGCGTAAATAGATACCAATACGATGACAAAAGGCGACCAATTGAACGATTTGGCGGAAAATTGCTCGACTCTGTGATTCAGTCCACGGCGATCCAAGAGGTCTAAAATTAACATAAACTGAGAGCTCTTTTCCAGTCGACTAACCGCACGGTTGCTGATGCACTTTCGGTTCGCAGAATTGTGTGCAATGATTCTTGATGATCGGGAGTTATAATGTAGTATAGACCCCGTTCGCCGGTTATGACACGAGTTTCCGTTGGCATCAACAAACGTCTCAGCTCCGCATGTTCGAAAGCAGTCAATCGGTCTTTGGCGGATTCGACTCGCTCCATAACTGAGAGAAAATGAATGAACTCATCTTTCTTTAGGATTTGACAATGATGTATTGTCTTCGTTGGCAAATGAACGGCATAACATTCATCTCCATCGCCAACGGTCTCAAACTCTCCATCGCCAATTTTCGTATTCTTCGAAGACAACGAACTGATTTTAACACTCTGAAATTTAAGGCGTCAATGTTATTTCGTTCCTGTTGGTCACTGAACATACCGGTGGCGTCGAATCATTGAGTTCGTAGTAATCGGAGTTTAAGGAGCCAAACAGCGACAAAGTCGAAATTGAAGACGACGAAGATGCCAAACGGATTCGTTTGTCTTTGACATCTCCGGCCGGTGCATCGACTGATGTCAACGGTGTCGGAACTTCGACTGAGCCCTCGGTCGAGGTGCTTGCACTAGCGAGATTGATTCGAGAAAGTTGATGAGCGCGTCGCTTGCGAGTATTGACGGGAATAGAAACAGACGGTGATTGACTTCCGCTTCGTGAATCTCCATCATCCGAAACAGACGACGGAGACAGTGAGCGGACTGCAAGTGGTGATTGAATTTCCATTGCTGAAACAATAAACGTTTAGATCAAAGTACAAGAACACAAATTGCAGAGACTACAGTAGGAAGGACCCGAGCAACAGAACCAAACGCGCGATGTCAAATTGAATGTCATCGTACATCTTGAAGAATATCAAACGAACTGTTGATGTTTAATGAGGACCAGATAGCGAAATGGTTTGCGCAAAAAAACGAAATGCGGGTCGGCAATCCGCGGCGTCGTGAGCTATTTCGCAAAACGTGCGGAAAGACAGGCGGTCGATTTGCGAAACGCCGGCAACGCACCAGCGAGCAAAAAGCGTTTTCGAAATTTCCGGGCCCATTTGTACTGACTCGTTTGAGCGGTCATTTTCCGCACATTGGACCGGTTCCATGACTTGCAAATTGATTGGGACTTGTGAAATCACCCAAGAGCGTCATTTGCGAAACACACCCATGGGTTGCAGCGCGAGTTTCGCAACCGAAATCAAGTGAGTCAGTTTTGGAGGCGCTTCAGTTGTTTGCATATTTTCGACGTTCAACCCCCAATTTGAACTTACCGAGCGTTGTCAAAAAGCGATTTCAAGACTTCGGACTGTTGGTGTGACCGGGGCAAAGACGGGGTGACGGTGTAAGCGCCGTGTTGAGACGAAAGAGATTACGGTGTGTTGAAGAGAACGTGGCCGCTTCTTCCTCGAGTGCAGCGAACTTTGGCACGGAACGATGCAGAGCTGAACAATCAATTGAACGACACGAGTCGGACGATTGTTAGGCTTTGAAATTCGTTGGGGTGCGCGAGTCACGCGCGTACCTCAGAAGCAAGCCATCGCAAAAATTGATGTGCCGCTTTGGGCGGTTAAGTAAAAAAATCGATTAGTCGGACGACGTTCTTAGTACATCGAAACCACGAAGCGACGTCGAAAGGCTTCGTTCAGTTTCGGTGGTGTAGATGGATCCACTGTAATTGTGCCAACAAATAAGTTGGTGTAAAGAACCAAACGGATCGCGACCAATCAACGGTTGTTTGAAAGAAAACAGAAAAGGAAAACACGCGTTCGATTGTTCTTTCACCATCGAAACGGACAACACAAGACTTCGCGAACACGAGAAGCAAATCGACTCTTAGCTGACATCGGATGTCAGTTGAAGGCAACGTTCGAAGAGTTGTTGCATAACGATCTATGAGTTGTTTGCATTGTCGGCGTTCACAGTTAGTATTTCGGTCGTTAAGACAAATGAAATACGTGAGTGCAGTCAACGTAATCTTGGCCCGCGGTCTCCTTGTGCCAATGAAAAGTGTTGTGAAATGCCAACGGCGAATGGCGTCGGTTTGGGTCGAAAAAATCCGCCCGTCTTTCGACCATTAAACCCGCGCTCACAAGTTCCCCATTTTCAGCATACACACCGACTGCCATCTCAACAGCCCGAAGAGAAGCGAAGACCCGTCGAGTTTTTCGTTCGTAGTCGCAACGAGTAGTGTGCGAAAAGAAAGCCTCGCAAAGATCGCGTTGTGTGCGTAGCGAGCGAAGAGATCGCAGCGTTGACACACGCGAACAGACAAACAGCCGCTGTCAGAGACCCAACGAATAAGCCTTGTCATGACGTGGGGAGCAACGCGATGGTCGGGGAGATTGTGTGTTTCATCAGAAGCGGAAAGCACACGGGAATTTCGAAAACTCCAAAACACACGCGACATGAAAAAACGTAAAGTACGTTCGTTGGCTTGTTTTCGCAATTCACATGAAAGCTTTTGCCACGAAAGTCGAAGATCTTTGTGTTTGGAAGTTGGTGAAAAGAAGGGAAAATGAACGAAAAATGATGTGGACAGAAGATCTTCAAGTGTTCAGATTATTGTTCTCCAAGATGCATTGCATTTCTATTGCAAGTGGACGTATCAAAAGGTCATTCGCCAATTTGCGTTCCTTTTCTCTTTCATGACCTAAACCCGGTTGTTGACTGCGAGAAAAACATCGGGACATTTCGTTCGGCTCCGCACATGACTTCGAATTTCGTAATGGAAATGACAACAGAGAACAGACGGGCGGCCTATTGAGAAACAGCGAACCGAACACTCGCCCGCACCCAAAATCGTTTTTTTGGCGAAATCAGTAGAAAGATCGAAACTTTTCCAAACAATCACACGTGTAGCATTTTGAAGTCGACTGATTATTGGTCTTTGTTTTCGTCAAAACAGTGAAACTTTGAACAAACGAACGCATTTGCTAACCTTTCATTTCAACAACAGTAACAAATCAACAACTTTAACATCTGAAGCAAAGAACAGGACCCGTAAAGAAAAGAACAACTCAACTGGGTTTTTCATTTTTAGAAGAATTCAATTCACGCAGAATATTCTCGTATTTAGTCTTCCACTCTTCGACTTCCTCCATCAAATGTCGATTGCGCGCCTTCAAACTGTCCACTAGTTGTTTCAGTCGACCGTTCTCTGTGGTTTCTTTCATAGAATGGATCTTGTCCGAAAGTTGTTGGGCTGTCGGTCGTTCCGATGGTTTCTTTGAGGTCATCGCTCGAACCAGTCCAGAAACTTCCGGATATTCGACTGTGAACTCTGCTGTTGGACCATTACCTCTCAGTAAACGAAGATTGTGAATTCGTTCCATACGCGATTTGAAGACATGATACAACTCGTATATCACAACTCCAGCAGAGTAAATGTCCGACTTCAATAGAATTGTAAATGTAAGAATTGGATCAATAATCCTACCGCGGTGTCGTAATTGGAGCTATGGAGTTGTTCAGGTGAAGCGTAGAGAACTGTTCCAATTCCACGAGTACGACGAGAACGCGGTGGAAATGGATTGATGAAAAACCCGTCGTCGTTATTCTTTTCAGTCACTTCTGTAGCCGATACGGCCAATCCGAAATCACTTAGCAAACAGCGAATTTGATCGGTCGCTAGTCGTTTCAGCAAAACGTTGCTCGGTCCTATACGAGTCGATGAAATGATGATTGTCGACAGAAATGCTCTACGAACGTGAATATCTTCGAGTTGATGTTCTTAAAATAAGGACATCGTTTTTGAACATTCAAAGAATTACAGTCGTAGAGCAGTTTTGCAGATAATCATATTTCTATTACTTATATCCCTATAAGGTCGAATGTACTTAAGCTACTCAGCGAGTTTTTCATCGAATCACATCAATCGACTTCGCTTGTCAAGCTGAGTTCAATGGTACCGCTTTCGTGTTGCGAAAACCGTCTACAAACGACGCTAAATATTGAAATCAGGAACCCCTACAATATGGGTATCGAACTGATACCCATACTTTAAAGATTTCGGCTTAGCATGTTAACTTTTTACTGAGTAATTTCCGCAAGTTAAAAATGATACTATTGAAGTCAGCTTGACGAGCGAAGTCAATTGATGCGTGAGTCAATGGTAAACTCCTTGAGTAGCTAAAGTGCAGTTTAGCCTCCCTGTGAATTATGTGGTGGGAGTGTAAGAATTCGATGGCCGAGAGTACATCCTCCACAACTCGAGCATTGAAATCAGTGTCTATACGAGCTAAATATAGTCAGTTAGAGGCATTGGAAACATTTATTCAATCGCATACCCATTGCCTGAATATCTCGCTGCAACATGAACGCTTCCAACGAGGCATGACATAGCTCCATTTGAATGTGTAAGATTGGACAGGGACCCTGAATAGAAGTCAATTCAAATGAACACATTAAGCAACAAACTTTTGTATTCTTTGCTACCTTCCAATCATTTTCTACAGTTGTGTGTGAGTAACGTTTTGGACGATTCAACGCAACAATCTTACAATCTTCGGAAGAAACGTCACTCGAGTTTCCCGACGATCGTCCATCGTTATTTTCATTCAATTCAACAGCTGCAGGAGTCGAATCAGTTGAATCGGAGTCACTGTCCAAGAAAGAAATGATCGGCGTATTCGCAACTTTTGCACCATCATTCGGCTTCTTAATCGAATTCCCGCTTCCATTCGAAAAGCAAATGAAACTGTCCGACGATTCGGATGTTATTTTGTAAACTCCCGGTTGTCGAGCAGTAAAAATGTTGCCAGAGTTTGTTATTTCCGAATGAGCTCTGCAATTGAACGCTACAAACATTACATTGGCTACTGACTTTCGAGTTTCTTTTCGTTTATCGAACTTTAACTCAATCCATGAAGCATGCTATCGAACAATATGACGGCTATCGAGGCACGCGTGATGTCGACTTTCCTGGAGAGTTTTTTCCACGAGTTCAATATTCATGCTCGGTAACGCAATCTTCTTAACCGCGTAATATTGTCAAACCAAAAACGTTCAGCCTCTTCGTCGTTTCCTACCGTATAGCGAATTGTGGTGTTTGAGCGCTCGACAGCAGCAGATTGGTGGCCGTCGCCGTTTGAGTTGAGATCAGTTTGTTGAATTCACGGAATATGGATGTGCACTTGAGTTTGTCAACGAAAATACGATCGGGAATATCGTTGGTTGTCAATGTTCCCCGAGATAGAAGAGCGATGATTCCTATAATTTAATTTGAATTTTTCCATCTGATAGTGACTGTACCGTTGTTTATGTCTTCCTTTTTGATTGCTGGAACGGCATCAACGAGACAATTGACGAGCAGACCGACCACCAGCTTGCGAACCTTATCGCCGTTTGTTGCATCCTGACCAAACAATTGAATTTGCTGTTTTTCGCCGTTTGTTTTACCGAAAATGTCGATTGGTGACATCGCGATGCACTTGATACTAAAAGGAAACAATCTGTTCGAATACGAATTGCAACGTTGATTTAGCGGGGAGAAGTTTTCGCGAACATTCCACAAAGAACGAGCAACGTTGTGGTGTTTCGCTTTCTACGCGTAAGATAACCAGAAACAAATTCGAGATTTTCGGTTTTCAACCAATGGGTGAAGTACCTGAGCTGGAACTACTGCAACCGTTTATTTTTAAGGCACGAGGTGAACATTTAAAAAACGTCATGACGTCTAAATAGTCGAAGCGTTTAAATTCAAAGGGAATGAGCAAAAGATGAGATTAAAACAAGACCGATTTGTTGCACGAAATGAGAGCCATTAGAGTGAAATCAATGGGGTCGAACTGATTGAGAAGTCTTTCGCTTTTCGGGTCTCGAATCTCCACTTCCAGTTGAGCGGTCGGTATCCGAACGAAGCAGTTCGTCGATGTGTTTCACAATCAAATCGATCGCAACCTCGTTTTCAGATCCATTTGGAATGATGACGTCCGAGTATTTTTTTGTTGGGTGACAAAACTGATCGAATGCGGGCTTCACCTGTAAGGACGATTATCATCGAATGAACACGCTCTTCACTCACCAAATTCAAATATTGATGAAGAACGTTGTCCAGTTGTCTTCCTCGTTCAGACGTATCTCGTTGTACTCGTCGCGCGAGTCGAATATCCGGGTCGGCATCAACAAACCTGAAGGACAAAATGAAAATATCGACAAACAAATCGACTTACAATTTCATGTCAAAAAGCTCGCGCAACTTTGCCTCATGGAAAATGAGAATCCCTTCGACCAAAATAACATCTGCAGCATCGTACTTGTCTTTTTCCTTCTTTCTAAAATCCACTTTCAATCTCCATTGTCGTGCTACTTACCGAGCGTGATTGAGAAAGTCGTATTGTGGAATTTCAACCGGTTTCCGATCTCGCAAATCGTTCAGCACCTGAATCAGCAGCTCGTGATCGAATGAGTTCGGATGATCGAAATTGTAGTCGCCTTTTAGGGCTTTTTTCTTGTCTGCATCGTTGAGCAGATCACGATAGAACGAGTCCTGCGAAATCATAATCACTCGTTTGTCCAATTGAGGCGAGTTTCTGCGTTCATTACTCGCATTGAGCTTCGCGATGATTCGCTCACAAACTGAAGTCTTTCCGGATGCCGTTCCGCCAGCAACTCCAATGATGAACACTGACTTTAAACGCTGTGCCATTGAATACTGAAAACTCGTTCACACTGCTAACTCGTAACTCTTAGCCAGATAAAGAAAATACCGTAAATACGAATATCAGGTGTTTGTATTGAAACTATTGTCGTCACTTTTATGCTTTAGATTACAGACCGTTTAATTACGAGCAGCACAACAATCAATGAAGATGAGTACCTAAAGTTTTAGCTGCGTTCTTTAGCTACAAAAGCGATGTCTACGAAGAAGATCTACTGTGCATTTTGTTGGCAATTAAATCGGCGGTTGAGTTAATACTGGGAAAATATCATCGAGTTGGATTATTCAAGAAGAGAGAAATAACTACCAACAATATTTGTCGACAAGAAGCACAAAACAAAGAGATCGAAAAAACTACGAAATTATGCAGATACAAAGATTATGAAGACATGAAAAGAATTATGCGTCGTGAAGAAATTGCAAATACTCAGTTTGTCGTGATTAGCTACCGATAGAGTTTGTACGCGAATTCTACTCCGCTTTCTTGCTCGGTTTCTTATGCGATGCGGTACCTAAAAGAATGAACGTTCAAAGTTCAAAACACTCAACTCACCCCAAAGCAAAGTGTTCAGTCCATCGCAGATCAAATAGAGGAACCAGAAGAGAATACCGGCAGCGGTGAAAAGCAAAATCTTTTGTTGAGTTGAAAGGAATTCGAAAATCGGGTACAACCAATAACCTTGATAATGACGAATTCCCAAAATTCTAAATAGAAGCGATAATTATCGGAATGATTAAGAACTTACAGTGAGGTGTATAATGCGAACAAAACACACACTGTTGCAGATCCGGTCCAACGAGAAGGAGCATGATGACAAGTAAGCAGTGTATCAACGAGAAGGAAAACCAACGGAGCACTGTGAGTAACATGATTGTAGAACTGAGGTACGAATGGAACGACGTATTTAGGAACCACAAACTCGGGATTGGCAGCATAGAGAACCCAGAAAAGAACGCACGTTGCCTAAATTAGCAAATAAACCGAATCTATCAACTTCTTCAACTAACAATTCCGACCGGAAATGCGGAGGTGTAGAAGACGAAATCACACAAATCATGGAGTTTTGATTTGCGCCAATAACTCGGTAGAACTTTTTGCGGTTTCGACAACTTCTTTTGACTGCGTTCATTCTTCCAATCGAGAATTGCGCAAAGGAAACAGAGTGCCGAATAGAAGGTTTGAAGAACCTAAAATTATTCTGTTGGCGCAAAGTCTTTGGTAGAACTCGACTAACCAGATTCAGAACAGTCAACATTACTAATTTCGAAAGCCACCAAGTAACTCCGAAACGTGGAAGAGTGCGAACATCGTAAGCCAACGTGTACGCATATACACCTGAAAAGAGCGATTCGAGAGTACAAAGCAGAAAAACTGACCAAAAATCACACCGTATATGACTGCTCTGAAGAAGCCCATTGCAGCCACTGGTCGAGCTCCTGAAAATTCGTTTGAATATACCGGACCAGATAGTAAACACGAGGATGAGAAGTGCGGTGTTATTCGAAACAACTCGGCTCTCATTACGCGTCAAAAACAAAACGACGATGAAAAAATAAGCACTCGCTGTGGCTCTCCGGCAAAACAAGAAAAGACCACAATTTTTATAGAAACCTTTTGCTTTAGCTGCTGAACGGACAAACAACCGAAAGTCTTTTTTGTTGTCGACTTTTTCGAACGTGAGTGTCATGCAAACGGACTAGAATCTCTGATGCACGTGGCTGTTCATTGTCGTCCAAGTGACAAATCGAAAGTAAACGATCGTCATTTACCTGAACATAAGAAATACAAGAACTGAATTCAGAACAAACCATTTTACATGGCTAACTAATTTTTCGAAAGCAAAAAGATTTGAAAATTTAAGCGCAAAAGTTCATAATGACGTAAAAGTTGTCTTTGAAAAACAACAAAAACAACTTTCTTTTCTCAACGTAACCCTCAAGAAGACCATCCATGAGCCTGCGGACTGCATCTCAATTGATATTCGAAGTCGGAAACTCCGTTGCAACTGCTCGTCGTTATCCGAAACTTTCTGATACTCATTTTCCCGTGAACATTACCAATCAGTTGGTTCCAATCAGACGAGATGTTGCGTATTTCTCGCGCTTTGACTACAAATCCTCGAAATTTTGTCCAAATTCGACCACTTGCCACGACGGTGAGTTTGAACGTTTTCCAAAAGATTTCCGATTTTGTTTAGCAACCGGTCACCGAATTGGCCGAAAAGATTAAAGTGACTCTTATACCCGGAGATGGCGTACGTTTATATTTTTATGCATCTAAATGAGATGTTCAGGTTGGACCGGAACTTATCTACGCAGTTCAAGATCTTGTCAAACACACTGGAATCCCACTGGCGTTTGATGAGGTTTTCTTGAGCGAAGTAAGCGGATTTTTGTTATTCGTAGCTGATTTTGAACGTTTAGGTTCATCATACGCGTTCTTCTTCAGTGGACGATGTTGTTGCTTCGATCACTCGCAACAATCGTGTCGCATTGAAGGGCGTCATTCAGGAGTCAGTGCGTCGTGATTATTCCGAGGATCAAGGCGGTTTGAACATGCAGCTTCGACGTCGATTGGATCTTTTCGCCAACGTTGTTCACATCAAATCGTTGGACGGAATTAAGACCCGACATGGCAAATTGGATTTCACAATCATTCGCGAGCAAACGGAAGGTACATAAAGACCATATGATTGGTTTAAATTTCTGGTTTAGGTGAATACTCGGCACTTGAGCATGAATCAGTTCCCGGCATCATCGAATGTTTGAAGATCACAACGCGTACGAAGGCCGAGCGAATCGCCAAATTTGGATTCGACTATGCGACAAAACTTCGTTTGAAGAAAGTCACGGCGGTTCATAAGGTTTGCATCATTTTTTCTCATTAATGTCAAAATTTTTCAAGGCCAATATCATGAAATTGGGTAAGTTAGTACGTCCATTGTCTTAACACTCGTTATAATTGATTGGTGTATAAGCAGCGAAGTGAACTGAAATGCAAATTTAGGCGATGGCTTGTTTTTGAACGTTTGCAAGGAAATGGCCAAATTATATCCGGCAATCAAATTCGAACAACTGATCGTCGACAACGCTTGTAAGTACCTTTTATTTGTTGGAAATACGATTTTGTTTAGGCATGCAACTTGTTTCAAATCCCTCTCAATTTAACGAGAGTGTGTTAGTCATGGTCAGTTTTGTTAATTGGTTTTGGTTTTGAGTTCAGTTTTAGCCAAATCTTTATGGCAACATCATTGACAATTTGGCTGCTGGATTAGTTGGTGGAGCGGGAGTTGTTCCGGGACAATCGATCGGCTCGGATTTCGTGATTTTCGAGCCCGGTTCCCGTCACTCGTATTTCGAAGCTTCTGGACGGTAAGCTGTTACTCACAGCCAACTGCTTACTTCCCGTTTCAGACAAATTGCGAATCCAACTGCAATGTTTTTGTGTACGTCAAATTTGCTTCGGCACTTGAATTTGGACCATCAGGGAATTGCTCTCCGAGCAGCTGTGAAGAAAACGATCGCTGATGGTCGAGTGAAAACTCGAGATTTGGGCGGCTATGCAACGACCAGTGAATTTACTTCTTCTGTTATCGACAACTACCGTTTGTAACTTTTTTGTTTGTTTTTTTTTGGTTTTGAACGGTCTTAGGATTAAGATAGCCGGTTTAGGTTCAGAATAAAAAAGATATAAAGATTTGATGAGCAGTTATTACTCAAGTCGGTTTATTAACCGAACATATACTTTTAAAGATCATTGGTTTTATTGTCTTGGTTCTTTTAGTTCATTATGAACGATGCAGAAGAGCGAAAGCGAAGATGAATTTCAAGATGCAGGTGAAATACTTGATTGAAATCGGAATCTAAACTGATCGTTTTAGTGGAACGATTGGAATCGTTACCACCGCATGCGCGAGTCATCTCGCCAAGTTCTTCGCATTTTTTCAACGAAAGTTCGGCATATCCAAAGGTTGTTGTTCTTAGTTTGTTGTGTTATTTTGATTTAGACTGAAACACACTCACGGCGTGGTAGATTGGCACTTGTAAGGTCGCGTATGAGAAGCGAATTTGGTTTAGGTGGAGGAAATTTTGGTGGAAGTGAAGCTTCGGTAGATGATGTTTCCCAATCGGATTGTACGTCAATCTCGTCTTGGGGTCGACGATTGCTCTTGGAAACGGGAAACGATTTGGCTTGTCCAGCTGACACGTTGAGTACGCGAGCATCGGTCAGTCAATGGGTTGAATCGGTTCCTGGGCCTAGCTTAACACCGTCAGCCGAATTGTCTCCATCAACAATTCCAACTTCACGTGCAGCCAACAATCGACCTTTACCACCACCCCTTCCACCGCGACGAATAGTTTTGGACGCGGTCCAAGAGAACGAAGATATTCCACAAACACCACCGGCCGTTGTTAGTTCGGTTTCTTCACCGAAACGAAATCACAACTCAACTTCGAGTTATCCGTGAGTTTGTTCAAATTTTCAACGCTGAACACTTTTTTACAGAGATCCGAAGATTCAGGCGGACGAAGAGAATTTGTACGCTAAGAAACGTGGCCACGCCAAAACAAAATCGTTAGATCGTGGATTGTCGTTGGCCAAAGCCATGAAATGCGGACCGTTTCCGCCTCCTGCATCGTCCAATAAGTCGAGTTCATTGAATCGCGGAGTGTCACCGGGTATCGTGAACGCAACTGAAGAGGATCAACGAGAAGACGCAGCTCATGGTGTCATTCAACAATTAACGATGTCAGTTTTATCGAATTCAGTAGGAACGGACGACGAAGAATCTGAATCGGTAGCGTTGTAGTATTTCAATTCTCACCATCAATCCTCTAGTTTCAGTCGACTAGTTCAGGCAATAGTATAAGAAAAAAACTATCTCTCGACTCTCTAAAATCAACTGAATTAGTTGTTCGAACTCAAAACAAAACACATAATTCAGCTGCAAAATATCCGTCTCATGACGCGAATCGTGATCTGCCGTTAGTTAGCGAAGAAAGTTCAACCGCTTCATCAACGCCCGTACGCTCCAAATCAACTCTGACAGAAATTAAACAGGTAAAAATTCTGTTTCACGAACTTTCTATAGTCGACTCCAGAAAGCAAATGAAATCGAACGAACTGAAGTGGCCAAGACAATGAGTACGAAACTGACTAACAATCGATCGTCGCATAAACGTTACGTATCGTGTGTTGAACGAGATGCAGTGATAGCCACAAACTCAGGTTTCAAAGAATGTCGATCAGCTTCAGCATTACATGAATATGCCGAAAACGCTCCACAACGAGCTCTACAAGAACCAACATCTCCAACTCGTCGACGACTACTCACTCAAACTCAGTCGATCGATCCGATAACTCAAGATGTTGAAAGACGGATGTCTGTTAAAGACCATTACTCAACTCGTTCTTCATCTCACAGTGGTGAACTTTCCCGAGATCACAGTATGCATTCGATTCATTCGAGTATCGGGAATGCGCGTGCTTGGATGAGATCACAAGCGTCATTGGCACAAACTTTCTTACGTGGAGCCTATCAAAAAGCTCGAACGGCTGTTGCTAGCGGGTAAGCAGAGGTTGAAAATCTACAACTCTTTTATTCAGAAGTACACCTAAATGTCGTTCTTTCAATACAAAAGATGAGGACGAGGTTTTGGAAAGTGATGCGGCTTCATCATCAGTTTCAATGTCTGTCAGCGAATCAAACATCAAATCATACGGTCGTACAATCGACGGATATCCGATTATCTGTCGACCCAAGAGCGCTAAGAAAGGACCAAATAACTTTCGACAATTACGAGTAGTTCAAGAGCTAAACAACGAACACACCGGCGCTGTTTGGTGTGTAAAATTTAGGTAAATTCACTTTATTTGATACAAATTCAATTGTTCTTTAAAGTACTTGTGGTCGTCTTCTTGCGACTGCTGGACACGACAACATGGTACGCGTTTGGGTTCTGCGCAATCACCTGTCTTATTTCCTCAGACGTAAGATTTCAATTCACGATAATCGGTGAATAAGATTGTTTAGTTCGAAACAAGTACAATCAACAGTCGGGTAATGGCACAGCTCACGATTTTGAACGAATTATGCAAATGGAAAAAGTGAGTTTAGTTGTCGTGTATTTTCGTCCACGGAAAAGCCCCGGGTTGACGGCGACGAAAAACTGCGAGCGGGAGCGGTGCTCGATCTTTGGTCTCACCTTTTCGCTTCGTCGCTCCAACTTTGACATCGAACAATCGGAGGTTTTTGTAGAAATCGAGTATTGGCGCTTATGAGGACGATAACAGTTCGGTATGTTCGCGAAAATCGCCAATGGATTCCTCGGCCTCAACGAAATCGTATTCGACCCAAGCCCAATCCTCACAAAACACGGGCACCTCGTCAAGTCGAAGTAATTATGGAGCGGTTTTTGCACCTAAACCTTTTTCTGTTTATCGCGGACATACTTCGGATGTTTTGGATTTGTCGTGGTCACCGAAGAACTATTTCCTTTTGTCTTCCGGAATGGATCACACTGTTCGATTGTATCATCTGACACGTCCCGAATGTTTGTGTTGTTTTCAACACGCCGACTATGTAACGGGAATTGCTTTCATGCCGAAAGTAAGTTCGTAGTTTTGATTGGTCCATTGATTACTTCAGGATGATCGCTACTTTGTTTCTGGTTCGTTGGATGGGAAAATACGATTGTGGAACATTTCCGAGAAGAAGGTTACTTTGTGGAATGAAGTCGATCAAACTCAATTTGTAACCGCAATTTGTGCTGCTCGACGTTATATTGTTGTATGTTTGCTTATCCAAACTTGTTTTATTGTTTTCAAGGTTGGCACTTACGACGGTCGTTGTTTCTTTTACACAAATGAGGGACTTCGATATCACACAGTATTGAACGTTCGATCTTCTCGTGGGAAGACGGCAAGGAAAATAAGTTCGCTGGCTGTTTACGGCGACTATCTGCTTGTTACGTCAAATGATTCACGAATTCGAATGTACAGTCTGTCAAATTTGGAGTTAGTTCGCAAGTTCAAAGGAGCACAAATCGAACGAAGTCAAATTCGAGCTTCATTCTCACCGGACGGTGAACACGTGATTTGTGGTATGTTCGTTCAATTGTTCGTGTTTCAATCGTGTAGTTAAGGTTCTGAAGACAATTTCGCGTACGTTTGGTCGGTTTCCGATCCGTCAACCGCTTTGCTGCTGCATAATACGGCTTACGAAAGGATTCGAGCACATTCGTCGGTAGTCACCGCAGCCATTTTCGCACCAAGACCTCAGCTCTTCTTTTCGCTTTTGAGCGAGAACCCAAGTCAATTAGCGCCTGTTGTAACTACTGCTTATTCTAAACGGTAACCAATGTTTCTTGTAACCTGTTATATCCGCAATTTCAGAGCGGAACTGTCTGTTCCCAATCAAACTGTTCCACCTCAATGTATATCACCGGTCGCAAATTCCGATGTTGCATCTGTTAAATCGCAATCTCGATCAGGTCGTTTGTTTTCCGCAGCCTCAGCTCGTGCATCTCAACTCGTGAACGATCTTCGACACCCACGGCGCAATATTCTCAACTTTAGAAACAACGGAAGCGTTAAAAATTCAACAATTTTGGGGGACATAATAGTCACGGCTGATCAGAACGGATCGATTAAGATTTTGGCGAATCCACGACAATTGCCATCGAGTCAATCGACTAGTGAATTTGTGGAACATTGAACTGCAAACACATCAAATGCTGGTAAATGAAGTGCCTTTTCATCAACATAACTTCGCCTTAACATTTAATCCAAAGAAGCTTCCGGTAACTGCGATTTTATTGATGGTATTAATTTATTTTGTACATGCAAACAAATAAAAAATTGTCTTTAACTGTTGAATTAGCTACTCTGTGGTCGCCTACCATTTGAATATCGTTCTTTTTTTGTGATTTCAGTTTTAGTTGGCTTGTAGGTTTACAGTTGGAGATGAACAAGTGGATCGTTGCTGTTTCGTTGTTGATCGTTTTGTTGTCAGGTAAACGATTTCTTTCTTCATGGTCACTTGCTTCTTTAGTTGTTAGTGCGGCCGATGATGACGAGAACATCGTAATGAAAACTCGAAAGCAGTTGGGCGTGTATTCGGTGAGTTTACAACTTCATCGTCTTGAACAAAAGTTGTATTGCAGTTTGTTAGCCCCGACTATCCAGCCGCCTTTGCCATCGTTGCTGGAATCTCGATCATCTTGGCAATTGCGGTCGTTTTTATTGTTGTTGGTTTGGTAAGCTCGCTTTTCGTTGATTGGTTTTGATCGTGTTTTTCAGCTGACAACCAAACCGCCGACTGATTCCATCATCTACCGAATGACCAACACACGAGCTAAACGAGAATAGAAATCGGCAATTCGACTCGCTTTACAACTCATGGACTTCTTAATTCGATTTTGTTTCTCTCGACTTATTCTCCGTTCACTTACGAAACTTCTTTCCTGTCATATTCCTTTCTAAACATGCGCTACAATTCTTTCGTCGTAGTTGTTAGAGAGATGACCTTGTAAATTAAACGGTGAACTTACGACTCACATGTAAATTTTACTCCGAAACATTGACATGGATTCAAAATTGAAAGAATATGGAATACATAGGCTTTGATAACTACAGGTTCTATGGCAACTTGTTTAATGTTAAGCGACGTTTCGCAAACTTGTTTCACTCAGCCAAGTTATGTTTACACGTGGACGCGACGAAGAACTTCGGTGCGAACGTTGGACGGTGGGTTCCAATCGAGGTGGCAGTTCCACGTTTTCGTCGCCGTTATAATCGCTTCTCAATTGCGGCTCCTGGAGATTCGTTTGACTGTTGAATTGATGTCCCGCTCCTCCTCGTTTCATTCGACGACCACGAGCTGCTTCTTCATTCGATGAGAAATATAGCGGGCTACAAACAAAAGGATTAATGAATCGAGCAAGAAAATTACCGTGACATCCGATCAATATCCGTTAGGTTCAATAAACTCCAACCGTTTGGAGTCATTCGTGGCTGACTTAGAGATCTCTTCTGTAAACAAGTGTATCTCGAATATGTCGCAGCTATTTTCTTACTCGTCTGTCAGTTTGCAATTCATCTTCTCGGGATTCGTTCACTGGTGAAAAAACGGAAGGTACTCGATTATATCCGCTAGAATCAAGCTGTGTTGCTCGACTTGGTCGAAAGGTTGGAGATCGATGAGAACGTGACGGTCTTTCACGTCGAACGGATTGTGATCGTTGCGGATGTTGTTGATTGAAGATACGTCTAGCAACTCCACTATTGCTTCTAAATTCTGAATCAATGGAGAACAAAAAAGAAAAAATACTTGGTACTACTTTGTTTTGTAACATACGATGAACTCGATGGAACATACGAAGAAGTACTGGCTGAAGAGTCTTCAGCTGCTGAATCACCACCATAGTTTGCATTTAAGAAAGAAGGTCGTTTGGACAATTTTGGTTGGGTAACAAACGGCGAGTCGCATTGAGATGAAGAGGAACTTGCTTGTTCGTTGCTATCAACTGGACTATTTGGCGAAGAATCTGCGGCCGATAAATCGGACTGCTCATTGACTAGTGTATTGATCATATCCACAGAAACGAGATGAATAAGTGTTAACCAAAGCCCACATTCCAATGGATTTTTCTCAGGATCTGCGTCGGTTAACTAAACACCAAATAGATAATTTGTTACAATCGACTGTTATACCTTGATAAAAATAACCGCTTTTCGAAACAATTTGTTTCGTTGGACTGTCGATCGAACCTCAAGCTCGTGAATCAGTGAATCTCGAAAGGATCGCAAGTCAACAATCTTTTGGTAATTGTCGTTCAGGAAAATAGGTTCGGGATATTGAGCACATTGAACGCAAATCGGATTTTGACCGTCATTCTGTTTCAACCAAATGTTTCCTTTCTTATCACACTTGATTCGAATACCCTTCAATAAACTCGAATATTACAGTTTTCGACTTATATTACCTTGTTCAAATTCCTCAGTCCCGCACTAGTTCCAGCATCACGGTTGTCGTTTTGAAATTGAAGAAGACCGAGTCGTGTGCCATCAAAATAAGAACGCGACCCATCGACCGTAATTGACGGGGCGCGAAGATACGCTTTTGCTACTCGAAAGGTTCGTTCCATCACGATCTAATCAAAAGAGATTTAAGTCAACTTGAACCAAACCTACCAATTTGCCCCAAATCTCCGGTTCGATTTTCTCCAACTTTCCAATGACTTCGGCCAAATGATCGCCAACAAACGAATTGAGATCGTTCCACGATCGTTTACGCAGCAACTCGTCGTCCGCATCGTTTGGACTCTCCGTCTCATCGGCACCACTACTCGGTGGTTCCCGAATCAGCTTCTTCACAAGCTCCACCCGACTAAACGCCATATCGTAACATTTGAGCGATCGAATCTGAAGTCAAGAACACGTACACTGACAGGGATATAAACAAAGGAAACCGGATAATTAAGTTAACAATCGAGCACTTCAAAGGCGAAACCGTTTCGTACGCGAGTCAATGAGTCGAAAAATTTCGTACCCGAAACAATTCACGTTGTTGTTTAGCCAAAGATTTCGACAATCGCATTTCCGTGAATCAACGAAATGCGATTTAGGAAGCGCGTGGATGCGCGTAGCGAGAGATGGTTTTTGGCGACGGCGCTCGAATTCCTTTTCCGAAGTGCTGTGCGGATTCATGAGTTGCGCTGGCGAACGATATCGACAGACTGTCCGTCTTTTGTTCGTCGAGTTACACGCAGAGCAATGGAATTGGCGAAGAGAATCGTTCCAAAAGAATCGCCGACGACCATTTGCATGGTGAGAACACTGCGCCCGTTAACAAGATCGGCATCTGAGAATAAGACCAATAAAACAAATGGTTTCCATTTGCGTGATACTTCCATTGGAATAACGAAGCCGCGTAATTTGGATTCATCAGACCACTGGGTTGTGATTCCGACGTCTGAAGATCCGGCGGGAGACCGGTAATTACCATCGCGATCGTTGCATAACTCCAATGGTTCTTCTAATTGTACGTGCTTTCGGAAAATGAGCAATTGCACAGCGTGATGACAATGTGCGATTTTACATCTTTTATTGTTACATAAAATCAATACAACCCGTGAATGAATGAGAACTAAAGTATCAAAATAGACAATCAGATTAATTGAAGACAAATTAACACAAGAGTATATGACAGTAAAGAAAATGAAGATGCACCGTTTAACGGCGAATTCGATCGCACCGATCCATGTGCCGGAACATAAGAATGAGGACGAAGTGTGACGTTGAAGTTCAGTGAACGAGTGAACTCCGAAACGTTTACCACAACCGTTTTCGGATAGTAATTTTGATGCCGAAATGTGATCTACAAGTTTATGTTTTTTACAATTATGTTCGTAACAACTGACCTCGTAGATACCGGGCAAGATAAGTCGCCAGTAATCACCGTAACGCCAAGAATACACGACTTTTTCTTTCTCCCCAATCTGAACACTCGCATTGAAAACTCCATAACCTGTTTGCTCGTCGAACACAAAGCCGTGTATCGTATTATGAGTGAGATCGATGAAATGAAGAAGTGCGTACTTGTGCTCGTTCCACAACTCAAACAGCTCATTTGCATGCGGGAACTTCACACAACTCATTTCCACAGTAACTTCAAATGTGTTCGAAAATGCATAGTTCCAATCCTTAAATTTGATTTGATATCGCACTCTTATGTTCATTGTCAAAACCTGCATTCCACCAGAGACTTCGTACCAACTTGCGCCATTAACAATTCCAAGCGTCGGATCAAGTGGATCGTTAAGTCGATTATCCAAACAACGAGCACCCTTTTTCCACATTCGTTTGTGGCCACGAGAATAAGAATATGCCAATGCCACGAATAGCTCGTTGTCTCCGGTTCTTGCTCGCGCTCCATGACCATCATCCCATGGATAATTAACTAGAGTTGTACCTGAATATCAATGTTTTAATCATCGTTTTAAATTCCAATTCGTATCGTGAACTTCTAGCTCACCAGAATGCAAATTTGCCGACAACACAAAGGGGATGCTTTGCGTCCATTCCATCAGCAGTTCGGTTTCCGTTTGTCTGGGCGATGTTCCCGCTGGTTGATAGTAAGCTCTGTACGAATCATGTGCCGGAAAGTTGCGATTCAGGTCGATTCCGTTGGCATTAGCCCTTCCACGTACACCCGATTCGTCTCCTTCAATTGACTGTTCATAACTAGAAGCTTCAAAAGTCAATCAAATATGGAATTCAATATCACCCGTCGGGATTCATTGATGGCAACAAATGAATTCGCGTTGTGTCCAAAAGCCTGCGAATGTACAAATTGCGTTCGTAATTGTGGAGAAGAACGGCCGCTAAATGAAGTAGTGCTTCACGACCAAAAACTTCGTTTCCATGCATGTTGGCTACGTATTTGAATTCGGGGCCTAATTAAAAAGTTGACATGTTAATCAATCAAATGCTTACGTCCTGCTACATGATGTTTGGCCATTACTCCAATAGTTATGATCCAAAGTTCACGGCCTTCAACTGAACGACCGATTGAGTTCAGTGAACTCAAATGCGGAAATTTCTCGGAAAGATTCTGAAATTAGAACGATCATTTTACGTGCCCTTGAACAGTTACCTTAAGATAAGCCGTCATTTCAGTGTAGTTGTGATGTTTGTTAATATCCGACTTTGTGGGTTCCCAAATATTACCAATGAAATAGTGTAGATCATTGTAACTTTTGACTAATTTGTGTGATTCAAAGAAGTTGATAAGCTCCTAAAACACCGACAATTATACTGCAACGACCAATTCTTGAACTCACTTCTTCGGTCGCATTCTTTGGAACCTTCAATCCACACGTAAAACAAATTGATACAAAGAAAAAGAACAAAACTTGAAGTGGCATTACGACAAATGATCAGATAAACGAGAAGATCTTTCTCATGGTTCTAAAATTGCTGAAATCATAAGATGTCGAGAGCTTAACACTGCGCGTCGAAACAGTTAAGTGTTAAGTGCCAATGGTGTCAGAAAGAAGAAAAGCAAAAGAACTTTTTTGAGAAGCACTGTTAAGTCAGTAGAGCTTCTACAATGGACCCTTCGCTATTCCCGCCTTAACATACGAAGCAGAAAAAGAAACTCAAGCGATAATCTCGTGCCGCAGTGCTCTGGAATTCACCTTTTGCGTATCTTCCGGCTATTTTCATCCGCCCTTTTTCAACGCTATGAGTTTCTATTCGAAGAGCATAAAACAGCAAAAGAACAATCTTTTTGACCCCAAAGGTATAACAAAGAGAGTACGAATCGACAAGAGTTTAACAACAAATTCGTCTTCAAACGAATGAAAAATGACAACAAAACGAACAGACGTGTCATGATCTTTACTAGTGCGTAATTCACTCACTGGCAAAAAGCAACGAACATATCCGACCGGAAGGCCAAACGCGCGTACCCATGGGAATAAACCCGACCAACCGAACTAACAGATCGCTATCAAGTGGATTTTGAATTAAGTACGCGCAAGGACGAAATGTTCGAAAGATTCGGAACGAAAGGTCATAAGTTCGATCTCGGGCGTTTGGCGGCCAGACTTCTTGCAATTTCAATGGAGATAAATTAAGCCGGCCGACATGCCTCTCAGTTCTTCGGCTTTTCGGTACGTCTGGTCAATGGGCGAACAACCGCAATCGAACCTTAAAACATCTCCGCAAACAGTCGACGAAACGAGAACAAAATCGCCGCTCTTGTTCCCAACACCTGTGCCCATTGGACATTGACGCCCGACGATTAGTCATCAGTGTACGTGAAACGAAAAGCAGTTTGAACAAATGACCAATGGCTACTAGAACGAAAAAAGAACGAGCGAAACCGACACAATCGAAATGATGTGTTTGTTGAATCGTCGAAAATAACACGAATCACTTGTTCTTTCTGATGTTTTCGTTGACATTTAAACGTTCTACTTATGCTTTGACCTCCAGAATCCCGAACAAATTTCGTGGGCAATCGACTTCACGCCCATAACTTCCACTCCAATAAGTTTCGTGGCGTCATGATATCTGATTTTTGAACAGCAAAATTAAGCTAAAAACGAAATACCACGACATTTTTCACCAAATTTCGGTTTTCGTATCTTGAACGGAAATTTAGCGCGCGCGGAAACTCTCCGATTTCGTTGCTTTCTCTGCGTGTGTTCGCTTCATCGCATCAAAGTTGATATCATGGCCAAAAAGTTACCCAGTAAGCACGAAGTTCGAAAGGAGGTTCTCAACAGCGTCAACATCTTACGACATTTTGACTGCGATGCGTCGACAATTTGTAATCGATGTGAGTTCCAAGTCTTCTATTTGATTCTACGATTATGTTTCAGTTCACAACGTTTTGGTCGAACGTTGGAGTGAGTTCGTGCCACAGCTTATCACGCAACTGAACAGTCGAGACATCGCAAATGGTGAACTGAAAGGAGAAGCCAAAGAACAACTTAAACGCAAATTGCTCGATCGTTTATTCCAAAAAGGGAAACTGACAATCATCTTCCAACGTTTTTCTGTTTGTTTGCATTCGATTTATTCACAAGCAATTTGATTGTTTTCAGCAAAAACTAGAGAAGAACTTTCTGAATTTACCACGAGGTTTCGTTTTGGCCGAAGACCGTGAGAACGCGGAGTTGAGTCTGAAGGTCGACGAAAAGTTGGAAGAAGATCGACTGTTGAAGGAGATTCACGGAGAGAAAGAAAAGATTATTGAGGTTGGTTCGAACGGTTTTTGAGTGTTCACACGATCGCTTTTCAGTTGCGATACAAACTGCAAATCTTGGATCAATTGAACGAACACTTGGATAACAGTGAAAACAACCAGGAGAGAGTGGAGAAAATGGAGGAATGATTGAGTGTACATTGATTACAATAACCTGTTAATGGCGTACAATCGAAAAGAAATAAACAGTTTCATACTTGATCTGCACTATCTTAATGTCAATGGGGCATCTCTTGCACTCTTCAAGAACCAAAAAATGACAATACGGCTGGTCCATAGATGAAATATTTAAATGACAAGTGTGGACACATTGAATAGCTAGTTTATTGGGCTTTCTATTGATATAATATAAGCAATGGATGTTGTCACAATCTCCGATCTACATCGATTTGCGCGATGGACATGCTATACAAGGAAAGGGGGGTGTTGTGTATTTTAGCTTGTTGGCTGGTTGGATTCCGTGGATATTCACAGAATTTTGAGTTCATTGTTGTCTATTGTTGTCCTGTTAATCACAAGCGTTTACAGTTAATCGTTTACGAGTTGAAGATAATGGAAACTGATATCTCCGAGGTTGATGCCTGATAGTTGACATTCTTCTGTTACTTTTTCAGGTCAACTGCTTTCAATAATTAGTTTATGGATGTCTATTCTATCTAACTGATTGTTGTAGAGTTGACTTTTGAGTGATTGTATAGTTCAACTTATGACCTCAATCTGAAGCTATTTCTGACTACGTTTACTGCTCAGAGCTGAGTAGTGAGAAGTCGTGTGTCAGCAAAATTAGTGTCCACCTCCTTCATATGATGTACTCAAAAATTTCCAGAAAAATATAAAGTCAACAAAAAGTCCAGATGTTCATGGTTTCGATTCAGTAGCTTGAAGCTCATCTCCAGCAAAGTTATTGCAGTACAAAGACTTGCAACGGTGATATTACGCCAAACGCAATGGACTTTCAACAATGTTCAAGACCAATTTTCAACTCTGATCGGCTTTCGATTTCTCTTTAGAATTTGAATAAAACGCCCAACGATAAGCAGTCGTTTGGTCCAACTGATTCTTTTGTTTCCTAATACAACAAATGTCAAACGTAAAAGTTCTTTGTTAATCGATACAACAATCCAGTAGTTCGAGACCAAGACTAGGGATGTGAAACATCCAATCTTCATTCGGCCTCTTCATAGTACTCGACGGCCGCATGAAACATTGCAGCAAAATATCTGACGCGGTTTTGAAGCATCTTCACGTACTTTTCTATTCTTTGCCTGCCATTGTTTTCTTCGCTGGATTAATCGGTCGGAGATTGGAAATTGGTCATTACTTTGCTGAGACGAACATCCAATTGTTTGCAGAAATGCAGAATCTTCGCTCAGGTTCATATCTTCCATGTTTTTCCACATCTCTAGGCACTCGACGAGTTTCTTTAGCCCATAGCTTATTCGAACTAACGAGTTGCAGAGATTGGTTTTGTAGTTTGTCAACCAAGCGCGAAATTGTTTCTCGTACAGCTTCTTCGGAGTTCCGCTTCCAAGTTTGGTTTGATACTAGGTAATGGAGTGGTGACATGGCTACTGAATTCACTGTATGAAACACATAAGATTAACTTTATTTGAAGGCTATGGAAAAAGACATTTGTGTTTGAAATTGGTAGGCAGTTGGCTGAGAATGAAGTCGTAAGCCGAAGACCGAGTGTCGAAGATACGTTTCAAGCGCAACCAGACCAAACGGAAAGTTTATCGGGCTGACTGAAGTGTTTCTTGTGAATCATTGATTTAAACCTCAACTTACTTGAAGACGAATCGATGAATAGTCCTCTAGTCTTCTTCCTCACAAATTAAATTCTCTAGCTAATTAGTTAGTCCTGATTTATTTGATCACGGTTAATACAACTTGACAATAACTTAGATTAGTAAGAACGATAAAGAAGGAAGTCGAGCTTTCGTGTGGTACGCGACGGGAGAATTGATACGAGTGAGCTTAATTGACGAAAATGGTTTGACCGTGGCGATTTTAGAGTGGGCGGCATCTGAAGAATGAAAACGGAAGATTGGAAAAGTTTTATAACAAGACGTTACACCACTAATAAGCTTTTTTAGAATTTAAAAATACTCTGAACTTTTCAAGCATCCTGTAAAATAACCTTTTACTTTTAGTCGATGTACTTTTATAAAAGTTAATTTGCATTCGGCTTGTTGACCTTTATGACAGAGTCACGTGAATAGCTATGTGGGAAATGAGCGTGTTCCTTTTTTATTTATACGTTTGTTTGGCAAAAGTCCGTTTAGTCGCAAATTTATTGCTTATCTCTATTAAAGTTATATTCCTCTTGTCCCAAAGTTGATGTAAATTGAATAACGATGAAAATGCGCATATCACTGACGTGTAAATTATAATTTGTTTTGAATATTTTACACTAACTTTATAGAATTGTCATTCATCACCATCGCCACCTACGATCATGAAATTACTTCAACTTCTTGCATTCTTCTGCTATATATCGACTTGTCGCCTTTCTGCCGATGTACCAACCAACGACATACTTGAAAACGGAAAGAACATCATGGAAAAGTTGAAGGAAATGTCAGACGCTGCTTTGGATCTTTATGGCGAGCTGAAAATAATTACCATGGTGGCGGCAAACACGGCTAAATTGGCTATTCCCGCAGCAAATCTCGGCATTGCCATCGCCAACACTGTAATTAGTCCAGAGTCTGACGAAGCAAAGATGCTAAAGCAACTTGACGACCGCATCTCGAAGAATTTCATTGATTTATCTCATCGCGTACACTACGAAATATCGTCAGCTATTCTTGAACTTCAGTTTGGCACTTATTTGTTGGACGTCAATTCTTTTCTTAAAAGTACACGGAGAGAACTCAGTTATGTGCTTGAAGCAACAACTGAAAAAGAAGTAAAAGAAGCGCTCGAAGACTACAAAGCGATGTGTAAAGCCCCCGGGAAAACTCCATTGGATTTATTGCAGCGAATCGACGGCTTTGTTTCCTGCAAGAGAACAGTTGACGAATCAATTCAACTCTATTTGGGCGCCAAGCAAGTATTTCACAAACTCATCAAAATGACGGGCAGGATTCCAGATGATAAATCAATTCTGAGCGACGATGATGGATTTGGAAAACAGTACGATAAAATTTTCGATCTTTTGAATTCAACGCAATTCATTTGGCACATTCAGGAAGTACTCGATAAAAAGAAGACTCCATTCAACAATATTGTCGAAACACGCTCGTTTATTGATGCAGAAATTGAAGAAAACTTCGGCTTGGTTCGACATGACATGGGCTTGTGTCTTGTTGACAAATTTCTTGCTGCAAATCATTGGAAAACAAACGCGGCTTTGGGTCTTGCTGTCTTTCTTGAGCGAGATATTCAATTGTCGTTTCTCCTTGGATCTTTTTGTGCTGGCATCGCGTATGAAACTAAGGCATTGAAGAAAGCGGAAGAACTGAAAGAAGAGTATGACAAGATGAATCAAAAAGCAGCCAATCGGACTCTTGCGTTATTGGAAGCAACATGGCCACACATAGATATTAAAGAGATGGAAAATGTGATAAGAGATTTTTCTTACAGCGATAGTTCGACAAAACTACTTGAAGAAAAAGCGACAGAAATTTGGGACAAAGTAAACTCGTTGGGGCCCAAAGGATACACAAAGCACACTATAGTTACTGCATTTGGGGTCGGAGAGGACTCGTATACGTTGAAGTGTGACCCTGATTACTGTGCTAGCTATAATAGTTCCAAGAACGAAGCTGGTCAATATGGACTATCGGCAATTGTTTCTCGAACTCCAACTCCCGATTATTATATCAGGTATTGCTATATTTTGACAATTAAGAAGTTCAATTTTAAGAACATATTTTTATTTGTATCATTTGTAAATTATTACATTTTTGTATTTTTAGGGCTACGGCACAGTGGTCAGAAACAAATCGTCAAAAAATCCAAGACGCTCTTTATGCCTACTCGACGACTCTACAGAACTCTATTCTTATTGGATCCGTTGAGCATGATGTGGGACCGTTTGTCACGGTTGATCATGGTCATGGCTATTTCTTCCTTCGTGACTGGCATTATTGGGCGGCGAAGTGTGTGAACTGGTATGCTGGTGTCAAGGGTAGTCAATTACCCATTCACTCAAACGAAACATTAAATGATTGGCGTAATGGAATTACAACTATTACAAATTGGACTAGTGGCGGAATTGCATCTTCAGCAGTGTGTATGTCACTGTATATTTTCGCTTAACCTAAGCACTATATTATCGTATTGTAAATTTACCTGTCTTGAGTTGTTTTTAATCCAATCTTAAACAAATTTTGTTTTTTATATTTTCCATTTATATTCAAATTACCAAACATTTTTGAATATTTATAATCCTTCCTTATCCTTCCTTCAAACAATCTCTTTCGACTATAACAAATTACTACATCTCTTTACTCGAGCAGTTTCTATTTCCTAATAAAAACCAATTCGTTTTCATTATCTCTCAATCAAATACCGACCTTTAATCTTCATTACTAATATTTCAATATTCGCTTTGTAAAGAGGAGAGAGAAAGAGAAACTTTCGGATCCAACGTCACAATTTTCGCACACTTTTGAGATGTAGATGGGCAAGCCGGGACCCAAGATGGAGACTTGCTTTCTTCATGCCTTTACCCAGGATGGAGACACGGTCTGATGAGCGAATTTGTGGTTCGGGTTGTGACGCGGCTCTTCAAGTGTACAACTGTGAGGAAAAAGAGGAAGTTAGTCGATCATCAATTGTATACGCGTATCGTGTAGTCAATTCGTTAAAGTCTGCAACGATGTTGATGAAGAAGATAAACAAAAACTAAACGAACCATTTCAATTTTGTTGTCTTTTGTAAATTTGGTCGGTTGGTCAGCTGTAGACAATGTGTGTACGACACGAATGTGAATAGATTAGCAGCAGCAATTTCTGTAGACAAATAACATTGACAATTGTGGTAACGGTTCATAATGTTCTCGTCGATCCATTGATACATAAAGTCAAAAGACGGGCTGAAACAAAAACACATTGGTTATGTTGAATATCAAATAAAATGAGATATCGTTGTGTATTGATGAGGGACAGAATTCGGCGAGTGCAAACATTTAGTTGAAGATGTAGACCTGAAATACGATTGTAAACAAATCGATTAGAAACGAACTAACCGCTTCATTTGTGCTGTCCATCCGAAAGATCGGTGATATGGAAAAAAGCTGAGAAACTGAGTGAGTAGACGACAACGATAACCATCAAAAAGTACACGAACGGTAACAAACGTTGTTGGATTATCGGTTGTGACTACTGTAAATGAATTGAACCTGAAAAAACAAATAAATTGGAAGAAATCAAAACCGCTTACCATGTTATTGTCGCTGTTCGACGATGAAGAGGAGCAGATTGGCGCCATAGTCCGAAGCCCATGGACTTGGTACTTGAATTTTTGGAGATTGTTTTACTATTTCGTTTGTTTCCACAAAATTCCGATTCTTCCAGTTGTTTTGTTGTTCATAGACGTTTGAAGATCTCGCGATGCACAATGTTCTTAACTAAACAGCCCGTTGGGTTTTGTTGGTCCGTTGACGGCGCGAAAACTTTAACAGAATCCCAAGATCGTGCTCGTGACAAAGCGACGTACAATTGGCCATGTTCGAAGACTTGATGTTCGAGGTTCAGTCCAACTCGTTCGAATGTTTGACCTTGACTCTTGTTGATTGTCATTGCAAAGGCCAATTTCAATGGAAATTATTTGCGGTTTAGTTGGAACATTCCACGGTAATCGATCGTATTGTTGATTCGAGCAATGATGTGTCGCTCACGTGCATGATGTCCAGTTAAGATCTCACATTCAACTGAGTGATCGTTCATGGCCACAACCAACATTCGAGTTCCATTGCACAGTCCATCTTCTTGTGACAAATTGCGGATCAGAATCACGATTGCATTTTCCTTCAATTCCAATTTGTGAGGTGGTAACGAACCTTCTTCAATCATGTTCAAATACTCCGGTAGCAACAACGTTTGATCGGCACAGTTGTCGGCATCAATAGCAGAGTCGATTGAAACATACGTTTTTGATTGTCCATTCACCATTTTGAGAACTTGTTCGTTTGACTCATTCACTCCGACGTGTTTAGAGACCAAAATCGCCGAGTTGCCCATTTCATTGAACTTCTTTTTTTCAATCAACTTTCCGAAGATCTCTTTCTCCAATTTTTGCTTGACTAAGCAATGAGACGGCAGCTGGATCAGTTCGTTTGCATCGTTCAAAGTTCCTTCTCCGACTTGTTTGAGGAAATCAGCGAATTGAACTTCGTTTGGTTTCGTTCGCATGTTCTTGGTCAGTTTCAACTGCTCAAAGTGCTTCCACAAACTTGACGAACAAATAGACAAATTGATCGTCTCGCTGACTGTGCCGTATTTCAAAATTGGCAGAATCTGTCGGAAGTCTCCACCGAGCACGAAGATTTTTCCACCGAATGGTAAGTTGCTATTCATCAGTTCTCTTAGTTTTCGATCGGCGATTTCTAATGCATATCTAGGGGCCATTGGTGCTTCGTCCCAAATGATCACATCTGCTTGCATCAGCATTTTACCGGCACGACTTGTCGCTGTTAAGTTCGAATTTGAATCGCGATCAAGCGGCACTCCGAGACCAAACGTCTTGTGACATGTTCGTCCGTCCGGTAACAATAAAGCAGCGATTCCTGTGAATGCGCATGTCAGGAACTTCTTTTTGTTTCCGTTCACAAAATGACACAAAGTCTTGTAGACGTAAGTCTTGCCGGTTCCTCCTAATCCATCTACAAAGAAACACTTCGGCTTTCCATCATTCTGTGGAGTGAGAAGAGCGTCCACAACTTTGTCAACGACTACTTTCTGTTCGGCGTTTAACGTCTCGTACAACTCTTTCGCGGCTTCCAATTCCTGGTCGTGATCGATGGTGTCGTCAATCTCGTCAATGTCTTCAACTGCGTCCATTGATGGAAAGTCTTTGATCGACTTGTTTTGACGTTGAAGGAGTGTGTCGATTCGTTTGTATGCTCGAGCGTATGCTTTGATTTTATCCTTCAAGTGTCGGTTGAAGTCTTCGCTCAAGTCGTCTTTGAACATCTCCCACAACGTTTTTGGATCGGCCGGATTGCAGTGGATGAGAATGTTGACGAAAAGTGTTCGCAGTTTTTTGGGCATCAACACTTTCACTGCTTCTTTCATACACTTGACGTACTCTTCATCGTCGTCAATCAAACCCAAAACCAAACACGCTTCTCCATTGTTTTGGTACTCGATTCCATTCACTGTTCGAAGTTCCTTGAAACTCTTTGCTCCTTTCACATGCTGAAGAAGAAGACGCAAATGCCAGAGATCTCCTTGACTTGGACTGATGGCGTACATTCGTCCAACAGTTTTGCTGCTTCGAACTCTCGACTCCCATTGTGTGATCGTTTCAGTTGTTTGGTTGACGTTGATGGTGATTGTCTTCCAACTGTAATGAGTGGGTACTTCCGAGTACAACAAAGATCGAGCGTTGGAGTCTCTTTCATTCAATCTGAAGAAGTCCATGAGTTTGGTTCCTTTTTCCATAATCTTCTTTGCTTTCTCCAAGTCACAATCTTCGTCGATGAAGACTGCTTGCTGATTTTCGAGATGGATTGGTAGACGTTCGACATGGTGGGACTTGTCGTGCATTTTCAATTTCAGAATTCGATAGCACGCTTCAACTGGACCAACATAACGACCGTCGATGTGATCTTTGATTTCGTCGTGGTTGATGTTTCCTGATGATTGGAGTTCCAGTGAAGCGGCGTCGTGTCCTTTGTACGCGTACTTGTACAAATACTTCACGTTCTTAATGGAGCTCACAATCGACGTTGATGTGACAGCGATAACGTTTCAACAAATACCAACTGTACGGAACTACTCGTCGATTGTCGTATTTGTTGTTTTTGATCTCAATCGTTCGTCCGTTGTTCGGTCTTTTCAAGAATGGATATCCGTGTTCGTTCACTTTGGTTTCGTCGAGGAATTGCTTCGGAAACTTGTGTCGGCATTTTCCATTGATCATACACGGAGCTTTTGGATTTTGAACACCACAAACTCGATGGATCATGTACTTACTTACTAGTTCCAACAGTTCTGGATCGGATTCTGGTGGCAGTTCAGCACTGAAGTACTTGTCGATATTCTCTGCTTGCAAGAACTTTTGTCCATCTTTCAAACTCAACAAACAATGAATGTGCGGCAGACCTCGTTTCTGGAACTCAGTGACGTAAACAAAACACTTCGGTTCACCAAACACTTGTTTCTTAACCAAATCATCGATAACTGCTTCAACTTTAAGTGCAAACACTCGAGCAACAATATCTGGTCGATCACTAGCAGTTTGCTTTGCTCCAATGACAATAGATTCGTTTATTGTTTCCACAATATCCGGCCACATTGCATCACACGTCATCGTAATGAAAAGGTCCGGTTTGCCGTTGTTGAGAACGATGGCCATGGCGTCCTGATAGTTCTCTCGCATGAAGCGGGGTGATCCGAAGTGCGTCGATGGCAAAACGTGGATTCTTCCAATGTCTCGATCCAATCGTTGTTCGAGTCTACTCAAACTTGCGTGAAGTTCGTGGTAGTGCATGGTCTTCAGTTGCTTTTGGTTTTGTTGAATCCATCGCATTCGATCACTTTCAACTTGAACATACGAATCGACAACAAACTGCTGGAACAACTTTTTATCGTAGTGAATTCGACTATTTGAGTGTTTTCGAATTGCCAATCGGTAACTGTGGAATTCCGCACGAGTTAATCGGGTTTGCTTGTTCGTGTTCTGTTTGATCATGTCAACAGACCAACCAAGTGTGCCTTTCGGAAAGAAGAGCGGATACAACCAAGCAGTTGCAAATGCACTTAATGAACTGATTCTTCGCGGAATCGGCTCGTCTTTGAGTTGAATTACTAAAGACATTTCAGGAATGTCGCCAGAAGCATCGGTTGCGAAAACGGCGTCGATTTCATCGACTGTTGGTTCATTGTAGCGTTTGGGATCGTAGCCAGGACGCATTTTGAAAGCCATTTTGACGTTTTCAACTGGTCGATCGGCGTCTTCATCTTCTTTCATCAACTCACTCATCATCATGTGCATTTTGGCATGCGGATTATGTTGACGAATGATCTTGTCCAACAACTCCATTAGTTCCTTCTTCGTTCCCGTTGTTGTGTTCAGTCGTCTTTCTATCGCTTCAAATGGATCGGAGAAAAATAACTGGCCGTACTTTCGATCAGCGGGTGCGTTTACGCTTTCATCGATTTCATAGCAGATTTGTCCTTGAATCGAGAAACAGTATGGACCGGGATTGGCAAATGATCGCATTCGAACGTTGAAAGCGGCGAAACTGTTAGCGGAGTTGTATTTACGAATGTTCGTGAGGAAGTTGTTGGAGAGTGGATGCTTCTCGGTGAACAGATCTTCCAATTCCTGTGGTAATGCCGGCAAATCGGGAAGAGAGATTTTTCCGTGATTGCAGCAATCGTTGAAGGTTCGTTTGTTACCAACTCGTTCTTCTTCGAAATGCAAAGCTTCGCATTCGACGTTCATTTTACTCAACCGATGAACGGGAACTTGAGTTGGAGTTGCTGCGATGTTCAGTTGGACTTGTTTCTGTTTTGCAGCAATTCGAACACTTCTTTGTCGTTCTTTTTGTTCTTCTAATCGTCCAGCTTCTGTTGTTCAGTTTCATCAGCCCGTAGTGTTTCTTGAAGCAGTCGTTGTTGATTTAGACGTTTTAATTTTTGGTCCTCGTCTTCATCTGCTCTTCTGGTTGAACTGTAGTTTTTCATCTGCTCTAATCGCTTTGCCCGTTTTTCAGGACCCATTTCGCCTATTATTTGGATTTCATCGGACGTGTCCATTAGCTCGGCATCGACTCTTTGATCATCATTGTTGGACGAAAACATTGCCTGCAACGTGTCGAACAAATTCAAACGTTTTTCGAAACCACTCTCGTTCCTTCGAGTCAAAAAGATTCCGTGTTGATGTTGGCTGACGTTCTCAAAGAAGTTCTCGGCATTGGACACAACATAAGCAGCACAATTTGAGCCATCTAGTTGTTTATCGCCTTGACTTCCGATGTCGTTCCAAAACATGTCATCAATCGGATTCAACCGGCCCATGGAGCAAACAGTTGACTGTAAATCGAACGAATCAAAGTAGAGACGTCTGGAGAAACGGATTGATGTAATGAATCACAATAGTGCAAAACACATTGACGATTAATAACATTCTTTTCCATGATTGCCAACACGTAGTGACCGCTTTTATAGATCGGAATTAACAAATAAACGGTTTCATTTGGATGAATCGGCGGCTTCACGATGCAGTACTTCGTCGGATTCGACTCCGCAATGCGATAATGATCGATCCAAAATGACATAGACATCAGGCCAATCCTTAACGGACTGTTAGCGATTAAAACCGACAGACCGAAGATGATTGACTCGTAATCAATCCACTCATCCAAGTTCTCCATGTCCGGCAACTGTTTCTTGGCTAATTGGCATTCGGAACGAGCAGAGTCACAAAGATTGCTGAACTGGCAATGCGTATAGAATTTCGCACCAAGAACTTCTTGGATGGTGATTTTCGTTTCTCGTGAATCGAAATTGAAATCCCGCATTTGTCTCAAAATTCCGGCACTTTCGATCGCTAGGTTGTGTGCTGCCATCTCTGCCACCTCAACAGCACCACTAGGTGGTGCTTCTGCAACCTCATTCTCGGTTTCGATGACAATTGGATTTGCCGTCGATGCTTCTTTAGCTGCCTTCTCTTCTGCACGGACTCTTCGCATTCTTTCCCTATTCTTACGTTTACGTTCTTGGTTACGTTCTTTCTTCTCCTCGTCGGTTAAATCAATCTTTCGTTTTGGCATTTCAATTAGTAAATCTTCTTCTTTAAACAAATCTTTCGGTTACCGTAATTCTTTTAAGTTAAGTAAGTAAAATGAGTGAGTAGAATAAGTGGGTAAGTCAAGTATTTTGACTTTCAACACGAAAACTTAGGTTGACAAACCTTCTACTAAGTACAAAACACGAAACGGAAAGCAAATTAATTCTAAATAACGGAGATGAAACACGAACAAAACGGACGACACGAAATGGAGATATAGAAAAAGTGAAACGAATTGAAAGACGTCAACTAACAACCGAAGGTAATAACAGATTGGGACGCAAATCAAACGAACAGAATGAAACGACGCAGACTTCTACACGTGCCAAAGAGCGGTATCTGTCTGCTTGGGCATAAATACAAAAGAAACAGAGAAAACTGAAATGACGGCGCGTTACCGCTGATTCGAAATGTGAAAATCAACAAACAGGGCCAATCTTTAAGATATCCACTTTTTCGCGCAATGTTCGGCACAGACGAAACAGTCGTTCAAAACGATCGAATCTTATGCTCGAAATAAGACGTGAAGCTGCGCAAAAAACAACACAAACAAAATTTGAACGATGAGCACAACCAAAAAGCTCGACAACTTTACGACAGTATAACAGAAAACTTATGGAACAAAAGTTACACAACACAGTCAAATAAAGGGGATTATAAACAGTAACAGATCTGACTTCCGTCTGGTCGCTCGTGCCAAGTGATCGGATTAAGCCACTCGCTGATCTTATAATCTTGTGGCAGAGAACGCTGGAAATTTTGCTGATCGGTTAAAACGAGAACACGAGGATCGATCAATCCCAATGAAACGATACAAACACAATGATCCCGAATCAACTCACTTTCACATGGTTTCTTCTCTATAATCACTGGACAAAATTTCTTCGTCAAATTGCCAAGTCCTGGACATCTGTGCTTTCTCATCCAACGATTATCGAAGACCGTTTACCGACAAAACAGCTCAATTCAATAGTTCAGCTGACTGTGTGTTGTCTTCCAACCATTTCCATCCGCGTTTGATAGATTTCAACCAACTTTCCTTCATATATCTTGTTAATCAACGCTTACAACCAAACTTTTAACTGCGAATCAAATCAAAACAATTAACTATCCAGTGCTCATCAACGACTTTTCATCGTACTCAAAACAACTCGCTTCTCATCAGTTATGGTCTAACAAAGTAAGCCAACGGTCGGCCTCCCTTTTCAGTTTACTAGGATCATCGATGTCATTTATTTACAAAACAATTAGACCATTGTCATCACAAAACGGTATCCTTGACATACGAAACCCGACGATTTGTTATTTCGAGTTCGAAATCAAACATTTCTTTACTCAAACAATTCGTTTTCCAACCAAAAACAGAACCAATTCCTTTTCATATGTTCTCAATCAGATCTTTATTGAACTCTAATCTTTATTTCCCAGCTTTCGTACAGTTGATGCTTGTAACTGATAGCGTTAAACTAATGACTATCGACGGTATCGAAACAACGATTTCAAATGTTCCGACTCTTCAAACATTTCATTTCAACAAATTGTTTCTGTGCACAACCGCTCGAACAAAAATTTTGCATAAATGAAAATCGATGCACAAAAGACTCGCTCATTTTTTCGAAATTTGTGCACACGAATCGGTCGATCTGGATACAAACAGACAAACTTTACTCGATTTTATTAATGGGGGGAGGAGGGAATGAAAAACCTTTAGGTTGCTTCCGATCAGTTCATTTGATTGCGAACGCAAATGCCGCTCAGTCAGCACGTGGATTTAAAGGCTTTCGATGACTTAAATGTTCTCGGTGGTTATTGTGAAGAGCAACTGATCTACAACGTCCATTGGATCTTAAATTTGACCGATCACGCCGAAGTGCAACGAGGAGTTAATGAAACGCTTCACTTTACCACTGCATTTGGAACCGCGGCATACGATTGGTTAGATGCTGATTGTGAGTAAGATACTTCTTTAGGGTCGCTCATCTTCAACATCGCCGGCGTGCTGGACGCTTTGCAACGCCAAATAACGATGGTGTGGAAATGTACGTTGAACCTGGTCGATCACCGTTGATTCACATCAAACCATTGTACTGCCGTTTTGGTTACGAAGTGTACGCCGATGCTCGACTCTCAACATTGCTGCGTATGATCCGAATAATCATTCTTTCAGTTTGTTTGCAGATTCTCAACGTTCTGAACCGGCACTACCATCACCTTCGATCTTCGGTCTCTCCGAATGTTACAAATCGCCCACTGGTGAGTTTCGTACCAAATTGGGGCATTTTTTGACTGATCGTTTGCGTAAGTTGTTGATCCAAATGAAGATACGGCTTTTTGTTTTAGGATCACAATGGCGTTATGTCATTTCGATTCAAATGACTTTTCGGCAAACTGACTTCGAGAATGCGTCAGACAGCTTCTTGCCCGCACTAAGAGTGCCGTTGAACAATGAACTCAACTTCTTGTACTGCTACAAAAACAATCCGTGAGTACGCGGCAACTGAACCTCATTGGTTTTGATTGCAGTGACTTCTTGGTGGTTTGTCATGATGGCGAAGTTGGGGCACTTCGCTCGAGTCTATTTCTGAGCAGCGACTATTGGCGTTCGTTTTTCGAAAAAAACAAGGAAATGAATCCAAAGGAACACATGTTGACACAATTCTCGATTGTCACAATGACTGCTATCAACGAGTTTCTTCACACGAACGCGATCTCGCCTCCGAATGATCAATGGAGTTATCGCGAAGCCGATGAATTGATGAAGGCAGTTGAGTTCATCAAACCAGTACGCAAAGATGAGATTCGTCAATACGTTCATCATATGTTGATTCGTGCCGTGAAACGTGTGAGCTGAGAGAAGAAAAGATTAATCGTTTGTTGGTTGCAGGTTGCTGCAATTGATCTCAATGAACTTGTGAAGATTCTGCTCGTGGCCAACAAAAACAGTTTTTCTCACGTTAAGATCATGAGTTACGCGGCGATCTGCAACTATCACTACTACTCATTCAAAGATCGTTTCAATGCGGATGTGAGTTTGGCGTGAATCCCGATGTTCAACGATTCGTTTGATTGCAGGCAGCCAACGACGAAGATCGAGCCATTTTCGAACAACTGCAACTGTCACGCGCATTCACATTCCAAAATCCCATCGAATACATCGATCGTATGTGGTTGAAGATCTCGAAATGTCAACTCTGCATTTCCAACTGATTCTCTTCAAATAAACGAGATTTCCGATTCAGCCTCTACGGTAACTGACAATCGTTATGACTTCAGGGTTTGGACTTTAAAACGGTTGTCAAGCGGAAAGTAAAAGTCTTAATTTGCGTTAGGTGTTTTTACAACTAATGGGAAACAATGAGTTCTGATTCTGAATGACGTTCTCAAAGAAAGCACCTTAACATCAAACGATAATTGGCGTACACATACGATTAAAGCGCATAAAAAGTTTATTTACATCTGTTCTTAACAGAAATCAAATAGCCCGATAGTTCAGAAATGGTTCAACCAATGACGGGGATAACTGACATAGAAAACAACAACGGCAATACAAATCCCCCCACAAACATCTGATGGAAAATGCCAGCAATCGGTGACCCGTGTAACAAAACAAACGACCGCAAAGATCCCGTAAAACGTAAAACATACGTAACGCATCAGATCCAAATAACAATTCTCGGAAATTTTTTGTGAGATCAATTGACGTTGAAAGAAATAGACGACAAACATCAGAGCGAAGGCTGAGGCGCCGGAATGTCCAGAGGGGAAACTCGTTTGCGAGATTCGAGCATCTTTCCAATCTGCCGTACAAGTATAGTTGCTCACAAATGCCGCTGGATCAGTGTCACAAAGATACAAGGTGTCCGGCTTGCACATTTGAATAAAATTCGGTCGAAGTCGACTAACATGGCACTTCAAATAATCGACAATCGCCGTATTGACGGAGAACGAAACGATGTAGTCCAAGTAACTGAAGGTGGTGTAGCGAATTGCAGCGACTAGCGATGCGGGAGTTGTTATGTTTTCGTAGTAAATTAACGAGGCACTTCCAATGATCATAAACGGACCAACAAGGCAGACGACGAGCAGAAATGGTATGGACACTGTGTTTTGATAGAATGGATTGCGAATGGTCTGATCACTACACGAAAAGCCGACTTGTGATGGACGAACTGCTTGCCAGATAACAACCGAGTAGAGGATAAGGGCCATTCCAAATATGACGACAATATCCATTAGCATTAGAGCAGCACAACGAACCACCTCGAACCAGGTCGGAAATCTCTCTTGTTTCATGTATTGTCTAAACATGAATACAAACCAATTAAGTGAACAATAAAACTACCCAGTCAAAGAGTAGTTCCACCAATCGATCATTCCATCTGAAAACGCTCAGCTATAGACAATAAAGTCGATCTGAATATAATACCTGATTCACAATAGAGCAAAAAGATGCAGAGAAATCAAAACAACGAAATTTCCGAAAAACATCGAACGCAAGATGTAACTTGAGGGCGCAAGCAATTTGTTTGGTCGGTCGTTCTGAACTGAACAAGTGAATTTACAGCGAAAAGAGTTTTTTCTGCTGTGAACACATTCAATGTTCATTTCTTGGATCGTAGATTTCAGATCTGAATGTTGTGATTCGAGGATCGTGAAGACAGTTTTCATTTTACCTTAACAGTAGATTTTCAAGCCCTCCGTTAACATCGATTGTGTGTGGAGTCAGACTGGAATTGAATTTTCAGTTTGTTATTTGCAGTTTTATTCTTGCAACAAATGATCTCTGCATTGTTCATCCTGATGCAAAAGCAACATTGAACGTGTAGATGCGATCGACTACTGAACGCGGTATAAGCTCCGACGGTGTGATCATCGACAATAGAATCGTTTTTGATATGAATTCATATGTTCATTTGCTTTTCCTATCTTACGAGTGACATAAAGTTGCTTCATTTTTATGCTGCTATCGTTGAAGCTGTTGAGTGCAAGTGTTTGGAGTGATTGAACAACCTGCTGATCGCCTTTGTGACCGTTTGATTACATCAACCACGTGCTTTTTCTTATCGTGTTGTTTGATCAATTCCGCGTTTGTCGTCATCATCTTGAATGCGCATAAGAAGTAAACAGAAACGATCACAACGAAAATAATTCAAAGTATTCGAACTGCACTTCATGTTTACATCGAATACGGGAGTCAAAAGGTCACTAGAGATTTTGAAATGACCCGGAATTGTTAGTACCTTTGCAATTTGACTGATTGCCGTTCGATAAGAACTGCAAGATGAAAATGTGATTGTTTTTTAAAGATTGTTTTTCTATTTGCAGTCTCAGATGGACCTGGGGTTTGGTTTTCAGTTGTCAATTGAATGCGATAGCCGAGTGCCCAATAATCTTTAGCTCTTTAGTTGTAACTTGCGGCCTTGAACACACTCATTTGTCACGATCAAAGCGGAACAAACGAATTGAAAAATGCGGTCGGGAACACGTCTTCAGTGCGTTTGGGTGCGCGTTGTAAGTCGCGTGCTGATAACTCGGCAGTATGATTGAAAAATGATGAGAGAAGTTGCGTACAACGTGCGGACGATTTGCGTTGTTTTCCGTTCTGCCGTTTTGCAGCAAACTCGAGAGCACGCGGTCCTTCTGAACGAGATGCCAAAAGCCGATCCGAGTTACTTGCTATCTCGGAAATTGTTTTTGTTTTGTTCAGTTTATGATGAAAGTCGACGAAAATTTGTAGTGTTTTCATCCCAACTTCTGAATCGATTGATCACGAAGGTTTTCGTTCACTTTTAAACTCAAAACTTCCACCACGTGCTTCATCTTTGATCGTTCATTTTTCCGCTTAATCGGGAAATCGTTTTGTATTTTGTTTTTTTCAGACGATGTTTAAACTAACGTTAACTCCAAGACCAAGCAAACGCGTTTACTTGGCCTTCCAAAGATTCATGTCCGCTCAAGAGGCCGTTCGAGCACTCAAACCGTTTTACTTTGCTGTTCATCCGGTAGCTTTAAACGATCGCGGAATAATAAGACGATCCAATTTTACAGGATCGTTTTAGTCGAGAACCGAAGGCCCGTAAACAAAATGAAAAGTCGCTGCAGGTTTGTGAAAACTGAAATGAAGTTTTCTATCGTTGTGATTTAGATTTTCAACGGCTTCCTGAATGATCTTTTTCCACAGCCACGCGGTACTCAAGAACCAATTCGAGTGAACTTCAAGATAATGAAGAATGGTGAAGAATTGGAGGAAATCTCTCTGGAGTTGAGTGGCCAAGATCCGATTCAGATTATAAAGTGAGAACGTTTCGAACTTAGCTCTTAACACGTGTTGTTTAGAACCGCACTAGAACGCTGCAATCTAAGTACGAAACATGTTCCTGCAGTCGCCAAGCTGTCCACGTACGCTCGTTCACCGCGACCATCGACGTCAACCAACTGGCCCAGTGCCGACTCAGTGTGGGATGAATTGCGGACTCGGGATGCAAAACGACAAAACACAAAGAAATCATCTACGGCCTATGCAAACGGTCGAGTTCTACTAACCAACCTACTCAAGAATCGAAACGACGCGTTGGAGAAACGAAAAGCTCATCAACGAAATCGCGAGCTTTTGGACGATGAAATCGAGTACGTGCAACGAAAAACGGGCGTAAAAAAGGTTAATTTATTTAACTTCGCTTTTTTCAATTTTCTGTTTTTTAGATTTTATGGTCAATCAATTGGGATCAAACTTATTTGCGACGATGTCTTGTGAACGTTCAACAAATGTTGAAATCAGTCGATGCTGACACTCTCGATCTGATCATTCACGCACTAAATCGTCATACTTTAATGTACGCTCCAACTTCCTTGTTCTACTAACGACCTTGTTTTAGTTTTGGTCGTGGATCGTTCATATGCTGCGACGGTTCGATTCAGTTCGGAGCCGACGATGTTAGCGAGGCATGGATACGAACATGCCGTGAATCAACGGTCAGACGTTTCGAGCTTCAGAATCTGGGTCGTTTGATTGAACGTGTTCAAGACCTATTGGGTGGTGCGGAAGTGAAAATTGACATGCACTCGAATTTACTTCAAACAACCCATCAGTTGCAATCTTTAATTGTTCGGTAAGTTATGATTTCAATAATACATTAATTTCTTCATTATAGGATCAGTTCGCGACCACGTGCAGATCGCGACAAGTTAAAGGAATTGGCAACAGAATCGATTATTGAAGTCCGGAACTCATATTCGGAGCTCGCAATTGTGTCCGATGGGCGAATTCAAGTGCCGTGTAATGTCGACGGCCGTTTGCTTCTCGAATTCCTAGCCGATCACCGACAACTTTGCACTGAGATGCACAGAAACATGCTTCGCCAAAAGGTACTCAATCGTTACAGTTGATTATAATTAACGATGATTTAGCTGAAACTGGAGGATTCAGAAACCCGTTGCCGCAAAGCTCTTGGTTTGGAAGCGCTCACTTACGAGACAACTATTCCAGTTGACAAGCTTCTTAAATGTTTTCAACGATTAGAAAACGCGGACGAAGCCATTCAAAACCAACTCAAGGGTCTGGAAGTTCACATCTCAACGAACTCGAATATTCACGTTCGACCCGATGGAAAAATCTCGATTCCAATTGATTGGGTTTAGTCGTCAGATACGGTTAACAAAACTTGTACATACGCAATAAAAAACGAATAAACTGTGTAGAACGTTTGCCGATTTGTTTGTCGAATTACAATCTCGATGTTAAACTACGTACAATAAAATGAAGAAAAGAAGAAGTAAAATGAGTGAGAAGACGACTCTAGTGATATTGATTTGTTGAATTAAAACGAAGTTATTGTCATCACATTATTCAATTGGAATGAACGTGGCAATCGTGTAGTAGGTAGTTGAGTGGATTGGTGGAATGAGATAAACGGTCGACAACATTTTCCATCATGTTACCAACTCACAAGCAAGATTTGGAAAAACCAAAAGCAGAAGGAGTTTGGTTGTTGGGTTTTAATTTGAGCAAATAGTAAGTTCATTCTATAAACTTAGTACTTTTTGGTCGTTATTTAGTTCTTCATCATTGCAATTTGTTCTCTTATGTACGGCCGTCTTCGTCATCTTCTGTGCGTATGGTTATCTTCAGGTATGTTATTGATATGTAAAGGGAATTACTAGAAGTCTAGGAGTTGATCTTTCGTTTACCGGGAATGCAACCGTTTGGTTGGTTCTTGACGTTGATTCAATTTCTGATCTACTCACTTCTTGGCACCACTGAGATGCGACTGACAACCGACTGTGTTCGACGGTCAGTTTTTGTTTGTTCTTCTTTTTAGATTGATATTTAGGATTCCGATCAAAACGTATGCACTTCTCGCGTTTTATACCGTTGCGACAATGGGATTCTCAAATGCTTCCGTCGGCTACCTTAATTATCCTACGCAGGTCATTTTCAAGTGCTGCAAATTGATTCCGGTTCTGATCGGAGGTAAAATCCAGAATTATATCATTTTAACACTTGAATTTCAGGTATTTTGATTCAGGGCAAGAAATTTAATGTTTACGATGTGTCTGCTGCTCTGCTGATGTCCATCGGATTGATTTTCTTCACGTTGGCCGACAATCGAGTTTCTCCGAATTTCGATCCTCGCGGCTACGTGATGATTAGCTTGGCACTAATTGCTGATGCGATCATTGGAAATGTTCAGGAGAAAACAATGAAGCAACATAAAGCGAGCAATTGCGAAGTAGTCACCTACTCCTATTCCATTGGCTTTGGCTATATTCTCCTAGGAACAATGCTGAGCGGCGAATTCTTTGAAGCGTTTTCGTTCTTTGCAAAGGTAATTTCTTGTTTGTTGTCAATTCGATTTCTTGTAGCATCCAATTGAAACGTACGGCTACACTGTAATTTTCTCCTTACTTGGATATATGGGAATTAACATCGTCTTGACGTTGGTCCGAACTTATGGAGCACTTATTGCCGTCACGGTCAGTTTCTCAACGTTTTTCAAGTTTCTTTGTCCTTTTAGGTCACTACAATGCGCAAAGCAGTCACTATTGTTCTTTCGTTCTTCTTCTTTGCCAAGCCATTCACTTTCGATTATCTGTGGGCCGCGATTCTCGTTCTGGCCGCCATCTACCTCAACGTCTACTCCAAAAACTCCACCAAAATCGACGCATTCTTTCGACGTTGGCTGCCGAAAAGTGCGGAGAAGACGGACAGAGAGCAACTTATCGTCTAACTGAGGGTCATGTATAATTTATTCTTCTTTCTGTACAATTGGGTTGAACGCATACTACGGTTATTGATTAGTTAACTAGCGTTTAAATTAAAACAAAACTCAGCACAACTAGCACGTTTATTATTAGGTTCAAATAACAAATTAAAGTTATTGCACAAACAAAAATCTCACGAGTTGCTTATTCGCCCACCGAATCGGATGTTAACGGCGGTCTGGGCGTATGCACACGTTGTAATCGCTCGTTCGAAGAGCTGTCGTTTTGTGGATGTTTGCATGGAGTTACGACAATTGCCGGCTGACCGGAAACTCCTTCATGTAGTTCATAGTCGTCTTCTAAACACGAAAAAATTGTGGTAATGAGTTGATATTTGCAAACTTACCAACAGTGTAGGCTGCTAGACGACTCATCAGATCGAAATCGCAAACAATGGGGGCCATTTCGGAGCTTTGAATCCAACCAACTGGTGGAGAAGAAGGCGGCGAAATCAGAAACTGTTTCTCGAGTGGTGGCAACTTCAAATGTCCCTTTTCATCCTGATAGGCTCTTCGCGTAAACTTGATGTTCTAAACAACAATTAAAAAACAATAATCACAAATACAAACCTGAGCAAAATACGCTTTCATTTGGCACCCATCGAAGCTGTGGTGTTCAACGAGCAATTTGGCCGCGGTCGCGTGTTCCGGTTCTCGGAAGATGACTCGCACACGCTGGAAACCTTTTAGATAATCGATTCGAGCAGTGGGTTCAAGTTCGTAAAAAAGGTTTGCGAAATTCGCCTTCAGATCTTCATTTTCGAAAAGTGTTTTTGGAACGTTTTTAATTATGATGGCCGTGGGAAGATCGTCTTTATGTTGAATAGGAGTTGGAAGTGTGGTTTCCATTTTCATGTGTAAGTTGCAATTTAATGTACACTAAATAATAAAAATGCAAAACCAAGGAACCGACTAAAATTTGCGTTTCAACACTTGTGACCAAAAATATGCCACGAGCTTGTGAGCCGAGCAGCTTTGAGCCAGTGAAGTAGCAAGGACACACACTTTCGCCGTTGCTTTCGAAGCGGCCCTTTCTTTCCAACCAAGAGGTTGTTTCGTTTATTTAGATTTCAAGAAATATGTACATCAAAAATAGGAATATTTACATCGCTCGGTTTAATGGCCATCCACGACCATCGTCCAAATCCAAAACAGAAACATAGTCGTGACCAACGGGCGTGAATAGCGGTTCAGAAACCCTCGTTATTTGTTCTTCTAAACAACTCTTTGATCGTTCGAACGTACATTCCATAACTCACTGTTCAAATTGACATCAACTCTCTTGTGTCTAATAGTCGGAGATTGGGATGAAACGCGAAGTTTTGTAGGGAGTGGAATACGAGATCGTTTGTGATAGTGAGAAAGACGACTGCTGCGATCCACATAGTTGGACGTTGTCACATCTAAAACGAGTAATCAATGGATTGTAAAAAGTTAGTGAGTGCAAAGTTAAATACACAGAAAACAAGCAGGAAGCAACATAAACGGCAATATAGTGAAACAGAAGAACGAAACTACAAATTCACAGCATCTTGACAGCAGTCTCAATTCTCACGAATTATACCCGGTTCACTGCCACCTCGTCGAAGTAAATTTGCCAGCGACACAATAATCGGTCGAGTATCGATGGAATTGGAGCAAGCAACACGAATTTCAATGCTCGAAGCTAAGGGCTGTCGAGCTGACGGTAAGGGCGGAAGCTGGATTGATTTCAAAGCTGAACGTCTTGCAGTTTGATTATCAAGCGCGTTGTGGTTAGTTTTGAAAAAGTTATCTCGTGCAGAAACTAAGAAATCGGAAGAAGAGCGAAGACATTGATCGCAACAACTTCTCACCATTGCAGCGTTTTCTAACATCGAGTTCGAAGGCGTTCTATTCGGTACCGGACTAGTTGGAACGGGTGGTTGTGTTGAGTTTATCAAGGTATGAGAATCGGTTGCTGGCATCAAATTTGTATTAATTGTTAAAGGACCTGAATTCTAATGTCGATGAATCAAGTTTCCACCAAAAAACTCACTTATGAAACCGCTGTAAACCGGTTGATTGGAATTCACAATTCGAGGGCGTTGTACGTAATTCGAACTCGATGGATGGTCTTCATCGTTGCGCACCGACTCGTAATCATTGGAAATAGTCGAGTAGTAGTGTTCTTTCGTTGTTGAGTTGTTTATTTCCGCATTTTGGTTGTTTTGTTCTGCTCTATAAATAAAGCAAGATCTACAAAGTAGCAATGGAATAACTCACTCTTCATTTCGCCGTCGTATTCGTTCTCGAATCACGCCCAAAGTTTCGCGGACAGTCAAATAACGATAAGATGGCTGACGACTATCCGATGAAGTAACGCTTCCAGAGCCACTTTCTTCAATTTGATAGGGATCATCGGTATAAGTATGAAACATAGTTGACTAAACAAACAACAGAGTAGAACATTAAAAAGCAATTGTTTACCGTTGATGGTTGCACTTGTTGTAGATTTCGGATTCCACTGGTCGACGGTAGAAGACCATTTTGTTGAACACGATCGAATGCTTTTCGATTCACTTTTGCATACAAGTCTTCCACATTGTTGTTCGATACAAATTTTTGACGTCGTAATTTCAAATTCTCTTCATTCACACGAGCATATCCAACACTTTCGTTAGTTGGTTTTAGTGGATCTGCATCACTTGCTATTGAACTGAAAACAAAGTTTAGAAGACAAAGAATGTTAGATTACAAACCTGTACGGATCTTCGCTTGTCACTGAATACGTTTGCGAGGCACTTGCATACACCGCTTCTTCGGTTGGTTTTCTTTTGTTTTGGCGATTCGGAAAGGTCGGATAATCGTAGCGTTGTTTTTCATCAACTTTCGAATACATAACATCAGACGATGAATCAACATCTATTGATTCATATGTTGGTATCACATCGTCGATGTGCGGAATATCGTTACGCGAAAAGCTCACACCTTTTGAACGCGACTGATTCGGTGGATTCGGGAGCTTGCGATCTTTGAGTCCTTTCATTTTACTCCACGAGAATCCGAACGAATGCGTCTTGGATTTTCCACTAATTTGACTCTGAAATCACGGAAGCATTTGCAATCGATCGCATAGTTACAAACTCTCGGTCTTGATGAAGGCTCGTCCGGATCGGCATCCAATGAACGTTGAAATGCGGCAATCGGAGCTTGAAGTGGAGCGTTCGATGTCGACGGCTGGACGCTGGAATAGGCGTCCTCTTGAGTCTCGTTCACATTTCTGCAATCTTTGAACACTCGATTCCCATAAGCAACTCACTTTTTGTTCGGAAAACAAGCGCAAAAAAGCGGAAATCTCGTGGCAACCATCCAGCAATCCACGGTCGATCGCCCCCAACTCTCACACTAAAACTCTTCCGCAACGCGTTCGCTGGTCAAGTCGCCGTCATTCGCCCGCAAACGAAGCGGGAGGACCGACATTTCGCTCAAACATCTCGCGACAATTTTCTTCACGGTCATTAACCAAAAAAACTGCGGGAATCCGAGTCACAATCGTCGAAATGTCAAAAGCTGATTTTCAAACTCAGCGGGTTTCTTTTTTTGGCAAAAATGTTTCTAGTCACATTGAAAACAACGTTGAAAAGTGGAGAATACTTTGTTGTTGCAATTTTGTGGCAATTCATCATACTAAGCAAATCAAGCTTTCAATGACCATCTCTAATTACCAACTTTGTAAGATTGTGCTTTAAGAAAGAAATGACCTTTAAACTTGCCATATCGACACTTTCGACTCGTCATTATATGTTTTTGTGATCTTGAAAACTCTCAGTTCAGGTTATTTCGGTTTAAAGAAGATGATTGACCGGATAGTTAGAAGAATTCACTGAACATTAAAATCATCTTTTAAGCTGACAATTCTGGCAGTTAGTTCATTCAATTGGCCTAGAAGTGATTGAAAATGAGAAGCATAAGTGTCAATTAAAAGAATTGCGAGCAAATGTTTATTCTTTCAATATTGTGACAACGGACTCTCAACCACTTTTCTTCTTCATTTTCTTCAGTGGAGCTTTGACGGGCTTGCTTGCAATGACATTACTTTCTTTCGTACCATGTGGATTTTGATTGATAGTCGGATTGGTAAACGGTATTTGGCGACTTGGCGATGGATGTAGACGAGTGACTGGGACTTCACGGCTTTGCAACAGAACCTCACGACTAACACCAATTTTCTTTTTCGGTTTTCCCATACGAACCGGACTGGTCATGATCACTGGCTTGGTATGAATCGATTGTTGTTGTTGAACGACTTTTTGTTGTGGAGCTTGTTGAATAAATGGATCTTGAGGTACAGCGGTCAATTGTTGCGGTCGTTTTTTGGCGGGAATTAGCGTCATTTTTGTTTGTGGAAACAGTTGTTGAAGTGTGAGTGGAGGGCGTCCCGTTTCGACCAAAAATTTGCCTTGTTGTCCAGAAGTAAGAACGGCAGGTTGAGTTGGTGGTGTCGTCGGACGTGATTGAGGTTGTTTCGGTTGTTGGGATATGGGGACGACAACCGGCGGTGGTTGTCCGTTTCTAAATCAACAAGATTCAAGGATTGAATTGTCATTTGACTTACTGTTGAATGGCCGTAAGTAACATTTGAACAACGGATGAGCAAGTCGCACGTTTTGCTGGATCTTCAATAAAACATTGAACCAAAATATCCTTTATAATTGATGGCGCCCAATCCGGTGCAATCAAACGATACTTGCGATTCAAGACCTACAAAGTTTAGTACACAAGTTCAATGAGCTGCAAAAAACCTCGTCTTTGATCTTAGGCCCGTTCCATCCAGCGTACGGTTCAGATGCATTGGTGAAAATCTCCCAAACAACAACTCCGAGGGCCCAAACATCGGAAGCGAACGAACAAAGTTGTTCACGAAAGACTTCGGGTGCTAACCAGCGTAACGGAGCTTTTTCCGTGGAGTCCTGTAAATAGCTTTTTGATACTAGAAGATCCAGATCCTCAGCTTCAATTGTACATCAAATTGTTCGCTGTAACAGATTAAAAATTCGGATCATCGCAACACTTATTGTTATAATCCAAATAAAAATTCTAACTTGCCATCTTATAGGAAGTACATTGACGTGATAATCCGAAATCGCTTAGTTTCACGGTCTTGCGACCGTAAAGACAATTGCGTGCGGCAACATCACTGAAATAGTTTCACTACATTTGTTCAATTGAACAAAGATACCGATGCAAAATTTGGCGTTGATGAACATGCTCAAGACCCATGGCTGCGCCTGAAAATTCGGACGTTGCAAATTTGCAGTTGCGGACGGGAACATTTGCGGAGACACATTTACCTACAAATTAATTGGAGATATCTCGTAGATCAATAAGATTGTGTGTCCGCTAACATCCAAGTCCCCAACTGCAATTCCGCAGTCTTCACATCGCTCACCCAAAACCATGTTAATGCTAAAAAAGTTGGATGACTATTAGTTCAATGAATAAAGCTTTTACCGTTCCGGAATATCGATTTTGACGTTCTCAACACGCAAGAATGTTTCAAGAGACGGACCGGGAACGAATTCCATTAAAACCATTAGAGGCTCAGCATCAGCCGAAACTCCAAAACATCGTACGACATTTTGATGACGAAGAAGTCTCATAATACGAGCCTCTTTCATGATCTCCTCGATTTTTTCCTTGTTAAGCATGGAGCATTTCAACGTTTTGACCGCAACTTCAAGAGCACTTTGAGCACCACGTGGAATTGCAAAGCCGTGAAAAACCTGACCGAACGCTCCAGAACCAACTTGACGAATCAAACGAACTTGATCGGGTCGAAATTCCCACTCCTGAAAGTTTGATCGTATGACTTGGACTGCACTTTTTGAACTCAATTGTCGACAAATTGGATTCACAAGAACCACTTGCGTTGGACCAAACGGAATTCCCGATTGCAAGTGAAAGTTGGTGAGTTCGAGCATGGTGGGAAAAGCTTGTTGCGGGTCGTCATTCAACGCATACAATCCATTAGCATTCGGCTGAAGTAGAAAATGTTGAACGACATCGTTCCACTTAACAGAAAGACACATCTGGAATTCAACTGGTTATTTAGAATACTCAATTCCACAACTTACTTGACGATTCTTACTCAATCCGCTGGAAATTTCGGTGGTACGAAGCAAAAAATCACCGTTTTGTGCCAACATGCGAGTTATGTCTTCACGTGGCAGCAATCCGTGGTAGAATTCCGCTGCCGTAATACCAGATTCTCCAATCTCTTGCTGCAAAATCGAATTTCCTTTGCCCATCGTGCTGGAAGGTTGGTTTTGAATTGGTGTGCTCAATTGCGAAGGAGTTATGGCTGGAGACGTGGTTGCAGCAGGAGAAGTCGATGGTTGAGTTTCGACCTTTGGCGAACTTGTAATGCCAGATGGAGGCAATGGCGAGAGTTGTTCGTTGCGTGTTGCCGTTGGTGGCGGCACAACATCTTGAGCACCGAAACCGTCGGGATTCAACGGAACAATAACTTGACCGAAAGAATCATCGATTGGCAGCAAATTGGTGGGGTCGACAAACGGATCGTCTCCCTCTTTCACTCCGCTCGGCGTCTTGATTTTGATGCGACGTTGATAACCGACGTCTTCTTCCTCGCTGAAACAATCGAAGACTCGCTGTCTGTAAAGCTGAACTCACACCACATCTTCTTTCTTTTCGCTGGCATTCTTGTCCGTCGATTGTTTCGATTCGGTGCTCGGTTTGGAATTGGAATCAACCATCTCAACGATCGAAAGAAAGTCGAGTGATTCAAACAAATTCGAAACGAGCACCTTTCCATCTGACTGTTCTGATTGAGTTGGTATGCAAATTCTCAAGTATTCAATCTTTAGTTTTGTTTCAAACATTCAACTTGAGCAACTCTATGGAACAAACGTATTCGATTGAAAGTGAAGATGTCAAGAGTAAAGGTCCTAACGTGATTTCTTAGCAAAAAGTTTGTGAAATCAAGAAGTGATTGCTTCTTCAATTATCCATTGTCTACTTAAAGAAGATTTGCAAGACAAGTTTAGTTGTCAAAGCTGACAATTGCGAGTTGAACATGGAAATTGGTCCGAGGAAGAAATTCACGCCAAGCAACGCGCTCGGTTTGCGTTCGAAATTGTCGGCTTTGTACTCCTAATTCTCAGCATTTGGACTCGTATTGAAACTTTCGAAAGATGGCGGTTGATGGAGTAGAAACTTTGGAGCGCGTCGTGGCCGAATTTGCGTCTCCAGAAAATGAGCACAAAATGGTCATGGAGTAAGTTGTTTGAAGAAATTAGCGGAGGTTAACTGTTTGGTTTCAGTTTGATCACTACGTTGCATCAGAATGTTATTCCGACACGTCGTCCAGTGGTCAAAAAGTTCTTGATGGCGAAGCTGAAGAAGTACAGCAGCAGTTCGACAAGTCGTCAAGTTCAACGAGAGATTTTACCAATGTGGCTTCTTTTGGTTGGTTTTAAAAACTGGGATTTGCGTAACGTTTTCAGGCTGAGTTCAGTAACACAATGGACATTCAGAAGGTGCTTGATAATGTCAGTCATTTGTATCAGGACTATTTGCCCTTCTACCACGCGTACATTAACGAGCTTGTGCGATTGGGCAACGAGGAAAGAGCAAAGGAAATGGCATTCAAATGCAAAATCAACTGTCGTTTATCGGACGAGGAAATGGCCAAGGAGTTTCCGTAAGTTGCTGTGTTTTTAGTTTAATTGTAAACAAATCAGGATGTTCGTTCAACAAGAAGATGACGATGTGACTTCGGTTCTTTTTGATGCAACGATACTTAGCCGGCAAAACAAACACAAGCTCATTGCGGAAGTAACTATTCACGAAAATGCGTTGGAAGTAAGTTTAAAACGTTTACTAGTGGATTTTTCTTTCATTTCTAGGAAGAAGAGGATTCGGATGAAGACACGATTACGACAATGCGGCCACAACTAAACGTTCAGGTTGCCAAACCGAAAGATGATTCGGTCGTTTTGCCTCGTGCTTCCAACGACGTTTCAATCAAACAGATTGTCGACTGTTACAAAACAAAACACGGACAAACGGGATCGTTCATTGCGTCGTTTATTTGCTCTCAATTGGCCGATCAGTTGGATGAAATGGTTAAAAAGGGTCGTGTTGTCATCAATTTGAATCCGGACAACGTTGTTGTTACCGAAAGTATTCCCGCGGACGACGAACCTAAAGGACAAATTCTGCATCCGATAGTCAAAGTTTGCCAGCACTCGGCTAGTGATCCGGGAAAGGTAAACCAATCGACACGATTCATTTTGATAGCCGCAATTAGGAAAACCAAAATCGTATGACTGTTGAGTTTTTGAAAATCGCCGGTTGGTTGCTGTTCGGAGCTGAATTCCAAATCACCGAAAACGATGGAGAAAAAGTTTCTGATCATCCAATTCCACGGTACGTTGTGTTTAAGCTTCTTTGGCTAACTTGATTTCAGTCGTCATTTCGATCGCAATGTTTGGGTGCAACTGTTCGGTTCACTGTTGAACAATGAATCCGAAGAAAAAGTGGATTGGAACTCAACGGCAGAATTGTTGCGAACTAACTTTATCAGCGAAGCCGAAAAGAATCGTTTCACGTGGAAAACAAGTGTGAACGACTTCAACGAAATTCTCACGTCCAATTTGAACAGTTCGTTTTGATTATCAGTTTGTAATCGTCGATATTGAAACATGTAAAATGGTAGTTTATTGAACGATTAAATTTCCGTCACTTTAACTTTGTACACAACTGATTATGATGGAATAGAAAGCGTTATGAGGAGTTAAATGTTCTCCATGCAACGAAATTCAGTTGGTTCTCCACCCATAAGTTTTTTTAAATGATTTTGAACATTCGGATTTCTGATCTCACGTTTCGATGATAAACAAAAATACTCGTCTTAAGCTTAAAACTATAGACATAACTTTGCATAATGCACGTCTGAAAGATCCCGAATGCTTGGGCGTAATGAGGCTGATTGAAGTTGATGATAAGATCGAAATGAGTCGAAGGAGCTCACCGGCTTCTTTCCGAAAGTCCATCTGTTGAATTGCGCACTAAAAAGGGACGGCGATCGGTCGTTGGTTTGCGAAAAAAGTCCCGTCATTTGCGAGATTTTTGATCATGGCCAATACGTTTGAGCTGCAAAAGTTGTGGAATGAACTGGATTTATCGCCGGGAAAGTTGTTCGACATTTACACCGAGAACTTGGTTTGGAGTTTGTTTTTGACGTCCACAGCCTTACATGCAATTGTTTTGATTGCCAGTCCCATGTGAGTTTACGTGGTTTAGATCACTTCGTCTTTTGCGTTATAGACAAGCAGTTTTGAAATGGTATCGTCGAAAGAGTTCGGACTCAGACACTTCATTACCTTATTTTTGTGCATTAGTTGGTTCAGCTCTTTGGTTGAGATATTCGGTTTTCATCGGCGATCTCAAGTTGGTTCTTTTGCAAACGTATGCGGTTTTAATGCAAATGTTGTTTCTGTTCTTGTTACTTTTCTATCGATCTAAACGCCTACGCTTGTTACGTGGAATGTTTTTGTTGTGTTTGGGGATTGCAATTCTTTTCGGTTATGTGAGTGCTGTTCCGTTGGAGGACGGAAAGCGGCTGATTGGTAAGAAAAATGTGTGGAAAATTGAATCGACCATTTGTAGGGATCTGCGCTTCTGGGGCCCAAATTGCCGGATCGTTTATTTGTCCGTATCTTGTAGTAAGTAGTCATATCTACATAGTTGATTATAACTTTCAGTATCGAGCTGTAACATCACAAATGATCGACTTTGTTCCCTTTGCTCCGGTTGCTTTTACTTGTGTTTGTTGAAAAGTTCAAATTCAATAACCGGAGATAATTTTAGGTCATGGAAGTTCATGCCATAATATATTCGGTATTCATCAACGATTTTTACATGCTGGTAAGACGAACATGGGATTCGAGTTTGCAGGCTTTCGATTTCAGTTGGCCAACGGTATTTTTTGTTGTATGGACAGCTCTCTTTTAGCCATGTTCTTCATCTATCCAACAGAACGAGCTAACGATTCGGAAAGAAAAAACACTTGTGAACTTTGATTCAATGATTAGTGAGACTTCCCGGTTACATTTCACGCGTTTCGAGTTGTTTTTCTGTACAAGTTTATAAACTGGAGATCGCGTTTATTTGAAAGGCGGAAAGTAACCTCATCGTATTACGGAAAGGGGGCCAACACAATAAATTTGCCAATCAAGAAGTAAGGCGATGGTCGCCGTTGTTGTTTTTGAAAAGATCAAAATGCTGCAAATGACGCGGTGACACGGCGGTTGGTGTTTGTCGATTGAAACAGAAGGTCGTGAGTTGGTTTTTAACGTCGGCCATAAGCAGTTGAAAACAATCGTGGGTCGTCAAAAGCAGCCGAATAAGATCGTTTCGCATAAACTCGAGAATCCGAACTACGTTTACCAAACGCAGTTGAGAACATACGTGGATCATCTAAGGCGTAAGCGAGATTTGATCGCTTACCAAATGCAGTGCTGAACAATCGAGGATCGTCTTCGAATTCCGCCCGTTTGTTGTTGGAGAAAAGTGGAACGCCAAAACGTCTAAAAGCAAAATTTTAGGCTCTAGCAGAAATGGAAGCTTACCGATGTCTGTAGAAGTCAAGTTGGTTAACTGAAAAGCGCAGAATTTTCAATAGTCAAAGAAGTAGTCTTACTATTCTCCGGATCAGCATTCAACTCTGCCGCCGAGCTGAAGGCCAATGCGCTAATCAACAAGACAAAGACAACTGGATTCATTCCAAGGGGACCTATAACATTTGATGCATGAACATAACTTTGAACACGTTATTAACAAACAAAAATCTTTCAATGCAGAGGTTTTATACGATTTTCAAATCAAAAAGCCAAAACATCCGATACTTTTGGGCCACACAACTTAATGACTGAAATATTGAGAATCCTTTAGGTTACGACCTTCGAGTCCATTTAACCGTCTTCTTTACGTGCCCTTTATGTTGGAAAGTCAATCCGAATGCGCATCTTCGTTACTCGTGATAGAAATTCAGCGGGCGTGGTCATGAGAAAGTCGGTTTTGGTTTGAAGTGTTTTGGTTTTTTGTTCGCTAGTCAGCATCGAGCGTTGGTGGATGAAATGTCTGAAAGTGATAAATCGAGAGTCGGGACTAGTTCCTTATGCACTCGGATTTCGTATCTCAGGTAGAACAGGTCCAGTAGACGACTGTTGGTTGTCAGGCTCAAACGAAAGCAATTTCTTCATGATCGACCGTAAGATTTATAGCGGAAGGAAATTGCTCATGCAAAACATTCACACACAACTCTATTGACCGTATTCTTCGTGTTGGCGGCATACTTAATGGAAACCCTTTGAAAACTATCAACGTGGTTATTGAGAATTAAGCAAAGAAAAGAATCTCTTTTCATTATTACCGTACACTATCTGTGATCTTTGACGTCAAGCATCTCTGGTCAATAGCTGAATAAGCACGTCATGAGTTTTTATGTATTATAGTTAACAACAAACTAAGTTGACTGTCGTTGGCTATTCGTCCATGTGATTTATGAGTCACAAAATTGTAGCAACGAGTACGACAGATGCTCAATTTGGAAGTTGTTTCCGCTGTTTGCGTCATGAGTCTCCTTTTCGTAATGTCGACTCGAAAACAATTGCGGTATTTGCGAACGGATTTGATTGACACTTTTGAAAATGCATGAAAACCGGAGGTTCACAACAACGTTTCCTTTAGCTATTTAGCCCCTGAAATGAGGCGAACGTAATACGAGCTACTGCAAACGAAATACAACAAAATAACCCGGGAATTCTTCAAAAACTTTCAAAAATGTTCAACGGTTTTATTTGCGTCTTTTGAAGAAATTGGGCAAATCGATTTGTCGTTTGAATTCATTTGACTTTCCAATCTCCACAACCGACAACCATCGAGTAGAACGGAAATTGAAGTTTCGATTCAACATGAACTATTTCGTCTGTTTCCTTACGCTTTTAACATCTATTAACGGTGTCAAAACGTTGAATTGTTATTCTTGCACATTTAATTTCAACGATGTATACGATATGGATGCCGGTTGGTGTGCCAACGACACGCTTTTAGAGATGCCTAAGAAAGAAGTGGTCAGACCATGTGCTGAATGGGAAACTCAATGTTCGGTAGGGCAAAAGAAACAGTTACAATAGTACAACTTATAGACCGCTATAATGACTACGCTCAACAGCTTCACTTCGATCACTCGTGGATGTGCAGTTTCCTGTCCCGATCTATGTGAATCCGTGGGTTATGGTCAGAGTCAAGTAATTGATTAGCGTTTTCATTCAACATCGTAATGAAACCTTACAGGTTACTTGCTCGGAATGTTGTACAACCAGTTTGTGCAACAAAGAAACAAATGTGACTCATTTTCTACAAGTAATGGATAAGCAATACACAGAGCACGTGAATCGATTTATTTCCTATAAACTCAGAAATTTCAGTTGGTTCTCAGCCTTTCCGGAAGAGATGAAATACAATCGTGAACAAAAGCTTCGTTTTCCATATTAATCTAACAACAACTGGGTCATAACTTCCCAGCAAGACGACGTGTATGCTCGTAAACAAGATAAGTGATCACACCCGTCGGCATTTGTTTCACCGTCGCCATTGCTGCTCCCTTGTAAAATCCGCCCAAACCCTCGTGTTTCCAAGTTTGAGCCAAACAATGTCGTATGCTATTGTAAGCAGTGTTGTGGTCCTGCAATGAAAAGTTCTATAAACATAACTCGACTCAACCTCACCTGCACTCTAGTTCTCACAACTTGATACGGATATGTCGACATTGTTGAGAGTATCTTGGATAAACTTGAAAACAAAAGGTAGTCGACTGTACTCTAAAAATGGTCGATTTTTCTATTAAAAAAACTTTAAACTAACCAGTTTAGCGTCAGCTGCAAGACCAAGTGATGCACAACGACGATCTTTCAAAAAGTTGTATATTGCGAATTGAATTGATCCGTTTATAGTGCCAACAAGTCCCGGTAGGAATCCCTAAAAATTTGAATTACAGTAATTTCTAGACTGTTAATTACTTTGTACAAGCCCTGGACACCTTCTTTAGCGTAGATTTTACGAAGACAATCAGTCATTCCACTGTAAATCTTAGTGCTGTTTTCGTACTGAAGACAAAGCCGTGTTTTTGCTACCCAAAGCGGATTCGTCAGTGCCATTACAACTCCACCGGCAGCACAACCGACAAGCAAATTGGTGACAAACGATTGATTATCGGGATCAGAAGATACGCCGACAACATTGTGGATTTGATGGTAACTAAAAAAGAAGCATTTCAAGGCGTCCATTTTCACGGCTTACAAATGAAAGTACAAACCCCAAGCAATTGGAGCAGCAATGATATTGGGCGTGAGTCCTTGGTATAGACCACGAAATCCTTCGGCTTGTACAATACTTCGAAATGCGTGCAAATAACTGCGATATTGAGGTCGTTTTGCGCTTCCTTCATTAGCTGAAAACATCAACTTAAAGAGTAGGTTTTGAATTGAGCTACCTGAGTATCTTATTCGCATTAAATCCAACGGATGGCATACGAAAGTGGCAACCGTTCCACCGCTAAGACCGCCGATCAAATGTTCATATCCACTTAGCATTCTAAATTAAACTATCACGAATACGTTCAAATGGTTTTGGAAACGAAAATCAATGTGGGCAATGAATCACGATAATTCATTTGTCGCCAACTTTTGGTAAAACTATTTTTCATTCTCGGATCACAACTTTATAATCGAGAGAAATGAGCAAAGAAAAGGTAAAGACGTTAATTGCTGAGCGAGACAAAATTGACGCCCAATTAAACGAACTTCAGGGTTTGTTGAAAAGTGTGAGTTCTAAATCGAAGCCGATTACAAGAGACTTTTAGCATGGAGTCGACATGAGCACTCCATTGGTGGATGCCGAAGGATTTCCGATTGCAAGCCTCGACATTGTGTCAATACGAAAAGCCAAGCATTCCATCATATGTGAGTTTGAAGTAAACAAAAAAACAAGCGGTCGATTGTTGTTGCTTTTGCAGGTCTGACTAACGATCGAAAACGTGTGACGGACGAGATTGAAAGTTTGCTCGGTGAATTACACGAGAGTGCACGAGGTGTTTCAACGAAAAACAAAGATGTGCCGATGGCAGAATCCAGTGAAGGAAACGTCGTTCATCGAACAACAAATCGACCGTTTTTGCAAGTCGAAAACGTTGTTTACGGATCGCCGGCTTATTACGCGGTAATTGAAAGAGTGTTTCTTTTGTTCTTACTTTTAATTTAAGGGCTTGAAAACGGACGATTTGATCATTCAATGTGGACCTCTACATGCGGACAATTTCAAAGGACTACAGAACTTAAGCGAAGTAATCAAAGAGAGTGTTGGAGTGAGTTCTATTTCGATTGGATTCATCCTTGCCGATTTAGAAAACGATTTCGTTGACTGTATTGAGGGAAGCCAAAGTGCACCGTCTGACAGCTCAACCCGGTGAATGGCCGAACGGTACAGGGATTTTCGGAGCTCGATTCAACGTTGTTCACGGCTTCCAATTCTGATCAGATGCAGTTCAATGTATGTTGATGTGTAAAAACATTTTCTTTTTGTTCTATAAACTCTGCTGCCTTGCTTATGACCAGAATTTATTGTTTGATAAGTATGCATTATTAATGTTGTTTAAAAAAGTGTACAATCAATAATGTGCTCGATATTCACGGCCTTTTTCTCCAGAATAGGTCAACTTAAGAATGAAAGGTCCATCACCGTCGGGATCAGAAATTGGTGCGTGATTGTAAATCATCAGAGCATCAGTTGCCTGTTCCGGATCATCAAAAGTTGCCAGACCAGAAAGCGAATGTGCGTTTTTAACATTGAAAATTAGCAGATCCTTTGGTATTGGACCTTTGACGTCGTGTTCTGTAAACAACTGAAATATAACAACATTATTAAAGTTCCAATCAACCAACACTTACGGCCATTATTTGCTCTTTGCTAAAGCTCAACGGAACGTTGAAGAAGTGCAATTGAGCAGTTGGAAATACAATTCGGTTTCTTGATGCCGTGGCTGGATTTGAAAAACGTTGATTTCGATGCCCAGTGAAATCGACGAATGATGGAGTTCCGTTTTCCATTTCATGTGCATCACCAGTAATTTCGCGTAAAGTAGTTTGTTTAGATGGACGAATCGATAGGGTTGTACCGAACAGTTTCGCATTTTGAAGAAAACGCATCACCTAAACTTCCAACTTAATGTTCAATTATGTTTTTTCAATCATATACATTTTGTGCTTCTGGAATTTGAGCCATTTCAACCATACAAGTGTCTTGTTTGGTGTGCATAAATTTGACCTAAAGTGTTGAATAACAAGCTTCAGCTTTAAAGAACATACTTTCAATGGATTTCCATAACAACAAAGAAGATTGAACATACGATCACAATCGAAATCTTGATGATTGACTCCGTAGATCATAAGGACTGCAGATTGTAAACGACGATCTGCTTCAGGACCAGTACGTTCCGGAAACCGTTCGTACTCGTCGTATTCGGCCGTTTGACCGGCAAATCTCGTCATTTTTGGCGGACGTGCTTCACCCCACGAGTCATGACGTTGTGATGGATACTGTTCGTAGTCTTCTTGATGAACAGTATATTCACGAGCTTCGCGTGCCGCATCGTGTAATGCTTTCTGTTGCGCACGAGCCAGTTGATGATCCCCGGAGTTAGTTGGTGGAATGTTGAAATTTTCGTCTGCTCCCTCTAAGTTAGCCGAATGCTGAATCGAAGTGTCCGGACCGTCGGGTTCCAACGTGTAATCCCACTGGTCGAGATTGTTTTTGGTCACTTTCACACTTTCCAATCGTGCGTACTCAACTTTTACTGTATTGCAATCCTCGTAAATGTCTGCTCCATTGGTTTCGTGTTTCGCTTGACGAGCAACATCCGAGTTTTCGAATTCGATCAAACCCTGAGCCCCATTACGACGAAGAACGGCAATTCGCACAATCTTTCCGTAGTTTTTATAAATCTAAAACTTGAATCATACACTGTAAAAACATTCTTACCTTGTGTAAAACTCGAACATTAATGGGAAAGTTAAGTCGAGAGACTGTCACAATTAGTATGTGATTCGGTTGATCGGTCTCCAAACCGGACCTTTGGATCATTGGAGATGTTGAGTAATTGAAAAGCGCCAAACTTTCACCAACGGGAATTTGACTTTTCTGCGAAACGGAAACGCATTGACGAGCAGATTCGAGTTCTTCGAATTCAACCTAGAAATGCGTATAAGTTTCTGTAGAAATAATCTCACTTACCAAAGCCATTCCTTTGTTTGGCATGTTGACAACGTAGGCAATAGCACCGAATCCGGAAAGTGCATCGATGAGATCACCTTCGTCAACATCGGGATTCAGATTTCGTACGTGAACAACTCGAGACTTGTTCGGATTTGTGGGATCAATCTTCTGGGCTCGTGCATCCATTCTGTAAATTAAATTGAATGTTTGTATCACATTTCGAATGGTAAGATTTGGAATTATAACCAAAAGCTAAAGAAGCGATTGTTTCAAAATCATTTTATTGAGGAACTGAACGATGCCGCCAATCTCGCTTCATCCCACGGCCCGTTGAGAGTGTTCTTGTATTTTTGCATTCGTACATACAAAATGGGACAACAAACAATAACAATGATATGAATGAAACTGAACACTAAAAGAACGTCTGGAGCTAAAGTGTACAATCCGAAGAAAGAACTGGTAGTCAACGTGAACGCCAATATAATGGGAATGAACTTCGAGTACTCGAAGACTTGATTTCGTATCCGTGGCCAAAACGAAAAGCATCCAAGTGACAGCGAAAGAAGTAGAAAGGCATCCAAATCGTTTTCAACTCGTGAGATCAGAAAAACCGAAGCTGTCAAACACAAGTTAACCGATAGTGGAACACTGACTCTAAACTCATATCAATCAATCGTTTCCAATTGCCTAACACTTACATCCAAACGGCCGCACCGAAATCATGAAAAACCAAACTAAAAATAAACGTCAATATCGACAGCGCCCATATGGTATCCGAACTGATTGATGTTGTTAAGGTTCTGTAAACATTATTGTATTACAACAGTCACAAGTTATTTACCTGATAATTGGCGTAAATCCGTAACCCGAAAAGACGAGAGTTGTGGCCGTTAGCAAATGATCTCGAAGATTGGGCAGCGGTCTGTTCATGCACAAATAGAGAACTTCGCAACAGCCAATGAAGACAATGGTCGATATGCCTAGCAACATGGAGTCCAAATGTCTTGATTGAACGAATTCGAAGATGCAAAAGTAAATAATGATCGAGTCCACTTGACATATCACCGTACATGCGCCAACAATAAGTTCCCAAAAAGTGTACTCAACACTGTTCACTGTAAAAGCAATCTTATTGAATAAATGAATATAAAGCTTACAATTTGTTTGCAGTTCACTCAGAAACCTTCCCGAGTAATTGTCTGGATATGGATGTTTTCGATACAAAACTTTGTCCCAAGTTTCGTCAGCCATTTATCCGTGAACTGGTCGATCACATCTGAAAACTTGAAGTTAACATTGTGGGCGTAGGAGATGAAGTATTCCAACGAATTCATAATCAGTTAACTTGCCGTTTTAACATAAGAAACAAAGTGAATTTATTTTGAACAACAAACAATTCGCGTTTAAATTACTGAGCACGTTTTGAAGAAATAAGATTTTGGAATTGTTGCATAACCAACTCTTCTTTTTGTTTTCGTTGCTCGTGATTGAAGCCGCTGAGTAGACGTTTTTCTTCGGCCGTTAAAATCTAGATCAACGTATATTTAACAGAATGACGCTGAATCCACGTACCTGGTTTTCCTTTCTCAAACGAGTGGCTTCCATACTCTTGTGTCGTGTTCCACTCATCACGTAACCAACGTCTTCAAATGTCGCGATTTCATTGGAACTTAATCCAATTTCTCCACGACGCGGAATACGTTTTCCTTGAGCCGCATAAGCGGCCATCGCTGCTGCTTCACCACGTAGCATGTTTTTGCGATCCCTTTCAAAACAAAGTAATCAAACGAACAAACTCGAGAACTTACTTTGCATCCAATTTGCCATCGAAATAGTTAGAGCTGTCCGGTTGATTCGAGTCTATCAAATAGTCGGGAATCTGAGGTCCAATCATTTGGGCTTCTTCTTCGCGTTCTTTCTGTGCCTGCTCCAATCTCATGTCTCGAGTAACCTCCACCCATTCATCGTCGTTTTTCTTTTCATCGACCTCAGACGAGCTGCTCGATGAAGAAGATACTCGAGATCTTTTGTGTTTCTTTTTGGATCGTTTTTCCTTCTTCGATTTGCTCTTCTTTTCCTTCTTGGACTTCTTTTTTCGTTTCCTTCTTTCGTTCGATGAACTGGAACTGTCTGAATCGGTGGTCTCCAATTTTCGTTTCTTCGCTTCTTTCAATCGTTGTTTCTCTTCTTTTTCGGCTCGACGAGCTTCTTCGGCAACACGTTTTGCGGCTTCTTCATGTCTAAATTTCGCAATAGATGAATATTCTCACAGCTCTTACTCTTCGTAAATTCTGCGCAGTTCATCGTGGGTCGGCGACAAGCCCCAGACTCCTTCGACACCTCGCGCAGCGTAACGTTCGCGTTTTGCTCGTCGTCTGAATCAATTAGCTATCAATAATAAAAACAAAAGAACTTACTTTGTCCAATATTCTTCCTCTTCTTTCTGGCGTTTTCTCCGATCAAAAGCATTACGTTCCGGCGAATACTCGTCTTCTTCTTTTATCGTCGGCATTTCCAAAGTACAACGACAATAATCATGTACAAAAGATTTTGGAAACCGGAGACGCTCAATTTGGTGGAAAACTTGACTTTATTGGAACGAGGTCGAGTGTTTCTTGTTGCGCTAAAACGCCTCCACATTCCACTGCAGACGCAACTAATGACAAGAAGTTTGCATAAAAGTTGTCGAACAGAATATTCAGTTTCAACGCTCATTCGAATTGGAACATCAATTGAAAATGGTTGATTTGTCTGAAAAACGCGAAGTTGACAAACTGGAGATCGATGTCCAAGAGTGGGAACATTTCAAAGAGTCAAGTGGACTTCTCATTCAAACGTTGAGCAAGTACGAGATACAAAAATCGAAAGAATTTTCCATTCGACTTCATTGTTTCGAGGATACGGTCAAATTGCAGCTCACAAACGGCCGTCCACCGACAATCTCTTCCAATGAAACGCCGAAAAACGTGGAAGCAGTGTCGTTTGCAGAAGCTGGAGTTGAGGTCAGTTACTTGGTTTACTTAGAGCTGAAGACAAATTTCAGTGCAATTTAATTGAACCGACAGAACGCTTGTCTTTGTGTTCGATTCGCTTCGGACCTTTACGAGATGGAATGCTCTCGACGTGTATTCAACAATCACCGGGTCTCGACAACTGAGATCATCACTGGTTTTTGAATTTCGATTGTCACAAATAAACTTTCTAAACTAATATCTGCGCAGAAAACGTTTATTTTAAACATTCATACTGCTAATAAGCATATGGCATTGTCAAATAACAAAAGAGGTGAACCACAATTCTGGTTTAGTTGATCAAACTACGTTCTTCGCCTTCGTGCTGAAAAAGAAATTTGTTTGATTTCTGGAGTTGTTTTGAGTACCTTCAACTCCATGTTTATTGTTCCAGCATCGAAGAACTTTTGAACTTTTTCCGTGCGAGTAACATAGTGAGACGGGATTCCCCAAACGACTTTTCGTTGTCCCGGTGTGATGCCTAAAAGATATTCTTATAGTCTGTGTTTGCTATGCAAACTGACCATCGTCACAATCGTGGTAGACTTTCTAGAAATGTTGTTCGATTAAGATGCTTTTTATTTCAAGTACTCACCAATTTGACGTCCATTCCCAAGAGCGAACCAACACCTCCCGAAAGTTCGAATTTTCCATCGCTCTAGAATCAATAATTATTAATTACTGTCCTTTGAATTGTTAGTTACGTCTGTCTGTGTGGCACCAAGTTGATCGTCGGTACCTAAATTACTATCGTTATACTGAGGGCATTTCACGTCAACGAGCCAATTTTTTTTGCCCAAATTTTCACCAACGTGTTATTCAATGGCTTATCGCCGCACATCAGCTTTCCACGCACTCCAACGCTTTGTTGACGAAAAGCATCGACAACGGAGATTACGGTAAGAACCAAACAAACACAAACGAAGAGCTTCATTTTGTATTATCGAGCAAATGAACTGGTGAATGAGCAGAGTGGGTCTACGGCTTTTATTTGAGCTCAATAGCCTGTTATATCTAATCTATGACCTCTGGGGAAAGTTGCGTATAAACAACGCCAAATGTTTGGTCGTTTTACGGGCTGATTATTTACAAACACCTCAGATTCCGCTTTGGTTCTCAGCAGCGACTGTGTGAGATAACCTTTGTGTTTTGATAACAAATGAACTGACTAAACAAAACGAACTTGCTTATTACCATTAAAACAAACCAAATTCACATCGTCAATTGATTGTGTTGGTAAAAGAGACCAACAACTCATTGGACTTCATCTCGATTCGGTTTGTATGTGTGTGTACAGAAGTGTCAAAAGAGCTTACATCAAAAGTACTTTTAATTGCCAATGAGGAACGAAAATTGAGCTCCAAATGTGATCAGAGAGCGCTCTTTCTCATTTTGTTTTACTGCTTTGCGGATTAAATTGAGATCAGATCAAATGTCAAAACAGTTGTCGTGTATATTTGACCTCTTCATTCGAATTCAGGACGACGGTTTGCAATCCGATCAATCACGAGTGATCAAATACTCTCGATGGAAAAGCATGATTCTTTTAATTCCCGCCAAAATGAAAAACGGCGCCGTTCTATTAAAATTGATTTGAAATGTTTGGTTCGATTGTGGTGCTCAACCAATCAAACTCAGAACGGGAAACCACGGGCTAAAGTACACGTTCCCGTTCATCTAATTGCCCAATCAAGTCGGTTTTGTTCGCACGTTGTCAAATGACATCGATAAATTCGAACGTGTTTCCCGTCTTTTCGCTGACTAATCGAAAACAAAACTCACACTTTTATTCGATGGGTTGCGCGAGAAAGAGTCCGATCACAAACCAATTTTCTTAACACATTTACGACTGTTGATTGGATTCTCTTTTCTTATTCATAGACACTTTTAATTGTGATTTTGTAGACAAAGGGTTAGCGATGGGCAATGCGGTGTATGGCAATAAAATGACCTGTTACGACACCTTGGAACAATGTAAGTGTGTCAGAAAATATGCCGAATGATGTAGGTGGCATGAGACAAAACAAAAGAAATCCGTCAGTTTAAACACTGAAGTTTTCTGGCTGCCAAAAGTGCTCTCGTCAAAGATTGTCAAAAGACTATTGTTCTTTTTCAATCATGTCAAATTCATGAACACATTTTGCAGGCACGTTGGGTTGTGGGCATTATGAATGCGTTCATATTGATAAATGCTATAACTCCGACGGCGCACAATACGCTTGTCTTCCCATTGACTTGAGGTTCTTCTTGTAAGTTTGTGTTATTTTCTCTAATGCGAGCGCCTTATTATGGCGTTGCAGTTGGCATTCCAACCGGAAGGTAAATTGAGTTTCGCTATTCGAACGTAGATCTGCTCGTTTACTTCTCCAATGTTTCAGATGGATACTCGTTGGGATATTCTTGGTGGTTGTTTTGGTATGCTCTTCAATTGTCGCCTGCTACGCTATTAGAGCGATTCGCGCAACTTTTCGAAATTCAATTCAAACTGATGGCGATGTGATTTTCTACAACGCACGAAACGTCAACACATTTCCGCATCCTTCATCGTCGCAGAAGTCATTCGATGAATGGAATCAGCGACCGGATCGTTACTATCAGCGAGAAAGATGAACACACTACGTACTTTCATTTTCACGGGTTGTATCTAAAACTGGTCACTAAAATCGGGCACTTTCGTGTTTTTTTTTGGTTTAATAAACAAGGTATTTATGTGTTTTAAATCACAGACCAGCAAAAAAGACAGAAATGGAGAATAACTTAGTCATTCGGTGGTCATCTTAAGCTCCGGTCTTTTGTTTCTTTGCTGCGGTACGTTTCTCTTCTTCTTCGGCTGCCTTCTCGACCAACGGTGTCAACTTGTTTTCCTTTGCGAGCAGCTTAAGCAGTTCGATCAAGAATGGAGTGTAGTTGTGACCTAAAATACGAGATAAGAAAACGAGCTGAAATCAGTCAATTACGTCGACGAGCATTTTCGTTGCGGTAACGTGCAAACTTCTCGTCTTCTTCGTTGATGAGCATTTTGAGGCGATACTCTAAGGCAGCTTTGTCTTCAGTGTTGTACGTCGACTAAAAATTAAAACAATTAAACGTTTTCGGCAAGCAAATGACCTTATTTATCTCTTTCAATTGTCGTTCCAACTGCAATTTTCGGTTTTCAACTACGGCCATCAAGTTGAACGTGATATCACTTGTTATATGACTGAAATCAAACAACTCAACAATTTTAAATCGAAGAAAAACTGACCGTTGAACACGAGCGGTCAGAATCTCTTGAACAACACTCAACCAATCTTTTCCTTCTGGGATCGGTCCCAAATCAATTGGTGCCTGTTTCAATCCGTCCAATTCGTAAACGTGACCCTTAACTGGAACATAAGTCACAAAATGATAACTATTGTCATCTTTGCTGTTCTTTGGTGCCTCAATTTCAAGGAAATTTTGACGTGCGAAGCTGTTGTGTAGTTCACGAATTTCCTGGCTGTTACTCAAACACAATCCACGGCTCTAAAATTGCTATTCTCAAATGTTTTCGTTTAAATCTCATACGGATGGATCCATTTCAAGCGAAAACGAACGGAAATTCTCGAGAATTGGTCCCAACGAAACTTTCTCTTGGTCCAAATTCAACAACAAATTCACGATTGCTTGAGTGGCACATGCGTTGTTGATGACTTGTTGAGCAAAATAGATATCCTTGTTGTCTGGAACTAATTTGCCGTAAGGCTCTTCATCAGGCCGGTATTTGAAAAGGAAAATCAAGCCATACACTGGTCTAAAAATTACTCTTTGATTGAAAAACATACTATCAACCTACTGAAAGTCCTTGAGTTGATCAAAATCCAAACAGTACAATTCTTCAACTTGAAGACCAGTAGCTCCAAATCCGTGAATCAATTCACTGAAAACTCCCGGATCACTTTCGATCAAAGTCCAATCGCCAGCTGAGCCCATTTTTTGCTTTTCGTTGTGCTAAACAGATAAAGATGGTTATTCCAATCGATCAACAAGATAGCAAAGCGAAGCAAATACAACGCTAAGAAATAATGCTTCTAACAACAAGTGGAATAATTTATTGTCAACGTCAAAAATGGACACAAAATTAAAATCACGACTCCGCTTTTCGTTCTTCAATCGCTTTCTCTCGTTGTCTAAAACGTGGGGATCAAATCGACCGTTGAATTTCAACTCACTTTTTGGCTTTTGATGGACATTTGTTACGATGCTTGCGACAATGATGATGCCGAAGATGGTGGGCACAGCGCGTTCGTTTGTGTACTCCCGAATTCGATCCATGACCGCCGGATGATCGTTGTGGTGATCGAGCTCCGCGTTTCCTCTCCACTTGACGATTGTATGCTCGAGATCGTTCACCGAGTTTCTGCTCGATATCTTTCTGAATTCGAAATTAAAATCAGGGTATTTTACGGGAACAATTACTTGTATCGGTACAGGAATTCGCGGAAAAAGAGTCCCGTACCAATCCAATTTGGTCATCATTTGTCGAACTAATTGACCAACAGTCATCGTTTCGCCACCACCAGAACGTGGATCAATCTCTTCCTCATCGTCCTAAACCCATCACTTTGATCATGAAACCAGTAGTCGAACTCACCAAATAGCTTTCAAACCAACTCCACAAATCAGCAGGTGGTTGTGTGTATCGAATGTACAAAAACTGGAAGATTCGTTCATCGTCTTGGATTATTTCAACTTACTCCAATACCCCGCAAGTAAACGCTATGAACGGAGTTGATCATTCCGACCAGTTGTTTACGAGTTAGATGCATCGTGAACATCTTGTACAGAACACAAAATGCCGTTGAGATCACACCGCCGGCTCCAACTCCGCGAACACCACCGCACATTCCAGTTAGAGCGTGAGTTTTACGAGTTCCGCGTTCCCATGGTTCCAAATGAGCGACCTGAAGAACGATATGAAACTCTGGACTCCTCGAAAACTACATACGTACATTATAGTAAACTTCATCGACTGCTTGTTGAAAATCGGTTACTTCGCTGAGATAGTTTTTGAAATAACTCGATTGACAAATGTTTTCATAAACCAACATGTTTAAATTCATAGTCGTATCGGAGCCATGTAACGGTAAAACGTTGTTCTTTTTTGTGATTTTCTACGAGAATTTGGTGAACTGTTGGAACGACGAACTTACTTGAATAGCCGGAATCGAAGTGTCATCGGCATCGTCCTCATACATAACCTCATGACTTGCGTTGAAGCCCATAACCTCGGAAAAGTTTGGTACTCCACTTTTAAGGTCCATTTAGATTAGAAAAAATGGCAACACAAACTTTCGACGTTATGATGACAATCAGCGAGCCAATTGTTTGAGCATTTTCTTTGTGGGTCATGTGTCGCTTGGTCTAATGAGCGTCATTTCATTGTCAAGTGTGATCAATGTTCAACAAACTGAATTCGTTATAAGAAAGAAAACGACGCAATTCCAGAATCGTTGTTAAGTTACCTATCGCAAATTAGAAGGTTCATTGAACCGTTAAACCATCTTGTCACACTTCAACTCCCTTTCATGCTCCATTAAACATCTCATAAATAGGAGTTTATGAGAAATTAGCGCTATTTGAGACAATTCAAATAAACTGCTCAGATCAAATGGTACGATCAATCATTTGTCATAATTTATGCTGTGATCTTCTCGGTTACCGATTGATATTGATCTTCATGAAACATAACCGCCCGAAAAGTGAACGTCATAAAGAACAACAACATCGTTTGTTCCAACGTTGAACACACGAACTACGAGCGATGATGGACGAGCACCAGTCAGTTGTTTATAATGACCGGTTCATTGGTATGCGCGGCATCTTCACTCCGCCTTGCTGTATTCTTATCAATTTGACGTCTTCAGATCCCCATTTGTCACTTCAATTTGTCCGCGCGGACGCAATTTGAGTGCGCGAGCGGAGATAACATGAAAATGAGGCGAAAGCGACATTACATCATCAGGCATCAGTTTCAAGCTCACTAATGGCAACATTCACTCGGCGGCTATTGATTTACATAATCGTCCTGTTGTTCTTAGCTGCCAATTGTCAGGCATCACGTAAGAAGAATTACGGTAATTCAGATTCATTTGTTTAGTTTGTGTCGTAACCCGCTGGAGCTCATGGAGTTTGTGTTTGTTTGGTTCGAACTCAACTGTAAAATGTGGAGCAAGTGGATTGCAAGTAAGAAATCGTGCCGTTTTGAGTCCACCGTTTCCTGAAGCAGACGGACGTGTTAGAGAGTGTCCGCATTTGTACGAAGTTCGAACATGTCAATTGACTGAGTGTCCAACAGCAATCAAATCGCCATTATCCGCTGAATCCGATGTAGCGACTGTTGATCCATTGATCGCTATTGATTTTCCACGAACACCAGCGTTTCGTCGGAATCCCGAATGCAAAGCTTTGGATTCACGATGTTGCCGAATAACGCGAACTAAATGTTCAACCAACAATCGACCGCAGTTCTTAGTTCGCTGGTACAGATTGGTATATTGAGATCAAATATTGTTTTTCTAACTAGTCTGTTAAGCCTGGAGATCCAAACTGTCGTTCTTATCGCTATTCACACTGCGATTCGGGAACGGAGTTCGTGGAGTCTCCGTTGACTAATGAAAAGGCATGTCTTGATACATGTTTCAGTGCGTTGGAAAAAGCAATTTTACCCACATTACGTGTAATCTGAATTTCCAATTTACTCATCTATAAACTTCATTTGATCTTGATGATGTATTTGAGCTTATAATAAAACAAGATTCTTTGATGTTGTCGAATGTTTTGACAAAATTGAAGGTTCATATAAGAATCAGAACACAGCAGTCGCAAATTCTGTTTGACAAAAAACAACCTGTGATGTCATGAGATTGTATTTCAAACAAAAATGGTTTAATCTAGGATTTAAATTAAATGTATCAATCATAGCACCCAGTAGGAAGGTAGAAGTACTCAGAATTGGCTTGAAAGAATCATCAAAAATTAATTATCGATAAAATCCACCGTTTTGAGCTCTCGGATTGATGTTTGAAGGAGGGCGAACATGGCGTTGTTGAAAAGTCATACGTGGTCGTGGAACATAAAGCATTTGAGTTTGTGTTCGCTGCGGCACAATCGAACGCAAAGGTTGATTGATGTCATGATAATAATGTTGCTCTGCAATACTTTCGTTGTGCACGGATCTCGTATCATAATCGTTGGGTAATTTCGAAAACTGTCGACCTCGTGCCTCTTCGTTCATTGGACCACCTAAACAATACAACTAGCTTTTAGATCATTTTGTCTCTAACCTTGATCGGGTCGACAAGAACGAGAGTTTTGGTAAGCAGGTGCACTGAAGAAGCCTCCGCCCTTTTGAACTTTTGATGTAGGAGGTCGAGAGGATTTCGGAGAGAAAGCTAAAGGCGCAGAAGGGAAGTTAGTCGGTTGTGAAACATGGTTTCCCATAATGGCTGAGTCCGATTTCCAAGCATGTGGACGATAACCATCGGTGAAGATCTTTTGCGCATCACTTGGAGCCGAAAGTTGAGGTCTAAAAAGAAGCGATTATCATTTGGCTGGTTACAAAATTACCCTAAGGTTCGGTTGGAAAACAATTTCTGTGTGTCCATCAAGTTCGAGGTGTCACGGTCGGTGTTGCACTCAACAATCCACGTATCCGAACGATTGATTTCCGGCTCAAAAATGCGTGTGCTTTCTGAAGAACGAGCATTGATTTCGTTTGAAGGTCTAGAACTTTTTTTGTGAATATTGTTGCTAATTTCGTTCAAACCTCGCAACATCCCATTCATTCGCTGCAAACGGAGCATTCGTAACAGGAACATAAAAAGAAGGCGGATTCAACGGCGGTAAATCGCCTGGACTCGAAACTGATTGTGAGGGAATAAGCAGATTGACGTTCATCGGCGGCTGCTGAATTTCTTTTATCGGAAGCCACGATTCCGAACGACCATGCTGATCCAAAGGAGATGAAAAGCGTCCTCGTTTCGATTCTAACAAATCGGTTGAATAGCCAGTTGTTGGACGTTTCGTAGTATTCACATCACACGTTTGATAGCTTGGTGTGGAAAGATCGAGAGGTGGTGGTGGCGGTGGAATTAAATCGGTTTCATCGTCATTATCTGACGACAAATCCATATTCTCTGTTTCATCTAAACCGGACATTCAATTACTCTTTATCTGAATGCTCATACCTTTTACGGGTGAGGATGGAGGTGGCGTTTCACATGACACATCGAGAGTTTGTTCCGAACTCGTAACCGAAGTATTCAACTCGTTTATCGCTAATTTTGTCTTCGATCGAACGATTGCCGCTGCTTCACGCTTATTGCTCTCACTAAGATTTGGATTCAAAACTAAGTAGGCATCCGTTAACAGCTGTGCATTTCCTATAAAAGTAAGAGTTACAGAGATCGTAGAACAAAACATCCTACCGGATTGTTTCAATTTGAGAAGTTGAACTCGCAGTTTACAAAAACTATTTGGCATCTTCGACGAATCGTTGATCATCTGTTGGATCATCTGGTCTTCCAACGTTGCCTCGTCGTTTCTTTCAGAATCCCGTGTCGCAGCTGAACCGCACAAACCGTTCGTGTTGTTTGTATGTTTCTTCTCCTAAATTGCTTGAATTCATGGTCCAAAACACCAAACTTACTCGCGCTCTTTCTTCTTTGTTTTTTGCCAATTTTTCCAAAGCAATTGTTTTTTTTCGTTCATTCTAAAGAGCTTGAAATCAGTTAAACGATACGAAACATTTCATTACTTCTTTACAGATATTGCAATTTGCATCGTACAAATGAGATCCGTGCTTCGATGTCGTATTCTCGCTATTGCCCAAAATGTCGTCAATCGCTGACTGAAATCGTGTTTGGTATTCACGTTGTACATTCGATTGCCACTCACATGTCCGACTTCCGTCGTTTTTGTTTCAGAGACTCCGGTAGTTGTTGGTTTTGTCTGTGGTTTGGCGAGAAGTCGCTTGAAAGGAAATCCAGTCATTGCCGATTTGATTTTTGGTGCCGATGGAGCTGCTTGTTTTGTTTCAGCCTTTGGAACTTCGACTAGAAAACAGAAGAAGTAAACTCAAATCCAAGATAAATGCTTACGTAAAACTTCTATATCACTCGTATTTTCTTCCGTTACTTCGAGTTCACCGAGTTTTTGAAGTTCGGCATCAAGTAGTTTGCTTGAAAGTTTGGTCAGAGAAGAAATAGAAACCTTTCCGTTCAACAACTTTTCCAATGAATTTTTGCCGGAGATCATAAGAAACTTCGTGAAGGTTTTGAACCAAGTTCGATAATGAAGATTCTTAACGTCGTTTTTGACGGCTGCACATAAATCCAATTCAATCTCGTAGCACAGTTCTTTGACGCGTTTCTCCGTGACATTAATGTCGTGGAATCCGCATCTATAAAACAAAAATGCGAATAAAAATAGAATCCAAGGATTGTACCGTTTACTCAACTCCTTCATCAAATTGTCGCGAACGGCTGGTCGAACATTACTTGATACATCGCTACCAGTACTTTTGTCTTCTAAAGAAAATTGTAAAACACAGAGACGGGAAACAACCCACGTGGTTCTTCTATTCTAACACACGGTTCGTAATTCGGTTTACGCAGAAGAAAGGCCTCCAATGTCTCAATGTTCGTCAAATTTGGGTACAATCGACCACGTCTGTCCGTCAAAAACAGTTGATCTCGAGGTTTTAAGGTCTAAAATAACATTGGAAAGAGTTTAGAATTACACAAACCTTTGTAATCTGCTTAACTTTCTTATTTATGCATTCAACCGAACAATAGAATGTTTCCTTTTCGACCATAAAAGTTCGTTGATCCATCGGTTGAAGACAAACTTTACATGATTGAGTGATCAGTTTGACTCGTTTTGCTTTAAATATTAGTTGTCTTGAAGTCGAGGGTTTGTCGATATCGACGGATTTTTCTGTTGGAGCTTTGCGTTCGTTCACCGCTAAAAGACAGATATAACTTTCCAAGTAATAAAACCACTTACACGATCCAGAGGCCGATCGCGGTTTCTCGACCTGGGCTCGATGTGATTTGCTCGACTTGATTTTTTTGCTTTTCGATTCACTACTTTTCTCCTTAATCGAACTCAACGAAACGGATGTTAAAGGGATGTAATTAAAGGAATGAAAGCCCAGAGAAGCAGCAAGATCGAAGTCATCTTTTAACACCTAAATTCGAATTGAAATTCAACTACGAACACAATCACGAACCTCAAGCGTTGTATTTCCCACTTGATATGTGAGTTTTTCCGGTTGATCCATCACATTTGTACATGAATTTAAGCGTTAAGTAAACTGGTTAGACAAAGTAGCCGCCGTTTTCTTCTGTTGTAACGAACTGGGAGCACCGATTGCCAACTATCGATCTGCACATGGGCGAGCAGGGTGTCTGCATTGTTCATGCTTTGTTTAATGACTGCGGTCACTACTCACAGCAACAACTTTTTCACACACTGTATTACTCATTCGATTTCTTCTAACAAACTCACAAGTTTGTTTTGATTTCAAATTGAAAACTTTCTTCGTTGAATCGCTTTCAGCTCTTTTGGAGTCTGTAGGTATCGACAATACGCGTGAATTAAAACGATTGTCGTTTCTAAATAGCCAACTAGATGACTATCATAAACTTTGGTTTACACTTCTGTCGCAGTTTTCGATCTTCAACTCGTTTGCTTTGCGTTAAGCTCCGCGTTAACAGTTTGTCTTACAAATAAAAAGCCAGTTGATTTGGAAATCTTCGCAGTGTGGGCGTTTAGTCTTTTCGGATCCTTCGGCCAGTGATTCATTCGACAAGAAAGCCTCCGCTCAGATGCTGAAAATCGAACGGCTGTTTGGCCACAATTCGTCTTTTTCATCTTTTCCTTTGTCTAATCGATCTTTTCTGAACCGATGTTTTCCGGAAGTTTTCTCACAAAATCGTGGTTTCATAAAAATCTCCTTTATTGACCTTAAATCGCAATCTACTTCAGATGTCTACTCAACAATTGGAATCGTTGGTGAAACGAATTGAGGATGCGACCATTCGATTGGAGACGATCTGCAATCAGAAGCCCGCATTACCTCCGAAACCGACAAATACGTCCGGAAGTAACAGTAAGTTACAATTTAACTTTAGAAAGCAAATTTGGTTTTCAGTTTCTGTTACATCTTCTGGACAAACACCTCAGTCGGTGAAACTCTACGACGAACAAGTGGAAGAGCCACTACGAGCGTTTCTAACCATCTGTAAAAGTATTGGTGGAGATGTTTCGATTATGGTCGGTTGCTCTGTACATCAGTTTTCATTTGAAATTTTAGGGAGAAAAAGTGAAGGTTGTATTCGAATTGTTGCGAAATCATATCTGGTTTGCTGCTGGACAAAAAGCCCCAACTGAAGATGTTTTGAATAAGAAATTAGAGCCGATGATAAAATTGATGCAAGAGATTGGAGAATTGAAGGAGTCGAGACGCAACACTCCCTTCTTCAATCATCTCTCTGCTATCGCTGAGGGAATCCCGGCTATTTCGTGGATTAACATCGTTAGTTTTTGTAACCATTTTTCTTCGTTTTTCGACATCGAACTGATTCATTTCGAGTGTATTTAGACTCCTACACCAGCACCGTTCATTAAAGAAATGCTCGATGCGTCAATGTTTTTCGTGAATCGTGTGCGAACTGAGCACAAAAACGATCAAACGCATACCGATTGGACGAAAGGATGGTGTGAGGTTATGAACTCATTGCAGAAGTATGTTCGTCAAGTACACACCACTGGTTTAGTTTGGAATTCGAATCCAGTAAATCAACTTTGTTCTATCAAATAACATAATGAGTTTAGGGCACTGCACCCCCAGCAAACAGTGCAATTTCAGGAGGAATTACAGCTCCAACTGATAGGTTCGAAGGCGTCCGTTTATTATCTATTGTAAGTATTTTTAGTGCAAAGCGTGCCGGTGGTAACGTTCCATTGCCGCCACCCCCTCCGCCTGCAGGTATTTTGAAAAGATTGCGTCTTGTTGAATGTACAATTTATAGATTTCTTCAAAGATACGAAACCGAAAGTTCAATCTAATGAGGATGCTGAGGCAAGTGCCAAGCAAGCACTAATGGCTGACATCAACAAAGGACTGGAAATAACATCACGACTCAAAAAAGTCACTGCTGATATGCAAACTCACAAAAACCCATCACTTCGTGGCCAAGTAGGTTTTTGTTAATAGAGTTTCCAGTTAAAGTTCTTGTTCCAGAGCACGGTCCCATCTCATGCAGGCAGCGGTGCCAAAACGACGGTTGCTGGTGCTAATGCAACAAAACCGGTAGTTGAAAAGCCACCAAAAACCGAACTTCAAGATGGAAAAACATGGATCGTGGTATTTGAAGAGAAAGTTTGTTCTCGACTAATCGTTGAGTTTAGGAGTATCACAAAGGAAATCGCGAAATTCTCATCCAAGTCGCAGACATGAAACAGAGTGTTTACGTTTTCCGTTGTGAAAATTCGATCATTCAAGTGAAAGGAAAAGTCAATTCGATTACATTGGATGGTTGCAAAAAGACGGGCATTGTTGTTGATAGTCTTCTATCGCAAGTCGAAGTTATCAATAGCCAGAGCATCAAAGTCGAGACGAAAGGAGCGATGCCAACAATTTCGATTCAAAAAACTGATGGTTGTCAGGTATTCTTGAGCAAAGAATGTTTGGATGCTGAGATTGTTACGAGCAAATCCTCCGAAATGAACATCTGCATTCCGAAGGATGATGGAGACTATGTAAGCTCAATTTGTTCTACAATTTACAGTTTATACTTTCCAGATTGAAATCGCTGTTCCCGAACAGTTCAAAACGGTTTTCAATCCGTCAACCAACAAGTTGGATACCACCGTTTCGGATATCGTATAAGCAAACTGGTCTGCGAGCACATTAATTGTATTTGATCTTAATTACAACATAACCGTTTATTTACCGTCCATTAATCTGCATTACATTTGCCTTTAAGTAACAGCTCAAGTTCAGAATTTCATTGCTGACTCGGAACCAGCACGAGATTTTGAGGCTTGCGATCTTTCTATTGTTGAAATATTGAGTTTTCGAAAGTTAGTGGAGTTTCATTCGGTTCTAAATTGATTCTCGATTATGCTCAATCAAACTTTCAATTGGTGATAATAAACGCTGTAAAATGACGAGTAGATTGATCGTTGAGTTCTGCGTTTATTTCTGTTCCGAACTCAGGGGGACAATTCTGTGAACTTTTTTGGTTTGTTCGCACGTTAATTGACATGTTCTCGGGTTTCGAAACATTCAGCCGCGTACTTAGAAGTGTACTTGTGCGTAAGCAGTTTGGATTAAACTGTGCACCAATTCTCAAATTAAAGTACAAATAGCAGAGATTTGTGGGCAGTCATTAGACGTCAGAAATTGCGAATAGTACCGTATGACTTGGAAGCAACAAGCATCTTTGTAATCTGCGGTAATTCGTCTTGAGGACTTCTGCCGATGCAAAGAAGAATGCGAAGCTTTTGTTGGTAAATTGCGTGCAATCTTTCGATCATCTTTATCCCTGGGATTAATCGTTTCCGTTCACTTGGACGAATTTTTGTTTTTATTTTTGGATTAGAATTAACCTCTTTAAGGGTTTGGGACAACTTTCCGAGAGATTTCATTTGACCGTTGGTCCGAATTCACAGACGACGTACAAGTCGAGGATTAACGCACATGTTAATGGCCACGATATCGAGCAGCAAAACGATCTAATTACGCAAATAGTCGCCGAAACGCGGCACGAAAATTGGCTTTGATCTGCTAAAGTAGAAGACCAAATTCTTGCACTCCAACGGCCATTTCCCGGTTGGCAGACGTGCAGAAGTCGAAGGAAACTTGGCGCTTTAGGCGAGCAGGTGAAATTGAGTTGTGTTTTAAATTTGTTTTCGTTTTTGCAGGATGTCCGACTGACAGTTCAAATGAACACAGAACCAGAACTCTGCATTCCTTTCGATTATGAACTTCTGTCCGTAAACTCGAGATGGGGTCCCGTCGCCAGCTTTTGAGTGTTTTTTCTGTTGACGTCCGTGGAGTTTAGTGAGCGAAAAAAGGACGCTGTGAAGAAGAAACTCGGGAGTTTAAAAAACGTCGAAACGCTGAGATGGGCGGCACCGTTTTTTGCAATGTTGTTTCGTATTTCTGTTCACCAGTGAACGGCCAAATTTTTTGCGGTCTTTTAGCCGTTCGACAAGCGCAGAAGCTTAGCGATGAACACAATTGAAGCGAACGTCGATGAACAAAAACCGCAGTCGACGTGCGGACTTGTCAAACTGCTCTTCTTTGCCACGAAACATCGTCCAAAATAGTCGGGACTGTGCAACGGCCCAAAGAACACGAAGGGCATTTCGATGTTCCGCCCACATGGTCCGTTGACTGAAATGTCGTTCTATGTTGTCAATTTTTGCTTCATCGACTGGAATTGAGCGCGAGTTTTCACTTTACAGTAGACCGTTGATTTGAATGACGTATTCAATAAACCTCTTTAAACTAGAAAATGTTAGCACTTTGAGGCCTATGAGCAGCCCTAAGCGGTTCAATTCGAAGCATTTTTGATGAAGCGATTAACGACTGGCGGTTTAGTTTTTCGGCGAAAATCGTCTTCTTATTGAAATTCATGAGCGTTTGGACTTCGATGTACAAAAAAGATGCACAACTAGAGAGCCGGTTCTTTTGAATTTAATTTCGCTTCTAAATTTGGACTTTTACTTGTTGAAGAGTTTGAAGAACGTTAATGAGTGAAAGAACGGTCGGCGTCTGTTGCACGGCATCAGCTTGCAGTGAAGAAAATATTTTTTCTTGGATTTGCACGAAGGTACTTTCACTGCGAGTGTAAAATAAAAGAGCTTGTTGCACGAAAGGGCAAATCCAGGGATTTCGTAGTCGCACTTTTAAGTATCAAATGGATTCGTGAGTAGTTGCAGGTCATGTGACATCACACAACTCCTACTGTATTGCATTCAAAACATGTTACATCCAATTTTGCTTCCAATGAACTCTACGGGTTTTGAGTGATAAGTGTTAATTAAAGAGACAACGGCCATACGGTTACAAACCACATTGTTAATGAGCGTCGAGGGTCCGGGTTATGGACTGCGAAAATCATAAACTACGAGGCGTCTAGCCGAGGGTTTGGAACAGAAGCGAACACTTTTTTACTTCCTTTTACATACGTTGACTTTAAAACTGCGGTTTGAAGTTTCGTTTCTTTTTTTTCACACAACTCGTTGCGGTTTCGAAGACTACAGATGGTGCACTTTAACGTTTAGATGTTAATCTGTGGTCTCATACAAAAAATTGAGGAGGTTAGATAGTTTGCTTTAAAATTTCATCCATTATTTATAAACATATCCGGTCTACTCCTACAGTTGCACTCAAATAGGTGTGCAGTATGGAATATGATATGAAAACCTAGATGTTGACCCATAAATTATAGGCCGAATTAAAGTTTAATTGAAGCGAAGAATTTAAAAAAGGTAACTGGTTGGTCTAGAAGTTTGATTATCAGTCTGAAACGACCCACAGTTTACCGTATTTCGATTTAAAGTTCAGAGTATATAGTGATTCCATGCGAGAATACAATCACATTCTTTCATAGAATGCATCTTTTTAGTTGTACTCTTCTCGGCCGTAAATGGCATCGACGTTAACAAATGTATTTGGTTGAGGCACAGGATTTTGGTTTTAATCAGACAGCCTATGATATGAATTTGACAAAAGATATTAGAAAAAAAGTACAAGGACTAGTGCGAATCCTCTTACATACATTTGTGCTTTCGCTCTGCAGAATTTTCGTCCGCATCGACACTCACTTGTCTGTCTCCTAATTGCATACTCCTGTTTCATTTTTGTTGTTTTTTGCGGTTTCCGTTTTTCATTCTTCACGTGTCGTATTGACTACTGTAATCCCACATTGTCGTGGGTTGCTTTGCGCTTTTTACTCGGTCGATTGCTGGGCAATTGCTTTTGGCAGGAAGATTAAAGAGATCGGATTTGGACGAATGTTCGTTTCCACTGTGCTACTTTCGCGAAGCCTCCATACGGTAAACACACTTATTTTGAGAACGTTTGTTGAAAAGGATGTTCGGATTTGATTTCGACGAATCTTCGCGGAACGATTGATCACGTCCGCTCGCTCGCGTCATCGTTTCGGCATCCATATCCTGCAGTTTCTCTCGTTATTCCATGGATAGATAGAGAGAGCAGTTGGTCTCGAAGTGCAACCGAATAGGTGGAAACCGAGAGGTGGTGCTGTTCAGACTTCCGGCGTAATCAGTCGTCGAAAAGCAGAAATTTTCAAACGGCGATGTCTGAGAAAAACGCGTACGCAATTTTTTTGTTACTTTGTCGACAAGGCGAAAAGAAATTCGGTTTTAAGCGTCGAAGATAAGACAATCTCATGAAACCTTACTGTCTATCAGTCACAGCGATTTGGTCGATGAAAAATGCTCGTCGCAAGAACCATCGTCTCATGATTTGCCACGTGATACGCATTTTTTTGGCTGCTACACTGAAAAGGGTTAGCGAAATGGAGAACCACTGCGTTTTGATCGCAATCGTCTCAACGGCAATTCAGCGACCAAAAATAGTTGATAATAGAGAGGTCGCTTTCTGGTTTTTACCGTATTTCTGAGCAATTACTTACACTCACTATGTAGCTGTTGAAGCACAAGAGCGAAGACCGCAACTTGGAGACAGGTCTTGGTATTAGGATTAGTATCCATGGAGTAGAAGTATCGTTTAAAAAGACGAGGTTAGTTCGTATGAAGGTCTCGATTTCTAATCTCGTCTTCGAAATGCGTCGATGATCACGATCTTTGATCGAGATTTCAAAAATCTTTTTATGGCGCGTGACTATTTCAAAGTTCATGGCGTGATCTTCGGGCACCTTATCGTTCACTTTCACTTCTGCAACTTTTTTGACTGAACATGCGGAGGTCTGGACGCGTTTTGTTTCAATTGGCGGTCGCGTGCAACAGAATTCTCCCGTTCGGCCGTCTGTTCGCAAAATATTCTCGCCGTTCACATTGATCGCAAAAAGCGACACGAACGTGATGCTCGGAAGGCGGCGGGTCCCCGGTTGTTGTCGCTCTGTTTATCTGCCGTCTCCGCGTTGTCACCTTTTGTCTTTGCTTTTTGATGCACTTCGTGATTTTCGGTCCGTTCTCTCTTGTAGTTCCCCTCGCAACAATGGGCGGCGTTTTTGCAGGTTGGGTTTCAACGTTTAATTGATGTCGACGGTGATGTCTTAAAGTACGTGCGATTACAAGACGTTTGTACAAATCGATTTTGCATCTCTCACCCCCCAATACCGTTCATTGCGCCTCGTGGTCAACGACCCAAATTCTCTCTGCTAAACAAAAACAGTCGCCGGATGTCGTCGCTCTCGATCGAGCGCGGCATTCGAATACACGACAAACGTCCACCACGCGCAATCGTTCGAAATTGGGCGGAGCGACGCATTTTGGCGAGAGCACGAGAGAGAGAAACAGCATTCTGATGCACGTAACGTTATTTATTTTTTGGGAGAACAACACTTGCTTGTCGCCCGCCTCGTTTTTTGTTGTCTTTTCTGGTGTTTAGGGGAGAGGGCAAAAGTGGAAAAAACGCGAAGGGAAATTCGCGTCAGTCAGTTGAATTTACTTTTCGGTTGGCATAAAAAACCGACCGTTTGCTTCACACCGTTCGTTCCTTTTTGGCATTCATTTTAACGTTCGCTTTTCTTTGTTCGCTCTCAATTCGAACTTACCGTACGTTCGTTCACATGATTTGCGGGAATCAAGCGGTTCACCGCACACACACCGAGTGTCCGTCTGCTTAACACCGATTTCCCCAATTGCACTCGTTTATGACATCAATGTCGCTTTTGGAACAATCCGAACGAAGGCGACAGACAACGTGTTAATTTCCGCGCTTGTTGCGAGACAAAAAGACGTGATATGTAAAATTGAAAAGAAACAAAAACCAAACGTTGTTGAAAAGAGTGCGGCGTGTCTTTTTTCTATTCAACAGGCTCGTTTCCGTTCTTCCGGTTTACGTGGCTGCGTTTCATTGTAACGATCTTGGAATTTCACGTCCGCACTTCTCTCGGACATTCGCAACATGTGAGCGCGAGATCACGCTGCTCACCTGCTCAATTCACGTTTCGAATGGCCACTAGTCTCTTGATCACAAACAAAAACACAATCGCCGCCAAACTTGCGCTGAAAATCAACGCATTGGAGGAACAATACCCGAAAACAAAAGCACTCACCATCGTCCAATTGCCGGAACGATTCCGCGCTTTTTGTTCTTTTTCGTGTCAAATACAACGACTGTCAATGCGTTTTCGAAAATTATCGTTTCCCATTATTCTCCAAAGCAAACGGTTTAATTCACTCATTTCGGCGGTCATTCTCCTCGGACGGTCAACCAGGAGCGCACGTTATCAACGTTTTCCGAAACTTCGAAACGTTGCGGAATTAGGGAGACGCAAAATCAGAAAACAACCTCCACAGGTCTTTTTACCAACTTCGTGCTTTTTGCGATTTCATCATCCCGTTGGCGATTTTGTGCGCGAACTCAATTACGTGACTCTCGTGTCAGTTCGCGTATTTCGAAACTCCAATTCAAACGTGCTGTGAATTTCATTGGCGATTTTGATGTTTCAAATTCAGAAGTTGTCTTCGAACACTGCCGTATCCATCTCGACGGCCGTTAACTCGAAACACCCAGTCATCAAACTGTTAACAACGACTTCAATCGCTTTGTGGAATGGAATCAATCAACGGCTCACCAACTGATGGCCCCTACGCTCTCGGTTTGGTCGATGTGTTGCGATCATCGCCTTCGAACGTCAGTCCAACGATCTCACCACCGCGTTCGGTCGGAACACCCGGAACCATGGAAGCAAATGGCGAGGAAAACACCGCTCTCGTATCTCAACTCACGATCGTCAATCCGCCAAACGAACACGAAGAACGACCGTCGTTGAGTTACAAGGTAATTTTTTGGTGCGCTTTAAATGGTATCTCGTTTTTAGGATTTGATTATTGAAGCAATTGAAAGTAGTCCCGAAAAACGACTAAAACTCTCCGAGATCTACCAAGTCATTCGTTATTTGCATCCCTATTATCGAAAACGTGCCGACCAATGGGGTTGGCAGAATTCGATTCGACACAATCTTTCTCTTCACGATTGTTTTGTGAAACTGCCGTTAAAACAAACATCGGCAAGTGGTGTCGTAGGTTTGTTTGATCGTGCTTAACAAACAAATTAGCGGTTTTATATGCAGGTCATTTTTGGACCGTTGCGCGTGATGGCGAAGACAAGAGTGGATCTTCCAGAAGAAGAAGTCGAAATGGCGCCCGACTACAAAGATGTGCTAGTGGAAAAGTGGCTTCGGTTAATGCCAAGATCAAAGGAAAAGGAAGACAGAGTGTTTCGTCGGATTCCGGTGTAATGAGCTTAAGTGATGAAAGTCAATCCAATTCACCGAACATTTCACTTTTGGTCGATGGCGGTTTGTTATGTCGAAAAGAAACAATGACGTTGAACAACGTGAGCTCCGCTCCTCAACTTCATCGGCCTGTTCCATCGTACGCAATGGAACTGCAAAAATCGGCACTTCAAACGTCCGGAACATCAACGAACTTCTTAACTGCAATGGCTTTGGCTAACAATCAAGCGGCTGTCAACTCGACATTAACATCGAACAACGTAGTTGATCCGAACACTCTTCTCGCGTCATTTCCTGAACTTTTGAATGGTACTCAGTCGTTGAATGCTCAACTTTTGTCACGTTTGGCTCAAATGCAAGAGGAAACGCCGACAGCAGCATCATCAGTTGGAGTTCTCGACACAACGTCTGGCGATCAAATACAACGACTAAGACTATTGAATGTCTACCTTTATCAACAACAACTTCTTCAACAACTGGTTACGGGAATCGGCAATTCACCGCAACAACAACAAGTTCAATCTCTTGGCGCCGTACTGCTCAACCAATTGGCCGCAAGAACGTCGACAAATGTGCATCTTCCGGCTCCACCTGTTACATCAACTATCACTCAACAACCTACCGTCGAATCTCCAACTAACACTGCAGTAAACGACTTTCAACAACAATTACTCAACTTTATTGGTCACCAATTAAATGATGGACTTCTCGGTTCAGATTCTTCATCCTCTAATGACTCAATGCCTCCCGCTTCAGAAGCATCAAATAAAGACAATTTGGTTGTCATTTAGTTAGACTTTTGTTATTTCCTAAATTTTGGTATTCACCTCCGTGTTTCTTTCCGAGACGTTCATTTCGATCTCCGTTTCCTTATTTTCTTTCCATTAATTCGTTTCCCCCCGACATCCAAACTTTCTTTTGAATATGAAGAGAACGGGGAAACTGTTTCCTAATTATTCAGGTTTCTTTCATTTTACGTTGATTGTTCGCAGCGTACTTATTGTTCGACAATCTCGTTCCCGCAATACTACACCGCCACTCTCTCACGTCATGAACTCGGTCCTTTTTGATTCTAACAAATCACTAGTCTAACTTCCTATTTCTTATTCAGTCACCTGTTTCAGTCAAATCCTACGAGTTTCGATCTTTCGTAATCATTGTACTCGACCGGTGTTTACAGTAATCGACGCGTTCATCAAACTTCGGTTATCTTCTGTTTCTTATTTTCTTCGTGCTAACAATTACATGTTATTGTTGCGATGTGAAGGCTCCACCTGGACGTACGTGTAGAATAAACAATTCTAATATTATCGATAAACGAGAAAATTCGACATTTCGAGATCAAGTCACCAGTAATATTTGGCAAAAAAATCGTTGAGTTCCAATTCCTTCAGCTTCCATCGAGCTAATTTAATGAATTCCATCTCCTGTTCTTCTTCATTCTTCTCATTGTCTATTTCCTGAAAGCATATTGACGACTGTGTTATTAGAAGTGCCAACCTCTTCAGCATTCTCTGGTGGTTCATTTGATGTCGAATCAGATTGTTCGTTTTGTTCTTCGTTGCTTGAAAGATCGAAGTCACTGCTCAAATACAATTCGTCGGTCTCGCCATTTTCGGACACAGTTGTGCTGTAATGTTTGGTCCTCAGATTAAATACAAAAAATAAACAAACGTTGACTTCTGCATGAAACAAATCTCAACAAATGTGAAACAAAAGTACAAAACTTCAATTCCTTCACCAATTGTCGCCGCCAATTGAAACAGAAGACTTTTGAAAGACTCGCTCAAGTAAATTTGTTCATCTCGAAATCGGAACTTGAAGAATTGAAAAGCAAAAAGTGGTCGTTTATCCCGCCATGGAGATTTTCGATTGCGCACAGGCAAACTCTAAACAGTCGAGTTGACAAATTCACTGGACTTGATGTTTACCTTGTATCTTCGAAAACAAGGAAACATCTTCTGCCACAATCTGCTTAATTCATCGTCATTCTGAAACAAATGATTGTATGAACAGAAAGAAAAACAAACTTCATTTTTGACATCATTCGGCAAATTTTCATACTCAACGTGATCTCTCTGAAATCAAGTCTTGCATTACGAAGGAATATTGTCGATGATTACGTTGAAATCGTGATTTAGAATCTTCAATCTTCTAGCGTCGATTTTGGGATCTTTGTCGTCCACTTTCTGACCCAACTCGCCGTGGGCCCGAATTGGTGCTAAAGCAAATGAAATCAAAGCTCACTTCGTCGGCTTACCGTATTTGGCCAAATCAGACTGAAAGAAGTTTTTTGACATGGTTGTACGATTGAATGCAAAACATTGATAGAACGCCTTCTTCTTCGGTTGTGTATGTGAATGAGGCGGAATAACAGTTCGCACATCGACTGGACAATAGTAAGTACCGTAGTGATATAAACTTTGTGTATTAAGACGATCAAAGAAGAAGTCCAAATTGAAACTGAAGTTGTAATCGTTGATGGAACACTACGTCAAACAAACTTTGAATTAAGAAGATGATTTGCCGAATTTCCTTTACGTAGTAAGTTTCTCATCGTCAATTGTTGAAGCCAAGCAGTGAAGTCAAATTCTCGGTTTTCTTTGTTTTTTTCCTTAATTTGAAAGTCCTAATACTTTTAGTCACTACTTACTGCCAATTCGAATTCTGTTTTGTCGTCCAAAATGAACATGAGTTTGAGAGCGAGCAAAATGACTGCCATTGCTTTGGTTTCAGGTGGCATACAGACACTGGAACATTGAATTGCAATTGATTACTGAATGACAGCTTACAGTTGATTAAAACGATCTGCTTCTGTTTTGCGTTCAATTGCTCCGAACGGTGCTTTCATGTAGGAGTTCGGATATCTACTCGCGAAGCATTTAGGCATTCCGAGAATTGCTCTACGCAAATCTTCATTTCTTTTGGCTGTTCGCATGTTGCTCAACGATTGTGAAGTAAATTCAGCTGTTGGTGCGGGCAGAAAATGCATGACGATTTGAATTCGAGACCAAATTGCTGGTGGGAGGTTAAGATCAAAAATGAAACGGCGAAACATCTAAACCGAAAGATTGATTTTGGCTCGATTATCTCTTCATACCGTCTCCATACTTGGTATTGTAACTGACATGGGTATTTTGATGGACTGAACAAGAAATGAAAGTGACCAGTACAATTTGGACAGAATTTCAATCTGCAACCAAAAGTTTTAATCGTTAACTGCGGACATCAATTCACTCCGTAATCATATTTCCAACTACGCAACGACAAACTATGAGTTGTCGGGACTTGCTTGGGATCACGCGCAAAATTCAGATCGAGAAGATACTGACGTGTGATTCCGAAACGATCTTCACGATTCCATCTGAAATTGTACAAGTCCGTTGAATCGAATATATGCACAAACCGATGTAGTTCGGTAAGTAAAATCCAACGAACTCCAACGCAATGACAAGCAAGATAAATGATGTTGAGCAACAAATCCAAATGCAAATAAACGCGAGCAGCCTGGAAATGACTATTTGTTTGATTCTACTTCTTTTGTGCTCACCACTTTTACTGCATTGATTGATAGAGTGGTCTCGAACTCTTGAAATGGTTCAACTTCGTACTCTTGCTCGTCTTCGTTAACTTCCAATTCCGAAGGATCCATTGCGCTGAGTTCCCACTGTGACATGTTCTGTAATTGTGACTTCCTCTTTTCTTTTTCTTTTCGTTTTTTGGTTGCTTGTTGAATGTCTTTACGCAATTGACTGCAACCGAAGGCTTAAAAACAGGATGTTGCTATAAACTCACACTTGTGTTTTTGCCATAATAACTTTGCACTGATCGTGCAAAGTTGCGATTTCGTAATCAGTGAAAGCGACTCCCGTAGCACAGAGATATGATTGAAATATGTTATTCGCATAATCCTAAAGTGCACACGTATTCTTTAGTTGAGTCAAACATACGACAACGCTTTCTGGTACTTTAAAATCTGTATGCAATTTGTACGAGATACGAGTCAAAATATACGTTGCAGTCGCCAAACGTCGACCCACTTGGCTCAAATATTTCGGGTAATCAACATCCGCTCGGATCTCATGTTCGGGAATTGCGACGTGTGTGCTTTTCTAGAAAAACTAAGCCACTCAATAAGTCCTGTGTATCAATACCCGTGTTGTTTTTTTGTCTTCGTGTTTCTCTTCATCGAGTTTCTGTCTTGGTTGTCTGATTCGAAGTTGTCCGATGGTATTTTCTGTGTCCACTTCTCGCATTCCCTACAAGAACAATCAGACCGGAAGTTCGTGTTATGCTTACCACGTTCTGAGTACCACAATCATTGCAGTAATAAAGACCATCCACCTCGTGCAAATTCTGTGAGCGGCAAATAGTACACGTAGACATTCCGAAATCTACAAACTCCTCTTATTCCTCCTATTCAGTTTAACTGTTAAATAAACAAATTGAGATAAACGAATCTTATCTTCCCACGCAATTTCCAGAAGTCTATCTGATATAATTTTATTGAGCGACTGTAATTAAACGGAACATTGTCAAGAATCAAATCGAAAACTTTGAATTCGATCGTTGGAAGCAATGAGAGTTGCATAGAGAACGTCTGGAATGTTTTACGGTCATTTCGTAAAAGTCATGGAATAGCCAACAATAAAAAAGCAAAGCCAGTAATTCAGAATTTGAATAAATCGATTGATATGTACACTACGGGCAGTAAAATGTAATACCGTCGAAAATGCAAAGAACCTAAGAAGTTCAATCCATTCATTGAGTGAATGTGGTTCGCATTTTCCCCAACTTAAAAACTTGCTCAATACCCTGCAATTGCAACATAAGAATACCGGACACGAAAAAACTAACCTCTTTGAAAACATTGAAATTGAAATCGATGAGTCCCTGCTTCTCGTAATTCTCCTCTTTGATCACACAAACCAACGCCAAAAAGACGTTGATTTGTCGCATGAAGATCACTTGTTTTGTTCGTAACATCACAACCGCCGACGCCTTCGGATCGAAGCCCACGGTTTGTCGTCGATCTCTTTAGTGATGGAAAATACAGAACATAAAGATGTCCAGACATACCCGTAGATTGACGACAAATCGGTTGAAACATCCAACATATCACAACACAACTCGTAAGTAGCCATATCGACCGGTGCAGTATCAGTGGCGATGTAAATCTTACTGGCAACATCAAAAAGGAATGACTTTTCAACATTGGATCCCTAGAACACGCGTAACAAATGAGTAGACGATTTCACTCACCTGATTAAACATATCCAACAGAGATTCCAACGCCAAGAGCTTTTTGATCAATTTCTGAACCACTTTACTGAAGGCTTCGAAGATCGAATGGTCGTAGATCGAAGTCATGTGATAGTTTATCCTGATCATATCCATTTCTTGTTCAGCCAGCTCGTCCTGAACGGTTTGAAAAATCTTCCGGTGGGTCTCCATTTTTGCTTCTTCACATAAACCGTCGACTTTATGAACAAAAACCTAAAAAGTTAGTCAAATAAATGCGTCAAAATTGAAAAAACCTCAAATTTGATGTTTTTGTTGATTCCATAGGAGCGAATTATCGTTGGAATCATTTTCTTTAGAGCTTCATCATAGTCGGCCTGAAATGTTCCCACTTGTAATGTTAATGAAGAGTGAAATGACCTGTGCATCGATAACAAATAGTAGAGCACCACAGCGTGTGAAAATCGACTTTGTGTCGAAGCCGGCTTCAAACGGATCGACTTGTCCGGGAAATTCGATGGTCTCAAAATTAATAAACGAGTCAGTGATGGCTAAAACTCGAGTTTACGTGGAAATCTATCGAAAAGAAAATTTACATTCGTTCGTTACACGCGCTGTGCTTTCCACGAACAACGTTTCGTTCGGAGACATTTTCTGGAAAACCACTTTACGAATTGAAGTCTTTCCACTTCGTTTGAGGCCCATGATCACAATAGTCGGGCGATTTGCCGAGGAAACTTCCGTGTCGTCATCTTCGTCTTTGAGTCCGTACTCGAACTCCGATCCCTCGTAATCGCCGGTGTCCATAACTCCGGATTGAAATACGTAGCAGAAAAATTGATTACCAGATTCTCTTATCAGACCTACGTAAACAATTGAAACATTTCGTTCAATAACAGAAATCTTTCTAGCAAGTGACCGTTGGTGGACGGATTGTCAATCAACGATTTTCCATCGTGGTTCAGAGACACCTCTTTTCTTAGCGGCTCACAACGTCCTACAACAACCACATTCCAACAAGTTTATTCTTAAGTACAAAATCACATGATAGCAGATACTACGAAAAATGATCAAAAGTTGGAATGATGAGATTCAGTTAATTGCAATTGACTGTCTTTTTAAAGAATTCAAGAGAATCAGAAGCTTATGAAGGTAATGCGGTTTTGTGCGTCCTCAACAAAAATAGCTTCTCGTTTGCACTCTTCAAACACTTCCTCAGCAACGTCGACCGTGATGCCACGACTGGTGCAGGCTCTGATCAATTCGTCTCGCATACAAGAATGATTGTCTTTGCTCATCAAAAGATCACGCATGAGATCGAAGGCTTTGTCTTTTGGTGATTTATGTCTGAAATAATTTCGAATTCTGTTGTGCTAAGAAATACAATCCAACCGATGAGTTTTGTTGGTTGGATTCAACGACGATTTCGAAACGTCCATTAGACGAATGGCTTCGTCGAGATGCTCAGAGGTCACTTCATCACTTAAATTCACACGTGCCAATGCGGTAGCCAAACGAATCACACCCAAAAGAATACGTGGCGAAGTGTAAGTTGAATTGACATTCTCTTGCGATTCTTGCCGCATCTCAACGTACTTATCGATTAAACGATCCATCAGTTTGACGTCGACTTTCGGTTGCTTTTGCTTGCACAAAGTAATGTACTTTCTAAGAAGTCAATTAAACATACAATCAACTTATGTTAACATACCGAACAAGTTCCATCGGCAGCACTTCAACTTCCAATTTCGGGTGTGCACCCTCACGATGAACATAAGTAACGTGCTTTGACAAACGAGCATCTGTTTCCGGATCCGGAAAATCGCAAATCAAAAACAGAAGATCGAAACGTGAAATCAATGCAGCGGGCAATTGAATGTTTTCAGAAATCGACTTCTTCGGATTGTAACGACCATAAGCGGGATTAGCAGCGGCCACAATCGCAACACGTGCATTCAACGAAGTTAAGATTCCCGCTTTTGCAATTGAAATGGTTTGTTGTTCCATGACTTCGTGAATTGCAGTTCGATCCCCATCCATCATTTTATCGAATTCATCGATACAACAAATTCCACCATCGGCTAATACCAAAGCTCCACCTTCCAATGTCATTTCTCCAGTAAGCGGATCTTTTACAACGGCAGCTGTAAGACCAACTCCCGACGAACCACGACCGGTCGTGTACTGACTGCGAAGTGCCAATCGATCAACGTACGATAGCAGTTGAGATTTTGCGACACCTGGATCTCCAACCAAAAGCACGTTGATTGCTCCACGAATCTTCATTCCCGTTTCACTTGCATCTACACCACCGATCAAAGACAACAGCAACGCTTTTTTGATATCATCCATTCCGTACACTTCCGGTGCAATGCTTCGAGCCAGAATCTCGTAAATGTTGGGTTGTAAAACAATTTCCATTTCGTCCTCATCCAACTTAAGCTCGTCAAGATCCTCAGATTCGTTTCGATGATTCAAAACGTGCTGAAAATCAACTGATAAAACAACGTTCAATCATCTTATTAACATACGTGAGTTTCGATAAACACGTTGGTAATAAGTCCACCAGAAGCTTGCTTGAATCCCGTGTTTAATGATGGAGTCAAGACACCCGACAAAATTACGTTATCTCCCGGCTGTGCTTTTCGCGTGTTTTCACCTCGTAAGTAGATGTTTACAGCACGAGGAATTGAGCCCGTAGGAACTTGGTCGCTCTAAATTTAACAGTTTTACGAACATTAGGAATACACCAACCAATTCTTGAATTCGAATCTCTTGAAACTTTGGCAGTTTCGAAGCGCGAAGTTGCGGTTGCAAACGACCGTTTGCTCTCGATTCCACACACTCCTTACTTGGGCAGTTGACAGCCGGTTGAAAGACACGTCCGTTAATCGCCTGATAAGTTTCACTGCCACACGTATCACACGAGTAAGTAACCACACTCACAGACGGTTTGACGTCTGTTGCGCGAATCACAACTCCACGAAGCGAAACCAATCGTCCCACGTGCTCGGCCCGAATCTCACGAACACACAAGGGCTTCGAAAGAGAATCTTTGATGAAGTAAACTTCGCTGAAAACATAATGAATTTAAGTTTTGACCATTTAAATATACAATCTTCGCATCAGCTCCGGTGGATAATTTTTTCGTGGATCATTTGGAGTTCGTCCATCAGCTTGGTTTTCTTTCTCCTGTCGATCCATGTACAAACGTTGAAAGATGAAGGCGTCACGAGCATCCAAAACGGGAGGCTAAACGTTACAAAAACTGGTTGCAGTGAACTTGCTCTCAACTTACATCGTCGTCACCCAACAACTCACGTGCATATTCGTCGATCACTTCGGCAATAAGCTTTTGATAGCGAAGAGTGTTTTTGTCAATAACCTCGTGCAGTTCCTCGTCGAATTGGTGAATGTGGTCCATTTTAACGTAAATCGCTATTTGACGTCGTCGTGAAATCGCAGCAACTTGGTCGGAGTAAACATACTCCTTCACTCCCTGATCGTTTGTCACATAGAAAGAGCGAACAAAATTGGAAAGTCGTACTTTTGCATCGTCGTAATCCTTGATCGACATTCTTGCTGAAATCACTGTAAATACAAACGACAAAGACAGCTATCGCGATATAAAGGTTGAAACAGCAACTATAAGTAGACTTAAAGGTAATCTCTTTCACTGGGTTGGCTTGTGCTTTGCAAGCCAAATCGAAGGAGCATCGCAATGCACTTTTGGCGCGCTATTTTGAGTGTTTTTCTGCAGCTCATTTTGGCGGGTTCGCTTCGAGACTCCAAAAACAAATGACCAAAAAATTAGACAACAATCAGATTCTCTGGAAAATACACTTGAGATTGTTAGTAACTGAAAACAATAAAAAATTCAAACCACAGATGCCACTTGACGTTGATTAAACGCCTCAGCTAGTTAATCAGATCAGGTCTTCGTTCAAGAGTCTTCGAATTTTTGGAGTCTCTTTTTCGTGGCTCCAGGAATACATTTTAAAATCGAACATGCTACTTTGAGACAATCTCCTTTACATTTTGTTTTCATTTAACCACAGGATTAGTTTCTGTACGGTGAATTGGAACCAATCTTAGTGTCAGGAAAAGACTTGATTTCAACCAGGAAGTAATAATTGACGACTTTGTCGATCGATATCGTCACAAATGAGCCTTCTGATTCTCAATAGAAACAAATTTGCTTACAGTCCTTTTGGAGCTCAGACAAAGGTCAACATCACCGTCTATTTTGCAAGTTGTGTTCTGTTGCTTTGAAAACAACACATGACCCGCAACTGAAATTTATGCGCATTTTTGCGATGAATTGAACTTCTAGTTGACTGATGTAAACCTCGATTAGTGCTGATTAAAATGAATGAAAAAACCAACGGAAGTGTAGGTAAGACGGGCGGCACAATGAGCAGTGAAACGGGATCGACATCTCAGAATTGTAAGTGACTCATTGGTTTTTACTCGCGAATTTAATTTCAGTTCCCGAAATGACCGCAGAACAGGAGTTTTTCTTGTACGAGTTGGAGACCACAGATTCTGCTTCCGTCGGTTTAGTTCTAAGGTTTGATTTCGAATCCATTTTTTCTTCTATTCAAATTTTTAGAGCGATCTACGATTCCGGCGATGTCGACAAGTTCACTCGGGCCTTGGAACGGAGAATTGCCAATTACGACAAGAACATCTTGAAAGTTTGTACCTATCATTATCAGGGCTTCTTGGATTCGTTGAATGACCTGACAACTTTGGGAGGAAGATGTTCGGAGATTAAGGTTGATGATCCTTCTCTTGTTTATTACTCTCCAGAACTTTAGAGTATGGCGAAGGATGTTGACGACCAAATTCAACATGACGGTTCGGAGCTTCAAAGTATCAGTTCGGACATAGTGAAGTATCGCAAAATGCAGCGGAATGCGAGTGTTGCAATCGATCAAATTTCTATGTGTCTACCGGTTTTGGATAACTACGTTAAACTACAAGAGCTAATGAAACAGAAGAAGTGAGCTTGTGCATTTGATTAATCCAGTTGCTTCTTTAGATTTCTACAGGCATTAAAAGTATTAGAAGATCTCGAGCACAATTACTTCCCGCATATTCACAAGTATCGATTCACTCAAACACTCGCCAAAGGTGTGCTTCCAATACGAAAACAGATTCGCGACAGTTCGTATTCGGAACTAACTGATTTTCTGGAGAACTTGCAAAAGATTTCTGGAAACGTCGGAAGCGATGCATCGAAACACGTTCGTTTTGAAAGCGGAACTAAAGTTCGACTTGTGTTTTAGATCGCTGATCAATATACAAATTTCACTCCGTCCAGTAAAACAACCAAAACACCCAGAGATGGTCAGCAACGAAAACAAACAACTGAAATTCAGTTCGATGATCACGGTGCTATTGTTCGACAGGCATCTCAAACCTCAATGCCACCAAAGGCGAAGAACGACGACGAAGCTGAAGAAGAAGGCAGCGTTCAAGATCGAATCGACTTCGCACCAATTCATCGTTGCTGTCAAGTATTCAATGTTCTAGGCGAGAAAGACGCTTTCGAACGATACTATCGAGAACGTAAATGAACATCGTCAAAAAATATGAATTTCGATCGACTGATTTTAGAAAGACGTGAACAATGTTTGGTTATCTCACAAACACCATCGAAATTTGTACGTGGATGAACGCAAACTTAAAATCTCACTACATTATAGGCGGAGTCAATTCACATTTATGTCAAGTACTTGAACGATGTCATGGGTTTCTTCATTGTTGAGGATCGAATCATGCAAATTCAACCGACTCTTGTGACCGTTGCCCACAAAGATCAAGTGAGTAAATGTGATGGTCCGATTTACGTCTGAATTTCAGTTGTGGGAAATGGCACTACAAAAAGTTACGACTGCAATGAACTCACATTTTGTATGTTTTGTTTGTTCGGTTTTCATCGACAACGTTTAGGGAAATTGTTTGAACGTGGAGATGATGATGCGAATGAAAAAAGTAATTCTGTTGTTTATTTTGACTATGAAAAGCTACGGATACAGTATAACGCCGTTATACTCGTTACTGCAAAACTTCAGGTGTTTGGCGAGAGTCTTCGTAGATAATGGTGTGAATTCAGAGATCAGTACAATGAAATTTTGATGCGTGAATATTGTGCGCAGTTCGATGTGGCTCTTCAGAACGATAATTACACGCCTTTGGTTGTAAATAATGAGGAGGAGTATCGAGCAGTTCTCCAGGACTTTCCACACTACAAACGCAAACAAGAAACCGTGAGTCTTAAATCAAAGAAACGAATAGATTATTGCATACGTTTAAGGAGAACTTTCCTCGTAGTTTTCCGTTCTCTAATTTTGTTCCAAAAGTTTTTCGACAAGCAAAACAGTAAGATGGGATTCGGATTGTTCTTAACGATCTTTGTAGATATCTGAAAGGTTGTTTGGGTTTTATGGAGAATCTTCAGTTGTCTCAGAGTGAAATTGAAGACACCGTTCGACGTTACGCAAATGTTCTTTTGGCTCGATGGTCCGGATCGTTGAAGTCTTTTGTGATGGATAACAGCCGATCTTTAATTCAGGTAGTTGACGTGTTCGTTTACTTTGTATGAGAAGTTTTTCAGTTGGTTCAAATTACAATCAATGTTGGATACCTTGAAAAGAGTTGCGATTCGTTGGAACGCTACATTTCGAAAATTACCAGTCAAGGCGATGCAGTGGGTGGTGGTTCGAGTCATTTAGTCACTCTCAACGATCACGTGTTCCAAGATCTTCGTTCCGAAGTTGAGCAACTGATCGATGAAGCTCTTCGCAATAAAGTCAACGCTTTTCTGGAACTTGGTAGGTTGCCGTGGAATTTCAATTAATAACTTGAATTCTAGCCAACTACGATTGGGAATTGCCTGAATCAAGTGGAGTTGCAAGTGGTTATATAACCGATTTGTGCAGTTTTCTTCGTACTACCTTTCATTCGTTTACGAATTTGCCGCCGGTGTTGGCTCGACATGTTTGTATGCAAGTAAGTGGACCCAGAAATTGGTGACTCTATTTCTAGACATGTAAATATTTGGCTGATCGTTTGCACTCGCTACTTCTCTCGGCGGATTACAACACGATAAGTAAAGGAGCACTAGAACAATTTAGTTTGGACGAGATGCAATGCGAAGATTTTGCGGCAAAAGCTCCAGTAGGCGGATTTGATGAATCGACATTACCGATGACCTTCGCACATCTGCGACAATTGTTGGATTTGGTGATCAACGAGGATTGGACCACCTATCTCAGCAATCGTAATCAACCAAACTTTCCGTATAATCGTGTGAAAGCAATCGATGCAGCAATGCTATTGGAAAAGTAGACGGTTCTCCCCAGTTCTATTCAAACTTCTTTTTTTAGATTACTTGAATTTGAGAAGAAGTCCTCCGGTTTCTTTGGAATTGGCCGAACTCAAGATCGACGTCGTTTATACGAAGCGATTCTTCGACAATTACGCGCCGTAATGAACTAGATGACTTGTGTGCTTATAAACCAATTATTTATTATTAGCAATAAGTTACGCATTAGGCCCGTAAAACAACAAACTTAAAAACGATCGAACCATGAAACTGACTACGCTAAGAAAATCAAGAACCTTTTCTGCGAATGCTCGTTTCTTATAACTCGTTGTGATCGTCGGTCTTTTCGGTTGGTGGAATCGTCGAAGATCCTTGAAGTATGCTTTTGATTTCTTCGTCGTAAGATTTCCATTCGGGAATGATTCGAACAGCAGAGTCAAGTTTCGGTTCTTTTGTTAGTGGATTATTGCACTAAATTGAAACCTAATGGTAAAATGATTTTGATGAACATACCAAATCGATCGTTTTTGCTTTGGCTTTTGAATCGTCCGAACACCAAGTTTCGCACCACAACCATTCTTGCGGCAGGGATTTTATTCTCACCTAAAGCAATGCTCGACGAATAAAAATGAAGCAATCAAACAAACTTGATGGATCATGTTGTTGGGCAGATCTAAAATAAATCATTAAAGGAATCGATTGTATATGTGTACCTTGATCCAAGTTCGAAAGACTGTTCGGATCACTACTTAATCCTTGATATTGACCACGTAAACGATCACCAGCAGCAATCTGACGGAATTTCGCTAAATCCACGACATACAAGGCCGAAATGTGATATCGACGACCAGCCAAATGTGATGCCCAGTAGCCCTGTTTCCAAAATCGAAAGCCTTCCATCGTTGTTCGACTGTCACAAAATGGTGTGTAGCCATATCTAAGTTTTTCTTATAAAAATACCATAGCTCAACTTACGGTGCACCACCCAAATCGAAGTTCATGAGTTCCATCATATCGGTACGAACAACTTGATCGGCATCAACGAAAATAATTTTACGCACATTCAACGGGAATAAGACATCCAAGAACAAAATCTTGTATCCCCACATAATTCGTTGTTTTTCCGATTGTTGATGAAGCCAACGTGGCCATTTGTATTCGACCAATTCGAATTCGAACTTGTAATGGGCCGCCAATTTTGGCAACGAGTTGCGGAATTGCGGTGACAAGTAGTTGTTCAGAAGCCAGAATTTGACCGGATGTTTGGTGTTTTTGATGACCGACAGCATCATGATTCGCAAAAACCGTTCGTACAAATGACCAGATGCCAACGAGAAGATGTTTATCTTTTCGTGTTTGTCTCCACCGCCAAGCGTACTTGAAATCGATGACCACAGAGATCCACCTTCTTCTTCTTCATCATTCAAACCGAACATTGTCGCTGTATCGTCTTGTCCTGCTTCTGTGAGTAGATTTTGATCTTCTTTTCCCGGCTTCTTGCCCACACGAATTCGAATTGTACGACCAAGAAAACTGTCGACGAGAACGCGAACTTCTTGACTTCCCTGTTCACTTTCGGTGTTCGTGTGGTTGTGAATTTCGTAAATGTCTTTGGATTTGCCTTCGCGCAATTGCAAAATCCACGCTCCCGGTGTGGCCTTCAATTGCAAGTAACCGAGATTGGCCATTACCAGTGAATCAAACATGGCCGGTTGTCGACTTGTACCCAATATGAATTGGAGACCGCGCGGTGGAGATCCCGTCACATCGTCAAAGCAATGACCCTCGAGTAGCAAATGAACTAATTCGTACTTAGCAATCACATCTCCATCAACCTAAATACGCATGTGTATACACTAAAACTATCCAATGAAACAAACGTGTTGCATTTTCAGATTATCCAAATCATAATCAGCCGAAACGGCTTGAGTCATCCAACTATCTGGCGAAATGACTGATAGCGTTAACAACTGCTTGTTTGGCAAGTCGGTGAAGGTGACTGCCGGTGGAGTTGAGCTGCCGGACGTGTCAAAAAGGGGTTCGTCATTGAAAGCAAATCGGTAAAAGCTAAAACAAAATTTTGATTCCTATTTTTTACTTCAAATACCGTTTTAATGGCAGTTCACTAAGCTTCTCTTTGGGATTCATTATGATTTTAAGATCACAATTGACGACTCGAGTAAGAATTCCAATAATCGACGACAGTTTTTGAGCAGCTTTCGACAAAGGATCAACCACAGCTACAAGATCTAAAACCGGACGCTTCTGATCACTAGCCAACAAGTGAAGGACACTAAAAGCAGCGAATACATTGCCCGCAATTGCCGCAATTAACAAACCTTTCGGAATCACCAGGTACCGACAGATATTGACGTTCTTTTCGAATTGCATGTTTTCCCAATGTCGCAGAACTTCGCATCACAACATCGCTCGATTTGCCGTCTTTTACTTCCACTTGCCATTCTTCAACATGCTCTCCAATGGTTTTTGTGCCTTTTTGAATAGCCAACTGTTGGATCAATGCAAAATCATCAAACTCAATTCCCTCATCAGCATCCAAAGGACCATAAACGTAGCCGTTGACAATCACTGCTTGTTGTCCTTCAGTTAAACTCAAAACAAATCGCACAAAATGATTTTCGAATTCCGCCTGTTTATCCGTAAACTTTTCGAACTTCTTCTTCAGTTCATTAACATTCATATTCTAAATAGTAATCAGAGGTTATTGTTGAGCCCAAAACCTTCTACCTTCAAATTCAAGTCCTGCAATTTGGACAAATCTGATTGAGCTTTTTGTAACCATTGACCATCAGATGTTGCTTTTTTCAAGATTCCTTGTGCATGTTCGGCATTTACGGTGCTAACAATGAATCTTACAAACTTGGCGGCCTTTGAATTTACGGCACCGGTATGCAACAAGTAGATTCGAGCATCTTCGGACTTTCGCAGAAACTCAAGGGCATTGAAAACCAATTTTCTTCCTTTTTGATGATCCAAATCCACGGCTAACCACAAGGTAAGCCAACGAGTTCGTGCGTCATCTGAATTATTATTGTTAGAACATGATAACGATGATTACCTTTAAGAGTCAAATATTTTGCATTTTCAACGATACATTGAACTTTTTGAGCCTCATTTTTTGTCTCCAATTCACTCAAAGTGTTTGCTGAGCATGCTGTAAAGTCCTATAATTGGGACAGTTCTTTTCGTCAACTTACGATAAACATTGCTCATCAATAGCACTTTAGTCGGTTCGGCGATTAGTCGTGAGTTCAAACGCGGCAAAACATCCGGTTGGTTGAGAATCCAGTTCTGCACATTGTCTTTATCTTTCAATTTTCCTGACATTACGGCTCGTTGAAGTGGCGCAGTTTGTCGCATAATTTGCATCAAAATCGCCTCTTCAATACGATCAGTCGTGACCGCCGAATCATCGAGCATGATGCCGTTGAGCAGAACTTTTGGTGCTTTGCCGATTCCACTTTTCTTCAAAAACGATCCTCCGGCCTTTAAATACAAATTCAACAACCACGATCAAATTAAAGCTCACAGTTCTTCCCGCGTCGTAGTCGCTGTCTTCGTCGAAAACGTCGGAAATAGAAACATCTGGAAACTTCTTCTTGAAGAACTGGTGAATACGATCGGGAGTTAGATTGCCCTCTGCATAATCCAATGTCTAAATTTCGTATAAAGCAATAGAATGAAAGCAGTGTTTACCTTGACCATCAGATCCAAAGCTTTAGCCGCACTATTACGATCGATTTTTGCGAAGTTGTACAAATTCAAAAGTGCAACACCAACATCGTTCATTCCGCTAACAGATTTGTCTTGATTTACGACGAAAACAAAACCAATTCTTAAAATAAAGAAATAAAGTTGTTTGCTTGTTTCATTCATCCTACCTAATAGGCACTTTATGGATGTAGAGCGAATGACCGACGGACATGAGGGATTTCGATTCGGCTGCTGCAGGATCAACAATAAAAATCTAAAATTGAAATCAACCAATTAACTGGTTGCAATTTACAAACCAAAGTAAAAAAGTTTCGAGCGATCGGTCTCAACATTCCCATGTAAGTTGGCTGAAGAAGTGCTTTAACCGAATTACCCCAGTTCTGATATTGCTTGTCCTTGTCCAAATTGTTCAAATACTCGGGATTGGCACTTCGGTAATCGAGTGCATAACTTGCTTTCTCAGTTCCAAAATTCTGGCTATACAAAAGCGCCAGATATTCGCGCTGAATGTTGCATTTCAATTAAAAACTATTGAAGTTTACTTACTCGAAAGCCCATATCGTAGAAGGTTGCGGCCAAACGCGATTCGGCCCGAACAGTTTCGTACAATTGGAAAACATCCAAAGCATCGGTATCAACTGAGATTCCATTTACAAAAAGTGCATTTTCTCCTTCATTAATGTTGTAGTTTTCGTTTAAATAAGCTTGATTTTCTTGCACTTCTTTCTTAAAAGCTTCGTTCACTCTTGTTCGTACCAAAATTCTGAAAACGTGCTCTTTGTTGACAATTGATTGCCATCGTTTACCGCGATCGAATTGGAAAGTTTTGAGACAAATCAGTCAATTGAGCCAATGCATCTTCCGGTGTAGCATCCATGATCTTCTGCGCTGCTTGATAGCTCAGATCGGAGACTTCCCATTGCTTCAACGGTGTCAACTCCTCCATTTCAGACAAATGAGTTTTCAATTGTTTCAACGCTTCAATCGATTCAGGATGCTTGCTCCTAAGTTCAAACTTATTACAACAACATTTCGAAGAACTTACTTCAAAACCGCAAAGTCAAGTCCATGCAAGTCGTTTTCGTCTTTCTCATCAACTTCGTGTACATGCGAGTCATCGACGGCCTTGTATTCCGTATTTTTGATGGCCAATTCAACTCCGTAACCCGAAAGTCCAACAGCAATACTTTCCTTCCGCTAAAACGCTGACATTAAAACCCGTTGACCTGAAAATACTTACGGTTTTTGGCGATACGTAGTTTCTCATCACGTATTGAATAGTCCCGCTCTCAGCAAGAGGTGTAAGTACCTTGTGAAATGAAGCAAATCCATTGGTTCCGAGTTCAGCATACAAAATGGCCAAAGGAACTATGGTGTTTGATTTTGGATGTGTTTTATCACTCGAATAAATCCACGCTTTTGTTCTGAAGTTGTTGAAATGAACAACAGTTAATTGAAAATAAAGACTTACGAATCGTCTTTTTTCTGTACAGCCAACTTCTTGATTTCCTTCGCATCACACACGATTTCTCCAGCAATATCGACAAAGGCATCGCATTCAGTTTGATACTCATCACCAATTTGCTGATGAACTTGAACACGCGGCGAAAATAAACGAAGTGAAAGCGCCAATTTCAACAGATCGGTTTTTGTTTCGCCTAATACTTCTGAGCCGATCTTCAATGCCGATTCATATTCGAATTCATGAGTTCCTAAGAAAGTGATTGGGTTCATTTTAAAGTTGATTGCTCACTTTGACTCCACGTTTTTGTGTCGATTTGATCGACGATTTTATCCAAAAGCTGCCAAAAGAGTGCGATGTCTTCAGTTGCAATAAACTCACTAAAACATACGATTCAAAAAAAACTCTATAGGCAGAACGAATACCTTATTTCGGCCAAAAATGACGTGTGATTCCAACGAGATTGCAAAGTCGTTATAACCGACTTTCTTCCATTCACCAAAAACACGTTGCTAATTAAGAACAAAGATAGCAAAATCCACTTCATTTTCTCTTCTACTATCTGTTCAATAACTAGTGGCCATAACTGAACAGCACTCAAAGCAATTAAGCGAAAGATGGAAACAATAAATACAGTCGTCCAGGCAACCGGACAGATCGTTTTGCGTTTTGGCGAAATGTCTAACTGCTTATTACTGTCGTTTGCTAATGCATTATTGTAAAAGGTGTTTTAGCCAAAGTTACAATAAGAGAAGCTTGTTACTTAGTTGTTTCTAAATCGATGATAATGCGGTTATTCCGGCGTAAGGTATTTGATGTCATTTGCTTTGTCATCATAAGCTTTTTTGAAGTTGTATGGAGATACCGTAATTTTAAACTTGGCGAAACAAGTTGCTTTTAATTAAAAAGTCAATCGGATAACTGTTGAAGGCTACGGTTCAAAGTTATACGACTAATAAAGCACCACAAATTAAACTGAGTCTTAGCCAAAGGGATGCGTATTTCAGAACTGACAAGAAGGTCAAAGCCTCAAAATTAATTTCTGATGCAATCAAACCGTGGTATACACCTTCGACTTTGACAGTTCGAACTTCGCCAACAAACGTGCACCTCTTGCGATCAAAAGTGTTATCTTTTTTCTTTACTTTGGATTGATCACATAAAAAACAATGGATAAATTCTGCAACCAATTCTTTCTTCTGCTGAACTTTGTCGGGTATTCACAATCTTTTTCTGTCAGTTTACAAAGATTACAAAGATTTATTCGGTTCAATCAACAAATCAACAACAAGATAAAATGAAAGATGGTAAAAGATAGTTAATTTGTTGATGCGAATACTTCGACCGCTTTTTTCCAGTCGCTTCGGTTTTGAGCGATTTGTTGCCATCCGTTTCCCAACAGATTCAAGTCTCGGCGCCAACGGTGAGGTGGTCTTCCAATTGGTCTGGTCCAACCATAAGGCCACCAGAAAGTTGTTCTTGTTGACCATCGGTTGTCGTTTCTTCTTGCGACATGTCCGGCCCATCGAAACTTACGTTTTAATGCGTCGTGAACGGCGTCTTTAAACTTTGTTTGTGCTCTGATTTCAACACTTCTGACTTCATCGCGTAGTCGAATGCCAAGAGTTCTTCTTTCCATTGCTCTTTGCGTCGTTGTTAATTTGGTACGTTCGGTTTTCCGCATCGTCCAAACTTCAGATCCATAATTGAGCGCTGGTAGTACAACTGAGTTGAAGAGTTGAGCTCGAATTTTGACGTCTTTTGTCTTCTTCAGGACTTCTTGGATGTTTTTGAATCCAAACCATCCGGCCGATCGTCGCCTTCGAATTTCCCCATCAATGGTGCGGTTTTCAGAGATTTCTTGACCTAAATAAACGTATTTACTTACCAATTTAATAGGTTCGTCCTTGATCAAGATCCTTCCCACTTCACAACTTGGATTTGCCATGACTTGCGTCTTTTTACGGTTAATACGAAGTCCAATTTGCGATCCCACGTCATCCAGTTCGTTGAGCATAAGTTCAGCTGTTTGAAAGTCGTGCGCAAAAAGGACAATGTCATCAGCAAATCGAAGATGGTGGAGTCGTTCGCCGTCAATCCGAATTCCATAATTGCTCCAATCCAACTGACGAAAAACGTCTTCCAGTGTGGCAGTGAAGAGCTTCGGTGATATTGTGTCACCTTGTCTTACACCTCGGCTAACAGGTACTTCAATTGGTTGATAGAAGAGTTGGAATGTGGTGGAGCAATTGGTGTTGATGTTCTTGAGCGTTCGCGTGTATTTGCTGGAAATGTTCTGGTGGATCAGTGAGTTGATAACCGCGTTGATTTCCACGGAATCAAATGCCTTTTCGTAGTCTACAAAAACTAAACAAAGTGGCATTTTTACCTCACGACAGCGTTCCATCACTTGGTTTACTGTTTGAAGGTGATCCATAGTTGAGAACCCAGAACGAAAACCAGCTTGTTCTCGCGGTTGCTCGAAGTCCAGTTGCGACGTCATTCGATTGACCAGTACTTTGGTGAAAAGTTTGTAGACAGTTGGCAAGAGCGCGATGGGTCGATAGTTTCGAAGATCTTCAAGGTCGCCTTTCTTTGGGAGAATGACTGTTCTTGAAGTTTTCCATTGTGCTGGAACATCTTCGTGCTGCAGGCAGTCGTTGAACATTGATGTCAAGGTGGTCCATAAAAGAAAACCACCATTTTTGAGCATCTCGTTCGTAATTCCATCGGGCCCAGGTGCTTTGTCGTTTTTCAAACTTTCCACGGCTGCACGAACTTCAGAGACAAGAATGTTAGAGACTGATTCTTGTTCACGATTGTCAATTTCCGGCGGAACGTCTATTTTAGATGCAAAAAGATCCGTGTAGAACTCTTTACATCGTTTCTCAATGTCCGACCGTTTTGTCAACATTGTCCCATCTTTTGCTTTTAGTGTTCGCATTGTTCCCAGTTGCTGTCGGAGTTGACGTTTGCACTTCTTCAGGCTTCGATGGTGTTGCGCAGCGTCGAGGAGTTTCTGGAGTCGAAAGTTGTCGAAGTCCTGTTTAACCTCTCGCCGTATAAGCTTTGAAAGTTCAATGAACTCAATCGGGTTGGTGGTGCGGTCCATTTCCTTCCGTTTCTTCAGCAACAAATGTGTTTGTTCCGTCAGACGAGAAGAATGTTGTGGTTTGGTCATTGAAGCGGTGTTGACGCAGGATTGAAGTTTTTCCTGAAAACAAGCAAACTTATCAGTCAACGTACCCTTCAGTTCCCAATCCGTATTGTCGATCTTATTGCGTAGAACATCGGCGTTAAACGTACGTGCTTTGTGGACAAATTTTCTGCGCTTGCAAAGCATCGGCACATCGAGTGTTAAAACGAACCGGTCGGTGGTCAGATCCATTGAGCCGAGAAATAAATTCGATGTTAGTTACTAACCTTCTGTTGTTGATTAGACCGTAATCGATTTCATTTCTGTACTTGTTTCCATTGCCATCCGAGTTGCATGATTCCCACGTCCATCGCTTTGCTGGGTTCTTTTGGAAGTAGCTATTGATAATGTAGAGATGTTGTTCTTCTGCAAAGTCTGCAAACATCTCTCCATATCCGTCTTCTTTCCATTCGGTTCCGGTAAAGGTTCCCATGAAACGTTGTGTAGTTGTTCTCGGGCCAAGTTGACAGTTGAAGTCGCCTATTACCATCTTGTGAGAAGCAGGTTGGTCTAGTGCGTCTCGAAGTTCGTCGTAGAATTGTTCAATGTCGTCCAGTGCATAGCCAGAGTGTGGTGCATACGCTTGAACAATGAGCATTGTCTTCTTTTGGTCCAGTTTGATCTTCAATGTAGCAACTCGATGAGATCGTGTGTCAACTTCCATAATTTGGTCAACAATACGCTTGTTCACAATGAATCCAACGCCTCCAATTCGTCCGTCCGCTGCTCCAATGATAAGTTCGTCGCCGGTTTCAGTCCATTTTGTTCTTGATTCCGTGCGTGCATGTGTTTCGCAAAGTCCAATAACGTCGTACTTGAATCCAGGAAGATCTCGGAGTTGTTCCATCAGAAGATTCTTCCTTGCCGCGTTTTCGATGCCGTACTGTAGGTTGTAGGTCAAGACATGAAGCTGTTGGGAGGTACTCAATTCATGGCGGTTTTGTTCTGCAGGTCCGTTTGAAGTCCGTTGCGTCCTTGTACCCGTAGAACGCTGGTGCTCCAAAACACCAGTGCGGACCCTCTTTAGTCGAGTCGTAGCGAGTTTTGTTTAAGGTCCGCTTGCGGGTTGCCAGCCCTGGAGTAGACCGGGTGTACTTTACGTCGTACCCAGACGTATCGAAGTTGGCCTACTCGGATGTTCCGAAAAACATCCGAGCGTTTCCCGCCGCACACCACGTGGAGGTCTTCGATTTGTGCAGCTTCTGTCAGTTACTTACTCCTAATATTATTAAGTTTTCTTCTTCACTAGATTCTTGAGGTGCAGAGACGATTCCCAATAGTTTATTAGCGGGACTGAAGAGACCACCGCCCGAGTCACCTCCCCACGCGATTATGTCGGAAACCATTTGATCATCATCGTATGGCCCTGTGCTGAGAACAACTCCTGTCGTAACTGCCTTTTGCGACGGAGTATAAGATGAAAGACCAATAGCCAACAATCTAAATAACAAAATATTTTTCAAAATTATTTCTTTCACCGTCATAACTAAACGACACCGCAATAAAATACTTCTCGTCACTACACTACTGATCAAAAGTTTCTGCCCACCTTGTTTGAGTATGTTCCAGTTCTTCGATTGAGTTTCTTCGGACGTTCAATCTTCTTGCCCGTCTTGTAGTCGTGTTTTTTGACGGCCATTTGAACCGTCCGGTGATTGTGGCGGGTTTGAGCGGCTATTTCTGTGATGTTCTTTCTAGCCGCTGAAAGTCCACAAATCTTCCGTTTTTCTTGGTCGAAAAACATCTGAAATTAAAGAGAATTTTCTAAACTACAAGATGGATGTAAAATACTTACGATGGAGAAACAAAAAAATAGGTAGAGATCCAAATAATGAGTGGGCAGAAACTTTTGATCAGCAGTGTATGAGCTTGAGACGCACAAACTAACGACATGTACTCATGCTTCGAGGTCTAATACAAAACACAAAGTCTTTTTTATCTGTCAAATTCACGCGTAGTTTTTTCAACTGACCACTTGTATAGAACTTAGTTTATTTGTCAGGTTTTTGAGTTCTACTAATAGAATAAACATCGGTTATCCAAGACAGGAACAACTTACAATACGATAATAGTGCTTTGGTTAAGCGAAAATGTACAGTGGCATACACACTGCTGAAGATCCAATTTCGCCACTAGTCCAATTTGTAATAGTTGTAATTCCATTATGCCAACCATCTAGTGTTTCGTTTGCGTGAATAGGTAATTGACTATCCTTGACACTAGCATACCAATTTACACACTGTGTTGCCCAATAATGCCAGTCACGAATGAACAAATAACCATGACCATGATCAAGTGTGACAAAAGGTCCCACATCATGCTCAATGGATTCGATCAAAACCGAGTTCTCTAGAGTGGATGAGTAGGCCCTCCACCGTTTATCGAAGATTCGTTTTAATTGCATCCAGACCAAAGTAGAGAGCTTGTCGGGTTCACTGAAAATGTTTCTGACAACTTATCACTCCTCCTTAAACATACTTGAAAACAAATCGATAAATGTCTAAATAGTCTTCAAATGTTTCCGTAAAAATTTTTATTGGTTGATCGAAATCGACATGAATTCTTCGAATGCTATTTTCACAAATGGAACTTACACGGTTTACACCTTCTTCTATGTTCCGGCTAACCGTTTATTGCGTAAAAATTCGCCATCCGAAAGCGATACTTTAACCAAATCAATGTTGTTCGATTCGTCGACATCATTTTTGCCAATCCATAAAGACGTCCGTCAGCATATTTGAAGACCCACATTTCAATGGGAAGATGAACAGGAGTTACTTGAAGTTGGCCTTCAGCATCCATTTTAACGAAATAATGACCTCGACGGTCAGGTCTATAAGTGAGTCCGCCTATTACAGTTAAGATATCGTGCAGATTTGATGGATCGGAATGAGGAATCCAGGTGTGGAAAAAAATCATCGTCAACTTGAGTTTTTTGCCTGGCAGTCACCATCTCGCTTTCGATCTCAATATGGCCAATTCTCAAATAAGAATCAGAGTCCTTCTGATCTTGAAAGTGTACAAGTACTGTGTCGAAATCGATGACAACAATATTCCGAAAATGACGATGTTCGGCGATATTTAGTCGGCTAAATAAAGCGTTAGAAAAAAAGGCTTGTAAACGTACAGCACTTTTTGATGAAACAAATCAAGAATATATATATTCTCATCATAATTGCCAATCAAGAAACGATTAGGTGAAAGGACTGAGCGAACACAACAGTTCCTCAACTTTGCCCATGTACTGCTTAATAAAAGTTCCAACCATCGTCGTTAGTGTAATTTTTTAATCTAAATGATCAACTTCAAATCAAGATTCATGTACAAAAGCAAATGACGCGATAACAAGATGTGTTGATTAGGTTGGACTGGAAATTAAAAACGACAAAATACCAAAGCTTTTTATTCAAGATTGTTGTTCAATTGCGATCAATGAAAAGGTTGAACGACAGAAACTGGATGCCACAAAATACGAGTGGTCGCTTTAGCTCATTTGCTGAGCTTATATGCGACTCCTAACTGGAAACAGAAGTTCACCGGTAACACGTAACTTCGGGTTATTTGCGGTTATAACTACCGGGTAATTTGATTTAAGAACGCGATAGAAGCTCTGCGAGATAACTGTTGATATCTTCTTTCAAAACCAATCATTTGATGGCTTCTTTACCGACATCTCTTCACTGAAATCATAAGCTTCAGAAAGCAATCAACAAAAGAGTTGGGTTTAATTCACCACCGTCTAGTAACCAACTCATGCGACCTCGTAATAAACATCTCTCATGCGTCGGATAGTTTTTTTATACGATTTTGTGACTCTCAGGCCTTCAAAGACTACTGATAAGTAACGTAATTGTTTAAAATAAAAGCTAGCTTTATTTAATAGTCCATTAATTCGAAAGAACGCTGTTACGTGATTTAAAACTCGTTTTCGGTTAAACTCTTTGTCCGTGATACTGTTGGCGGCGAAATGGCCTGCTTCGACAAAAGGTGCATGTAAGGGGGGAACTAAGCGAAAGGTGGATTTTCTTAAAAGGAAGGCGAGGACAACAGCAAAAGACCCGCCTTTTGTCTTATCTCATATCTCAACACGATAAGCTAGACCTTTAAAGGCTCATTTGTATCGGCGTATTGTCCGCAGTTTCATTGGCGCGCGTTCTATCGACTAGACGGCTTTTATTTTCCAGCTCCAACCTCCGCACTCACGATCATGCCGCGAATTGAGAACGAAGTGAAACTCAACTTCAGTGATGTGCTGTTGCGACCAAAACGCTCAACTTTGCGCAGTCGAGAAGACGTCGATTTGGTTCGAGAGTAAGTCGTCGAGCTTTCATTTTCAACATCGAGGTTTAGATTTGAATTCAAAAACTCTGGACAATCGTACCAAGGAATCCCGATCGTAGCATCCAACATGGATACGGTTGGAACGTTCGAGATGGCAACTGAACTCGCCAAACACAAGTGTTTCACGACTATTCATAAGGTGAACATCAGAAAATGGTTGTTTTTATTCTCTGCTTTTCAGCATTATACCGTGGAAGAGTGGTCAAATTTCGCTGAGGATGCACGAAAAGGGTCGAATGTAAGGAATTCGGAAGAGTTTTAAGATCTGCATTCTTTGTCGTTTTAGATTTGGCACAACATTGCGATCTCAGCCGGTATGGCGAGCAATGACTTCAAGAATCTTCGCACCATTTGCGATTTAATCCCCGAGCTTTCCTATATTTGTCTCGATGTTGCAAACGGTTATTCTGAGCATTTCGTTGCGTTCATTCGCAAAGTTCGTGAAGAGTTCTCGAAGCACACCATTTTTGCTGGAAATGTGGTTACCGGTGAAATGGTTGAGGAGTTGATTCTCGCTGGTGCCGATGTTGTCAAGGTTTGAGTGATTTCTTTCATCCTTTCATTGTTTTTCCTGTTGTTTCAGGTTGGAATTGGTCCTGGTTCCGTTTGTACTACTCGTCGTAAAGCGGGCGTCGGTTATCCGCAACTGAGTGCCGTTATGGAGTGCGCTGATGCAGCTCACGGGTTGAACGGACACGTGATGTCTGATGGTGGATGTACGAATCCCGGTGATGTTGCCAAAGCCATTGGCGGCGGCGCTGATTTCGTGATGGTCGGTGGACTGTTTGCGGGCCACGATCAAAGCGGTGGTGAAATCATTGAACGCGACAACAAGCAGTACAAGCTTTTCTACGGCATGTCTTCGGACACGGCAATGAAGAAACATCACGGTTCTGTTGCTGAGTATCGTGCAAGTGAAGGCAAAACAATCACGATTCCATATCGGTAATTCAATCCAACCAGTCAATTCATCATTTTATTTTTTAGTGGCGATGTCAATGCAACAATAAAGGATATGTTGGGCGGCATTCGATCGGCCTGTACGTACACGGGAGCAACTCGTTTGAAAGAGTTGTCGAAGAGAGCAACATTCATTCGCACGAACGCACAAACCAACGACATGTACTCACGCTTCGAGGTCTAATACAAAACACAAAGTCTTTTTTATCTGTTAAAATTCACGCGTAGCTTTTTCAACTGACTACTTGTATAGAACTTAGTTTATTTTTCAGGTTTTTGAATTCTACTAATAGAATAAACATCGGTTATTCAAGCAACTAGTGCGACTGTTGGAAGTAAGACCGCCGTTCGGTTTGTGAAAGGAGCAAACTAAGAATTCATTGAACTTCTTTTAAGAGTTGAGCACTTGCGATTTGGATATTCGAAGAATTTGTGTCATGAGGTTGAAGTAACTAAAAGAACAAATTGCAACAAACCATGGGGATTCGGAACTTGAGGTATGAGATTAAAAGAAAAATAATGCGATTCTACGAATTTAAGAAACCGAAAACATTAGCCAACGAATTTTGTCTGCTAAAGTCAATTGAATATACCATTTAACCAGAGAAAAAATTGGTCCCACAAAAATAAGTCAATGAAGGTATTTTTATACAATTACTAAATGGAATTTATAACCAATAAAACTTTATTAAGCGACATGCATAGACAATAATACAGAGATCATTTGTGATATTGGTCGAAATAAACAGGCTTATTCTTCTGAGCGACCAATGCGTTTGCGCTTTGCTTTCTTACCAGACTCCACCATCCATTTGTCCTAAAAAGTTTTCGTTAAACTCAACTCAAGTAAACTAAAGTTCCATACCCAAGCAGCTCTGATCTTTGTGGCAGGAGCAAAGTACGTTCTTGTCCATTCTCCTTCATTCGATTCTTGCGAGGCAGAAATGATTCCCAATAGTTTATTCGCGGGACTGAAGAGACCACCGCCCGAGTCACCTCCCCACGCGATTATGTCGGAAACCATTTGATCATCATCGTATGGCCCTGTGCTGAGAACAACTCCTGTCGTAACTGCCTCTTGCGACGGAGTATCAGACGAAAGACCAATAGCCAACAATCTAAATACTCAATCATTTTAAAAATTGAATTCTTATTAACGTTTTGAACTTATATTCTCATAATTTGTTTCATGCTCAAATCATTTTTAAGTTCAACATAACTTACTTTGTGCCTATAGCAGGATCTTCCAGAATATGTCCGTCTTCTTTGCCGCCAAAGAAGGTCTTGCCTTCAAGTGCCTCAAGCAGAATAAAATCAGCACTTCTATTGACCCACACAACTTCCGCTCTTATCTGAAAAAAGTGTATAACTTTATTAACAGAAGTTCTCCTAGCAAAACTCACATCTTGTTGATTCTGGCTGTTGTAAAGAGAATACAACTTGAGGATAGATCCTTGTTCAATCAGTCGATCTTTGTCAGCAACTCGAGCCTTAAATTGCTTGTTTCTTCCATGAGCGAATGTAACGGCAATGGTAGGCGAGATAGCACAAGCGCATCGTCTGCGATAATTCTCTTCGTCTCCTTCACGGACAAAGTATAGCATATACTTCTTGACTTCATCGAACCATTTGACATTTGGTGCACTCTGATCGAATCGAACCTAAATATTTGAAAATTAATATCAATTAACGGACCTTCTTTCTTTAAAAACTTAAAAGATTACCTTCTTAGCTGGAGGACCTCCAGAATATTCGGCAGCAAGTCCAACAGTCTTCTTCGGCGAACCTTCTAAAATTTTCTCGAATTATTACCTCCTAGAAGAAAAAATACCTTTTCCACGAACATAACTTTTCAGCCCGTCGATGAACCGTAACTAAAAGTCATGAATGAAGAAATCTTATCTAGCAGAACATACCAGGTTTCCAATGTTGAAGCTTGGAAAATTCTTTTTGAAGGAATGTAAACTGTCTCGCTCATAAATCTCAATCAACGTATTGAATTGAGAAGGACCAAGTTTCTGCTCGGTTAGAAAGTTCGCATCGTTAACAATATCTTCTTTGGCATAATCCACACATTCCTTTTGAAGAAATCGCTTCCAGTTGTCTAAAAGCAAATAAATAACTCGAACCAATAAATGGACCAGAATTGTTACCTGAATTCCACATTGTAAGAGATCGTCCTGCGATTCCGGCGCTTTCCTTTCGAATATGTGTATAAAGCTTAAACTTTGGTTGATAAACCTTTTACTAAAAAGCGGAACGGCGCGAAACAGATGCGAAACAAAACGAATTAGAACGAACCAAACGAAACGAAAAAGTAGGAGAAGGCAAAACAGAGCACAACAACATGAAACAAAATTGGATCGACACGAGAAGAGAGGGAAAAATTAGACGACCGTTCTCCACGATCGGAAAGGTCGACTGAGAGGTGCGAATGACTCAAAGAAAAAGCGGAAAGGCGACGTCTCGCCAATTGTTTGGTTTTCGCGTTCAGACGCGACAACATATTTTGAGAATCGAAGTCCCAGTTTAAACAAGGCTGAAAATAATGAATATATTCGCAAAATGTTGTGTTCTAGGCGCTGCGGTATACGAGAATTTATGATCTCAGCAAAAATCCGGTTCGAAATTACCCTACAATACCACGCATTTGCATAGCGTTTCGGATCCAAACTACTCGTCAATAAATACGTAAAAACAAGAAACCTTATTTATAAAACGCGGAAAGTTGCAAACTTTCAAGTTCACAAATCAATTTAACATCACTCAAATTTAAAGGCATTAAGCCAGAACGGATAAGAGGACCATTTGACTGAGCCAGGATTTCCCAGATTGGAATGAGTGTTATTTGCTATACTGATATGCAAAAATGTCTAAAAATAACATGTTATAGGTCGAGAATGATGAAATTAAGGTCTGTTTTTATGTCATAATTTGGGGGTTGCTTAATTTGAGGTGTAAATCATTGAAAAAAGGCTTAAAAATGGTACTTTGCGGGAGAGAGGATAAGTGCGCTAGAAAAGCCCAATCTACTATGGACTGTTGATCTATCTGCGACATTCCAGCATTCACAGCCGTCTTCCCAATTTTCTACGTCAACGTTGCAGCGTCCAAACTCGCGAAACATTTTTTAAGTGGTTTCCAACTTCTTTACAAATTTGATTCATTGCCTCGAATCTGCGCTCTACGTTTCATTTCCATCGAACCGGTAGAACTACGGTTACTGAAAACCAAAAGTAGAATACCATAGCATCAGTTTTTGGCTACCGGTTGCTCATAACCAAAGATAGTTTGTCGTTCAAAAGAGAATGTGCCACAATTATCTTCATCAAAATTGTGCATAACTTATTAGAGCAACCTTCTGTAAAAACGGTAACTTACAGCACAAAACTTCTGATATTCAAAAAGCCACAATCGTGCTGAGAAAAACTCTCTGGCCAAAAGTCTTCAGCATTCGCATAAGTGTTTGTTCTTTTGGTAATATAAGTAGCTCAGTTTCTATTATATCCAATGGTTAGACAAACGGCGAACCGTTTCCACAAAATCAGTGAGTACGCTTCGGCATTAAGCGCATTTAAAGAACCGGATCAGGTATGTTGAAAAGATCTTTCTAATGTCTGGTTATATTGTTCAGAATGAGTTAAAGAAGACCGTTAGTGGTTTTCATCTTCATCCAAATCCACTCATTGACGAATATTTCAAGTACGTTGCAATGCACGGTCGAACGGAAATCGATTGGAAAAGTTTTCGCGCAGCCTTTCTTTGGAAGTTACAAGTAATGACTGTTTCTGTCGTTATCTAACGTTTTGATGTTTAGTTGACCATTGACGATATGCTCCTGAATTATGGCCCGAAGAACGATTTTGAAGGCGGCGATGCAAAAGAGAATGTGGAAAAAGAAGAAAAAGTAATCGAAAAGTTGACTGATTTCATTGTCAATCGAGCTCAAAATTTCGAAGGCGCTCCGTTTACAATTCAAAGGTTTGATCGAACTCGGAATTCATCTCATCGGATGTTCAGGATCTGCGAACTACTTACGTGGCCCGATAAACATTACAACTCGGCAGCAAAGTTTCTTCGGGCCTTGGAAAAAACGTTCAATGTTGTCACATGCGTTATGCCCGATGGTCAACGAACTGCCGATGCTAATGCGGCGGATGACGAAATGGACGAAGATGAGCCAACAGCCAAGATCGAGAACACGTTCATTGTTCAAGTAACTATCATTTCATCCATAAAGACTTGCCATCTCTTTTTCAGGTTGACGAACTCGATGCACCGCTTCCGCGTGTAAACGGTAATGGAACATCGAATTTGGTTTGTTGTTAGTTTGTTTTTTAAAATCGGTTTGATGTTTAGAGCAATTCAAAGATCGCGAAAACAAGTGATTCGACTTCCAAAGAACGATTCGAATTTACGGCTCCAGAATTAAACGTTCGAGCAAATACAAATTCCACAGACTTTGCAACCTCTTCGAAACCCTTAGGTCCTATGTTGCCGCCCAGTGTGTTGCGAGGTTCACCCACGAAGGAAAAGACCGAAACATGATCCAGCTCTCTATCCAGTTTTACACTTCTGTATTACTTTAATGGGTTCTAAAATTATTGGTGAAGTAAAAATGAGTATTAGCTAAAATTCCTACAAACTGGAGAATTCGCGTCTAGCAAGTTTCATTCAGTTAGTGGTTGGAGTATTCTTGAATTCAAACACAATTGCTCAGTTGATCAGTTCATCGTTTATATCAAATCACAAATACAAAGTCTGCAAAAAGGTGAATGATCATTTAAAGAAGAAATCAGCAATTTTGGGATTTGTTTACTAAACTGAAATAGCTTAAGAAGAATATTTTGAGTTTATTGTAATTGAAAAGTGCATATCTACGCAAGACAAAAGAATGAAGAGTGTGGATAAAAAAACAGACACAAAGAAGTTAAGAGGACAGGCTTTCTTTCGCTTCTTCAGCAAAATAACGCACATCAAACTCGCTGTCTTCGGACAGTTTGGCCAAAAGAGGTTTGACTTCGGCGTTGATCGATCTAAATACGAAGCTTTAAAGATCTAAACGACTATGTCGACTCACGGTCCATCCAAATTTTTAGCAATCAGACCAAGAACTTTAGCAACATTGAATCGAACATTGGGTACTGTGTCTTCGGCGAGCTAAACACGAATTTGAGTGAAATGAGTTCACGTTGTCAATTACCTTTTTCAATGTGGGGAACAATTTGTTGACAATATTGTCTTTTCCAATTGCACGAGCCAATGTTTCGAAACAGAAAAGACAGGTCATACGATGAAGGTAGTTTGTGTCTTCAGCCAACTCAATAACTCGTGGCAAAATCATTTCGACTGCCCATTGAGCTCCGAATTTTTCGGCCAAACGACGCAAAGTCTCAGTGGCAGCCTCACGAATGGCGAAAACTAAAAACAAACTATAAAGTTTGATTAAAATCAGTTGATTAACCGTGATCAGTGAGCCATGTCATACACAACTTCAAAAGCTTATCATCGAAAAACTGTCGTCCCTAAATTGATATTCAGTAAACCTTGAAGGTTATGTTTGTTACCAATTGTTCAGCCAAAAGTGGCATATGTTCGACGATTGCCAATCGCACACGCCACTTTCCATCTTCAGCCAATTCGATAATTGCGGGCAAAACCGAATGTTGGAGCTCGTTTCCACCAATAACATCGCTTACCTAAATCGATTAAGAGATTTAATGTGGAACTGTTAGTAACTACTTTGTCCAATGAAGAAATGATATTTAATCGAACTTCGGGAGTGTCGTCATGTAACATTGACAGGAAGATGGGTAACAAGTGAGTCACGGTGTTTTCTTGTCCCAGAATTGGCGCCAAACCCATGATAACAGAAGCTAATGCGATCTTTACATGTTGGTTGGCATCAGAAGTCAACGGTTTAATGACCGTTAAAATTTCATTGACAACGGCTTCTTTACGACCGGGTTCGGGCAAAGCAGCGCAAAACGCGTGCAATTTGGAAGCTGCAGCATCGCGAACTTCGCCTTCCGTATCTTTCAACAAGTTCGTGTAAATGGAAACCATTTCATCCAAAGTGATTTTGTCTTTGAATGCTTCTTGGATCTGTAATGAAAATGTTAAAAGGAAATGTTTGCGTTCTTTCACCTCAACAATTCGCTCAGCAACCATGTATCGAGAACGCCAACTGCGATCTACAGCTAGTTCTTTCATGATCGGTTTGATTTGATTTAATTTGGCGGCATCATCACGAAGAAGAGCAACCATAACGATTCCCGCTTCAACCGCCAAAACACGCACCGAATCCTGATCGTCTTTCGCCAACTCTTCGAAGGTCGTGTACAATTCGTTTTTCAAATGATCTTCTTCAACCACTTTTGCAAATTCGCCCAATTTCGATGCAGCAGCACGGCGAACCATTGGGGTATCGTCACGACACAATGCACGGAATTGTCTGAAATGTTCACTCTTATATCCGACTACAATCCCTTTCACTTACTGTCGTAGTTCGGTCTTCAATGCCGGACTGGCACGTGGATAAGCGACACTAAAAAGACCACAGGCCGAAGTTCGTGAAGTGAACCAATCACCAGTGGCCAAACGCAAAATCATTGGAATGAAATGTTCTTCCAAAGCGGCTTGAGAGTGTTTGTCCGCAATCTTACGCAGACTTTCAACGGCCTTATCACGAACAACAGTCTCTTCGATGTTTGCCAAGTTTTCCAGCGGTGACAACAAACAATGAACGTATTCTGGACCACCAACCAACGGAACAAAATTTCCGAGTTGTTCGGCAAGAGCGAGAAGAACTTCGTCTTCGTCGTAAATCGTATCTGAAATATTTCAACTATACCGCTCGTCTATGGAACTCAACTCACCAGTTAGAAACTGAATCAGCTCTTTGCGAGTCCGTTCAACTCCGAGAGCCAATGCAATCGTCGACAGTTTTCTGATCGAATTCAATCGCAACTGAACGTCTTCATTACGAAGCTCATCAATTAAGACGGCAATTGGGTACAAAGAATCTTCGCCTTCTTCCTGTTGAGCTACAGGAGCTGCTCCCGAAGCAACGGCCGTCATTTTCAGTTCCAAATCGAATTCTAAAACGAACGTTCGAATAGAGCAACAAGCACGATTGTGAAACAACGCGACGAATCACGATGCTGAGGAAAAATAATTGCGAAGATTAAAACGGACAACGCTAACGATATGCGTATTAGGATTGTCGATGTAAACAGTTGAGTAGGTGCCGAGAAGATAGAAAAAGGGACAAAGCCAATTGCTAAGTGTGCATCGTCCAGAGCGTCGCATGTGAAAGCGGGACATTCTGTTTGGGCAGCGGCCTTTTTTCTGTGGCTTTTCCTTTGCGAAGTCGCAAACTTTGGGCGCAGTTCAAAAGAATAGAAATCAGCTCGTTTGCTGTTCGTTTCGGACGATCAGTTCGTAGCAGAAGGACGACAACCGTTAGAATGTCATTGATTGCCCTTCGAAGTCAAATTCGTTTACCGTACGGTAAGTACGCGGAAGTGAGAATGGTTGATTTCGTTTTTAGGTATCTGTAATTCACGTGCCTTTTCGACGGCACCTCCAACCGAAAAGAAACCCGAGAAAACGACCTTCGGACCGTTGAAAGACGAAGATCGTATTTTCACGAATTTGTATGGACGTCATGATTACCGGCTAAAGGGAGCGTTGGCCCGTGTAAGTAACATTACTGGAATTTCAATAGTGTGTTGCTATTTTTTTAGGGTGATTGGTACAAAACGAAGGAGATCATTTTAAAAGGTCAAAAATGGATTTTAAACGAAATCAGCACATCGGGATTACGAGGACGTGGTGGAGCAGGTGAGTGAAGACACTTGAACTTTCCCTCAATTTCATTCGTAGGTTTTCCAAGCGGAATGAAGTGGGGATTCATGAGCAAGCCGTTTGATGGACGGTGAGATCTGAATTTTCACGAATAAATTTTCAGTTGTTTGTAGTCCTCGTTACGTGGTCATTAATGCTGATGAAGGTGAACCAGGAACGTGCAAAGATCGTGAGATTATGCGTCACGATCCGCACAAACTGATCGAAGGTTGTTTGATTGCCGGAGTTGCAATGGGAGCTCGTGCTGCTTACATTTACATTCGCGGTGAGTTCTACAACGAGGCTGTGATACTTCAAGAGGCAATCTACGAAGCATATAAAGTAAGAATTGTGATTGATATGAAGTACACTTATCTTTCAGGCCGGGTATCTCGGGAAAGATTGTTTGGGCACGGGATACAATTTTGACGTCTTCGTTCATCGTGGTGCTGGAGCGTATATTTGCGGTGAGGAGACGGCGCTTATTGAGTCAATGGAAGGAAAACAAGGAAAACCACGTTTGAAACCGCCCTTCCCTGCTGATATTGGAGTTTTTGGGTGTCCAACAACGGTAACGAATGTTGAAACCGTGGCTGTTGCACCAACGATTTGTCGTCGTGGTGGAACTTGGTTTGCGAGCTTTGGACGTGAACGTAATCGTGGAACAAAACTTTTTTGTATTTCTGGTCATGTTAACAATCCGTGTACGGTGGAAGAAGAGATGAGTATTCCACTTCGCGATTTGATTGAACGTCATTGCGGTGGTGTGATTGGTGGCTGGGACAATTTGCTTGCAATTATTCCCGGTGGTTCGTCGGTTCCACTTCTTCCAAAAAGGTTTTTGTGCCTTGTTGCCTATTTTAAATTTGTTTTTTAGCATTTGCGACAATGTGCTTATGGACTTTGATGCGTTGGTACAAGTAAAATCGGGTCTTGGAACAGCGGCGGTTATTGTGATGAATAAACAAGCGGATATCGTGAAGTGTATTGCTCGTTTGGCTTTGTTCTATAAACACGAGAGTTGCGGACAAGTAAGTTTTCTTTTATCATTAGTGGTTCTCAATTCGTTTTCAGTGTACACCATGTCGTGAAGGTTGCAATTGGTTGAACAAAGTTATGTGGCGTTTTGTTAAAGGCAAAGCTCAGCCGGCAGAAATCGATGCTGTTTGGGAATTAACGAAACAAATTGAAGGACACACGATTTGTGCTTTGGGCGATGCGGCTGCATGGCCGGTTCAAGGATTGATTCGACATTTTCGACCCGAGTAAGTACCAGGCAATCGAACTGGAGTATGAATTCATGCTTTAGATTGGAACGTCGAATGGCCGAATACAACGGAAAGAATCAGGAAATGGCCGCAAAGGCCTAAAATTTCTAGGAGTCATTTATCATTTGAAGTTGTCGCGTGTATATTGAATAGAAAAATGAAGTTGCTTTAGTTTTTATCATTGAATTGAACGCACTATTTAATAAACAAAAGCAATTTACACTGTCAAATGAAGTGTTGTTTAACTCACAAGTGGCTAATAGACCATCCTAAGAGGTGATATTTTTCCCATTTACACAAATGATCTTGCTAACTGTTTGTTAGATTAATGCTACATGGTCCGGCTAATCTGCGTTTAATTAGTGACTTAATTCCTCATCGTACAGCATTCAGAATGATCTCGTCGTTCACTAATGAAAAAAACGAGCCGCATCTTTATCAACACAAAGTGGACATCACAACTCGAAACGGACACTCTGCTTCAGTTCAATGTGTCTTTCAAGTGGGTTTACGAGTACGTTTATAACTGTCAATAATTTTAGGATTTGAAACCCACAGTTCAGCCGATTGGAACTGTTGTAGCAATGCATGGAGCACCGGGTTCTCACAAAGATTTCAAGTACATTTCGCCGCTTCTAATTGAGCAGAACATTCGCTTTATTGGCATCAACTTTCCAGGTATGGGGTACTCCACGTGTAAGTGTTCATTTGCTATAGAATTTTATAAGTTGAATTCTTAGACGATCAGAATTTGCGTGATGACAACGACGAACGCGTTCAACTTGTTAGTTCGATTGTTGAAGCATTGGACTTGAAAGAAAACATCATTTTTGTCGGACATTCTCGTGGCAGTGAAAATGCGTTAAAAATGGGAGCCTTAAATTCGGTAAACATAAGCGAGATGGCATGCTTTAGACTTCATTCAGGATAAAACGAAAGGGGTGGTGCTTATTAATCCAATCGGTTTTCTTCCTCATAAGGGCATTGAACCTTATTTCTTGGTGTGTTTGATGGGTTGGATTTGGAAGTACTTTCCTGGAGCTCAATATGTGCTTAATCCGTTCTTATTTTGGTGTATGAACAAGTACCAATTAGACCGTCTAATCGATGCTTGTAGTTTACAATCGAATTGGACTGCGAACTCCAAATGGTCATTGCGCTGGAGTTTGTCTTCACTTGATGTTTCACGCAGATTTTGCGGGTCAAAAGGAATTTGTGAGCAGATTGAACGATACCAATGTACGGACCTTAATCTGCTATTCGGGTAAAGATTTTTTGGTTCAACCAAAAATTAGCCGTCAATTTTCGTCCATGTTTCGGGATAATCGCGAAGTTGTAAGTCACTCTGAGAGTTTGAGAGCAAACAACTTGCTTTTGAGGTCTATTCTACAGCTGAAGAAGACTCGGAGATTGAAGAAGAAATTCAGAAAGCAGTTGAGAGTGGAAAGAAGAACGTTTCCGTGATGTTCGAGAAGGACGGTCATTTTCTTCAGAAAACTCGTGCTGCTTTTCTTGCTCAAATGATCCACTCGATGTTGGTCACAAAATTGAAATCTTAGTCGTTACACATACTTAGCTGGTATTGTTACTTTAATAAAAGTTAATTGTGACATCAAGATTTGATATAATTTATTCGAAAAATGATAAAATTAATGACAAAGTGTCGTTTGAAGTCGTCGATGAATTTCGCCGAGAGATGGACGAAAATCAGAGTTCGCATTCAAACAAGGCAAAACAACGTTGTCAAATAACTCGGATGTGCAATGAGTGGGAAACGGTAGTTGAGGCTAAAATACAAATGAGTTGTTTAAATTTAATTGATTACTTACAATTGTTAGAGAGTTTTCAAGACATTTGAATACCGTCAGATTGTTGAGATCAGCGTATGGTTGTGTTTGACACGCACTGAAGAGCTCCCACAATGTGATTCCCAACGACCAAACGTCCGATCGATGAGTAAAAGCGTTGGATTGCACAACTTCTGGTGCACACCAACGCAGTGGAAGTATTCGTCCGTCCTCACATCGCACATAATCAACAGCAAATCGAGAGTCAGCAGACGCAAAATCGTAAAGTTTTACAATTCCGTCACCATCGACTAGTACAGAACGAGCTGCCAAATCACGATGAACAAAATGTTTGGACTCCAAATACGCACATCCTGCGGCTATTTGTGTCCCAACAGATATCAATTGATGTAAACTGAAAATTCTTTCCTTTATCGAGTTCTATGCCTAATAACACTACCTTAAAGGCGGATATGTTTTAAAGAAGAATGTCAAAGGACCGCAAACCGGAGACTCGTAGACGACCGCCAAACGTCCATCCGATTCGTGTACCAAGCCGAGAAAACGTAGAACATTCTGATGATCGAACTGTGAGATTACTCGACGTTCTCGATGGAATCCACGAATCGACCAAACATCAGTTGTCGATATTTTAATGAGCAAATGATGCTCATCGTTCTCTGTCAACTGAACTAAACGCAACTCGCCGAAATCACCTCGTCCAATAACGTCGATCGTTTTTATAGCATTTGAATCAAATTCGGCTGTTGGAAGATCTTCAGTTTGTCTGTGACTCAAATCGGCGTATCGATCAAATGAACTCAACGGTTGATCAACACCTATTTTTCGACTCATTTCAAGAGTGTTACGTGATGCATAAGTTCCGTGTTGACAAATTTTGATTAGCGGCTGAGACAATCTAAAACTTCTATATGAGAATTTGGAATAAAACAACAACCTACGAATCACACTCAGGCTCGGCATATTCGTCCGACGTTGTCGACGATCCTCTTTCCATAAATCCTGAATCGTATCGGCTCTGACATAATGGTGTAACATAACGAGGTCCAGTTTCTATATGCACTCCCAACTTGTTTTCACGCATTGATGCAGAACGAGCTCGTTTGCGTTTTTCAACACGCCTTGCAGCAAACAGCAAATGCAACAAAACACACAACGAAATACAACCGAACGTTAATGCAGCAACAATACCTGCAAGTTTAGAGCTAAGAACGAATTAAACATTAAACTTCTTACCAATAACCATCCACTTTATTGTCTCGCCATCACTTTCGCCTTCACTACTGATTGCAATATAAGTCAAAGTATTGCCGTTGACCAATGGATCGGTTTCAAGTTCGTTGTCAGTGAAAACAATATTTGTGGATGCCACAGCTGCAAATTATTCGTCGCTTTTTAATCAACATTGCAAACTTACCGCCTTCAAATCGAACTTCGCTTATTAACAACCACTCAGCTTCTTTTGCCATGGTCAACTCAGCTCGTAAAATGTTACACAAACGCTGTGGAACAGAGATTCGAACCCAACGAGCACTGTCAAAGTTGTGATCAATCTCTTCCTCTACTCGTTGACCGCGACTCGAGAAAAACGGTTCGGTCTTCCCAACACCACTTTCCATTCCAAATTGAAGTCGAGCGGTTTGGAAAACGTGAGCTCGACGTTTCGGTTGATTGGCAACGTGAAATGCCACAGCAGAAATGTTCTGACGAGCATCAAAATGAAAGTCGATAACCACCGTATTGTTAGCATTCTTCGATCGTCCTTTCAATTCCGTCTTATGCCAACCGATCCAATTACGCGGATGTGCATCGAATTCATCAGAGCCAACGGCTCCATCAAATAAACGACCTAAACCGCGATGAAGTAACCCGTTGGATTCTTCAACTCCATCATATGACAAATCGCGTAGATCCAAATCGTCAGCCACTGATCCCTGAGGCATCGAGTAAAAGCGAAGAGACTCTTGGAATTTGCAGCCGTAAATTTCCATTCGAAGACAAACGGTTCTCGTTTGTTCGCTTACTGGAATGATTCGAACCAATTTAGCAACGAAACCGCCGGCTAATCTTATTAAAACGGAAGAGTTCGGATCGGAGTTTGCGTCGATGATTTCATTTCCTTGCGAATCACGATAACGAGCCCATTGATTCAAAGATTCGCGCCAATACTCAATCATGATCGCCTTAGCAAATTCACGTCCTCGTCCACTATCCCATCGTCCTTGAGTTTCAACTGCCGTGACAAACGTATCAGACGGAAATTCAACTTGAATCCACTCATGTGTTGAACTGTTGATTTGGTTCGCTGGACACCAAGCTCCTGATCCCGTCTCGGTGCGAATTCTGGAATTGCTCAATTTGTAATCGCTCTTCAATTAGCGACGAAATCGCGCATCCACTCGGACAGCTGTTTTGGATTCGAAGTGGATTTCGATTATGAATAACAAACCTCGCATGTTGTGGTCCCGTCGAAAGGGGATCGAAGGCCGAGCTTGCGGTTATTTGCGAGTCTTTCACACGTTCATTCTCCAAACCCAACGGTCTACTGCAATCTCCTGAAATTGGAGGGATTAAGAATATGACGGTGTGTGAATGAAATTTGATCTCCGCTTCAGGTCATCGACAGTCTAATCCCTCTAACACCTGCACATTTCAGATTACTCTTAAAATTGTAAAGTTTTTGGTTCTCAAATGCCAAAGCTTTTCCTGGCTTCTGAATTGAAGCGGTGCACACAAAAGACGCTGAGAATTGCCAATCGACACTGTTTTTATTGTTGCCGACAAAAAGCTGGTGGCAGCGGTAAAAGATCGCGAGCCGGTCGTTACGCAGACCGTAAAACATCGATTTTGGCCACCATTTCGGTGGCTGATTGGTCGCGGTTATAATGCCAATTCATAAGCATTGATGAGTCGTTTTCGTATTCTGACCTTCGAAAGAGTACAGTAATCGGCGAAGGAGACGCCAATTGTTCTTTTCGTGGTTGATCGGTTGCTTTCTACCTGTCAAATTGGCACCACGAATGTCAACCGAACGGCCAATTTTCTCGACCACTCGATTGGCTTAATTGCGCCCTATCGATACGAAGGGGAGTTCGCAGGAAGCGCTAAATTGACCGATAGCATTGCGAGAATTGACGCCGTTTTTGAACTGCCGACTTTCGATCTGATGAATGATCTGTAGAAACCCGCCATCTAGTGGATTTCGAATGTCCCGCTCGAATCGATCAACCAACTCGGGAGTCCTGTTGATGTCCTTGAAGTTATCGTTAATAATCAGCAGCACGATCTTTAACACTCTCGTTACGAGCGATCGGCATCACTTCCAAAACGTAGACGGCGCGTGCAAACTTGTGATTCTAATCGACGTGCAAGTGGTCGCTTATACAAACTTTTACGTCCTAAAAAACTTACGCAAATCGATTGCCACAACAGAAACAAAAAGCAGAAAACTGATTGGCAACGTCCGTGAGTTCATCGCGTAATCGTACGCGCAGCTTCGAGCATTCCCGACGATCGTGGCTGTGGATCTGAAAATGAACGCAAATCAATGGACGTTCGTTCGTAGCAGCTCGTAAATCACAAACTCGGAATTGGACGCAAAGTGTCGTGCCGAAAACTCGCGCGTGAAAAATGGCCTCCAAGTGGCTAACAATAAACTCCGCCCACTTTGTGTATCAAAAGTAAGAACTCGGGAAACGTTAACGACAATACGAAATGCAAAACGGTTTCTTGTCGTTGTGAGCGGATTAATCTTTTCATTTGACATCCGCGCAACAAACTTCACACGCCGAAGCGAAAAGACACCGAAAAAGCCAATTAGTCTGAAAAACAAGAGGGAAACATGCTTCGGAATTGGGAACCGACATTGCACTTCTTGTGACATCCGGTTAGTTGATTTTTATTGAGAAGCACGTGCATTCGGCCATCTGGTTGAGTCGCGAGCATTGGAATTAGCTGCTTGCAACCGAGAAGGGAAATTGAATCAAAGCGCACAATCGGGTGAACTCGACAAATTGGCCAAAGAGAAAGAAGTCACGATATGGGCCTGTTTGCGTGTTTGGCAGTTAAACTCGAATATTGAAACAAAGTCTTATGTCTGGATCTCAATGGTCATTCTGGTTTATTCGCGTGTCATGACCGTAGAGTTCGGTCGGGGACAGAAATTTGGTTGAGATCGTAAAGAAAAGGACACGAGAAGATGACCAATCAGCTCCTGTGCCGAACACGCAACTCATCATGCCGACAGCCCCTAAAATGCATGTGGTCGTCTTCGAATATTCATGGCTCCTAGTTATGGCAGTTGCACTTGTAGCCGCAGGCCAAATTCATTTGGCGAATATTCAGTCAAGTAAACGTCTTCTACAGTCCGATGGACAAATTGACGGTGACAGGAGGAAAGTGTGAGAAAATGCCGTCGAATGTTCGCCATCTTCTCTCACCAGAACAATGCGAAATGACCGGAAATTCTCTCGCGCGGCCATGAAGCTCGTCAACCGAACCAGAGACAGAACACAAAACTTTTAAATGAGTTGGACGAACACACTCAGTCCCGTTTAATTGGCGGTCGAGTGACGCGTTGCGAAAACTCGGGTTCTCACTTGATTGCCTTCGGACATATTGACCGGGACAAAACGAGTGACCGCCCACTTTTCGCGTTCTTTTCAATTTGCATGACAAAAGATCACGATGTTGGAACGCGAAAGTGCGATGGCAACACGAAGATTCTCGCGTTTATTTCGGGTCAGCGACTACCGTTCGTTCAATAGATTTGACTTTTGTGCGTGTGAGAGCAAAACGGATAGCGGTACTTATGGAAATGTCAAGGCGGAGCACAAGCGAGAAAAATCCGAACGCTGAAAATGCCCAACAGACGATTCGGCAATCCGTCGCACATCTGGAGGCGAGCATCAGAAAAAACACGTTGGGCACGTCATTGACGCTTTTCAATTTCGAGATACTGCAGCTGGACTCGGAAAATGATGATCAAACAGGCGGTACGACTGAAGCGACATGCAGATGAGGAGACGACCTTCATTTGAACCCCTAATTGCTCTTTCTACTGTTACTTGGCACTTCGGACGTTCAATAATGAGCAGTCGAGGTCGATCGCCCTAATACCCTCACGCGCGATCGACAAGTCGCTACTTCAAACAACACGGGCACTACAATCGAGAGTCCGAGATCGCAGGTTTGATTTTTTGCTTCGACGTGCAATTTTTGGCGCGGACATTCCAATCGAATTGACTATTAAATCCCAACAATAAACACAAGTAGATCGGCCAGTACAACATTGAGTTTATACGCAAAATAATGTGAAATCGTCCGACAAGGCGCTGCAGAGTGAAATTGAAGCTAATAATCGTAACAACAAGTGGAGAACATTCATTCAAACCAGAAACCTAATCCCAAGGGTTTGAATTGGCTGTGTACTTAACAAGCAATTACAGTAATAACCGAAAAACTAGTGAGCGAGTTTATTGTCCCGATAAAACTCAGGTTAGTGCTCACGACCTGGTTTTCTGCTCTGAGTTAACAGAATAGAATACCCGGACGATTAAACGTCGACCGGAAGTTTGGAAGGCCAATTCCCGATTCCAATTGCTCATAAAAATGTCAAGAAACTGACTAGTCAACAAAAAAGATTTCGGTTTTTGTATCAATGACCAGTGAATGTGACCAATTTGACAATAACAAGACATAGCAATTACGTAGAGGACCGAAAGGACATTCGACTCTATTGAACAGACAAATCGGGTATTGATGAAGTGGATGAGGAGGAAGAGCGGCATTGAGGACGATAATTAGAGGCCTCGAACAGCTCAAATGTCAACGATCTCCACTCGCCGACAGTTTTTGCATGAGGCACGTACGATTGAGATCGTCACCTTTGTCGTTCGAACATCTGCCCGTTCGGAGTCCATAAAATTTCGACGAAGTTTTGAACTCGATGTTACACCGCAAAAAATGATGATCGATCGTAAATTGGATTCGGAGAATAAGCATAACGATGAGAAGCCGCCGAGAGTGCGGGAACCAATTTTCGACACGACGGTCGTTTTGAATTCCCGATGCCAACAAAATCGAACATCGCAAATAGACGATCGTAATGGGAACGGAAATGAACGGCGGAAGTTGACTATTCAAGAAAATGCCGCCAAAAACAGCAACCAGATTGTTTGGATTTCCGCTCTTTTGAATACGAAAGTTGCAAGACGACAAAAGACTTCAAAGTCAATTGTTTTGGTGTGAACCATAAGATTAATTGGCAAACTCGTACCCACTATCCAATAGTCGATCTGTCATCGTGTAGGTGTGAGGGTCGTAAACCGAAACTGCCACCTCTGATCGCTCTAATGCGATAGATCTTAATCGAAAACAACAGCAGCACATCGTAAAAGTTGGCGTTGATATCCGAACTCATGACCTGTCGAGTGCGGAATTCGCTGCAAACATTCAAATTTTTGTTCTTCATTTGTCAACGTAGATTTATGACTTCGTCCGTTTGTTCGATCTTGTCAACAGACGTCCGATTTCGCGCGTTGACCTCCGCTCCGGAAGACAAAAGAAAACTAAAGTGGGCGCCTTAGAATCATCAAATAGCTTTAGTTTAGCAACATCAACGACAAACAAACTCAAATTTACGGTGCCCGAACCAAAACGATTAGCCGAAACAAATGTGTTGATATTCAATTCGAGTTAGGTTCCGGTCGAGTGCTCGATTGCAAATTATGCAACGGCTCTCGGGCTTGTGGCGCGGATGCTCGACGAACCACAACATAAAAATTACAAATTTGAACAAACCGGAAGGATACCAACCGCACGTTTTCACTTTTTGGACTCGCGGGAGCAAACGGTCGTTATCATTTCAGTCCATCATCGCTCTTCAATACGTAAATTTGACATGAACACAAAAAGAAACCGAAAACAACATGTTTCTATTCTTCGTTTCGTACGATGACATAAAACGTGAAAAACTACTACGAGCTTTCAAGTACGGTGCCATTAAAGTGCATTAGGTCATTGAGTCAAGAGCCCTCTTCAGTCTTCAAGCCAACGATAAACTTCACAGCAATCTTTTCAACTACAATCCTAAAAATATCGTCTTTGGTGAGTGGCATGAGAAGTTTTCCAAGTATCTACTATCAAATAATACCTTCGTAGTAAGGGTTTAGTATCTCAGTAAAGATAATACATCCTTTTAAGCAGCTGCACTCATGACTGAAGACTATTTCTTGTATCTGTAGAGCAACGTCTTTGATGTACTTTACGGCCACTTATTTGTCGGCAGTTAAGCGGAGCGAGTCATTAGGTCGAACTGCTCATTTGGAGATTAACGTTCAGTGTTCACGGTTCGATGCGAGAGATCGGTTTGTTTCATTCAACTGCGATTAGCACTCAAACGGTTGCCGATATTCGAGCGAGTCAATTGAGCGGAATAGTCTTCAATTTATTTTTGCAACAAACAACTCAAGTAGAAGAATAGCCAACAATTAAAATTAAGCGATTTGCATACCCATCGGATGATAAAACAACGAGAATGGGAGATACTGAAGAAACATTCGGTTCATTTTAAGTTAACAACAAAACCAATAAATTATTACCCTACAGTTAAACAATTACTGACGATTGTTCGGTTTTTTGACGCGATAGATGCGCACAATCCAGTGCTCCGTTGTGTACGCTTCTTCCATGTATTTCAACTCGAAATCTTTGTTTCCAATCTCCGCATGTCGAACACGATCGAAACCGGTGGGACGTCCATGTTCAGTATAAACACCACCGAAACGATGGTAGCACAATCTGTACATGACGCTGTTCAACATCGTTGGGCTGGAATAACAAAAATCTTATGCTATAATCGTTAGATCTTGCCTGCCGCCCTTGTCAATTCGAAATTCGCCATTTTTCGTGAAGTAATCTTGTTCGTGAATATGCGCACCTTCCGGAGTTGAACCACCGATTCGTACCATCCAAAGGAATTTGTTGATATCATCGGACGAATACCCGGTTAAACCACCAAAAATGACCAAAACATAATCGACATCAAATTCGCGCATAATCTCATATGCGTGACTTTCATTACTTGCCATTGCCTGACCGACTCGTGAAATCTATAAGGTTATAGGATCAAAATAAGCAAATTCAGATTCTTGCCTGAGTATTGTTCCACGTATTATTGTCAACAATGACCGTACGATTTGCCATTCCCGAAATTTGATAGCCATCTAAATCGATTTGATTGTGTTTGGAAGATGCAATCTGAAAACTTACAATCCCACCAAGACATAACTTTTGCATTCTCGTCAGTGTTTTGTCGTAGCCAATAGTATGCTTCGCGGAAATCGTCGAAAATAATACGACTACCTCCATGACCACGCGCAGCCAAAACGATACTTGGTGAACTGTAGGCTTCGCTTGTAACCTGCAAATCCAAACAATTAAACGTTATTTCGTTTCTTGGAATCTACCCAAACACAATGTTGAACGTAAGACATGCCGAGCAATGCAACCGCACCAATAACAATGTAAGAAACCTAAATAATAATCAGAATTAAGATTTGAGCGTAAACTTACTTCAGTTCGGTATGGATAAGTGTCGTTCTTCTCTTTTTTGGTCGTGACTTTTGTTTTTTGAGTTGCAGTTGTCTCAACTTTTGTTACTTTCTTGGCGTCTTCGTTAATTCCACGATAGAAGTTGTTGAGGAATTCGGAAAGTGCAATTCCCGCCATAATACCTGAAATGCTTTCGAATCATTTCACTACTTATTCTGTCTACGTACACATTACTGGAGCCAACACAAGCATCAATCGAACCATAACACCTGAGAAGTAGATGGAGGTAAGGGCGTAGATTATCACAAAAACATTTGCATCAGTCAACTGCTTGAAGCAGTAATAAAGACCAACTAAAATGGAAGTATTGAAACTCTTCGTTTAAATTCCAAACCTGGAAAAGTAAATACCAAGAACTGAAGATCGAAATAATAGGAAGACCACGTGGTAGGTTGATGTTCAGAAACAGAAGCGATAATCTGAAACATATCGAATAATCAGAATAAAAAACTTCTTGTGAACCGGAATGTTGTTCTTTGCATAACTTGGATCCAAAAGCGAATAGAAACGTCCGGTGAATGGAGCAATCTTTTGGAAGAAGATAGCAGCCATGAAGAGCAGACCGATGGCACTAGCAATAACGTATACAATTGAACGTAGAATAACTTGAAATTGATCTTCCGACAATTTCGATCGAACGTATTGAGCAAAAGCAACCAGTTGAATGATACCAAATACTCCAAAAGCTCCCATATGTTCAGAGGTCGAAGTTGGTTGATAGCCGACAAATGGAATTTGCATAGCAAGCAGCTGTCCGATACAGTAGAAAGTTGTGTATGCAACGTAGAGTCGGCTCGAGTAACGACCAATAATAATCAGCGTTAGCGAATGGAGGCCAATGAGGTTCGTGATGAACGGAAAATAAAACGATTAGTAACGTTCTAACATCGAAAATGAAATAAGATCAAGTAAATGGAAGAGACGATTTGAAGGAAAAACAAAAAAAGTAGAGAGAATAAGCAAGACGATCAGACATAAAAATTGCAAAGGCCTGACGAACGAGATACAACGTGAGATAGAGTGTTTTACTGTAAAAATTTCCTTGCAGTTTAGCAAACCCCATTTTGCGCCGTTTCTGTTTGGAAGAATGATGAGAATTTGGTTTCTTCGTTTTGAGTCGATGAATCTGCTGTTCGTGTTGATCAATTAGCGTGTATGACCGTAACTAATTCTACCTTTTCTTAGCCCCAAATGAACGACTCAAAAGTTAACGACGTTGAGGAACAAATTTCCGAATCGTTTGCCGATTTCACGCTCTCTGATCAAATCCGTCAGTTGATTTATCATTGTAGCAAAGAAGTGACTTCGAAATTCTTTGAATCGGTTAAAAGCTTCTGTCCAGACACCGAAGTAACCGAAGAGAATCTGTCGGACGCAATGGAAGCTTTTGGATTCAATTCGACTCACGTTGCGTCTCTTAGAAGCAAATTGAGCTTAACGGTAGGATGAATAAGAATAACAAGTGCAGTTGAGATTTTAGATGGACTCAACAGTTGAATCAGAATCTGCAGAAGAGAGTTCAGAAGAAAGCGAAGATGGTAAGTAGTTGAATCACGGGTATAAAGTTAAAATATTGGTTACTAAAATGCTCGTTTAGATCCTGAGTTTTCAAGTATTTCCAAAGAGAAATTGAAAGAAATTTTGACTGCTCCGTTTCCTGAAGGAAAGAAGCCGAAGATAGAGGACATTCTAAAGAAACTGGACAAATTCACTGCTGATCTACTTGTTTCAATGAACAAGATCGACAAAGCAATTTATGAGAGCACATCTGCGAACATTACGAGTCGATTTCGAAAGTTGAAGTGCAATCCGTTGGAAGATGAAAAAAGTTTTAGCTACAATCGAGCTCTTCGTCTGCACAATTTCCTCAATCTCAAGAAAAGTTTGAAATTCTCGATACTCGGTATTAATCAGCAGGAGAATAGTAAGAATTGAAAACACTCATGAATCAGGTTTCTATTCAGGAGAGAAAGACATGAAGTTGAAACTTTACAATAAGTTCTACGAGAAGACCGGAACGTTTACTTCTGACAACCGCAATTGGTACAAATGTAAACATTCGAAATGCAAGAATCATCCAAATATTTGCCGCACCAATCGCATGCAACACATTGAACAATACCATCCGAAAAAGTTCGAAACGTACGATGCTGCAATCAAAGGGAAACCACAGAGACAAGCAACTGCAGATCAGTATTTCTGTGCTCGTTGTGGTTTTGGTGCAAATTCAACAAATATACTTACACAGCATCGGAAGTAAGTAGATTGAGTAGCCCACATATCTAATGAGTGATTGTATAGCAAATTCGCAAACAGTGGTGCTACACTTGGATGTCCGAAATTCCATTCGTTTTATCCAAAAGAATTTGGCCTTTGCAATTTGATGACAAAAATTGCGGCTGAATATCGAAAGGATCCGAAATTGAGCAAGAGATCGAAGGATCGTATCACACAGCTCAAGAAGTTGTTTCCAGGAAAGGGAAAGTTTGATAGTTTCAAAATGTGTGTGTTGAAAAGAAACGTTTTGCACAAACAAAAGTTGTGGTTTGAAATTGAATTACAAAAAGACGAATGACTGTTGTGCAAAACTTTCTTACCGTTCTCATCGACTATATTCGCTGTTCTTAGGACCTTTCACTGTGTACTTTTGGTTGCGAAAAACCGGCAGCAGTTTTGAAGAAAGAATTGTTTACATCGGTATGTCTGAAGTCTGGAATGAACGCCATCAAAGCCACTTAACTTCTCAATGGACAACCGAGAGTAACGAGAAGTTTGAGCCTTTCGTTATTGTTGACGAACTTACGGAAGAAGCCGCAAACTTTTTGGAACATTTTCTGATTATTTCGAAAAGGAAGTTTGATAGAATCCGATGATTAGAGAGACTTGTTTTCAGAATTGGCAAAGAATGCAAAGAAAGATGAAGATGTTGAAACATATTTGCGCAATAGACAACTTCCAATGTGCGAAATTACGAAGAATTGGACAATCAACGAAGGTCATGAGTTGTCGCTTCGAATTCTCTTCGATAGTGCCCAGAAAAACAAACTTCTTTAAGCTGTTTAACTGTTGTTGTTAACGTTGTTTAACTACTGTCAAACGTTGTTTTTAACATTTTTGCAATAAACTCGAAAGTTGTGGGAAAAAAGGTCGGATATGAAGAGTAGAAGTGGAAAAGTGAAAAATACGATGATAGAATGATGTAAAACGTGTTAAAAATAGCTCACGATGAATCCACCCCACGCCGCCACCATGTAGAAATACGACAATGCCGTGAACACAGCCCATGTAATAGAGCCGGTACGAACGGATCGGACCCAAAGGTAATAGGTGAACTGAAAATAGTCAAAAAAAATTGTGCTTAATAAATCTCGTCAACCAACTTGAAGCGCAAAGATGGCTATTCCTTCGTTATCATAAGATCCGGCCACTGATCGACTAATATAACCGGGAACAATGGCAATGAAACATGCGGCAAACAATCCAGCACCCGTTGACCAGATTTCTTTGGTGAGCAAGTAAGTCGAAATGGCAGTCAAACTGCTGAATGTTGGAGCCAAGAAGACGCAGATATCGCGAATGTGAATGGGAAAATTGATTGCCGTCAAAACTGCGTGAATGGCACCTGAAAATGATTTGGAGTCTAATGTTTAAAAACAGTCATTTGATTGCCTGAAGTCACCATGAGACCTGGGAACACCTACAAACAGATAGATACACACAATACGTGAAGCTGTAATTGGTACTTACAGTTCCACCAACAATTCGACCCAACGGATACCATGCACGCTCGTCAAACCAATTGAGAAAATTGTAGAATCCATTTTCGACCATGTAGTGAGTACTTCGATAATTAAACCTAAAGTGAATTAGAAATCAACAAATTGCTCAAAAAAGCCAATTGCGTCGTTTGGCATCTTCCAAATTCCTATACTAAACATATTCACCTACCATGGATCGAACTGAAACAAACAAAAGGTAAGCAAGTCGAATACTACATAACCAACCTCGTGGATGATGCTTTCGAATCGAATGACAGCGAATAGTCGAAGTGCAAAAGCAACCATGCTCGACAGACCGAGAATTGCGAACGTCAACAACGATGCATAAGCAACGTTCTTCTTCTCCTTCGCATCTTTTGCTATCAAATTCACGTTTACATTGGCCCCAATTTCTGCCATTGTGGCCACTGAAAACAACAACAATAAGCGAACAAACGTGTGAAACCAAAAAGTTTGAGGCGTGGCTAAGGAAACGCGGAATATGAAAAATCGGTGCGGGACAAATTCGTTGTCCTCAATACGATGCATTTAAGTGTGCGACAATCCCAGAAATTATTTGGCTAAAACAACAACCTTCGAACACAACAAAAAGGCCACGTTGCACAAGTGAAAGCGAATGGCAATTTGCGTGAGAGTTTTGTAGTTCTGTAGTCGTACAAAAGATTCTCTGTCGGAGTTTTAACCCGACCACGAATTTGGTTCAGTGCTTTCAATAAACTCCAATCGATTTGTACAAACCACCAAAAATGGACTCCAACTTGGCAAACAGCAGAACTCAGTTCGTTCCCAATGTTTAGCTTTGATTTTTCGCAGGATGTCGTGTGTTCCACTTGTTCAACATTCTTTCTCTCCAAGTGATCAGCAGCGATTTGGCCCGATTCCAATGGCCAAAGGAGTGGAAAAATAACGCGAAAAGTGAACGAGATCCTCCGAGAAGAATCTCGTAGCTTCGTGATTAGTCCAGACGTCCATCCGCTCGTGCTTGAGTGTCCGAAACAACACTGCTTTCTGGTTAGTTCTAAGGTGATGGTTAGTCACAATCGACAATTTCCTTTCATTTTTTCACAATCTTTCGAGGTCTTCTGTTATTTTATTTGATTTATTTGTGTTTAGATACAAAATGAGCGAAATAAAGACTCCCGAGAAACTAAAAGAACAAGGCAATTTGGCATACCAGCACGCAGATTACAACCAAGCAATCGAGGATTACACTGAAGCGCTGTTACTGGAACCGAAGAAAGATCTCAAATGTATTTTGTACAAAAACCGCGCAATGGCGAGAGCAAAAGTCGACGACTTCGAGGGTGCTGAACACGATTGTACGAATGGTGAGTCGACAATCAACATTATAATCCTGATTTTGTCTTTTAGCATTGAATATAGATGGAGCATATGTGAAGGCTCTTTATCAACGAGCATTAGCACGTGAACAGTTGGACAAACTTGGAAGTGCATTCAATGATGCGAAGGAAGCACTTCGACTTCAACCTAAAAATTCGTAAGCCCTCGACTGTGGTTGTAATCATCTAAGATTCGTAGACAAGTTGCAAAACTCTGCGAGCATTTGGCTCGTTTGAATACTGAACGATTGAAAACGGCCAACAATAACGAGACACGATCAATTGAGATGCTCAAAATGGCATTCGGTCAAGATAACGATGAACAGAAGAAAAAAGCAATGCACAATCTTCTGGTACTGGCTCGTGATTCGGAAGAGGGTGCACGTCGTGTGTGGCAAGATGGTCAGACTGCTCTGCAACTCATTGCAATGGCAAAAGATACAGAAAAATGGACTGATGAATTCGCAATTGATGGGATGCACATTTTGGATGAACTACTGAAAAAACGAGAACGAGTAAGTTTGTTCGAGAGACTATCGGAGGAAGCTCAAAATTTCAGGCATTGAAATTGATCGAGCTAATTTCTATTCCTCAACTTGCACGAATTCCCGCTCTTCGTTCTTCGCGTCAATTCGTCGATTCGACTCAGATTTTGATTGAACGTGTTTTCAACGCTCTTGCTGCAATGAATCGCCTAAAAGACATCAAACCTGATCCGGAAGTTGTTGAACAAAACAAAATGCACATCATCAATCTGATTCTTGAATTGGAAGAAATGCTCACTGATCCTCAATACTCGGCGATTGTTCGCGAAATGATTATCGATCTGTTTTCCAAGAATTTGATGCACATGGACAAAGGTCTTCCTCGTGGTTGGTCTTGGCGATTTACCGAAGATCGCGGTTTGTTGAACATTTGGGTCCATTGAATAAACGCATTCAGGACTTTTGAAACTGTTGCACGTTTCTACTCAAATACCGGAACTCTGTGATTACGAGGTTACGGCTGAAACTCGACAGCATTTGGCACTGTGTTTAGCTCGATTATGGGACGACATGGTATTTGATACGAAACGCGCCATCTATCGAGAAAAAGTCGATGCTTTTTTCAAGTAAGTTTTACCCTTAGAAACTGAATGTCAATTAATAGTGCAGCTTATTGATGAAAGATATCGGGAACGAGAAAACGCAAATCAAAATGTGCTCATTCCTCACCACTCTTCTACAGGTGCATACATTCGACGTCTCTTTGATGTGATAGTTGGTTTTAGGGTCCAATTGATGCGGGAATTAGTCTTGTGACAAACGATTCTATCACCGCCCTTATGCTTCAAATGGCAGCTTCTGAAGATAAACTGCAGCAGGTAGATTTGAAAAGAAGTTGCTTATATGATTTTATGTTTTTAGTCTGTAGCCACTGAGTTGATTGTACAAACCGTAAGCAAACACGAACGAGCGGTTAGCATCATAGCTAACGGTATTCCTGTTCTTCGAAAACTCTTCAATTCTGATGACCACAATGTTCGTGTTCGAGCGTTAGTGGTAAGAAACAATCATCGTTTATTATATGCAAACATGTTCAGGGCTTGTGTAAATGTGCAGCTGCTGGTGGCGATGATTACAGTAAACAAACGATGGAAGAAGGACAAACTATTCGATTGGCTGCTCAATGTAAAGAATTTCTACTTGATACCGAAAAATACTCAGTTGATGTGCGACGATTTGCATGCGAAGCGCTTTCCTATTTGTCACTTGATGCCGATGTCAAAGAGTTTATTGTGGCTGATTCGTCGTTGTTGACCGCCTTAGTCAGTTTGGGAAAAGTGAGTAATAACACTTAGAGAAAACGATTCATAGGGATTTTTAGGTTGCCGGTTCACTTTGTGTATATACTTTAGCACACATTTATGTCAATTTAACCAATTCATATGAGAAACCAGAAGTTCAAGAGGAACTGGTTAAACTCGCTCAATTCGCCAAACATCCTGTTCCGGAAACACATCCAAAGGATACCGATGACTATGTAGAGAAACGAGTATGTTATTCTTCTCTTGGAGTATATTTTTGGTTTCTTAGATTCGAGCATTGGTCAATGGTGGAGCGGTTACTGCGTGTGTTAGTGTGGCTAAAACCGAAAGCAAAAAAGCCTTGGAGTTGTTGGCCCGCTGTATGTTAGCGTTCTGCTCAATCAGCGACTTCACGGGACAGATCGTAAAGGAAGGTGGAGCGAAATTGCTTTTGGATTTGTACAAAACGGCGGACACTGAAGGCAAAATAAAGGCAGCTCATGCATTGGCAAAACTTGGACGAAACTCCGATCCAAGCATTACGTTTGCCGGACAAAGAATGTACGAAGTGGTGAGACCGATGGTTGAATTATTGCATCCGGAGTGCGAAGGAATTGCCAATTACGATGCTCTTCTTACATTGACCAATTTGGCAAGTATTGACGATTCGGTGCGTAAACGAATAATGAAAGAACGTGCAATTCCAAAAGCCGAAGAATTTTGGTTTATGACCGATCATGACGAATTGCGATCCGCAGCTTCTGAGTTTCTGCTCAATATGCTTTTTCTCGAAGATTTTTACAAAGAAACCATTCAAGTAAGTTGGGGATCAAGTATTCTAATTCATGTGTGAACTTCAGATCGGTCCTGGAGCAGAACGTTTGAAATTATGGGCTTTGTATTGTGATGAAGGCGAAGATCGTTTGAAGTTGAGTGCATCCGCTGGTTTTGCTTTACTCACCGAAGATGAAACAGCATGCACACGTTTCTTGAACGAGTTAAGCAGTTGGAAAGAGTTGTTCATGGAGATCATTCAAGCAGAACATCCTGAAATACAGCGCCGTTGCATAATGGGAGTGGCCAACATTATTGAGAAGTCCGAAGCAAACGCATCCAAAGTGATGTCGGTGAGTATTTTGAGTCTTCCGTCAAAATCATTTCCGTTTTATTCCAATTTTCTGCGTGACCAAGTACTCTTTATGTCGTAAAGTTTTTGTTTTAGACCGAAATCTTTCGACTTATGGTTGCAATCACAAAACTTCAAACTCCAACCAATGAACGTGACGGTGCGAAGAAAGAGGCTCAACGGGCTTTGGATGCGGCAGAAAGATTTGGAGTTATCAAGCCAACCGACCGTCAACTTTACGAGCAAAAATCCCAGTTATCCACAGTACCAGAAGTTTAATTCGCATAAGTGCCTATTTGTCTTGTTGTTGTAATTTCGATTAATGAAGCAAATCCTTTAATTCTGATTTGTTTGGACAATTGAGGACGGAAATTAAAGCGACTTTGTTGTCCCAACGGTCTTCAACGTCCGAATAACCAATTCGTTTTGACCGCAAACCATCTGCTTGCGCAAATTAACGAAACTTTTCTTTTGGCTTTTGCTTTGAAAAGTTTTGGAGTGTGCGCGAAATTGGACAACCACGGAACGAAGGCATTTTGTGGTGTTTGAGACGTGTGACAAGTGATTTGCAGCGCAGAAGAAACTCATTCACGAACTCGTCGTCCATCCCTCGTGTCCACAAAATGGCCCGACAAGAAGCTAGTCAGAGGGATTTTATGGCAGTGGAAGAGGGAGAGAGAAGGACGAGTGGGTCGAAAGCTCTCGCGTCGGCCTCTGCTCAAAACACGAGCAGACGGGTTGAGAAGGGGAAAATGCCCGTTAAGATTCGCGGCGAGCGCGATGAGTTTTCCACACGGACGCTCTGCAAATTTCCCGTTTTGGTTTGCTCCTCCGTCCCATCCTTCGCCCCTTTTGGCAGTTGACCACGTCTTGCGCGATAAAGAGCGAAATTTGAAGAAAATTGTTAATGACGAAACGTGTTTTCCGGCACTTTTTCTCCTCCACATTCCAATGACCTTCGTGTAATTTTGCGGTCAAATGAGTGGCGTATATCAGCGCTCGCAAAGTAAATGGATCTTTCGCATTGTGGTGATGTTACAGTCCGCTCATTTCGCGTTGTTTGTCGACTCGATGAACCCGCACGCGCGCTTGTGGTCAACGAACACGCGACTCCAAACGCTTGTCGGACGTTCTTTTTCCGCTTAACCAACCGGTCGGCTCTCATTACCTTTTGCTATGATACTCTTTCCTTTTTCTACGCGCAGTACCGCCAAACACGCGTCAGTAACAACGATGTGAAATACCGCACAGCCACATGACTTCGGGAGTCAAGCGCCGGATCGATTAATAGCACCCGACAGCGCTGAAAGCCGAAGGATCGCATGTCCGAAGTGCTCGTTTCTGTTTGGCCAACTTTTTGGACACGTCGATTCGTTTTTGTTCTCCAAAAGACCATTTCCGTAATTTCAATTCTTACCGTGTCCTATTCAAATACGTGATTAACATTCGAATTGTTTTAGCTCGCCGACCGTTTTATTTGGACTTGAAAACGCGGCATGTGCCGTCGAAAAAGGCGATTTCAATTTTAACTTTGTCTTTTCAATTTATCACGATGCTGTTTGCTCAAAATCCTCGTATCTGTCGGCTTCTAACTGTCGGGTTCATTTTTGTAAGTTCAAGCACAACAGAGCAAACTTTCACTTGCAACTTTAAGATCGTTTTTACTGTCAATCGGGTTGATGCCAAAATTGATGGTCCCGCCGCTCGACCGCCATCAACTGCACCGTCGACTCTTGTCGAAGGCTCTGGCATTCCAGTACGAACTGGTGGAAATATCGACGATGAGGTGATTCGTGCATCGGGCAACTCGAATAATCCGGACGATGATGACAGTGAACCAGAGATAAATGGTTCTGGATTGCCACCAAAAACTCAATCGCAGACACCGACAGTCCGAAGTACAACCACGACTACTACGAAGGCGCCAACGACAAAAGGAGGCTATGAACTCAATTTAAGCGAACAGAATGAATTAGACGATGAAGACGAGTATGAGAACGACCAAGATGATGATGAGGAGGACGAAGAACTTCCATCAGAAATTGCAACCACCACTAGTTTATCGACTACTCAATCGACAACAACTCGCGCGCCAATCACTTCTCAACCCGCGTTAACGACTACATGGCGTCCTCCAGTTCAAACAACCAAACGTCCGCCTTATGTTTCAGTGCAAGAAGAATCTATCGGTTTGGACATGCTAAAACCTGGGCTGTTAGCCGGTAAGCCAACTCAGTTGTAATCATTTCATTGGACTGTTCATTTCAGCAATAAGCGGTGGAGCTGTCGTTGGACTTCTTCTAACAATTCTTTTGGTTATGTTCGTGGTTTATCGTATGCGCAAAAAGGACGAAGGTTCATACGCTCTCGATGAAGGAACCCATCAACCCGCTTCGTATTCTTATGCATACCAGAAAGCACCGACAAAAGAGTTTTACGCATAATTGACCATGACTAATAACTTATGCTCACAACTGACCATTTTGTTATTTTCGTTTGACTTCGAGGGACAAACGAAGCCACGGAAATGTAGTTCAGATCACTGTCATTTTACTTTTTGATTCTTTCCTGCCATAGTCTCAAAATATTTTCTCAGTTTGTTTTTGTGTTCCTTCTATAGCTTGCCTATTATTCAAGATACGCACTTTTGATCCCATAAATTCACGCAATTTTTCCAATTCGAATTGTTTTTATTAGCCAAATTGAAAGTTTAAAAACTATTCAACAGTTGTAACTTAATTACTTCAATAAAATACGTGGTTTTAATGATAGCATTCCTGTACGTTGACCAGTACCGCCGCCAAGAACATTCGTGTCTGTCGGAGTCTCGTTCTTCTTCTTCGGAAGTTTCGGTTTGGCGAATTTATCCTTTGGTTTCTCTTTTTCTTTTGGTTTGTTCGGCTGAGGAGCTTGCGGTTTGCCACGTTTGGCAACACTCGGATCACTGATTAAGACAATCAATTGACGACCTGAAACCAAATTGTCAGAAGCATTTCAACGATTCGAACGAACCTTTGAATTCTTGATCGTGAGCAGCCAAACCACGTTGTGCCGTTTCGTCGTCTTCGTATTCAACATAAGCGATACCTTTCGGATCACCGTTTTTGAATCGAACCATCCGAACATCTTTGACCGTACCGTATTTTCCAAAATACTCACGAACCTCGTCTTCGGTGGCGGAGAAGTCGATGTTACGCACGAAGAGCTTGTTCTTCTCCTTTTCAGTAGAGAATTTGAAAGTCTAGAAAACACAATCAAAGTTAATGATCGAACAAGTAGCACTTACCGACGGCTTTTTCTCATCAGCGTTTGTTTCGTTTGTGTCCATTTTTTCCGACATCGAAGAGGCTTCAACGTTTAGGTTGACTTTTGCCCGTTTTTGTGCCGATTCCTTTGTCGTTTTTGACTTCTCTGCGGCATTTGGTTTTATTGTGGACGATGTACTGGGTTGTTTGCGTTTTTTGGGTTGTTGACGAACTGCGGGAATACGAGCAGCTGCTTGATTCACCTTCTCAATAGCCCGATCCACTTGCTCACGAGTTCCCTCTTCGCGTTCAAATTGAAGAAAATACTCAAAGATCTGATGTGGATAATCAGTTACCGCCATTACGGCACGATTCAAAAGTTTTCGAGCACCATCGATCGTTCCAAAACATCGTTCTTGACGGATTACATCCAACCAAAGTTCGGCTGATTGACGCAAATCCTCTTGTTTCAAAACATCGTTCCATAATTTCAATGCCTAGAACATCAAATTGTCGCATTTTAAAATCTAGTCGACTTACTTCTTTTGGCTCTTTGGCTTTTGTGTACAAGAAATACGCGTAGTTCTTTCGGAACCATCCATCTGGATCCCAGTACTCTCCGAATTGTTTTCCCAAAAACTCCACTGCTTCGGCAAACAAGCCCTTCAATTTATCAATGTCTGAAAAAACTATAGACATAAGTTCACAGAAACGTTCGTTTACCTGCACCCATTCGACGACACATGTAGATGTAAGTCGTGTATAAAAGAACACCGTCAGTTTCGTTCGAAATTTGTTGTTTGCTCAATTCCCACAAAGTCTCGATAATATCCGTCGATGCACCTTCTTTCTCTTGATCCAAAAGAGTTTGACGAAGTGCTGGAATTGAAAGATCCATTTCGGCTTCAACTTCCTCTTCATCCTCCTCCATGTTCACGTCTCCATTCTCTGGGTCCATTTTTATCGCGTAAATTGACGCTGTAATTCGTTGATTGCTCTTCAAACCCACAACACAATAGGACGATCAACCGTTTAAAGTTGCGCAAATGCTGAGAAGAAGCCTCTAAACTTTGACGAGGTTGCGAAAGAAAGCAAATCAATAGTTAGAAACTGTGTTGTGGTCAAACGATGAAGACGCTAAAAGGCGGCTAAATCCGAGGATTGTTGGTGCTGTTGAGCGTCATTAGTTTGATTTCATTCGTTCAAAATGGCGACTACAATTCCGGGCTCGCTTGTCAACAAAACGAAAAAGCATTTTATTGGAATGCCCGCACCTGCCGGGTAAGCACTCAAGTCTCGTTATCTAATAGAAATCGTTTAGATATGTTGCCGGTGTTGGTCGTGGTGCCACCGGTTTCACGACTCGATCAGACATTGGTCCCGCTCGTGATGCCGGAGATTCGCTGCCCGGCGCTGATGCCGCTCCAACTGCCGGACCGCCAATCAAAAGACCGCGAGAAGATGACGATCCGGAAGATCTAAATGATTCCAATTACGACGATGTGAGTTTGTTTTGCTTCTTAACTGTTGATCATTTGAATTCAGTTCGAAGGTTATCGTGGAAGTTTGTTCTCGAAAGATCCCTACGACAAAGAAGACGAGGAAGCGGATAAAATCTACTACGCAGTGGATATGCGACAAGACGAGAAACGTCGAGTTCATCGTGATCGAAAATACAAAGAAGAAGTTGAAAAGTTGCGACGTGAAAGACCGAAAATTCAACAGCAGTTCAGTGACTTGAAACGACAACTTGTTGAAGTCAGCGAAGAGGAATGGGCAGCGATTCCCGAGGTTGGAGACGCTAGAAACAAAGCGAAACGAAATCCAAGAGCTGAAAAGTAGTTAAAATAATCCGTTCAACGACTAACCGGTTACTTTAGATTTACACCGGTCGCTGATTCGTTGATTGCCAGTGCTGCAGCTTACGGTCAAATGGGGACAATGCTGGACTCGAATGTTCAGTCCGGACTTCTTACTCCCTATAGCGGATTACAATCAACCATTGGTGGAACACAAACCGGACTTTTGACTCCAGGTTGGCAAACTGGAGTTCAAACTTCGGGAGATTTGGATTTGCGAAAGATCGGCCAAGCTCGAAATCGAATTATGGATATTCGATTGAATCAAGTAGGTTTTTGCTGATGTTTCGTTGTGAATCGAGTAATGATGCTCAATGATGAATTAGTAAAAGGTCTGAGTAGTGAACTGCCGTTTGAAATTGCTGTTGAGTGTCGTCAAAGAAAGTAAAATTTGGCGACAACCCCAATTGAAATAAAATCGAAATCGCCAATGAACTCAGTCGTATTTTTATTAACGGCAAAAAATAACGATTTTTAAGATTGGTAACATTTTTTATTGCAATCATTTCAAGTTTTCCAACAACTTTTTCGAACTAAGTGCTTTTCATTCGTGATCACAGATTTAAACTGAGAGCATTCACAAACATCGATACTATATTTTAACTGTTAGAAGAGGCTTAACAACTTCAATTTCAGCTCTCGGATTCGGTTAGCGGCCAAACAGTCATTGAGCCGAAAGCCTATCTTACCGATCTTCAATCGTTAAATCCGTCACAAATATCGGATATCAACGACATTAAAAGAACTCGTCAATTGTACAAATCGATTCGAGAAACCAATCCGCATCATCCACCAGGTATCTTCATTTGTGTATTCCTTTCTTTACATTCCTTTAGCGTGGATTGCTTCTGCGATGTTGGAATCAGCAGCTGGAAAAATGCAAGCAGCACGCAATCTGATTATGGAGGGCTGTGAAAAGAATCCGAAATCAGAAGACTTGTGGCTTCAAGCTGTTCATTTCCATCCGCCAGACGTTGCCAAACAAATAGGTAAGGAATAAATGTTGTCATTTCTAAACAAGCAAATTTAGTTGCTACTGCTGTTAAACACATTCCAACGTCCGTAATGATTTGGTTGACGGCTGCGAACATCGAAACCGAACTAAAAGCTAAAAAGAAGGTTCTTCGTAAAGCGTTGGAACAAATTCCGCATTCTGTTCGTTTGTGGAAAGAAGCTGTGAAGTTGGAAGAACCGGAGGATGCACGTAAACTGTTGACAAAGGCTGTCGAATGCTGTAGTACGAGCACAGACCTGTGGTTAGCTTTGGCCAAACTGGAGACCTACGAAAATGCAAAGAAAGTGCTCAACAAAGCCCGTGAAAGTATTCCGACCGATCGTCAAATTTGGATTTCGGCTGCTCGATTGGAAGAAGCAAGTGGTCAAGAGAACGTGGATGCGATTATTAAACGTGCTCTGAAAGTTCTTCAAATCAATCAAGTCGAAATTAATCGAAAGCAATGGATGGAGGATGCAATTAACGCGGAAAGAGCGGACTGCAAATTGACTGCTGCTTCAATTATGTGAGTTCATTTCTAATTCTAGAGTTCGAGTTTTGCCAGATGACGATAAACAAAAACAATGAACATCTCTAAACTAACTCCACATAAACGTAAAGCGGAATGTTTAATGTGCACAAACTAAAGTCTAAAATTGAACGACTTTAGTTAAATTAACTCTTTAAAAGTGATAAGAGAGTTGAAAATTAAAGTCAAACAGCAACTCTAAGTTAGACTTTAAGTGTATTCGTACATGTGAATGATTGCTAAGTTTTCAATCTGATGGCAGTAAAACCTCAAAACTTCTATATATTAAAAATTGAACTTATTAACATAAAGGTTATTTCAGTCGAAGCGTAATGGGAATTGGAGTTGAAGAAGAAGACAAGAAATCGACGTGGTTGGAAGATGCCGAGTGGTTCACCAACGAAAACGCGTTCGAGTGTGCTCGAGCCGTCTATGCGTTGATGTTGAACGATTTTCCGGACAAAAAAGGCATTTGGCTTCAGGCAGCTCATTTCGAAAAGGAACACGGTACCACCGAGAGCTATCGATTGCTTTTGGAGAAAGGAACCGAAAAGTGCCCGAAATGCGAAACTTTATGGTTGATGTACGCCAAACTTCGATGGCAACAACAAGACGTTCAAGGCGCTCGAGACGTGTTGGCGTTGGCTTTCAAGAAGAATCCGAATTCCGAAGACATTTGGATGGCTGCCGTTAAACTGGAATCCGAGAATAACGAGTACGACAAGGCACGAAAACTGTTAAAGAAGGCTCGCGAATCAGCTCCGTCTCCGCGATTTTGGATGAAGTCTGCTCGATTGGAATGGTGTTTGAATGAGTTGGACAAAGCCAAAGAGCTTCTAAATGAGGGTATTGCGAAGTATCCGGACTTCGAGAAATTCTACATGATGCTCGGTCAAATTTGTGAACAAGAAGAGAAATTAGATGAAGCACGAAAAGCGTACACCGAAGGAACGAAACAATGTCCTCATTCGGTTGTATTATGGGGACTTTTGGTGCGATTCGAAGAGAAACATAATCCCGTCAAATCGCGATCTTATTTGGATATTGCACGTCTTAAGAATCCAAAGAACGAGTTTCTGTGGCTTGAAGCAATTAAGCTGGAGTTACGTGCCGGTGCAAAAGAATTGGCAAACACACTTCTTGCTCGTGCATTACAAGAATGCGAGAATTCTGGTTGGTCTTATTGATTCATTCTAATTCAAGACGTTTGCAGGTTTTCTGTGGTCCGAAGCGATTGCTCTGACACCTCGACATTCACGAAAGACAAAATCCGCCGATGCACTAAACAAATGTGAACACGATCCACGAGTATTGTTGGCGGTGGCAAAGATGCTGTGGAGTGAACGGCGAATCAACAAAGCACGCGAATGGTTCAAGAAGGTAATTAAGTTGGATTCTGATCTCGGAGATGCGTGGGCAACGTATTTCAAATTTGAGTTCATTCACGGCAATCAGGTACTCAATTTCTATCTTTTGAGAGCCGTTTGATGTTGAATTTCAGGAGCAACAAGATGCGGTACTTCAAGCATGTGAACAGGCAGAACCTCGACACGGAGAATTGTGGCAGAGTGTGTCGAAGGACGTGAAGAACTGGAAGAAGACGACATCAGAGATCTTGATTATTGTTGCCTCTAAAATTGAAATCCCAAAATAGTTTTCGTTATTAAATTGTTGTTGTTTTTACCTTTTCTTTACCTGTAAATTCGAGACCTCGTAATTTAGATTGATTGTCATCACAATTCCTTTGTCACTTACCGTTATATTCTTAATAAATTCAATAAGTCTTATGAATACCGAACTGTTATTGGTTACAGAGCCGTGATACTTTCAAACGATCTTTACCGTCAAATTGAATTTTACAGAATGTTGATTCAACGACTATCAGCGTTAATTCGAAACCCTCGATGTAGTCAGCTATTAAGTGGTAATTTTGCCATCGAAAACCGAGCTCACGTTCATCATGGAAAGGTCGTACCGTTAGATGACAAGGAACGTGATCCCTATGCGTACAATCACATCGAGAAAAAGAAGGGGCTAATGAAACCGAAGCATACGGTCGAAGAGCAAATTGCCTACATGAAAAGTGAAGGTGAGTTCGAAAAGTGCGAGAACATTAGTTTGTCGTTTGTTTGCAGTTTTTGCTGACACCTATCAAGGTCTTCCAATTTACAAATGGTATCGTCGAAATCTTGCTGTTCAACCAATTCTCCAACCACCACCACGACTGTTCTGCATCGATAAAAACGGATATTTTAATTTGAATCATGCATGTCCAGTGTGTCGCGACGAGTATTTGTTCTTCGACTATCGAGTGAGTTCAATCGTATAAACACAGATCATTTGTTATACAGAATCCGGCACTCATCGAACAATTTTTGGCACCGGGAACCGATCAGCCAATTGAATTGCTCAAAACGGGACTTTGTCGAGATCAATACTCACAATTGAAAGCTCAATTATTGAAGGCACGAGAACATGGTCAGTTTTCGCAGAATTGCTGTTAATCTCATATTCGTTTAGGTTTAATTGAGTTTTCCGTTGAGTACCGAGTTTTCGATTATTCGCAATGGTACGACTCGTGGACCCCCGATATGATCGGAAACGTTGAAGACGACGGAATACCGATTACTCGTCGTTCGACACCAATTGAATCGCTGTTTCCTTCGGAGCCGGTTTCGTTCGAAGCGCATCGACCGGATGTTGGAAACCTGTGGAACAGGTATTGGGAAAAGGACGACAAATTTGCGAAGAAAGCTCGATAGAAATTTGTTTATTAAGTTTGTTGTTGAACGTTAGGAAGAAGTATTGAGGGCTTGAATAAAGAATGACTAGAAAAATGAGACTTCGGAATATTTCTTTGAGATTTCCATTGTCAACGGGTGAGGACTAATCAGTTGGAATGTTTCAATTGTGCATAAGGTTTCACGTTTGTAGGCCGCTACTTTCTAAACAAAAATCAAAATGTCGACGGCTGTTAAACTCACATGAACATTGGAAATGCGAAGTAGAAGGGCGGCGTAACGATGAGCACTTTCCGACTCGTTGTAGTCCTTATCCAAATGGGTTTTGAGACTACGCAGTAAATCTAGACGTTTGGCTTGAGTGACTTGAATTGCATCGTCGGTGAGTGAAAGGCATTCGGGGTCAAAGAAGATGATTGCTTGCAAAAGCACGTATTCGATTTCGGTCATTTTCATCTTACGAATCGGAACTAAACACAAACATAACACACAGCGACCAAACGAATTCACCCAAAATATTGTTGATCACGGCAACAACAGTCGGAATAAGACCCGAACGTTCTTTGAGTATATTGGCATTGGGATTGCGAAATCCGGAAAGTCCATCGAAAATAGGTAAGACTTTAATTTACCTCTTCCCACTCTCACTCACCGGGAAAAACAATGCGATCGCTGTAATGTTGAGGTGTGTGGAATGCTGAAATGTCATGAAAATACTGAACATGCTTTCTTACCTTCGGATAGAACCAAATTGGAGAAACTGGAGTGTACAATAAGCGACTGTTTGTCGTGCATTGAAAGTTGCTGAAACATAAAACAGAAAATCAGAAAGAAAGTTGAATAAAATTACTTGAAATTCCGAAAAAGATTTGGCCCATTCGATAACAGTCGACAGTATTTTGGATCGCCAATACGAAAAGTTCAGTTGATCTTCGGAACCCAATTGTTTTTCTTCGTATTTTTGGAAATCGTCGAACGTGCTTTGTGGAGTTCCGAGTGCTTCGGCCAAATTTGTATGAATTGGTGCCAAACTTGAAGTTAACATCTTTAGAAACTTCTTCTCTTTGATCATGAGATCGCGTATCAGTGGATCGTCTATGGCTTCGATTTTGACTTCCGGTCGTGTTTGTTCCGTAGCTTTTCGTTTCCGTCTTCTCTCGAAGTTTAACTCCGTACAATCCATTCCTACGTCTAGACACTTTTTTAGTCTTAATAAAATCCAATTAAAAGTATCAAGAGTCGAATACCTGCACGCTCTACAAGAACATCTCGTATTGATGTCTATGGGACAATTGCCATTTCCTTTGCACGAGTAGCTTCGATTTTCCATCAAAACTCGTCTGAACTAAAATAAACGAATAAGATCAGTTTTAGCAGCGTATGTACAAAGATTTTGCAGCCAACACAACAATAGCAAGAATAGTGAATTCCGATCGCAGTATCTCCACAGACCGCACATTTCTGACCGGGAAGAAACTTTTCGGATTCTTTTTGTTTTTTGCGAGAATTCGTTGAAGCAGACAACGTACGATGAACCTGATCCTCGTCATCTTGATGATGCAGAGCTTGAAGTGAATTAGCATCTAATTTCTCGAGCGAGCATTCGAACGCGATATTCGGAAACTGCTTGTTTGTTTGAGCATCAGTCGCCGATAGGGACGATGAATCGGAGTATTTGAGGTCTGGAGAATCGCTCTGTTCTCGACTCATTCTGAAAGCACAAACAAGACAATTCGCAGTCAACATCATGATGTGGAAAAACAACGCTAACGAATAAAATTTTGCGAATTGTACAATTGAAATGCTCAAAAATTAACAACCAGATGGACATTTCGTAAAAGAAACATTCTGTTGTAAATTTTCGTCTCGTTTATAGCTTAGCAACAGCTAAAAATCCGCTTATTTGTAGAGTCTTGTCGAACTAATCTACACGGTTAGTATTGACAAATGACAACATTAACACTCGCCGTGTAAGAAAACGAATACGCTCATTACTTCGTGTCTGTTTTGTCGTCATGCCGCTGTCTGTTATTGACGTCTTATGCTTCCGACGAGACATTGGAACAATAAGTGGATTAAATGATTCTGCTCGACGAAACATCAAATTAATAAACGTATATTTTAAACAACAATAACGAGAAATTTAACAATTCAAATTATTCATTTCGTATTCATACTTCATTGGAGCTTTTTGCTCATGTACGGTCCATCCAATTCGTAGCCAAGAGACCTACAGATATTATAGTCTTCTATATTGAAAGAAAACTTACCGATAGTAATGTCGTGTGCCAACACCCGAGATTACGGCCAATTTGAACGATCCATGTTCTTCCAGCGCGATTCGTTCCGCTTCTTCCATTAACAGTTTTCCAAATCCTTGATGTTGGAATTTGGTTGGATCACGGCTAGAAACCGGAACTGCTGTTCCGTAGACGTGTAGTTCACGTACAACTGACACTCCACCCTACAAAACTATAAGATGAAAAATAAACATAATTATAACACCTTTAGCTCTTCTCTGTGCACTTGATCCGTACATTTACGCAGTCGAAGTAATCCAATTAAAATGTCCTAAGCGGTTGCAGTTGACGATCGTTTTTGTTGTTGTTAATTACCTGATTCACGTCCTCGTAGCTGATGAACGTTTCCCAACCTCCGTTTCCGAAGTAGTCTCGACGAATCAACTCTGTTTGATCGGGCCGAATCTTGTTGTGAATTTCCTGCAGACGAAAACATCTTACAAAACAAACGATCAGATACAAACTTGTATTCCAACTTCTCGAGTTCGAACATCACGACAAGTCAATCCAAGTTGATTCATACGTGCCAACGCGTGTTCTCGAAGATTTCCATATTCAACTCCACTCGACACTAACGGCATTGGAATGTCGCGTTGTACACGATAAACACGAGTCCACGGTGGAATCAAAGCCAAAATCTGAGCAACCAAATCGACCAAAACTTGCGGCGGATAACTTTTATATCGTCCAGTTTTCCACAACTAAAAGAACAATTTAACTTACATGTCTTCGGCTTTTACCTCATATAATCCCGTACTGCGAATAACGAGTGTTGGGTAAATTTTCAAACCATCTGGTCGGAATGCCGGGTTCTCAAAAAGTTCGACAAACTTAAGTTCAAATCTTGAAATCAAACAATGATCTTTCGATTACCTGCTCCAAATCTCGTTCAATCGGAACGTTGGGCAGATTCGGCATCATATGAATAACAACCTTGTATCCGGTGTCTTTGGCGAAATGAAAGCATTCGCAAACCGCTTGAACGGTGTGACCACGATTCGTATCTCGAGCAACATCTTCGTAAACAGACTGTACACCGATTTCCAGACGTGTACAGCCATACGTTAACATGTCGTTCATGTGTCGCGGAAGACAGTAATCGGGACTGAAAAGCATGTTTACAATAGTGATTATCAAAATACAAACCGCGTTTCAATGGTAATTCCAATGCATTTTGTGTCACTAACTTCGCTGTATCTCACTGCTTCAATGACGCTGTCACTGTTATGCCCGCTGAGAGCGTCGTGCAACTTCGAAATAAACTCGTCTCGATACTTTTGCGGTAGGGACATAAAAGTTCCACCCATTATTATGAATTCTACCTAAATGTTTAGGATGTTGACTTCAAACTAGTATAATACATGCCTTGTCAATACTGTGACCCAAGGACTTTAATTGAGCAAGACGATTGACGGTTTGAATGTATGGACTAAACAAAAACGTTACAAGAATTTGAGGATCAACATACTTATAACGCGCTCGAATAGCTCGCATTGATGTTGGTTCGTAGCCGGTGTACGATTGAGTCGAATATTCGAAATCCGAGTCGGGACCACCTAAACGAAAACATAAAAAGTTTAAACACTTCGATTACCTGGACAATAAACGCAAATGTTTCCGGTAAAATTAATGTGTGGACATCGATGCGGTTTGCACATCACAGCAACGACAGCAATTCCACTCGCCGTTCTGACCGGTTTGGCTTTCAACTTCGGCAACAAAAGATCTTTGTATTCGGTAGGCACAGCAGCAATAATGTCGACAAGCTTCGGATGAGTTTCCAGTTTCAGTTGTTGAGAGACTTCGCGTTTCAATTTGTTCAAGTTGACTTCTTCTCCGCGAAGTTGTGCCGCGATCAGCTTCGAAACGATTTCGGTCACCGCCTTCAGCTTTAGATTGCGTGTCTCGTTTTTGTCGGGCATCATGGACAGTCAATGGCTTAAACAAGAAGATTAAGAACAATAGAAAACACAAAACTCAGATTAAATACACATCTGATGGCTCGTTAAGTTTGTTTCTTGACGTCGAATCGATATGTGGTGAGATGATTAAACAGCAGAAAGAAGATAAAAACTTTGTGTTCATAAAAGAAGATAACCGACTTGTTGAGCGAGTAATTGACCGCCAATTCCTTCGTTTTTATCATATACATCGGGAAAGTTAACGCTTAAGTGTTACAAAACCTATCAGTACGTTTCGTTCTTGTTTCTTGTCAAATAACAACAAAGTGAATAGATCTTGTTGTAAATCAAGTCGAGAGTTGTTAAATAGTGCTTTTGATTGTAAGACAAATCACTATGATAAAACGACATTTACAATGATTAGGCATTAAACAAATGAAACAAGAATCTGAAATGTTCTTGTTCCGTGTTTATTGTACTGTCTCACGTGTCATTGTGCTTTCATGTTTTAGAGAACGCTCTCGAATGGATGAGATTGCTCTTCATGAGCTGAAAGAATTGTTCGTCAATTGGCGTTCCATTGACGATGAAAATGACGAGAACATATGGACTCAAAAGATTGCTTCCTTGATGTCCTTTTCGTATTTGAACTCGAATGTTTTCGTAAGTCTGTTTCTCAATTCAGGCTGCCATTGAATCCAATGTAGCAAAAGGTTATGTCTTCAATCGGTTCATTGCTCCATTCGTGCCCATTACAACCAAACAATGCGATTGAGTTTCCACAGACAGTCGATTTGGATGCAGACCAGGTATCTTTATGAATTTGCGATATGTTAATCTACTGAGCATTCTTTAGCATTTTCCAAATACAAGCGAAATGTTTATTGAATCAGCTGCGTACTTTATTTTGGATCCAATGCATCGAATCTCAGCTGTTGATGGCCTGACAATTTCGTCATGGATCAATCTACGCGATATGGAGGTAGATGTCGTTTAATTGAAGAAGCACGTAGAGCAATTTTAGAGCAATAGTCGTTTTCACGTTTGTTCAATTGGAACGACAAAGTTATTTGCTACAATGCACGTACATCCACGAAAGAACTACGTAATGGCAAGGTTTGAATCGGGTATTTGATTGAGTAGACATAGAAATGTTGTAGAGTGTTTTATCAAGACAAGTTAGTAGGAACGATCAAATGGGTAAATGCATTTCGAATACCCAACAAGTGGGTCAACTTTGTTTTCGGTCTTTGTATCAGCGACTGTCGAATCAAAATGATGGTAAGATATTTGAAGAAGGTTGGTAGAACAAATTCGCTCGACTTTAGTTTATGTTCGATAGTCGATTGCGGACGGCTTCTTATGTTTGTCAGGAATACAGGATTGATCAAACCTCTTTTGCTGTCAGTTTTGGTTGTGTAGCAAAAGAAGAAAAACCGTTGGTCGTTTACGATCTAACAAGTGTATTTGGATTTAAAGGTAAATTGCCACGAGTAATCGTCATGATAATGAATGTTTAGGAATCCTTTCAACAGATAGTGCAATTCTTTTACGTTCAATGGGCTGTGCTCGTGATTCGTTAACCAATTGTGCGCTGAAGACGTCAGATTACTCCTTTCTGGACTGCTTAACCAAAGCGCTGTTTCGATCGAAAACTGAACTACACAAACTGTTTGAAAATCCGGCTGTTGTCGTTGACAAAGTACAAGTATGTTGTACGAACTTGTTACGTTTAAATGGTCTGCTTCAGCGGAGTCTTTTGTTTTCAATCAATGGTTTCAATTTCCATTCGTATGGTTTGAGTGTGGTTCAACGCGGGGCTGATATCGAAAAGCTTCAAGGAGCCAAAGAAACTTTGTTGTTTACGTTGACCCAAGAGATTCAAATCAACACACGATGTGCAATGACATCTCACACACCAAATCGTTTAGATCAAGCGTTACAAACTATTGGTTACGTGAAACTTTTCATTTTTGCTTACGCACTGGTAACTTCCTATCATTGGAATAAATTGAAGCATCAATTTCCTAGAGTGTAGATCGAGCATATGATGCAATGGCACAGTTTGAAGCTTTGCAAACCTTAATTAGCGCGTTGAAACGAGATCCGATGGCACATCGCGTGTTTCTGGAAATGGATGGTCCCGTCTTGATTGCTCGAATTCTCGGCTCCAAAAGTGCGCAAATAACCGACGAGATTTTTGCTGTAAGAAAACGCTGTTATATCTCTTGTTTAGATGTTAGTTTAGTTACTCATGAACTGCGTTTTCTCCAATTTGGAATCTGAGTCAAATGGAAAGATTGCGATTAGCTCATGTACAGCAATTGTTGAACCGGCACTTCTAAGCACTTTAGCCTCGTCTTCATGGTTATGGTATGTCAAGTAAGCCATTGAGTTTATACTTTCGGAATTACAGGAAAAATGAACGCTTCCGATTTTGGCCGCAGTTCATTACGTTGATTGGTGATTCCATACAGAAACCGTGCGTTTTGAAACAAATCAAGAAATTCAATCTACATCAATTGGAGATGATACATTTCTTGACTACGTTGTTGAATGTACGTTTTCAATTGTTTTAATGAAACTCTTATGTTAATTCAGGTCTTACTAGAAATACGAGTATCAATTGATTGTTTTGCAAACGAATTACTTGGAAACGAAGAGAACGCGACGTTGAAATTGGCCAAAACTTTGAATTCGATTGTACGCACTTTGTTGGGAGCTCCGCTGAATCTGAACCAATTTACAGCATTCTGGCACTACTTACAGTTATCGCATCCACCAGCCGACATAATGATCGATCGACAGATTTCTGGGCGTTTGGACTGGATCCATCCAGGTAATTGCCCAGCCATAACATTATATCATTGAACAACTTCAGGTTCAATTCCAACCAATAGTGAAGCTGTTCAGTTCGAAACCTCTGAACTGTCCGAATTTTTCAATCAGTTGTCTGATAAACATCCCAAAGGTTTGTGTTTAGTCAAGAAACATTAATAGTCTAATGTTTTAGAGAAAATTTGCGAAAAAATGCAACAGACGAACAGTATCATTGCGGTGCGTGACGAGTTCGTTGGTACTCCAAAATGTCGCAAAAACTCGACACCACGAAAAAAGTAAGGTTTATTTTGTCGAAGATTCAATCGAATTCTTTCAGATCAACAACGACATTCGAACAAAAAGATGTCGCTGAAGAGATCGGACTTTTTGATGGCGATGAGATTGTTAGTCGATATGATCTACCGGACGACATTCCACCGCATGAGCATTGGCTTGTACATTCACGTGCAATGTTCCTCGAGTTGATGGCGGAAATTGTTTGGACTTGTGAGGACAGTGCTATGGCGGTTATTCAGTTGGACGTGATTTGTTGGAATTCGATTCTTGTGTTGCTTACAAATCAAAAGTATCTTCGAATTCGCTCGTTGATCGTGTCACTTCTAAAAAACTTTTTGTTGCGTTGCGAAGAAAAGTATCAGAATTCATTTGCTCTACAACACGGTTTCGTATTTTTATCGAATGAAATTCGAAAACATCAACTCGATGCGTTGACTGTTGACGCTCTTTTCTCTATGACTTGTGGAGAACCGGTGACCATTTTTCATGGATTGGACAATCAGCATTTGCATTCGATCGTATACGACAAGTTCAAGATTCTGTCTTTGTACGCGTTGTTCACTTCGCTTGAACAGTCAGTTGATGACTCGCTTATGTTTTGGAGTATCTGCTCTACACTACAAAAGGTTTGATGGTAGAATTGTTGTCTGTTTATAAACGATATTCCAGATGTTCTCTGGAGACAATGCACCACGTTTAGCATTTTTCGAAATGGGATTAACGAACTCAATGATCAAGGTATTGAACACGATGTGTTCACGCAAAGACGGGTTCGTTCGTACGATTTGATAGATAGGTTGTCAGTTTTAGAAAACTTTTGAATGGACCAATCTTTCCACTTCTTGACTGCTGGATTTCATTTTCTCGTTCGATTATACAACTAAGCGTGCCGTACAAAGACCGCAGAGTGCTTGGCTATTGTGAGGATTTTGTCTGGTTATGTTTGATTGCTGATCATCAAAAGTCCAACGAACGAAAAGTTCGTACCTCATCGACAAACAGCGAAGGAAACTCATCAACGGAAACAGACAGCAGCATCTTCAGTCCACAGCTTCCGTTGACCGTTGCACCTTCGACGGCTTTACGACGCATGTTATGTCACTTGTTGTTTGCGTGGATTGATTCGATTCGATCGGTGGTTGGTGATCCGCTTTCCTTAACGAACAACATTTACGGTCATTCGTATGGTCGAACAAGTTGGTTCATAAGTTAGATGTGGGTAGAATGTGTATTTTAGGTTCATCAGGAGACAGTTCGGAATTTGAGTTACTATACGGAGAGTCCGAATGGAGTTACGAATCAATTAATCGTATGCTTAACGATTTTCAATTCACAAATTGGTTTGCAGGTCTTGATCGTCGAAAAGGTGGTGAACAAGCGAAGAAACAACAACGAGATTTTGCGTCGGTAGAAGAACTGTCCGAACGATTACTCTTTGCATTTGAACGAACCAATAGCGTTTTCATTTTCCTTCGACCATCAAACAAAGTATCAGATGAAGAAGAATCCTTGTTTGATTTGCATCTTGAACTTCTTCACTCGTCTTGGAAATCGAAATACAACATGAAATCGGACGAATGGACATACATTTTGGTTGCGTGCAAAAACCGAGCTGTCAGTCTATTGGGGGCGTTGGTCGCTTTCGTGATGTATCCGGCTCGACAAAAGATTATGATCAAACAGAAGGATATGCAAATGTCTGCAGTTGATCAAAGTTGGGCGTTGATTCGTCGACTTCGTTTGGCTCAACTTTTAGCTTCCGAATTGCCGTTGAATCGATTGAGCTTAGTCGGTTTGGTGGAAACTAATTTGGACTATCAATATGCGTTGAAAGTTGCCATACACGAGTTGGCTTTTTTGTTTACAAAACAAGAGGAAGTAGTGGTTTCGGAATTCGACGACGATTTGGAAAAATTGGGAAGATTTTTGAAGTCGATTCAAATTAACTCACCACGTAATTTTGGCACTTCTGTTAAGCACTCAACATCAGTTTTAGTTGCCATTTTGACTCCAATGGAAATCGCTTCTTTGGCCAAAGACGAAGAGCTGCTTGTTCAATTGTACCAGGAAAAAGAACTCGAATTTCATCGTTACCTTCAGGCAAAAGCTGCAGCCATTCAATCTGGTGAACATGCATTTCTGAGCGTCATAGCGGATGTAAATTCATAGGATCTATGATGAATATTTTCTTTTTTTTGATTATAGAAAGCCACACGATTGACTTGCGAGTTGGCTGAAATTCAAAGTCCATGGCGACGAAAGTTGCTTCAATGGAAGAAAGGAATGGAAAGTGCGTTGGCCAAGACATCCGAAACCATCTCGCATCTAATGGTTTGTTTCATTAGTTAGTATTAATGACTAGAAGCTCTTAAGCGTGAACTTTGTCATCCACAAGCCGTCTTTTACGATCACCGTACGTGGCCTTGTGGCTTTGCGTTGGATACGACGGAAAACGTGAAACGCGAACGTCGTCGTTTAAAACCCTCGTACTACAATTTTCCAGCTAAGTTCTTGCGCGGTTCGAATCGTTTAACGGATGTGGACGAAGGAACTTGTCCGCTTGGCAATTTGTTGGTAGGCCTTAGTTGAAAGTATATTTTGTTATGACACCAACTACAGGAAGGTTCTTTGAGTCGTAGTGCATTGGAACGAGTTGAAGCAAACAGTCAAATTCGTCGTAGTTTGTCGGTCACATTAATTCGCACAGCATTCGAATGTTCGGGCGAGATGGTTATGTCCGATTCAAAGCTCTTCTTCCTTGGCGACATTGCTAAATCCACTCAGGTTCGCAATAGTATCAGTTTATTTGTTATGTTGTTTTAGAAAGGCAAGACCTTGGCTCCGGTATCTTATGCGTGGGCTTTTGAGCAAATTCGTGAAATTCACAATCGTTTTTACTTACTCAAAGATAATGCGTTGGAGTTGTTCACAACAACTGGTGATGCGTTTCTGGTTGTGTTTGCGGACGTTGAAGTAAGTTAACAGTACACAAACGGCTTATGTTGTTTTTAGCATCGACGTATGCTTCTGGACCACTTAATTTCTTTGAGCTACGCTGGATTGTTTGTTGATCGCGAAGCACAACTACAAACAGCACAAAAAATGTGGCGCAAAGGACATATCACGAATTTTGAGTAAGATGAATAGAAAGAGATGCAACAATGAGTTGGGTTTTTAGTTATTTGATGATTCTGAACAAATTGGCTGGACGCTCATTTAACGATCTAATGCAATATCCGGTCTTTCCGTTCATTTTGGCCAACTACAAGTCCGACTTTCTTGATTTTACATCAACACAAACGTTTCGGTTTATTGGCACCTTGTTATTATCGACTAACAAAACGTTTGCAGAGATCTTTCACGTCCGATGGCAATTCAAGATCGAAGCATGGAACCGACTTACGTTCGAATGTACAACTCTCTTGTTGAAGAGTGTAGTAGAAGTTCATCGGAACACGGAGGTTTTCCGTCAGTTCACATGGGCGCTTATCATTACGGCAGTCACTACTCAAACACAGGAATCGTTGCTTATTTTATGGTACGAGTATTACCCTACACGAATGTTGCCTTGGAATATCAAGGTAATCTATAAAACGCGATTTAAAATGGAATGATAACTTCAGACAACAACTTTGATATTCCTGATCGTCTTTTTAATTCCATACAAAATACTTGGCGTTTGAGCAGTTCGGAGAGTACTACTGATTTTAAAGAACTTATTCCCGAGTTCTTTTTCTTCCCCGAAATGTTCGAAAATCGTGAGCGTTTGGAACTAGGATTTCGTCAGCAGGGGCAGCAAGTAGATGGAGTCAATTTGCCACCGTGGGTTCCTGATGGAAATGCTCGTTTATTTTGTTTGATCCACCGACAAGCTCTCGAATCGACGGTCGTTACTGTTGGATTGCCTGAATGGATCGATTTGATATTTGGATACAAGCAACAAGGTGAAGCCGCCGCTCGAGCTGTCAATCTCTTCCATCCATCTGTTAGTTGTCTGGCTCATGATATCCACTAACCAAAGTTTAGACCTATCGCGGTCGGGATTTGGAAAGCGAAGGAAGTGGAGATGAATTGTATGTTAATGCTGTTCGCACGATGATTCGAACTTACGGTCAAATGCCATTACAACTCTTCGCTGCTCCTCATTTGCCACATTTCACTGCAAGTCGTTCATCCTTACATCAAGTTCAAAATCAACTTTTGCCGTCGGTACGTGGAATTCGTTGGGGCGATTTTGTTGGATCGCCGGACACTGACGACCGACTGTCCACAGCGCCAACTTGTGTTTTCCAATTGGAAGAAAATGAAAAGTAAGAGATTTGATGTAGCAAGTAGAATATGGATATCGTTTACAGAATCGATTATTTAACGGCGTTAAACCACGATGGTGGAGTTGTTTGTTATGGAATGCTTGACTCGACGACATTGATAGTGAAATATAAGTCCGATCGTGAAGGTTGTGTTTACCATTTAATTGGATCTTGAAACCACAAACTTTAGATGCACTTCGACGAAACTTCGAGCTCGCATTGACTGCAGCAATTTCATGGCGTTTTCCGGATCGAATCCTACGAATTAAACTCATTCAAATTGACGATTCTCTTTGGGTCAATTTGCTCGATCTCCGTTCGTTGACTGTCACGAAAATCGCCTTTTCGCCGAGTAACGATACGTTATATATTGGTTTTACTAATGGATTAATTCGTGTGTACACGCTCACCTACCGACCGGAAACCGTAAGTTCTTCTCATTCCGTACAAGGATAATGATCTGTAGAAACAATGGAAAATAAGTGTGAAGTCCGAACTTTTTGCGCACAAATCAACAATCTCATCGTTGAATATCTCCGACAACTTTCATGTTTTGCTTTCTACGAGTTTGGATTCCAATATCTGCCTGTGGGATACAAATCGGTAGCTTGATCTCTAACCACAATTGAGCGTCTTTTAACTTTCAGGTTGGAATTCGTCAGACGCCTCGAACCAACACAACCGGTAAAACCGGTGGACGAGGTCGTAACGTTGAGTTGTATCTCTTCGATCAGTTGTGAGATAGCGCTAGTTTTCGAATCCGAAATTGGAAGTCGAGTGTCACTTTACACGGTAAATGGCGATGTTATTGGAAATCATCGAGAAGATCAAAAGATCACAAGCATTGCAATGACTGGTATCGATGAGGGCACCGGCGTCAATTGCATTTTCCTCGGACTTGAACGTAGCGGAATTCGAGTACTGGAGATGTGGACGTTGTCCACGATCCGACTGATTTCAGGTCCCGATTTTTATCAATCACCGGTTGTTAGGTTTGTTTACCTGATGGAAAAGCATATGAACTGCTATTTAGCATGCACTTTACCAATGAATCTCGTCGTTTATACGCCGCACTTGGAGATCATCGAGTTGTTTTGTGTTGGCAAACAAGTTCGTTGAACAAACCAAAACTCCCACCGGTTTTCAAAATGCTCAATCCATTCTTGTGATATTTATATCGGGTTGCTGTACATATTTTGTTGTTAATTTCGATTTCTTCAGTTTCCTTTGTTAATGATTGTTTAGCGGGTTATAAACGTTAATTTCTGCTAAAGTGACAAGAGATTAGGTAGTAATAGTCGGACCTTAAAGGATAGTTGACAAGTTTTGAACCGAACAAGTGACACGCTGGATAGACTCTTGACTCGTTCCATTAATTGTCGTCTTCGATTCCCGGTGTAAATTTGCATAAATTCTAATCAAAAATGAAGAATCAAGGTTATTCTCGGCTTGTCAGTGATCCCGCTTCTTCGCATACATTCGTTAATGAGACTCTTCAACAACAGGACGTGAGTAAACGTATTCAATGAAAACATCTAAATGGTTCTAGACAATAATTAGAGAACAGGATGAAGATTTGGAGAATATCTCCGGCTCATTGCACACTCTCAAAAACATGTCTCACCAAATCGGCAATGAACTTCAAGATCAATCAGAGCAAGTTTTTCAAAGACATTCAAATTTACATTTTGACTTTAAGTCTACTCGATGATCTCGAGTCAACGATGCATCGAACCGAAAACCGAATGGATGGTGTAATGAAGAAATTGGCCAAAGTGACGAACATGGACGATGATGCACGACAGTGGAAAGCGATTTTCTTTTTAATCGGATTAATCATATTTCTTTTTATGCTACTTATCGCTTTTTAAATGACATATTATTTTTTTACTAAATATGACGTTGCATAAAACCTAACTGCAACTTTCTGATAGTCACATGTTAGAATAGGAGTTTCGATTTGGGGCGCCGGTCAATCTCCCTCAAATAACGATTAGCTGATAAGAACTAACGATCAACGCGCTAATTTCCTCGGGTTTAGACGCGTGAAAAATCACTAATGCATTTTGCAAGATTATAACAAGATTATGCTACTCACGGTGTTTCTTATTGGTTTCATAAATTTGGTTATCGCTACAGATCCAAATGGCTACATTGTTTTTTGTCCGTGTATGGGTAAGGAATTAGTTAACTTGCCGTCTACAATGTCGTTTAGGACGTTTTGGTAATCAATTTGAGACCTTCTTGGGGACATTAAACTTCGCAAAAGAACTCAACCGAACTCTTGTTCTTCCACCATTTCTCGAATATCCATTTGGCTCAACGGTTGCGGTATGTTGTTCTTACTTAGTCCCAAATGCTACAATAACTATCTATTTTCAGAACATTGTTGCCTTCAAAAGTGTTTTTGACGTAGAACCGATATTAGAATTTCACCGAGTTGTTACTATGGACGAGTTCATGAAGACGTTAGCAAACGAAATTTGGCCGGAAAAAGAACGAAAAGGTACGAATTCCGAACTTTTCACTTCTTAGCTTATGCGATTTTAGTTCTTTGTTGGGCTCCGCGTGAAAGCTATAAAACCGAAAACAGCGGAAAAAGTTGCCATGCCAAAGAAGGGAATCCCTATGGTCCGTTTTGGAATCACTTTTCCGTTGATTTTGTTGATGATTTATATTTTGGCCAAATCGGATACGACGTTTCAAATCCGCAAGTAGTTAGACAGTGGAAAGCAAAGTAGAGAGAAAAACAGTTAATCGAAATTAGTTCCTTCTTTTTGCAGATATCCGTCTACATCGTTTCCCGTTCTTGCATTCTCGTCTGCTCCCGTCGACTTTCCAATTCTTCCGAACAATCGACACATTCAACGGTATTTCCGGTGGTCCAAACATATTCGTGATGAAGCGGAAGAGTTCGTGAAATTGCATTTGAGACGTCCATTCATCGGAATTCACTTGCGAAATGGAGTCGATTGGGCAAGTTGATCATTATTGTTTTCATTGTTTCATTTAGGAAAATGCATGCAAACATATCGATTCGTACGAACACTTTTTTGCTTCAGCTCAATGTACCGGAGATGATTTTGAATTCGGTCGTCCATCAAAAGAGTTGTGTTTTCCATCGCAAGATCAAGTCATCGAAGATATAGGCGAGGAAATTCGTCGTCATGATGCGAAGAGTGTTTACGTGAGTTCAGACAACGATTTTATGCTCGGCACTTTTCATCAATCGTTCAACAAGACCGTAGGTCTAATTCAACGCTTCAATGAGCAAACCCAGTTGCAGATTGGATTCAGAAAGCTGCGAAACGATAATCCGTATTTAAGTTTGGCGATTTTGGATTTGGCTGATCACTTGATTGCTAACTGTGTTTCAACCTTCAGCGGATTTGCTGTTCGACAGCGACGTTTTGGATTAAATCAGCAATACAGGTCTCATTCGTTTTTCGGTTTTCGAGAAACTCCGGTGAAGAAGATCGAAGCAAAAGTTGACGTGAAAGAAACAACGTTAAGAGACGAGTTATAAGTTATTTCTTCTTGTATTGCCAAGCTAACAATAAACTGAGACTTTTACTCAAATGAAATTACAGAACGGAATGTGCAGTGTTAATCTACGGTAACAGACACCGGTCTTTTGGGTCGTTGAAGTTATTGCGGGAAGAGAAACGGGTTTGTTAAAATCGGCTTTTTATTGACTAGTTCGATTAGGAAAAGTGTAATTTCTACTGTTTTGGCAGCTACAAAAGCTTATTGCTGCTAAATAAGAAAGAGAGAAAAGACTTTTACTCATGTTGTTTGTTGAGATCACGAAGGTTTGACAGGAACTTTTCGGGCGTAATGATTTGGTCGGAGCCGATGATCACTTCCCAAGTTTTTTGAGCTCGAGTTACTTGGTAAGCGGAACGCATTTCCGAATACGTAACTCCGCCAACAATGAAAATGATCAAACGAGGACCGGAGCGCATTTGCGAGTAACGTTGGTCCTTATGCCATTGACCGTAACGAGCTGATGCCGGCGCTCTAAAACGGAAACGATTGAATAATTGATGATGTTTGTTGACGAACTTTGCACGATACGGTTGAGTCACTTGACGACCGGCAAGAAACGGAAAATGTTTTGTGTCCAATTTGTCATCCACAACATCTTCCATAATGTCTTTAATGACAGGAACCCAACGAGAAGACTGATAAACTAAAATGGAGACCAATTAATCCGGACAACAAGTCAATCCAATTACTTTGTTCATCGGCTCTTTCACGTCGATTCGGCACCCAGACACGCTTCCGACCTTGCTGTAAAGTTGAAAGGTTTAGTCTGAAGACAAAAAATTGCATTTTCTTACATCGATGGTAATATTCAATCCAAGAAGAGCGGCATTTGTGATTGTTTCTTTTTCAGCCATTGAAATATTCGCGTGTTGTAGAAGTTTGTTCAGGTTTTCGTCCGTTACACCTAAACATTGAATACAGTTTTAAAGAGACGACTTATCGGCCAACCGTTCTTTGAGATGATGTACAACAAAATAAGTCGAATTCGATCCTCCGTCTTCACGGCTGGATCAATGAGCAGTGGTACCATGATTTTTGTTGGATCTTTGATTCGCTCACCATCAGCATCCATTCCCATGGCCAAATCTTGTTCGACTTTGCACAATTTATCAACGCCAGTTTGATATCGACGCATACACTCTTCAGCCAAATGGAAATGTGTGCTGAATTTGTTCAATTCCTTTTGGTATTGTGGCATCTTTTTGATCATCAATGACAAATCCTTAATCGATTTAACATCACTGGGCATCTTCTTGTGTTCGGAGAACTTCTTCAATCCTTTGGTAACCTAAATTCAGAAATCGATGTAATATTAATGGTTTCTAAACTTGCATCTTGTGAAACTTCAGCAATGTGTTTGTGTCGATTCTCAACCCAAAGATCATCGTTCTCATCCAAAAGTACTTCCTTATCGACACTCTCACCACCTCCTGTTTCATAACGATAAACATCGTTCTCAATTCCCAATAAATCGTAGCACATTGCTTGAAGAGTCAACTCGTGAAGCAGTGGAGTAACGCCGTCGAATCCACGATCAATGATCAAAAGTTGAGATCGAGCTTTTTCCGATCCCTCGCCCATAGTAGGATCGTCCGCTTTGTAGGCATCCAATTTCTGTTCAACCAAATGTCCTAACTCAACGTTCCGTTCAAAGTCTGCTCGATAGCTTCAAAGAGCAAACAAATGATAAAAATTGTTCTACAAAACAAACCGAATTGACGGGTATTCGCCCAAAGTCGCGCAGACGGTTGCAATTTGTTCGGCGATTCTCTCCAAATTTGCAGTCAACAACCCGTGGCGTTGCGGATTGTAGTAAAGAGGAAATGTGTCCGGCGAATCGAGAACGTAAACTTGACTTTCGTATGGTGTAAATGCAATGTTGATTTCCTTCAAGTTTTTGATGAATTTCGAGACGGGACTACGTGACAACGTTGAAAACAGCTGATCGGAACATGCTTCAGTGAAGAAGATATGAGCCCATTTGTACTGATTACGACCACCCGGAAAGTCGGCCATCAGTTTGTCAATTGATTCTTTGGTCGGAGCAATCAAATAGATGCCATCAAGTGAAGTTAATGGTTCACGACGTTTATTCAAGTCCTCCACAATCGTAATTCCTTCGTCCATAATGTCGTGCATTTTGCAACACGCACTCAACATCTTCATTGCCAGCCGATCCACAACTAAAACATTCCAACTGCCACCACCGGGCTTGTGTAACGGCTTAATCACGTCATTCAAAAGTTCTGAAAGTTTCGAAGAACCTGAGAACAAGCAAAGACAAAAACTCACTTTGTCCAACCAGATCCTTAAGAGTCATTTTTTGTTAACGCATAAATCGACAATGGATAAAATGAATCTGAAAAAACAATAAAGTAAACCACTTGGTAAGGCGGGAAAAATCGAAGAGTAAGAGACGGCGCATCGATTCATGACGGGAAAACAAAAGCCTTTGCACCGGGGGCAGTTCGAAGTCAATACTTTTTTGGTATTCACATCTAACCAACGGCAAAAAGGCCAAAAACGCATACATCTACTTGAGGCCAATGGCTGTTGGTCCCCGAAGAGCTGCACAAACCACTCTCTCACTCCGTTTTCACAACAACCATTGACGGTCCTTTTCAGTGCGCACACTCAACGAAATTTCGCTTCTCGTCTTTTTGCATAAACGGTTCTATTGCCTACGGGCGTATTTCGATTTCCCAATCTCACTCGTTGCGGATGACAAACCGCAAATATGAATCACGAAAACCATTCCGTCAAAAAGGGGATCGTCGATTTTCGAATGTTGCAAATCGCCGGTTGACGTCAAAGATTAAAACAAATTTGTACGTGATTTAATAATCTCAAGCACATGGTTCAAGCATTCAAATATAACACACGAATACAATGAATAACAAATCGCGTTTCCAACTTCCGAACTGCAACCTTTCAATTTCCCTTCTCAGTTTGACCATCAGTTTTCTGTTCATCTTCATTCAGCTCGGCAATTCGTTGCTTATAAAGTTCGTAGTCGTCCTCCAAGAAACAACAAAAGATGACTTTTTCCATCTAAAAATGAAATCGTCTCCAATTTAAACGTATTTCCGTAGTACCTCAGGGTTCTTTTCTAACCACTCGCTTACTGCTTTTGTTGCTATCTCACACTACAAACCCAATTTGAAAGCTCACGAGAGTTCGCTTACCGCTAAATCATTTGGAAAGTAGTAGACGCCCGTTGAGATGCACGGAAATGCCTAGAGCAAAATCAAATTCTTTTCTAGATCTTTGAACTTACAATTGATTTCACGTCGTTTTGTTTTGCAACTTCCAACGAATTCAAGTAGCAATTTCTAAGGTCGTCTAAAATCGTTGAAATTACTACTAAAAGATGAAGTACTACGATTACTTTGCTGATTTTGTGGTACTGGATTGTCGTGGATTTGTGGTCCAACGGTGTGAATAATATCTGGAAAAAATGAAAACACCAACAGATAATCAATCGAATTACATTTCACATTCTTGATGTTATAAGCTTTCGTCAATTTTGCTTCTCCAACCTTACATCCACCTAGTTGAACGCACTCGTCGTACAGCGACTTGCCAGCAGCTCGATGAATCGCTCCATCAACTCCACCACCTAAAAATGTCGTTGTACATACACTAAGAATTCCAAAACAAACCTCCGCGAAGTGATTTGTTAGCAGCGTTGACAATCGCATCGACAGTCATTTTCGTTATATCGCCAAGAACCGTGCTCAATTTGCTACTCATTTTAGAAATTACTCGCTAAAACTAAATATCCTCGAGAAGACTATTAGCCGAATTGATAAGTTTTCTATTACAACAAGAAGAAAAGACTGTATGACTACCAAGTTTGGCATCGAATCATTCTGAAACAACGAAATGTACGATCGGAGGCAATCAGTTTAACGTTGCTCGGATCGTCAAAAAGCTCAAGCCATTTACGATGAAACGAATTCACAAAGTTGCGAATTTGAAAATTTAACACAATGGTTATTGTCGGTCCACGGCTTTGTTTTTGCAACAGAGCAGGAACAAGCCAAATACTTTGCGGTAGTTTTAGAGTTATGAATGAATGAAATTTAACGTTTAGGAAATGGAAATGTGATCGAAGTTCGAGATCCACAAACAAACGAATTTCAAATTGAACAAACGATCAATATATTCGATGTTACAATCATTCATGGGATTGTTTCTGTTCCAAAAGGTATTCAAAATCTGAACGTATAAATCTTTTTAGTTCTTAGGTGGTTATGTTTGTTATGGAGATCGAGAGTTGGGCATTTTGACTAATGATCTTCAAGTTCGATCGAAACTGAAAATGGATTCCTGGATTAGTGCAGTTTCCGCTTTGAACAACGATGAGGTTTAATTTCATTCATATTCACAACTATTTTTGCTTTTTAGGTTTTTGTTTTGACTGCTCACAATGTATTGCATTTCATCGACAACTCGACTGCTACGATCAATCGAATACTACAGCTGGAGAACGTTGGAGTTTTGTAGGTTTACTTTTTTTAACCTTTTCCATTGAATTGATTGTAGATTGTCCGGTATTCTTAAGGGTGAAACTTTCGAAAAGTTGCTTGTGGTTGTTGGGACGGTTTTCGGTGTCATCAAATTGTTTCGTCCGTTTGAATCTTCTGCTGCCTTTGCTACTTGCGATGGTCATATGGTTGAGATTGTAATTTTGAAGTAGAGCAATGAATCGTTTTTCAGGGAATGACATTTGGATTAGCCGAAGAAAACGACATGATCTACTCGATTTCCGATGATCGAAGTCTTCGAGTTTGGGACGTGAAGACACAAGAACAAGCAGCCGTTGACTTCGGTCATAACGGTCGTCCTTTAGCAATCATTGTTACCGATGAATATGAAGTCTTGACTGCTGGGGGTGATCAAGTGGTTTGCGTTTGGCAGTTTGATACGCAGATTTCAAGACTTCAACTCAAACAAAAAATTCTATTTAATGGAGGTCCAATTCGATCTTTGCATCTTTCTCAAAATGGAAACCTAGTAAGTTGTTTTAAGTGATGAACTAATCAAAGTGCTTTTAGTTTGTTGGATCAGATACGGGAGCTTTGTATCGAACTCAACTTCACAAATCAACAGTTGAGTTCCTTAACTTAACAGTTCAATTACCAAAAATCGCTGCTTTTGTTTCATTCGACAACGTGAATCGAGTGTTTTTATCAGAATCAAGGTATTTGCAATGATTAGCATTGATGCTGATTGTCTTTTTAGAGAAATTATTATACAACACGGCAATCAGTTGATTCCCGGTTGTACTCCTCTTCCATTTCGTTTTAACTCACTTAGCGTACTTCCACAAACTCGGCTGTTTAGCGTATTGACCGAAGATTCACTGTTCGTTTTCGACAGTAAACCGGAATGAACATCCCAAATGAGCTGATTTCTTTAGGCTTAAACAACGTCCTATTGGGAACATGGAAATTTGAAAATTATGCATGTTTGTCTTTTTGGATCGACCGTTTTTGTTTTGTTTGTACAAGTGAACTTCAATGTGTAGGTTTTGGTTCTCAAATTTTTTATTGGTGTCCGACCGTTTAGCATGTTCTTGAATGGAAGAGTGAATTCACTTATCGTCAGAGTTTTTCGATAGAACGAAAACATTTCATCTGCTCGGGTTGTTTCTACCGGGAGTTTGTGGTTTTGGGCACAACCAATGGTTCAATCTATATCTTGAATCGGAATACCTTCGAAGTTAGTGATCACTTTTTGAACTGTTGATGTACATTGAATTTAGATTGTCAGTATACTAAAGAAGTTTCACAAAAGAACGACGGTTACGGACATTGCCCTAATTGGTGATCAGTTGTGTTCGATCGGTAAAGATGGAATGCTTAAGTATTGGATGTTTTCAAGCGAAAAAGGAGCGATAACTCTGATATCGAATTCAAGAGAAGAATGGCCAGCAAAGTTGATCATCGATGAAAACAAACGATTGAAATACGTTGCGGGATTTCGTGGAGTGAGTTAAACAAACGATGCAAACATACGAAAGCTAATTTCAGAGTAATTTTGTTCTTGTTACTCCCGAATCTTCGTCGTTGTGTTCCTTTAGCGTAAAATGCGGTGGTGGTCATCGTTTTTGGAACTTTTCATTGGAAGATAACCGCTTCGAATTCATCAACAAAAACCAATTCATTTTGTGTCAAGCTAAAATCTCCGATGTCGTCGCACTTGAAGTTTGAATCTTTGCAAACTTTTGATGCGAATTTTGTTATTCAGGGGCCATTTCATGCAAGTGAAACAACCTGTCTTGACATACAACCAACAAGCGATGGAGATTTTATGATTGTAACGGGTGGAAATGATACGAGAATTGGGCTATGCAGTTACGCGACGAGTTCAGGTTTGAATGAATTGCTTGTTGAAACTTTAGCGTTTTTCAGACGCGTTGTTTCGATGCTATCAAACTGCCGAGTCAGCTTCCAGTATTCACGATCTAACACTGTGCAACGACTTGCTTGTCACACTGGGGGGCCGTGGAGAGTTCTTTTTATGGACAATAAACAAAAGTATGAGGTTTTTATAGAACGCATTTCAAGCTCATTTAGAAAGACAGATTACTCTCGCCAATACGAACTTTTTCGAAGACAAAGATCGATTGTTATCGGTTGCAATCAAACAAGTGAATTCAATCTACGTGATTGCAGTGGTTGGCTCTTACGCGAACATTAAGTGAGGAGTTGAAACGACACGATTGACAATCTGACATTTCAGAATCTTTCACTACGACAGACATTCAGTGGACAGTTTGATTTGTCAGAGTTCAGTAAAAATAAAAGGGATCAGTAGTTTCACTAAAGTAAATTTTGTTCGCGATGATTGCATGATTGCAAGCACGACCGATGGACAACTGTTTTTGTACGAACTCATTGCAAATAAACAGGTAAATGCACACAAACTATCAATAGAGTATGTAGATTTAGTTAGTCAAAAAGGCCAATCATTTGATTGAATTGAACAGTTTGACGGCATTGGCAAATATCGATCGTTTGATTGTATCGGGATCGACTTCCGGTCATCTTCACTTTAACCGTCTTGATGATTTTAAGTTCAAAGCTACCAGTTCAATGTTAGCTCACGGATCGACAATTACTGGTAATTGGAAGCGAGAATGATATTTCAATTGGACATGTGTTTAGACATCCAATGTCAGAGTCAAATAAACGACGCGAACATTGTCAGCGTTTCATTAGATAGATGTGCAGTTTTGTGTGTTTACGATTTCGAATACAATACGGTAAACGTGTTTTAGAGTCTTCACAATAAAACAAAATCTTTTAGTCACAAATTGTTCGTGTTGTTACCCATTGTATCTTCGATCCTTCGCGTATTCGGATTCTTTCGCAGTCAACCGACAACAAGAATCAAAGGTTTGTATTCGATAACAGATTTCTATTGGTGTTTAATTTCCAGACTTTTGTGTTTCATTTCGGGTTACGGAATGCAGACGTTAAGTATCTAAGATATCGAGATAGTTATTGTTGTTGTTGTATTTTATTTTGTTAAATAATCCTAAGAAAATAAAAAAGTGGACTTATAATAATCTTTAAAGGCAACAACAAAGTTTAGTAACAAATGAAAGAATACATATAATTGAACATGCTAAACTATAACTCATCCTCAGAAGCCAATCAAGATCCACAAGAAGGCGAGAAGGATTAAGAGCCGATTAGAACACAGCAATCAACCCGCTGTTTCCATTAAGAAGAACCCGAACACGGCGAAGGTAACTGGGAGTCATTGAATTCAGAGGTGCTTGTTGATAAGATCAACGAAGGCGAATCATCGTCACGATCAAAATTTAAATTTTCGATTTCGGTTTGTTCCGTGAAATATGTTTGAACTTTTTCCACCGCTTCAATAGCCTCGTCAATTTCACCGTAAGTCTTTGGAATGTCGACGTCGATTTGACTAAACATGTTGATATGATCAATGCCATGAGTGATTGGCTAAAATCGATGTTTATTTGATTGCTGATCAACTTAGACGTACCACTGTTTTCTTTACGTATTTCTTCACAAACTTTCGTTTGTTTGTTCGAGCAGTAACCACGACAGCTTTTGGAGCCATAGAGAGAAGTTTGAAAGACTCCGGAAATTCGTCAGCCGAATCAGAAGATGATCCTCCAGAATCGTTACGGCCAATCGATTCATCCACTGGTTCCGGCTCACAATTTTGTTTCAATTTTCGCAAGTATCTGAGCAGACGACTGCACACCATTTTCTGCTCACAAAACGGTTCGTACTGGTCGAAATTATCGTCTTGCAGATTACCAACTGGACAAGTAGCTACAGGATGCTGAGCGGGCTAGAAATAAATGAGTACAACATCACCCATAGAGTACTTACTTTCGCTCGTAATGCTTCTTGGAACTCTTGACGTTTTTGTTCGTATTGATAAACAATCTGATGTTTTTGAGCGTGAAGATGATGCATTTGAACTTTCATTTGAACATACGGCTCGTGCATTTTTCTGATTTTTCGTTTCGCATTTCGAATTTGATCTTGAATGTTTCGCATCTTGGATCTTATTGTCTAAAACAAATGAATTGATAGAATACAGATAACCACACTTACTCGAAGTTCCTGCCGTGTGTCTTTGATGACGACATCTAATTGTCGTTTGTCGTTGAGTAAGGACAAGTATTTTGGCAGCTTCGAGATGTTTCGTTTGATTCTGCTGATTTCGGCGATTAGAATTTTTTCCTCACGAATCGAAAAACTATGACGTTCGTACTTATTCTGAACATCCGCTAAACGTTGTTGGGCAACGGCTAAGCTTCTGTACGTTAAATCAGCATCTTCAATTTCGTGCAATTCCGATTGTTTGAGAGTTTGACGTTTGAGTTGTTCGCTAAGACCGAGTTGCCGGGCTTGTTCATCAACCGAACATGAGTTGAATTCTTCCTGCAGTAATAGGGTTTCGTCTTGCAGTTGCCGGATTTCTGTTCTTTTCGCATCACTCCAATAGTTTTTCATCTGAAAACCAAAAATAAACTGGATAACATAAATTTACTACATACCGATAATCTAACACGCGCCAATGCCGTGTTAATTTGACGTAGATTTGACTCATGAGAAATTCGATCGGGAGCTTCATTGACATTCGGATAGCGAGTGCGATTGGCCGGTAAGTCGTGTTGATTTGCTCGGCCTGCGCTTCCCATAAAACTGAAAAACTCGGCGTTATATTCGGTACTGGTCATCGAGACACGAAGACAGTATAAGATTGTGATTGTCCAGTTGAACAATAGAACGTTCGATTGAAGGATGAATTTCATCATTCGGAACGTTTTCGCCCTTTGGCTGAACAGTCAATTGGCGAGTGAACGGCGAAAATTCAATGAATTGATTTTAAGAATTGCGAACACCAGCAGCGTATCTTAATAGTGTAACTTGAGAGCAGATTGTGCTGTGTTTAAGGTGTGCCTTCTAACCGGAAGAAGGGGACAATGAATCACAATTCTTAATACTCGAACGCGTTCAATTCTCATCTGTTAGCTTTTGTTTAAGCTCTGTTTTGTGACTCATACGAAAACAATTGTTCACCTGATAAGTAAACCACTACGTACAGATATTTCTGTAAAAGTAAACAATACAATTCGTATAGCTTTTTCTATTAAGTAACATGTTGTAAGGAGTAAGATTTGAATATGATTGGATGTTAGGAAGTGCTTGTCTACTTTAGATTGTGCGTGTGAGTTTGTATTTGTGTTTACCTCAAAACTAGCAATCTATCACTATCAATGTAACTAACCTTAGTTATCGACAAACTATTGTACGTGTATTAACAAAAAGCTATCAAGCTTTTAAATGCAAAAAATTGACAAACGGTTTTTCGACATAATCAACAATAAAACTTAAAAACAACGGCAGCTGATTCATAAAATAAACACGAAATCCGAACAATCATCCGATTCGTCGACCATAAAGCGGCCGATAAAAAATTGTCGTTCAAATTACGCGCCTAAACGACAGTAATCTTCAAATGGTCGCACTGTTGGGCGGGTTCATCGATAAACAACAGCGTTGTTTTCCCGATTTTTTAGGACAACTAAACACACAACGCCAAGACAGTAGACCGAGAACGTTGACTACGTTGGTCACGAATCGAAAATTTTGGGACAAAAAGAGCAGTGGATTGCGGCGAGCAAGCGGATAGAAATCGAAAGGCGGACCAAAATTTCGATCTTAAGAGTCAGCGATCCAAAATCATTTTGGAGATTTTATGTTCGCTCATCAATTAAAATTGAGTTTGAGGGAAGAGTGGGTTTTCATTTTGTGGGATTTGTTTTGCAAAATGTGGGGTCGTGTTTTCTGTGCTCAAAATCATAAGAAAATTGAGCATTGTAGCCGTTTTTTGGGTTTTGTTTCGGCATTCATCGCCCCAATTTTTATTCGCTGTTGAACGCCGTTTGCTGTCCTGACGCGACTTTTTCTCCGCTGCTGCATTGAGGTCTCTCGTTCGGCGTTGCTGTCTCCGCTTTTCGGACTCGTGCTTTTTCGTGGTGTGCGCCTGTGCGACGCCGCCAACATTATTTGCGTTTGACCCACCCGTGAACAGCACTCGTGTTGTTACTCGGGTCTGTTTTTTGGTTATTATTTTGAGAAAACCCTAAAAAAATTCATAAAACTTAAAAACCCTATAAAAAAATCGCCTAAAAAGATTCAATTTGTGGCTACCCAATAGCTCCGTGGATTATTGCTATTACATTGTAAGAATTTTCCATAAAGGTACGTCGTTTAGGCCAAAAAATCAAAACGTTTAGTGAGTCACGGGTGTTTCGAAATCCGCGTATTTGTGGGTCTCCTTACAATTCCTAACGATTTTTGTTTTCAGATTAACGATGGCGGCTCCTGTTGTTTCTGTCAACGCGGCGACGGCTCCGGCCCTTCCAACTGCTGCACCGACCGCTGCGGCTCCGGCTAACGCCAATTCGGCGCCACTTGGACAATACCCGATGGCGTCGTTGTACGTCGGTGATCTTCATCCGGGAGTTACCGAGTCCATGCTGTACAACAAGTTTGCTGCAGCTGGGCCGGTACTTTCGATTCGCGTCTGCCGTGATGCGATTACTCGTCGCTCACTCGGCTACGCGTACGTCAACTTCCAACAACCGGCCGATGGTAAGTTTCAATCGATAATCGAAAATAATCGTTGGTATGTGTTTTTAGCGGAACGTGCTCTCGACACCATGAACTTCGACTTGATGAACAACAAGCCAATTCGCATTATGTGGTCGCAGGTATAAACCGTCAAATTTAGCAAGTTGTACATCAGCAAATTTTTTCAGCGGGATCCGACCGTTCGTCGCAGTGGTGCGGGCAACATTTTCATCAAGAATTTGGATGCTAACATCGACACAAAGAGCATCTACGATACGTTCAGTATGTTTGGCAGCATTCTCAGCTGTAAGGTAAAAATTTTGGTTTGGTTTTGCGTAAGATACAATTTACGTTTTCAGATTGCTTGTGATGAAGAAGGAAAGAGCAAAGGCTATGGTTTTATTCATTTCGAAACCGAAGAAGCCGCTCAAAAGGCAATTGACAAAGTTAATGGCATGCTTTTGGACAACAAAGTTGTGTACGTTATTGTCGAGTTAAAATCAATCATAATTGAATAAATTTTAGATTTGTGGGAAAATTCCAACCTCGTGCTGCTCGTTTGCGCGAAATGGGTGAAGCGGCCCATCGATTTACGAATGTCTACGTGAAAAACTTCGGCGATCGTTTGGACGACCAAAAACTTCGCACCTTGTTTGAAAAATATGGACCAATCACAAGCTGCATTGTTATGAAAGATCACGAAGGCAAATCGCGTGGTTTCGGATTTGTGGCTTTCGAACGTCCCGAAGATGCGGAACGTGCCGTTAACGAGATGAACAACCACGAGGTCGATTCGGATACCAAACTTGTGGTTTGTCGTGCACAAAAGAAGGCCGAACGTGAAGCTGAATTGTCTCGGGTCTACGAACAACTCAAAGCCGAACGTATGCAACGCTACCAAGGAGTCAACTTGTACGTTAAAAACTTGGACGATTCGGTTGATAGTGAAGAATTGCGTCGTAATTTCGAACAACACGGTGCAATTGCAAGTGCAAAGGTATAAAACATAAATATTTTATTTGAAACTAATTGAATTGAATTTAGGTTATGTTGGATGATAGTGGACGTTCCAAAGGCTTTGGTTTTGTTTGCTTTGAGAAGCCAGATGATGCTACTAAAGCGGTTGTCGAAATGAACAATCGAATGCTTGCATGCAAACCGCTTTACGTTGCTTTGGCACAACGCAAAGAAGATCGTAAAGCACAATTGGCGTCCCAATATATGCAGCGAATGGCTACAATGCGAATGCAAGGGGCAGGTGGAATGCCAGCAGTCTACGCGCCAGCAAACACCGGCTTCTATATGCAACAAGCCACAATGCCCAATCAACGCGGTCCATTCGTTCCAACCAACTCAATTCAACAAATGCGAGGCCCTGGAATGAACCGTTGGAATGGAATGAGCAACGTTCAATACGGTAAGCGATTGTTATTCATTCAATCAAAAATGATACTTGAATTTAGGCGGTGCTCAAGGATACATGGTTCAACCGAACCAATTTGGTGGTCATCGTGCTCCACGTCAACAAGGAGGAATGCGTCCCCAAAATCAATTTCAAGGTAATCGCGCTCAAAATCGCGGTCCAAGTGCTCTTGGTGGTGGTGCGGGACCTCAAATGCGCCAACAACAAATGGCACAACAAGGCAAACCAGTTCAACAACAAGGTCCTCACTCCAACTACTATCAAGTTGGACAACAAGGACGTCCTGGAATTCCACAACAACAGAATACGGGAGTTCCTGTTCAGCAAGAAGATCTTACTTCGAAACTCGCATCGGCAGCACCTCAAGTATGTTTCTATCAATCAAATTGAATTAAATTCACTCGTTTGTTTAGGAGCAAAAGCAAATCCTTGGCGAGCACCTTTACCCGCGCATCAGTCAACTTTGCAAGGAAGATATGGTTGGCAAGATCACTGGCATGATGTTGGAAATGGACAATTCGGAATTGTTGATGCTTTTGGATAACTCCGAATTGCTGCAGGAACGCGTTCAGGAGGCGGCGAACGTGCTGCAATCGTCGAAGCCGACCGCCGGTAACGCTTGATCCATTACAAGCTATTGATTGATGTCCACAAATTGATGTAAAATCAAAAAAAATTTGATTGTTGTTAAGTTGTTTTTCGTATTAAAGAGTTTTTTTAACAATTCGATTCCTCTCGTTTGTATTGAATTCTTCATTGAATCACAGTAACTAATCAGCAGTTTGTATCGTCAAGTTGTTTGTCGATGAAATTAAACGCTACAATTTTTGATAGAAATGGAAACTGAGCAAGTCGACCCAATAAATCAGCGGACAATCGCATTCCTTCAAACCGCTTCTTCGCTTTCAAATGTTCGAAATTTAACTGCCGATCTTAGGATAACCGCAAAAAATTACGGAGATTTAGGACGCACATTGAATTCGAAAGTTCGATCGTGTGAGAAATGTGCTATGCGATTGTCCGTTGATGAGATCAACGTTCATCATCGAAAGACCCAATCTCAACGGCACGTATTTCTAATCGTAATTGATTAATGATTTCGGTTTAGTTTTCGTTCAATTTCTCTTCATTGTCGTTTTTGTAATCACCGGATGATTCGCTCTTTTCTTCCACTCTTCGATTCCCGACGAAAATCCAATGATCAGTTGATTGACGAAACGAAAAATCCGGATGTGAAGTCGGAGAAACGGCATCTGATTGCCGACGAGAAGATAAAGACGAAATCCAAACACTTGACTAATAAGTTGTCGTAATTCGACAATCAGTACGCACACCATTGACGTTCATAATTTCTAGGTCTTCTGCTACTCTCCAGTCTTCTTCAACAAATCAACGAAACAAGAAGGGACGAGCAAATACACTTCGCAAATTAGCCGCATTGGCATCTGACGAGTCAATGGGCGGAAGTTCAGCGTCCGGTTTGTCGCTTCTCACATTCATGAACTCACTTAAACGCTAATACTCTCTCGTCTTTCTTATTATGATGATAAATGATCAATTGATTACTCGAATTGCTTGCGGGCAAATTCCGTTAGTTTGCAAGAACAGGAAACCACAGGAACACTTTTCAATGAACAAAATCAATGAAACGAGTTATCATATAATAAAGGTATTGACTATTTATTTAAATAAAGGAATATGCACATTGGGCGGTTAGACAAAGACATGGATACGTTAAGATTGAAGAGCACCGGCCTAACAAATGAAAAGGCGCAAAAAAGGAATGTGAGGTGAAGGACGGAAGATTGAGTGACTAATTAGCACACTGACCCTGTTGCTCGTCGAGGTTTCTGTAAGTTTGATGTTTTTTGTAAAGCTCAAAATGATACTGCCAATCCACCAAGTATTCGTTTTCCCAGCGATCCATTTGTTGTTTCCAACGGATAAACGACTCGCCAACTTCGGCTAAAACAAACCCCATTAACAATTACTCAGCATGAACAAACCGGAAGCAGAAAGTATGTTTGGTATAAGCGTTTTCCTAAACATACAATTAGATTATAATGAATTATGAAAACAAACCAAAAGACGCATTCTTTTCGTCTCGGTCCGTGACCAATTCGCTGAGCACCGTTTGAATAATCCGATTCTACCGTCAAATTCATATAATCCATAGTTCGAGATGAATATGGTGGCCACGTATCTGTCGTGTAAGTTCCATCTTTGTTCTTGTTTGGATCTCTAAACAGAACATGGAAGTCAATTCAGATTAGCAACAAACCCATCACGCGCGAAATTTGCCCAGTATCTCATGAATCTGCTTGAAAGTTCTTGTTCTTCTTTTGTATAATTAAAACGTTGGGTATTGTATGGTTCTCCAAAAATGAAGTTTATTTCGTATCCGTGCAGCACGCCCATAAATTTTGGCCAAACCTGAATATCTCAATACCAAACTAATCAGACGGTTAGACAAACCTGTTGGGTTGCTCGATGTGTGAAATAATAATAATAAGTGTCGCCACCATGCATACTGTGTGCTAAAGCAAACTCATTGACATTGCACGTGAACTGAAGATCTCCAAGCATTTTATCCAAACTGTCAACCCAACGTTGAGGTTCCGGTGGAAAACCTTCGGGCTCATACTAAAATCATGAAGTTACTTCAACCCGTAGAAATCGTTTACCTCGTGAATAATCGCTTGCAATGCTAACGACGACTTTAACATTTGCCGAGGCAATAAATTCGAAATACTTCTCAGCCAGACATCACGCGATTTAATGAAATCATGTTTTGTGAAGAAATCGGATGGTGGAAACACATCCTAAACAAAACAAATTGATCCGTATTTAAATACCGATGAAACTCACAGCCAACTGGTAGACAATGAAATAAATGGCTTCATCCAAATTTGAACCGGCAAGTAGTTGGGTGTGTTTGAAATGACCTTGTTTCAACGATGTCTGTGGACTTTCAACAATGAAGTCTCCATCAACCACCGGAACCCACGGAAAATCGGCAAACTCCATCACTGGCGACCATTCAGCATCTCTAAAATGCATTCTCTAATCATCGTCATAAACAAACGCTAAACCTTAATTTTTCAGGTGTTGCTTCCATTAAACATCGATAAACTCGTTGCATATCCCAATGGTTTGGATCGTGGCTCATGTTTCCACATTTCATGTACTCGTACAAAATCACGGATCGATGTAAAGCAACCTGTCGATTTTCCATAGCCCATGGCGCTGTTGCACTTCCACTTTGTAAAATGGCACGATGAAAGTATGGAGTAGATCGTGGACTTAACATGTGAAGCGAAACTGAGGCCGCACCCGCTGATTCACCAAACAATGTAATACGATTTGGATCTCCACCAAAAACGTCAATGTTTGCGTGAACCCATTTAAGTGCTGTATCTTGACATTATTACATCTTGACGATAACAACACACCTAGAAGTTGATCGTGCAAACCCATGTTACCAGGTGCTTGTTCTGTTCCCAAATATAAGAAGCCAAACAAACTAACTCGATAGTTCATAGCCACAACAATCACTTCTTCTTCGCTAAATCAACTTTCTTACAAACGCATCCATGTTTTCAACACTTACGCAGCCAATATTGATGCATCATAAACATCAAGAGTTGAGCATCCGGACCAGAAGCCACCACCTTTAATTGTTTAATTAGAAAAGAAGCTGAAATTAACTGACCATAGATCCAAACCATTACTGCAAGCTTTCGATCGGGTTGCACGTTTCCAGGAATGTAAACATTCAGATATAGACAATCTTCACTTGTTTCTACATTACTATTCCACATAGTCGCTCCATAGAAATCTCCAAAGTACTTAAAAGTTTATGTTTGTATTGTGTTCGGTTCGACTTCTTTACCGTGTCCAAAGATTGTATACACGACTTCGGCAGAACTGTTGCATTCAACGGTTTCCGCCATGGAGTTTTTGGTTTGGGTTTGCGAAAACGCAGTGGTCCAACCTACGAGATGAACTAATTAAACTAAGCAATTGAATGTTCATACCGGTGGTTCGGCAAATGGAATGCCATAGAAGTTGGTGACTAATTTACCGTGTACTGTAGATGTGATTTTACCGACAATTGGCGACCCGTCTTGAAGTACGATAGTTGTCGCTTGGACAACAATACAAAGCTGAAACAGAAGAACGATCGAGAGGAAGATCGTTTTCATTCTCTTCGTTCAGTTCATCCCGTGCCTCTTCTCATTATCCCGTAAACTTGGAAAATCACTGAAAATGAATTAATTTACGAGTAATATAAATTCTTAACGGTGACGCGTTGATTACATTAATCCATTGGTTGTCGTAAAAAAAGTTGTGTGAGTTCTAACAAAGAAGCTTCCAGTACATTAAAGTACGAAGCTTTTGAAATACAATTTTCAAGGACCGGGAATTTGAGTACAAAATTTTGAAGCAATCGGTTTAAAACGTAAACAGTTCACGATAAGACAAACAAAAGAAACAGCAAAAAGTGTTCAGTTTGTGTCAGGACCTTCGGCCGCGAATCGTTACAACAAAATCCGCACGGTGAGTGACGTCCGCGCCCCTCGAATATCATAATCCTCTTAATTCCCCGCTCTTCTTCTCCATCGAACTTCACAGTTCGAGTTGTTGCGGTGTGAGTCGATTTGCTCAACGTGACTTACTCGGCAATCACTATAATGGCATGTCGTATAGTGAGCTTACAATTTGGATCGAATAAAAGCAAACAAGATAAACGATTACATGCATTAAGCAGGTGTTCATTTTGATTTCTTTTCTTTCTCACGTCTCGGGAGTGACGAACGCGGCAGTTCGTGAGCGATTGATCAGCAACCAATTCGTCTTCGTATATTTTGGACGAACGATTGACAAATGTGAAGCGAATAAAACCCAAAGTAACACACCAATTTTAAAACGCCAGTTTTTCTTATGGATATTCGATCTAAGAGATCAGAAACGATCGAAAGCCCTCACAATCAATGTTCCTTTTGAGGTCGTCAGAAAAAACAATGAATGTTGTACACGTTCGTATTTGGATTGCAAAAGAGATGAAGGAAGAAAAGTTAAAATCTCGAAAAGATCAAACAATTTCATAAACAAATGACTTAAAATGTGGAACATACGTCAGTGTTGCTCAATTTTATTTGCTTTATAACAAATTGTCCAATAGAAATGCGGAAAATTCGAGCTGGACGACGATGGTGATTGACTTGACGTTGATAGAATTGGACAGAGTCCTCAGTGTTTACGGGTCCTCTCTGTCGCCTCGAATTTTGCCGTGGAGCAAATAGTCAGGTGTTCATTCATTTTGTCCTCCCTCTTCCTCAATCCAAAGGTCTAACTGAACTTGTAAATGGATCTCCAATCGTGACGCTTTGTGACCGATGTCTTTTCAGTCAAAACCGCATCAGTTTTGATGTAATCCATCAGTATCCGGTCTCTTCATCTCCGATTACCATGATTGAAATGGAAACCGCCGTTGAGGTCGACAAGTAAATGACACTGATAACAAGTTGACCGATTGACACAAATCACCAACGAAAATAATCCAATTACAACTACTAGTTAACTAGAAACTGAAGTTTGCAAGAGTTACACGGCAAACAACTTTGACATAAGATCGAATAAAACCACATCATTTAGTAGTTTAATGTTGTCTCAGCATATATAGTGCCAATAAGAAAAGACTAAATAGGCTTTTAGATTCAAGTAGTTTCTATAATATGCAATGACTTTAAGTAACCGTTTTAAGAGTAATCATTGTTGCTACCTTAGAGTTACTGTAAACTTCATTGTTGCGGATTCTACAACGATTGTTTTTGTGGTTATTTCGTGTCAATCGGAATACGTGGAAATCGTCGTTGACAGCTGCGCGACTGCTATTTTTTGTTGTATCAATAGTGTTTAAGCAATGGGTGAAGTAGACGTTCTGTTTGAGGTCCGCAATTTCTACTATCTTGGCTCCTATCAACAGTGCGTAAAAGAGGCACAAGTGAGTTTATTTGTTATTTAAATCTTAGTGTGTTGTTCAGAAAGTGAGTACTCGTTCCGATGATGTGAAACTCGAACGTGATTTGTTTTTGTACCGCGCGTACATTGCACTCGGCAAATCGAACATCGTTCTATCCGAAATCCCTGAAAATGGTGCTTCTCAATCACTGAAGGCGGTTCGTCGATTGGCTTCCTACTATTCGGATCGGGAACGACGGTTAGTTCTAGCATTAAATTTGACGTATTTATTGGAGATTTTAGAGCTAAGATTGTCGAACAAGTTGAAAAGGAGTACGTAGATGACTCGACGACTGATGAGTACACACTTCTTATTAACGGCTTGATTTTGTTGAATGAAAGAGTAAGTGACCTTCTTAGCGCTTTTATTGATTTTTATTTTCAGGTTTTTGATTCGGCAATCTGCGTTTTCAATCGTTCTTCGTTACTCGAAGCGAAAGCTCTTGCTGTTCAAGCACTTCTGAAAGTCAATCGCGCAGATTTGGCTTTGTGAGTACAATGCAAGAGTCGAAAGCGAAGTTTATCTTTAGGAAGATGTTCAAGAGAATGCAAGAAATCGACGAAGATGCCACTTTGACTCAACTGTGTTTGGCGTGGTTGCATTTGTTCTCGGGCAAGGAAAAATTGCACGATGCATTTTACATCTTTCAAGAGCTGATCGATAAATACGGTGCAACGGCCAACTTGCTTATTTCTCAAGCCGCTACAATGATAATGCGAGGCAAGAACACCGAAGCCGAATCGCTTGTTGCTCAAGCAGAAGATCGTGACGGCGCTGGAGCAGCAGTTCTTATCAACCAGTACTTCATCAATTCTGTTCTCCAGAAACCTAATGAGGTAAATTTGTTTGGTAAGTCTTTTGTGATCGCTGTGATTTAAGGTTTTGGCTCGGACTTTGAAGCAGCTAAAATTGGAACATCCGGACGACGACTGGGTTCGCGATTATGTTGAGCACGAGCAGATCATGGACTCGTGGGTTGACGAAGAAGAGTGAAGAATACGGTTCTTGCGATTCCGTTTATTTATTGTATTCGTAAATTTTAACTATCGATTAACTGAATAAAAATTGATGTGCTTTAAGCGCTGACCGTTCATGTAGACTGAATTAGAACATTGACGACTGTTCCTATAGAACGAATTTGCGTTTATTTTGAATCGGAAAGAAGCGAAATGGAGAACGTTGTACGACGATGATTCTTTCGAAACTTCGATAGAAATCGAGATTGTTTCCGATATTCTTCCGATCTGAAGTTCGATTGGTTTTGCAAGAAATCGCTTGTCGATTCTCGTCTCGTAGCAGTCATCTCGATTTTGGTCGAGAACGGTGAGAGTTGACGCTCGAAAGTCGGAGAGTTTTGACCGTCCGTTTTGGCCGCTTCATGAGCACGTGTTTTGTTTCAGAAATTGCGAGTTCGATCAGCGAAAATCAAAGGCTTCTAAAACCTCGGTTTTAGAACAAACTCTGTCGATTTTTGCCGTCACAATTAAATGCCCAGCATTCGAATTGATTGCTACTGATTCCCTTGTTTGACTGTTTTTCTTCGTCATGGGCAACACACAAGGTGGTCCGCATAAACGTGAACGAACGAACGATGGATCCCAACGTCCACGAGCCCTCAGCGGCACCGTCAATTTAACGCACAGCAACACCAACAACTCAACGGACGATGGGTGTCCCGTTCAAATGCGAATCAAAGACGAAGAATTCGATCCATCGATGGACTTGCTGGAGAGCGACGAGTATCCGGTGGTTTTCAAGTGGACAAATCACGGTGGTCATCCTCCACGAATGGTCTATTTATCGGGATCGTGGGACGGTTGGAAACAGAAAATTCCGTTGGTTAAATCGACCTCCGATTTTTCAACAATCATCAACTTAAATCCCGGTCTGTGTTTTTCTTGTCATTTCGTTAACTTGAATTACAGGCAAATACGAATACAAGTATTTGGTCGATGGCAAATGGCAGTTGGATAACCAAGCACCACGATCCGAAGGACAAAATGGAGTCATGAACAACACGGTCAATATCGACGAAGCCGATTTCGAGGTTGCTAACCATAAAACGAATCATCTTATTCTTATGTTAAAGGTGTTTAATGCGTTGGACAAGGATCTAGCGGCTTCGAATGCCGGTGTCGCTTTGCTTAAGATGAACTCCACGGGAGTTCAACAGCCATCGCACGATACACCAAATGATCGTGAAATCGAAAAACTACGCGAAGTAAGAACAAAGAAATAAAGGTCTAATAACTTCTTGTATTTTCAGTTCACTCAAACACTTCCTGATCGTCGTGACTTTGAAAAAGCTCCGAGTCCACCGGTTTTACCACCGCATTTGTTGCAAGTGATTTTGAATAAAGACACTCCAGTTTCTTGTGATCCCAACGTTCTGCCCGAGCCACCGCATCATGTCATGTTGAATCATTTGTACGCGCTGTCGATCAAAGACGGAGTAATGGTTTTGAGTGCAACTCATCGACATCGCAAAAAATACGTGACTACCGTCCTGTATAAACCCATTTAAGCGTATTTGTTTTCTGCTCATTCTCACTTTCCCAAACCGTTTGTATATTTCTAACAACATAAATGTAAACACTGAAGAATAGTCATTGCCAATAAAATTCTTTCATGCTCCTTGTTTGACCAATTGATGAGTCTACGAGCTCTTCATTATCCTGATTCGATTGTCCGTTGATGTCAACAAAGTGCTTGTAGCGATGTTGTACACGTTGTTGCCGACCAGAAGAATTGAAATCGAAAATGGTGGAGAATTTGTTGAAAAGTTCAACGAAAACTGTTTCGATATCATTTTAAAGGTTGGTTATTTCGTTAATCGATGTTCAACTGCGTTGGTTGTTTAAGGTGTTTGACGATGGCAACAATAACAAGCGAATCTCAGTGGACGTGAATCCCGAAATCGAAAATGGATACGAGATTGTTGTTTCCTTTGTGGTTGTGATAAACGAATCGGAAAACTGGGTACGTTAAAAGAAGACTTAATGACGAAATTCGTTTGTTTAAGATCGATTACGATTTGTGGAAGTGTGCGGAAACCGTGTGGGAAACAGTCGTAGAAACCAAAGATATGTCTTTGGCTTTTCGTTTGGAGGTCCACGATGTTCTTGCGGCACGAGATCTGCATTTGAACGGTGGTTATAGAAATCTGCGAGTTTTGGTGCGTTCAATAGGCTTATGAAGATGCTCATTCGTTTGCAGTCTGTACGCGGTGAATACTTTGTCAATGCGACAGAACTCAAGGAAATCGGCGGCTCGTTGTTTCAAGAGTGGTACAAACGCGAATGTCAAAACGAAACGACTGTGGTTGCTACGGATCTCCACGAAGATCAATTGGATGCACTGCTGAAATGCTGTTGTGCATATTCATCGGTGGTGATTACAAGGTGCTCTACGATCATTGTTTGGATTTATGTTGTTGTTTAGACGAAATTTCGAGATTTTACTTCCGATCGCTTGGAAGTACAAGATTGTTGGCGTTCTACGGGCAATTGAACGTTACATTTTGAATGCCAAAGGAATTCATCCAATTTCAAAGTTGGATTTTGCTCACAATTACAAATTTGCTCTTCTCGCAACTGAGATCCTGAAGTCTTTGGGCGGACAGATTCAGCGCAAAGAAGCTCTGTTGGACTACATGAATAAGCGTGGTTTACATCGATATCCAAATCATTTGTTGGAGATCTTGGATATTGCTGTGTGATTCTTCTTCCAAAATTTCTTTCGACGGGTGTTCTTGGTATCTGATTCTCACTGTTGTTTTCAATTAAACTTTAAATTAAAGTACATCACTCAAGCGGTTACATCCGGTTTATTAAGAACTTACTGTTGTTCATTGTAGATTTCAACTCAACCGTGAACTTTAGAAATGGAGATATTAACGTGGATTTCATTGTTAACTGCGATCTTTGTTGGATTCTTAGTTTTTCGTTATGTTCGACATTCCAAATTGATAAAGTTGTCGAAACGAACACCCGAACAGCGTCGAGCGTTGATAGTTTTGGGTTCAGGAGGTCACACGAGTGAAATGTTTAAACTCATGGATGCAATCGCTTTAAAATGTCCAATTCGCTCTTACATTCTTGCCGATGAAATGTCCCGAAAAAGGGTGATTAACAGTCGTCTTAACAAAAAACATCTAGGCAATTACAGGTCTTAAACTACGAATCGTACGGAAGTCAAACGGCCGATATTATAGACATCACACGCGCTAGAATAGTCGGTCAATCGTATTTATCGTCTGTTGGAACGACTCTAAAAGCGGTTTTCGAATCGATATCATTGGTTTGGTCACGCAGGTTAGTTATCGAAGTTTTGGATTTGTTCATGGAACTTATTTTAGCCCCGATGTTGTTATTTGCAATGGTCCGGGAACATGTATTCCTATTTGTATTGTCGCTTTTATTTTGGATTACTTTTATTTGATTAACTGTCGAATTATTTACGTCGAATCGGTTTGTCGCGTACAAACTTTGTCGTTAAGTGGCAAGATCCTTTACTATTCGCGTATATGCGATGATCTTCTCGTCCAGTGGCCGGAACTGAAACAACGATACGGTCGAACAGTGTTTTTGGGTCGTTTCATGTAAACAGATGTATTTATTTCGATCTTATTAAACTAACTTTAAACTAATAAAAGCTTAATATTTAATGTCAATTGCACTGAAGGATAAGACAAGGAACAAATCGAACTTAAACGTAAATGTATATCCAGCAATCAAAACGAATGTCGATGCGAATAGAAGCAGATGTAGACTTCTGTTCATCGTATCAGATGAGTTTGTGAACACCCACAACTAGATTATTGTATCTTCTAATCAGAATCCGTGAGGTTCGGCTTTGCAACGAGACGATCGGTTCGATTGGATCGTCAGGCTGAAACGATTTAGATCGATAATTGACATCAGTTGAACCATATACCTCCATTTGAGATGCAAGCTCAGAAATTTGAGTTATTATTGCCGCCGTACGTTCATTCATAGTCCCGCGTTTGCAGTACAAATCGCCTTTAACATCCGAACACAAAACGCCTTTTACTCCGTCGTTTTGCATTCTGAAATTTGATGGATTTAAAAGGCTGTGAAGCATAGAAAACCTACATGCGATTTGCTGAAAGATCCATAATTGAAGCAAGCCAGCTAATCGAATAAGAAAACGTCAGCTCGACCAATCGATTTCTTTTGTTTATCCACAGCTGACGAGCAAACCCGAACAAAATGCCGAAACCGACTCTTCAAGCCTGTGGGTCGCCATCGGACTGACAAGTTTCTCTCTTGACAAAATTGCACGAAGACCAGTGCGCGCTCTCAAGCCAAACCTCAACTATAGCGGCCAAAGAACACAACGACATTTCCGCTATTGGAAATTTTCTTCTATACGCATGAAGCTGCTTATTGCTTCCTGGAATTGTTTATTATTTGTTTCAAGCATTGAATTCTGAATCAAAATGGAGCTTGCACCCAGTCTTCTATTGACGTTGAAAGAGCATCCAATTCAACGCTTCGACAAATGTACGTTGAAATGGATGGGCGCTCGAAAAAATCCCGGTTTCGAAGATCTGGTTAATCAATTAGGAAGGTTGTCAGCTAAGGTGTTCGAACATGGTTTGCTAGAATTATTTAATTTTGATCTTAGGCACGGGGTTTGCATTCGACAAGTAATGATCATTTCTCTAATTTGATCGACAGCGAAAAAACGTTGTACGTATATTGGGAGCCTATTGCTGAAGAGAACAAGACGAATCGAGTGATTGGATTTGCGAAAGTTGTCAAATCCCGTTTATATTTACGGAATCTAGAGAATCAATCATTCATTCACGATCCACTTTGTTTTATGGACTTCTACATTTGTCAACCAGTTCAACGACATGGTTACGGAAAAAAACTTTTTGATTACATTCTGGAGGTAATTCTACGAATTCGTTTTCAATATCTAGTTGAAAATTTAGAAGGAGGATGTTAAAGCCGAGGAATGTGCTTTTGACAATCCAACTGCCGCTTTTCTTTCATTTCTTCAAAAGAATTACAATTTGGTTGATCCAATTCGCCAGTCGAATCGATTTGTTGTTTACGAACCCTTCTTTGAGACATTGGAACCTGAATTGAATGGTGGAGACGAGTTTTCAACTGCATCTTCTCGACTAAACTCTCAACGTTCTTCCATCTCGTCTCCCATCAAATCAACAGTAAGTTTTTGATCAGTTTTCAAGTCTAATCGTATGTATTTTAGCGAAGCGACACAGTCGATGAGCTTATTCACCGCAACTTTGAGCCTCGACAACGCCGTTCAGCCAAACCGGAATCTGCCGAAGGGCGCAAATACGAACGAGACTTTTGCCATCAAACTTTGTGGTAGTCGAGCTCTTTCTATCTGCTAAACAACTTGGCTTATGTTGCATTTAATAATTCACTTCAAACATCCACTTATGTTCGTGTCGTTTCATTGAGCTTTTACTCGCAAACTTCTCTTAAAACTCAACTACCAACTCCCGTGATTGTTCATAAGTGATCTCATTACTTTTGTCTTGGGAAATAAAGTTGAAACCTTTATTTTTATTGAACACTCAATCAACATAATTTAAAAGAGAAAGATGACAAACAAGAGCCTCTACAAACATTGAATTCGCAGTTGCTATTGGTAACACAAAACACCAGTCAAAAGTGGAAGTATAAGAAGAGTCGAAAGTACGTTGATTTCACTTCTTTTTTTATCGAAATGAACTTGAAGTTTTTGAACACGCTAATTGATCCACAAGTGAGTTGATCGTAGGTTATTACTTATAGTGTTTAGGATGAGATTGCTCGTGTGCCGTCAATCGCTTTTGCACCAAACAACCGGAAAGTTGCAATCGCTACAGCAGATCGACACGTTTACATTTACGATGACAAGTTCAATCGCAGAGACAAATTCTCAACGAAACCGATTGATTCACAGGTTTATTATACGAGAAGAGAAGAAATAGACTTTCGTTTAGTATGGAAAGAAATCTTATGAGATTCGCAACATCGTCTTCTCACCGGACTCGACAAAATTGGCCGTCGCACAAACCGACAGCATCGTTTTTGTTTACCGTTTGGGCGAAAATTGGTATGTTAATTACATGGATTTAATATTGTTTAGTGTTTAGGGACGAGAAGAAAGTCATTTGCAACAAATTCAATCAATCATCAGCCGCATCGGCAATTACTTGGCCAGAAGAAAACAAACTGATCATAGGATTAGTTGACGGTCGAGTAAGGGTTGCATCTATTGGCTCAAACAAATGTACGACATATTACAAAACAGACAAGCTTACAACTGCGATTTCTGCACAGTAAGTTTACAGATGTAATTCTCCAATGACATGTACTGTTTTAGCCCGAATCGCAAGTCATTTGTGTCGGGACATATTGATGGAGCAATCATCTTGTATTCGTTCGAAAGTCGAGTTCAGGTTGTAATATGAGACTTTTTGTTTTATGATTGTATAGCTTTAGACTTTGATTGTAAAGCATTCGACTGCTCCTTATTGTTTGCTGTTGACTAACTTTGGTATCATTGCTGCGGGAGCAGATCGACGAATTGTTTCGTATACGGAACAAGGACGTACATTACAACAATTTGATTACAATCGAGATGCAGAGGAAAAAGAATTTACTGTTGCAGTTTTGGACCCGAGTGGCTTTAACGTTGTAATTGGCAGTTTTGACAGGTGACATGATGATCTCGACTCCTTTCAAAACGACTTTTAGATTACGACTTATGACATGGAATTCGCGAAGAGGTGCTTGGGATGAAGGCAGTCAATTGTTAATTCGTAATTTGTATACGTTAACTGCATTGGCTTGGAAACCGGACGGCTCCACAGTCGTTTGTGGAAGCTTAACTGGAGCAGTTGTGATTGTTGATTGTTGTTTGAAAAGAACGTTGTTGAAAGGACGATTCGAGACCACTTATGTTTCGCCGTCACAAGTGGTATAATATTGATTATTCGGTTTGTATCTAACAAAGCTTTTTTAGGTGATTCGCGACACAGAGTCAGAACGACAGTGTGGAATAAGATCAGAGAAAGGGCTTAACATAACGGACATTCGAATCATGGGACGCACAAATCGTAATGTTATCGCCTACACACCGCAAACTCTTATAGTAGCAGATATGGAAGTTGACAAAGTGATTGAGATAATTCTCTCAGATTCATTCAATTTTTCAGTTTTCCGAAATTGCGTGGGATGCTGGAGGAAATGAAAAGTTCTATTTTGACAATGAAGAGTGTTGCATGATCATAAATGCAGGAGAAATCAGCTTGATTGAATACGGAAGAAACGAGATCATTGGCTGGATACGAACTGAACGTATTAGTCCCCATTTGATTAGTGTTCGTTTGGCGGAAAAACGACGTCGACAAGGAAAAATGGAAATTAGACGAGTCGCCTATCTACTCGACATTCACACGATTGCTGTCGGTAATAACGAATTGGAAATATGAAGACTATAGTTATTTAGTGAACCTTGCAAACAACATTCATTTGGCTCAAATCACCCACAACAGCGTAATTGATTGGTTAGAAGTATTTTATAACCAGCTAAGTTCCTCCTAAACATGAGTATTTTAGCTAAACGAAACGGCTGAAAAGTTACTTTTCCGTGATCTTCGTTCTGCACTTTATCTTCACGATATTGAAGCCAACCAGACGGTCAATATGATCAACTTCTGTTCGTACGTTCAATGGGTTCCGCAGAGTGATGTTGTGGTCGCTCAGAATAACGCACAACTTTGCGTTTGGTACAACGCGGAAAATCCCGAACAAATGGTTCAGATTCCAATTCAAGGAGACGTTGAATCAGTAATGCGCGATCAGAATCGTACAGAAGTTATTGTTCAGGTTACTACTATCCCAGGGAAATAAGGACGTGCAAATTTCTAGGAAAATAACAGTCGAGTAGCCTACGAGTTAGATAGCATGCTTATTGAGTTCGGAACGGCGATTGATGATCTCGATTTGAATCGTGCACTCATTTTTCTCGAAGATTCCGAAAAAGCAAACGTCGATGTTGCAGCAATGTGGCGTCAATTGGCAGCCGTTGCAATTCAAGAAGGTCGTCTGTTAATCGCGCAACGATGTTTTGCGGGATTGAATGATATCGCAAGAGTACGGTAAGAGCATTCAGAAAATACACGATTTTACTTCTGTTTGACAAGTTTTGTCGCAAAAACTATCGAAATGGCAGATGATGCTGGAGGCTCTGATGGTCTTCAAGATTACCGTGTTCGTGCGAGAATTGCACTAATGCAGAAGCAAATAAAAGAAGCCGAGCGAATTTATTTGGATAATGCACGTTTATTGCTTTCTGCTCTAATCGACGACACTTTAGAATGCAGTTGATGAAGCCTTGACTATGTATCAAAAGTTACACAAATGGAATGAAGCATTGCAATTAGCGACGGCTACGGTAGGTTGAAGAAGCATAGTCGAGATAATGGAATTGCACTTAGAATTATCCCGATTTGGAAGGATTGAAAAGCCGCTACATTCGAAATTTGCATGAAACCGGACAAGAAGACAAAGCGGCGGAAATTCGAGTTGAAGAAGGAAAACCATTAGAAGCTGTTGAGTTGTATCTACGTTCTAATCGACCAGCAATGGCGGCCACAATCATTTTGGATAATCGACGTTTAGCTGAAGATGAATTTCTGATCGACAAAGTGGCACAAGCGTTGATGACCAGTGGGATACACGACAAAGTCGGCGAGTTATACGAACTGACGGGTCGAAATGAATTGGCCTTAGAAAATTACAAAAAGAGTCATGAATATGCAAAAGCCGTTAATGTACGTGAACCCGTTAAAGTGTATCAAGAATCAATTTAGATTGCACGAGTTGCTTTTCCTGACAAAGTGATTGAATTGGAAGAAGAATGGGGTGACTATTTGTTCGAATCGGGGAGTCACGACGCAGCAATTAGTCATTTTCTTGGTAAACAAACTTGGACAAATCAATCGAATGTGGTCGTTTAGAGTGTGGAAAAACAGAAAAGGCAGCAAACGCGGCGATTTGGGCAAAAGAATGGGAAAAGGCATTGGAAATCCTCGAAGTTTTGGAGTCTGGACCAAATATCAGTGATTTTTACATTCGAATTGCCGAACATTTCGAAGCAGACGGCGAATACGATGTAAGAGAATATTGGGTAGATTGAGCGTGATTAACGTTGCAGAAAGCTGAACGTTATTATCTCGATGCCAATCTGCCAACTCAAGCGATTGAGATGTATCATAAGGCGAATCGATGGACTGATGCGTACAAATTGGCCGCAGAGTTTATGGATTCAACCGAAACGCATGAACTGTACTTACAGAAAGCGACCGAATTGGAGCAAAGTGGTCGCTGGAAAGAAGCCGAAGAAGTTGGAAATGAGCTATCTAGCAGTTTTATTTGTGATTTCAGCTATACGTTTCTGTTGGAGAACCGAATCGAGCGATTGCAATGTATAAAGCGGCAAATCGATTGGAAGAAATGATGCGATTGGTTGAGCGTTTTCATTCCGAACATGTTGACGAAACACATTTACGTTTGGCAGAAGATTTGGAACAAAATGGCGAATGGAAAGCTGCCGAAGAACAATACTTAGCAGGCGGCGATTGGAAAGCCGCGGTGAACATGTACAAAACAGCCAATTTGTGGGAGGATGCGTATCGTATTGCGAAGAATCAAGGTGGAGATCACGGAGCCAAACAAATCGCATTTCTTTGGGCAAAAAGTTTGGGCGGCGATGCGGCAGTTTCACTTCTTCAGACCTATGGTCTTCTTGAAGACGCTATTGATGTTGGAGCCGAGAAAGGGTTAGTTTATTGCCAAACAAATGCATGTTTATTTCGAATTGCCTAAACCTGCGTAGTAGTCAACTAGTTTCTCTTTTCCTGGATGTTCTCTTTTCTTCCACCAGGTATTCCAAAAATAAGCGATGAGTGCCACAAATGCCGCGCTAACAAACAGAATACATCCAATGGTCACATCCCACGTATCTGAAGTCAGATATCCTTAGCCGCCGCTTTGAATACCTACTGTTTGCAAGCCAATAGCGGAATTGAAAATCTCGTTCAAACCTAAAACAACAAAACTTCCCAATAGACTCGGAATACTCACTGGATGTTTCTGATTCTTTCGGTTTCACTTAACGGACGACACGGTCGAACCGTTTCCATTATGTTGTCCGCCTCAACCAATGATACCCGCATAAAACGGGAACTCACATTTCGAACACTTTGAATCTATAAGAATCAAAGTACAATCTTGAACTTGGGTTTACGTTAATTGCGCCATTCAGATCGCCAATTTGGCCACTATTTCCCAATCGAATTGATCGTAACTGAATTCCTTTGACTTTTAATTTGCGATCGATTTGACGTAATTGGTTGGCATCAATTGCGGCTGAAGCAAGAATGTTACGGACCGTTTAAGATCTCCGAGTTTACTGTTGTTTCTTTCAAAGTTGGTTGCGACGAACACGTATCTTCCAACTTCAGAAGTGAACGGAGGCATCTCGTCGATTGCCGCTGTTACAGACACTAAATAAGCAGTTTGGCTTTCATTCGTGTTGTACATAAACTCCTCCAACTGTAAAACCAAAAGTAGGGGAAATAGAAAAGCAACATACACGATGATCGATTGCTTCTTGGGTCTCAAAATTGAATATTTGAATGAGTTGATGGTTTTTGTTCAACAATCTCAGATCAATGTCTCCTTCAAACCATCGACAATCTTGGACCAACGCTTGAACCATCGATTTTAAAACGTTCAGCTGATCGAACTGTTCAGTTAAGAGCGGCACCACGGTTATTTTCCATTTCTCGCACTCCATCACTTTTTTTCAATTAATGCGTTTTTGACATACGAACTTACATTTACAAGAGTGTGCTGCCTTGGTGAAAGGGATCAGTAAATTCAAGATTACGATAAAACTGAACATCGTTGATGAGAAAAACTACACAAAACGATGCATTTTACTCGAAAACAAAACTGTTGACATTCGGTTTTTAAACAAGGAGCTTAATCGACGGCCGTTTTCATCGAATGACGTTGTTGTGTTTGAGTTGCTGATCGAACCGATTTACATAGTTCGTTGTGCGGTCAACAATTCAAATCCTCGCTTATTCACTCTTCCGTTTTGATTATACGACAATTTGAGCGCCAAATTGATTTGCATTTTAACTTTCAGCGAATTCGAGTTTGTCTTTGAACTTTGTCGTTTGGGTGCCACGAATCGATTAGCCGACGTTCAATTGAAATATGCGGAACACTTGGAGGATGAGGGCGAATACAATCGAGCCGAACAGTTCTATCTACAAGCCGGAAAGTCACGTGAAGCGGTGCTCATGTACATTCACAACCAACAGTGGGAAGCAGCGGAAAGATTAGCGAGGTTTGATCCGTGAATAACAACAACAAGCTCAATATTCTTAGTTCTCATTGTCCCGATCTGTTGAATGACGTTTACATCGGCCATGCTCGATCAGCACTCGAAGCCAAAGATCATGAACGATCCGAAAGCTACTTGTTGCGAGCTAATCGTGCAGATATCATTTTAACGTTAATACTAATCCACTTTTCAAATCGTGATTGTTTTCTAGGTATTACAAAGAAATGGGGATGTGGCCCGATGCATTACGAATTGCTCGGGATTATGCACCGGACTCATTGGCACAACTTCAAGTTGAATACGAAAACGTTCAATTGAAATCGGGTGCACGCGGAGCTGATTCCTTTTTTGCGCAGGCACGAGATTGGGAGCTACAGGAGGATTACGATAATGCCATTGCTTGTTACATGAAAGTCGACAGTCCGCTAACTAACGACAATCGTCTAATATCTCAAGCGTACATAAAGGTTGGTTTGCTCGAGGATTCTGTCCACTGTTTTTTTGTTTTAGGCCGGCGATTTGGTAACCAAATTTGTGACCGACAATACGAAAAGATCAGAATTGGTTGATATCATTTGCGAAAAATTGAAATCATTGAAACAACATTTGGCTGCAAGTGAAATCTATTTGTCCGTTGATCGACCGAATGACGCCGTTCGTTCGTTGATTGCTGCGAATGAATGGGCTAAAGCGAAAAAGGTTGTGAGATCCTTTCAAAACACTAAGTATGTTTGTTGAGTTTAGGTAGCTGGTGAATTGGCACCCGACTTGGAAGACGAAGTTGATGTCGCGTACCGCGAGTATCTGCGTAATCAGGGTCGAGTAGGCGAACTGATCAACGTCGATGTGATTAGTGCAATTGATATGCTCATTGAGCGTGGACAATGGGAAAAAGCACTTTCGACAGCAAAACAACAGAATGTAATCATCGGAAGAAGAGTACACAGATAACAGTTTGAACCATTTTAGCATCAGCCATTAATGGACAAATACGTGGCTATGTACGCGATGGAGCTCATGAATAGCGAACGTTTCCTTGATGCTGTGAAAGTTTTTGAACAATACGGAGCAGCATCCAACACGCAGAATTTCAACATCTACAAACGACTAATCGACAGTGTAAGTTTTGTTTTATTGTAGTGAAAGCAAAGAGAATTGCAGTTGCTAAACATGCGAAATGTGACTTTTGAAATGCTGTCCAGTTTGCGAAACATGATCTTGAACTTGAATGTAGGAATGCAAAAGTCGTCGGACACAGTCGACGATCGAATCGTTCAAGTGAGTTGATTTGACGGACTTTTAAATCACTAAATTCTTTGCAGATTTTTGATCGTTATCAATACGTTTTGCACTTCTCGGCATTTTCAAAGGCACTAGAAGACGTTGAAGCGACAGAAGCAAATCGACTGCGTTTAAAAATCAAGATTGCACTCTTAAGATACGTCGATCTACTTCAACCGGACAAAGTTTTCTATGAAGCAGGATTAGCATGCAGAAACGCCGACGGCAGTTATCAAAATATGGCATTTGCGTTTCTGAATCATTATTTGGATATTGTTGATTCGATAGAAGAAAACGATCCATCACTGGTCGACAACACGTTGTTCGAAGGTACTGATATCCCAACACAATACTCTCTACCGCAGCAAATGTTTTTAACCGTAAGTTTAACTCTCGTCTTGAAGTTGATCAGACAATTCAGGAAGATGAACACGAAGACGTAAAAGAGTGGGTATTGAGTGTGTCGGTCGATCAAAAAGTTCAAAAAGAACTGAAAATGGACGAACGAGATTGTTACGAAGCAAGTTCAGTGGATTCGAATGGACGTGTTTATCCGATTTGTATTTTGTCTGGTAGTTGAATTCTTGCTGACATGATATCGGAATTCGTTTTCAGGCTATCCGATTTTAAATTCCCCCAAAGAGTTGGGTCGAAACAAATACGCGGATCCAACTGCGTGGCAACAGTTCGCAACTTTGATTCGAACACATCCATCAGATCAACTCTTCGATGTTCAAGCGTTTCTATCACGATGGACGGGCTCATCCGTTTCGCTTGTTTGAATGTTTTCATCGAATAAACAATATCTTTTGCACGGAGGTTTAGCCGAAACGTTAATACGAGACTGAGAACGTCGTTCAAAATAATCTGTTAGTTATTGGATGAGAAAAAAACGAGAAATCACACTTCGAATCCAGGTTCTTTTGAGTTCAACCTTTCGAACAAAAAGTACAGACCACCGAAGGCCACCTGTCAACTTTGTTTTGAGTCGGCGAGTGGGCGCCCTTTTGGCCATGATTCTGCATCGGATCGAATGCTGCTTTCATGTTCACGTCTTGTCATTTGGCCGTACGGACAATTTGCCGCGTCCGTGAGTTCTTTTTGTTTGTGAGCGTTGAATTTGATAATCTCGAAGACAATCGGAAAACATTTAAAAGGTTTCACTCATTTGTGGTTACGAATTCCGGTTTATTGCGCATGTACGTGATTTTTAAAATTTCTATGTATTGCATTTTGGCAATTATAAGTGTAGATTAGGTTTTATTATCGATGAAATCTGCAACTCTCTTCAATTTCAAGCTCTTTAACTTAAACATCGCACTTCATATACCAGATGTTCTTTTGGTCTTTAAAGCAAGAGAGCCAATCAAATCGATTTAAATGTCATCCTTATGTCTTTCACGAGTTCAAGTTTTCGTTTTAACTTAAACCTTACTGATTTAGTCAGTGCTTCTTCCCGCCATGTCATCTTATCGCAGTTCGGCGCGATCTTCTGCTGGTGCGGGAAGAAGTTCGTTCAGCAGTAGTACAAGTGCCGGTAGTTCGAAGTTCAGTTCTCTTTCGACCGGACGTTCAACAGCATCAACACTTGGTCGAACTGATTATGGAAGTAGTCGAACAACAGGCTCTTCATCGTCGTATTCTGCAAAAGACTATAAGTCAACAAGCAACGATTATTCGTCATCTTCGAGTCGTTTTGGTAAAACTGATTATTCCAGTTCACGAACAAATGATTCCACAAATAATCGAGATTATTCACGACGTAGCAGTGGTGTTGGTCGCTCATCAGCTCTTGATTCAAAGACTGAAACAAATTCTTCTACTCGATCTCGTGAGCCAACGACAACTCGCGATTACGGAGGTTTGAGTTCGAGACGAGACTCAACGACTGACAGACGATCTTCATTGGCTCCAACAGATTATACATCTACGAGAAGATCTTCGGATTACAAAACCGAGAGTTCAACACGATCGCGTGAACAGAGTGTAGGCCGAACAACAACAAACGACTATTCAAGTCGAAGATCAGCACGAGAGCCGTCAACTGACAGAACAACAACCCGAGATTATGGAGGGTTAAGTTCGAGACGCGATTCAAGTACAGATAGACGGTCATCATTAGCTCCTACTGATTACACATCAACTCGTAGATCATCTGATTACAAGACGGAAAGTTCAACGAGGTCTCGAGAACCTAGTACTGATCGTTCTTCAAAATTGACAAGCGATTATTCATCCCGTCGATCTGCACGCGATTCGTCTACAGATCGCACATCAACACGCGATTATGGAGGTTTAAGTTCGCAAAGAGATTCGAGTGCGGATAGACGATCGTCGTTAGCAGCAACGGACTATACGTCAACGAGAAGATCTTCAGATTACAAAAATGACAACTCACCTTCGAGTCGTTTTGGCAAAACTGATTACTCAAGTTCACGCACGGGCGATTCAACAAGTACGCGTGATTACAGTCGACGAGATAGTAGTGTTACGAGAGGATCAACACGAGACAATTTGAAAGCCGAGTCAACATTAACCGGAAGATCACGAGAAACGAGCGTTTCCAAAGATTATTCGTCATTATCTGCACGAGATCGAAGTTCAGATAGACGATCTTCGCTGGCTCCTACTGATTACACATCAACACGACGTTCTTCCGATTACAAAACTGAAAGCACTTCAAGATCGCGTGAACCAAGTGTTGGTCAAACATCAACAACGGATTATTCAAGTCGCCGATCAGCTCGTGATTCGTCCACTGATCGTAGTTCAACTCGTGATTACGCAGGTTTGAATTCGCGACGAGATTCAACGACTGACAGAAGCAGTTCACGAGACTACGGAACACACAGTTCAACAAGACGAGAAAGTACATCTGATCGTGTTCCAAAAACTGAATACAGTTCAAGGTAAATTTCATAGTTATTAATATAAATTCTAATGAAAAATCCCATCATTTAGGTACAGCAGTCGTGCTCGGGATTCTAGTACTGAACGTTCATCAACTCGAGATTACACAAGTAGCCGACGAGATTCAAATGCCACCAAGGATTACACTTCTCGTACTTCACGAGAGCCGAGTACTACAAAAGATTACTCAACCAAAACTCGAGATTATGGCCTAAATGACAAAACAGACGATCCGAGTAGCTACAGACGAAGAAGTTCGGCATATACCTCAGATATTGGAACTAAAAGCAGAGATCGTAGTGTAGACAAAACAACAAGTGACAGTTACACACGTTCAAGTCGAGATTTCAGTTCAGATCGTTACTCGTCCACAAAAGCCGGCTACACATCTCGATATGATCGAAATGAGAAATCCGACGATCGAACTTCTCGGCGTGATTCAATTTACGATACTTCAAAATCGAAACTTGACAGTACAACAAGCGATTATTCGAGAAGAGGTTCCCGTGATCCAAGTAGCGAACGACGTTATTCTTCTGCTGCAAAGACTGAAAATGTCAAACCTACAGTCGATACCAAACTCTCCAATGATCTCAGCAAGTACAGTTCAAATCGTGATTTTTCTTCAAAATACAGTCGAGACAAATCCAATGATCGTAATACAAAATCCAGCGCACTTGACAGTTCAACGTACAGTCATCCAGAATACTCATCTCGTAAAAGCCGAGATTATGGTGCGGAGAAATGTGACGACAAATACACATCCAAATACGATTCAATTGGATTTGATCGAAAAAGTCGCAAGACGGACGTTGACGAAATACCAACTTATCAACACAAAGACTCTAAACCTCCTGCTGAGAAAGAATCCAAAAAAGAGAACAAGATCGGTACGTCGCCTTTTTCGATTTCCTCCTACAGTATGGGTTTGAATATTCCGCGTTCAATTTTCGATAAGCCATCTGACACTCAATCTGAAAGCGAATATGAGGACGAAGACGAGGAATACGAAGAAGATTCTGAAGAGATGAATACCGCAAATTTCTCGTTTGATCTCGGAAAGAAGAAGCCAACTGAAGATGCCAACGTACCAAAAAAAGACGAAAAGAAATCAACGATCCCTGAAACTAAATTGAAGAGCAAAAGTGCGGATATTAAGAAGGTTGCTGACGATCCAAAAACGAAAACAGAAGAGGAGAAATCGAGCAGTAAGGCCGACGATAAAACAACGAACGTTGAGAAGAAACAAGCGTCATCGTTGAAGAAAGTTCCGGCTAAAAGAGCGGCTGACAAGGAAGAAGAACTGGAATTAGAAAGCGATCTCGTTGCTGATTTCAACAAGACTCCAAAACATGAAGTTAATTTTAAGAAACCAACGGTGAAGAAACCTGCTGTTTCTGATGACAAGCCAACTACTGATGCGAAAAAACCTGTTACTTCTGATACAAAAACCCCAAAAGTTCCATCAAAATCGACCGAGAGCGATAAGAAACCGGCGACCACGTCACAAACACCAACAGCAAAAAAGGAGACACCAACTGTCGCACCGAAATCAACCTTAACTCCAAAGGAATCCACCTCGTCAAATGTAAAATCATTGAGTGATCCTAAAAAGTCTCCAGTTGTATCCAAAAGGCCAACGGTTAAGAAGCCGATTGACGAGGACGAAGAGATGGATGCTGAACTGGTTAGCGAACCGGATAAAATGAAGCACGATATCAAATTGAAACCGTCAGACAAGAAAGTGAAGCTTCCAACAAAAACGCCATCGTCTGCGGATATGCCGAAAACAGCAGACAAGAAAGAAGCTCCAACAGTTCCAGCAAAATCAAGGGCACCTTCTAAGAAGACTCCAAAGCCTTCAAGTGACGAAGAGCTTGATGCCGACTTCGTGGACGGTCCAAAAGACAAAGAACATGATGTGAAATTCAAAGATCCAAAGAAAACAGCTGCCAAGCCATCGAAACCCACAACCAAAGATGAGAAAAAACCATCAAGTGTACCCAAAAAACCAGCAAATGAAAAGAAACCTGACGAAGAAATGGATTCGGATCTTGTTGGAGAACCTGAAAAGAAAAAACACGATGTAAAATTTAAACCAACGGACGACAAAAAGAAAGTCGTTCTAAAAGCTCCAACCAAAAGCAAACCTGAAACTGACGGTAAGTCCCATAGACTTCTGTTATTGTTTTAGCAAATCAAACTAAAAGTGTTAACAGCATTCCAAAGCCAAGATTCTATTTAAGCCATTGATCAAATCTGTTATATTTTGTGTTAGTAGTCAGAAGATTATTAAGAGAATATCAACTGTTTTTTCAAATTCTTGAACAAGCACGTTCGACGGTATTACTAAATATGTATTTTAGACGATGCTCCTGCTAAAAGCATTACAGAAAAGCCAACACCGAAGAAACCAGCAGACAAGAAAGAAGCTCCAACGGTCCCAGCAAAATCAAGGGCACCTTCGAAGAAGACTCCAAAGCCTTCAAGTGACGAAGAGCTTGATGCCGACTTCGTGGACGGTCCAAAAGACAAAGAACATGATGTGAAATTCAAAGATCCAAAGAAAACAGCTGCCAAGCCATCGAAACCCACAACCAAAGATGAAAAGAAACCAACAGACGAAAAACCCTCGGACAAGAAGCCAACAAAGAAGAAACCAGCAGACAAAGAAATGGATTCGGATCCTGTTAGTGAGCCGGCAGATTCAGATCAAGAAGAATCAGAAGGCGAGGAATCACCCGAAGATGCCGATGCTGAATACACGATGGCTTTGAAAAAACCGAAAAAAGATGGAAAAACGGCCGATGATAAACCGAAAAAGAAACCACAAAAGAAGAAGAAAGTGGATAATGAGAGTCCAGAAGATGTCGATGCAGACGTAACATTTCCAATAAATAAAACATCTGACAAACAATCAAAAAAGAAGGTAACATTCACTCGCCAATCAAAATATTATTGGAAATTTAGAAACCTGTCGATCCAAATGTTTTCGACGACGATCAGCCCGAAGACATGGATACAGACGCAACGTTCCCGCTCAAAGAATCGCCGGATAAACGTCCTCGAAAGAAGGTAACTGGAGACTAACAACAAGTTCACATCTGTGTTTAAATTTCAGAAACCTTCGAAACCAAGTGATTCTGCTGATGGGCCGCGCACACCGAAGAAACGCAGAGCTAAAAGTCGAGATCAACCAAAAAAAGAACGCAAACGAAAACCACAGGAAGAACCCGAGGCTCCAGTCAAACCAAAATGGTTAGAATCGTTAATTCATTGTTAATTCGTTTATTGGTTTTAGGATACGACCTCCTTTACCACGTAAGTCGAAGATCTTTGATGGCATCTGTTATTTTGTGCATAAATTTAAAATTTCAGAACCAGATGTTTACGAGATGCCACCTAAAGGTAATTAATTCATCACTGCACTTCTTAAGTTCTTGGTTTTTACTTTAGAAAAGTCATTGTTCGAGATTCTCAAAGAAGAGAAGATTGCACCGACAAAAAGATACGCTAAGAAGCCAAAAGAATTGCAAGTTCAATGTGTCTTAATAATTTCAAGGCGCACTTTAGAGACACTTTTATTCCGTTTGTTGTACCATGGGAGCAGACGCCAGCGCTAATTACACAAGAAGGAATGGGAGCCTTCGGTAATCGATTCACTAATTTTCTTATTCAATCGCTTTGACAGGCGCCAAACGTAATCCACACATGAACATTAAAGATGGACATGTAAAACTCAAACAGGTACCCAATTGTAACCTTCGCTATTATTTAGGAATTCACTTGTAGGGCGTTATTAAGTCGGAAAATACATTAACGTTGTTCGAGGAAGGCGCCAAAACTGCTGCATCTCAGAAAGGAGAACATGCATTCGGAGCCCAACGAAACAATTACGTCACAGTAGTCGATAGTCATCAGTATGAATCTGACTCAAAATTGAAATTGTGCGAATCCATAATTCCGATGCAAAGTCGTGCAGCGTTATGTGATCAATCGAATATGTCAATAGGCAATTTAAGAGCACAGGTTAGTATAGAAATCGGATAATTGCGACGTTGTTGCAGACAACGAAAGTTGAATATGGACGGAATCTAAAACCTGGAATTGATCCTGAGTCGCACAAGTTTTTGAGTCGACAATTCAAATCGAACTCTTCGACAGTTGCGGGCAGCAATGTGATTGATCGTCCGCGTGGTACCATCACGCACATGGCCGACGTATTTCATGTTCATTCGTTTTTGTATTTACAACAACAAATTTAGGGAACTGAAATCAAATTCGATCGAGCATCGGATGGAAGTGTTTCGAGAATCTTTTCGATTGATACCATCGAACAAAAGAAAGGAGCTGACTTCGGCTCATTCCGTCCGCTGATTCAGGAGGTCGAAGGTGATGTTCGCACGTTAACTTATGACGAAGAGAGATTGATCAAACTTGTTGTACCTTATCAGGTTCCTTATTCCTTACCGAAAAATGATCACCAGTTTGTTTCAGACCGCTGCTTCGCTTCGTTGATTACGAGTAACCGTTTTATGAGCTGTTCAGTTTACACTTTTCTATGCAAACAGATTCTGTGCAACAAAGATTATCGATAATGTCTTTATTTCTTTTCTACCTGAATGGATGAGAAATCAATGAAAAACTGGTTAGTGGTAAGGATCAAGATGTACAAAGAAAAAAACAACTACGTAACCGTGTGATTTATTTCTTGTTGCAAATTGGAAAGAATAAAAATGACCCGATGTTAACAATGTCAATTCTTGGAAACGTTGTCAAATTATAGCGGTCGATCAAACCTCAGGTGGTGTTCGACTTCTTTTATCTGGTGATGAGTTTGACGAAGATGATGGAGTTGAAGGGGCACACTTTTTGACACCAAAGAAAATTATTAATATGAGAACGAATAACATGTTAGTAAGAGCAATAATGGTCGTTGTCCACGGGAATCCGATCCATTCAACGCTAAAACCGCCAATAGTTGGACCAACGAAAGCACCAAATGCAAAAGCAGCTTGAAAAATACCAGAGACACATCCGTACGTATGGAAATTATCTTCGTATCCTTTCTCTCTAAAATCCGTTCAATTTGCAACACAATTGTGTGAATCAACTTACTTGACTGCATTGAGACAATTTTGAAAAGTTGGTATATAGAGGGCGCTAGAGGCAACTCCAAATAACGAAAGCGATAGACCGATTACGACCAAACTCTTTCCGACACCAAGCAGTGGAGATGGACCAACAAATAACATTGCAATAACTGTGGCTGCCGAACCGAACAACATTAGTGAATTGCAAATGTCCCAGCGATCAAGAAGCATTCCCCATAAAGGAGCTAAACAACCTCATTTCAACCAAATAATCAACAATTCAACTCACCACTGATCGTATATAGACCTCCACAAAGCAAGAAAAAGAGGGAAACTTGAGTAGTTGACAAATTGAAAGACGATAAGTGATCAGCGAGTGTTGGATCAAAGAAACTCAAAGAGACCGCACAAATAACAACAGCAAATACCATAATCCAAATCAACGGCATTTTCAGCATTCCGATCATTCCTTCCGTTTCTTCAGGAACTTCATCTGAAATTCAGAACGTTAAATAAGAAGCCTACGCAAATTTCATACCTTCTGCCGTATCTACAAGAAAAATGGAAATGACCGTAGCTAAAATAAGAAGCGTTCCAAGCACCACGAACGGTAACATAAAACCGCCTAAATCGTAAAGCACTCCACCAATCACGGGTCCTGCTGTGTATCCCAAACCAGCAAATGTTTCCATGATTCCAACGATCGTTGCTATTCGACCCGGAAAACATTTGGCACTGATGGCAAAAGAAGAAGTAACAAAACATGCGTCTGAATAATAAGAACATAATACAATGTAGGTTGAAGAAAACCAACCTCCCAGAGCTTCTAAGCATCGAATGAGAAGCGAAGCCCAAAAGAACGTTCGACCAGCGGGAAGAAAATTAAGGAAACCAAAAAGTATTGCAGTAATACCGGTAACAAGTAGACCAACAGTAAACATTCGTTTTGAGCCAATTACTGACATCTAAATTTACGTATTAGACGATGCAAAAAAGGAGTAGCAGGCTTACGTATTTTCCAAGAAAAGGAGCGGTAATCAAAATCACTAATTCAAACACACCAAAAACCACACCAATTTGAGATGAATTCAAATCTTTCAGTTTCGCTTCCGATGGATAAAACGGTGCTATACAACTGAATGCAACGGTTGAGCACAAATTTGCAATTGCCAACATTCCAACTGTTGCCCACTGTTTTCGAGTTAAATCACTGAATCGTGTGTAGGAAGATGAGGAGTCACTGCTATCACTACTGCTAGTCGATGCACTTCGAGGTTTACTTTGTTTTCTCTGTGTTACGTCCTCATTCTCAGTGTCGCTTTCACTTTCTTCCTCTTCTCTCGAAGCATCTTCGATTGTCGAGATTAGCTGTTGAGCGTCGGCGTGCGGTGTAGCTGTGGTCAAGGTACCATATCTTGAGCTGCTACTTCTTGGCTGACTGTCTACAGTTCGTTGTCTGCTTCGTTGTTGATTCGCAACGGTCGCTCTTCTTTCTTCAACTGATAACTAAAAAACGAAAGCTCAGCAAACGACCTAAATTCACAAACCTGAGTGGCAATTTTTCGCATAAACGGCAAAGCGATAAACGGCCTGAAAAGTGGAAATTAAGTAAAAGAAATGTTAACATATAAGAGTTTGCGCATGATTGATAGTGTAAAAAACTACCGTTCTTCTCCGTTTTCATTTGGCTTTTCCAGTTCATCTGATAGATGTTGATTGTCCTCGTCTGTCTCCGCTTTAACGGTAATATCACCGTGAGTTTGTAGTATAGGAAGCGGAGATTCAAGTCGACCAATCGGTGGCAAGCCGATTTGCTTGTTTGGAGGCGACGGTGACATTGTTTGTTCATGAGTAGTCCAACGTATCAGATCGAAGGTTCAAATGAAATTCACTGTTCACGCATCCCACTTTCGAAACTCGAAATCAATCGCCGTGCTAACAACGAAAGCGGATAACAAAAGAGAGGCGAGAAAATAAACACGACTAAGCAATTATAAGACACGAAGTATCGTCCGCATCGATTTGAACGACCAACCGCCGGCCAAAGTGCAAACCACGTCGTCTTTCTGAGGCGTCCCGTTTCGCAATTTCCCGTCGGTTAGACGAGTGGACACAAGAAAACAGGATGTTAAGGGGCTATTTTCCTTGGCAACAAGAGCCATTTAACCAGAATTTTTATTCGCCTTTTTGCAGACATTTCTGTCGATGAGCTGAGTCAGAGGTCAACGCTCTCATCGAATATAAACAACGACAAAATATCTGCGCACATAAACAACTTTAAGATGAAATTACTTACTTCAATCGTCGCAAATCAACCTCGCTGGTTGTTCTTCTCAAACGTCTGCGCCTTCTTCGTCGTCGAGCTCTCGCTTGTGGAAAAATATCAGTGGCAACGGACATAGCACGATCCGAAAGATTCTCATCGGCCGGCTGCATAGTAATTCCGCCAATTAGAATGTGTTCATTCAAATTCGCCGGCTCATCAACCGCACCGCTCACTACGGTCAGTGTTGGCATTGATCTGCAAAAAAGAGTTGTAAATCTGAAGAAAATCCACCTACACAGAAAGTAGAGGAGTATGCTCATCGTTATCCATAATGCAATTGAACAACAAATTTGAGGTAACTGAAAAAGAAAAATTCTACGTGAAGAGAAAAGAGACTCGCGCGCAATCGCTTGTGATTGATAAGAACGATAGGAAGAGAACCAAAAACCCAAACTACGTTGTTTCGGTCTTGTTCTCCTGTTTTAGGCAACGGGAACTTTCCACACTTAACCAGTGGAATGCGCGATCAAACGCCGATCTCAAGTGACCTCAAGTCGATCTTAGTGGAAATGAGTCAGAGAGGTACTTGCAAACTATAAGTCGAATAACATCAACACCACAAGTCTTTGATCTTTGAACTTTGATTGATCGTAACGGTCAGCAATCGACAGTTGATTGATATGTTTATGTGTAACATTTAATGCCGATAATTTGGAAAGGATTGTTGTTTAATTGATCTAAAATCTTCGATTCTGAAGTCTCTGGATCTCAAGAACATAACATTGAGCGTTTCGAAGACGATGCAAATGGTTTTGTTATCCAGTGTAAACTACATGGACAACAATGATGTTGTGAACTGAAACGATGTGAAGATCGTCGGTTACTCGGACACAAAACGACCATTCGATTGAAGTTGAAATTGTGTGCACTCAAACTTGCGAAATAGGTTTGGCGGCACTTTCAACGCAGCACGTAGATTTTAACGTTTTGTCGAAAACGTCTTCTATATTCAACGATTTTAGCTAAATAACATAATGGCCGAAGATGTCTTGGAAGCAATCATAAGTGCGGTAAGTTCCTTTCTTGCTTGCTCTTCTTCACTCGTAAAATTCCAACGGTTTGTACGAACTTTTGTTTAATTTATACAAAAAACTTGGTTACATTTGATTAACTTCTGGTTTTTACATGTACAGAATTGCGTTTGAGCCCCATTGATGTGCATTCGAATCAACCGGACACTAAAACCGGTAGATTTGCGAATATGCGCAAGTGATGATGTCCAATCAGCTCAACAAACAAATTCCACTTGTTTTTAGTCGCCGGCGCGGCTACGCAGATGTAAGCGCCGGAGTTGAATCAGAGCACAAGATATATGATTTGCTTGTGAATTTCAGGTCGAAAACGCTGATTATCTTTGGTGTCCGATTTGTGGAGATAAACTCGAATCAACGATTATCGATCTTACAACCGACGAGAAATCTGAAAACAACGAACAAACGATCTGGTGGACATGTCGAGGACTTCGAACAAAGGTTGGTTTATAATTGAATTGAGTTTCTCCAAATCTTATCTTTCAGTCGTGCGATTTTCCGCTTTGGATTCCAAAAGATGTTTTCTGGGTTCCACGAACAGCAAAACAAGTCAGAGACAACGTGATTCCTTTGCCCAATTTTCATCTTTTGCCATCTGCTTACGAACCGCTCTATCCATCGCTTTTCAAGAAACCACGTCGAGATCGTCGGATTCGTCCGAAGAAGCCAGTGGAGAATGTTGACAACAATGTGGAACAACAGAAATCTACGGAAAAAAGACAGTCAGCTTCGACAATCGATCCAGTTAATCCAGCAAACAACTCAAACGACGAAGGAAATGGTGCTAAGAAGCGTGTAGTCGAAGATGCCAATCGTCGTTTAGAAGAGTTGGCTTCGTTAACCGGAGCATCGACCACTTCGACTAAACTCGTCCGGCCGTCAATATCTGAGTTGTACAGCAATGTGTAAGTTTTTAGTTGTTAGGATCTTCTTGATATGCTAATTTCAGTGCACAAGCTACTCATCTCCCTGACGGTGATATGAACAACGTTGAATATGGTGAACCAAACAGCCAACACAAAGTAAAACTATTCGAGGATCAAAAACGAGCGCTTGTAAGTTACGATGTTAAGTTTATATTGATTTTGAGATTCTAGGGTTCGTTGATTGCGTTGAAGTTCTCTGGCGACACGTTCATTTCGATGTTAAACTCGGAGATGTCCCGCAAGAAACTAGTCACACCGTTGCCATCACTCGGACAAAAACAGCGATTGAAACTGTTATCTCAACAGAAAAGAATGAAAGAAAAAATGACAAAAGAAATTCAGGCGTTTTTGAAATCGTGAGTTCTCGCCTTTTAACCATTCAATTACTGATTTTTTTAGGAAAGAAAGCGACAAGGAACTTCGCCGTTACTTAATCGACGCAACTAAGCCAAAGATTTCAACACCCGAAGAACGTCAGGCGGCAGATATCGCCGTTCAGAAGTGCATCGATGCATTCATCGTTCACCAGTCCTATCCAACACCCAACGAAGCAATAAGCATGCGTTTGGGAACCGAGAAAACAGACAACGAGCATGAAACCTTCAATCTGAACAATAAGTCATTGAGTTGGGGCGACTTGGGAGTTTTAAGAAATTCACAAGAAGCAAATGCTGAAGTAACAATTCAAAGACTAACAAACGCCATTGAAACCGTTCCACCTGCTGCATCTGTTTCATCGACTCAGTCGTCCGAAAGAAGCACTTCTTCTTTTCCCGAAGGCCATCCGTTGCACATCAAATCAATGGGCGATGAGGAATTGGATAATTTGGTGAGAACGAATTTGGTCGGTCTAATACGAACGGGAAAACTAAAACGACGAAGAAAGCGAAAAGCCAAAGAAAAACCTCAACCTGTAAGTTATATGTGTTATGTAGATTACAGTCCTTTATTACAGATTGAATCTCAAAACTTCAATACTACCATTGACGACTATGGTCTAACGCCAATTAACAATGAAGTACCTCAGAACTTTGGGCAATCGGCCCCGTTCAGTCCTCATCCCGATCCAATGGTCGACGAATTCCCAAACCTCGATTATTACTCCAATAACGATGTCGATCATTTTGGTTTTGAAGTGTGAGCTTGTGTTTTATTTATGTTATTGTTGTTATTTTTGTTGACTATAAATCACTTTGTTCATCACATTGCAACAGAAATGTCCAGAGAATTCGCATCGAAACGAATTGAAAAGGGATTTCGAAAAAATTCGGAACTCGTGTCTTCAGTTTCTGTTGGTTTGAAATCAATTCTTGGAGTTCATTTCGACTGAAACAGTTGCTTACAACTGGTAAGTTTATTTTCCCTGGATTTTTGCTACATTCGTCTTTGAGTTACTGAACAGATGTCTGACTACACGTGCACTTACTCGGACGATGGTTCGGCAATTTTCCGTTGGAAAATCTGCTCATTAACTCAACTTCTTAATTCTTATCAATCGGGAGATCGTTTGGTCAGTGTTCCTTTCGAATTTGATGATCAACCAGGCGGTGAAGCAGCTCGTTTTTTCCTCAAGTTGTTTCCGAAAGGTAAACGACAATCAGATTCGAAATCCACTTCAATCCAACTGTCGCTCATCGACATCGGCAGTCGAAAACTGTTGCGTTTAAACTATCGAATGTGGCTGGAAGACATGGAAGGCAGGATTTATCGTGAATTGAGTAAGTCATTTGTCCAATTTTGTATTCGATTTATTTAGATGGTGTGGATGAGTTTACAGCTGAAACGCCTCATGGAACAATCCAAAATCTTCCGCACGCGAGTTTCGATCTTATGCCTTCGAAAGTACCCATTTTGGTGTGTTGTAAGATCAACTACCACGAACAGTTTGCTCCGATTCCAACGACCGACTTCAAATGGACTCTTTTCGATGCTAAGCGAGTACTCAAACGTGTTGGAACCGAAGAAAGTCATGAGTTCGACTTGAACGGGCCTCGTGATCATCAATTTCAATTGTTCTTTGCACGATTGGTCGATGATTTGGACCAACAAATTCACAACTGGATTGGAATTCAAATGACTCGTTCAGATGGTGACTGGCCGTTGAATATTCATGCGACATTTTGGGCCGAAAATTCGAAGGTCAAGAAGCAAACAGTAAAGCATGGTAAGAACAACAACAAACTAATTGAGTAATGTTCGTTCAGAGTGTGTTTTCACTTTGACTCAGAATCTTACTTTCTACGGCGTTGACAATTTTGCTACCACCAATGAACTAAAACAGCTTATCAGCAAAGACTCAATTCGCTTCTGTTGTTCTCTTCGTCCAGTGTTCGATGTGTTGCCAAAATTCTCCGAACTTGAACCAAAAGACGTGAATATTGAATTGAAGAACCCCACTACTCTGGTGCCATCATCCACAGTCATTGCTGCAGAAGACCCGCCAACGGCATCCAAGGACAAATCGATGAAAACAGCCAGCACTCCGATATCCCACTCTCTTACAGTCAAGTCGCCACCAACCGTTTCAATTGTCGACAAGAAGGAATCGCCGAAAGAAACTTTGTTTACCGCAAAATCGAGTGTTAGCGACCCCAAAGTTGAAATCGTTCGTTGGATTCCGAAAAAAGTGAGTTGTTATTTGCAACTGTTAACTCATTAGCTTCTAGAAATTGAACGAACGTCGCCATCTTGTTCTTCGCCACGAATACAATTTGGGTGGAACACCGCAATCAGCATTACAACGTCTGCAACGAGAGTTCGGAGCTGACTCACTGAAATTGGCGACAATTCAAAAATGGTTTCGTCGTTTCTACGATGAGCAAACTCGTAATCAACCCACTGGTGGAAATCAAAAGCCTCTTTGATTTCTTACATTTCAAATAAACATTCGAGACTGACTTATAACATATCTTTTTATTCGACAAAAACGGAGCATTTTATTGAATAAAAAAGTTATCAATATGGTTTTTTAAATGTAACGTGGACTTCCGCGAGAACCACGAGGCGCTTTGCCTCTACCACGAGCTGGTTGTTGTGGTTGAGATCTGGAATTGAAAAGCGGAGTCTGTGGTGAATGTTTCATGGGTTTGCGATTATTTAGATTTCCACCATAGCGATTAAAACCACGACCTCGAGCTGAGTAGGAATACGCATTATTCTCATAGTAATAAGAGGCCTCGGCAGTGCTTTCGTCCTTCGATGATTTCATATCATAATCGGCATGTGAATACGACTTTGAAAACGGTCGACCTTGTGGCTCTTCTTTCATTGGACCACCTAAACAATACAACTAGCTTTTAGATCATTTTGTCTCTAACCTTGATCGGGTCGACAAGAACGAGAGTTTTGGTAAGCAGGTGCACTGAAGAAGCCTCCGCCCTTTTGAACTTTTGATGTAGGAGGTCGAGAGGATTTCGGAGAGAAAGCTAAAGGCGCAGAAGGGAAGTTAGTCGGTTGTGAAACATGGTTTCCCATAATGGCTGAGTCCGATTTCCAAGCATGTGGACGGTAACCATCGGTGTAGATCTTTTGTGCAGCACTAGGAGTCAAAAGTTGAGTTCTAAAAAGAAACGATTATCATTTGGCTGATTACAAAATTACCTTAAGGTTCGATTGGAAAACAATTTCTGTGTGTCCATCAAGTTCGAGGTGTCACGGTCGGTGTTGCACTCAACAATCCACGTATCCGAACGATTGCTTCTCGGCTCAAAGACACGTGTGGATTTTGAAGAGCGAACATTGATTTCATCTAAATACCTAAGCATTCTACTGTGTATTACGTTTAGTTTCGGTCAAACCTTGCAACATCCCATTCACTCGCTTTGAATGGAACATTTGTAACAAGAACATAAAAGTGATTCGGATTCAACGATGACAAATTTTCTTCTCTCGAGACTGATTGTGAAGAATTAAACACATTGGTTTTCATCATCGGGTGTGGAGCTTCTTTTGTGGAAAGCCACGATTCTGAGCGAACATGTTGATCCCTCGGAGGTGAATTACGTGCTCGTTTTGGGTCGTACAAATTGGCTGAATCGTATATCAACGGACGTTTTGCAGTATTCACATTCCAAGCTTGAGGATTGAGCTTTACAGAATTGCTGGACAATGACGGGAGTGAATTGAATTCCGAACGATTTGACCAACGAACTCTGTGATTCCAGCGATTAAATGGTACCTACTTAAACTAACCGAATTCCTAATTCACCATCGCGTTTCAACAATCTATTGGCATCGAGCTTCGAAGAACAATACACAATCATTTGCATTAAAACATCTAAACGCTATCTGTTATTTGGATTTATTGCCAAGCTACCGTCGGCCATCGCTTTTCGAACATCTATCGGAATCACTGGACGAATAAAATAAGTGAAATTTTCGACATCAACAAGATTTTGAGGCAAACGACTAAATTCAACGAAAAGTTCTTCAGGGTCGTGAACGTGTTGAATGGTTGGCAACTTCAATGCTTCGACAGCGTCGAGTTGTTGCCGACGAAGATTCGCTTCATATTCGGACTCGGTGGTTACAGCATATTGCTGCTGAAAGAAATCAAACATCTTGTTTATTCTGACAGGAAAACTGACCGATCGATCGTAATTGCGATCAGTTTGCGGCAAATCGAACTTCAACGTTTGACGTTGGTCATTCGGTCGAAATGAAGAGAACGAGTCGTGATGTCGAGAATAGATAGATGATTGTTCTAAGTTCTTGTACGGACTATTTGGGTTCTCGACGTTGAATGAAAGATTTTGTTGAGTTGACGATCCAAAATTGGCATTTCGATCGGACTGTTGATGCAAATTCTGTTTGTATTGTTGCCGTGGATCGACGTTTGACGTACAGTTTCGAGACAATTGTTCAGTTGGACGACCAAGAAGTGAACCGAAAGCCGGTTGATTTGTGTCGTTTGCCGATTGCGGAGTGTCTGTAGCGTTTTCAATTCGTTTGAGTGCGTTGGACAAAAAATCTTTCCAATTGTCCATATTGTCGTTTGATTGCGGCAACCAGCTGTTGTTGTCATTTCTTGTTTGATTTTGATTGAGTGAACCTAAAAGTTCGATTTGAGTTTTAAGGTTAAAATTAGTGGGAAGGTCATGAATGAGTTTGGATTAACACATTTAATACTTGGAATTTAAGGTACTTTTTATTTTGAATGCTAACTGAGCTTTCAATTTAGTGCATTTAATCTAACAGTCGTAGTTACGTGTCAGTTAAAAACTTCAGAAGTGTTGCAATGCAATGAGCTTTACCAAAGCCTTCGGATTACGAAAAGTCAATTCTTGGAATTTGCCTTGAAATTCAGTTTTATTGGCCCAATTAGAGCATTTGGTTTTCAGTACTAATTAATCATTTAAAATGTTTGAAACGTTGGAATTAATCCATATTGAGATATTAACGAATTAACGAAGAAGCTGAGCAAACGGTTTCGGTCTTTCAATTTTAGCGATCTGATAGAAAGTTTAAGCGTTGACATGAATCAGATCCATGTATTGCTTCTAAACTTCAATGTTTTCTTCAAAAACGTTAGAAGCTTAAATGTCGAGGTTTGAAGTTATTTAGGTTCTCTCCAACTTTCAGTTTGGACTAAGGATGGTAGTCATGAGTAACACTTACAAATGTGTTGTGCGTATTGAGAACTCTCTTGCAATTGTTTAAGATTGGTCAACCTATTCAGCAAATTGTTAAAGCTGGCAACGGAAATACAATAAAATTAACCAATTTCTGTTAATCGGTTTTGTTTTAACTGTTAAAGAATGACTTTTAGCAGACATTGAATTAAGAAAACGAGTAACCAAGATGATTGAAGTTTTCAATCAAATGAAGTAAACTGCAACTTCATATGATCAGAACGCTTGGAAGAAAGTCAATTTCTGGTTTACATTACAGCTGGCTGTTCAATTTCTTGCACGCATCTTTAGACTGACTAACAGACTGTCATTATTCAAGACGAAAGATTTGTATGCTTGTCCAGTTACACAACGATGGTTCTATATTGGTTTGAAGCTTGAACGTTTGTGATTTTAGACTCGTATCAGAGAGATCAAAGTTCAACATAAAGATGTGAATTGATTTGACAACAAACGTGTGCAATCTGTAGAATTAGTTTAAGAGCCGTTTACTCCTCTGACTTGCTGATGAATTAACAATAAGAAAACTGTCATCCTCCATGCAAAGAACTTGCAACGAAAAGTTTGTTTACGTTGTTTGACAACCGTTTAAATGTGACAATTCGCTGAACATTTCGACTATTTCAAGATCTTTTAATCGAATGCTGAGGTTGACAGATGATGTTAGAAGCTAAGAGTTCCCATCCAATCATGATTGTCTTGTGTATACAGCGATTTTACTGAAGAACCATAAAGGACAATGTAAGGGTTAATTTTAACTACCTACTTGTGCAACACGTTTGTCTTTTAAAGGATGGAATCGAACAGTTTTTTCGATAGTTAACTCGAACAACTTCTGTGGTACGTAGAGAAATTCATGTCCCAACAACGTGCAACCCTTCGAATCTCAAGGAATCGTAGTATCTTGTGTTTAAATTAAGCTTATTTGAAAACCGTTGTGATCAAGGACACGCGATTAAACGAATCATGAACGAATTTTTTTGGAATAAGATGGGACGTGTAGTTCAGTAGGAGTATAAGACATGAAACCGTTTAGATTTTCCTCCAATTCGAATGAAGTTGCAAACACGCACCGCAAATCGTATTGAAATGAGACAAGATGGTCGTAGAGATTTTCACGGACATCAGCTTCACGTACAAACTTCTGGTTAAGGGGAATCTATGAACCAAATAACTATCTGGTTTCATGTATAAATATGTAAGAATTTGAGTCGTAGATAAATTTGGAGTACTGAGTTCAAGTTTGCAAATATTTTTTGGTCAATTTGATAAGAAGGTTGAAGAAATTGGATTTCACGTATATGCCAGAGTCAGTTTAGAAAGTTGTATTAACAGATCAAATCACTTTGCTCATAAGTTCTTAATGTTCGTTTCGCAAACCCTTTTTCAACATTCAATCTTTTCAAACTTTTTCATGTGTTCAAGGAAGACTATCGGCTTGACAAAGCATAGAAAGAAGCATACCTTGGTTACCTCTGATTGTCGTATTCTGTTGAACTTGTTGAGTGTTAGCATTTTCTGACCAATTCGAAGCCAATGCTCGACGAACCGATTCGACATCTTCGCTTGACAACGGATTCGAACGAATATCTTTTTCCAGACCTTGCAGTAGATTGCTCATTTTCTTCGCCTTCTCCATCGCTTCCTGCATTTCTTTTTTCGACGAGAGACTCAATTTCACACGTTGTTGACACAAAAGCGAGCCATCACGTTGCATTGCTTGTCGAGCATCTTCATCCGTTTCAAATCCAATGAACGCATCAGCACTATCTCCGCCTACAATACAAACCGCACCACTGGGAATAGAAAGTAAAGAGAAAAATTCGCGAATATCCGATGATTTCGCTGTCCTCGAAAGATTCTGCAGGCGAATGATGAACGACATTCGGATCTGGAAACGTTATTCATACGCGTAAGAACCGGACAAAAAGTAGTTAGTGGCCAATAACCAACTTTCATGCTTCAAAATGTTAGACAGCAAATTCGTTTATTTACAAACGCCAACTAAGATTCCTAATACAAACTTGCAATTACAAATCCTTCTGGATGCCAAAACCCGGTCCAGTCGGCTCACCAGTCAAAGAAGTCAAACCGGTCAACGGCTCCGAAGCTAATCGTCCACTGCGAGGTCCTGGCAACGGACGTTTTCCCGCCTTTAAGTCGTCCAAAATCTGATTCATCGACTCTTCGGTTAAATCCTCGTAGTAGTCGTCGTTGATTTGGACCATTGGTGCGTTAACACAGGCGCCCAAACACTCGACTTCTGTCAATGTAAAAAGTTTGTCCTTCGTTGTTTCGCCGACTTTGATTCCTGTTAAACGGCGACTTAAAATTCAATAAACAAAAAGAAACAAACCAAGTTTCTTGCTGATCACTTCAGTTATTGTTTCGGCACCTCGCAACATACACGGAGTGGTTGCACAAACTTGAACAAGATATCTAAACAAACGGATTCAGTCGACAGGATTTCTCCACTCACTTCCCAACAGGCTCTCGATTGAACATTGTGTAGAAGGTAGCGACTTCATAGACTCGCATACGTGGCATTGCTAAAACAAAAATATTCAAAGACTTTCGAGATTAAAACGCACAGAGAATTTTTGCTACTTCGTGCATCGCGGCGATTGGCAGCCAACCGTGTTGTCGCTGAGCCAAGTCCAAGACGGGAATCACTGCTCCAGCCTGAACTTAATTTTTGTTAAATGAACCGAAGAGTACAAACTTTGTGTCCCTCTGGATAATTTGAAATAAGTGCATTCACTTTCTTCATATTTTCCTCCGTGAATTTGAAAGGCACTTTCGCGTTGTTATCGTTCGTATCACGATGAACCGCCAGTCCATGTCCTAAGAAGCAAAACAGTAAAATCGGAAATAAACGAAACTCCACCTGCATAGCGACGTTGAAGTACATTCACTGGTCGAACGAACTTTGCGGGATTGGATCGGATTAACGTGAAGATTTTCGCGCTCAATTCGGCCATTTTGTTTCCTCGACGAATAAACAGCACAAAAAGCTGATTTGTAAAGCTGTGCAAAACGCGGAATAACACTGAACTCAACAGCAAATGGCTGCTCGTCGTCATAACAGCAAATGCCAGGAGTTGGGTCATAGCACGATAAAGCTTGTTGAAACGGTTAGCAAAACAACTCTTAGCTCCAACAAAAACCTTATAGATAGCTTGTTTATTAGATACAAATTTATACCTTTGATTGTCGGACATTTACATCAAGATCACCGATATGCAAGAAATTGCATGGCAAAGAATAGAACCCGGGAAAACATTTTGATTGGAGATGTAATACAGGAAACCATGAAACATAAAAAATGGCAATGAAAAGAAGTTTTTGTGATTGAAAAACGTCGTTTGATTACAAAGTTTTAAGACAAATGATCTGTTGTAATGATGCGGTTGCTTTTCTATGGCTGCACCAGTTGGTTGTCTTCGTGACAATCTCTTCCAATTTGTACGTCTGCGTATCTATGACCATGCCAATCTTGTTGCCTCTTTCCATAAGTCGTTCATGCGTTTAACTTGCGTTGGGTCACGTATTTGGGCCGTGAGATCGAACAGCTCGTTCAATGTAACCATGTGATTTTGATCACGAGTATTTAGTTCCGAATTACATATTCTGTTGGCGCGCTTATTAATACACAACTGAAATTAAACATCTGGATCTCAATCGTGACAAGTTTCTTACCGGTCTGAATACTTGATCATTCTCAAACAAACGACGAAAATGGAAAAAAAAACGATTTGAAATGTTCTCATCGCTCTGAACATATTTGGTGGTAATATCCAGCAATCGACTCGGTTTTTCTGATCCATTTTCTAAATCAATGGTCTCCGATTGTTCTAACGGAGATTGCGAATGTTGGGTTTGTGATCGAAGCCATCGATTTTGTTGCTGAAGAAAGAATTAAATTTTGTGCTAGCAATCCGTTTATCACCTCATTTATATGTCGTTCCTCTTCTGTGTCTGATTCATCGCTATCAAAAGAGTTCGAATCATTTCCGTTGTCTTCACTATCGTCGTTGGATTCAATAGAATCATCTTCTGACTCCTCGTTTTGTTCTTTTTGGTTCTTATCTTCAGACGTATAACTATTTAGGAGATCTAAAACGATCTGCTTATTTAATCCAACTCCGTTGTTACCATTTTTCGACGGTTCATGGGGATTTACTCGTAACATTTCAGTCGAGATATTTGGCATTTGAATTGCCGGATTGGTGGATGCTACGATCAATTCGTAAAAGCATTGCAACATAAGATACAAATTCAACGTATCAGAAGTTGGTTGGACATTTGCCGGAGCACTGCGTGAACGTCTTAAACTCTCTTGACTGCTGATCGAACTATTAATTGACCTTCGACGTTCTCTAAAATTTTTCTTGAAGGACAGCCTAAAACTACTTGGTAATCTGTTTGAACAAATGAAATTACCTTCGAACGTTTTCCGAGTCTGTAAGAAGGGCTTCGTTCAATTGTGATTGTCGATTCGATTTGGATAGTTGTCTTTTTCGTTTTCTCGAACGATTACGGCGACTCGACGACACATTGGAAGACATGCTGTCTTCGCCGTCATAGGCTTGTGAAGGTGTGCAAGATACCAAGGTGTGTAGTTGAGAGTCAGTAGCAGAATTTATCGGACGTAACATCCCCATTTCCATATTATCAGTTCTAAATATAAACAAGAGTAAAAAAACGACAGTTTCCACCTACCTTCCAAATTCAAGCTGATGATTCTTTTTCCACGTATTTACCCAACGAATCCCATGGTTTTTAAACACGACTCCAGCTATCAAACCAAATACAAGAACAATAAATGGAACAGATGGCAGAATCAAAACGTATAATATCAACAGTGCAAGATCAATAGTCGAAGCTTGAGCGACTTGACATGTCGATTCAACGCTAAAATATACGAAGAAATGGAATGAGATTGACGGTCTCTACTTACTCATTTGCTTCATTCCCAACTATAGTTGTGTTAGACAATTCCATTTGTTTTCGTACAAGCTCCAATGTGCAACTAAAAGGAAATTGGTTTAGAAATCATAACGCTCTTTTTACCTTATCACTTCCTTTACAGCTGCAACCTCGTTGTTTGAATCAAAAGTAAAGATGAAGTGGAGAGAAAATGCGATGATGCTTGTAGCTAACGCAGAAATCAAAACTGAAACTCGCCACGGCATTGTAACGGCAAAATAGCTCAAGTCCAATGAACATGAGGATAAACTCAACAAAGATAGACGATAATCGGTTGTTGACATATCAAAATTTTCGTTTCTTGCTACCAATGGTTTAGATAGCTGCTTGTGATGATATGAAAGCGTTTCAGATTTGTCGTGTTGATGTGCATGGTCATTTGGATGGTCTCTATTTCTTAGCTTCAAAAGAAAGACAGCAGCTGAGATCAAACAAGCAAGTAGAAGAGGAATGTGAATGAAGAAAGCCGAATCAATTGCACCGAGCTGATTGTAACAAACACCTGTTAGACCATCAGCAAATATCTGGAATTCAATGGTTATAAAACGTGATCAATCGAACTAACCGGACGAATCCACAAGCCTCCCAATGAAAACATCAATCCAAGTGCATAAACACCACATGATAATAATGGACGTAAATAGATGTAGTTTGAATTCACATCGCATTCCAGATGATCATCCGAGGGAATATTTGGACGAGCGCAAACAAAAACAAAAAAAATCGTCAGCCATTCGTATGCAACCACCACTGACGTACTCAAAACCAGTGATTGTAGTTCACACCAGTTAAAATTGCCACTAAAACGTTTAATGTTAAGACACAAGCTTACAAATGCATCTTTCAGCTTACCTTCTTAACTCACGACGAACAAAAACATTCGAGATTTCGTTGATGCATGCAGCCGAATCTTCTATCAATCTTGGATTTGACACCGAAAAAGCCCAAACACCAAAGAAACACGACATAGAGAGGAAAATGTTCGAAAGTAGAAACCGCAGAAATCCATTACATGACGACTTGAAACACAAACGCATGTAAATCTAAAGTGCATTCAATCAATTCTGTCAATAGAAACAAACCAAGAAGAATAGAAAACATAAACCGAAAACAATCGAAATTCCCAAAAGCCAAAAACGAAATTTTTGCAAACGTTCAACAGAATGAACAAAAGACGATCTAAATCATCCGAGTGTACAATCATTTTTACTGAAACCAAACTGACCTGCACGGTAAATAACACTCGTCGATCAATGGATTGACCATCGAAAGTTGAACTTCCGATTTGACATCAACAAGAGGTGGAACACATCGATTCGAAGGACTAAGCATACTGTTCATATATCGGAACTTCAATTGCAATTTTAATTATCTTACAAAATAAACATACTTTGCATTGACCGTCGTCGTTGAACAAAAGTCTTCGCTGCTTCAATGCCGAATCGAAAGACTCTCCTCGTTTCAGGTGTATCGTATCATCACAATTCAAAGCTTTGGGCCATAGATTCAAGTCAAGAAGAAATTTGCATTCCTCGCGTGCATTCGAACATAAACCATATTGAAACACTTGCCATAGTTCTATTTTCCGCACCTGTAAGATAGCTCTTACGTCGAATAAGTTTGCTTTGCTTTTACTGAGCCTAATCCTGCTTCTGTGTATTTTCGAGTCGAACATGGACGATAATAGACGGCACAAATCAATGGGTTTAGTCGTTCCCAACATCTAAAGTTCACACATCGATTGTGAACTACAAGTCTTAAGACAAACTTTGGAAAAAACTGCAGAATCTGCAAGTATTCAGGAAACAGCTCGTCATAATCGGAGGTGTAGTTGTACAAAATCGGTTGACCAAAACAAGTATCTTTTTCCGAAGGACGTTGACATTTTTGTGTAGCGTTTGGAAATTGAAGACGACAAGGTCGATTGCATGCCCATTCTGTTTTTGAACATAGAGCATTGTATTGAACAACCTGTGAAATCTACAAAGAATTGATTTGTGCGGTTGTTAAACTTGTTATCAAAAGCCTTGCTTACCATATCATCTAATTAGAAGCTGAGTTGTGCAATTAGCTGTGCGCATATGTCAGTGTGATTATGAAATGCGATTTCTAATTAATACCTTAGCCCAATTAACTGATAATTGTTGCGATCAAATGGTGCAATTTAAATACTAAGCAAATTGTTTTACCTCTCTATTCAACCATCGTTGTCGCTGTAACTCCATCTGCCGCTGAATGGCCGTGTAGTCTTCTTCGATTGCGTACGTCCATGTTATAATCGTTTGCTCAATGCTCAATAAGAGCAGCACGACAAAAACCATAACGAACACCTACTTCCAATCATAGTACTCAAACATCAATGTCTGTACTTCTGAATGCCTATAAGTTCGAAGAAACAAAAAGACACTTTCAGATATTTCAATGTATTTCTTTACATTTCTATTTCTCTATTAGGCTTCCTAATCAATTCACAAAGGTTTGACAAAACTGTTTAATGCCCGTAGAAACTCGTATTGCCGTTAATTGCTTGTCCGTTGTCTTTGTAATAGAATAAAATATATGCGTCTTTTCCATAGTTCTTTCCAGATGCTGATGCAACGCTCGCGTCGTCGAAAACGTACCACTTGTTATCATAACCACGCATTGTTGCAATATAATGTCCACTATGCGTTGTTGAACCATAATGACTAATAAAACCGTATAAACGATACATGTGATTCGATGGTTTCTTTTGAGAGCCATATTTCGACAAATTCAACGTTGCTTGAACATCGACCGGAGTGCCAATTTTGCTGTAGTTGGTACGAAAACGTTTCAATTGAACAACCAAAATGTTCGGTGAATGTAACAAACAGAATTGGCGTGTTGTTTCCGACTTGTCACATCTAGAATCGAATAATTAAAGTCATATTGTTCTACTTACTTTTCGCATTTGTATCCAGCGATCTGTTCTTCTTTGAAAAATCCATCGACACAATCGACCACAGTCGACTCGTAGGAACTCGGGATCGTCACATTCAATTCGCGAAAATCTTCCATGTTCGTTCGTTTGTTATGACATCTTTTACAAAGTACTTCAGAACAGAAATAAAAATAGAGATGAATATAATTCACTTACAGATACTCTTCAAAATACCACCGAATATTCTATCAATTTCTGTTTGTTCATGTGAATTGCCATTTTCACGAGGTCCCTTCTTTTTGGGCATCGGCGGTTCCAATTTGCTTAACATAAAAGTCAGCATCTCGTGCGCATCCTCCTGATTGTTTAATACCCGATTGGGGAACTTTGCTGAAAGTTGAATAATTGCAAAACCTCAAAATTTGTGGCCAACCATTCACGACTTGACGGACTTCTTTCGGAGTGAAAACTTTGTAATTGCGAAGCGCATTCTCGTAGTGTGCTTGAAGCGCACAAAACATGCAGTAAGGTGAGCACGGATGATCTACAATAACGTGAAGAATCATAGCAATTTCGAATTGAACTCACGAGTTTTACTTCGAAGGATGAAACGGATAAGCTGAGGAGTGTGCATGAAAAACTGTAGTACGGAGTTCATGAAGCAGTCATTACTTGAATTATGCAATCCGGGACCATGCTGTCGAGAGGCTCGCTAAGCACATGTTCTTACAATAAGGAAACGTAATAAAGATCTTACAAGATCACTATGTGTCCACGTGAAACTGTCGTACAATTCGGTATCTCGCCATGGTCGTTTTCGTTCGTTCACCACTCCGTTAGTTCTGGTTGGCGACGAGAATTTTGTGGTGAAACTGTCCGTTCGACTTCGCTCAATTGTACCATTCGTTCGTTTAGTAGGTGTCGCTGGCGGAGTATTCACTGGAGTAATTGTTGTTTGACGAATAGAAGGCGAATTGATAGACGACGATTTGATCGGAGACGAAACCGTCGGTCTTTGCGGTTGTGACAACTGTCGAAGTGGATTTTGGATTCGTCTATGACGCTCTTCACTGATGAGTTTCAGCGACGTACACTTTACATCCTGAATTCTGGTCAAATTCGTGTTTCCAACCTCCGGTTTCAGTTGTCCATGGTCCGTAAATGTAAGCGGTTTACGTTGAGGATCACGTCGAGACAGCGAAGACTGGGAACTATAACGCTTAAACACTTTTGTACCGTTCAGTATATCTTCGGCTCGAAACTTCTTCATCACCCCTAAAACAACAGAAATGAGATTCAGATATAAAACGATTAATTTCAACAGTAAAATTGACAAAAACGCGCGCGAGTAGTAAGTTTGGCGTTCTCATTTGCCCAAACAGCAAAACTTCGCGTTGAGATCGCAATCTCCAGACTAAACCGTCATATGAAGAGGTTGTTCTTTATCTCTGGAGTCACAAGAAGTTGGCGAATGCTTTTTGTAAGCTATTTATCTGGTTCAAAATAGACAACATTAGTTCCAGGCATTAGATCCAAATTGTGAGGGATTTAATAGAACATAATCAGATGGTTCGGTTATTTGTAAAGGACCGGCAACTACTTCGGCTAAACGTTTCATGTTTGCAACGGTTTCGATCAGCGGCAACTCATTGTATTTGATTCCATCGCTTAACGGACAAACTTTTCGATGTTCCGTCATTTCTCTCCAAACGTTTGGATTCGCTTTGAAGGAACAAGGTGATTGGACACGAGAGAATTTGTGCTTCTGAAACGTGCAAGTGCTCAAGTGTGTTTTCTTCTTTACTGACCGCTTCCATCAGCTCCCAATGAGGTTGACCGTTGGGTAGTCGCATTTTCCGCCACAAACGCGAAATCAAAAGTCGTTGTGGAAACAGCAAAAACATTTGTCGTCGGATTTCTGAAGAAGTTGCAGCTAAAGCATTCAATGACGCGCCGTCAATCGATTCCACAGCAATTTGAATCACAAGCAAAAAGCGCTCGAGATCGAATTCATTTGCCGTCGGATCCACATCATGAAGATCGCAATGAACAAACTGGTCGAAATAGCCGTCGAATTTTATACGTCCTTCAGTCGGGATCCGCTTCGGTACTCCGAAATTGCACCCCAAAACACAGCGGGAGAAGCGCTCATCAACATGACTAATGTCCGTATGGTATTTGCAATGATTAACGTTTTCATCACGCCGAAACTCTTGTTTGCAAATAAATCCGTGAACTAAACGATCCTGAACATTCAATCGAGTGCTCTCAAGTTCCATCTAAACTTAAAGTAACGACAAAGAAACAAAACTAACTTACAAATAATCCACATTGTAAATTGAGAGAAGGTAACAAGGTATTGAGCGAGATTTGCGATGGTTTGTCGTCTTTCGTTGCATTCTCGCCGTCTTGTGTTTTCGATTTCGCTTCGTTCAAATTGCCCAAAATATGCAAATGTTGTTCTCCGGCATTCTCGCGACATATCGAACAGTTCTTGAAGGCTTGAGGTCGAGCACGCATAACCGCTAACTGAAAATTCCCGTGAATTAATGCATATCAACATCGATTTACCCGGTCCATCTCTTCCTCGTCGCTGCTGTTTTCAATTGAGTAATAGTGTGGAAACTGTTTAATGGACAACGGTAGAATCGGATGCTTTCCATGCGAACTTTGACGTTGCTTGAATCTACATGCCCGCGAACATCGAAACGATTGAGCAACTTGTCGTTGATCGTGCAAAGCCATTGCAAACTCCGTGTCGAGATTTTCCAACGAATCCGAATTTGCAATCAGTTTTGCTTCTTCCGCATTAAGACCTTTGGCAGCTTGTTTGAAACGACGAGCCAATGTCAGACTTATGAAGGCTCGATTCCAAGTGAAATTACATCGAATAACCCACGCACAACAACGCAAAAGATGATGAGTGATGTGATCTCGTCGAACGTTTTTCGTGCAACCATACAGCGATAATGGACAAGCAACCCATGTATTAGAACAAATCTCCTCGCAATGTTCCGTCAACTTGCATTCATGCAAACAAACACCACATCCATTACATTGAATCAATGGACACTGAGATAACGAACAGGAACTTTTGAAGCAATTTAAGCAGTGAATATGGACCAGTGGATTTAGACTCTCAATCGGCTGATTAACATCGTCGAAATCCATCAGCAGTTTCAACGAAAATAAAGTTTTTTTGTGATCAAAAAAGAACTTTTGAACTTGACAGCCGCCGTTTGATGCAGCCGATCGCAAACAATTCGTTTGAGTCTGCTATCTGGATTTCTGACACATGAGGCCACCTTAGTTTTGTTCTCTGTGTATCTTTTCTTCTCATTTCGAAGTTACAACGTGAAAGCGAATACATCATCAAATCGTTTCAAACGTCTAAATCAATAAGTGCAATTGGCTTTCCTGCATCTTTTCTGCTCCGTCTATTAGTCGAAGTTCTATTCGATTTTACGTTATCGCAATGAAGATCAGTAAAAGTGTGGTCCCTTATACAGAGTGCGAATGGAAGTTCGTTAAAACAAACGTTATGTGCCAAGACTCTTCGGTTTTGGAAGAGGTATTAGCCATTCTTCAGATGTGGGAATCACGGTAAGAAACTTTTTGTATTTGATTGAATTTCTGTTGTAGACTCGGCAATGACACTCCGATTATTATTGTTCTTACACGACATATAACTGAAGCAATCGTATACGATCTCAAAAATTGCTCAACAAACGATGGATTCTTCAATCAACCCACAGCCATCGCTTTGTATTCATTAGCTGTGATCAGGTAGAGCTTATTAGACTGAATTTTGTTTGATTGAATTCTAGATTCGTCAATCACTTGAATGAAATCGGACAACCAAAAATCGGTTTTTTGGTTTCCGTCTTTGATGCCGTCCGGGATGTAAGTACTCACAGTTATTCCATGTATTCGAATTGTTTAGTTGGGTATTCCCGATTGGTTAGTGCAATTGCGACACAACGCCGTTCACGGAGAGCTACCAACGTTCCGTGAACTTCGCAATGGCGTTGAATTCTGTCGCAAATGGTTGGTGGATGTGCTGTGGAGTCAACCGATGAGCATCTCAATTGCCGATCCGTTGATTAAAACCGAACCACGAGCCTCTTCTCCCATTGAAACACTACCAGATCCTCGATTCTTACTCCGAAACTTTTGGTCCTATGTCACAAATCCAACCAAAGATGCGACCGAGAAAAAAGCGTTACAACGAAAATGTGTTGATGCGATCAAAAGATTTCGTCATGTAATTCGTTTACACGAACAAGTTGCCGTTGAGAGTTTTTACGATGTTTGTTTACTACCGCTGTCAAACGCCGAACTTGAAACGCCGAAGATGCGCAGAATCCTTGGAGCGGATTTTAAGCTCAAGAGAATTACGCGTTTACCACCAAGACTTGCACGATTATGGTGCAAAATTATCGATCAGTTTGTTCGATATCATGCCATGGGCTCCTTGATTCGATTGGTATGTTTTAAAATAGACAGAAATTATATTTGGAATTGCAGTTTACGGAAAGAACTCTCGATTTGAATTTGTCGTTTCTTATTCGGATTCAGTTGGCGGCGTGGACTCGTCATTTTGTTCGAAGAATGAAATCCAGTAAGTTCTACGGTTTGAAGTTGCTTATTCGTTTCCAGATGATACGCAACTCTTACAACCTGATCTCAATCAAATTGCTATAAATGTTATCAATGGAATGGTCTTTGAACAAACTGACTTGGAAAAGTAAGTTCAATTCTATAGCTGTTAAGATTTGTTTAGTGTGCTGGAGTTGTTCAAAAACAATGATGCAAAGTGTAATTTCTACCGTGAGATGTGGAATGTAAAACGCAACTCGACCCCGAACAATGTGGTGCTCAATGACAAATATTCTACAGGATTGACAGTTGAAGACCTTAAATTGCGATTACAACAATCCAGAGGTGAGATTTCATCTTCGTTCAATTTCTATGATGTTTTAGAAATGAAATTGTCAGTTAAATGCGAAGACGAAAGTTGGACGCTTGTCCAACTATCAACTCCTCTCGGTCTGACTGAAAATCAGTCAGCTGAAACATTGGAACTGTCCAGCGTAGCCCTTCCGTCTGACTGCACATAATTTGATTGTTACAGTTGTTTTGTTGATTTGTCTGTTGGTAACATAAAAAGTAGTTTTAAGACGATTTTCCTAAAAAAGAAGCGAATTACACGGACGGCAGAATGTGAACAAGCGATCAAAGAAGAAAGAATTGCAGATTCTATCTAGAAGTCGCTCGAGTTCTCCGAGAGATATAGTTATTCTCATCACTATTAGGTTTCCTTCATGATTGGATGTTCTCAAATCGCTTGTTGTACACGAAGGAACACAGACGAAGTTTGCGTTCTTGAGTTAAGGTTCGCGTCAACAAGTTGACTGAATAGTCAAGACGTGAAGACAGTGCGAAGGTTGCATGCATTGGACAGTATTTTTTGTTGGACACCGGAAGGCTTGGAAATGAGTATGGCGGTTTTGTCGGCCGAAACAAAAGCGATAGCGGACCCTTCAATTTTCATTTCGATTTCCGCCAATTTAACGTGCGCTCGTTTTTCACCGTCCTTCTCTTTGACCGTGGGGAAACACCGTCGAGTTGCCAAACCCGCCCTCGACAATGTACGACCTTTGAGCTGTTGGTTGCGGTCTGTGCCTCAAATTGGATTCAATTGGTTAAGCACGGCCGTTTATTTTCTGTTCCAATTTCACATTCCGAATTGACAGTTAAAAATAAACGATTGAAGTAAAAACAGAACCATCAACAGCATTCCTCGTGTTCATCACGTTGAAATCCGACTTTTCAACAAAACCGCTCCTCCCCGATTCTCAACGGACATTGCCAAGTAGTCGGAAGTTATGTCGAGCGAAAATCCCGCTGTGTTGGCCCCGAGTCTTCCCACTAGTGGATCGCGTGTTCCAACAACCGAAAGTTCGCCATTTCGAACTCGACGAACATCAACAGTCCGCCGAAGTCGAATGCCGAATGTTTTCGATACGGATTATGCCTTTCATCCGCACCGTTTGAGTGCATCACGAATCACCTCCATCACACACCTATCACAACTACCTGGCAATGCAGCATCCAGGCGAACGTCGATGGTTTATGCAGCGCGACGAGGTCGGGGATCACAGCTGGACATGGATCGGTTTCTTATGACTTGAGTTTCATTTAAAATAAAACTGTTTTAGGACCTCGAGTAAAATGACTCTTGATGATGAGTTCTTCGACTTTCTCTACGCTTTCGTGTAAGTTTGCCATTTCTGACTTAATTGTTAGGTGTCTATTGTGAACTGGAAAAGTGGACATTGAGTTCAAATTGAATTTGTTTGGGTCACTGACTTGAATGGACATCCCGTTGGTTGAAAATTAAAGGCCGTCGAGTAATTTGATTCATATCGAAGAAATGCGAGGCGAAATTTAGCAGTTCGAAGACAAAGACTTTAAAGTTGCATTCTCATACTCACTGGTGGGATTAGACTGCTCCGTCAAAGGTCGCTTTTACATCGACAAAGAACGGCCTTAACTTCTTCAGTTCTGCGTGATTACCCAAGTAGACGGTTGTTTTTTGTTATTATGTTTTTTTGGATATTTGTTGGCTTTTTGGTCGAACAATACGGTCTGCGAGTCTTCAGAACTTCTATGACCCTTTCGCTTTTAACCCATTGGTCTATTCGTACAACAGTGATCCCCTGGGCAAATGGCGATGACAATTCGCATTCCTTGTGCTGGTTCTGATGAAGTGGTCAAAAAAACAACACGACTCACATAAGTCAAAATTTTTGAAACAGGTGTCAGAAGAGATTGGACATCAAAAATTGAACGGACACAGAAGACCGGGCGCAAAAAATTAGGAAGCGGCGATTTTTCGGAGAAAATAAGCAGCCATTGGGCATAATGAGTTTTTGGTTCAGCACAGGTGGTTGATTCAAACGTGTCACACAGGGCCGAAAAGATAACTCACGAGCAATTTTGGACGATCACTCAGAAACGATTTGTCTCACTGCCACACGCCACCAAAATACCCTCGACTTCATAAATCATCGTTGAGCTTGTGGTCCACTTATTTCGATTTCTTGTTTTGTTGCGCATGTCGATCCCGTTGATTGCGACCGTACATTGTGATTTCGGTTAACTCCTTTAATCCAAGGTATTATGGTGTTTGGTACACGTTCGCCATCAAATCGTCCCGATTCTCGTTATCGACCATCGCAAGCTACACCCTATGCCGAATCGATGGCTTCTTCGCAGGGTATAAGTCGGCGATCTTCCGTTTTCTCGGACTTAGCGTTAGTACTTCGTAAGAAGTCGAGCGGTCGACTGTATCATCCACCACCTCGAAAAGCGTCGACTTGGATTGAAATGGGTGGCAACGGTACTCCGCATGTGACTCTTGAGCGAACACGGTTGGAATTCAAGTTTTATCCCTAACCCAAAAATAGCATTTCTGTACTTCTAATCACTTAGTTGGTTTTAGCGACGAAACTGGTAATGACGAAAATGACGAAGATGAAGACAACGATCCGAGTAAGCCGATGTCCAAACAGCTTCTGTTGTCGAAGATTCGACAAAAGAAAGAAGTCATCAACAAACTCAGATGTCAACCGTGGTCAATGCAAAGAAAACGACGAACCCTTCGACTTGCACAAAAGTATTTGGAACAACATGAATCGCGCGTATCACGTAGTCATTTGTACAAAGAAGAACTGCGAAAACGATGGCATTTTTTTGTTCGATGGTTTTCAAACTTCTTATCAAACATTTTGCCGTGGGAATCGAAGATCAAACGAATTGAAAGTAAACAACAAATCCCACCAACTTCTTTTAGCTCCAGTTTTCAGGTCATTTTGGCTCTGTTGTTTCGAGTTATTTTACGTTTCTGAGGTCTGATGTTCCTCTGACGTTTACGTAATCTAATGTTTAGATGGGTGATTTTTATGAATCTTGCCATTACTGCGCTTATTCTCGCATTTGTTGTTATTCCTGAGGTAGCTTGAGTTCATATTGAACCTTAATTTTTATTCTTAGATGATTGCTGATGCAACGGCAGACGGTCGAAGACGTGAAAGAACGCGAAGTCGGAAAGTAATGCCAGCTGAAGAAAAGGCACATGCTGATGAGTTTACGGTTGTTTGGCATTTTGGTGGATACGCTCGTTATTCATTTTTATTTTACGGGTAAGTTAGACAAAGATTAATGTGCAGCATCGCTTTTTCAGTTACTACAGTGACATTGAATACATGGGTTCAATATACTATTCATTACCTATAGCATATTTTCTAACAGTCTTAGCGGTTTTTGGTTATTCTTTTTTTGCAATACTACGGAAGTAAGAAAGCAGTTAACAACAATCTCAATGAACTTACAGAATGGCATCAAACGCGTCGACAAGTAAAATGGCCGGTAGTAAAGCGGAACAATACGTGTTCAATTGGAGAGTGTTCACTGGATGGGATTTTTCGGTAAACGAACAGATTCCTACGATCTATAAGCTTTGATTTTAGATTGGAAACAGTGAAACGGCTTCAAATGCTATAATGGCTGGAGTTATCAAATTGCGCGAGTTGATTGCCGAGACACGAATACAAAAAGAAGAAAAGTTCGAATGTCTTCGTTTCACTTTACGTGTGTTTGCAAATATGGTCATTTTGTTGATGCTTGCCTTCTCAATCTACTGCATTTCATTCGCTGTTCAATCCTCACAAACAATAGAAAACAAAGGAAACTTGCTAACGAAGAGTCAGGTTTGTGCAAACATCGAATTTCAAATGAACAACATTTCAGGTACCTGCCGTTGTTTCAACAATCACACATGTATTCCCAATGATTTTTGACTTAATTGGCCGATTAGAAGCATATCATCCACGAACTAGTCATCGTGCTCATCTTGCCAGAGTTCTCGTTCTTTATGTTCTCAACTATTTGACCTTAATTGTTTCACTTTTGGAAAAATTGGATAGTATTCGCGACTCACATGAGGTCTCTGAGCCTGATCCATTACTCACATTTATTGAAAAAACAAAACGTCAAATTCCATTCATTTTTGATTCTCAAAAGGTTTGATTTCATGACTTGTTGTGAAACTTCTTTAGACGTTTTACTCTCGCAATTTTACGAGTCTTCGACAAATGCGACATGTCTTGGAATCCCGCAGCTCATCTTCTTGGCCACGCCCAACCTCTGCGCCAACACTTCCGACAACGAGTCGAACTGCAGCAGTTACTGTTGATGGAGAAGATGTTGAGGTTCAATCACAATTTGGACCAGTCGGTGAGATATAATTGGACGATCACAAAACTTTTAGTTTATGTAGGTGTTAATCATGCTAAAGCATTGATGCGAAATGCAACAGCTGCTCCTAATCTACGACGCTACGAAACAAGACCCATAGGTCCAACAGTTTTACCATCGTATCCAACTCCTTTACCGCCACCAATCAGCAATTTACCGACCTATCGAGGACAAGTTGGTTAACGGTTTGTAATGTCAATAAAAAGCAATTTAGGAATACGGTCCTCATTGGAATTTGGATCGTGTAATTGAACAACAAAGAGGACAGCAATCTGGAGCTCGAAAACCTGTTGTTTCAATTGGCCGTGGAAGTAAAATTAAAAATGGAACGCAATCAAAAGGTACCTTCAACTGACAACCAAAAATTAGTTTTACTGCAAAGCTTTTAGGTCGAAACGATCCTCGAATTGTTGCTGAAAGCTTGCGGAACAGCGATCAGGTAGTTTCGAGAGAATTATATAGATAAGAAATTGACATATAGATTTGCTGGGAAACAATGATTGGGTGCGTTGAACGACCTAAATGCTTAAATAATTTGAATTCAAAACTGTAACGTGTCTATTTAGTCAAGAAATTGTTCGTCTTGTAACCGTTGATTTGTACATTACTATTGCATCGATTTTGATTATCGACTTTCTTCGTGGATTGTGGGTACGATATTGCGCATCATGGTGGTGTTGGGACATTGAATCGACGTTTCCAGAATATGGAGAATTCAAAGTGGCTGAGAACGTTTTGCACATTGTAAATAACCAAGGAATGATATGGTTGGGCGTATTCTTCTCTCCACTTTTACCGTTGATTAACAATTTGAAGCTGGTGAGTTTATGTCTAGATTGTTTGCCAATAATCGAAAACGTTTAGATTACGTTCATGTGAGTGTTTCATGACAACCTTTAAGTTATTTTTTATTAGGTATATAAGAGCGTGGGCTGTTATGACTACAAATGTTCCGGCCAAAGAGATATTTCGAGCGTCACGGTAAGCATTTTGTTGGACACGTTTTAGTCATTTATCTTTCGAAAGTTATTTTCTTACCAATAAATCAAAACGTGAGGGTTGGATCTACGAGTTTTAATGCTCACCTGCTCGATGTCACGTCAAATTGAGTTTCTTTGAAAGCTCGCATGACCTCCGAAAAAACTGACCAGTGGTCACAATCAAAATGCCAACTGCTGATTTTACGACTGAAAGACAAGACTTTTAAACTGCCCGTTTCATTTCATAGTCTCAAATCTTTTTTTATTCCAAAATGCAAGTTAGTTTGCGTTTCTTGATGTTAATGTTAAGATCCTCCAACTTCTATCTGATGATTCTGTTTCTTTGGCTTATGATCTGCACGCTGCCCGTATTCTACGTTCTGACCGTTCGACGTCCATCAACCAATTGTGGTCCGTTTGCGTAAGTTCAATTCACACAGTCGTAGTGTTAATGTTCAATTCAGAGGCCAAAATCATTTCTATGAAGTGATCACTCATTTGCTCGAAGACAAAATTGACAAAAACGTTTTGCGATGGATCAAATACATTGCATCACCGGGCGTCGTAATCCCAATATTCTTGTTGTTAGTGTAGGTCTCAAAATTCTTAACCACTTGAGAGCATCGTTTAGACTGATCATTTACTTTTTGGTCAGTCTGGTTCGAGGACTACGGGAAGCAAATTCGGATTTGCAACAACAACTGGTTCATGTATGTCGAGTAAAAAAAGTTGGAAACTACTTCATTTTCAGGAGCGTACAGAAGAAAAGAAGAAGATTTTCGAATTGGCAGGTGGAAAGAAACGAACAGGATTGGTGGGTCGTGATGGGAAAGCTCAGCCCAAAAAAACCGGCCAATCGTTGCCTGAAGTCGAACAGAAAAGACGTGAACCGTGGCGATTGTATCATGGGACAGAAAACGCTCTTTCCTTGTGTCCAACCGATGAACCACCGAGTAGCATGAACAGTCCAGCAAGTCAGGTTTCGCCTCCGTCAATTCGCAAGAAATCGGCGCGTGAACAGTTCGACTCGTCGACTTCGAGGAAACAAACACTGGGGTTTGTGACACATAAGGATAAGTACTTAATCGAAATTTAAGGTCATTAAACGAATTTGAAAGAAGTGTGCCACGCGAAGATAACCGAAGACACGATGTTCCGTCGGCTATGACCCGTTCAATGCCGATAAGTCATAGTGGACAAACAGAAAAGATTAGTGATTGGAACGAAGACAATCTTTCACAAAACAGTATTAAATCCGCTGCTCCCGAACTTACTACACCCGATGAATTACGGTTGGTGAAAATCGAATGCTAAGAGTGCAGTTGTGTTTTCAACTACTGACCCAAACTCACTCATCCAATATGTTTGCTAACAATCCGCAGTCTAATTTTCAGTAACATTATGGCACCGTTGATGGATACATCGCTAAAAACAACAGAAAGTGCGATTTCATTGGCCGCATTTCCCAAAGACGGGACTCCGATTACTGTAATTTTTGGTAACCGAGGAAATGGGTCACGACAGTCGTCCAATCGCGAATCCTTGATTTCGCTCTACGATAACAATCGAAGTCAATTGGACGATCCATCACAACGCTCCAGTTTGAATAAAATCGTGCGGTCAGCCGTTGATTCTGTTGGATTTCCGTCGTCAATGCCCAGCACTTCAATGTTTGTTGCATTCTAACCTATTGTTTGTTTTGTGTCGTTTGTTTTAATCCATTAAGCTAAACAAGCCATAATGCTTAAAAGCAAACGTCTTTTAAATTACGATCAAAAGCTTAAGTTTAGTGATCGTCCATCTCATCTTATTGATCCAATGACAGTTCCCGCACCCGAAGGTCCGCATCCAATGGCACTTTATGCTCGCGAACCACGTCGTGTTGGACAGAACTCGGCCATCATGACCGCTTCAACATCTTCTGCACCGCCTTTGCCTTTACATCGTCAACCACCAAAAACTCTGACTTCGAGATCTGCATCGCAAACAAGAAATCAACCAGCGAATGCTCAAAAGTATGTGATCAGTACGATTTGTTCGAACAACCAAAAACCGTTTTAGATATGAAGTTAACAGTGTGACTGATCAGTTCGTTCCATGGCCTTCTATTGAAGAGGTTAAAGCTCAACGTGCACATCTTCTTTCTCGCCCTCATGCTTCTAAAGCCAAATCTACTGTTTCAACTCAGGATTCATCAGCAATTCGAGGACGTTCATCATCGCCACTTCGATTTAAGGAGAAGCAACGGGACACATCGCCGGTTAGCGAATTTTTAACAGACTTTTTAATGTTCATTTGACTTTCAGGAAGATGCAAGTGTTGCAACTCATCCACGGCGTTTTCGAATTTCGATTTCTCCAACTCGCCAAATTCACACGGATAGTCACGAAGAATCGAACGCATCACGACCACCAGCACCCAATCGTCCACGTTATATCATTAAACAACGAATTTTGCCTGGATCCACACTTAGCATGGCTTCTTCCAAACTAACCGAATCATCTGTTCCATCGAAATCCTCCACTCCATTAGCTCCACGAGCAACTATCGACGAAATGGACAGTCCTCGAAACGAGCACACTCCAACGCCCTCATTCCATTGATTAAATGTCCGTTTCTTGTAGTCGTTTAGTGTTTATGTCAAATAAAACAACAATTGAAGTTAACAAAGAGAAACAGAGAGATTCCGCCGAATGAATTACTTTTCAAGTGGATGATAAGATAAGAGCTTCTCGATCAAATCCACGTGTGAGAGCAGCATACGTCGACAGCAGTAACGTCTCAGATTCAAACTGTCCAATGCATCACCTTCGGGGCTGTCCGTCTGCAGAATTCCCAAATACGCGTCCCATTTGTTACCTGGAAACACTCGTTAAGTTATACAAAGGATTAAAACGCTAATAGCAACTCAAACTTTCCAACAATTCCAGAAAATTTCATTAAAAAAGCTCACCGATGACTTTTCCACACGTAAAACATCGAACGGGAATGATCATCGCGATAACTGAAAAAAGTTGCATGAATAAACTGATTAATTGTAGAATCACATTTAAACTTCTCGGTAAGATGTTTTCGAAACAAAAGAGTCGAATATGGAGAAGCACAAATGAAAAAGCCACCTTTCGAACGCTCGTTGTCGTTTAATCATTGGTCAGATACTTCGCATCATAACCCGGCTACTGCCAAAGAGACCTCAGCAGTCGGGTGTTCTCGATTATACGGGCAACTGTGTGTTGGTCGACATATTTTTTACTCCCAATCACGTCACCGTCCTCCCACTTTCGCTTTTCAACACTTGCTATCAGTCGATGAATCAACTTTCTGCTTTCGACATTTGATCTCTCAGTATTTTCACTAGGTTTCATTGATGCCAATCGAACATTGTACAGGAAACCAATGAGTAATCATCAATGGAAGGGGGATTTAACTGTCTTTTTTTAAACTCACGTACTTTCGTTCGCCGTCAGATAGTCAGCCGAAATTTCTGAAGCGGAAAACAGAAGCGGTCTTATTGAAACGTTCATATTTCGAGTGTTTTTATTTTTAATCTTAAAATCGTTTAGTCGCTTCCTTCTGCTCTATAACTCGATTGTCCGTATGTTTTGTGAGGTGTAGTGAGTTGTCAGCGTTCAAATGTGAGTGGAGATGATCTTTGGTACGTTAAGCCGTTGACTTGTTTACAGGATGAATCGGCATCGTCGAGAGCAATCGGATTCACACCAGGGCCTTATCATGCGCCAATCGGAACTACAGTCAGCGGTCGAAAATCGAGAGGATGAAATTCACATTACCATGGACTCGCCGACCGACTCGCCACGTACGAGCAACGGAGTGACAGGAGCAACTCAAATGTCAACATTCAGTCCGCATTCAACGACTGTGGCCGCTGAAACGGGAAATTTGACATCAAATCGTTCAACTGATCGTCGATCTTACAAAGTGAGTATTCGTTTTGCAGAAGCTTTTGTTCAATTTACTTTTAGAATTTTCGAGTTGAATTGTTAAAAACATTTGTCGCCTTAAACTTCCTTATGATATCAGCATTTTTGAACTTTTTTCTTCTTACTGTTATTCATGATATTGTTCCAATGTCTTCGACGAAACGACTACCCGATCTCGTGTTTTCCTTGATTGAACAACAACGTTGGGCTTGGGCCGTTGGTGATGTGCTTTCGACTGTAAACGCAGTTGTTGGCTTTGCGATTGTGCTTTTGCATCGTGAACGACACATTGTATTGCGGCGCATTTTGACTATCGGTTAGTATTTGCATATAGATAGATTATGATTTTTATAGGTGCCATTATGTATCTTCTCAGAGCAGCAGTTCTCTCCGTTACGCTCCTTCCGCCGTCTTTCAAGTGAGTTTCTCTTACCTTCAACTCATTACTTTGTTGAATTTTTAGTAATCGCGAAGAAATTTGTCAGCCACAATCAAATCAAACTGGTGGAAATCGAATGTACGCGTCGGAAATCGCCACAAGGTTATTTCAATAGAGAGATTAGTTGACATGCGAGTTTAGATTTTTGACCTATGTTGTGACTTTGGGTTTAACTTCGGGACAGGAAAAGATTCTTTGTGGCGATCTGATGTTCAGTGGACATACGGTTGTATTGACGATCATGTATTTTACACAACTGCAATACACTCCTCGTGGTTTGGTTCTATTAAGGTTTATTTGTCTTGTAGCATCTGTTTTATATATAGTTGTTTCAGATATATTTCAACTCCGATTACTTTCCTTGGAATCGCTGCTTTAGTAGTTTCGGGTGGCCATTATACTATGGAGTAAGTTTTTTTGAGGTCTCCTTGACTAACTTCTGAGTTCAGTGTTCTCGTTGCTTATTGGCTCACTAGGTAATAAAACTTTAAAAACTTACCTTATATTTAACATTGTCGTTATAGCCATGTATTTTGGGCATATCATCAAATGTTCGAATTGCCACAAAACGAACGAGCTCAAGCGCCGATGAGTCGACTGTGGTGGTATTGGATTTGCTCGTGGTTCGAGAGTAATGTTCCACATGGTCGATTAAAAAATGAATGGGATTGGCCATTTCCTGCTCCAGAACTAATGCACAAAGTTATGCGCCAATTAAACAAACATCTTCAATGAAATTACGGTCAAACATAATTTTGTATATAAGATCGCAAACAGGTTGTTTTTTTACTTAAATGGCATGTTCCTAAGGGTCTTCCGACTTTTCCCGATGATTTCACAAAAAATGAAAAACATTAAATTTCTATAAATCAGATTGTCCGTAGATTCTAGCTTCTTTGCATAGCCTTCAAATCGCATAATTGGCTTTAAGACCGGATTTGTGTCTAGCAATCAGACAGTTTGATTTGGGCACGTTTAGCTCAAGTGTTTGTATCTTATTGTTAACATCTTTCTCAAATAACTTGCCATAGTCCATTGAAATTTTTGTAGTCATCTTGACATTTTATTCTTTTGTATGGTCTCAATCTTCCTGAGATTTCCACTCTTTAGCATTATTCACATTTACTCATGGGTTTAGTCAGAAAAAAGTCGTTTCTCTGGTCCAGCATAATTTCTTTTCTGTATAATTGCAATCAATGAAATAAAAGGTTTTTATTTTAAAAAACTTATTTACACGTCCCAAAGATACTCAAACTTGAACTTCTTCCAACGTTGTCGCATTGTTATTGTTGTGATTGATTGCTAATGTCGAGCCGATGGAATTCGCTCGACTTGAATTTGCCAACAACTGAGCAGCTCTTCCATGTCTAAACAAGAACCAATCGATTCGTATCGATTCGAAACTCTGACCGTGGACATGTCGGTGAAATCCCGGATCGAATTGCGGCAGGAGTGGAACTTTTTGAACTCGCAGCTAACAGCGGTTCCTAAAACAAAATTTGAGTTAAAAATATTAAAGCTGGAAAGGTTAGTGTTAGAAAATTCAAATGTGGTTAATGCTGATAGTTAAGACAACAAACACAAACATCAAATGAAAATCGTGCAGCAACCTGCTCCGCATTGAAACCATTGAACAGTGGAGCGTGTGGAGTAGTGGGTGATGTGACAGTCGAGCCAGCAGTTGTAAAACCACTCATTTGATAATATTGAGGTAAGTGTTGTTGGCGCAGTGAATTTAGAGAGGCTTCAAAAGCGAAACTCGAAGTTCGAGAGGTTTCATTGAGTGAGGCATGTCGCGATTGTGGTGCAGTGCCAGGAGTTGGTTCAGTTGGGTTTGTGATTAGTGCGGTTGTAGGAAGGAATGACTGCAATCTCACAACATTTCTTTTGTGAAGGAAAATAAATTCGTGGGATGAGAAGATGGTAAACTGACCTGTTGATTAAGTGGTGTGGATGAGATGTTGTACGCAAGATCGGCCGTTGGCGCATGAGACATGTACGATTGATAATGAACAGGTTTTTTGGATCCTTGTTTACTGTCCAGATACTAAAATCACTTATCTGGGATATTTGAAATTGAAGTTACCTTTCGAAAGAATGCAATACAACAACAAGCGTTAATCACGATAAGTGCCAAGAAAACAATGGCAAAGTAAGGCCACGTAGTACTTAAACTCGCTTCCACGTTTTGCATCTTTTTGTTTTCGACTTCAGACGTCGTTTTCTCGGCGGTTGAAGGCGTTGTAGCTAAAACAGACATATTAAACTGCAACATATACACGAATACTTGTTGATGATTTTCTAATGTCTTTTGGAAAAGCGGTTGGTGGACTTGGTGGTGGTGGAAATGGTTCGTTGTGAAAACTTGAATACGGCCGTACTACTCCGTAGAAGGTTTGTCGATTGAAATGATCGGGTAGGAAATGATGTTCCTGAAAAGATTCTGTGCGACTATTTAACACTTAATTTTTACTTCTTGTACACTTCGTTCTTTATTTCCTCGATTCAATTTTGGCACATATTGACTCCAAAAACCAACTTGAGCATTTCGATAATAGTTTTTAACCCGTGGTTTATCCGCTAAAATGAATGTAATTGTCGATGGTCTGTTTGAACTCACTAATTTCAAGATATGATTCACGACTTGCTTGGCTGTATTCCGGCCAAGGCACTCCGTGATAACGATCCTCGACTGTTGATTGCGTTGACATTGTTTGTGGCTTTGAAGGATTACTTAAATACAAATATGACTGTTGGATTCGCGTAAACAAACCCCGATTTGACAAAATTGCTAACGTAACGCATAAGAACTTTTGAAATTCCCGCATCAAACTCATTGAAATGTGTATAAATCTGAAAACCAATTGAAAGGTTAAACGACTGTTCATCTCAATCCCTCACATGTTCTTGGTTGTTCGCAACAAGAAGTGGATAACCCAAAATATACGCAATGTGATCATCCGAAAAAGCGCCACTTAGACCGCTACTTGGTTGTTCTGCTGACCAGGCGCGAGTTTCATGTCCAAAAACAAAACTGCAATAAGACAGGATTCAAGTGATTATAACGTCCATAGTTTACAAGTAAGTATTCGAAACTTTCGGCGCTTCGTCTGTTGAATGTGCTCGCAGGGTCTCAATCAGCGGAGCAACGTAAAGAACATCATTCAAAGCGTGAAGTAATGAGTCTCGAATCGTTTTGCCGTCTTTTTGTTTTGGACTTTCCCAATCAGTGTATTCGTTTATAATTCCATCAAATATCTCACTACGATGATAATCGAAAAGATTTCGAACTAAAGTCCTGCAAATCGTTCTATCAAACACACGACAATTAACCAAGTGCTAACCGTAAAATACGATCGCGTTTCTCCACAGTCACTCCTTCGTTAAGATCGGCATTTGGCAAAAGAAAATGAGCGGGATGTGTAACGGTACCGACTAGAAGATCAATGTCGCGAAATAAGGCACCGAATTTTGGACTAAACGAAAACTTCGGATGATTTGGAACAATTTGACCGTCGACTATCGGAGCAAAAGCAGACATGAAAGTTGGGGCTTTGATTTTTCTAGCTGCAGAAGTAACATTCAGTTGACTTTGCTCTTGTAGACATCGTATAAGTTGTGCGGTGTGTTTTTGAAAGAGATCTTGTCGCGCTTGAGGATCTTTTGCTTTCTTGATGTTGATGCACTAAAAACGAGTTCTTCATAATGGCTAAAGAGTAGAGTGAACAAACCTGTAGTTCTTGAGCAATACGCATGAAGTACTGAAATTGAATACAAGTGCTGTTGATAAATTCGAATTACTTGTTGAGGCTGATCGGTCATTGCCCATGGACTCAAAGCGGTACCGTCCAATAAGATGGCACGTTTGAATAATCGATTTTTGGGTTGAGTAATAGGTGAAGCCATGAGGAGTGACACTAACGAAGCGCCGCTACCCCAACCAAGTAATGTTATCGATTGTGAATCAGCACCGAAAGCAGGCAAAATCTGAAAATATTTCATGATAGATATGAGATTGATAGAACAAACGTTGCTCAACATTTTCAACGCAGCTACCAAATCGGACATTCCCGCATTTCCGATACAACTGTTGGCTTCACAGCGACCCAGAAAACCTAAAACTATGTTTATTACTATCTTTCGCTTATAAACACACCATAGATGTCGATTCGATAGTTAACGGTTACAACAACAATTTGACCGTTCGCTGCGAGCACAGAACCATTGAATGCGTTTCCTGCTCCAAATTCGCCACCATGAACAATCACAAGAGCAGACATTAAATTTGCAGCGTTGCGTTCTAAACGATCTAATTAACATCGAACTTATAACTAAATCCTACCTAAACGTTCCGGTACATAGATGTTGAGATAGAGGCAATCTTCAGCTTCGGGTTTCAGAAACGGAAGAATTCGATGAGTAAAATCGAAACGTTGTGCAGACGTAACTTTCAAAGCCCTGCGAAAAGCAAGTGTTTAGAACAAAATCATCTTCGCACTCACTCGGTTTCAGATTGATGATTGAATCCGGATTGTATGCAAACAGGTGGGTTTTTGAAGGCATCTTTTGGTTGATTGGTCCATTTCGCTGCAGAAACTGCCATTCCAAATCGATACTACAATCGAAACATATAACTTATATGCGAAGCAAAGCACCTGTCCGGTTGGCGATAACCCATAAGGAATACCAAGAAATTGCGTTACTGCCGGCAAATCAGGACCGTCCAATGAGATCGTTTCTCCACGTAACACACCAAACGATGTGGTCACAGATTTTCGAGCATATGAGGGTGGTAAGTTAGCGAATACATTGCTCGTACAGAATAAATAAACGAATAGATATTTTAGCATCTTGAGCAGTTGGAAATCGAAGTTCTCAATTGATCACACGAGGCTTCCGCGGCGTAAAACTTCCAATTGACTGTCGGACATTCCGCATCGATTAACTCAAATGTCAGCTTTCGAGACACAGTCTGTAATTATTGGTATCCGTTGAGTAGACTGCAAATTGTTGGTTGGATATTGAGTTACCAAAAAAGAACAAATTGACTGTGGAACTCAAAAGTGAAAACGTCGCGTAAATTTGTCAAAACTCTCGAGGGGGATCCACGGACTTTGAAGACATCGCGCATTCGTTAAACGTCTACGCTTTTTGATTAAACAAAACCAATACGTCAAGCACGCGAGAAACCACAAATCTTTCAATTGGATGTCAAAAAAGTTTTCGACCGTTCTCCACGAAGATTCGATGAGAAGTAGTGGACGCGCGAAAGTCGAATTTCCGTTTTGGCCAAATGGCGAAATCAGAATCCACCTCTTCAACCTCCGGGCACAAGTCCCAATTGTGTCGCGCGCGTATTTTAGTGGACAATCGCATTATCGACATGAAAATCGAAAGCTCCAGCCAATTCGCTGGTTAGAAGCACCCAAAGGAATTGAAGTTTTCTAAGTGACAAGTGCACTTAAGTAAAACAAAAGTGATTAAACTTTCCAATGTCCACACAATTGGAGTTGTAGTTCATGCGGCGGTTAGTGGAGACAACAAAAGTCATAGAAACATATTCTCGTCTATCAACCAACGACATGAAGAAAACAAGAAATATCGCACTTATGAGAAGTGGGAAGAGAATGCAGCTCATGGTTATGAACGACGATCGGGACTATTTGCCTAAGACTTAACTCAAAACTAACGAATCGCGCGGTTTAAAACTCGAAACGCAACAAATGTTTCTGGACGCACTCGACGGTTTTTCGGGCACTAAATCCGACTGTTTCTTTGTGAGCGATCGAACGTGCTTACGCCAAGGTCAATTAAAAATTTCGACTGTGAGAACTGAGCTCCGAGCTCTTCGTTTGTTTGGACTTCAGAAGCCGAGAATGTGACGAAAAGAGTGGTCGGTTTAGCAATTGGTTTTTGCGGATGACTTAAAAGTCTACTTCCTCACTCGAAGACAATCAGGTTCGTTTTCTTTGCGTCTTCTTGACTTCTTGGCCAAAACGGCAACTTAGCGGTTTAGAAGGGACGGCTGAGGAAAGACGGTCGAGTTCATCCAGCCGTGCATCTCACATCCGCTACACGTTTCAGCGGAGTCAATAAAATTGGGCTAAGGCGTAAAGACAAACTGATTATGATAAAATAATGTGCAATAAACAATACAAACCAAATCAGTGACCTTCAAATGTTTGACAGCCACTGGACATGACCGCAACGGACGGTTGAGATAACACGCTAGAGAACACGAGGATCATGGGTCCAACGGAACAAAATCCAATGCTGTCGATAATCACTGAAGAGATACGGAGCAGTTGGCGAAACGACGACATGTCAGTTGGTCTTAGGGTCCGCAAATGAGTAAAAAAAGTCAAACGATACTCACCAGTGACACAGATCGACAACTGAAAGGCTCTTTAAATTGTAAATTGATCGGCGTGTAATTGAGTCAAAACAGTGGCTCAATGTGACAAATTCACACGATTGACGAAACTTTTGATCTAATCAAGCAATAAATCATTTTAAGAAACAATTCAGTTTAACAACTACTCAACGTCAAGAGTTGTAATTGGCATTCAAAACTCTTGACTACTAAGATGCTGATATAAACAATTAAACGCAAAAGAGCTAACAGGTTGTTGTTGGTGTTTACCAGTTGAAGAACATCAACGAGTTTTATTCGGTTGCATATCAAATACAATCCATCTCGTAGCAGATCGTTTAAGTTATGCACTTGACGATTGTATTCTTGTTTGAAGATCACCACAGTACTTAATAGTTGAATTGACTTGGTTTTTCAACTAACGAGTTAGAAATGATCGTCAATTTAGTATCTTCAAAACACAAAGAATACATGATTTGTGGATAAATACTGCGAATCCAAGGTTAGAAACAAATGTAACTAAGTTTCTGGTGTGAATATCGTAATAAAATGCTCTCGATTTGAAGCTACAAACAATCTTCACAAACGTTTTATTGTAAATTTGCATTTTGAACTGCTTGTAATGATAGTAAGTTTAATAAACGACTTTATAGAAGTCCGCAGATGATTTTAAATGAGTGATTGAACAAATTGGCAAATTCATTAGCACAAACGAAACTTTAATAGATCAAAACGCTTGGAATGATAATGGTCGATGTTACTCTAGATTGCTTTTTCCGGTTGTCGTTCATCTACTTGGATGTTTTTATCGTCTTCTATATACGCAAAAAGGTGTATGGCCGATCTCAATCTTCAGTTTTTATTTCCCGTTTTGCACTGACATTAATTTGGTGCTCGAAAAGCCTCACACAGTGTTTAGGTGCGGTACTCGTGGCTCTGATTCTGAAATGTGTTCAACGAAATTGTAAGTCATAAACAAGAAAGAAAAAAGACCAAGAAGAATGATAGGATTGTTTCCGTAGCCACAGATTCAAATATACTTTTTTGTGTAATAGTTTGGTAGTTCTTTGAATATGAGCCCAATTACTTCTGTTCTTTGATGTTTTTGTGCAAAGTCTTCGTCTTATGAATCTCAGCTGCTTTACGTGCGTCGTTCAATTGCCGTCAAATTGAATTTACTTCTACAAGGCTCGTAACGTTATTTCATAGGAAACATACTGACTTCTGAGTTTTCTATTTCAGTTGTTAGTTTTCTGAATGCGCGACGTTTGGACGTGGAAAAACAAGACGAAATTTTCTGGTCCTCTTGAAGTAAAAGTCGTTGAACTTCGCACGAGAGGCTTACGTCCAACGGACCAAATGAATGAAATTTTTATGAGCGTGTCCAAGTGGTCTTCGCCAATTTGTTTTACTTCTTTTCAACAGCAACCAGAAGTTCTGTTCTAGACTTGTCGAACGTGTTCAACCGTCAAAAACATCAACTCGTCGAATGCAAACTCTCACAGATGTCGCCCACGTGTTTTTCAAACCATCTCGACTAACAATGATATCAGCACTACTGTTCCATCTTCTGATTAGCGTTTACGGTCGTGCTGCCGAGTCTACGAGTCACGACCTGTCTTCATCGGCCTCGAGTAAACGTATGTAATTGGGTTAATTTCAATGGCTATAGCTAAATTTGTAGCTACGGATGAAAGTGTTTTGTTATCTTGGCGAGCTGCGGGTGATGTGACGGCTTCTGATGAACGATCAGAATCAACCGCGCCGTCGTTGGATGTTCTAGAAACTCTTTTGCATCTGCGTGATGTTCATATTCAAGTTGGAGCCGTTGGAAGCAGTGAAAGTCCATCTGTTAAATCGTCAGAAACTTTGAACTCATCAACTACCAATGAAGCTCTTGTATCGACTAACCATTGGCCATCAAATTCTTTTCAAACACCACCATTAGATTTGGCGAACATCGAAAGGGCAATGCGTTTAAGTACGTTTAATTTCTTAATGAAGGTCTACTGTTTTACTTCAGAAGCGATGGCTGTTGGCACAGAAGAGTTGTTGTACAAAACTCTTCTCGACGATCGTTGGTACGAACTGAATGTTCGTCCAACTTATCATCACACTGTTCCAACCAATATAACTTTCGGATTTCTCTTGAATCAAATCGTTGAAATGGTTAGTTGAGAAATGAAAATACTTGAAACGATTAGAACTAAGGACGAACGAAATCAAAAGTTGACTACACGCTGTTGGTTGAACGTTAATTGGCTGGATAAACGACTCACGTGGAACGCAAGTCATTGGGATGGGATTAAACAGTAAATCATAAACATCGATTTATTTATTTCATTTCTTTCAGACTTTACATTCCCTATCAAAAGATTTGGCGGTGAGTTTAGTTCATGGAAATCTCTTTCAAATGCTCGTATTATATTTTTCTTTTATTCTTGCATTTCATCGTTCTTTTAAGACCAGACATTACACTCGTAAGTTTCTCGCAGGTAAAACAACATCTATTACTAATTTTAGGTCAATAATGCTTTTGCAACGTACGAGATTTTAAGTACAGATGTGATGGTGACATCTGAAGGTCGTCGATGGTACAATTCGAATGCTTGATATTGAATTTTAGGTAACGTCACATGGTTGCTATCGGCTATGTACATTAGCAATTGTGCTATTACTGTGAAATACTATCCTTTCGATGAGCAAATATGTTACCTTAAATTTGCATCATGGTCGCATGATATGAAAGAATTGGATTTGGGAATAACAACAGAAGAAGGCGACTTGAGTAGCTACATGAATAACAGCGAATTCGACTTACTGTCAATGACTGCATCACGGACTGTCGCTCGTTTTCCCACCGATAATTCGTCTTCTTGGGCAACAATTGAAATTCGAATTCAAATGAAAAGACGTCCACTGTTCTATGCTTTTAATCATGTCTTGCCATTAGCCCTCATCTCTTCAATGTCCTTATTAGGATTCTTCATGCCTCCAGAAACGGGAGAGAAAATAAACACGTTATCTACGGGTAATAAACTGAACTTTAGTTTCCATTCTACAAATCGATCAAGACATTCATCAATGGACTCTGCTCGACGGACTGAGTTCATCGATGAGAATTTTTTACCGTTTTGAAGATGGGATCTAAAGTGCAGTTCTTTTTTTTTACAGTTCTGATTGCTGTTACATCTATCAGGTCAGTGTTGGTTGTTTCCGTTGTAATTCTGTTGTTTTTAAAGCGATGAAATTACGTCGAGCATTCCACCAAGCTCCGAAGCTGTTCCATTAATTGGAATGTATTACGTCTCGGCTTTACTGATAGTTTGTCTTGCAATCACCGTTAACGTCTTGACACTCAATATTCATCGGTAGGAAGTAAAACATTCGTATGGATATAATTTTACTTTTAGGTACGGTAACTCAAATCAGGGTCGTAGAATCAGTCCGTTTCTGGAGAAAGTTGTACTCGGGTATCTGGCTTCGATCTTGTTTATGAACATTAGAGAGCCCGATTCAATCACACTCCTTAAGACATCTCAGGTACATCGCAACCAATCTCAAAATTAATCGGTCATTTGCTCAGTCTCGACTTTCGACTCTTCGTCGTAAAAGTTTGATGCGTGATTTGAAGAAATCGAAAAATCTGGACCATCGAAATGCTGCCAATCGTGATCAAAACTGTGAGTGCATAAATGCCGGACCAGTAAGTTAATTGATTAACTCGTGCGCTAACCGAAATCTCCAGAGATTGCGTCGAGTAAACACAGACGATTTGGAGATTAAACTGCTACCCGTCGAAATTAGTCCAAACTCAGTCGGAGAAACAGCTTTCTTAGGAAACCTCATGAAGGAACAAGTGAGTTAACGAAGCTTTGAACAGTCGACGTTCTTATTTCAGCTAATGCCTCGCATTCAACAGGATGGTATGAAATCTGGACCAATGTTGGCTGAATTCGAGGAGCGATTCAAAAGGATTCTCAAGCGCATATACCGTTCGCTTCAGCAGAATGAAATTCGTGAAGAAATCATTGGTATGAGACGTGTTTTCTTTGTTTACTGTTATTTCTTTAGATGAACGTCGAAGAATTATGTGGCAATGGCACAATTTAGCCAATGTACTAGATCGATTGTTGTTGCTTCTTTTTCTCACTGCAACAATCGCTACTGTTAGTGCATTCATGCTTCCTCCCACCGACACTTTTATGAACTGAACGATTAAATCCAAGGCTTTCAGTTTATTGCGTGGTTTAGCACCAAAAATAACTAACGACTAAAGTCCCAATTAAACGACGGACGAGGAATTTAATCAAGAAATTACATGTCGCTTTTAAATCACAAGTGAATTTGAGGTTAAAACTAAAATTGGCGACACGTCAACTTAAAGTAATGGAATTGGAGCCAAAATCTAAGTATAACTAAAGATTGCAATTGAAACACTAAATGCGACTTGAACAAGAGATATTACGAATAAGAACTTAGAAAACTGATTGAATGTGAAATCGATGCTTGAAATTAGTCGCTTTGAATAACATGACCGCTCGTGTAATGACTCTTCGTATTGGCGGCCAGTGGTCGGGGCCCTAAACCGAATTTGCTGAACACTGTCGGATCGTCATTCTTAGTGACAAGACAGTGTAGAATCACGGTGACACTCAAAATGAACAAAATCGATGCAAAAATAAGTGCCGCTGAAATAATCAATCAGAAAGGCGTAACCAAGCTTGCTTACCGGCCAGAGGTCCAAAATAGTCGATGACTGGAAACAGTTTATGAGAAGAATCGAATAAAAAACTCACCATCCAAACTTTGTTTCGGCATTTTCAAGTGTTTTTGGGAGCGCGAGAAAGAGATCTGAAAAATAGGTGAGTTCGCTGGTTGATTAGACTTCACGTTAAAGCCGATCAAGCGACCGAAGAAGCCGAGTTGTTTGCACATGAGAACGAAAGAAAACGATGGACCAATTGGCGAACAAAAGAAGTTGCATTTAATTTAACCGACCAGTCGAGTAGAGAAAACGTCGATGTTTATTCTCACAGAGTTCATAGCATTCCGACACAGACAAACCAAAAACAAATGGACAAACAAAATATTTACGAGTTTCAAAAGGTGATAAGTACCGGAAGAGCGTGGGCTTGTGATTAACAATTCGATTTGTAAAGGTAAGAGAGGTCGAAGAGTTGTTTAATTGTATTGTAAAGGCAAGGGTTAGCAAAAGTTACGGAACAGGGCGTAACACACACATACATTACTCGTCGAGAGGCATCTCTCGTTTCTTTTAACCGGGACGTCTGGCCGACGGGCGGCATGCTTCGAAATCCTTCATTCGGAGGGAAGCTTTTCGACTCGGTCTGTTACGAACGAAGAGCAGAAGCAACCGCAAACCCGCTCGTTTCCTCCTGTTGCAAGACATCGAATTTGACGTCATAAGGACAAAAATTTTTATGAAATCGATTTGTTTGATTACACGCAAACTCTTGGGGACTTGATTTCTGTCAACTGTTTGTCAAAACATAAACAAATTGGAGTTGAAAATGTTGTTGGATGAAAGTTCGAGTATTCTACCGGTTTGTTCGGTATAAAGATTTGTGTGTAGATTGTAAAGAAAGTTGACTATGAATACAAGAAAAGTCCAATGATCTCAGTTTTGAGGACACTTGGCAGAGTTTGTCGAATGATTACTACTTACTCCAGCAAACAATTACCGTCCAACTGTCCCGCAAATATGCATGTGGTGATTGGTGTTTGTTCTGATTGTAGAGGTCAGGTGGAGAATCAGGTTTTCTTCTCATTCTCAAACGTTACTGCCAATCAAGATTTGTGCCAATCATAAAGCTCATCAAAATTGCACGTCAAAAAATTGGAACTGATTAGCAGTGGCGATACGAAAGTGACTGGAGGAAAACAAATGATGGCGATTGTTAAAAAGCCGCGGAAAATGGCAGAAGGTGGATCAAGAAGTGGAAATTAGCGTCCGTGATCGCTGAGGAAAAGTCGTAAGGGCGCCAAAAAGAAATAAATAAAATTTTGTTGGCCGTTATTGATGGTAGCAAAGTGTACTGGAAACGAAGAGAAATCGGTCGAAACGGCTCGTTAATCGCGGGTTCCTGTCATTCTCGTAACAAATGGATTTCTATTTAACAGCCAGGTATTAATCTACTAATTTGACCATTCGAGTTTGTCTTCCGATTTCCGTTGATTATGATCAAATTTTTGTGGTTCTTCTTTCTCATTTGCTTCTCCACACCCGATCTCATTTACGATCCTCATGAATCAAATGAATCGCCTGAAGAATACGATACTCCCACTTGGATGCTTCCACCAACAGCTCACAGAGTAAATTGCGCAACTACTACTCATCATAATAGAATTTAGGAGACAACCACACAGAACCGTTTTTCTTCGGTTCCAGAATCCGACTATGAGGTTTGGAACCTTCTTTTTGTTTGTCGAGCAATTCAAATTGTAGAACGATGTGGTTAATATTCGCAATCAGATAAACTATGAATCAGAACCGATCAACACTTTCACACCACAAATTCCAGCGGCAGTGACCGTCGATCGGTTTATTAATCCCGAGAGTATTCAAGTGGAACTGACCGAATGTACGCCCGATAAAGTAATTGTTGAAAAACTTCTAAAGTCATACAACAGTCATAAAGTGAGTTTGACGGTTAGTGAATTAAAGTTGTTTGTTTCAGACACCAAGTGAAGTAGGAGTGAAAGTGTGGATCGAAGTTTGGGTATCCGATTGTTTTCCTGGCATCGTTATATTCGACCATTTCAGCTCCAAGAAGTAAACGCCGTTAATGAACGAACAGCCGATTTCGAAGCTGAACTTTATCTCACGGAAATTTGGGTAAAAAACAATCAATCCCATAATTGCAACACCAATTAGGTTGATCACGCATTGAACTTTGAAGCTATGAGACCATGCAGAGAGAACTTGTCGTTAAGCTATGAAGTACTTGACAAACTGTGGAAACCTCAAACGGTAATACGACTAAGCATAACAGCTACTAACAAAGTAAAAGGTTTTCATAAATTCGAAAGCAGCGCACATTCACAAGAGTCCATTTCTCAACATTTTTCTTATGATTTATGCAAACGGCACTGTATGGTAAGGGAACCACTGTCAAATTTGTACTCAACATTTCGATTTAGGGTCAACGAACGAATCCAAGTTATTGGGGTTTGTCCTGCTATGGAATTCAGGTATAATACAACTAGATGTAGTGAAGTAAAAATAGTCCTTTTTAAGTTCATTTCCTATGGATACTCAAGTTTGTATGCTTACATTGGAATCTTTTAATTACAACGTAAGATAACAAAGTTAACAGTAGAAAGAGCTTGTTTTAGAATCTGGAAGTCGATATGCGGTGGGCTGAGATAGAAAAACCACTTTTATTGCTCAAGGATCCAATTGAACTGCCGGATTTCATTCTGACCAACTACTCGACTAGTTTGGTATGCAAGGTTCTTCTAAATTTCAAATGAAAGGTTTAGAACAAAGTTCAATATCCGGCTGGTGTATGGAATGAATTGAGTTTCTCATTAACGTTTTCAAGGAGATTTGGTTACTATGCCATTCAAGGATTTTTTCCAGTAAATGAACCACCCAAAACAACTATGTAATGGTTTTAGACATACTTAACAATCTTCATTAGTTGGATTTCATTTGCCTTGGGCATAAAAATGATCCCCGCACGCACTATGCTCGGCGTTAACTCGTTGTTAGCCCTGACCTTTCAATATGGCAATATTAATCGACATCTTCCTCCGGTTGGAACTAACTGGCAGATGTATTTTACACTGATTCAGGTCTCTTACATAAAAGCGTTGGACATTTGGATGATTGTCTGCTTAGTTAGTGTCTTTGCTTCGTTGATTGAACTCGCTATCGTCGGCGTGATTGCCAATAGAAATGAGAAGCCCGTACGAATTCGAGCCACTGATTCCATTTTTTCATCTGATTCAAGTGACGAGGAGAAAGAATCGATGGATGAGGACGAATTGAAACAACCGTTAAATGCTGTTGCCGAAACCTCTCCAAATCCCGAACCTCAATGGATATCTGATGGTAAAACGCACCAATTCATTTTCTTATCACCATCATTTTAGCGCCAAAACACGTTCAGCGTCACATTTCAATTCCCGCTCGACCTCAATCGTGGTCAAAAAACCGAAGACGGTAAAGATCCTTTCGAAATCAATAATTGTATCCTTTGACAGATACACTCTTCCCGTTCTTTACAAACAAGGATTCGGAGGGTTGCGAAAATGGTGCCAAAAGAAACGTCGACGAATTTTGTGTTTAAGTACTGACCAAATTGATCAGTTCTCAATGATCATGTTTCCGACTCTCTTTGCTTTGTTCAATATCGTATTCTGGTCTTATTACATGACTCGTAAGACGTGAAATAAACTAGGAAAGCTGTAGAAATAGTTTAAGATGAAATAACAAAAACAATTCATCAAAAGAATCAAACCTAAGATATCAATTCACAGACAATAAATGGCATTCAACATCGCAATCCTTGGGCAACGGTCATGAAAATGCCAAACGAACCACCGGATTGTGCCGCCGTCTTACCGACTAATCGCAAAGCTTCTTTGCCACGCACACCAGATCTAAATTCAACGAATGAAATTGAAAATCGAAAATTGATTACCTGAAGGCCATGAATCCGCCCAACAGAATTCCGGTCGATGCGCCGATCGCAGCTCCCATTGCGAAGCCCATTTTCAGTTTCTGCCAACAGCTCGGTCCTTGGGCACCGGACACCGCGTGATAACCTTGAGGCACGGGCATTTGAACAGAATTCGACTTCGATTAATAGTATTGAAGTGACCAACAAAAACTCAAAAGAAACAAAACATCTTTTTCGCAAACAAACTGACGAACTGCGCCTCAAGTGATGCAGCAAAACCCGGCAGTCAGAAACTAATTTGCTGGAGAATCCGAATGGCTCAGTCTTCGGTTTCTTTCCGGTGCTTTGGAATTCTTTTCAAAGATTTTAAGCGTCCACAAGAGCGCTATTTTCACAAAATCGTTCAAATTGTTTTTGATTAACAAATGAAATTGCTACTCCGTTTTTCAATTTTAGGTCCGTCCATCGCACAATCATGTTTCAACGACAGATTTTGCGTTGTACAAAAGTAATCCAAACCGCTTGTCCTGGTTATTACACTCCTGTTGCAGCTCACCAAACAATGTGTCCGTGGCCTCAATCTTCACGAACATCACGGCGTGGGTCTCTTGCAAAAAGCGGGAGTCAACGTTCCGCCGTTCGGCGTTGCTGCAACGCCCGAAGAAGCTCTCGAACAAGCGAAGAAAATTGGTACGTTGATCTTCGTTTATCTAGCCTATTGCTTAGTTCTTTAGGCGGAAAAGATTACGTGGTAAAAGCTCAGGTGTTGGCGGGTGGTCGAGGTAAAGGAAAATTCGATTCGGGATTAGAAGGTGGCGTTCAAATCGTCTTTACGTGAGTTTTCGTTTATGAACTAAACGTTTCTATTGTAATGTTTAGTCCCGAAGAAGTTCGTGAGAAAGCCCGTCAAATGCTTGGACATCGTTTAATCACAAAGCAAACGGGCAGTGAAGGACGTTTGTGCGAGAAGGTTATGATCGCTAAACGTTTGTTCACTCGTCGTGAGTACTACTTCAGCATCACATTGGATCGTGCCAGTAATGTAAGAATACAAACTTCACAACTTTTAATCGGTCTCATTTCAGGGTCCTGTTTTGATTGGATCGTCCAAAGGTGGAATGAACATCGAAGAAGTGGCTGCGACTGATCCCGCCGCTATTATTACCGTTCCTGTTGACATCAACGTTGGAGTTACGCCGGAGATTGCGAAACAGTTGGCCGAAAAAATGGGATTTAACGTCGGTTTCAATGTGCAAATGCATTGAGTCAACAATGTTTTAGGAGCAATCCCGCGAACAAGCCGCCGATATTATCACTAAATTGTACAAATTATTCATGGATTCAGACTGCAGTTTGTTGGAAATCAATCCGATGTCTGAAGACGTCGATGGAAACGGTTGGTTAGGAGCAGAAGAACGAGGAAAAGATGTACAATTTTAGTCGTTTGCATGGACTGTAAAGTGAACTTGGATGCGAATGCTGAAGCGCGTCAAAAAGAACTTTTTGCTTTGAAAGACAACCATCAAGTTGACGAGTTGGAGCTTCGTGCAGAGAAAGCAAATTTGAATTACATTCGTTTGGATGGTAATATCGGCTGTCTGGGTAACTCGATTTTGGCTGTTATGTCTAATGTTAATTAACTTTAGTCAACGGTGCCGGATTGGCCATGGCCACGGTTGGTTTAACTAAACACGCTTTTCATTTCAACTCGAATTGTTTCAGATGGATATCGTTAAGTTGCACGGTGGTGAACCAGCGAACTTTCTCGATGTCGGCGGTGGAGCGACGGTCGAACAAGTTACTGAAGCTTTCAAGATCATTACCGCGGATTCGAGCAAAGTAAACTCTCTCTCAAATGACAATGTGATAATTTTAATTTAGATAACAGCGATTTTCGTCAACATTTTTGGTGGAATCATGAGATGTGATGTGATCGCTCAGGGAATTATCAAGGCTGCTGCTGAACTTAATCTCAAGATTCCTATTGTTGTTCGTCTTCAAGGTTTGTTCGCTTCGCTGACACTGCTAATTTTATTGGATTTAAGGAACTCGTGTCGATGATGCCAAAGCTTTGATTGCTCACTCGAAGATGCGTATTCTTGCTTGTGATTCACTTGACGAAGCAGCTAAGATGGCGGTTCGTCTTTCCACTATCATCGAACTCGCCAAGGAAGCATCTGTGGACGTGAAATTCGAACTGTCGATTTAGGACTTTTAACCGTTACAACAAATAAACCAATCTGACCAAGCCATGTAAAATTCAACGGTCGTTTAACACTGTTTCCTTCCGTAGCCGAGAAATTTTGTTTCAATATCCTGTGCAGTTTCCCAATCAACTCCTCAGTGTTTAGGATTCTTTCTTTCAGTCGAATTTTAGTGTTTGATGATTTTGGATTCGACCGTACGGTTATACGAATAAAATTCATAACTAGAACTGTGGTTTTTGACTAATTGATTGCGATTAAAGTGCGTTCAAGAATTCACATCGAAAGTGCAATGTCTACAGTTCAACTAAAGAACACTTAACACTTCCGAAAACAATGTTATGGAAAAAGCACGTTTAAAAACATATTTTCTGACACCGGCTATCGATCAGATGAATTGAGTGTTTGTTTACATTTATCACTATTTCCGTGTAAATGCATTTGCTCTCTCGCATTTTGTTCGTAGTCTCCAACCACTCTCTTCGATTTACTGCCGTTCGTAAGTCTTTGTGGCCTTGAAAATTGATTGAGCGCAAAACCGATAGTCACAAGTGAACGTTTCTACGAAGTTTGCTTTCTTGTGGTCATCACTCGTGTCTTCCAAACTGTTTCTGTGATTGTAATTTCGCTCAAAATTTTTAGGAATGGCGACATTTCGAGTTCATTCGGGCTTGAGTTCTGAGTCCGGACTACCGGATTCTCAGGTCGTTTTGATTGGCAAATACAGTCTGCTTAAGTCGATTCAATACGACGATCAGTTGGCTAACAAACTGAAGGGCGTCGAGAAGAGTTTGTTCGAGAATGCGGTGAAACGTTTGCAGTCGGGCGGCTCTTCGATTCCACTTCATTTGGATCTGGCAAAAGTAAGCAATCAAGGATATTAGCTCTTCAGTTCGTTTAGTTGATTTCCGTTTCTGACGAAACCGGGCGATACAACGCGCCGTCGAATTCGATTGCAATCTACAAAGAACTACGTGGTTTGCCGATTGCCAATGGAGTGACCGTGAGTTGAGATCTCGAAATGCTAAGCTCAGTTTTCAGAAACTGAATATCATCCTTTATGCGGAATACGAAAACGTTTTCTCTTCCGTTTCCGCTGCATCGCGTGTTTTTCCAACTTACTCTCGCAAAACTGGAAACAAATCCGGCGGCTTGGAGACCGTTCAATTGGAAATCGTCGTGACCAACGGAAAGGTACCTCGCTACTGAATGCTTAAAACGAACAACCGATCTTTGTTCTAGAAGTTAACTGAAAAAGACGTTTTGTTTTTACAAACGTTGTCCGATTCTATTCGTTCAGCACAATATCAAATTGATGCTCCATGTAACGAGTTTCATTCCGAAGCCTTTGCGGCTGATGCCGAACGTTTGGTTGACGCTCTGAATGCAAATGTCAAGAAGACTTTCATTAAGGTTGGATAATAACAAGATATTGAATTTGCAAAACTTTTTAGGGCGAAGATTTGTTGAAAAAGGGATTCGGTGGAATCTATCACGTTGGAAAAGCTGCTCGTCATCCGCCTATTTTTGCGTGTTTCAGCTACACACCATCGAGTGCTACTGAATCGTATGCTTTGGTTGGAAAGGGAATTGTTTACGACACAGGTGGAATGCAAATCAAAACGAAAACCGGAATGCCAAGCATGAAGATCGATATGGCAGGAGTACGTGAAAAGTATTCATAACACACAATTCGATCATGTTCTTTAGGCTGCTGGTCTATTGGCAGCTTTTTGTACGTTGGTCAAATCGGACTTTAAACAGAATTTGCATTGCTTGTTATGCATTGCTGAGAAGTATGTTCGCAATCATTATAACGGAAATATAGCTTGTTTTAGCAACATTTCTCCAGATGCCAATCGTCCAGACGATGTCATTAAAATGCTTTCGGGAAAAACAGTTGAGATCAACAATACGGACGCTGAGGGACGGTTGGTGCTCAGTGATGGTGTTTGGTACGCTAAAAACGAATTGAAATGCCAAACGATCATCGATATGGCAACATTGACTGGAGCACAAAGTTATGCCTCAGGAAAAGTTCGTTCTCGTTTGTTGACTAATGTCTAAAGATGATTCTAGTATCACGCGTCTATTTTGTGCAATTCGGAAGCAATCGAACAATCGGCAGTTCATGCGGGAAAGAAATCTGGAGATTTAGTTCATCCTTTGATCTATGCTCCAGAACTCCACTTCGCAAGCAACTTGAAATCGGCGGTAATTTTAAGCGACCAATTCACTTGATTTCGTTTATAGGTGGCTGACATGAAAAATACCAACCTCGGATCTATGGATGGTCCTCCTTCCGCAATTGCCGGATTATTTATTGGTTCTCACATCGACTTCAGCTCCGATGTTGAATGGATTCACATTGTATGAAACCTTTTGTTTTCATCTGTTCGACGTTTATTTTAGGATATGGCTTCGCCAGCTTCCACTAACGATCGAGCTACCGGCTACGGACCATCGTTGGTTTGTGCAATGCTCGCGAAGCACACGGACGTTGATGTTGCGAAATAACTTCTCTAATCGTATACTAGCATAACAAAGCATATGTGAAATAGCATAAGAATAAATACGTTTATTCGCTTAACATAACAACACTCTTGCACATCGGGAATACAATTAACAACGTGCGGCTAAAGCAAACGTAAAAAAACAACAATCAACCTTTTCAAGCGCTGTTGAACACTTCAGCACTCTCAGCTTCTCGGGTATATTCAGCGGCAAAACGATTGAATTTACGAATCAATTCATCAACCGAAACTTCACCATGTTGCTAAAATAACCGCAATAATCTAATATCGAATTCATTGACTAACCAATTTTCCACGAGTACGAACGTTCACAGTCCCGTGTTCTTCTTCCTGTTGGCCAATAACCAAAATAAAATTGAACTGCTGAACTTCCGCATTTCGAACTTGTTTGTTCATCGTATCGGGAGAGTCATCGTCGAATTCGACTTCGAATCCAGCATCAAAAAGACGTTCTTTAACTTTGTTTGCATAATCGTTTTGCGATTTGTGGACCGTGATTATCTTTGCTTGGAATGGCGACAACCAAAACGGCCACTTTCCACCGTAGTTTTCAGTCAAGACGGCGGTCATTCGTTCAACGGAGCCCAGAATCGCGCGATGAATAATCACGGGCCGATGTTTCTCGTTTGTTTCGCTGAAATACAAAATGAGATTTTTTGAAAGAACTACAATTCTTACTCGTAGTAATTCAAATCAAAACGTTGTGGAAGTTGGAAGTCGAGTTGAATGGTCGCACATTGATGGAAACGACGAAGGGCGTCTTGGATGGTGATATCAATCTGCATACTCGTAATTAGTTTGAGTTTCATATTTATGTTACCTTCGGTCCGTAGAAAGCACCATCACCCGGACTCAAAACCCACGGATGTCCGCTATTGTCCAACGCTTCTCGTAATTGACTTTCAGCGTTATCCCAAGTGGCAATCTCTCCGAGGAACTTCTTTTCTGGACGTGTACTCAAATTCAACTTGAAACTAAAGCCGAAGATATTGACGTATACGTGATTCAAAAAATCCAAGCAGTTTTTGATTTCACCAACAATTTGATCGGAACGACAGAAGATATGGGCATCGTCCTGTTGGAAACGACGAACACGAGTAAGTCCGGTCAGAGCACCACTGAACTCGTTACTGAAAACAACATTGTGTTTCTAGATTGCAACCAAAGTTATGATTACCGATGTAAAACACCAAAATCAGCGAAACGAATCGGCAACTCGTTGTGCGTGTGTGGTCGTGATCCAAATAGCAAACAATGTCCCGGACAATTCATCGGCTTCAATGCAAATTGCTCTTTTTCCACCTCGAAACTAAACATACAAGATAAAAAACCAAAAAGCTGTCTAATGAGTTACCAGAACATGTCTTCAGAATAATGTTCCCAATGGCCAGATTTCTCCCAAAGTTTTGAATTGAACATATTCGGTGTGATAACCTTTAGAAAAAGAAGTTTATAATTTATAATTACAAGCTCAATAATACCTCTTTGAATCCTCGTTTACGATATTCTTTTCGAATACAATTGACAAGCGCGTTGTAAATATGCGCTCCATTTGGATACCAAAAAGCTGATCCAGGACTCAACGAATTGAAATAGAAAAGATCTTGTTCGCGTCCAATACGACGGTGATCTCGTTTAGCTGCTTCTTCTTGAAACTTCTCCCATTCTTTCATTTGTTTAGCATCGGGAAATGAGATTCCGTAGACTCGTTGCAAAGACTCAGCCTCTGCATTCCCCTCCCAATACGAAGACGAGTTTTTGGTCACTTTAATCGCCTGAAAGATTGCTACCATAGAAATTATTATTGAATACATACCTTGATCTTTCCAGTGTTACGAACATGTGGTCCACGACATAAATCAATTAGCGGACCACAACGATAAACAGTTGTAGTTGGAGTCGTCACTTTTTGTTCCAAAATTCGCACCTATACAATTGTTCATTAATCGGGCATACAGTCGATAGCACACCTTGAATTTGTTGTACGAGAACATTTCAAGCAGATCTTTTTTTTTCATTTCTAGACGTTCAAAAGGTTGTTTATCCTAAAATTAGTGAATGTAAAATGCTAAGGTTTGTACCGCTACTTTGACAACACATGAGATTATTTTATCCAACTTTGGGAAATCGGCCGGTACAATAGAGTCACCTTCTTTGAACATATCATAGTAGAAACCATCAGCAATTGGAGGACCATAACACAAATGTCCACCACAAAAACGCTCACAAGCTTCGCCCAATACGTGGGCAGAACTGTGCCAAAAAACCTGTTGTCCTTCCTCGTCTTCAAATTTCAAGAATCGTAAAGAAGCATCGCTTTCCAATGGTCGGTCCAAATCCCACAACTAAAAATCATCTTTTTCTATTCAACACAAGATAACCCAACCTCATCATTAACTTTGGCAATAACCGTCGAATCAGCCAAACTTTTGCTAATCTTTTGTGCCACTTCAAATGGAGTTGTTTCCCACGCTTTTGCTTCGATCACTTTTCCATCCGGTAACGTGATTTTGATTGGAGTACGCGGCTTCTGAGCGACTTCTTCCTTGTATTCTTTCATAAGCTTATCGAACAAATCGATTCGCTTTTGAATAAACTCCGGCCACTCTTTTAATTCATCGTTGTTCGCTTTGCTAATCTTCTAAAACAAACGTTTCTGAGTCTAAATGAATATGTTAAAACGTACCATTTGCTGAACAGCTTTCACTACGGACGGCTGCCCCACCGATTCCTGTTCTTTCGCGGATGCAACTTCTGCCATTGTTATGGTCGATTGATGGATACCGCGAACAATGCAAGATGCCCGTTGAGGGAAACGTAAGAGAAAACGTTGAATGACGAGGTTCGTCGTGAACGTCTGAAATCGATAAACAGATTAGTGAACTGCCTGTCAGTTTGCTGCAATATACGAGGGAATTCACAAGTGATGCAACAAAATGCAATCTTTTTAGTTTTCACTGCAACTAAAACTCCAACATTTGCGCCCTAAAGATTCCAAGACAGCGCGAATTTGAAGCACAATTTTGTACCGAAATCAAAAACATTTGTATTCGCTTGTTTAGTTTCCAAAATGAACAGCGAACCGCGTTATATTATTGCTGTAGACATAGGGACAACTTCCATCAGAGCCTGCAACTACGATCAAAAATGTCAACTACAATTTTTCACACAGCGGCCGGTTAGTGCTCGATCTGTGATGCACTTATAGATGTCCATTCGTTTAGATTTCAATTATTTACACCAGCTCCGAAAAGAATCGTCTTTTGTCTGAGATTGATCCCGATCGTTTGTGGAGTGATTTCAAGCATTTGGTTAATGAAGCGAGTGAGTTCTTGTAATGAATATTCGTGTGATCGCTTTTTTAGTTCGTAAACTACCCGACCCATCACAGCTTGCTGGACTTGCTCTTTGTTGTCAACGGAATACTTTTATATCATACGATGCAGAAACCCTTCGACCTTGTCATCGACTCATCTGCTGGAAAGACGAAAGAGCCGCTGGGAATTGCAAAATGTGGAACCGTTCAAAACTGATCAAGGTTTGCTTAGTCTAGTCGTTGAAAAATCTTCTCTGTTACAGCTAATTAATCTTATGGGTAAAATCGGATATTTTTTTACACGATCTGAACGTTTCAAAGCGGCACGTGTCTTCAAATTTGTTAATGCAATGGTTACTCATCGTTTCCTGGCAACTTTAGAGACGGTAATAAAGTTTTTTGATAAATGCATAGCGTGCTTACAGAATGATCATATGAAAGAGCTATTAGCAAACAATCAACTTCGTTTGGGAACAATGGACACTTGGTTGCAACTTCAAATGTCTAATGGTCGTTCTTGTGCTACGGATGCGAGCTCTGCAAGCTCAACAGGTTTATTTGATCCATTTACTGTTAGTAGCCGTTGCCTTCTTGTAATCAAACAGTGTTGTTTTAGTTGGATTGGGGTCATGCGATTTTGAAGCTGGTGCGTTTTCCTGTAGAAGTTCTTCCAGAAGTCAAACCAACAGCCGGAGTCGAATGGGGAATGATTGACAAGTCCATCTTTGGGTTTGAAATTCCTTTGTTGTGTTCGGTAAGTTCAAGTCTTTCAAACGCCAATCGAAGCTTTTTATTAGATTGCTGACTCACAGGCTGCTGTTTATGGAACTAACTGCTTAAGCAATTCAATGGTCAAAATCTCATTGGGAACTGGAGCTTTTGTTAATGTTGTTACAGACGAGCCACATTCCGGATTTAGCGGAATCTATCCGCTGGTTGGATGGTCTTTGCCGAACGACACAACGTTGGTTTTCTCTTCATTTTAATTATTTTGTTTTGTGCTTTAGTTTTGTCGTAGAAGCACGAGCCAACGACACAGCAACGTGCATTAATTGGGCTCAATCAGTTGGTTTATTTGCAGATCTTAAAGAAACTTCAAATTTCGACGACACGCCACCACAATCAAGTCTGTGTTTTATTCCGGCATTCAATGGCATACAAACTCCCTACGAAGATAACGAATCGTGTGCTGCTTTTATGGCTATACGACCGTCTACAACAAAAGGACAAATGTAAAACGGTTGAAGTGGTCATTTGATCGTTTGGTTTTAGGTTAAGAGCGCTTTTTGAGTCAATTGTTTTTACAATCAAACAAATTTGGGATCAATTAGAAGCACAGAAATTAGCTCCAAAACATCCTACAATCCGGTAAAAATGAGTTCACTCGATCACTAATCGTATAGTTGCAGGTTATGCGGAGGGGTTTCGAAAAACGATTTTATTTGTCAAAACATTGCCAATGCAATCGGAAAGCGTGTTGAACGGGTTTTAGAACCCGAATTCTCATCAGCAAAAGGAGCTGCCTTATTGGCTGGTCTGACTGCTGGTAGACTACAATTGATGACTGTTTTCATGATTCAGCTTTTAGGAATGTGGCACACCGAGAACATGAATGAACTCGTTAAGATCGATCAATGCTTTGATCCCATTCCAGATCGCCAACTGAATTTGCGATATAAAACATGGCTGAAAGCAGTTCAAAGGTGTTTGCAGTTCTACTAAGAATGTGATTGTTCCAAATTTTTATTTCTTTCGTGCATTTATATGTATACAAGTTTCTGTATCATAAACTAGTCAAGTGCTCATTGTCATTAATTGGAAACAGCAACAAGCCCACTGAACAAAAGGGCTTTTAAGTTGATGACTAGTTGTGTTCTTACGACCAACTCGAAATACTTCCGTTGAATTCAGTATTTATTCACTAGTTCAAGAGCACAACGTGAATGAGTCCATACAATGGAATAGAAGATAAGCCCGTTTGTTGTGATGCAAAACGGTCAAAAGATCAGCAATGGAAATCGTTTGAGTGTTGTGTTAGGCCTCGTTATCACGAATGAAGACCACAACTGAACTCTTGAAACCCGCATCGCGGAATGTTTGAATTTGAGCCGAACTGTCGGCCGCCGTCGGACTAAACTCATGATACCAATCGGGAGCGCATTGAAGTTCTTTGGGCGGATAACCGGAAAGAAGTGAAAAATCTCGTGGACAACTTTCGTTTGCAAATGCCGCATTGAACAATTTCTGTAAATTTAAATTGTTTTCATTTTACTCATCTCCATACTTCTAAACTGTCGGTATCGAGAAAGCGACGTTCAGTTTTTGTACCAGACGGAAAACGAAAAGCAACACCTAAAGTTAGAGTGAAATTAACGTCATAGCTCGACACCTTACGGATCACTCCTTCAACGCTAAGCTCCGGTTCTTTTGGTAACTCTGAAGTCAGTCGACTACGATGGTCATCCAATTTCTTTTGTTTTTGAATTTCTCGTTGTCGTTCCTCTTCCTCACGTTTCTCGGCTTCAACTCTTTCCGATTCTAATCGTCGTCGTTCTTGCAATCGAACACGATCAGCCGCCAAACTACGTTCGTAGTCTTGTTCTTGCTCCAAACGCAATCGATTTGTTTGTTCCCGTTGAGCTCTAAAACAATAGGAAAATATTTGCTGGTAATCTCACTGTTCTTGACGCATCAAGTTCAACGCCGCTTGTCCTGCTGCTGTCGTGTTTTGTAGTCCTTCTATAAGTGTCGTCAATGTGAACTGACCGGACATACGATAAACCTGAAATATAAACTTCTTAACCGATTAAAATTCGCAAAAACATACGCATGTCATACGGCCATTCATAATACACAGTAAAGCAACAAGCGGATAGGAATGATCTTGTAATGCAGAGGCCACTAAAATCGTCTTTAAAAGTCGCTTTCTTTTCGTCCACTACCTTTGTAGCCTTCAGATGAACGTATTGATGCTCCCCAAATGAGACAGTTGTTAGTGCGAATGAACTCGGTAAACTCAGTCGATAGCAAATAGTTACGAACGAACTCATCCGTTCGAGCATGTGTTGGATTGTGCAAATAGACGACAAGATAATTGATAGAACGACGAGTCTCATTAACAGCCTGAAAACTTGTTCAATTGAATTGTCAACCCGCAAATGCCAACCGATTGATACGGAACTTGAAGCCACGGCAAACGTCCATCCGGATCGTATTTTTCTCTAAATTCGCCAACAAAACGACGAATCTCCTCGGTCGGGTCGGCTAATGGAATCGGAGGACCGCCAAAAAATGAAACTAAAACATATCGATTAGCGGGTGAATTAGTCGGAAACTTACAAAAGAAGTTCAACGCTTCACGTAAAGACCAAACGAAGAATTTGACGGGAATAAAAACCAAGTTACTGAGCAACTCCAACCATCCCGTTTGTCTGACTACCGGTCCCGACGACGCATTTCGAGAACGTTCATTTCTAAAAAATAATCAGAAGTTCACAAGAAAAACAAACTCTGATGGTGGAATGAAAGGAGCTGAAGGCTCCGGATTTCCGAACTCCTGATCCTCATCGTTTTCAATCTCATTTCCCTGAAAAATGTGGTTGACGTTTGTTCGGCTAAAACCTACGAAAAATGTTCGAACCGCTCTTTCAACATTCCAACTCGCTTCAGTCAGTAAATTCATCGCAAGTTCATCGTCTTCGACTGCACAAAATTCCTGAAAATGCGCTGAATGAGTCCAATAAATTTTCGTATTCGATTACCTTGAACTGAGCAACAGCTGCTTGCCGTTCTATCGGAACTTCCATCGTTTACGAAAACACTTTACGATTGTTTGGCGTCGACGATCTTTCAACACGTAATCAATGGCAATTCACTTCGTTGTAAATCAATAACAAAAATTTGGAATTCATATTTAGAAATTTTAGTTCTTTTTTAGAAAAATTACAAGTTTCTTTGTCGAATAATGTTTTTTCATTTTGGTCATTGCTCGAACTTGTCCAGTGAAGAGCTTCAAAAGCTGAAAGAAGGCGACATAGTCACTGGTGAAGATGGCAAAAAGTACCGAGTTCGCAAATCAATTCTGCGAAAGGAAGCGATTACCGGACCGTGTGGTATTGGTAAGTTGTTTTGACTTCAGTTTTGAACTACTTGACGGTTTATAGGAGACCCAGAAGACCGATCACTGCGTAAAATTGAGGCCGAGGTGTTGATACCGAATATGATGAACAAAGAAGTCGAGAAAACTGAGTGTCGAAGTCAATTCGATGATTTGGTTGCTTGTATGCGAAGAGACGGTGGAGCAGTGGGTTTGCGAACGTGCACCGACGTTTTGGAAGTACTCAACAAATGTAAAAAGGAAAAGTTAGTGAGCTTCGAAGATATCCCAACTAAGACATTGTCTTAGGTTCGAGGACGCCGAGTTTCGTCAACAGATCACAAACGCGTATTTGGACGAGCGTTCGAATGTTCGCAGGACTGGAATGAGTGCAAAAGAACGAAAACTGAAGGAGTATCGAGAGTGGAGAGAACAGCAGGCACCAAAATAGTTGTGAATGTATTTCTGTTTATTAGGATTGTTTTTGTTTGTAATTAAAGGATCTGCAAGGAATAAGACTTTGAAAATGTTGATTTGTTTATAACAATTGAAGATATTTGTGAACAAACTAACAACCTTTTATTGGATAGTTGCAGAAGATGAACACATATCGCTGCGAGATTTGCAACCTGAACATGAGATCGAAAGAGTTTCTTGTCGGTCATCTTCAAGGAAAATCACATCACAAATTGGCGGCGAGATTGGATGCTCTTCACGATCTGGCTGCGCGCTCAGTTTTCATATCCGGATTCAAGACTCAACCATCAAGCGAAACTTTGCAAGTGGTCCTGAATCAGTTCGGTCCGGTTGAACGAGTGATTGTTGATAGAAAGGCCGGGAAGTTTGCAATTGTGGAATTCTCAAACAGCAAACCTGTTGATGTTCTTTTGGATAAGAAAAGTTTGATGATTGGACATGTGAGTACTCAAGTAATCCTACAACTTGATATTTGGTTTCAGGATACGGTACAGTTGAAAAAGCGACGAGTAGATTTCAATCAGCCAAATGATAATAACAATAACGGCGAGGAGTTGATTAGCCGAGAGCGGTTGTTGGAGCTGTTGAATGATTGCGAAACTGGAAATCTACTGTGTGATGTTCAGTCATTGATTAACACATTTCGAATATCCGATGCAAAGGTAAGTGAAATGATCGAAAATCATTTTGATGTTAATTAGTTTAGATTGAAGAACGAGTCGAATTTGTTTCACGATTATCTGATTATGTTCAGAAATTTTTTCAAACTTCAATCACAATTCAAATTTTTGGTTCTACGGTTACCGGCTTTGGACTGCTTGATGCTGATTTGGTAGTTTAAACTTTGAAAAGCGAAATTTTGTTAGTAATGGCTTTTCTAGGATCTTTGTTTTTCAATTGAACGATTAGAATTGAACGGAAATTGTGATTCTGATTTGCTATCAAAAACTGTGGAAGATCTTCGACAATCACGAATTAGCGCTCATGACTTCTACTCACTTCAAAGATCCGGTAACATTTCGGTTTTTATTTGAGTGCGTTGTTTCCTAGAACAAGTTCGACTTCTGACGCGAATTCTCAACGAATTTCGAAAAGAAACATCGACGATCAATTACTTGACGGCTGTTCCGGATGCTCGATGTCCAGTGATTCGATTTGTAGCACTTGGGGACGTGCATTGCGAGTTGTCCACACGCAATGTTCTTGGAATGTACAAATCGAAGTTCGTACAAAAGGCACTAGGCAACGGAGGTAAGTAAGAATTTCAATGAGCAGTAATCACTAGTTCGTGTACTTCAGAATTGGCGCAGTTGTTATTCGTTGTTCGTCTTTGGGCGCGTTGTTTCAATTTATTTCGTGATCCGAACGAACCGATGGGTCATTGGAGCTCCTACTCGATCTCATTGATATTCGTTGCTTTTTGTCAGAAACAAGGATTGATAAGTGTTCCAAAATTAGAAGATGAAAAAAAGATCGATAGTTGGTATGTAAACTTCTATGTTGATCAACACATGTCGCCAAATTTCAATCCTCACATATTCCTCGTGGTTTGTTATCAAATTTTTGTTATTAAGAAAGTTTTTTAGAACTTTTTCAAGTTCATGGCTACGGTGTTTAATCAACCTACGGTTTTGTGTTTACGCAATGGACAACAGTACTCTGTGGACGAATTTAAATCGACAGATTTTTTTCAATCGTACGCATCAGTTTTCAAATTGTCGCTAATCAACGTTCAAGACCCAATCGAATTGTTTCACAATGTTACAGCCAATGTCACTAAACATTATCTCTCGTTAATGCGCAGTCGTTGTATGGCCGTTCTTTGTCATTTACGACATAGTTCCGATCGTGCAATGTCGGCAATTTTTACTACTGGAGCCGCCAGAATATCTCCAGCTTCGTCAGTTGCTGACAACGGTAAATGTGCTGATTTGATTTATAGTCCCAACCATAGAACTTTAGTTCTGTTTACGCTCATTGAATTACCTTCGTCGTATTCGTTAGATAAGTTTGTTGAAGTGATGGGGAGCATTTTGGAAGAAATCTTTTTATTGGAACCCGAAATGAGTGCAAAACGAGCTCGTTTTGAAGATCGTCGAACACTAACATATCGTGCTACATGTCCGACTTGGCTTGGGCGAAGAAATTTACGACGATCTTTGGCGAAATCAATGGACTCACGGAATGGATTTGAAGTCGAAAAAGAGGTTTGAACGTTTGTTCGGAACACTGTCTATTTTTTAGGTTACAAATCGCATTGTTTCCCAATTCGATGGCACGTTCCACGCACTTCTCATTCAGTTGACAGTCTCGAAAGAAAATGGTCACATAAGACTGGAGATGAAGAAGTCCAAATTGAACGAAGCGAATAACTTCTTTCATTTCATCAGTCAATTTCTCTCTCAAAATATGAATTTAATTTTGGATAATAAGGAAGAAATGGACTTCTGAATTATCCTTTGATCTCTTGTTTATTATGAAAAATAAAACGATTTGAATCTAAACAACAAACATAACAACATTTAACAATCTTTCTAGTGCATTCGCTGTCGCTTTTCCGGAACCTCCGGATATTCATCGGCTGGGATAATTGGTGGATTGACCGACTGATCTTCTTCCGTCACTGGAAGCGCGTCTTCTTCTTTAAGTTGGAAAATGTTTTTAGTGTCAATTTCGTCTTGTGGTTCAACAAACTCAGCTCCCTCCTTTTCAACCTTTGCAGCTAACTTTTCACCCTAAAGAATATTTCATCAGGCTTTTATGTCAACAACATACCGCAACTTTGTAAGCATCAGGCAATTTTGTTTTGCTTTCACCAGCAATATCCTCGGAACTACATGCGAAATCATGGCTTGGCAACGAAGAGAGCCACATCATCATCCTGAATGTTTAATGAACGAGTTAACTTAAAGATTTAACTGACGATTGTGTTTGACATTCAGTGCCGAGTATTTCATTCACAATCAACTCATTTCGAATACGTAAAACTTCGTTCTCGATCGTTGGACCCCAATCATTAAGAGACGAGTGAGTTTTCGCGTACTTGCGATCGTAGTTCTCGTAATGAAGACGTTCAAGCAACAAACCTAAACCCGGCGCTTTTGGCACGTCCATCTGTGGAAACAGTAGAAAGTGGAATTCAATAACAAAACTCACTCGTAAGCTTTCGAATGTTTTCTGAATATCCGATTTGTGTACCAGTCCTCGAATTATCGCAATGATCATTCCTAAAAACAACGATAAATAAGCGACTATAAGTGCTAACTCACCAATCATTTTGCGGATCTGATGAAGCATGAAACTTTGTCCTCGAATGTAAATTGTGATAAATTCCATGTCTTCTTTGCGAATCGAATCATAGAATGTAAACGTTTTGTCGGTTTTAAATGAGATGATAAATCGATTGCAACTCTGATCAGCGTACTCTCTAAACGACAATATGACTAGAGAACAGTCTTACAAATACGAACCTTCTGGCCGTGTAATTGAAGAAATTGTGAGTTCCAATAAACGATTTGAGAAGATCGTCAATTTCAGCAATTCGTTCGGGTGTAATTCGATACTTCGAATTCGTAAGTTGGTCCAATTCGGCAAAAGCGAACGTCGGCAGCGTGTAGGAGTAGGTGCGAGAATCGCACGATTTCTGAGCGTGAAAAGAAGGTGTCGTTCGACAGATACCAACAACCCGAATATCTTTCGGAAGGTGTTCGTTTAGAATCCGTGGTCCATCGGTCAAGAACTTTTCGTCTTTGGGCAAAGTAATGGAGCAAATCTAAAGCTATTAATGGTCGAATTGCCAATTGGTTACAACCAACCTGCCGAACAGCTGAAACTGCGCGATCAGTTCGAGCGGCTCGTTGGAAGAAAACCAAATTTGGTTTCTTTTCTTCTTCTTCCGAGATTATTCCGTAGATTCGCATCGCACGAAACAAATTCGATTCGATGGTAGGAGCATCTTTTTGAACCTTTAAAACGGTCATCGTTTCCGCGTATTCTTTGAATCAAATACCTGCATCCCGAAGTAGTGTTTTCCTTGATATGCTAACATTATAGCATAACGAAGTGGCTTGAGCTTCTTCTTCTCTACGACCTGATCCACTTCATTGACCGCACTTTTAGTTGTTTTTGCTTCTACAATGCTCATGATTGATTTTCTTAAAAAACCAAAAGCTTTTTGCATCGAACTCCTAGCACATCGCCTTCCACCAGAAGTCTAATCTACAACTGAAAATGAATTTCGTCTGAAAGACTACAAAACATAATATGGTCTTCTAAAACCATTGGGTTTAACTGAAACTACTCGCAAGTATAAAAAATTTAATAGAAAACATCAGAATTTACAACAAAAGATCGTTGTGTTTGGAAACGAACGCAAACGTGGTGATCGAAGGCACTTCATTTGTGTTAAGAAATAACAAATGTGAGGTAAAGATCAAGGAAAAAACTTCAAATTTACAGTTGGTGGAAGAGCGTACGATCAAATCGCTCATTTGGATTTATGCGAACCAGAAGTACGACGACGGCGAGTGCTCGTCTTTTTGGCATTCAAGATGAACAACTTCTTTGCTTCCAGATTCTCTTTAGTTTTCCACTCCTCCAAACTCTTCGAATATTCGTCTCGAAGCTTGCGGACTTCATCGTTGTAACGCTGAAAACATAATTGAGAAACACAAGTAACCATCGAACTCACTGATTTCTCGTCCTCGCTCATCGAGTTCCATTTCCTGGCCGCTTCAGCAAAAAGACTGTTGAGTTTTTCGCGTTCGTGCACTTTCTCGACTTTCGACATCTCATCTTTGACGTACAACGCAAAACTTCCAGGCGGTCGAGTTGGTCGATTGGTGTGTTCGTAGTACTACAATCCGAGAATAAGCGCGAAATCGACGGAAAATCAAACCTTGTGCAGTGCATCACGATGAGCGCGAAGTCGTCGCTTCTTGCGAGCTTCTGCTTGTTGTTCGTACAATTCTTCTTGTTCCTTCTTCGACAAATTCTCGAAATCTTGTGAACGTTTGATTCCAATTTGTTTTGCTTTTTCGTTATACTCCTAAAAACGTCTTATAACCATAAAAAGTAGTTAGTTTACCTCGATCTCAGACGACGACAACGATTTCCATTTGCTGCCCGTCAGCTTTCCAGCTTCGGCAATCGACATACCTGGTTGATAAACTTCTTTAACTAAATACCCAAATTTTATAGAAACAAGAAATGTAAACATACGCAAAAGAGAGTAAGGAGTGGGTGGACGATAGCCGGTCGGCAACGCGCGTTTCGAATCATTCAACTTTGCAAATTGAGTGTTGGATGTGTGTAAATAAGTGGGATTTACAGTCGAGATTGCACATCGGTTCGCAAACAACTTAACTAAAGAGGCCGTCTGAGCAACACGAAACATTTCGGATGCAAAATTGTTTTCTAAACATGCAATTGTTAATGAAAACGTCTGTTCCAAAATAAACAATCGGGTTTATTTGTTTAAGAACACATATCAAATGACATAAAAGTTCTTTCAAAAACACTGAACAGATTAAACAATAAAGAACTAAATCGCATTCTCTCATCTAAACGATCTTATAACAACGATTTCCTTTGAATACCAACCGCTGACTGTTTATCTTCGTTGATGGCTGAAGGACAACAGCTGTGGAGTGCAGGGCGCACAACGCCAATTTGCGTGTTGAATGTTCGAATTGACCGCCAAATATGATGAATCAGTAGAGATTGAAATTCATTTTCAGTTATCGGCTTCGAGTAAAAACCCCAAATTCAACCACATGTGTACGTCTTTCAAGCATCCTGATCGATACATTAACGAATTGAATTACATTTAATGCGGATTAATGAGCAGACAAACGTCATTTTGTCGTCCCATTTCTATTTGAGCATCATTGTTGTGGAGTGAAACCCAAGATGTTCGGTTTGTTTAAACGTCAATTCCTGAAATACGAGCTGTTGACCGTCTTTCCGTGAAACCGTCAACCGAAACTAAGTCGTGGATATAAGAACGTAAGCAATGTGCTACTTAGACCAAAGGTTCCAGTTTGTTGGGTTCTTTCGCAAAACTTTATTGTCAATTGATGTTTGTGTTCGAAACATAATTTCCTTCCAAGCCAATTGTTTTCGCTTTCTGTGATTCGGGGTTTTGTAAAGCAGCCATTGTGGACCCATTATTATAGCGTATTCATAGATTGGAGAATTGGGAAGCGGTGAAACGGCTCCGCTCAACGAGATTAGATGACGGAGACCAAAACGAAACGCAATGCATTCTAAGCATAAAAACGAAAGCGATGAATAGTCGGACTTATCAAAATGATGTTTTTCGTTTTGGCGAATTGAGTTCGAACAACCGTTGAGATGTCCGCTGACAAAAGAACGAGCAGATGACTAAATAGCTAAAAGCGTGTTTCCTTCACAACAAGATTGGTCTCTTGTTTGATGTCATTTGTTCAGACTGAAGATTTTCATATTCATGAAGATAATAAGCATAACATTAAGATTCTTAGTCTTCTTCCTTATTAGCGGTCGGAGTGTGATGTTGAAAGCTTCGAACCACATTCACTACTTCGACGAAGTCTGTAGCGTTCGTGTCTGTCTAATTATGCCATTTTTGAATTTAACGAATCGCTTTGTTGAAAAACTTTCATCTTTCTTCTACGTGCCGGATGATCTTTTACTTCCGCCAATTTACTCTCCATTCAACTTATGCGCGTCGCTGTTCGGTCGGAAATATGCTCACGACACTTTTCCTTAGGGTCGTTCTCGCGTGTCCAGGTGGTCAGATTTGTCTCGTTTGTTGGCTGTCAATTTGTAGAAACGAATACAATCCGAAGAATACTCATGACGCCACAACTTTTCTGCTTATAAACGACTGTTGTTAGTGTTCCGCTGATATCATTCGAACGCAATGCGAACCTCGTCGTCGGTTAATCATTTGGCTCCACGACCCTTGAGAAGATGTCGAAGCGCATCGCCGGCGTTACGGTCAAATTTGTTGACGGCCGAACAACAACTTTTGTTGAGAAAATCCTTTTCGAACATCAACAAGAAGACACTTGGTCACTCGATTTATGTTGCAATGACACGTAGGTTTTTGCTCAATAATGTCGACAATTGAAGCATTGTAGATAAGTGTCCCGAGTTACCGAAACTTTTCGGGCAAAACTGCAGCGAAGTTGAACGTCATGAACGCTATTTCGTGGATTTGATTCAATCGACAATTGACAATTTGGTTGATTTGGAAGGCGCTTTGCAACCTTGGCTTGCAATGGTTGGACATTTTCATGCAGGTTTTGCAATTCGGTTTGTTAAACTCCTATTCAATGATCATATTCGTTGATTTTAAGTTCAAAACATTGGGATGCTTTTGGAGAAGCGGTGGTGAGCTCGGTAACCGAATGGATTGGACCAGGACGTCATCACAAAGAAACAATTCGTGCATGGATGATTTTGGCTTCGTTTGCTGCCGATCGTTTGAGTGCTGCTTCAAACTTAACGGGCAGTCCATTTAGTACCCTTCAACTAATGACATTAGTTTCAAGTGGACCCAATACCCCTATGTAATTTGTTTGCACATCCATCTCAGAAATTAAACCTATCTTTGAAAGTTTCGTTAAGTTAAAGTTTCTTCAAAAGCTATGAATCATAACTACGACAATTAGACTGATGGGACATTGTCGTGAGTCACAGCTGTAAAGTTATGGCCATTTTTATGACTCAAATCGTTTCGTTCGGACGCAATGAATAAACCAGCAAATTGCTGCCAGCTGCTTTCCTCGCCGTTTGACCTCTTCGCCTTGGGCTCCTTTAGACATTTGATCCAACTTCTCGAACACTCAAACAGCTCACCGTTTTTTTGCTTAGAAACAACAAACTTGAGCGGAGACCATTCGATCTTTCAAGAATAGTTTTAGTTACCAGTTTGAACAGGATCAGAACTCAAGACGCGTAAAATGGCTCCTACTGTTGATCCCAAGTTCGAAAATGCGGGAAAGAAGATTGGTTTGGAAATTTGGCGTGTCAAAGTGAGTACATTAATTAAGAACAATTAAACAATTTACCTTAAGAAATTTGACTTAGAAGTCGTGCCAAAAGAGCAATTCGGTGAGTTATTTTAATTCATTGATCACACTTCTCTTCAGGCAACTTTTATACAGGAGATTCCTACATTGTGCTAAACGTGAGTTAATCATCATCTAATAAGCTTCATTTCCGTGTACAGACAAAAACAAACGACAGCTTCGATCTTCACTTTTGGCTCGGAAGTGAAACAACTCAAGATGAAGCAGGCAGTGCAGCAATTTTCTCGGTTGCTTTGGACGACTCATTGGGCGGTATTCCGGTTCAGTATCGAGAAGTAATCGTTTAGGCGTCAACGGCTAGTACAACGAAAATAATTTTAGGTGCAAAATCACGAAAGTGCACTGTTTCTCTCGTATTTCAAATCGGGCATTACATATTTACAAGGTGGACATGCCACAGGATTCAATCACGTGGTCGATAATTATGAAAACTGGAAACCACGACTTTTCCAGTGCAAGGGCAAACGAAATGTTCGATGTGTTCAAGTCGATCAAATCAAAGAAAGTTTGAATTTGGGAGGTTTGTAAAACCAAAACAACTTTAACTGGACCATTACCAGATGCTTTTATATTGGATCTTGGGACTGAACTTTACGTTTGGTGTCCTCCAGAAAGTGGTCGCTTAGAGCGTGTAAAAGTGGGTGCGAACAAAGGATGCGATAAGAATAACAACTTAGGCTGTGGAATATGCTCAGAAGATTCGCGATCAAGAACGTGCTGGCAAACCGAAAATCGAAGTTTTGGGTAAATTGTTTTGATGGGTAGTCAAATCTCAAACTTGATTCTATAGATGAAAACTGGAATACTAAAACCAAGTTCTGGGTATGTTTGTGCAAAGGAGTCCAATAGGAATGTGTTTTTAGGACCATTTTGGTGGTGTGCAAATGGTTGGTATTGTATTTTCCTTCGAAATCGATTGTCTATAGGTTGGATGGATTAAAACCTCAAGAGCTGGAGGTGTGGATGTTGATTTTTGGAGAGACAGAGCAGAAGAACTTACCGTAAGTCGTCTAATTGTACTTTTTATGCATTTTTGTTAAATAATAACATCACGAGATTCATCTAAGAACAACTAAACAAAAGGTTTCTTGAAGCTCTACAAAGTATCAGATGCAACTGGCAAAATCGAGTTGACAAAAATACGACAAGGAGCACTTAAATTCGATGATCTGAAATCAGAGGTAATTTGGGATCACAACAAATGAATTGCAATTATTCAGGACGTTTTTATTCTTGACGCGCAGTCTTCTGGAATCTACGTTTGGATTGGAAAGAAAGCGACAGCTCAAGAGCGATCCAAGGCGATGCATTTTGGCCAAGATTTCCTTATACGACAAGCGCGCCCTCCTTGGTTTACCATTGTAAAAGTTCTGGACGGTGCAGAACCGGACACATTCAAACAATGGTTTTCTGATTTGACTGATCAAAAGAAAACGACAAAATTCCAACCAAAACTCTACCACGTATCAAACGAAACGGGCAAGATGGTCGTCGAAGAAATTGCAAATTTCTATCAAGAGGTGAGAATATCATTCGATCTCTTTTTATGAATCTTTAGGACTTGGATATAGACGATGTGTTTGTATTGGACGCCTTAAACGTCGTTTACGTTTGGATCGGAGACGGTTAGTATATGAAGAGGCGATACCAATTAAATCAATTTCAGAAGCTAACAAAGCCGAGAAGGATATGGCTGAGAGTACAGCACAAACGTTTTTGAAAACAAGTTCGATTCCACGTCATAAAAAAGCAGAAGTCGAAGTACTTTTCCAAGTTTGTTTTATTGAAAACGTCAATTTAACTTCGACTTGATTACAGGGAAAGGAAACGCCTGGCTTCACGAAGTTGTTTCCGGAGTGGGATCCTAAAATGTGGGCGAAGGTCTGTTCGTCTCAACAAACGAATTGCAATTGCATGTTTCAGAAAGAAAAGGACTACAAAAACTTGCGCAATCTTTTGTTTCAACAATAAGTTTAGTTGATTGTGAATTATAGTTTTGCTTGCTCAATTACGCTTTATTACGATTTGCTTTGCTCGTCTAACCAATTAAACTTACATTTGGGTTAAAGGAAATTTATTCGAAGACAAAACCCGAACACGATACAAAACCGTGTATTTAGAAACAACGTGCAAATCTTAAACATAACAATCAACGGAAAGAACAAAGAGTGGAAAACAGGTGAATTACCCGCAAGCAAAATTAGAACGACCTGATGACTGTTGAAAATCACATTGATAATTGAGACTAAAAAGACAAATGACGTAGGTAAAGATTATTGAAATTGGACATCAGTTTGCTCAATAATGATTAGGAGAGGACAAGCCCTAAGAATTCACCGAGTGACGCAAATATGCTTAGACAGCAGGAGACTGTTCATTCAACGGCTATTGATGTTTGAGACATCGAATGTCCATTACAAGCACCTAAAATTATATGTAAGTTCGAATTCATAAGCGAACAAACATGTCCATCGTCGCATGCTGCCGCCAATCGATCGCCACGACGATTCCAATCCAAATCGTAAATACCAATTGTACCGGTGTACCGGAGGGCCAGTTTTCCGCTGTTTAAATCGTGAATTATGACCGAACCGTCAAACGATCCGCTCGCAATGTATCGACCGTCTGGCGAGAAAGCGACCGAGTAGACGGCATCTGAAATCGCGATTGTTGATAAGATCTTGAGATTTGTATCGGAAAGTTTGAATATTTCGAATTAGTGCAATGTCTTTTTAACCTGTTTACCTTTGTGTTCTTTGAAGTAATAAGTGCACGTTTCGGCAGTAACATCGTAGATCTTGTGAGAGTGATCAAACGATGCTGTGGCAACAATGTTCGGAGCCGATGGAGCCCAACGAACCGCGTGAATTTCTCTCGTGTGTGCATTTACACTAAATACGGGCAAATCCTGTTCCAATGACCAAATTTTAAGTGATCGATCGTCAGAACACGATGCCAATAGTTTAGAGATTCGGTTGAATTTCACCGCATTCACTTCGTTTTCGTGAGCCTAAAATCAAAGAATGAGTTGAGAAACCGGCTGTTCATCATTTTACTTTGTAGCTTCTTATCGGTTTATTTACACCAACACGGCAAATGTGAATGTACCAATCGACTGAACATGATGCGAACATTTCCTCGTCAATCCAATCGACATCAAGAGCTGATTGAGTGTGAAACATAAATTTTTTTGTTTCATTCGTCAGCGGATCCCAAATTATTGTACTCTTTAATTTCATTATAACCTTTACATTTTTGATTACTTACATTATCCACTCCTGCACTCAGAATTCGAGTACCACTTGGATCCCATTTAAGAGCAAAAATTGGCCCCTTGTGTAGATTGGTGATTTCGTAGACTCGCTCGCCTTCCCGATTCCATACTCTAACCCCACCGTCATAACAACTGGTTGCCAGGTACTTTCCATTCATATTCCAATCAATACCCGTAACATCTGATTGCGCATCTTGCTTCCGATGGTCCAAAATAACCGGAGCAATGTGCGCACTCTTCGTACGATCATCCAAAGGCAATCGACAAATCTGTGCAGTGCCATCTATCGATCTAAATGGAACGAATTAACATCCTTTCTCTTGTAATTTAAACGTACCCACTAGCTACGATATCAACATCGGTCGTTGGACACCACGTGGTCATGCAATGACATTTGGCAGTGTAGGGCGGCAAAATGATCACTTTTTCGCGGTCCATCTATACAATAAAAATCATTTCATAGTTCATTGTTGTTTATGTTGTTTAGTATTTGTAATGTTAACAAGTTTGTTAGTACGAGGACCAAACCTACTTCGATATCGGGATCGATTCCCGGAGTATTGGGAAGAAGTTTGCCATTTTTACTGTGCAATAGCAACGATGATCCGCTCACTTCACGAGCGTTTGTTCCATTCATGCTAGAATAAGCAAAACTTGAAGAATTGCAACGATTCGATCGCTCAATCAAATAAACACAAAATGGTTTTAAGCCTGAGTTTTATGGCAATTCAAAATAAGAAAAACAAAAACGGTTATAAAGGAAAACAACCAAATGGAATACAATCCACAACACACTATTAAAGATAAACACAACCAATAGAATGGAAATCCGGCTGCTTGAGAGCTAACATCCTACCCGGGTTTTGCAGTCGCAGCAGCGGTTGTAGCGGCTTTGATCTTGCCGACTGTCGTATTACTGCCATTTGTGTAGAAACGATTGGAATTGGCTATGGTTGGGTTTGTTTGATTATAGTTCATTGAAACAGCGGGCGCCATTCCATTAGATTCATTGTCCATTACATGAGAGGATGGAAAAGAAGTTGTAAGATTTGCGCCGCTAGTTGCTGGATTTGATGCTTGAGAAGGTTGTACAATAGCCATTGGTGTTTCTTTTGTTTGTAGGTTTATAACCGAAGAAGTTGCGGCAGCCGATGTACCAGGTTGAGGATTTTCGTTGTTTGTCTCGTCGTTTTCGTCTTCCATTCCATCCAATGTCTCGACGTCCGATGATGATTGCGATGAAGAGGCCGAAATATCGGAGGCCGGTTGTGGCGGTTCAACAATTCGAAGGTTTGGCGGCTTTCGAGAACATGCTTCTTCGCCCAATTCGGCAATAACTTTCTCTTCTAGTATTCTCATTCGATCAGTATCGGGTAAAACTGAATATAAATTGTGTTAGCCATTGACCATAATAACAAACCTGCTTCAAGAAGTCCCATGGTTCCCAAGTTACTTTCGAACAATCGAGCATCATTTGTGTCGGTGGTTGTTGAGGCCAAAGCAGCGAAAAATTCGGCTTCCGTGAAATGCAAACCCTTTTGAATGATCGTAATAAGCGCACCACGAGGAACTTGTGTGCCATCGATTGTCGAGTTGACGATATTCGATTCGCATCCGAACGTGAAAGCAGTGTGTTGGAATCCTGAAATGTAAATTTAATTGGCCCAAAGTCCTCTTTCTGTTTGTCCCCCCCTATGACGCATCAAACTCGCTTTTTTGGTCGCGACTGCAAAGAACGCGCACGCTGGTCGCCTGTTTTCCATAAAACCCGCGGACCGCATTTGTTTTCTGACCCAAACGAAAGAACTTCGATGTGACAACCATTGACACATGCGACTCACCATTTTCGAGCATATACCGATAAATAAGGAAGTTAACTTCGTCCGATGTAAATGTACCGCCGTCCATCGGGCCAACGAATTTGAATCCAGTAACTCAACAGAACACTATATGGTCACCAATTGTTGAAGATCGTTGAGGAGTTTGGAGGGTTTAAACGCGTAGCTTTTTGATTACAGGACTCCAATTGAAGCATAACAAAATGGCGGCCTTCGTTCCGAACTTATTGTTTGTTTTTAAGTCGATGATGTTAAGTACTGGAATCTGTAGTGACACCGGTTGAATCGCCCGTCTAAATCGGATCATTTCGTCGTCAGAATTTGGTTAAACGGTTTTTGAAAGCGTTCAAGTTTCGATGTTTCTTCGTGATTTTTACGACTTGAATACACGGCACTCGACAGCTCGTTAATTAACAATCCTCGTCGTTCAGAATTTGCAGCGTGAACAAAAAGTCACTTTTCCGGACGAGTCGGATAGCAGCGAAAAGGACGCACAAAGCGAGCGAATTGGTGGAGCGCTTTCGCTCCTTTTCTTTGCACTTGGTCGCCAAAACGTACCACGCAATCTTCGGTTCGCCGATATCTCTCGAGGAGTCGAAAGGCGGGGCGACGCAAATTACGAAATGGGCGCGCGAGAACAGACAACAACACACCAGGTAATTCGGATTTTTAATATCCAATTTCTCTGCTCATCCACAAACCAACTGCGCAACTTGGCATCTGATGGCGAACAGCCAAAAACAAAGTAGCGATCAAACATCAAAATCATGTTAATTCGTGAGATCGATCCTAATCGTCATAGAGATTGTAGCGAGCAAAGGCAACAGATCAAACGAATCAAAAAGATAAATACACGGTTGTATAGTCAAAAAAGTTAGTTTGCATTTTGATCGAAAATATCACGAATGTGAGTTAAACGACAGTAAGTTAGTAATAAGGCCACGATGGTCAATAACATCGGAGTACACAATCGAAGGCGCGTAAAAACGTGTGTAACAGTCAATTCGACGTCATATGTGCGTTTCAAATATCGCAACGTAAATGTAAAGACATGAATTTGATAGGACACAGTCCAATGAGGTGCTGTACCTAATGAAAACATAAAGCAAAAGCGTGAGACCAAGTTGAACCGAAATACAAAGGTTTGGAAGCGGGACAACAACAAATTTGGCCGTTAAAACGCGTTTGCTGTACGCGAATCAAACGCCAACGCAGCAAATTGACAAGGAACAAACAGCAGAACCGACCAGCTACGTGATATCTTCGTATCAATACAATTGGCAACGAATTCGATGATTAAAAACAATGTTTAGAAATATTTTTGGATGTCATCGGTGTTTGGCGGCCTCTAACTCGCTTCGGAAACACCGGAATCCGATGAAACTTACGTCACGGATAGTTCAGAATCTACTCCGGAGTTATGCAAAAGATCGACTTGATTGGCAAAAGTTTGAACGGTTTGGACAGGCGGGAAAATGAATGACGTTTTTTACTGGGCGTGTGTAAGAGACGGTCCCCCAAACTGCGAGCGGCGAGTGAGAGAAAAAGCAAAGACTTCGCCAAGCACGCACTCCGATGGCGGACAGCGTTTTTCATTTCGACTCTCTCGCTTTTACGCGATGTATTCGTCTCTGTCCGTTCGTCTCCGCCGTCTCGTTGTGTCTCGACGTCGCCAAGGCCGAACGCAAAACCCACAAAGTATTCTCATTTCGAGGGTCGATCGTTGCACGTCGAGTTCTCGGGTCGCCAGTTTTCGATCAATATTAAGAAGTTGCTTTAATTCGAGTTCATTTCAATTACTTTTATTGTTACAATCGGCTCCATTTCTTGGTCATTTATTATTCCGACATCAACAAACTACGATGATTCGTTTCCTGAACACATTTTCCGCTTATCAACGTTTTTGAACGTCGCACAGTTCAGAAACTAATTTTACCTTGCAAATTCACCTGCCTTCTGGTTTTTTGTTCTTCGAATTCTCACACGTGCAAATCGGCACAAATGTTTTGCGAACGAGCGTCTCGCTTCCCTTTTTTGTCGTCTTCTGCGGAACATGTCAACGGTGGCATTTTGCTTAGACAGAAACCAATTTGACCACAAACAACTTCGACTACAATTGTTGTTTGCTCATTTGTACGAATCACTCAAACTGCTGGAATTTGTAAACTACTTCATTAAATGTAATTCACAAACAAATAATAAGGCAATGGCATGGCAACTGGGCCCCGAATTATGACTCTACACAAAGATGAAGACCGAAATAGCAAGACAGAGAACGGTAAACGTGAAGCAGTGCAGTTGAACCCATTTGCTTAATAACCTTGACTTTTCAAATAATCCGCCATGTCGCCACAGACTTTACTGCACTGCTCCGGACGTAAACCCGATTCATAGACTCCGATGACAAAGGCTTAAAATAATATCAATTCCATTACTGAGCACATTCTTCGTTGACTTACCTTGTCCTGTTTTAAAACAAAAACAACCATCCGACGCCTTCTTACCCATAATTCGCTCGGAATCTGCTTGCAAGACGAGATACTTGTTTCCCTCGAAACGTAAACCACTTGCAAACAAAGAACCTGAGTCGTTGAAACCTTTGGCGGCCTGAGCAGTTTCATTTCCATCCAACTAAAAGCTGTCATCTTAATTGTATTTTAAAACTAAACTCACATTAAAATTGTTCGATTTGGCCCAAATTGAGCCGTCTAATCCGCAGATTGCCGCCTTGGAAACCGCACCACTTCCGACCAGATTATCGTCGACCATTCCTTGCCAAGACATTTTGCTTGTAATCAGCTGTAAATGCAAAAGTTTACAAAACATTAGTTAGTCACCCAAATTCTCAACAACTATTCGCGTGAAGAAGATTCATACTATTCATGGCACTTGATGGCATACAAAGTCATTACAGTTTTCATGTTGAAATCACTGAGGAAAGAACGATGAAGAACACGCTTGAAAATCAAGTTCTGATGAAACTACTGATTAGCAAATTACTTGGTTGGGAAATCAGAGGTGAGTAATCAAAGAAGATGACTCGAATCCGAAGGTTTTTGTAAGTTCCAATTACGTGAAAGAGACGAAATTGGAAGAAATCAAACTTTACACGTTTGTTTATTAAGAACGACAATGCAGCAGACCATTGGCACTTTCTACTCGTAAGCCAAAAGGCGAAGTTCGAAAATGTGAAGTCCGACTGGCCGCTTATGAATGGACGGCCGTTAACCCGCCGAAAGAATCGTGGTGATCTCGTGGACGAGTGGATCAGCAGTATCCACCGCTCAGACTAGTAGACCAATCCGAAAAACAAAACGATCGAACGTGTGGGGATGTTCTTTGCGACCACCACCTTGGAATCGCACAGCTGCTTCTCTCGTTTCCAGCGCCACGCCTCGTTTACTTCTGGCCGATTGCATAGCCGAGATCTACGATTCTGTCTTCGATCTCTTCAATTTCTCAACCTCCTGCTCTTGCGATCTGACGCGCATCTCTTGTTTTCAAAACAACAACCAAATGAAATTGAACAAAGGATCGCATTGAATTTAACTTTCATCTAAATTTCAAGAAACAAGTCAACTAATATATGTGTTTATGAGTTTTCATGTTAACGAACATATCCGATACAAATGCAATGGCTATCAACATTGTCAATACGAACACACCGATGAGCATCCTCGTTATCGAGCGACGATCAATCAAACCACGAAGCGCATTAAAACTGCGCAATCAGTTGGTTCTTCTTTCCCGACTGATCGTTTTATTTCTCTATTTGGATCAATGGGCAAACAAACGATCAATTTGACAGACGACAATCGTCTTCTGCATCAAGTTCTAAGCTCGGAAAGTGGTGAAATTGAACGTAAACTGTTCAAAGTTCTTGACTCGGGATTTCTGTATAACAAAGAAGGCGATCCATCGACACTACAACTTGCAATTCTTTCACACGATCGATCACGACCATTGCAGCAGTTTATTGAGTACGTGATTCTTAACTGTTGAGTAATTTAATTTATAAGATTTCAGTGTTGACTCTTATGTTGTGAATAAGGTCGATCGAAGCGGTCGTTGTTTGTTACATTGGGCAGTTGAATTGGAAGCAATCGGATGTGTTCGCTTACTTCTCGCTCATGGAGCATCGGCTACACAGGCAGATCATCTCGGAATTATGCCTCTCCATCTTGCAGCTGCTAAGCCACAAGCGAAGATTCTGAAATTGAGTGTCTTCATAAACAATCAAAAACATTTGTTATTTTAGTTGTGTCTCGATGAATTCAGAGATTTCGATCACTCAAGAAGTCGTTTAAATGATTGCAATGAACGTTCACCTTTTCATTATGCTGCAGCTGCTGGTTAGTTTTAGTTCGAAATGAATTATAAGCTAAATATTTAGGAAGCTTACAATGTTGTGAAGCGCTTCTTGCGGCTACTAATTTGGAAATACCATGGGATCAACGTGATCGCTTAGGTCAAACACCATTGATGTATGCAGTTGCAACACCCTCAGGTAAATTCAATCTTTTTATTCTTCAAATCAACTTGAGTTTAGCTGTTGATGTTGTGCGTCTTTTCGCTCTCAGGAAAACGTACTTGTTGTCCAGAAGGGACAATAACGGAATGACCCCGTTGCATTTGGCTGTTTTAGCTAATAATCAATCAGCAATTCGAGTTTTGATAACCGAAGCGAAGTGCAATGCTGCTAATGCAAGTTCATAGCCAAATCCAATAAATATTCGATGTTTAGTGTTGGGATGGACAGAATCGAAATCCACTTCACTATGCTGCATTGCATGGGCGTGTTGAGGCGATTAAAACTTTAATGGAATTGGGAACTGACGTAAATGCACGCGATCAGAATCAAGCAACTCCTGCTCATTATGCAGCTCAACAAAGCAAAGAAGCTCTCAAAGAATTGCTGACAAACAGCAAAGAGGTTGAACAGATGATGGTCTTATGAAGAGAGGAGATTTATAGGATGTAGTGGATGGAGATAATCGAACAAGTTTTATGTGGGCAGTAGCGGCACAAAATGAGGATGTCGTTCGAGCATTTTTGGAAAACGAGATGCCAGTAACCGTTCAGACTCATGCATACGACAATAATCGCCAAACTGCCTTGCATATTGCAGCTGCACAAGGAAACTGCACAATTTGTAAAATGTTAATGGGTCGTGGCTTTACACTTACAGTAGGAATTGTCGGAGCGATTATTTAGTTATTTGTACTTGCAGGCAAAAGATTTCCAAACAGCTACAGCAGTTCATTTGGCCGCTGGAAATGGTCATAGCGAGTTATTGAGGCAATTTTTTCAACAAGATAGCAATGTCGATGATCCCGATGGTGATGGAAAGTAGGTTGTTCGGATAGTTCAGCAAATTGCGCTGTTAATTTCAGAACCCCATTATTTTACGCATGTCTTGGAGGAAAATCGCATACCGTCGGTGTAATGATTCAAGAATTCAAAGTTAATGCAAAACACAAAGATACGCTCAATCAAACGGCACTTCATTGTGCCGCATTTGTTGGTTCGGCCACCTGTTGGAGTAAACTGGTTAATGCGGGTTGTAATATGAACGATGTCGATGTGAATGGCCGTTCACCTGCGTCTTTGGCTCGAGAATATCATCCAACTGTCTCATTTGAGGGTCTTTCAGATGACGAGAACAGCGTCACAACAAACGAATCGAGCCAAGTGGAGTTTATGTAATTTATTCAAACAATCAGAACAATGTGCAAAAATATTATAAAAGATTTTGAATGATTCTTTTTGTTCTATTTCTTTGGACGTTTGTTTTCTAAAATTTAATTTACTAGACCACTCACTATGACTTACGCTTTCTATTCTGAAGAATAAACTCGCGAAGCGTAAGTTTCTCTTTGTCGGACCCAACAACCCTCTGGGAAATGTTTAAAGCTCGAGGTTGGTAGTTAAAAAAAGGAATCGTCGGATTCTGTAGACTGACGAAAGTGTTGGCAGTGGATCTACTTGGCACTAAGATAGCAGTTCGGCTTTCGGGAATAACACTTGCGGACTCGTAATGCAACTGTACGGCTTTTCCAATTGAACCCAGCGGATGATCGCTTTTGAACTTGCGTGTCGATGCGGGACGTTTCCGTGGATTTGACACTAAATTCAAATGTTTACATTGTCAGTACAAACTTAAACATACCGGGAACAACTTCAATCACTTCCGGTTTGTTGGAGATCAGCGGATTGTAAACTTTGAATTCGTTTAATGCATTTAACGATCGAACAGTTTCGTTGTTTGTTGCGATCTTATCATCAAGGCCGAATGTTTGGTCGTCTTGAGCAGAAGCTAAAAAACTTTGTTCAATCGTTATTTGTAACATTAAACGTGCCGGTCGGTCGAAACAACTTCAAACCACTCGAATTCAAGAACTCAATTTTTTGTCTTTCTAAGTCGATGTTTTGTCTACGGGTTGTTTGTCGTTCTTCAAGCACAGATTTCTGCTCCAGTGATTTTTGCATTAACATTGGTATCAGAAATAGTCGAAGCATACGTTGCTAAAAGTAATAGTTTCTCTTAGTTCTCTTCCAATTTAAACGCCAACCTTCAATTGAAGATATTCCGTAGATGATGTGATGGTTTTGGATAGCGGAAATTTGAAGCAAATCGCTGGCTAAACTTCAGTTTACTCGTGGTTCATTAACACGAGAATTACCGTTTTGTTGGACTTTTCGTTTTCTTCTTCTGCGAACAATTTATTTGCACCTGACCACAGTGATAAACGCAACGTCTCCTAAAATCACTTAAAGTACAGAAAGCTAGTGATATGAACTAACTCGATAATGAACCAGCATATTGACGGTTGCATTTGATGGAAAAATCAGATTGGACAAAATTCGCGATACATCTAATGAGATTGTTTCTGTCGGAACCTGACTCGAAGTCGATGGGCCAACTGATGAGTTAGAAGTGTTGACGAACATGTCTTCGCCCAAGTTCTGCAATCGAAAGCTTTAAGGAAAAAGAATAAGTTAACTCACATCTCGCAGATAATTGTAGGTTTTGACTTCCAAGACCGGCCGAAGTTGATTACTGAGTTCTCTGTTTGTGTTGTACTCAATTTGTCGCATGAGATGTTCGCACATCGATCGAACAATAAAATTCCGCCGTTCATTCTACACCATTACATTACACTGTGAGCATATTACACGGAAACTAACCTGCGGCAACTGGGTGACACGATGGCAGATTTCGTCGGTCAACCGATCGCTCACCGTATACCTTTGAGTAGCAATCTCTGAGATCAAAGCGCTGAAGTTCGCGGCAAGTTTCTTTCGTAAACTAATTCGACGTTTCTTTGGTGATCTAACTTCTCGTATCTTTGGAGGTTTTGGTTGTCGAGTTTTATTGCGACGACTTATTCCCGCCTTATAAGCATCAATGTCACTGAAAAGATGTTCAAAATTATAAGCAAAATCATAAGATACCTTCGCTCTATTTTCAGAACTCTTTCCATCAACTCTCCAATACGATTCGCCTGTTCCTCGTCGATAACTCGTGGAACAGCCGGTTCACCGTTTTGACGTGCACGTGCAAATTCTTCGAGTTTTTTGGCTCGCTGATTGAAGAAACGTTCAATCTGAAAACGATCGTAGATAACAAAAGATTCAGTTTCAACGCACAGATTTTCGCTTATCTTCCGGCAACGAATCCAAAGCTGCTCGTCGTTCTTCTTCGCCAAACTCATTGGGATTTTTTGTAACATGAACCCATTTGCCTTTTCGTGTGATCATCCACTTTCCGAAATCTTTGGCCAAATCTCTACGAACTCTTGAGTAATCGGACGTCTTTCCTTCGTTGCCAACAATGTAAGACCCATAACCGAGTCGATGAGATAAAGCAACACTGTTTTGATTTTGAGTGGCGGACAATCGCATTACATTGTTGAAACGTTTAAATGCCTAAACCAATTGCTATATCATTATAGTAATACATGTAAGCACTGACTGCGTCACGACGTTCTTTGAACATTTCCGTTAACTGACTTGCTTCCGGTCGTCGAATTTCTTGATTGTGAAGAGCAGCCTCAAAGCGATTACTATGTTTAGAATACCAAAAGTGAACTCACAATGATTTTCCATCTTAGAAACAAACGAACTCGACATTTGACTGATGATGTGTTTCTTCCAGGAATCATTTTGGCAATTGCCGAAAAATTGTTACGACCAAACACGCTGACAGCAATAAGAAGAGCTTCGTCTTCATCAGGTGTCCACGGAAAGTTATTTCGCTTTTGATCTAAACTATCAATCCAACGCGCTCGACACTGCACTGAATTTCGACCGGGTACCATGTTTGCAATACGAACCCAATCCTGAGGACCATATTTGTTCACAGCACTAAGAAGCAACTAAGACCACAAATGAGGATAAGATCAAGAAGTAAACTGACCAGGTCTTCGGACTCAACCCAACGACCATGATTGAGTCGTGCATCTAATGATCGACTGTAACGAACTTCGCACTGATCACGTGTTCTATCGGACATATGTGCAGCAACTGAAATGATCACAAAATCATTCAATAGCTATTTTACGAATTCAAAACCTCTTCTCCAATTGATATTGTTCTCAGTTGTAAATGTTTGAACCAACGAAACCAATTTCTCATCTTCATCTGAAGTCCACGGTCTAAAGTTTGATGAAAAAAATCAGTCAAAATGTTTTCAAACAAACTTTTTAATGAAAATTGCTTTTTGAAGTGAAAGGAAACGCTCGAAACATAAGTACGGTGTACGAGAAGTTGCTAGGCGTGTTGCCACCACATCCCAATTGGGTTGCAAGTTTTGTCCGTAAGTTTTCAGTTGTTCATCTTCTTCTGCGGTCCATGGACCGCGATTCCAATGCGGAGCTTGTTCGTTCATCCATTTCATTTTCAGTTGCAGCCACGTACGTTGACAATTAAACTGAAAACCAATCATAACCACGTTCTTAGCTATTTCCAGACCTCACGAACAGAAATGTGTCTCCAGTCAATTTCGTTATATGTAGCCGATTTAAAAACCGACTTGTCATCCAAATTTCTAGAAACATATTAACACAAGGAGAATGTACTTTGCTCACCGTATGTAATTCAAACGCCGTTGAATAGTGGCCAATTCATCTCGCCATTTGTTGTAATTCGCGATTCCATCTTGAGCGCTGTAATTCTCCATTTTCTGACGAAAGAGATTTTGACTGAAGGAAAAATTGAGCGTAATATACAAATCGGTACTCACCGTGATATTAAATCTCGTGTTTGCTGCTCCTTCAACTGCTCAGCTACCGCGCTTCGAAGATCGGCCAGCTCCTTGGGCAGCCACTGACGTTCTTTTCGCATCAGAAGATTGTACGAACAAACTTGTCGGATTTGCTTTGATTCTTCATTTGCTACAGGAACCTAAAAAGACGTTTCCATTGCAATCAACTACAGAATACCATTCCATGCGTATCCTTAATATAAGGAGGAAAGAACATGGTGCGCTTGATTATCAAATTGGAAATGTTATCGTTCAGTCCGGGATTTCTCAACGTTTGATTGATTTTCTTCTGAAGTTTTCATTGGATGTGAACAAAAATCAAAATCAATTACCTGTTCTTCACGATTTTTCTCCAATAGATTCTGCACCTTCAGCAACAGACGTTCAATCAGATCCAAATACGCTTGATTGATGGCAAGAAGTGAAACGATTCCGCCGGCTTCCGGACCCATTTCGTTGAACTCGGCGAGTAGTTGCGTCTCATCTTCTTCCTCCTCTTCTGATGACGAAAATTCGGAAGATGATGAGCTTTCTTCCGAATCGCTTTCTGCAACGTTCGTTTCCGTGACTAAATTCAAGGACTGAAACTGAATTTGAACTCGGATTCTTACCGTCAACTTCCTCCATCGGACTTCTCGGACTCCAGCCGTCTCCTTCATCCATGATCGAAAAGTGTATCTTAATCACTAAATCAACGCTCCGCTTCTACTGCCAGTGAGCTTCGTCACGAGCATGGAAATCGATGAACGAGAACTTGGAGTCGACAAAGCAAAGAAGAAATTTTGGATTTTCGCAATTTCGATCGTTTTCACGGCACCTCGGCGGTAAAGTCGCAAAGAAGTCGAAGGGAAATCTTTTGGAATCGATAATCAATACGATCAGTTCGTTTTAGGCCAAAACAGTGGGGAGCGGACCGAACGGTTCGACACTCAAATTCGTTCGCTTGTTTTCGGTTTTCAATTCGTCGGTTTCTCTGTTTCTGTTGTTCATGACTTCTGGCAATTGACATGAATATACCTCGCGGGTACTTGACTGTTGGACGCCAGAAGAATCGTCAGTCATCACAAAAACTTCCGTTCAGCATCTCGATTTCACATTCGCAATTTCTGTTGTGATTCGATCGTGTTCATTCTCTTGAGAACGTTAATGTTGATTGTGATTTCAGAAAATTATACAAAAATGCGTTCCATAAGCGAACAACTTACCTTTAATCACGATGGAGACAACGAATGGGGCCAATTCCGTTCGCCGGTCGTTGCCGCGCTGTTCGCGCGAACGGCGCCTTCGCCGATGAACGGAAGTGTTTCGAACTTCTCACTCATCACCAACATGACTGATCGAAGCAACGTGGCGTGTCCTAATCAGAAGATGCGTAAACCCTACTTTCTTCCCTATTGGCCAAAACAATCGGTTATGCGCGGACTTCAAAACAACGATCTTATTCAGGTAGACGACCAATAGCGCAGAGATTCACGATTGTCTGCTTTCAGGGTGTTTTGCGTGTGAATCAACGCAACTACGAAGAATCGTTTATTGACAATCCGGACGGAGACGATCATCAAGACATCATGATCTTGGGAATGCACGATCGTAATCGTGCGCTTCACGGCGACGTTGTTGTGGTTCGTTTGAAGGAACGCAACCAGTGGATTGTTCGTGAATCACTCTACGAAGCATGGCGCTCCGGACAACTGAATGTTCCGTGCGATGAAGATGGACAGCCGCTCACCGTTCCGCCGATCAAAGCTGAGGAAGCGGATTCAGCCGAAGATACGTTTGTTGCCCAGGCCGTTGAGTTCTTACCCGTTGCTTTGCAACCAAAAGTTGACAAGAAGAAATTGAACAATCCGGTCGGTGTTCCGAAAAACAAACGTTACAGCGAAGACACGCTTCTTCGTCTTGGCGTTCAAGTTAGTTGGAATTTAGGTTAAAATCGTATGAAACTGTTCTTTCAGATGGAAATGCAACGCTTGAAAAAACTATCAAATTCGTCCGATGGTGATGGAGACAAACCGGGAAAGAAACATCCACAAGCTCGTGCGGCAACTTCAGGCACCGAATTGAAGCCGGAGATCGCCGAACAATTGAACCGATTGTGCATCACTCGAAACAACAATTGTGCCGAGCAACCAGCACCTACGGCTTCGGCCGGACCTGAATCGTCAACTGTGTCAGCACTTTCATCGACAGCTTCTGTGCGTAGTAGTTTCACTGCCGACGCGAGCAAGGGATCACGTCGCACAAACTTTCGTTTGCTTGCTGAAATGCCCGATGAAGATTGGGGAATTCCGGATATCTGCTTGCAAAAAACTGCTGAAGTTGTGAGTAATCGAACGTTACAAACATTAGTGATCGTATTCTAATTCAGGTTTACATTAGCGAAGCAAAACATCCTCGTAGTGCTGTTGGACAACTGAAGGTAAACAAAACTCATGAACCTAAACTGAACAATCATTTTAAGGTGATGGCTGATGGCAACAATAAATGGGCATTGTTCAGTCCGATTGATTCTCGTGTTCCACGTCTTGTGATCAGCTCCAACGAAACGCCAAAAGGATTCTTTGATCGTCCACAAGACTTCAGCAAGTATCTTTTCATTGCCAATCTCGGTAATTTAGTTGCATCAACGATTCGAACTAAGTAACTTGATGTCTTTTTAGTTGAATGGCAAGCAACCGCTCAATTTGCTCGTGGCAAACTGTACAAAAGTTTGGGACAAGTCGGAGATATCGATGCAGAAACCGAAGGAATTTTGGTTTCCAACGACGTTGATACGCGCGAATTTTCGACGTTGGCTCTTAGCTCATTACCGGTCGTTGATGGAGTTGCTTGGACTATTGATGAGGTTTAGGAAACCGTACGATTGTCAGAATTGTTGATATCATTTAGAAAGAGTTCAAATATCGTCGCGATTACCGCGAGGAAACGATCTTCACGATCGATCCGCTGACTGCTCGCGATTTGGACGACGCACTCCACATCAAACGTATCGATGACTGTGATGGAAAAGGAAACGCCGGTTGGGAAGTTGGAGTTCACATTGCCGATGTCTCGCATTTCGTTCAACCGCACACTGAACTCGACAAATGGGCCGAAAATCGTGCAACTTCCGTCTATTTGGTTCACAAAGTCATTCCGATGTTGCCACGTGTATTGTGCGAAGAGTTGTGCTCATTGAATCCGGGAGTTGATCGTCTCACTTTTTCGGTTGTTTGGAAAATGAACGAAAATGCCGAAGTCATGGATCAATGGTTCGGTCGCACAATCATTCGATCGTGTGTCAAGTTGGCGTACGAACATGCTCAAGTAACTGGAAAGCAGTTGAACGAAGATACACAACTTTTTAGGACATGATCGATAATCCGGATAAGGAGTTTGCAGTCACAGAGATTCCTGAGATTCACAATTCGAAAAATTTTGCTCAAATCAAAGATTCAATTTTAAATTTGAATACCGTAGCGAGCATTTTGAAGAAGAAGCGTCTGGATTTGGGAGCACTGCGTTTGGATCAAATGAAATTGAAATTTGCTCTCTCCGCTGAAACCGGTTTGCCGTTGGCAGTTTCGGCAGAAGAAGTGAGTTTAGATGGCTACTAAACAGGAGGCAATTGTTTGATGTTTCAGCGTTGTGAAGCCAACTTTTTGGTCGAAGAGTTGATGTTGTTGGCTAACATGAGTGCTGCAAAACACATTTACGAGCATTTCCCTGAGATTTCGCTTCTTCGTCGTCATCCCGCTCCAAAAGCGAAAGCATTGCGCGATATGGTGAATGACGACAAGAGAACGTACCTTATAGAAATTGTTTTAGGATGAAAAGTGCGAATATCTGAATGTTCCAATCGATTTTACTGATGGCGGCAGCATCGCAAAATCTTTGAGCGAGTACTACAAAGACGAAAGTACGCGTCTTTACATCTATCCGGCGCTCGTACAATTTGTGCTTCGATGTCAACAACTGGCTGTCTACTTCTGCTCGGCCACTGCTTCCTCATTCTATCACTTTGCCTTAAACTGTCCATTGTAAGTGAAATCAATCTTATTGGTATCATTGCTATTTCAGTTACACTCATTTCACCTCACCAATTCGCCGTTATCCGGATATCATCGTTCATCGTCTCTTGGCTGCTTCGTTGGGTTACTCGCCACCACCCGACTTCAAACCAGTCGAATTGGAGCGCATTTGCATGAAATGCAACGACCGCAAAGTTAACGCAAAAACTGTCAGCGATTCGAGCTGTGAATTGTTTTTCGGATTGTTTATTCGTGAAGCAAAACGTTTGGAAACGATCGGTGTTGTGATTGGGGTTTTGGATGCATCAGTCGATGTTCTCTTGGTCAAATACAATATCGTCCGTCGTGTTTATACTAATGTAAACCTTCGTTTGACAACCGTCAAAATAATTTGTTGGTTGTAGCGTTTGAAACTGGCACGTGAACCTCGTTTTGTTGATGGTATTTCCGGAGTCTTGACTCTCTACTGGGATCCCGCTTTTGTGGCCGAAACAGTTCATCGTCGTAAGAATCGCAATCAAGTATGTTAAAACATTGATTAAGTCGAATGCAAAAGGTTATAGAAACGTCAAGCGAGTTCGCCATCATCCGAGAAATCAGATGAACATACCGACAAGAGCGAACACGAAGAAATGACTCTGGACGAGCATCCGGAACTCGAGAAGAAAGACGACACCAACGACATTGAGGACCAATTGAAGCACGATTTCGGTACAAACGTTGCATTGGAACAAACACTCAAAGTTTTTACGCCCGTTCGTTTGATCTTGACCGCAACCGCTGAACCGTTGAAGTTCATGGTAATGATGAAAAAACGTAAACATTCTTAACCGATTTCTTTTGAAGACGATGATCGAGCCAAGCCCCGACAAGTTTCCACTTACCAATGAGGAAATCAAGAAGATACTTGCTTAAGGAACACATTTAATGTAATCACACTACGGGTGTATTTCTTTGCACATAATAAGCGCTGTGATTAACGTTATTGTGTTTATACACTGCTGTTGTCATTTTTAATTTTAATTAAATTTTTAATTGTTGTTAAACAAAATGAATGTTAGTCGGGTCGAATAGGAAACGCACTGATGGCAGTTGATTCGTCCGCTGGAAGCGTTGAATTTGATGGCCATTCATCGTAGTCGGAAACAGCGGCTTGGTGTTGTAGATTTTTGGTTACATGATAGCTGTGAATGTGGGGATCGAGCACACGATGACAGAACTCTTCTAGTTGGTCACGATAAATGCACTGTCGATTTGTGCAACAATACAAAACCAAAACGCGAATTGCATGAGGCCACGTGGAGTTAATCTCAGCAATTGGAGCCTTGAGCGTTGTGTTTGCGGTGCTTGTAAGTGTGGAAGTCATCGGTGGAATGAGTGTGCTCACTGTTGGTTCCACATTCACACTTTCATTCAAATAACCGGGATGTCGGAAAGAACCATCTGATCGATGAAATGAGCGTATCATTGAAGTTCCTTTTTGTCGTTTTCTACTGCGTTGTTTAATCGGAGGCCAAGTTTGTAGGTTTGTCCAACCATTCGGTCGTCTATTCAACGAAGATCGTGTACCACCTTGAAATTGTGGTCGAATACGACGTCTTCTTTGAGGTGCGATTTGTCCGCCATTGAGATTGTTGTAACCATTATTGTAATTCCACTGTTGAGCTCCCCATCCTTGATTTCCATTCCAGCCGTTGTAATTGTTATTCCAGGTGTTTGTGCCCCACGGTTGTTGATTTGCATTTCCAGCTATCCATCCTTGCTGTTGAACGCCGTTGTTCCATTGATTGTTCCAGTTGCCGCCATAATTATTGTTTGCTCCGTAACTATTCCATCCGTTATTTGTTTGTGGCGGCCATGGAGTTGTCCAACGAGCAGTTTCGACGATCGGTTGCGGAGTCCATGGTGGTTGATCTAAGCAAGTTGCGTGATACGTTTAGTTATTTTCCGATCAACTCACTTGCGTTGGGCAATACGGCAGGAGGTGGTGGAATCCACGGAGCTCGAGTTGTTGATTGTTGACCAAAATTCTCGTCGTATTCGTCGGGTTCACTCGTCAATAGATCGCCTTCTCGGCGTTTGCCTGGTTTCGAACAACAAATGTATTTTCCACGTCCATACGATGCAAAAACACAGCGATAGTTCGCCATACATGGTCGATGCATACACTCAACTACTGATCCAGTTGCTTTGTCAATTTGTGGCTCAGAATTGGGCAACGGACAAGAAACTTTTGTTTCTGAATTAAGATCATTGGCGTTGAAAGCAAATGCAATTCATACCCATGGAACGATCGCAACAAAGATAATCCTTCTTTTGAGCAATGTAATTGCAGGTGGGAAATGCTCGTGGACAACGGCTGTTAATACAAGACATTGCAATACATCCAGCTCCCTCTGAAGTTTCTTTGAATTGAATTACATCGTTCATTTGTCTAACCGTAATCGACACATGACTCTTCCAAAAACAACTGATTAAAATCACAAGGCCCTCGACATTTGCCTTTTATGCACACTGATCCCGGAAGACATTGACCTGAAGCATTCGAATCAATTACATTTCCTCTTATTATGGAATTTTGTTATAATCCCAGTATCTCAAACTTACTCGGATGAATGCACGGTCCACCGGTGACTGAATACGGCAAACATTCGGCACCCATTGCAACAAAACCCGGTGGACATTCTAAACGCACAATTAAACTCAATTATACGTTTATTCAAACTACCGGGTGGTTCTTGACAAACATTAGCTATACAGTAGTATTCGATGTCACCCACGTTCATACACTCAAAATCTTGTGTACACGCTTCTCCTATGATTAAATGAGTTGTTGGTTCGTTCTTAAATTCCTTCTACCTGGTTTTCGTCTGATGTAACATTTGCCGTTTTTTTCAATTTGTGAAGGTAAACAAAAAGAATTTTCAAGTCCGGCTAAATTCACACAATGTTCAAAACATATCAAGTGTTCACATCTTACTTTCAACGATATTCTCGTTTCCTCCACCTTGATATTGATCGGCTTGATCAATAGGATCATGATGAATGGCAGGCATACACTTCTCTCCATTCCAAGATCCAAATTGACATTCACAGAGTCCATTTGAAGTACAAATCACATTCTTATTCCATGAACACTGAGTATCTAAGAAGCAGTTTTCACCCGGGTGAGCCCAACGTAAATGATGAACAGAGTCCAATAAGGACGAAACTAAGAGCGAATTGTAAGACTTGAGATCATGCATTTTATTACCTGAGCTCTGTGCCAATCCATCTGCTACTACTACACAACCAACAACCATGACCGCCAAATGTTTAAGAATAACCAACGACCCGAGACACCACCGTTTGAACTTCCGTTTTGCCACAATTCCACGCATCAGTTTGACCAATTGACGTCCACAAAACCAGTGTTTGCGACTGTGATGCCCGGGCCAGGGCTCATCACTTGATTTATGCTAATTAGTAAACGAGAATATTTGCGAGAATACAGCGGACTTCTCGGTGAGAATGAACTTAGTTGTCACGAATAGAAAGCTGTTAATCAAAAATTCACTTTCGCGGTTTCTGATCCGATGAAAATAACTCCCGATTTCGACAATCGGAACCGCAAGCCATAGGTCGACCACTTGACCGCTATAGAACACACCATCGGAAAAAGTTTGATTTATGCGTTGAACAAAACAGCAAGAAATAAATAATCGAACAATTGACTACTTTCGCGGTCGTTTTGAAGGACCACTTGCTGACCAAAACGAATCCAACAATGACGCATCGATGATCATTGTAATCGGAGTTGGAACGACAAATCCTCGTACAACGTATCCAACTACAGAGTATGGAGTGAAATGTAAATCTTCTTTCAAATAATTAATTGCAATCAGATGTGCAATAATAAGTTCAATTAGCTCTCGAGTAACCTCTGGACATTTCTTGGCAAGCAGCTCACAAAGTTTATTTCCAGTCACACGTCCCTGATCGGTAGTTTTAAGCTGAAAGAAAACAAGTTAAGAAGCAAAGACAAACAAGGTAGTTACTTTCGAATCAATGATCTCGACGACCTTATTGGCATAATCCGTAATGTCGAATTCCACAGATTCTCTTTGCTCACGGACGCACACATCACATTTTTTGTCACACCAACTGGCTTCGTATTCTTCACCGAAAGACTGCGCAATCATTTCCCGACGACATCTGTAGCTCTGAAACCCGGAATCAGCCATTGATAGGTGCTGTTTCTGAACCTGTGTGCAGTACTCTAACATTGTGTACTCGCGTGTTCTTTCTGCGTAATTCAAGGTGCTCAAACGAAATACATCCGCCAATCGATAGAAAGCAATACAGCGTGCCGGATTTCCATCTAAAATAACGATGGTTTACATAACTTTAACACAACTGCAATTCGTGACAAAGTTGTGATCACTTTTTGCGTTCTGTAAAACCCACAATCAACTTGTTGGAGCACAAAGAGTTTGCAGTCAATTACAATCGTATTAATGTTATGCGAACTATCGCAATTTAACAACCTCTTCCTGCACGGCCAGATTCTTGATAGTAGTTTTCGATTGACTTCGGTATTGAATGATGAATAACAAATCGAACGTTGGGCTTGTCTACACCCATTCCGAAAGCCAGGGTCGCAACAATGCATTGAATTCGACCAGTTGCCCATTTGTTATGAATCGATGAACGATTCTCGGCCGTCAAATCGGCATGATAAAATCCGCAGACTATGTCATTTGCTCTAAAACGCGTCGATAAATTCATATTATGAAGTTTTCATACTGTAAATAGCTTGTCAGTTCTTCACATTCCTTCTTCGATAAGCAGTAGATGATTCCAGTTTGTTTGACGAACTCAGTTTTAATCAAAATGGCAATTTGTTCCATCAACTTTTCGTTCTTCTCCGGTTTTACTCGCACTTCGTAGAACAAGTTTGGTCGATTGAAGCTAGCTCTTAACACTGTACAGTATTGAATTTGAAGTATTTTTTGCACGTCCTGAATAAGCGAATTCGTTGCGGTGGCCGTCAAACCGAGAATTGGGACCGTAGGAAACTGTCGTTTTAAAATCGAAAGAAACTTGTAATCCGGTCTAAAATCGTGACCCCACGACGAACAACAGTGTACTTCATCAACCGCAATCAACTAAAAATGATATGTTTAGTAATGGAAAACTGAAAACTTACTTTTAGCAGTTCACTTGAGTAACATTTTTCGAGTTTGTTCACTGCAAATGACAAGTTCAGCTTATAGAATGTCTTCTTACTGAATCGTTTAGATTTTGCCAGCTTTTCCGGTGTAACGTAGACGAGTCGAAGACTGGAGTTTGGATTGCACATTTCGTTTTGAATTCGAGTCACATCTTCACGACTTGTACTTTGGTTCAATGCCTCAGCTTCAATTCCACGGCTGCGTAACTGGATGATTTGATCCTCGACCAATGCCAACAACGGCTGAACAACAAGTGTAATACCTTAGACAATCCAATAGAAATAGTGTATGAAAACAATTTACCCGGTTTGGAGCGTAAGACGGCTGGCAATTGGAAGCACAAACTCTTTCCAGCGCCCGTACTCATCACAAGTATGACATCTTGAGCTGAGAGAACCAAATTTATAACAGATCGTTGAAGTTCGCGAAAAGATGTTAATCCAAAAACATCATGAAGTGTTGTTGCGATTTCCGTAGACCATGGGAACTCGGCATTTTCCCAGTCGATTTGATTTCGAGCAGCCGATTGTTGAGCATCCCGATGATCGAGCTCCTCAAGTTTTCTGTGAATCTAAACTCAAAATACAAATTTGAGAAAAGTCAAGAATTCAGACCTCATTTTTGCGTTGTTTCAAAACGTTGATTTGTGATTGAATGGCTTCCAACTCGCTTTCTAATTTCAATCTTTCAGCTGCCATTTAGACTTTATACTGACATTACTGAAACACTCAAAGCTCAGCAGTTTACGACGTTAAGTTTCCTGTTGAGTTAACCAAATCATTGAAATCGATTTCACAAGAGTTTACGTGTTGCTTTTTACTTTGTTTCATCTACAGTAAATTTATTGATAGTGATCTTGGTTCGAGCTTTTGTATCAAATGGGCTTCGTTGGGACATGTGGTTTGCTTATTTATACAGATACATATTGACTTTAGTTTTAGGAATCAACAACCTGTCAAATGTTGTCAATCGCCATTGCTTCGGCATCCAGGCTGAGTTATCAAAAGAAGATCGTCGACAGTTAATCACTGAAATGTTTTACAAACTTCACGCGAAGTACCGTTCCGGAAACCGTCGTTTTGTCGATAAACTATTCACGGTAAAAAATTCATTTAATTTTGTAAACGAAGTTGTTTTTCAGGTGAAAGATGAAAACGAACGAACGGTTCAACCGAGCAACTTGTACGCAGAGGAATTCGACAATTACTTCAACCAAATTCGTCAATTTGTTCACCAAACTGATTCTGAAACGACAGTATACGACGATTCGGCAACTATTGAAGCATTTGGTAACAACGAGAGAATCGTCAGTCAATCATTAAGATTCACCTCTTAATGTTTCTCCAACATTTCAGTCTCACATTACTGATGATCAAACCTTCTCGCTCAGCTACAGCTGTTCAGCTATTTGGGGTCGACGAATTCACATCCGAACGAGAGATCGAAGTCCGCAAATAAACAAAGTCTTGATGCGTATTATCGCAAGATGGACTCCAAAAATACAATGTTCAATCGTAGAATTTACAGTCACATTCCCACGATCTACGGCAAAATAACATTGTTACGAACACGCTGGAAGCGTTAGGAATTGTAATGAGTAGGACGGTGATGTTAGTCTTTTTAGCTCATGTACTTTAGTTTTTTCGTAACACAATTGGAATCAGAAAACCCTACGGCTCGCTCAGATGACTGTTGAAAGTTTGCCAAAATTGGTGGGGCGGAATGAACGACCGGAAACAGAAAATGCACGTAGTTATTCGTTCACAACTGTCGACTACTAGAAATGTTACATTCTTTTGAAGTTCGTAATCGTTTCGTAACAGATTCTTGTTCATCCACAATCCTCTGTTTTAAATCGTTGGGTTTTTTGAAGCATCGAAATGCGTTGATCGCATAGTAAATTAGAGTTCTATTTACGACATTGTTGTTGACGTGGTTTTGCGTTGTAACAAACTCACGGTCGCCATAAATGGTCGCTTGTTATTGTACGCGGCGACCTTTGCATCTTGTCAAGCAATAAATAACAGGGGAATTGAAGACGGAGCCCGAACGTTCGCTTTTTTGCTGTGGCCTCGACTCGTTTGTTGGAGGGGCGGGAAGTGAAAATGGGCCGCCGAATGCAGAAAGCGAACAACACGCCAAAGCGAACGAGAAACCGGCAGTGAGTTCGATCTTTTCTACGTTTCCATCCGTAAACAATCAACAAACAAACGAGATGCCTGTGGACGAGGAGTTCAAAAAGGTCAGTAAATTCAACTTCCAAATTTCTTCGAACATTTGTTTGTTGAATTTTTTGCTCTGTTTGACTAACTGCTTATCGGAAACAAGCCACTTTTGGATGAAGATAACCGTTGGATTTGACGAATTTGGCAGTTTTGAACAAAAGAAGCTGGTCGCTTTCTTTGTCAGAGTCAAACGTTTTGCGAAATAACAGGCTACTGAATGTAAAAAGAGCGCTGAGTCATTTTCCAAAGTGTATCTTCTTTGTTTGCTTTTGAGTCACGGGCAAATGGAAAATCGAATAAAATTCGTACGAACAGAAAACAATTCGCTTATTTAGGTGGAATTACAACCCGATCAATTTGGCGGACTCATCGGCAATCTTGGCGCTGATCGTACGATCGAATCTTCTTGACATCTACTTACTAGTTGTATTTCAGTGTTGCGCAATCAAATTGGAGGTCATGGTGGCGATATCATCGGTGGCCTTCTTTCCGGTAATTCAGGCGGAAACGCAGGATTCGGAAGTGGAGGTAATTGAAGCTGAAATACGAAATTATCGTATTTGTAGGATCCAATAACGTTGGAAACCTTCTTGGCAATCTCATAGGTAAATTTCGAATGTTTTGTTTTATACAACAACATGTTTAAGGCGGTGGAGGAGGATTTGGAGGTGGTGGCTCTCAAAATCGTGGAGGAGGTGGAGGAAGCTTTGACCTGAATGACATCGCTGGAGTCATTGGTGGCTTATCCGGAAATCGGAATCAGGGAGGCGGATATTCAGATGCAGGTTTTGGCTCAGGTCGAGGTCAATCAGCAGGGTTTGGATCAGGCGGAGGATCACGAGGCAAAAACACTTCATATAATTATTTTTTACGTGTTCTTTTTAGGACCTGATATCGGAAGTATCGGCAACTTGATCGGAGGTCTCATTGGTGGCGGAGTAAATGAAAACAGCATCCAGTTGGTTTTTATTTCGAGTTATTGCAGGGTGATCGTGGAAAATACAGCGGTGGAGGTTCGAATGTGCCAAATCATTTTCTGAGTGGTGGTGTAAGCGAAATGATTGGAAATTTGATAGGCGAAGCAGCACATCGCTTTTTGGGAGTGAATCCACAAACAGGCAAAATTATTGGTGCAGTAGCCGGCAATGTTATTTACAACTTGGGAGGCAAAGACAACAAGTTGTCGAATATTGGAAAAGTTATTCTCGACAACATCATAAGTGGCAAATTCAAACGACCCACCGATCCATATGTGAAGCCTGAACCTGTTCCCGCGCCAACGCCCATTAGACGCGGTGAGGCACTTGATTTCTATGCAGAACGAGATCGCTGTTTGAATTCTCGTACGTTGTTTGAAGATCCCGATTTTCCGGCAAACAACTCGTCACTTTTCTATTCGCGTCAACCTCCAAAACACGTTGAATGGCTGAGACCTGGTGAGATTGTCAAGGACCCGCAACTCATCAGCGAGGTATACAATCAGTCACTTTTAAGTCAAGAAGCTTCACTGTGTTTAAGGGCCATTCACGATTCGATGCTATTCAAGGAGAACTGGGCGACTGTTACTTGATGTCCGCTGCGGCTGATTTGACACTTCGTGGTGCGTACGTGCTTGTAAATGTAGGGACAACCGTGAAATACGTGTCGAAACTAGGAAATTACAAACCTTGTTACGACCTTGTCCAAAATGTGGTTTTTGCGTTAAGATTCTTTGCTGTCAACAGAAATCGACGTAATTCACAGTTGTCATCACATTTTCGCATATTTCAATGCCTTTTATTGATTCAACCTTTTTAGATGAACTGTTCTATCGGTGAGATTACAAACATCGTTAGTCTGACGTCGTCATGATTATTTATTTATGCTAAAGTCTCCATCTAATCACAACCTTTCAGAGTGGTGCCTCCAGATCAATCCTTTACTGACAACTACGCTGGAATTTTCCATTTTCAGTTTTGGCAATACGGACGGTAAGGATTGAAACATAAATTAATGAGTTTATTTCTACAGTTGGATTGACGTTGTAATCGATGATCGCCTTCCGACAAGCAACGGCGAGTTATTGTACATGCATTCGCGTGAAAATAATGAGGTGATTAGTGTTTCGAAAAAAGTGAATTTATCAACAATTTTCAGTTCTGGTCGGCTTTGTTAGAAAAGGTCTTGTTAATCAAAGGTTATCCAATTAACCAAGCAATAATTATTAGGCATATGCGAAGTTGTACGGTAGTTACGAGGCGTTGAAGGGTGGGACTACGAGCGAAGTGCTGGAAGACTTTACTGGTGGTCTGACTGAGGTGAGATCTCAATTGAGGAACTTAAAATTCCACTGTTTTTAGTTTTACGACCTTCAACAAGCTCCGGAAAATTTGCTGCAACTGATTGTTCGTGGATTTGAAATGAGCTCGATGTTTGGATGTTCGTTGGAAGCTGATCCTCATCAATGGGAAGCTCGTTTACCGAACGGACTAATCCGTGGACATGCTTACAGTAAGTAACACGAACAAGTGTAAAACGAACAGAAGAATTAAGGTATCACTGGTGTTCGTGTTGTTGACGGTCCACGTGGTCGAACGCCGTTGCTTCGAATCCGCAATCCTTGGGGGTTTGTTTCGATTTTATTTTGTTTACTTTGTCTATTTAAGTAACGAACAAGAATGGAATGGAAGTTGGAGTGACAATTCAAGTGAATGGTCATCAATTCCTGAATCCGTGAAAAAAGTAAGAAGTATATACGATTGCAAACACATTCTCTGATTCAGGACATGGGCCTGGTGTTCGCGCACGACGGAGAGTTCTGGATGTCATTCGATGATTTCATGCGCAATTTCGAAAAGATGGAAGTTTGTAACTTGGGTCCTGACGTTCAAGAAGAAGTTTTCGAAATGACGGGCGTAAAGTCAAATCAAAATGTGTGGGCCGTGAATTCACACGATGGATCATGGCGAGCTGGTTCAACGGCTGGAGGTTGTCGAAACTACTTGCGAACATTCGCTAACAATCCGCAGTTTCGAATCAAATTGACTGATCGAGATCCTGACGACGACGACGATTTGTGTACGGTGATTGTGGCAGTAATGCAAAAGCATCGGCGCGAGTTGAAGAACGTTGGAGTGGAAAACTTGGCTATTGGTTTTGCGATGTATGAAGCGAATCGCGTAACCGGACGTTTGGGCACCGACTTCTTTGCGAATAACAAATCTTGTGGTCGATCGCCTGCTTTCATCAACTTAAGAGAAGTGACCGGACGTTTTCGAGTACCTCCGGGCGAATACGTGATTGTTCCATCGACTTATGAACCAAACGAAGAAGGCGACTTTATGCTCCGTGTTTACACGAGTGGAGTTGTCGAATCAGAGTGAGTACTGTCACCTTCGTTCATTCAAAATCTTGACGTTTCAGAGAATTGTAAATCACCGTGCTATGAATGCTTTTGGCTTAACCTGTGGAATTTTGCTTGTTTATTCGTCGCTAACACTCGGTAATAAATTGTATTAAGTGAAGTTTTAGACATTCGAATAAAGTTATTTACAATAAACAATCAAGCATTAGAAATGGGTTTGCAACTTTTAATCAAACAAAAAAGCGTAAACTCTCTACTATCCTACATGAATCGAATGAGAAGGCGTGGAGTGTGTTGAGAGAAGTGAACAGCCAAATGGACAGTACGATTAGTTGGCCGCATTGGTTTTGTCGTCTTTCACATCCAGTTGTTTGGCGAGATAGTCCCAATGAGTTACCTGTAATAGCATTGTTGATAAGAGCAAAAACGTCAGTTAAAATTTCGACTTGAAGTGAATATTAGAGTACTAGTGCAACTTACCATTAACTTTTGAACGGCCTAAAAAATAAATTAGCATATTTGTTTGTTTGCTACTAGCCTACCAGAAGAGCGTGATATCGAACGTTTGGATCGGGAGCACTCAACAACTTCATGACCGCTTGTTTCCCATGTTGTTGTTCCAAAATACTGAAATATAGTTGATTGATTGAAGAGACGATAAAACTCACGTTTTTCCACGTGGATAATGACGCACGTATTCGCCAATATCATGGGCAGCCACACAAAGAACCAAAGCATCACTTGAAGTATCGAGAATGCGAATCAATATCCTGAAGCGATCTCCGTATTCTTGTTTTCACAATGTTCCTACTTGACAAGCTCAAAGTTCTTTTCGTTGAAACGTTGCGCATTTTCACGCCAAAACTTTTCCGATTTGTGTACGGGACTCCATTGTAATCGACCGGAGCGAACTTCCGTACAATACTCGTCGAACGAACTAAGATCCTGAACACTGGCGTGTAATCGCTCGGATAGGAATTCGATGTCTTCTTGAAGATCGGTGTCGTCAAACTTCTTAGCGTCCATCAACTCCAGTGTTTTCAAAGTTTTACACTGAACCATTTGTAATGCCGCTTCACGTACAATTTCGCGATCTTGAATCTTCTCGAGCACATTACGGAACGATGCGAGAATAATACGAATGACCTTCTCCTTTGAGCATTCGGACAAAATATCACCGAGGATTTGAATGATACCACTACTTTGCACTTTGACAGCAATATCCGCATTGAACGTCAAACACCAAACACAAAACACGAGTTGATACTGCGTCTAAATAAACGATAAAACAGAATCATGATTGAACTCACTTGGAAGTTTGTTTTTCCCGAAAGAGCGGACATCAAACAGCTGATTCCGTCCGTTTCAACGAACTGTTGTCGATAGGCATCAATACGAAGAAGCATTTGAAGACAACGAACGCTCGTATTGATATAATCATTATTCTGCAAAGCTATAAACAAACGTAAGAAGCGAACACTCACCGGATTACGGATTCCCTCTTTCAGCGTATTGAAATAATACGACAGTTCTTTGCCCTCCATCAAAGTGTCACCAAAGCAAGCAAACTTTGCAAAGATAGACGACATCTGAATTTAAAGTGAAAACAATGAAACGGAGAGCACTCACTTGATTTGCAATAAACGAATCTTGACGTGAAAGAAGTCCTTGAAACCACGACCAAATAGTTCGCTTCTGTTTTTTAGCATACGAATGAAAGATCTCAACGCGTAATTTGTCTTCCTAAATTTCATCTCATTTCAACTAAAAAAACTTCCAACTCACTTGTAGCATGTCATCTAAAACCGTCAAAACGTAACGAATAAGTTGATCTTTTGCTACATCGGTAATCAGTCCAATGATACATTTGGCCGTTGTGTTACGATCTCGATTAAGGACTTCGTCACGCTCTGCTTTGGTTTTTGCCGACTCATACGCAACAATCCAATTATACTCTTCAGTTGGGATCAGTTCACTTCGCAAATAAGAACTCCAGTTTGGCCGATTGGGTCCACTGCGAATTTCAGCGGCTTCGATTTGCAGTTTACTTGTCGCATTGATCATATCGACCTGAGCAATCGAATGAGCAACATCATGTCCGCCTTGTTGTTCGACCGCCATCTGAAACAAACGCCAACTACAATAGGATCTAATCAAAGGTTATGTCCACAGGTTCCGAAAGCTCTTCAATCTGTTCAACGACGAACAAAAACAACGACCAGAAACCGAAGAGCAACTCCAAAGTCGTGAAATCGATGGTACGCAGAATGCTCGAAGATTTGGCGCCGATTTTAAGCGTCATTTTTCCTTTGTTCTAGACGAGTCGCCAAAACGATTTCATTTCTTTTTTTGTTGACTTTCATTTATTTCGTGGTGTTTTCAGAATGACTTCGCAACGTTCAGCAATCAGTTCTCGTAAGCGACAAGAACTTAATTTACCGGACACTTCGATCTCACCTCAAAAGAAATCGAAAAGCGAACTCAAATGTGCTATATGTTTGAGTCCGTGTGATAATCCAACTTTACTCGATGGTTGTTCGCACAAATTCTGTTACGAATGTATTGAGAAATGGATGCTCCAAAAGCCGACATGTCCGTTGTGCAAGAATCCAATTAAAGAAGTCAAACATGATCTCAAACGCCCCACTAAAGATCCCTCGTGGGAGGATGAAGGAAAAATGTGAGCATATATTTTACTTGAACATTTCATTTCGTTTTTAGTTGTTCGACACGTAATATCATCGAAAAAGAAGACTATCGTCGTTTGAAAGAAAACTATTGGCCGTTTAAAGAAGAGTACATGCTCATCGATCAGATGCTTAGTCAACTACAATTAATTCTAAGGAACAGAGGAAATTGGCGGGTCTATGGCTCAACAATGGAGTTGATTGATCAGCTGATCAAGTTCAAGAGCGAAATGAGTCATCGAGACAGGTTCGTGTTAAACGATTAATTCTTATTGTAAGTCTGATTCCAGAAAATACGTCTTCAATCACGCGCTTTTCCGTTTTGTCATTTACTTCACGGATGCCGATCGTTCTTCCTTAATCGTGAGTACTGGCGGAGTGGTTTTGAATGCCGAGTACGTTCGATTGAATCGAAAAACTTTGACTGAACAGTGGATGCCGTTTTTGGCTCGAGAGATTCGTGCGATAACCGGACTGCAAACAATCGACATTACGAGTCTAATGAAATATACACTTGATGCTTTGCAAGGTGCTCAGGAAGCAAAAATAACTCTGTACAATCATCTCACCAGTTTGGGGGTTGAACATCCGCGAACATTTTTGAAACAAATTCAATCGTTCGGATCGGCAAATCAATCCATAGAGTTGTACGATGCAAGTTCTCGTTATGAGTAAGCGTTATGCAGTTATCTCGATTCCAATGCTTATTTTTAGACCTCGACGCTCACTGAGCAGCGTGTTTACAGACGATGATAATGATGTTCATGTGGTTTTTACAGCTGGAGATCGAGATATCCAGTTTATGGGTTCAACTCGTGGTCCCTTTCCAACGACTTCTTTGGCTTACCCAACACCATTGTTTCGCTCTTATACACAACCCAGCTCCAGTTCGCTTGCAAATATGCTCGTCAATAGAACTTCAAGCGATCTTCCACGTTTTCAACGATATATGAATGAACTGCAAAGGTAGAAATGAAGCCTTAATTTTTTACTGATTAACACAATTTGTTTAGTACCTCTTATGAACCAAACTATCAATTGGTGTCCAACAGTGAACATCAACCTAGCAGCAATCACGAGACGATTACACTAAACGATCAAGATGATGTAAGTTATATTAATAAGAACGTTTTTGTTTGAATTATAAATACTGGGTCTTCAGAGTGACATACAAATTATCGAAAATTCTCCTACTTCTGCGTTTAATGAAAGCAACTCTTCGGAATCCGACAGTGACATACAGTTTATTGATCATCGTATCACATCAAAACTGACAAGACATTGAGTGAGTATCCTGCTAGTATACAAATCTTCTTTTGTATATCTTCACGTTTTTGTAAATAATCTTATGTCGTAGTCTGATTGATTTTTATCGCTTAAGATGGAGACTCTCGCCTTTGGTATATCAGAATACGTGAATGCTATTCTTTCAGAATTTTGCCGTCTGCGTTAATCTTTCGTTGATTTGTAAAATTTCTTTCACGAAGACATTCGCTGTTTTTGATCGTATTCTCGTTGTCTTTTGTAATTTGTTACTTTAGATAAATTTTTAGCACCACCAACTTGTTTTCGTTGATTGAGTTTGATGCTCGTTCTCATATTGAGAATTACAGCTTCCACTGACTAGAGTTTAATCCTGATAACTTTAAGGTAACATGAGTCGTAAGATCGTTCAGACGTTTGTCAATCGGAATCCTCGAAACTTGGAGTTTTTGCGGTTGAAACGACGACCAACTGGTTACGAGTTTGAAGCGGATCGCCATCATCGAAACAACTTTTACATGTGCGTAAACATTTATCATAACACTTCACGTTTGTTTAGAGCCGTTTTGCATACAACAAAAAACTCTACCGAAGGTCTCTTGATTCATCACGTCGATGGCGTTGTGATTCGAGCATCCGCTCATGAGCCGGGTATCTTAAGTCAACTGCACGGGTAAGTCGAAGAGATGAGAAGTTCGTGTAATTGCGTGTTCTTAGTTCTGCAGATGCAAATGCAGCGTTGAATGTTGGACGTGTTTTAGCGAAGAGATGTGTTGATGCAGGGATCACGAACTGCATTCCCGGTGCTTCGGTCGATGTGATTGAACGAAGCAAACGAGTGAGTTCTACACTTTAATTTACCTGATTATTTTTTATTTTAGAAAACAGCTTTCTTCAACGCACTTCGAGACAATGGAGTCAAATTGGAAGAAGAGCCAACGATCGATCAGACGTTTATCAATGATCCGAAATTCGCGTGGTCGCATTTCAGAATTCAACATACACGTGAAGATAAACTTGACGAGTTGTAGATGATTTAGATTAAAACTTTATTTTGAATTGCCTTTAATTAGAACAGAAATTCGCAAGCAAACACAAGTCCCGCATTAACGACATAGAAAAGCAATGCGAAGAGTTCTTACTTAGATAGTAAAGTGATTATTCTCAATAGTTTAATGAATGTAGTTCACGTTATGATCCAGATAAACTCTTCTGAAGGTGTTGTTTGTTAGTTCATAACCTTGAAAATATTGTGAAACTTCGCTTTTCTGTGAATAAACTACAGCTGCAGAGATCCGTTGAAAGTTGGCAACTGGCAAGTTTGCAATGGCGATGCCGATCCATTCACCTTTACATTCAAAGAAACGAGTGGTATGATACATGAAATCCAAAGATGAATCTAAACTCGAGACAACACCCTGTCCAAATGAGGCTGCAGCAGCTCAGTGGTTCACACGGTAACAACAACTGAGTCACTAGTTCCACTAATCATTAGTTACATCGAACAAATTAGAGAGCTTCCTCATGGCGAAATTCACGAGTTCCACCACGCGATTCTTGAGCGATTGGATGCGATGAAGACAAGTGGTCGTCGAGGCTGCTATTTGACCTCCTTTGACCCGAAGCGAACAGGATGGAAGCCATGGGCTATGTATCAATATGACTGAAATCTGCAGTTATGTTCGATTTAGTTTTGTCAAACAAACCGATTAATCACTTAATTGCCTTTCACAATAACTGTTAATATTACTATTCCTTAAAGCTACGAAAGGTGCGAAGTAAAACCGAAGACTTGGATCGTCCAAGAACTTTGTCGCCTAATGGGCGATTATCTTCGTTGTTGTCGACCGTTTGTTGTCAAGAAATGTAATCGAGATGCATGGCGTTTGGTTCCACAAGTCGGTTTCTTATACGAACCAAAGCCGTTCGAGCTGTTGATTAGCTTTTAAATGTTTTGAATTACAACTTCCGACGCAGGTTCTACCTGCGGAATAATCCGCATGAGACAGCTCATCATAACTTTGTGTTAATTTTGCTGCAAACTGTTGGCTTTGAAGGAAGATGTTTGGAACCCGGTTCCATTAAGATCTTATAATCCAAATAACTTCTTAGAAGTGATCGGAAGCTCATTTACACAATGCGATGTCAAGTGCTTGTCAGTGAGTTCTGGCGCGCTATCCACAAACGCATCCTGAAACCAGTGATCAATATCGGCACCGATCAGTTGGTCCTTTCCGACTCAAACGCGGCAAAAAGAGCGTCTGCGCGATCTCTTCCCGCGTCAGCCACCAAGTGATATGCGCTGGGGACGCCGATTTGCCTTCTTTGTCCCTCACTCATCCCACTTTCACTCAACGCATTTCCACTCAGCCGATCAGTTGGGCTTTCGCTTTTTGTATTCCTGACTAGTGAATTTTTAACCAAAATGTCTAAACCACAATTAAGTACCTACTCAGAAGCAATTTTGCTTAAGCATCGAATCAGATATGCGTGTAATCATCCAGAAGATAATGAGATCTCAGCTTTTGACTTTTTCAAATACTTGGTCAGTTTTTCTATTATAACGTGTGTTTCTAACCAATAGTCTTCAGTTGATCTCACGAGACTATCTTCGCGCTTCTCAGTTGTACCGGGTCTACCACTTTGCTATCTTGTACTACTGTGGCAACGAGAAGAAATTCTCTGTCGCAGCAATAAAGGACAAAGAGATCAAGGCCTGGACAACGTCCTTCAAGTTAACGTTGAAGGAGATTCGAACTTGGAATCGACTACTAAATGTACAGTATGTGGCTCTAAATGGATACGCGTACAAGTACGCGGACGAGTTCTTGGCTGTTAGCAGAATTTTCACAGGTTCTTTTTTGCTGTTTTAAGTTAACTTTAGTTTAGGGCACATTGCACTGAATCTTTTGAGCGATATAGATGAGCCTGAAAATCACGGTGGTATCCTCAGACAAATACATAAGCAGTTACATTATCTTGTGTGTAATGCAGAATCATTGCTTGGTTTATCGGAAGTGCGGCAGCTCGATTTAAACGATTGTGTTTTGGATATCGAAGATCTTTGTAAGATATTGTAAACAGACTGAAATAATATTCTATATAGATCAATTCAAGCAAGTGATGGCAAAGCATAAAATTAAGCAACTGTCAGTGGGAGAACCGTGCATAGCTGGTCCAGCATCCTACAGTAAGATTCTCAAAAAAAAGTACTCTAATACTTTTAGCGAATATCGACGACAATTTCTTTGATGACTTTCCTACATGTCCTTCTGTGGAAAAACTGGAATTTTTTTCGATCAATTTGGACGAGGATCATGATCTCATCTCGAAAATTACTCAAATGATGCCGTTTTTTCCTAATTTGAGTGAATTAGTGGTCCAAACTGAACATTACACATTCGTGCCAGTAGGTTATCCTTCTTAATACGAAGATAAAGTGCTCGATATTTTAGTTCGTTTTACAAGAATTGGTTGCTTGGACAAGAGAAGAATTCAAGAAGATTGAAGTGTTGCAAACGGCGAGTCCCGACAATACTAATTTGAGCATTCACTACTTTTTCAAAATACGCAAACCGGTTAAAAAGAAGTAAAAAAAGTTTGTGAGACTCAATTTAAGTTGATTTTTAGATCATAAACCAATTAGTGGAAGAAATACTTAAAACTACAAAGTTCAATAAGGTGTATTCTGGTGATCAATGCATTCTGAAACCCAACAACAATGAAAAAGATGCACTTGTAAAGCAACGGCATTATGAGGTGGAACTACGGCAAATACAACCAAATTGTCTCGTTATTTTACGATTCAAAGTCGCCATTGATCCACTTAGATAGCATCTTGTTAATGAATCGACTGAACATAACAACAATTAGCGTGTTCCATCTTCTACTTGTGAAGTTTTTCATTAACAAACCTTATTTACGATGTACTGACAGATATTCCCGCAAACATAATTGTAACAGCTCCTTATATTGAGATGACCAAGTCGAGAACGATTTCGTGCAAATTGAAGTTGCTTAAAAACTGTTTTTTTCACGTACGTAATAAACCTATAAAATGCCATTCGAATATATGGAAAAAAGTGATCATGTCATTTGATTATAATGGGCGCTTAAACTCAAACACAAATCTAAGCCCTTCATTAGTACAATCTATTCTGACCATAATTGTTCAAATGCCTTTGGGATCATCTGCAAATGAAATCACAAGGAACTCCTGTAACATTTGCAAAATGACTTCAAAGCACTGAGCAACAACTTATGCCCATGAGCTTCAATGTTGTGGAATCATCATCTATTGCTGCCTACAAAGTCATCTTTATGCTAGAATCCAAGTCAGCAAGCAAATTCTTTTCTTCGCTGTCTTTCCCTTGCATTATGCTTCTATTACACATCAAAGAACTTTCAGATTTTGATTGAAAACATCACATTTGGTTTTAGACAACTAAACTGCAATAGAGTCAAGAAGCGGTTCGAATTGCTGTTAAGTAATGAACTTTACTTGATAGGCACACAAACGTAGTCATTAGCATCCAACACAATCTTAATACACAAGTAATCTGGGTGTTCATTTTGATACAACATTCGAAGCAGAACGTTTGCTGGGATATTGTTTGAGCAACAAAATGATGATCGAACAGTGTTTGGTTGTGTATCGAAGATACGTGTCGGTATTCTTGTTACTGCGGTTTCAATGTTTAAGTAACAGACAAAGACTAAACATAAAGCACTGATCGAACATATTACAAGTAGAAATCTAGAACTTAACAATTATATTGGTCTCTTATTACAAATACAACGAACGGTTGCTCGGTTCTGATTTACAGTGTCAACAACCTAAATGGCCACAATCCATAATCATTGTTCAGTTGAATGTGTGCGTGTAATAGACTTATTATATCATGGATTCAACAAGAAGCATTAGCATTCAATTTTAAACATGATCTAATGAAATCACGACAACTTTTGTTTACATCCGAAGCGAACAGCCTTCTCGCGGTTTCTATTCTACTGGGTTGTATGCTCTCCTTTTTTTCGTTTCTCGTTTGCGACCTGCCAACCAAAGAACCTACTCACCGTCGAAGCAGAAAATGAACGGTGCACGAGTGCAGCGTCTGATTTGATCGCTTATGATTCTATTTATCTTTACGTGTTCCGAGAAGACCCGGCAGTCAGCTCAACCAACCACTCGCTTTGTTTCCACAGACTTTAAGGCTAAAGAACGCGGGTATTCCAAATGTGCCTTGAGATTTTGACTCAATCTCCTGCCATGAATATTTTTATGTTGTTTATTTTCGTTGTTATGATAAACTCGATTATTAGATGATTTAGAAGTCTGCACGTTTATATTACCGGTGAGAATGGAATGGTTGTGGATTATAGACAGAAAACAAGCACATAAGACAAGAACTTTAAGAAAAGACCGCAAATCCTATTGCACGAATTCCAAATGACTATCGAGAAAAACCATCTAGCAAAGAAATGAAGATGTCCGAGAGTTTAGATCCTTGAATAAGTACCCGACTGAATTGATTCGTGTTGTTGTTGATCAATACGAAGATATTGTCTGTTCGAATATTCCCAATAGAAAAGCGAGTCGCCGTTACATTTCGAACGATCTTTTCCCGCCCAAATGCCCCGAGTTTTGTAGTTTGTGCGCACAGAATGATCGGTTGCAGCGCGCTTCCGCTCAGTCATTAGAGCAATGGATCTAACCGATCCAAAACGTCTTTCCACGTGACGGAAAAAGCCGACCCATTGCCGGCCACGGTAAGTTTACGGGTTTTTTAACCTCTTCTTTTGTTTTAGACGGCAAATAAAATGGCCACTCAACAAGCGATGGATTCCCGAAACCAAGCCATCCAGGTTAGTTATAATTATTAACAATCTAATTGCGCGTTTAGGTAATCATTGGAATCGGACCATAGCGGAGCGATCATGGCGCAGGAGCAACGAATTAAGGTTATTTTTATTTATCTATGTATTTAGGAGAACTTAATCAAAAAGGAAATGGAAAAATCAGTCGAAGTGTAAGCAAAGGACTTTTGATCGACGGTTTCCTTGGGAAGTGAAATAAGGCAATAAGTTTGAATTTGACGTATTCACAAAATGATTTTATAGTTAAGTCTGTGTTTTAGAAGTGTTTTTTGAATTTGTTAATTATTAGTTGACATGCTTGAAGATATTGCAAAACTTCTGTTTCATGTGAATATTCGTTTTTTACATTATTCTCGTCAAAGAAATAAATGCTAAAACATACAAGACAATTGATTTATGAATCGATTTTTACTGACAATAAAAGATAAATTACAAAAGGTATTTGGTTAAATCAAAACACTATTTTTACACAGACATTTACTGATCTTCGGTAACCGTATCATTTGTAAGGATTTTGGACGGAAGAACTTGACGGATTGTATTTGGGCTTTTCGGCAACTCTTGCCCCCGAATGCTATCACGAACTCGGAAAAGTGACATTCGTAACGGTGTTTGATCGGCTTGTTTCTGTTGCAAAAGTTCACGAGCAGAATTCGGAAGCGGTGAACACTCGAGCATTTTTGATTCGTTGATAACTCGACGATCTGAAACGAAATCTTAGAAAAGATAGTCGCATTGCTCTTACCTGGAGTGGCGTCCGTTTTTGTTTCTCGCTGAATTTCTTGATGTGCAAAACGTTCGATTGCAGTTTGCTCTTCCTCTAATTTATGATGCATAGTCGATGTTAGCTTTGTAACTGAAATCATAAGCTATTTCCCGTCACTTTGTTTTTACTCACTCTTTTCTTCGAAAACTTTGATCATGTTCATTGTCTCACTTTCGAACTCTTCAATCGTTCGTTTGCTTTCACTGATGGCCGAAATGCGTTTAGCCGAAAAGTTGCCCAACAATCGATCATTGTTTTCCATAACGCTGCGAAGAGCATCGACCTTCGAATGCATGAGAGCCAATTCATCGAACAAAATGACGGCAGTTTCCTTGTGCTTCAATTAATCGATCAGCTTCTTCGATCTCATTCAATTCACCTTTTTCTCTTTTTCTCGTAATCGCTTTGTGATATCATCATAAATTTCTAGTGTGTCAAGAGCAGATGTGTAATTGCGTTCGGTTTCTCGAACTTCCTTTTGCAGTTGTTCGATTTGCAAAAGTCGACGCTCATAACGAGTCAGACGTTCGCGTAATTCTAAATTCTTGAGCATAAAAATTGTAAGCTAAAGAGCACTCACGTTCATAGGCCTCCATGTACGATTTGTCCATGAACTGAAGATCTTCCTTGAGCTGAAATTTATCCAAAGGTTTTGAATTCATGAGAAGGTGAACTTACATTTGACAACTCGTTCAACTTTTCCAACAACGAGTGTTCCAACTCCTCGATACGCGTTCGACTTTCTTCGTTTTCGGCAGTGATTTTGCTGAATGGCTAATAATTTCGTTTTCATAACCTTAACTTACTCGTAGTTTTCTTTATCTACGTAGATTCCAGTACCAAATCGAGCAGCAGCCAAATCTCGTTGCAAACGAAGAATCTCTTCGTCATAAGCCTGAAACGATGAAATTGAATTAGACTCGAAATTGACCGCACGAACCAAAAGAATGTTCTTTCTAGACAGACATTGGTTTGCTTCCGGATTGTTCTTAATATTCTTGGCACGCTGAACGTATTCCAACGTGTTCATGGACTCTTCAAAGTTCGTCGACGCTGGTGACAATGTAGCAATGATTGTTGTAATGGTCTTTCCACCAAGAGAATCTTGCAGAATTCGAGTCAATTTACTTTCTCGATACGGCACGTGAGCAGCGTTAGTAGTGAGCGCTGTGATCACTCGACCCAAAGCCAACAAACTGGTGTTGATGTTTCCTAAATTCATGTTCTTTTAAACATTTAATTTGAATGAGTGTACCGGCTTCACGTGCTCGTGCCTCAACAGCTCCTGAACGACCAACATTTTCCGATCCGGCCAAATCAACCAAGTGAATTTTTCCAACACGCAGAAGTTCCTCGTCGTCGATTGTTTGACGAGTCGTAACCGTCAATGTGAATACCGAATGTGAACGGCTGGAATCGACAATCATTCAAATTACTAGCTTCTTTGTTTACCTCGATGAGATGTTCATCAAAGTGCTCGCGGTCTTTCGACGTTCTGTTCCTCGTCGCAACAAACCGTAAACTTCAGCCCGACTGCGCACCGGCGTATCTTCCATTCCACTAATGATAATTCCCTAGAAGTTAAGGAGTAAACAACGTTTCTTCAATTCACTTACTTTATCTTTGTTGTCGAAAACACGTAGAGAGTTGTCATTTCCACTCAACAGGTCAAAAATCTGCTCGTTGTACAATTCCACATAACTTGCGCGAACCGAGTAATCTTCCGGACGCTTAAACAAAGTAAACTGTTTGATTTTACATGTGAGCTGAGTACTTCCGACTCCAATTTCGTGAAAATGTGATGCAGAGCTCGTGGAATGACACCCGCTTTTGGATCGTTCTCCCACGTGTAGTGCTCGTCTTCATCATGATGACCCTTTAAATTATTAGAATCAGATATATAAGCTCATAGATTATAACAAAAAGAAGTAATAAGATGAGGTTTTAGGAAATATTTCTTACCTCCATGGTGTACGTTTTGCCGGAGCCCGTTTGACCGTACCTAAATAATAAAATCTGATTTAAAGAGAAATTTGATGAACTTACGCAAACACTAAAATCCATAGTCTTTTTTAACACAAACATTTTAGAGATTATCAGTCTAATTGTTCCTTGTAACCGTACCCGTGCAATTAAATCCTTGAAGCACTTGCAGAATAAGCGGTTCAACAACTTCCTTGTAGATTTGGCCTTGAGAGTGATTTTCATCGTAAACCTAAAGATCAAAATCAAATCATACGTAACAGTGGGTTGACAAACTCGATCAAACGGTCCAAACGGTCGCATGGTCGCCTTTTCACGAAGATGCACTTGTTTGTTTTTTGGGTCAATGGAAACAATGTTGCGTGCACGTTCGATCAATTCGTTTCCATTCAACGGTCTGCAACGTCAGTTCAAACGATAGGAGGACAATTCAATCGATTACCTGACTCGGACAACCGTCTGAACGTTTCGTTTTCTTGGTTTCATGGCCGACATAATGTAACAGGAAGTTCGTGTAAATCACCTAAAGACAATCAGAGAAATGAGAGCAGAGAGCGCGATTATAAAGCCCGCGGTATTCCGAGCTCACAAGCAGTAATATGACTTCAGAAAAGGTCTGAAGAAATTGAACTGTGAAGATGAAAACTTGAAATTAACAGACACGAAAATGAAACTCGGCGGTCATTTCGTGAATTTGAAAGCACTTTGGGCGCCGTGAGTGTATTTCCGTGTCCGAAGACGAAAACACGAGAATTGTCAACGTCTATTTTTCGTTGGATCGATTGAATTTGTTGATTTTCCTCTTGATTTGCTTAGCAAAGAAATGAGCACAACGAATCTACAGACAATTGTCGACGAACAGAAAGCGCAGTTGGAAACGTACGAGAAGAAGCTGAAAGGTTCGTTTTTGTTCGAATTTCTTTTCCTTTTTGTTTTAGATGTTGTTCACGCATACAAGAGTCTGCAGAACGAGAAGAAGGCCTTGGAGGTGGCTTTGGAAACGTTGAGTGGAGAGAAAACCGAGTCGACGGCCAACACTTCGGAGAGTTCGGAAAGCGAAGTGAGTGTTGAAATTCGATTTGCATTCAATTGTTCGATCTAAAGGCTCCATCGCAATCGGAAGCTCTGAAACAAGCGATAATGACGTTGACTGTTGAGAACAAAAAGAAGGAATTGGCGTTTCAATCAGACAGGAAAGCGCTGTTGGTGAGAAATCTCGTTTTTTCGATCTTCAATTGTTTTTAGGCAAAAAACGAGAAACTTCAGACGATGATCGACACACTGCAAATGAACAACACAAAAACCAAAGACCTTGTAAGACAATTGGACGGTATTCCTATTCCATTTGTTTATTTCAGAACAAATACAAAGAGCAGATTCGGAGAATTGAGGAAGAGAAAGAAAAAATGATTGCTGATCACGGTGCTGTGCTTGCTAGTGTACAGAAACGATACACCGAAGAAGCGTCTCGAGTCCAACAACACGAAAAGACTGTAAGTTTTAAGCAATCATTGAAAATGCGAATACTAGCGTTTTAGATCACTGATTTGTACAAGCAAATTCACGCCAAAGATCAGCAAATTCAAGCGTCAAGCTCAATTGTAAATCAGTTCGAGAAACTGCAGGATGAGATGCTCAAATGGAAAAAACGGGCCGAACAAACACCACGAGAAGTCGTTTTACTACAAGAAATCGAGAATCTTAAGGTATGCGTACTTGCTGTTCACTTTTCAAAGTCCTGATCTTTAGCGTTCCCATCAAGAGGAGTTGGAATTGGAGAGAAACAAACGAACGTTGAACAAGTCGCTCGAAGTTTCGATGGAAGCTCGTGTTCATGAGTTGGAGAGCCGATTAAATGAACTGTCGCAGAAAAACGCTGCTTTCGAACACGAGCGTTTTGAACTGCAGAAGAAGATCGATGAACTGCAGAAGAGTTCTCCGGAAGCAACAACCAAACAGCCGACATCATCGAACAGAGACTATGAAACTCAAACGAAGAACGTCAAACTCAGCTTTTTAAAACTCTACGAAAAATTGAAGCAATCCCGAGATTTCGATGTCTACGGTACTCTCCTAAACAGAATTTGACAACACTAACAACCTTTTTTGTTTAGAAGTTTTGGGTCTCGAACGTCCAACTCAACCAACAACAATCTCGAATTTATCGGCGAATCGCCCAAATACACCAATGAAAGAAAGTTGCGAGAAATGCGATGCAACCGGCAAAGATCTGAGTCATTTTAAATCGGCGGTAATCGTGTGTATTTGCTATTGTTCATTTTCAGTTACAGGTTACTCACTTACAAAAACAACTTCGTTTGTTGGAAGAAAGTCAAACTGCAACTAAGAAATCGCACGATGAGGTTGGATCACGAACTTCTTCACTAAACAACGCTTTTAGATCACTGTCTCGTTGAGAAAACGAATTTCTGAGTTAGAAACTGTGCAGCAACGAACTTACGACGAGCTGACCACCGAAACAAAACGAAGAGGTTTGTCCGTTACACACGACTGTAAACAATTCCGACTTAGTTTCCGAACTGGAGGAAGAAATGCAAAAACAACGTGAAAGAATGCAGCAAATCATCGCCGAGAAAGATCGAGAAATCGAACTTGCACGGTAAGAAGAACCGTCGATAATCTTAGTAGTTTTTTTCGATTTTAGAAACAGTTTGACTTCGTTTTACAATCAGAAATTGGCGTCTGGCGATCCAGTGGATCCTCCACAACTGCGAAAAAACTCGTCGCCTCAGCCTCATGCTCTGATGCGTCAACGAAGTTCAACCGACAGCGTAAGAAACGTGTTGGCTGCATCGTTTGACGAAGATGGATCGTGGGGACGAAGATCGCCGGTGAAACGCTCAACCAGTAACCATTTTGCGGATAACCGAAATATCTTCTATGAACAGGAGCTCGCAAAATACGAACAAGAAATTATGGAGTTGAGGTTAGAGTTTGAGTATCCACTCGTTTATAAACTCATTTTTTGAAGGAACATGATCCGATTATCCGAAATGAAAGTTGGCGATATGGAGAGTCAAAGTCTGACCAAAGATATGCAATATCTTGAGATTATTGAGGCTCTTAAAGAAGAAGTCCGTGTTCTTGAAGGTAAATCTTTTCAGTTGTGTATTCCTTTATTTACTGGAAATTTAGGCCGTTTAACTTTGCAATCAAATAACGCAAACATCGAATATCTTCGCAACATCTTCGTTCAATTTCTGAGTTCGAGTAACGTCAAGGCCTCGCGCTACATGTTAAAAGCCATGGCTGGAGTACTGAAATTGACTCCGCTCGAAATGAAACGATTAGATGCGTGGACACCTTAACTTCGTGCTGTCGATTCTCTTCCGGATGTCTATTGGTTTGTAACTATTAACACATGGGTGCTTTATTGTTATCCGGTTTTCCATGAATAGTCTCAAAAATAGACTGATGTACTTATTTTATTTGCATGTTGTCACATATCGCAATAAACTTTCTTTACCAAATGATTCTAATGAAAACTTAAGACAAAGTGAGTGCAGAACTGTTGCGACGGATAGTTCTCGAGCTGTCAAGTGTTGTCGTCGAGCAGCTTCTAGAACAATGCCGAATTTCCCAGTATGCTGCCTGGTCGTATAAAAGACAGCAGCAACATCAGGTTTATGACTCAGTAACAATTAAAAACAATTTTCGAAGTTTCGAGTTTACGTTCATCGAAATGACCAGTGTATTCGGACAACAACAACAGAACTTTGCGTCGTTTGTTCACAACTCTACGGGAGTTGTTCCGAATTATGCATTTCCTTCCTCTTTTCCGTCTAATCCAACAAATTTCACAGAAGTTCGACCAATGAAACGATACTTGGTAAGTTGAGATGGAACGTAGAAAGACGTTGACACGTGAATTTTTCAGGAAGATCCAAATTACGTTTCGGAATTCAGCCCAACGGAAAAGAAAGCTCTCTACGAAAAACGAATAAGCGACAGTTTTGGTGGGATTCAGTTAGGCGGCGATTCCTCGTCCAATTCGCCGTTGGTGGTCGAGCAACAAGAGAACGATGAGTGAGTTTCTTTTCGTTTTGTTGTTTAATTTGGTTTTTAGTTTCATCGAGATCCCAGAAATTGAAACCGACCAATTCGTTGACGAGCCACTGGTCGAGGAACCAGAAGACGAGTTCGATGTGAGTTTAAGCGATGAGCTCCGCTATTACATTCAGTCGATGAAAAACGTGCCTCTCATTCCTCAGAAGTGAGTTTTTCACTGTGCCGTTGTAGTTAATTTTGTCGATTTAGGCACAAAAAAGGGAACGAATTGGTGCTGTACAATCCAGCGGACGAAATCAAGAGCAGAATCACGGAAGTAATTGACGACGATGCTCAACTCGACGATCTCGACTTACCCGAAGTATCGGCTCCGTCGTCGGACAGTTCACAAGGCGCGGCCAATTCCGTTGACGAAGAAACGATGGAAGTGGACGAAAGCATGGACATCGATTAAATTCCATTGACTCTCTAATGCACGGGTCTCTTTATTGATATCATTTCTTATTGGCTCATATGTTTGTTTCTAATTATAAACAATAAACAATCCAACTCTCAATTTACTTTATGACGATTTTCAAGTACACTGGAAAATGTTAAAGAATACCCGCAGAACGATAAACGCGTAAATTAATTAGACTTCTTCGTGTCTCCGTTCTTCAATGTCTTTAACATCACTTCTCGACATTCGTTGGCCAGTTCATCGACGGTTTTGTCTTTCGGATAGATTTTAGGCAAAACACGGACTGTGATAGTGCCGGAATCGAATCTTCGTTCGGCATAACTGTAAAACGGACGGTAAGAAGAGAAAACACAAGGAACAATTGGCACCTGAAAAGTTCTTGTTCAGAATTAGACAAAAGCAAATTCACTTACATTTGTATTCTTCGCGATCACAAACGCACCTTTCTTGAACGGCAACATATCAGTCCCAGCATTTCGAGTGCCTTCTGGATAAATAAAGATTTTTCGCTGAAATACACACAATACATCTGATGTGAAGATCGCAAACAACTTTGTTTTCCAAAATCGCCTTTTCGCATTTTCCAACCGATTGATGAGCTCGAGTTTTGTCGGTGCGATCAATGAAGATGGCGCAACATAGCCACGCACATAAGTTAAATCCCGGTACATATTTCAAACTGCTTTTCAACATCACAACACAGTTCTTTGGCCATACGTGAACCATCGCTAAAAGTCAGAAATAAAAGTGGTAGTCATTTCGAAACTAACTATAAACATCCAGTGCTGCTTGATGGTTTGCAATCATAACGTACGGCTCATCGGATTCCAACAGCTCTTGGTTCTCCACCTGAATGTTAATTTGCATCCAAGAACACGTTTTTACAAAACTGTCGAATATGATACTAAACACAAGTAAAGAACGACTAATATCAATCGGAAACTAACTAGTGATTGTCAGTGGTTCGTCCATTAAAAATGCATTTGATTCCGCCGATTGTACTCCCAACAACCACGCAGACTCCATAGAGTATAAGTTTGGAGAAAAATCGAACATCCCTAGAGAAAGTGAAACAACACGCATAAACAGCCAACAACAGCGATATGGCAATCAGCCAATAGAGCATTCTAAATCAGCAATTAGATGCAAATCAGTCGATGTTGATTAGAAAACAGCGGAGATAATACCGAAACTATAAAAGTAAGAAACGTGAATGCTGCGAAGTGCAAAGTGCGGCGAATGAAAAGTCTCGTGTGCGGTGCATCAGGCGACTGCCGTGAACAAGAAGGCGGCAAATAAGAAAAAATGCTGTAAAACAGAAGACCAACAAAAATTGATGGTCGAACCGATCAGACGTTTCTTGATTATCATTTAGAACCATTGGGTCGAAAAACTTGTCAACAATAATCGTTCGCTACTTCCCAAATGCACTTGAAGATGTTAACAAAATGTGTGTGTAAACAATAAAAGAAAACAGAATTAAGATCGAAGCTTACGACGTTTATCAAAGCATTCAACTCGAATCTTACAAGAAAACAAAATTGAACAGATTTGATGTTAAGTTCTTTCTTAAACGTCAGCATTCAACTAAACTGCTCGAACGGTTTTGATCGTGTTGAACCTTCTTTGTTGAATACGCTCCTTCTATTTTACAAAAACTATAAGCTAAAAAGTTTGTTTCAATCAAGGTATGAATGATCTTGTAATTGAAGAGCTCAGGTTGAATGTACGGAGATTATTTTCGTTTGTTTGAACTCAAGAACAATCGGCGAAAAAACAAGCGGTTCTCAACGAGCCACTTGTTTATACCGAAGATGTTCGAATAGCGCTGAGTTTGCTTCATGCTTTGTGTACATCTTTCACTTGAAAGTTGATTTCAATCAAAGAATGTAAAAACAAGAAGCGTTTTTATGAAGGCAACTTGTCCGTTTGTTTTGATCGATAAAATTTATCGAGTTGCTATTTCGAATTTTACGGGTTGATCTTTGAAACAATACGGTAATTGAATGGGATGCCATCAAAGTCAGTCCAGATGCGATTTGTTGTCCGTTGAACTCACGAACGACAAGTGTCGCATGACGTTTCCGGCCACAGTAAAGTCGGGATTTCGGGCCGTTCTTTGGACGTCTATCCTCTTCGTGACTAACCGACAGCACTTCATTCGTTGAGCTTACGACCAATTGCTCCGCCTTGTTCGTCGCATGCTCTTGAGCTTTGTTTCGCATATGAGATTCAGTCGTTCTCGGTCACCATTCGATTTTTGTTTTGATCAAAATCATCCGTCCAAATGTTTTCAATTGACCACAAGTGCGCGCCGTACGTGGAAAGCGACGAAGGGGAGGATTTCGATCAGTCTGAAGACTCCGATTCGAGCACCAGTGGTTCGCTTAGTCGTGGATCAACAAGTGGGGTCTCTACTATGACTTCGAAATTACACGAGGTTGAGTCGGGAAATACGTTAAGTGAATTCTTTCGTACCGAAAATTCCGAGTCTGAAGTTGAGGACGAGGAATCAGAGAGCGAAAAAGAGGAGTCGAATAGCGATGAAGACGAAGGTCACGTTGAAGATGCTCCGAATTTGTCCATTGTAGCACAACCAATTGGTTCGATGTCATCGACTGATTCCTCTTCATATCAACCATTGAAACATCACTTGAGATCGATTTGCACGATTGGTACTGGGTATTTTGGAAGGGTATGTAGACGTCGTAGATATTAAGCCTTCGATGTTTAGGTTGAATTAGCAAAATGCAATGTCACCGGTAAATTCTATGCACTCAAATCAATTTATATCCCGGCGATCATCGAGAAGCGACAAGTTCAACATGTGCATAACGAAAAACGTATCTTGGAAAGACTTAATCATCGATTTATTGTTAAGCTGTAAGTGATAGGAATCCTGATCTTTATTTGTTTGATTAATGTTTTTAGATATGACACGGCCAAAGACTCGCGTTGTTTATATATGATCATGGAATTTCTTGCTGGTGGTGAATTGTTTTCGTATTTTCGAATGTCTCACAGTCTGCCGAGTTATGTGGTCAAATTCTACGCTGCTCAGATTTTGTGTGCTTTCGAATACCTGCATTCGATGTCGATCGCTTTTCGGGATCTGAAGCCCGAGAACGTTCTTTTGGACAGAAATGGAAATTCGAAATTGGTAGACTTTGGGTTCGCAAAAGAGATCCGAACAAAGTAAGTTTGTTTGTGTGGGAAAAGTAGAATGAAAAGCTTACTACTGATAAGCTATTACTTGTCAGTATTCTTTTTGGCTGTTTGCTAAAGTATCTGGAATGCACCGTAGGTGTTGGAAGGGAAATGACGTGAACGTAAATGCGGGTGGCCGATTAATCAAAGAAAAAACACAACAAGTGTTTTAATTCGAGTGTCCATGTGGCTCGTTGACCGTCAGCTGCTCGTCCGCCCACATCGTCCGCCAATTCAATGACGACAATCGGCGGCTGTTCATCCGAGAGAGAGTTCGAAATCTGTTTTTTCGACTATGTTGCCACCTTTACTTGGTCAGCAATACGAAATTTAAAACTGACAGCTGAATAGCCCGTCCAAATGTATCACATCAAAGCAACGTAAAATATTGTCAGATTCATGTGTTTTCGCGACGATCACTGAACTTCAAATCCTTTTTGTTAAGCAAATGACAGACCATTGAAATTACGATATTGGCATCTTTAGAAAGTAGCAAAAGATAAAGAAACTATAAACTCGCTGATCTTTACAACAACATTTTTTTTCAGATCATACACGATCTGTGGAACAACTTGCTATCTAGCTCCAGAATCGATGTCACGTGCCGGACACAACTGGATGGTCGATTTCTGGGCGTTGGGTATTTTAATCTTCGAGTTGATTGCCGGCTTCACAGCTTTTCCCGGTGATACAATTGATGAAGTGCAGAGCCGAATCACCGAATACGAAGGGAAACCTGAGTTTCCACGAAAAACGTTTAGTCAAAATGCAAAGTAAATTTTCGAGTTTAGAATTATTCTATCCAATGATTTTAGAGATCTGATTATTGGTCTATTGACCGTTGACCCAACTAAGCGTTTGGGTCACTCTTCAATTGAAGAGATCAAAACTCATCCATGGTTCGAGTCGATTTCCTTCGAGGAGATCATGTCTGGTGCCGCCAAAGTAAGTTATTCGAGATGAAATATTGTACGAAGAATGTAACGTATAGCCGCCGCTTTCTCCGACCCTTTATCGCGACGGTGATACAGGAAATTTTGACTCGTTTCAAGAAATGGAGAAACGACCAGCAGCCAAACAGCGCGATCTGGACCTCTTCGACGAGTGGTAGTGGGCAGCAGAAGAATCCGCTTTCTATGAACACCAATGATTTCAATTTCTGTTCGATCTCTTTTCGTTTTTGTCATCATGTGAAATAATAAATCAAAATTTAATGAACGTCATTTGCGCGCCATTTAACTGGGTGGTCTTATACAGTAAAAGCGTTCTCAACTGATACGTGTATTTCTCTCATCTTCCAGTTTGTTAGTGCAAAAGAGAACACACAATCTCCTTAAAAATAGGCGGAGAGTTTTAGGTTGTTCGGCCCAACGTCTGTAAAGGTGCGTCGTTTTTGCGCTCTTCGATGGCGTTTTATCAGCGCGAGAGTTTGAGGAAAGATGGCGCCGTTTGGGCGAAATTTTAAAACCACTACAAGTGGGAAACACGCTGCTGCGCTAATCACACGAAGCGGCGAAACTAAAACATTGATGGCCGCTTTCGTTTTCCAATCAGTTGGTTCGTTCACTTTGCTCCATCACCTTCAACGAGTCATCACACAATTTGAGTGTTTTCTACTGTTCCAACAATTCAATAGTTTGGACGGTCACCATTGAATTTGGCGGACATCTTGATTTTGTCACCTCGTGAATGGCCAGCCGTTTGTTTTCAATTCTCGTCCTTGTTCTGCTCACACACACAATAGAAGCACAAGCTTCTACGACTTGTGCCAACGGGAAAGCATGGCGTTGCAGTGCGCATCAGATCTACGAATTGCCGGATATTGAGCGACGCAACGAGAACGAGAAACCGCGAGTTCACGCACCGCAGAACTTCTACGTTTCGTATTTGAATAAGGTACCTTCTGTTAGCTACGTTTGCTAATCGTGTTAAGCGTTTAGGTGAATCCGGCGAGCGGAGAAGTTTACATTTCGGTAAGAGCAGCAGAATGTTTTCATTTCATAACATTTACAGGCGCGAATCAAAATCGAATTATCGCAAAAATCGTTGGAAAACGCGACGTCTTTGATTCTTCAAATTATACCTCCCCAGAATACGACCTTAATGCCCGTGTTCTACGAAGCGCTCTTGGAACAACGGCGCTTCATTCCGTCAACATACACGGTAATTGATTGCTGTTTTGAGCCTCAACTGCTTTGTTTTTAGGTTGATTTTACGTTCACAGTTGAGAACCAGCTGGCCTATGATTATAACTACACGATTAAGGTAAGTTCGAAATGATTCCTAGAAGACCACCGCTTTGATTCGACGCTTTCGCTTCGCTGATAAGGGCAATAAAAACAAAAACTTGTTCTTTATTTTTGTTTTGGCCGATTGATCCTCTTTATAGCTTTTTCAATGCAAGTATTTTTCAGTTCGATTTATTTCCAACTTATCTTCGAATTTTCGGTCAAACGAAACTGCTGATTCCAACATACCGTAAGATTTTTATACGATCGTTTTTTTAACTGATAACGAAAGTATTGAGTTCAATTTGTTGGATTTAGAGCTACCACATATCGACTGCACATCACCTGAAGTCGAATCGATTAAACGACAACGCGAAACTTCTCGATGGACAACCACATTTCGCGAGTTCACATTCTTTCCCTATGAGTCATCGGCGAATATCTCATTCTATGCAGCTCCTCCAAAGTGGGAAAATCAAGTATACTAATCGAAATGACGTTTTCAGTTACTGCATTGACGCCTATGAAATACAATTGCGACACGATGGAGCGGTAATGTTAGAGACTTACGTCTTATATGCAGTATGCTAGCGATCGCGATCATCTCTTACGAAAACTTTCAGTCTGAGGTACAACAAGTAAGCGGCGTATTGGTTGGAACAATTAGTATTCCGAATTTTCAAAGTGGACTTCTTTATACGTAAAATCTTTCAAAGCGATTGATCATCTGTCGATTGTTTCAGCGTTCAGATTGTTCCGTTCAGTACCCGACATCCCTGTGTTTGCAAGACCTCGTCAGCTTGTGGTTGTGTTGTCGTGCGAAGTGAGCCGTTTCTGTCGCCCAAACGCAAATCCGTTAACGAGCTTTCGTCAACTGGTCGTCCTCAACTATTGCCAATCAAAATTACGGACGATAATGAAAAGAGTTTAAACACACACACTTTGGCGTTTATCATCATCAGCTTTTGCGTTCTCTGTCTGACAATCGTGAGTATTGCTCTCGTTTTTCTTCTCTGTCGTACAAACACGCGTTCGAGCTCACTGATTTTGCTCAAAACCACCAACACTGTCGACAAGTCTCTACTAAGTACTGCAAACGACGAAGCTTATTCAACGACCGTTTTGTTCATTAACGCGGACCCGATGAAACGCAAACTCATTTCTTTATTAGCTCGTTTGGCTGAGCAAAATAGAAACAAACTGATGGTTTTGGACGTGGAACGTGATAGCGCAAATGTCGAAGGAAACTTGCAACTTTGGTGTCACGATGTTTTGCTTCGTTCTGATAAGGTAACTATAAGTAATGAACAAAGAAACAATCCAATTTGCAGATTGTTTTCTTTCACAGTAATCGCGCTGCCACACTTTTATCTTCGACTTATAAGCCTTCAATGGTCGATATATACGATACAGTTTTCCGAAAGTTGATGAGTTTTATTAATTTTACTGATCATCGTATTGTAAGTTCTTCCCACAAATGCTTGTTCTCATTGTTTCGATTTCAGATACACGCCTGTTGGGACAGCAATCCGGTGAATGTGTTTGGACATGTCGAAACAAAATATTCAATTCCCTCGTTTCTCCATTCGTTTCTCAGTTCTTTGGGTGCTTTACAACCAAGTTACGAACAAAGATTGGAATTTGAGGTTCGTAAAGTTTATTAGTGCTATTGATAGCCAATTTTACAATCTGAACCGTAAATTTTCGACCTCGAGAATCACGAGTTTATTATTGTAATCACAAATTTGCAGAATCTTTACAACCAAACCATGGAAGCAACGGAAAGAATTGTCAAACGTCCGTTAGTCATAAAACCACTGACATTCAATGTGCAAAAAACAACCCTGAGTAGTGAAGAAGACATAACGATTGGAGAATGTATAAATGAAGAAACAGCGGACAGTGGAATGCTGGCCACAATCAACGAACTGGAATCTCGAAAACTACTCAGCGATCCGGAAACTCGAAGCATCGACCGAAGTGAAGATTCGGGATTTGTGATTTGACTAACAACCTTGAGCTTTTGCTGTCTTTCCATCACTTCTGTGATGATTTGTCTTCTTGTGGTCGACTGCTTGAGGCACGTGATGCGGCTCTGGAGCATGCCGAAACCATGCTTCTGCATGTCTGTAGTCTCACATCCATTTCGGCAATCAGTCGTTTCAACTCGGTGGTCTCATGCTGAAATAACTTAATGCTTTTGTTCGCTAAAATCTCTGAATTTCATTCGGGTATTTTTCATATTGAAATTTTTGTATTTTGTTGTTCAACTAATAACCATAAAAGTCATCCTAATACATTGCGGAGAGCTGTCGGCAACCTCAACGGCGCCTGATTGTTGCGATTTTTCGCTTATCAGTATAAGACATACCGTTTTTGCGTTCCGCTTGAAGTACCTAAATGGACTGTAAAACCGAATAACAAACAAACGCACATATACGGAACGAGTCCTCTCGGAGCTCCTCGTGGTGTCTTGCCGATTTCGAAAAACGTCCAACGACGCGTACCGGCGTATTGTTGAATCAAAGCCGAAGAATGAGGAGAAACAGCACGTGAGTTAGTTGCATCTATAAACAAGCGTTAAAGAATACTGTAATGTTAAAAGAAACCGATTGGTGCAGATTGAACAGAAGCACCACCGTATGTTGTGTTTGTCGTATTCGAAAAAGTTGTGTTCCGACGTTCACTTTTCCGATTCGGCAAATAACGTCGAGTATACGTAGAGGAGCTTGAAGACGAAAGGAAAGACGGTGATGAAGAGGATCCTTCGTGCAAGACAACGCGAACTCGTTTTGCTGATGAATTTGAAGAAGCAGAAGTTGATGAAGTAGTCGGGTTCGGTGAATGTTCGACTGCAACGTCACTTTCACTCGTCGAAGTTCGTAGTTCGTCCAGTTCTTGTACATAGTTTAATGTGTGCAACGAGTGAATGTATTGCTCGGTTTGTGTTGCTTTTGATGTCTACAACAGTATATTTCAAGGTAAGAAAATTTGATTGTTAGTCACTTGTTGGAGACGATTACGAAACTCGTGCAAAAGAACTTCACGTCTTCGTTTGGCAAACGGAAATATTTTCCAGAAATTGAATTCGGCCAGCAGTTTACGTTGTTGTTGTTCTTGTTGTATTACTGTAACACATGATAAGACAGAAGAGCAAACAAAAAACGGAAGTTGTTCGTTGCAAACTCACTTTCACGTTGCGGTCGATTGCGTTTTTGACGTCGTTTCCACATTTTCCACAAATCGAATACGGTCAATTTGGGTTTGAGATCAGGACCAGAAATCCCGGCAGCTTGACCTCCGTATTCTTCAATCATTGAGATCAGCAGCTCTTCGAATATCTCTTCCAACTTCTACAATTATCATAACCACATCAATTTGATCAACAGTCATGTTACCAGTTGAATAACATTAACGCACATACTGACCAACGATAATCCAATGATAATGAAACCAAAAATGAGAAACATGTCTAAATGATAATTGAATAGTGCAACTGGTTTCTGTGTACCTTCCGATCGACTTGGAGTCACATCGCCAAATCCGATGGTTGTGAGAGAACAAAAGAAGAAGTAGAAGCTCTTAAAGTAGTCCCAATCGTCTTCAAATTGCAGAAATATTGCTGCACACAAAAACATCCAACCAAATGCAACACCAACCGCCAACAATACGGGCATTCCAGATTCGTTTTTCATTTTTCCTTTCAACTTTTCAGCGTCCTTAACGCAGCTCACCGACTCCATGATCCTGCGAAACACTTGTATTTCAATGCAACGCTTGACTAACCAAATCAAATGATTCCAAACATATTCAAGCCCTAAACTCTCGAGAATTACTATTCCGACTTTTCTCGTTGATTTAACTAACCCAACAAAAAGAAATGACCCAACTTGTGAAGAATCATTAGCATCTGAAAAGGAATACGGTTAATATACACAGTTGATATCTGACTAATGGAATTCCAACTATGGCGTAAAGCATTGCGGCCAAGCGCCCAAGTCGAGATTTTGGCGTGATATTTCCATAGCCAATAGTGGAATAGCTAAATACAGGTCAAAATATGAACCGTAAAAAGTTAACGGAATGCGGTGCACAAAAAAATAAAATCATTACGTAAAACTTACGTGGCTACTAAAAAACAATTGAGTAATCAAAGGGCTTTAGATGGCTGACAAACCTGCAAGCATCATTGAGTTCCAAAATGTAAAAGAAGGCATTAGAATGTGTTGTAAACCAGTGAAACGATTGAATTCCTCTAGACTCTTTTTCAATCGAACATTCACGACTTCGGGCTCCAACAGTTCGATTCCGATCTCCCAACATCGATTAGAAAGCTAAATTTCTGTTAAAATATAGAAATATTGGAGTAGACGACTTGTTGTGTGTAATTCTTGAGCACCACAATTCGACCAAAATTCGAACCAAAATGCGTTTTCCAAAGTCGTTCCGGATTGTTCGGATGAAGTAGCGCTGCTTTGTACGATTCCTGGTCATTTAGATTATATACTACGAGTATGTACCAATAAACCGCCTAAACCTTAGCTAATGATCTCAACGTTCTATTTCATTCGACAACCTTATTCAGTCGATTCATAGCAAATGGACGGTAGCGGCGCAGTTCACGTAATCGACTCTCAGTTTCGGGGTATGTCGAAAAGATATGTCTGGCTCGGTGTTGAATCTTTTGTATTTCGTGCATCAACGTCGACTCTTCTCTTTCAATGTACTCTTTCTTTTGCTGTAAAATCAATCTCTCTTCCGGTCCCTCAATTGAATCTAAACAAAACGTTGATTGAATTAAAGAGACCAAAAATTTACAGAAAATGAAGCCTCCAAGAAACGAGTAAATGACCTAAAACTTGTGAAGTTCATATTACTGTCTCAACTTACCAAAATACAAATCGGTAGTAAGTAATGAAGACGCGACTTTTCGTAGAATACCTAAAAGAACTTCACTGAGATTGTTTGTTGTTTGCTTGCCTGTAGATTTCGGAAACACGAACGAGAAGACGATTTACTGCTGGAAACATCTGAGGTCAAACCGATAACGATATTACTGGTTTTGTGCCGACGAATTGCTGTTGTCAACTCATGTTCAGTAAAACTCTAAATAGAACGTTCGTATCAACGAACAGTTGCATCGAATTCTGTGTACTCACATGTTCAAGAGACGATGCTGAGGAAATAAGAGACGCTTGGCGATGATGATTGGCAAGTTGATTTCCAAACATTAACCGTTAGTTAACCGATTCAACAGCCGTTAGCATCGTTGCGTAGATTTTCACATGAAATTCGTTTGCTTATAATCAGAAATAACAGCAATGAGACAGTTTGTCGCGTGTCTTTCCATCGGATAAATGGAATGGTTCAGGAAGAAAGATAACCAAATTAAAGGGATAATGAAACAAAATTCGAGCGGATAGGATAAGTGGGCTCTTCCACATTCCGTTAATCAAAAACGATAACGTTGAAGACGGTCGACATCGTGAACAAGTTGAAATTCTTGTACTAACCTCTTCTTTAATTCGATTGTTAAGATTCTTGGACTTATGTTTCGTTGTCTTTTGACTGTTGGTCAACCAATTTGTCAACAAGTGTTTGAGTCAAGCGCTTCTAGAAGCTTTAAAATGAGTTGTGAACTCTGTACGTTTTCTATTAGAAATAAACGTCTGTTACCGTCGGTTTATTGTTCCATGAACGATCTCTTGTTTTCGAAACGATCTTCCCTGATTCTTGGTCTTGCGTGGTTCTCCTACGGTACGTAGGTCTTCGTGAAAGTTGAGGCTCGTCAGTGGAAAAGCGCTTTTTGGTTCGAAATTTTCGTCTTCATTTCGTTTTTGAGTTTTAACTTTTGCTTTTTTCTTTCATTTAAAAATCCAAATATTTGTGTTCGTATTTGCAAACCTTTAGCGAGCATTCGAACCTAATTTTCTTTAAAATTTTTCCGTTTAGGTTCGACCATGAGCTTTTCAAGCAAACCGATCATCATCGATGGCAAAGGCCACATTCTTGGACGCTTGGCGTCGACCGTCGCCAAGCAATTGCTGTTGGGACAAAAGATCATCGTCGTTCGTTGTGAAGAGATCAACATTGCCGGTAACTTCCACCGCTCGAAATTGAAGTAAACGAATGAAAATTCGAGTTTTGATTTTACGATCTTCATTTCAGATACTTGTCGTTCTTGCGCAAACGTTGTAACGTGAAGCCCGCTCGTGGACCTTTCCACAAACGTGCTCCGTGCAAAATCTTCTACCGCACCGTTCGTGGTATGGTGCCGCACAAGACCGCTCGTGGAATGCAGGCGTTGAAGAACCTGAAGACTTTCGATGGTATTCCACAACCCTACGATGTGAAACAACGTATGGTCCTCCCGACTGCTCTTCGTCACGTCGCATTGAAACCACGTCGCAAGTTCTGTTCAGGTTTGTTGATCGATTTATCGTCGAATTTATTTTTTCGTGTGTTTAGTTGGTCGCTTGTCCCACGAAGTCGGATGGCAATACAAGGGCGTTGTCGAGAAATTGGAAGAAAAGCGAAAGATCCGAAGTGCAGCGTTCTACGAGAAGAAGAAAGCCGAACAAAAATTGAAGGCCAAAGCCACGGTCAACGTTGCCGGTAAGATCGACAAGTTGACTGCCATTTTGAAGAAATACGGTCACGCCTAATTGTGTTCGAGTTTGTTGTTTTGTTATAAACTCCTTAAATGTTATTAAAAGATTGTTGAGATCTATGCGGTCATTTATCCGGAACAAATATGTTAATCAAATGAATGCACGAGATAAGAGAATAAGATTTAAGAAATGCCTACGTTTCCAAAACTAACGGAACGAAACATTGAAATTGGAATGATCGTAGTTGAACCTGGACTTCATGCCGACTTCGTTTTTCTGAATGTAGCTGCTGATTTCCTGAAAGTTGGAAGACCAGTAGTTTACGTTTCCGCGATGCGGATTCTTGAGAGTGTTCGGTTAGTTGTAAGCGTCTTAAGCAATTACGATTTCATAGAGTTGCGTGCAACAAGATGTCAGTTCGTTTAACTCCCGCTTTTCAATTCGTAGCCGTTGGTGAGCTTTTGAACGAGAACTTGTGCTGCTATCGTTCAAATCTTCGACAACAACTACTTCAGGTTTGATAAGCTCATTGGCAAACTTACCGAGGTTTTAGAGAATTCAAGAGCAGTTAAATGGACTTGAAAGCGGAATGCTTCTTGTTATCGATGATCTGTCGAGCGTCTGTAATGGTGATCTGAACGAAGAGCTTAAGTTGTTGAGTCAACTACGATCATTAATTAACGACCAATCGACGTTGCTGTTCGGTACGACGCGAGATCCATCTTCGTTTGGTCTTCATTGTTCGTTCAAGACGTCGATCAAAGTAGTTGGATCCGGGTTTGGCAAAAAGGTTACTGGAGAGGTAAAAGCAAACATTCTATTACTGACTTTACATTATTCACAGATTCAAATCGAGGAAACTGATGATTTTGCCTTAACTCCTGTGATCTCAACTTTTCATTATCTTGCCGGCGAACGTTCAGCTCAATTTTTCTACCCTGGGACTGTTGATGTTTTGTGATCTACGGGTTTATGTCCGGTGGTTATTCAAAAAGTTGTTGTATAAATTGATTGTTAAATGAGACTAAATATTACATCATTCGACCGCTCAGATGGCTGTGAAAAGCGATTTGTATTGAAATAGAGAATCACTTTACGTGATCTGACGTTTCCATCTGCTGCTCGTGAAAACCGCATCAAATGTCTGCCCAAAGTTTGTTTACTTCTGGTGTCGAAAATCGAGATATAAAATGGACATTGAAGACCAGCTGCTTGCAAGTGAAAAGTCGTACTGAAAATCTCTGAAACAAATGAAGTTTTTTTTCTGTCTGCTTTTGCTCACTGGGTAAGTTAAAAGACCTTCGTTTGCATAGGAATATCTGAACGTGTAATTGATTTGCAGGTTTGTTAGTTCGGCTTCTATTCCCGGTTCCTTCTTGGCACAATGGGACTTGCACCGTAGCGAAAATTTCGATGAATACCTTTCGGCTCGAGGTGAACGTCAGAAGAATTCGTGCAATTGAACAGGATTTTAGGAGTGAATTGGATTTTAAGAAAACTTATTTCTTTGTCTTCGGTTTCTAAACGTTTTGAAAAGGGCACTGAACCGGATTCGTACAACTACCACTCGAACAGCACGAAAGAGAATGTCGCCTACAACAACTGGAAACTGAACGTCGAATTCGAGGGCAAAGGATTTGATGGTTCTGATCATAAGGTAAATGAGCGAATGTCAAACAGCGATTACTAATCCTTGACTAAGATTAAGTTCGAGATGCCCGACTCGAATACGCTCACCGAGAAGCACGTTCGACTGAACAACCCCGATGACAAGGGTGTTTACTACAAATACACGATTGAAAATGGCGAATTAGTTTTGGTTATTCTGCTCATCATTTCCTGTTTTTACTTTATTGTTTTAGACTTTGGAAGACAACGGTGTTACGGCCCGACGCTTTTTCCGTCGTGTTGTTTAATTGACAAGAAACGAGTAGCGATGTCAAACGGATGTTCTTTGCTTTCTGTTCAGATACTTTGTATTGAAGTTTCCGTATTAAATAAAATAGCTTTTAAAAATCGAAGTCTTCAATAATACTCTTGCTCAAAGCATTAGAGAAATGCATGACGGAGGACTGTAGTTCTTACATTATCAGATTTATCTTCGGCAAACTTTTGAGGACTAATCGTAAACCAAACGGCATGTTATTGTTGTTTTCTCATTGCTAAGATTCGAATGGCGGCACCTTCGCTCTGCAATCTTCGGTCAATCAAATGCGATCAACAATCATTCAGCCAACATTCGTGTCTTTTTGGTCCCATGATCGAACAGATTCGCCCCTCCTCTTTCTCTCGTTCATCGTAAACAATCCGATTAATAGCGGGCAGTTTGGTCTCAATCGCGTTGTTCTGATCGACTTCGTTGGTCATCTTTCAGTTTATAGAGGTTTCAGTTAGTAACAAAGAAATACGAAATGAAGTTCTGTCTTGCTCTTACTGCTTTCTGCCTAATACTCTACGGTCAAACCGCGCAATCGGCCGAAATTCCGGACAAGTTTTTGGGCTCATGGACTCTTGATCACAGCGATGCACGATTCGACGACTATTTAAGGCAATTGACTCATTAACTCAACTTGATCATAAACTTTAAAATTTCAGTGCCAAAGGTTACGGGTGAGTTTTTGTTGTTAATACAAAGGAAACTCCACTGAAACTTCCAACACTTGAATATTTTTGTTACAGATGGTTTATGCGTCAAATGGTCAAATTGGCAAGCATCACGAAAATCTTCGAAAAGAATACTGAAAAGCCAGGCACTTACAATTGGTTGGTTTAATCGACTGTTTTCAACATTAATCTTGAGTTTTTTCAGCAAAATCTACACATCTAAAAAGTGAGTTGTTTGTCCGATTATTAGAAGACAAACTCAATTATCACTTGACATCTTCATTTTAGGAACGTCGAGTGGATCGGATGGCAGGCGGACAAAGAATTCCAAGCGGAATACTTGGATGATAATCAACACAAGGTAATTTACGAGAATTAGACCACAACATACCTATTCGTAGATCACAATCTCTTACAACCCGGCCGAAGACAAACTCATCGAAAAGCACTTGTCCGTTGACAAGCCAGACGAAAAGGCCGACATCTACGAGTACACGATCAACAAGGACGGATTCATGGTAATGCGAATGGAGTACAATCAAGTAAGTTCGATGACATAAAGAGGACCTATCGAATCAATTTAGGTTGTTACCAACCGCTTCTACAAGAAATCCACTCAATGATGCGTACATCCATGCAAACTGCCTTCTTGGGCATGATTGTTGTTTCAAGCAAAAATGTTTTTCTAAATTTCAATTTCTTTAACACTGTCGTTTTTGTATAACAATCAGAATAAACACGTCAAAATCAAATTCCCTGTTTTTGGAACCATCTTCGAGCAAAAATGACAGTCGTTGTGGTTCTCGTATGTGTCAGACCTCTCAAAAAAGCAAGTGAATTTGTTACTGTAGAGTGTGCAAACTGCCAGTAGTGGCCGCCACTTGTCGAACCCGCAAACGGTTGAAATACTTGAATTTCACGACTGGTTGTTTGGTTGATCTCATCGCTTTCTAGTTTCTGTTAACATCCTGCTATCTAAAGAAAAATTATGGCGCTATTTTCCCACAAATTCTCCAGCGTCGAAAAGTCACAACGCTCAGTTTTTGGTTTGTTTTCTTTGGAATCGCCAATGAATCTACTCGAGTTTAGTCGGCAACATTTCTTACGATGTCAGCGAAGATCAAATTCGACAGGTTTTCTCTACTGTCGGCACCGTCGTTCACTTTCGTCTCGTACACGATCGAGACACCGGACGACCGAAGGGTTTCGGATTTTGCGAGTTCAGGTAATTTGGTTCATATTGTCAAATTGTTCGACTGTTTCCCGAATTGTAGTGATGCTGAAGCAGCTGAGAAGGCGATTCGCAATTTTAACGGTCGCGAACTCAACGGACGTCCATTACGAGTGGACTCAGCGGCGAGTAGTGAGCGAAATTTGGAAGAAGTAAGTCAATTGTTTCAGTTTGATTTATGCCGATTGATTTCAGGCACAACAGTTACAAACTGTTGGCCAAGCAGCAAGAGATCCGGCAAGCCATTCGGTCGAAGATGCATTGTATGGCAAAGAACCGGAACCGGGAAAAGCACCGGAAGCAATCGCTAAAACGGTTTCCACTTTGCCGCCTGAACAAATGTTTGAAGTAATGAAACAAATGAAACGATCAGTTACAACCGATCCAATACACACTCGTAACTTACTCATGGAAAACCCTCAGTTGGCTTATGCACTTCTTCAGGTAACTTTTAAACCCGTAAATACCTTCATACTTTTGCTTAGGCTCAAGTCGTGATGCGTGTTGTTGATCCGAAAGTTGCATATTCGATGCTTCATCGTGAAACTCCAGCTGTTCAACATCCATTTCATCAGCAACCATCGAATATGTTCGCAAATGGATGTAAGTTTTTATTTATCATGATTTTATTTCGTTGTTTTTAGCTTCAGCTTCTTCGATACAGAATCGACAACAAACATCCGTGCCTCCGCCTGCGGTCCAATCGAATTACAGCGCTCCTCCGCCACGTTTCAACGGTCCATCGCATTTGCCACCGAATGCAATGCCACCACCATCAATGCCCCAAACCGCTAGTGCGCCGACAAACTCAAGTGCTGAAGAAGAAGCGAATCAAGCGCAAATGTTGATGAGAGTCATTCAATTGACCGACGAACAAGTGGCTCTATTACCAGTCGAAGATCGTGCCAAAGTGTTGGAATTAAGAAACAAATTGCGCGTTAAAGTCGCAGCTAATCAACAATAATTTGTAACGGTCTTCATCACTTTATTTTGTTGTATAACGTTTGATATAAACATCATTGTTAGATGAAGTACAACGACGCAAATAATTTATGTTCAACTTCGCATAATCTTTACAAACATCGATTAAAAATTTACGGTGGAAATCGCAAACAAACTTGAAGGGCATGATGTGCACGACGTACAAGTGCCCATTTAAAAGTATTTTAAGTCCTTCGCCACTTCACAGACAGACGTCATTTTCCGACATCTCCAAGTCGATCCAACGTACCAAAGTTTTTAATCTAAGATTGAAATGAGACGACAAAACTGATCAACACGCTTACGATGTGGTTGACGACTTCCGCGTTGTTTCGTTTCAGTCGTGCGGGAGCTTCGTCATCGTTATCGTAGGTCTAAATGTTGAAAGGTTACAGAGGAACAGCAACGAAAACTCACGTAATCGAAACGACGAACCCGACGCGAAGATGGACGTATTAAGATGGCCGGTTGATATCGTTCGAAAAACTGACGAAGAAGAAAGTCACTACTCAAGTCCTCGGCCGTTGTAAATTCGAAGCATTGTACTATGACCAATACGCAAATCAAAACAATTGCCGAGGTAATGCCGCCCGTTCGCATGTCAAATTTGATGTCCGCTGAAATAGCTGTTAGAATATCGAACTTATTAACGCGAAAACTATGATTCCGAGACAACGAAGATACGAAAATGTTGAGTGAAAGGACTTAAATGACCAATTTGTTCGGTAAAGTTATTTGGTCAAAGGAATTGATTTTCAAAGAGCAAACAGCCGAATATTACGTATTATACGAAGGCAATTAGCCGATAACTTCTGACCGTAATTCGAGTACTTTCTCTCGCTCCTCATTTTACGTCAATAATGATCGAAAGTCGAAGACGGAAGGAGACTGTTAACTCGAGATGCCAACGAACGAACATTGCAATTAGACCTCGTGTTCGTAAAGTACAATGGTTGTTAAATAAGTGGGTTGATAGAGAAGGTCAGCGCGAAAACATAACATTGGAGTGTTCGTCGTGAACGTGGGAACAAGTTGCGACAATGATGTTTACAAGATTCATATACGAAAGGGACGGTGCGAAAACGAATGAAAAAATTCAAGTTTGCAGAACTAACTCGATCGAATAACTAAATGACGAAATTAAATGAACTTTCATTCTGTTCGAATCGCAGTCACGCGACAGTCGAACTTCAACGTCACGTCTCGAACTTTTTTTGTGACCATGTGGTTGTGGTTATATCGTGAGTCGTATATCAATGAACCAGTCTATTTTTAGGTCTATTCAACGGTCGAAACATTCGACGTGTAAACGCTGGAGGTAATGATGCGCTTACTCAAGGAGAAACCTTCGGCGACACCTACGCAGGTGATTTCACAATGGAAGACGTTGAGATAGCTGCTCATCATGTTGAGGAGGTAAACGGTTCAATGAATTTAACTTTCAATTTCTTTCTGTAGCAACAAAAACGCCGACGACGCAGAGCACGAAAAGATGCCAACCAAATTCGTTTGAATCTTCGCAAACGATTGACTATGGTATGTAGTAATGGAAGTTCATATCCATCTAATCACCATGCGATTTTCAGCGTGGCACTTATTTGACGGTGTTCGGTAAGCCGCCGTCGGCAGTGGAAGTGGAGCAGGACGTTGCAGACAATCTTTTCGCTCAAACGGTAAGTTCGAATTGCTGCTGTGCCTCGAATACTGCTCGTGGGAAAGTGGATCTACGTAAACGGATTCATGCGTAATTAACTGACCATAATTAAAAAGTGTTGTGAAAGAAATTTAAGAGACAAAGAACGTCTGGAAATTCTTTTAATCACGAAACTTCTGTCAACCTCTCAATTCTTAATCAAGGAATTAATTTTTAATTTGTTTAGGTGGCGGAAGGAATACTCGAAATTGAACAAGACGAATTTCAAACTCGCGCACGTTTTACTCATCTCGGCTACCGTCAATACGCACGAATTTGGTGTTGTAACGGGGATTATCATCAGAGGCTGACCGATGCTTGGGAAAACAACGAATTGGGCACGAAACGTGCAAACGCTTCGAGTACTACGGCAACCACTGCACAACCAGATGCCAAGAAGTGAAGTTTTATGTTGATCGTTTTCGAATAAAAAGAATCGTTGTTGTCTCATAAAGTTCCGCCCTCGTTGCCAATTAGTAGATGAAGATTGTATTTCAGCGTCAAGTGTTGCCAAACAACTTTTACGCAGAGAATCAGTTTGCCTATGACCGTACGATTTTACGTCAAATGTCAAATCAGATTTCATGCAACACGTCAATCTTATTACTATAACAGTCCGATAACGACGTTCTCAGACTCAAATAATCTATAAATTGGTTACATGTGTGGCAGTTAACAACAAAAATTTATTCGACTTGCAATTTACAACAGGACCTGCAACATCGACAAACGAACAATAAATTCAACACATTTTACGAGTACACTCGCTAAGCGGCAATAGAATCGGCCTCAAAACATCGTCACGACCGACACGTTTGCGACCGGAATTCGACGTTTTGGCATCAGTTGCAGAAGTGAGTTGAGTTGATGCTACGGTATCCGGATCGACAGTTGAAATGGCGGTGTAAACGTCCGTCGGCTTGGTTTTCAAATTGACAGTCGACGAAGGACTTTGTCCAGAACTTTTTGTAGCAAATGAGTTTTGTGTTGGAGCTGAAATATAAGATTGTATTGACGTCGCAAACAAAAAACTCACAAGTTTCCAACTGAGTTGATTTAGTCTTTGGTTCTGAAATCGTTGCTATCTAAATAATGAAGATTCGTATAAAAGAATTTTGTGAGTTTACTGGTGGCAACAATTTTGCAGCTCCGGGAAGTACATTGATGGTTTCAACTACAGTTGGCGCTTCAAGCATAGCGATTGAAAATGATGCGTTCGTTGTACTTTGAGTGCTGAAGAAAAAGTTTTAAATTTACTCAAAATGCGACCTTACATTTCTATCGAACGAGCAACAACTTTGGTTGATGAATCGACTTGATAAAAGAAACTTCGAGTGGTTTTAAACGCCAATCGACGCTCTAATTCCTGAAAGAATTGTCCATCGGAAATATATTTTATCGGTACATTCAAATTGCGATTGTCTTCATCGAGATCGTGATAGTAGCCGATAGCCGTGGCTTGCATTCCAAACGAAAGAGCAATCGCACCACAAGACAAACTCAAGACCAAACATCTAAAGTCTTCGTATTGTGACTGTTTCCGTGAACCTACAATAACACTGCCAAATACAAAAGCACATCTATAGTTGACATATTGGACAACAACGAGACGAATAACTAAAGATCGACTGTTTTTGATGAGCCAACAACTCAAAGTAAAAAGTTTTTTGTTGACACTAACACATTTGCATAAAAAGTTTGGTTTCCTGTGTAATTTCGTTGAACTTTAGATTTTACGACTCCGACAAATCCCAGCTATGTCATTGAAGAACTGCAAAATATAACATCCATCGAAGTTGTGATGATTATTTGGTTTGCTTACTTGGACAATTGACGTTTATATTTTGAATCCTTCAGCATAAAGTGCAGTGATAATGATGTGGCGACCGCTAATTTTTTCTCTATTAACCCCCTAGATATGTTTATGCTAAAATGTAGAGCATTAACCGTAGTAAAACGATAGTGAAAGCAGTTATTAATACCATGACATTTGCTATGGCACCCAATGGTTTGCAAATTTTTGCTTCGAATTTCTAACTGCAATTCCTCGGTTGTGTAAACCGTTTAAATCGTGTTTACACAGATTTTCAAGCCTTTAAAAGGCTATCAAACAAATTTTTAATCATCGTTTTTAGTTGAGATATAGTAAAGAAATCGAGCGGCAAACATTTGGGATTTTTACTTGAATGCACAGTTTCAAGGAGATTGATGAGCATAGGATCTCATTTGTACATTTGGTTTGTTTAAGAAGAATGCTTGAAAGTGTTCAAACGAGGTACTTCAATAGAGATGGTCACGAATGTGTTGACTAACGCCATGAAATTCTAAGACAATAATTTGAACAAAATTGCAATCGGCTGCAGGATACAACGGTGGTAAGAAACACCGTAGGGTATTCTTTCAGTTAGTTGACAGTCACAGATTCCCACTTTCAAATTTACCACTCAAATTGCTAGTGTTTTGTAACTCGACCGTACCTATTACAAAGTGGATTTTGTCAATCGTACGAGTAATCAACATTTACACAAAGACTTTTCTGTTTGATCGCGATGTCGTTGGATGTTTGAGTTTCACGACTACTGAAAATTGCAGTATAGTTAAATAATCGTTTACTTCAACTCGAGAAACTGTCTTCCCGCGAATTTAATCGAACTTTTTGTATCATAGAGATGGCTTTTGTCATGAAAACCTTCCAATTTATGCATAATTTTGGTTGTGAAAAATTGCAAGCAACTTTCACGTTGACCGTTAGACGAAATGCCAAAAGATGACAAACCGCTGACTGCGTGAGCTCTCATTTTGCAATCGACCGAATTTCTCGTGTTTGCGTTCATTCCGGCTCTCGGTTTCTTTACAAAATGCCGTTGTTCGGAGAGTCTTCATCGGCGTACGATGAAGCCGTCGAAAAGGTGACTGCTGAGACGTTGACGACGGAGAATTGGGCGCTGATGATCGATATCAGCGATCGTGTGTCGCGTGAAGGCGCTAAGGGTGCGAAACAATGTCTTCTTGCTATTAAGAAACGACTGAATCATCGTGATCCGCACGTCGTTCTATTTGCGCTTTCGTTACTCGACTGCTTGTGGAACAACAGCACCGTTCAATTTCGTCGTGAAGTCTCGTCAAACGAATTCACCCCCGAACTCACTTATCGTGCTACTGGAGTATGTGTTTAACTTTTGTTTTTGTCTAAGCCTCATGTATTTTCAGAGTAACCGTGTTGTTGCCGAAAAGACTCGCGAACTGATCAAAAAGTGGTCAGAAAACGAGTGCAAGAAAGATCCCTCGTTGTCGCTAATCGATTCACTTTATCACGAGTTGTTGGACGACGGTTACGAATTCGATACGTTCAAAAAGCCGAAAAAAGAAATGGCTTTTTCCAACGATCCCAATGTTGTGCACACGGAAGAAGAAGAAGCAGACATCGCCAAAGGTTTGCTTGGTTCAAATTCAACATTAACACAAAACTTTTAGCTATCGCTTTGTCCTTGTCCGATCAAAACACAAACAAATCTTCGCAACCGACTTCACGTATCAAACAAGAAACTCGAGAAAGGTAACAATCAAGCTTGTAACGTGCTCTTATTGCATTTAGCAACACTGTTATTCGACAAGTCCGCGCGTTGTACGATTTTGAAGCCGTCGAAGACAATGAAATTACTTTTTCTGCAGGCGACATTATAAACGTCTTTGATTGCAGGTTCGTTCTTTCTGTTGATCTATTCACGGCTGTTTAGTGATCAAAATTGGTGGCGTGGACAACACACTCGTGGTGGCAATTCCGGTTTATTTCCGGCAAGTTTCGTTTCTTCCGATTTGACGGCTCCCGAAGAAGTCGCTCGTCCGAATGCGCCCGTTCAAAATCAACACGTTGCACCGCCACAACCGCAAATCGACGAGGCGATTCTTAACGTAAGCATAATAGTGGTAGCGTGTTTACAAGTTCTTAAATTCAGAAATGTTTCGAATTACTCGATCGTTGTGATCCTACCGGTGTTGTTCCTGACGATCCAGCGTTGCCTTATTTCGAGCAAATGAGTCTGACTCAAGCGCCACTCATCGATCACAAATTGGCCCAAATCGATAAGCAGCACAACTTGCTTGCGAACATGGATTTGGCAATTCGAGAGGTTCTTGCACGTTACGATCAAGCAATGCAACAAGGTCTACAACAAGGCAATCAAACTCCTCAAATGCCACAACACTATCAAGCACCACAATCTCAGCAATTTCATCCACAAACTTCGTCGATGTCTCAACAATACGCTCTACAACAAATGCCGCCACAAAGTCAATACGCGCCGTATCAACAATTTCAACAACCACCACAACAAACAAAATCGGAATATCAAGTCAATCAACCAGGCGCTTATGTTCCTTCTTCACAACCTTCGGCACCGGGAGCTTACGGACAAACTTCGGGTTTTTAACGCTACTGTATGAATGATTCTGGCTTTGTTTCCATCGGATGTACATTAAAGAACTTAATCGGTGTCCGTATAGTTTTATTTTTGCTGTAAAACATCGAAATAACAAATAAATTAATTCGAATCATTCTTAGTCGGAATAGAAGACGTAATTTGATCTTGAATCCATTTCAAATAAGCACCACTTCCCGACTCGATCTACAAAATTTTTGTCAACACAAATAAGTGGCTAAGTAACTTACCGGCATCGAAATGAACTCGGGAACATCGTACGGATGTTTCTCAATGATCGCATCTTTCAATCGTTCCAAATGGTCGGTTTTCGTTTTGATTATGAGCAAAGCTTCTTCGTCTTCTTGCAATTTCGACTCCCATTCATAGCTGAAATGCGAACCACAAAGTCTGGTAAATTAAACAGCAAAAAACTCACATGGAAGTAACGGTCGGAACGATGTTAACACAAGCGGCTAACTTCAATTGAACAATCTCTCTGGCAATCGATTTCCCAACTTCTTTCGAAGGAACAGTAACGTAAACAACCGAGAAAATACTCGCTAACTTAGTACAAGCCTGCATTGAAATTTGATGTCATAAGCAAGTATCTCCAGTCAAATGTGTGAGCAACTACCAACGGCGCAAACAGCATCGATTTTCGTGAGTAATGGCAAAATATGTCTTCAGCTCAAAGGTAGTCAACTAATCCGTTTCTTTGGATTAACTGCTTTAATGGCGACTATAATCGCCAATGTCTGATTATAAACATTGTGTTGTGAATTTGTAAAGTTGTTCGATTTGTAGCAATTCTATTCAAAATTTGAAAGTATTTATACCTCTGGCAATTGATAAATGCTTGAGAAAGAGCGTAGAAACAAACAAGAACAAAAACACCTGATGGTTCAGCGACTACAATGCGGAAAGTTTACTCGTATTTGTTTTGGCATAGGCTTGAATACCGGGAAACAACGAACAAATTGAGTGCGAGAACTGACTACATGCCGGATGGTATTCGTGCCATAGTTCCGTACTCAAAATGATTCCGAGCACCAACAAACGGTTCAGTAAGAGCAATTGAATGTGTTCCACCGTTGAAATTATTAAACGACTCTCGTTGATGAGTGTCGGGTGGAAAAGGAAAGTAGGAACTCGAGTTCATGGCTAAACTCTGATGGTGCTGGCGGGGTCGAAGTTGTGGTGGAGCTGAAAGTTTTGGAAGGCAAAAACAGCAAATTTGTGCACAGCTTTTGCTGCGTGTTGGAACAACATCGCCCATTTCGTCCATTTCATCGGACGTGTCGATCTCTCTTCCAAAGCATGGAATACAAAACGAACGTCGGAATTCGCGATTGACGAAAATGTGCACAAGAAATTTGCTTGACGATCCACCAATTGCCAACCAAATGAACGCAAATTTCATTGTTGCCGTATCAGCTGGATGCATTAGCGAACTTGGAATGAAGTGCACGATAATAATTGGAAGCCAAGAAAGAAAAAACGCAACAATGACAAACATCGTAACTACAAAGTTTTGGTCTGTTTGAAGAGCTGATCGCTGGACGTCTTCGAGCTAAATCATATTGATAGTATTTGTCTAATAAAGCGCTCGTTTACTTCATTGGGTTTACGTATTGCGGAAAAGATGGCTACTGTTGTAAATATGATTGTGCATAACGACGGAACAACAACGAGAACTGCCAATGTGACACTGTAGGCCGCTGCAGATGTCCAATTCAGAACACAGAACTCGTATTCGTGATAATAGTTGGCCTGAAAACATTGATTGAACAACTCAATTTTCACTATCTTACCTCCATCTTGGCAACAATAACTGGTAGTGCTGTCAGAATTGCCGTAAGCCATGAAAACGCTATCCAACCTGCAACGTTTATTCGAATGAATGCAAATACTCGACGACTTACATTTGCATCTTGTTAGCGTATGATCACTTTCGTAGCGTGAAGGTTTCATAAAAGCAGAATAACGATCCACACTAATCCAACCAAACGTGAAAAGTGTCGACGTTAAGATGACAATTTGCAAGTAAGCTGAAGATTTGCAAAGAAGTGAATCATCGCCCATGAAATTCCAACCGGGAACAAGTGAACCTTAAAAGTTCAATTGCTATTGGTTGTGTGCTTGTTTCGCTTACTGTAAACACTCATTGGAACAATCAAAACGGCCCACAAAAGGTCGGCAGTTGCCAAAGAAATCTGCAAAAAAGAACATGACATCAAAATGCGCTAATTGTATGTTCATAAAAACGATAAAAAGTTCTTGGAATTGCACAAATTCACAGCAAATTGTCGCTGACACCAAACTACGAGATTTGGACGTCATGTCCAGCCGACTAATTTCCGTTGACATTTTGAAGAAGAAGAATTAACAACCGCAAACTCACCATGTAATACCCGGTGACTTCATTAAGGTTTCGATTAGCAAGAATTATAATGATGGAAGTGGTTGACGAGAAGAGAAGCAGCACAAAGACGCCCAAGATCACGGCCGTTCTTGCCAACGAGTCGGCGGATAGTTGGCTGGAATCCAATAGCATACCGAGCGCGTTCGGAGCGCCGGTGCGGAAGTCACGATGACCGCCTTCTGAAGTCGTGAAGAAACGTCAGCGACATGCGGATCGCCGTCCGTCTTCGGCGACTGTGCCGCAACGTGAATTTCTCAAGAAACCGATGATTACAAAAGACCTGCAATTGACTGTTTTAGATTGTGCAAACAACAAGTGATACTCCGCGAGAAATTCGCATTCTAGACAAAACATATAACAATAGTCGAGTAAGCAAAGTTCTGGTTTAACGAAAAGCTCAAAAGTGCACGTTCAATGGCTGAACAAAAGAACGTCAAAAGATGCCGGAATACTTGATAACCGAACGTTTTGTGTTAATACGAAAAACTTGACAGTAAAGACTTCACACACAAAACCGCAGACTATATACGTCCCGTAATTCGTATACAGATAGACGGCAGGAGACCATGAGCGGTCCAGTAATCGCAATGTTCGTAGATGAAACCTGGAGCTTTCGGCGGAGGGCGCCGGAAACTGTCGTGAAAGAAGAGAAAAACGACGAACCCGAAGGTTTGCCGGCAAAAAGATTAAAGGCTTTTCATTTTGAAGCGAGAAAACCGAGAAGTCCACAGGTACACAAGCAAGAATGCTTAACGAAGTGCGGCGCCGCTAAATTGTTCACGTTCCTTCGCGACACGACTCGTTCCGCCGAGATCGTCTAACTGCCAATGGACACCAAACCGCTCCAATTGACTGGCGCATCGACAACCGAAGAAGTGGGCGGCGACTGTCGGACAGCAATCCGGTCGGTCGACGAATCGGCGTGTCAAAATCGAAATTTTTGCTCGTCTACCACTAACAGAGGGGCGAGAAGAAGAGGAAAGAAAGAATTACAAGAAGAAGAAGGCTGGAAAGCGGTTGTCCGAATTTTGAGCGAAGGAGCGCGAGCATTAGTTGAGGCCAAAGAGAGCTATTTGAAGGCTCACACCCGCAACGGCAAATAGCAAAAAGCCGAAGCTGCTGAAATGACTTTCGCTTCTGGCACGCTCTCAATTCCGTCGACGCGAGATACCAACGAAGCGTTTGGCTCAATAGGCGAATTCAAGAAAAACCAAAGGCTTCGGACAAAAAAAGCGGCAAAAAGGTACAACAAAATCCAAACGAAGAGAAGATTGACTTTAAGGATTTGGCCTACGCTTTTTCGCGACACTCCGAAGAAAGACGAAATGAGTGTCAGCTTCTTAGTTTAAATAAAGACGTTACACTTAAACACAATGTCTGTGCCCATTTACCATCTCGTTTCCGGCGACTCTAAAACTCATCATCAGAAACGTGTCTCGCTGCTAATGAAACACAAAACACTCGAACAATAGAAAGAGGCGTGAATATGAAGTTTTGCGGTCGTGCACAGTTCCATCTATACGCACGTTACCATTCAGTTTCGATGTCCCACAAACCGACATGTCCAACCGAACAAATTGAGGAAATGGCGAATGAAAAACTAGGTTACTTTTTGAATTTGTTGTTCATTTCCCTCGCAGCTCACCGTACATCTCGTCAAAAAAGAGGCGGGATCAGGATGACCAAGAAAGGGATATGAATATTTATAGCTCTGACTCGGATGTCATAAGTCTGCAGTCTAACTATTCTGACACATACTACAAACATAACGACCCGACTGTCCATGAGATACATGAATAAAAACTTCAACTTTTGTTCACATAAATTAGTTGAAATCCATCAAAAACTGTTGCAAATAAGCCCTTTGTCTTATCGCTTTGTGGACGCAGATGCCCGTTCTCGAACGTGTTCCGTTGTTCAGTTAGTAGCAAATAAGTTAAATGTCCTCTGGTCACCGAAGATTCTCGTTATCATAAAATGTCCGTTTATTTACAACATGAAGAAATTGCATTCAACGATAACGTCGACAACGTGGAAAGTTCGCAATCATCTCATCTAATCCGCTGTTCAATTGACTCAACAAACTCGAATCGACGGTGAACATTTTCTTTTCGCCCAAACTTGTCTTCGTCTGCAGAAGAATCTCGTGAGTCGGTTGGTTGGAACAACGACTAGCAATCTGAATTCAACTTATCGGTCATTTCGAAGCAAATACATTAAGGTAAAAAAATAAACTGTCGGCCCCACCACTTACATTTATGTCAAATCGCATTGAAATTTGGGCCACTTGCTCGTCTGACACCGGAAACCTATCTTCTAATTGCATTTTACTTTAGTTAGATTCCAAGTACTTGTAGTTTCAAACGGACCTTTTCTTTCGTTTCCCCAACAACACCAAGCGATTTGGAGGTGTTGAAAATCAAAAGCAACAGTTGACCAAATCGAAGCTCACTAGCCGGCCAAGTGTTCATGTTATTCAGATCAAGTGGAATTTCTCATCGTTATTGCCAAATTCGGTAACTTTTCCGCAACTTAGATGATTTCGGATTTGGACATTATACGGAAAAAAGCTGTTGAATCAACAGCTAACGGTCATGCGATGGATGGAAACCCGGAAATTTTAAAATGGAACTCCTCCATTTTAAATCAGACATCCGTTGAATCGCTGACAAATAACAATTTTCACCAGCTCCTACCGAAGGTATGTTTCTCGGTTTTTAATTGTTCTACTTACGATTTCAGAGCCGCTCCGGACTTCCCAACCTTGGAAACACTTGTTTCTTTAATGCCGTCCTTCAGGTGAGTGTTTTAAAAGCCGCGACGAAACAGAAGCTTTTGGCTATAACAATAATTGATTCTTACCTTTTCTTTTTTTATTGACGTCCATTGTATGACTGATTTTAGTGTTTGATTAACACTCCGCAATTCACTTATTACTTGGAGACTGTTGGTAAAAACGAGGAACTTCGATTGGCTCAAGATTCGGTCGTTACGATTTGTGATAAAAAAGTCGAGGTAGAAGCTGCGACATTCAAATTGGAACCCATGAGAATGCCGTTCATTGAAGTGTTTCGAAATTTCATACGTGAATTTCATTGTGGTCGATCTCTGAACCCGCGTCCTGTTCTTGATCAAATCGCTAGACGGTAATCACGATTCGAGTGCTCTCCTTACCGAGATATTTTAGCACACCGAGATTTCGCGGTTATCAACAACAAGATGCTCACGAACTACTTCGCTACCTGTTGGATGGACTGCGAAACGAGGAGTTGGAACGATTCAAGAAAGGAATAGCTAGCAAATTGGGTCAAGATACCTCAGAGGAAACGAAATGCAAAATTCAAGGTTAGTCGTGAGTTTTTATTATAAATCATTTATTTCAGCTTATTTGTACGCAATTGGACAGCCATGTTTGGATCGGGTGTTTGCTGGAACGTGGTTGCAACATATCAAATGTCTTACTTGCCAACATTTAAGTCACACAAACGAAACTTTTCATGTTCGTTCCTTCGTTTTTTTTTACAAGATTTTGTTTTTTAGGACATTTCGTTGAGTATTCCAACTCAAGAACAGATAGAGAAAATGAAAGAGGCAATGGAGGAATTCGACTCATCAGTAATAACCGATGCGGACAGTTCAACATATGAGGCATCTTATCGCAGTGTAAGAAGCTTACGAAAATATTTTAACATTCTATTTCAGTGGTTAGCTGGTTTTGCGAATCGATGGTTCTTTCAACCGTGGTTTTCATGGCTGATCAATTTCTATCGTTACATGTTCTCCGAATCGATTACGATCGACGATTGTCTTCGAGCATTCTTTGCTTCTGATCATCTACGGGAAGATAATATGTACAAATGCGAGAAATGTGACAAACTACGCAATGGGATCAAACAATGTCGAATCAAAACTTTGCCCGAGATTCTATGCATTCACTTGAAACGTTTTCGTCATGATCACATGTACAACACGAAGATTAGTACGAGAATTTCATTTCCACTACACGACTTAGACTTATCGCCGTACATGACCATCGACGAAGACGAAACGCCCGAATCAACGACCTATGATTTGAGCGCAGTTGTCAGTCACCGAGGTAGTAGTGTTGATTGTAAGTTCTCACGAGCTCAGGTGATCATTCATTTTTGTGTTTTAGTTGGCCACTATGTTGCTTACTGTTATAATCAACATGAAGATACGTGGTACGAATTTGACGATAGCTACGTTCGGACGGTCAGTGAAGCGGAAGTACAAGCGGCCGAAGCATACCTTCTTTTCTATCAACGCCGATGCAATAGTAGTTTAGATGAAATAGATGACTTTTAAATTCGATAATAAAGCGAACAGTGCCGCATTCCAGGTCTTTCGTACGTTTAAGTTGTATAAGATTTATTTTGTCTTCATAGAAGAATATGAATTAATATGTTTAAATTGTTTAAGACATGTTGGATAATAACTTTAAATGATAGAAGTTTGAAAGAGTGAGAGTAAAAATGAGCTCGAAACAACGTAGAAATAATACTTTGAGAAGGTCGAGTCAAAATGTGAGTAGATTTGTTGAAAACAAAAATAAATCTTATGTACAGAAACACATCTAAACGTCTAAATGGAAGCCCGTCAGTTGAATCACAAAGGTTTTAGAGAGGAATTGGAGGGAATATGCAACAGTGAAGGGCAAATGGATGGGTCGTTTCGTAGTGTCGACCGAGATTCAAAAATAACGGCAAATGATGTACAGAGTTTGTCATTGTTACATAGCGACAGAATCAATAGTTCCCACGTTGTTGAGCAAGTGAGGTTCGAATAGTTCACGACTAAGTAGAGGCTCAACGATTTCCGCCGACCATCTCAGCGAATCAACAACTCCATTTGCTGGCGAACAGTTGACAATCGACGAGCTGTTAAGGGACTGAAGAACGTGCAACTTATTCAAAAGATCATCGTATTCCGCACAACAACGTTGTTGATTTTGAGCACAAAGTGTGTAAAGTACTCTACAAATACTGGGTTTGTTTTAAGTCCTTGCGATCTACAAATACCTTTTAAGAATAGATTTCAATTTTGCTGATTCATGAGCAACTAGACCCTTGTTTTCAATGTTGGGTGCCGCTGGATCGAAAATAGCCAGTAATCCAAGAAGAAGCATAATCGACTCGTTTGTTCGCCATTCTTCGCGTAATGAGTTGAAAAACTGAACAACGGTATCCGAAATCGCATTCTGTGGACTCCAACCACCGTTGTCGTTCATGCTCATCGCCGATCGAATGGTGAAATGAGAGGCACAACCATTTTTCAACAAAGCTGCTTGATCGTTTCTGGACAACGATCGAAACACGTTGAGACGACTGGTGAACCGAATTAGTCCTCTCAATGCGGTATCCGTTGCCGATTCGGTGCCCATCGAATTCGCGGGCTCATTTGGAATCGCCCAAAATGTGTTTGCTTGCAAGATTTCATTCAGTTCAGCTTTGTCTGAGTCGTTCAACAACGTGCAGTCGGGGTCCACTTGTTGACAGTCCATTCGTTCTACAACACGTGGTTGTTGTTCGTTCAATAGATCTCGATGCACGACGTCAACAATCACCATGTCGTTAGGATATCGACCGCACTAGAAATCAATGTTACTCATAATTTCAAAATCAATTTGACATACTTGGCATTTACAAACACATTTTAATGTCGGATGAATCGTTTGAGCAGTGTTTTGTTGGGCTTGACGATTCTCGATGTTTTCTTGAACGATTGCCGTAAGAACGGCTTTAGGAACGGTGACCATTTCCTGCAAACAACATCAATAAGAACAATTGAAGTGTTCAATTACTGGAACAGGATTGGGCTGCAAGGTCGATGCAACTAACGGAGCCGGTGGTAATGAAACGGGTGGCAAAATTGGTTGAACCGGCGGCGATGCTTCAATCAACGGCTGTTGCGATAAGGCGAACGATGCAATCGGTGCCGGAGGAGTTAAATTGGTTGGCAAAATGCCATTCGGTTGTGTAGCTGCGACAATTTCAGCGGTTGCTTGTAATCGTTGAGCTGCGACTTGCGCGGCAAATTGTTGTTGAACTTGCGCTAAAATTCCCATTTAGTTATATCTGATGGATATTCAAAGAGAATGGCCAGCGAATGACCATAAAATTGAGTATTCGAGAACTTACAAGCAATTTGAGCCTGTTGTTCAAGTTGAGCTTGATGCTGAATTGCTTCCGCAATCTTGGCAGCTTGTGCCAATTGGACCACTTGAGCGTTGTTGAAATTGGCAGCAGCAGCGGCGGCAGCAATAGAAACATTCGCTGCTAAATCATTGAGTTTATTGGATTCGATTGAAAACTGCAATTTACGAGGTGGTTGAACTGAGGCGGCAATCTGAGCTGCAGTGATTTGTTGTTCGATATTGCACGGAGCTGCGGGCTGAACAATTGGCAACGGTTGGCTTGCAGCTGCAGCCAAAACTTGTTGTGCTTGAAGAGCAATTGGATTTTCGGGTTGAACGGCGACTGATGGAACGACTACCGGTGGAACGGCTTGTTGCAAACTTCCAACGGCCGGCAGAATCGCCGAAGCGACGGGAAGCGGTGGATTTACAGATGGTATTAACGGAGCAAGAACCGGTGCAGTTGTTGGAATCGAACTCGGCAACGAGCCGTTGAGAACTTGTTGGTTATTGACGGGCAGCATTGTTGTGTCCATATTGACATTTGGAATCGATGCTGGAACGGCTTCTTTTTCGCATTTCTCTTGCTGTGCCTTTTCCGCAGCTCGACGTTCGCGATTGTCTTGAATTCGTTGCTTCTTCTCCAATCGTGCTTCCTCCGACATAATCCATTCCTTTCGCATGCCTTGTTCAAAGCATTTCTTTAAACTGAAAGTAAAGAGATTAGACACTTGGATTTCTTGCTGCAAACGCTATCACTTGTGTTACACTTACCGACATCGTTGACAGAAACGACGACTAACAATGTTAATGTCACAGTTGTCGTTAAAAGGACATCGAATGTCCTTTTCCTTGTTTGCATTACGTCGAAAAAATGCCTAAAATCGTTAAATAGTAATAAACGATCTTGATATAGTGAATAAGAGAATAAACTTGAAGAAAATCTCTTCACTGACCTTACAAGATTCACATCTGAAAAAGTTGATGTTGACGCAAGAAATATACGATTAGAACTTACGTAATCACGTTGAAATTATAAGAATAACTTTTGTCGCCGCAAACACGACTAAACAGATGGGTTGTTGAAGAGGTGCTGTTGTTTACTTACCAAATCTTTGTTGCCGCCCTCTTTTCACCACCAGTTGGTGCCTGCGCGGAGGATTGTGAATTTGGATCCGAACTGTTCGAATTTGCATCCTGTGGTCCAGCGTTGGAGAAGGTTCGCTTACGAGTCAATGGTTGCGGATCGTCGGCTTCGCGTTTAAGCCCGCGTGTTTCTGAAGAGACGTTTGGATCATTGATCGATGGAGGTGCGATGAAGCCAAGTGACGGAGCGCTCGTCGAAGCTAAGGCCCCTTTGAGGAGGAGTTAGCGCACGCGTATTAGTAAAGGCAAGACTTACCAGCAAACGAAGGGAATTGAGAATCTTCGCTGTCAAGACGAATATGTGAAAATTCAGAAATCGAGTCACGTGAATACTCGTCATCATAATCATCGTCACTGTGCTGTTGTCCATCGTCTTCGTCCTCTTCACTTGACGCTGAATTGTAAGGAAACCGTTTGGGCGGCGAACCACGCAAATCGCCCTGATCAATGGAATGATTGCGACCCCTTGGCACGGAAAACGTTTGTTCGCTCATTGCTTGTTAATGTCTATCGATGATTGGAATGATGGTACGATCGTGGCCTTTTCATAAAACAACAAATCCAACAATTTGATAACAACGGACGACAGCCGACAAATAACGAATGGGTCTGTAAACAAAAAGTTTTGATTATTGGTCCTCGACTGCACTCATGCGCTGTTGCGTATGATGAGGTGCGACGCGGGAATTTTTTAAAGTCCACCGTTTTTTCAAATGTTGAACGGGAGTGAAGACCCCGCTGGCAACAAGTGAGAAAACGTCGAGACACGAAGAGACGCTCGAGAACACTAGAAATGTTGCGGGGGACTCGAAAGCACGCGGTTTAACCAAACGACCGTTCCGTCCAACAAAAGTCGGCAATAAAAAGTAGAAAAAAGATTAAAATTAGGCGCCAACAAATGAAACGCTCTCAAAAATAAGAACCAAGTGTTTTGGAAGTGCGGGGACCGATTCTGCGTCTGTGGTTTTGGGCAGCGGTTGATTAACGGCAACAAATCAGTCAGTTGGATCAGTCGGTGATCGCAATACGCTCGGCGACCTCCAAAATGCGCAAAAGTAGGCGGAGAAACGACTGGAAAAAGACGTCGCTCGCAAATGCGTTGGAAGAGTGCAAGTTCAGCACACACACCGCACGAAAATGCGTCGCAACGAAAAGATCGAGCAACCCCACCAAACGCATGTGATCAAAAACGGCGATAAAATCGGCTTGATAAGCGCCAGCGAATGTCTCCGCCCAATCCACGCACTCTCTCGTTTGTTGTGCTCGTAGTTCAATGAGCACTGGACGAGTTCAAATCGTCACACGACGAAAGAGCAAATGGAGGACTTTTCTGCGGAATCCTCGCGGTCCTGTGCTGGAATTTCATCGATCAAAAACCACTACGAACCCCCGCCAAAATTCCGCTTTCTCATCGTTGGCCGAGTTCTCGCGGCCAAACAAAAACAACAAACGTCCGCGAGAACTCCCGCGAAGCGAGTGGACCGAAAAATGACGTCTTTTTGGTACAAGTTCGGAGCATAGGAAAGCACCAGTAATGCAAAAGCGTCTGGAAATGTCAATGACATTTCGCTGCTCAATGATCAAAAACAAAACAACAGTTTTTTGTGTTGCAACCAACTTGCGTTCCAAAGACGTTTGTCACGGGCACTCAGATGTCCACGTGGAGTGCGAAATGCGCTCAAATGCGCAAACGAAATTGCGTGCGAAGTGAGAAATCAACGGGAAAGTTTTCTCCATTCACACACGCCCACTACTTTCGACTATTTTTGGTAACTGATGAATAGCGTTGAAAAGCGCACGATAATGTGATTGTTGCGCACACACGTGATTTCATGCAGTTAACAGCCACCAACTGTTTTTCAACGACAAATCGATGGCTTCCGGGCGACGCAAATTCGTTCTCGTCAACAGCAATCGTCCGCCCAGCACAAACGACAAAGAAGAGTGCGACCGTATTGCACTGCGAGTAAACAACAAACTTGACGAGCACGTTCGCTCTCGGAGCGATTGTCTTCTCTGACCATTCGTTTCACGTTGACTGCAAACGATTTGGAGGAATTCATCGTGGCAAACGTTATTCCTCAGTAATTAACTTAATATTGAACAATAGGTAATTGTTCAATAAATGGAGTATCTAAACAAATTTCGATCAACGGTCAGTTCGGCTGCAGCTCAAGTACAAAGTGCTTCTCGCAACTACCTGCCCGGCAATCCAATATTTCGCGAGTATGAAGTTCAAGAACAAGTGGCTTCGGCAGGACCGGGAAACTGTTGGAAGATATTTCAAGGAACAAAGCTCTCAACTAAGCAGGTTTTTTAAACTATTCTTTTTAATTCGCTTTTTTTGAATGCTCAGACTGTTTCTGTGTGGTTATTCGAAAAGAAACAGATTGAGAAGTGGCCACGAGTTGAAAGAGAAGCATTTCCCGACATTATGAAACGTGGAGTTCATCAGCTAACTCGCCTCCGGCATCCACGTCTTTTGATCGTGGAACATGCGTTAGAAGAGTCTCGAGACTCTTTTGCTTTTTGCACAGAAGAAGTCTACACATCTCTTGCGAATGTGATGGGAAGCACAGAGAATTTGGATACACGGCCAAAATATTTGGACAACTTCAAGTTCACAGACATTGAATGCAGTCACGGGTTATTTCAAGTTAGTTGCGTTTACTGGTTGATCTAATTCCGTAAGTCTAGTTGTGCGAAGCATTATGTTTCCTTCAAAACGATGTCAAACTTCTACACGCCAATATTTGCCCGACTTCAGTGGTTGTGAACTCGCGAGGTGCATGGAAACTCAGTGGATTCGAATTTTGTGTTTCGGGACTGTGCGATCCGGGCAGCAGTGAAGTCACTTATCAAATCACGGAATTTGACAAGACAATTATGCCGGTCATGTTGCCGTCTGCACATTATTCAGCTCCTGAGCTGCTAAACTCTTCAAAGTGCGACACTCGTGCCGACGTTTTTTCTTTGGCCATGTTGGTGTGTACGATCTTCAACAACTACAAACCGGTTTCGAGAAGTGGAGTTTATGATAAACTGAACGTGAGTTTGCAGTTCGCCGATTACTGTATAATCGTTTTTTTAAGGCCAATGCAACGGAAATTCCATCTAACTGGCTAACAAACGTTCCTTCACTTTTTGTTCCTGATCTTAAACGATGTTTAAGTCAAAATCCATTAAATCGACTTGAAGCCAATCAATTAACACGGGTACGAAATGTTTCCGTCTTTTAATCTTGTCGTTTGCAGATCGCGTACTTTGATGACCCGAGAATAAAGACGTTGAACTATTTGGAGTCTTTGATACAAATGGAAAATTCGCAGAAGATCCAATTCTTCAAAGGTCTTCCGCAGATCCTGGATCGTTTTCCTAATCGACCTTTGCTTCAAAAAGTTTTCCCGTTTCTTCAATTCGACAATTTGGAGTTAGTTCCATTTCTGCTTCCATCTGTGTTCTACATATCCGAAAAGGTTGACAATGAAGACTTTGCCAAAGTTGTTTTTCCAAGAATTTCGCCTCTGTAAGTCCACAACCTTCGATCGTATGCTTCAGCTTTCTCTTACAGATTCAAAGTTCAACAACCATATCAGGTTTTTACAGACTCTACGATCGAGTATTATTCTTTTTTTGTAGATTATTTTGATGTTACTGCAGAAGATGACATTGCTCTTGGAGAAATCGCCGAAAAGTGAAATTCGTGACCACGTTTTACCAATGGTATTCAACGCGATTTGCAACGAAAATCCACGTATTCAAGTATTTATAGTTTTTTATTGCTTCTAACAAAAAGTGGTTTCAGGAATTGTGTCTTCAAATTGTACCAATGATCGGAATGTTGGTCGATCGAGATGCAATGAAAACTCAACTGCTTCCAAGATTATTGAAACTGGCAATCGATGGATCTGTTCTATCGGTAAATAATTTATGTCTGAGCATTGTTGTAAAACTCAACACCGCTCGCTGAATGTTGTGCTCTTAGGAGACGACTAAAACGATGCTCGAACTTCTGGAACACTAAAATAATCGAATCTTTTATTGGCCGTCTTTTCATTTTACCTTTGCCTGCGTCCACTTTATGTAAAGCCAAACCATAAGCGGGATTATGACAACGAATCGGACTAATCGCAACGTTGTAATCGTAAACCGCCACTTCCACGTCGTCTTCACTCCTTCTACAGTAGCCACAAGCGTATCGGCATTCTCTGAATGCTATTGGCATATTCGCGCAATTAATCTTTTTGTATTCCGGTTCACTCCAAATTGATCTTCTACACAATCGGTGCTGATTTTGAGTTTATACTTGACACTAACCTCATCACGAAATCCGCACACCAGGAGTCTGATCGACGATTGTAACATCCGGAAGTGTCTTGACTGGGTGTCAATAGCAAGTTATCAACTACCTTTTCGTAATCCAAGGAGTAAGAATCGTCTTTTTCTGTCTCAAAACTAAAACTGCAAAGGTTTAATGTCTCAGCCGCTATTCTTCACCATGTTCTACAACATTGGACGAAGACGAAATCCGCATTCGTGAGGCAATTGTAAAGAAAATTAGCGCTGTTCTTTTGTTTCAGACGTTTACACGTCAACGTTGTTAGTCGATCGATGCAACATGGCGTTTGACCGCTTATTTTCCCAATGCCAGAGTATTCTATAGGAGTCATGAAAGAAAGTGAACTCGAAAACTTACGTTCGATTGACTGATTATTTTGAACAAAAATGGTTAAGAATATTATTGCAATAGCTGATAGACTCATGGCCAACTTCAGACACCCACGTTCAATATTTTAATCGTTCATTTCAAAGGGTTTGCTGACATTAACTGAAGGCGAAAAATTATATTTGGAATCAAATAACCGCTAATCCACTTGGCCGCTCATTTCACGCTCCGCCCATTGCGTTATTGTTTGCGTGTCGTGAAATGCGACTGAAAGCTTTCGATCAATCTTGGAATCATAACTCGAGTAACTAATTTCAGATTCGAGTGATGACGCTTTTGTGTTTGGGTAAACTATTGCCCACGCTGGAACCTTGGATGGTGAGCGATCAAGTGCTTCCTGCGATGCCCAAAATTAACAGTCGTGAGCCGTCGATTCTGATGGCCATTTTGGGAATATACAAACTTGCACACGAAAATGAAAAGTTCGGAATCAGCCGAGAACAATGTGCCAAATCCATTCTTCCGTTTTTGATTAGCACGTGCGTTGAAAACACGTTGAACGTAAATCAATTCGAACAGTACATGGCAATGATCCGGGCTCTGATGCACAAAGTTGAAACCGAACAGCGAAGTCGATTAAGTCAGTTGAGTGCGGGACAAGAAACGGAACGAAACACTCACGACTTTACTGAAATCTTCAATCAGCCATCAACGTCGAGTAATAACGGAGAACTAAACAATCTGACAAACATGTTCGGAAATCTTGATTCCGGCCAATCGTCCACAACGCAAAATGTAAGTCGATTATCTAATCTAATAAAACGGTTGTTTTAGACATTACCATCTCGTAACCAACCCGCAAAACCGATGGCCGCAGCTAATCCGTGGTCTCCAACTACTCAACCACCATCTTCTTCGTTTGCTACTTCCGCTTTTCAACCGTCAAATCCATCTAATGAAACATTAGATATAAGTCAATTCTTTGATTCTCCTACTTCAAAACCCCAATCTATGAATCAGAATTTGTTCCAATCTACTGCTCTACCAAAACCCCCTACCGCTTTGAATCCTGTAAACAGACTAATGGGTAGTGGACAGATCCGTAATGATCCGTTCGCCGACTTGCTTTCATTCAACGGTCCATCAAAACCACCTGCGAAAACTAATTTTGCCAATTTCCCTCAAGCTCCAGTTCAACAGAAAAAACTCGAAAATCCACTCGATTTCTTGCAATGATTTCATATCTATCAGGCCTATCACTTTTCAACATTTAATAAACAGATTTATTCAACAACAATCACTTATACGGAAGTATCGATAACTAATCGCCAGTCCAAGTAAGTCAAAGGAGTCGAATGCAATTTGGCGACGATCTTCGAACATTTCCTGTCCTTGCCCGATCCCGAAACACCTACTCAATTCGATTAGAAATTACAAAGAAAAGTAGCTGTTACCGAGTATGAAAAACATCGGGTGATTTATGATTCGTCTTTGACGGTCAAATCAACGAATCGTGGTTGGCCGTAAACATCTGTAAAGATCGATCCGACAAATGTCTTGTTCGTTGGGCCGAGCTCTAAAAACCAATTAGTCAACGAATAAACAAAACTAATTTTAATTTGTTGCTTTTGTGCCATGATCGCTCTGCGATTGTCCGATTTCCATGCTAAACGAGAATGAAATGAATTTAAATGGTAACTAATGTTAATTGCGTCGAGAATTTGTTGTCATTGCAACAGTAGTACAAGATAGCAAAGTGGTAGACCCGGTACAACTGAGAAGCGCGAAGATAGTCTCGTGAGATCAACTGAAGACTATTGGTTAGAAACACACGTTATAATAGAAAAACTGACCAAGTATTTGAAAAAGTCAAAAGCTGAGATCTCATTATCTTCTGGATGATTACACGCATATCTGATTCGATGCTTAAGCAAAATTGCTTCTGAGTAGGTACTTAATTGTGGTTTAGACATTTTGGTTAAAAATTCACTAGTCAGGAATACAAAAAGCGAAAGCCCAACTGATCGGCTGAGTGGAAATGCGTTGAGTGAAAGTGGGATGAGTGAGGGACAAAGAAGGCAAATCGGCGTCCCCAGCGCATATCACTTGGTGGCTGACGCGGGAAGAGATCGCGCAGACGCCCTTTTTGCCGCGTTTGAGTCGGAAAGGACCAACTGATCGGTGCCGATATTGATCACTGGTTTCAGGATGCGTTTGTGGATAGCGCGCCAGAACTCACTGACAAGCACTTGACATCGCATTGTGTAAATGAGCTTCCGATCACTTCTAAGAAGTTATTTGGATTATAAGATCTTAATGGAACCGGGTTCCAAACATCTTCCTTCAAAGCCAACAGTTTGCAGCAAAATTAACACAAAGTTATGATGAGCTGTCTCATGCGGATTATTCCGCAGGTAGAACCTGCGTCGGAAGTTGTAATTCAAAACATTTAAAAGCTAATCAACAGCTCGAACGGCTTTGGTTCGTATAAGAAACCGACTTGTGGAACCAAACGCCATGCATCTCGATTACATTTCTTGACAACAAACGGTCGACAACAACGAAGATAATCGCCCATTAGGCGACAAAGTTCTTGGACGATCCAAGTCTTCGGTTTTACTTCGCACCTTTCGTAGCTTTAAGGAATAGTAATATTAACAGTTATTGTGAAAGGCAATTAAGTGATTAATCGGTTTGTTTGACAAAACTAAATCGAACATAACTGCAGATTTCAGTCATATTGATACATAGCCCATGGCTTCCATCCTGTTCGCTTCGGGTCAAAGGAGGTCAAATAGCAGCCTCGACGACCACTTGTCTTCATCGCATCCAATCGCTCAAGAATCGCGTGGTGGAACTCGTGAATTTCGCCATGAGGAAGCTCTCTAATTTGTTCGATGTAACTAATGATTAGTGGAACTAGTGACTCAGTTGTTGTTACCGTGTGAACCACTGAGCTGCTGCAGCCTCATTTGGACAGGGTGTTGTCTCGAGTTTAGATTCATCTTTGGATTTCATGTATCATACCACTCGTTTCTTTGAATGTAAAGGTGAATGGATCGGCATCGCCATTGCAAACTTGCGAGTTTTGCTCAATTGACCGTTTACCTAACAAAAGAGCGGAATCGCTGGTCGCGCATGACCAAGTGGAAATCCCTTTTGAGTTCAACTCTTTTTGTCGTATTTCCACTTCGATAGTTAACGGTTTCCTGTCTGCGCGAGAAACAACTTGCACGTTTTAACTGTTGTCACTCATTCTTAATGCATTGGCCATTTCGAGTTGCCAATCTTCAACGGATTTGTGCAGCTATGGTTTATTCACAGGATAGCGAAGTTTCTGTTGCCATTCATGAACATTTGAGTTTTTTACGAGTTCTGGACCGCATTACTCCAAACCAATTTAAGACAATTGCAAAGTATTGCGTCGGGAAACGGGGATTTGCGAACGAGAAACATCGGGCGGAATAAAATCGAATTGACGGCGACTTTCGACATTAGAAAGAAATTGAGCTCAAACGGAAGAGCGAAACGAGTGTCTCACAATCGTTAATCATGTTCGAGCTGACCCTAGGAGACTTCTAAAAGCATCTTCTTTCGCATATCCCCATCAGTTTATGGTCATTCGAAAGTTTGTCGATTTGTTTTTTTAAAAGAAGTTTAAGACGCGTGAAGAGAACTTGTGTTTCTCATTTTCGGCGCTAATCCCTCATGCTCGTTTGTCTTCGTAACCAACTTGTGAGCCGCAGGGTCGGATGTTTTGGCCGCGTTCGTGAATCGCCCGTTTGCTCACCTGCAGCCGATGTTGCATTCCGGTGGTCGAAAAGCAATTTCAAATATATGAGATGGGAGTCGGCGTCATGAACAGTACAGAAGGCTGATTTCCGACGCTTTTCGGTCTTTGTGTTTATGTTTTTTATTTGCTCGACAATTCCGGTTCGCAGGGCCAAAAGAAATAAGGCGTCCCAGGGGGTTGAAGTCATTGTTGGGTAAACAAATCATCAAACTAAAGACGGGAACAATGGCGAGACCTTCCCAGCCGTGATTCACAATCCCATAGAATAACGAACGTTCTCTGCCGCGCCCACTCCGACATTTCATTTCGCTGCCAAATTTCACACTCTGTCGTGTGTCCGAAGTTAAATGAGATCGAATTTTGTTTGCGTTCGTCACTCGCCCAACCAACTCAAATAAAAGAGCTCTGTCCACTGGGAGGTGACAATCGAAAGTGCCATCGTGTCTGATCGAATGGCTGAGGAAGCAGGTGTTGTTTTTTCTCAGTTTTTTTCCAGTCGTTGCTCATTTTTAACGACGAGCCGCAGCAACGTTCGCTTCTCTGACGCCGCAGTTTTACGACTTTTGCCAAGGCTATTCGACGCGTTTCAACCGCAAAACAAGTGAGGCAAAACAGTTTCGATTAAAAAACGTTACTGAATTTGTGGACGTTGAATTCCAACATCTTTGCGAACTGTTTTCTCTTATTTGCCCAAATTCCCACGAGATCAGTAGATGGCCATCATATACGCGTATTCGCGCGACAACCAAATGCCATGAATCCCCATATGCGCCTTTTTCCTGTTCGATGACATCTGCTCTCCGTTTCTCCAACACGCGTTACCAGCACACAATCTGAATCTTCTGTTCAGCCACTTATTCTACTTTGTCAAATTTGCCGCTTGCGCAGCCAAATCGCATTTGATCGGCAGTTCGAAGCTTGCGACTGATACGATTGTGCGCTAGGCTCTTCTTTTGTAATCCCCAACTGTTTAATACACGTAAACGAGCGGATTGGTTAGCATTACGGAAAGACACGCGGTGTAATTTACGTTCAATAAGAGATCGAAAAGAAGTAATTGGTTTTCTATTCATTCAGGATGTCACCCAATTCACCGCAGATCGACGAGGGAAAATCCCACCACTCGAGTCTTTTAGCATTGTTTCATCGCAAGAAACGACAAACCTCCGCTCCAGTCGCTCCACAATCGACTCAACACATCAAACCACCGCCTTCACCGTTTACTATTGCTCAACGATTTCGTTTGCATCGTGATCGTCGACAAACCAATCATCCGATGAAGACTTCGCAATCACAAACTCTTCACACATCAAAGCCAAAACGCTCAACGAAACTCACAGCCAAAGATACTCTAACGAGATCCAAAGCTATGTCGGCTGACAACATTTGCGATCTTGATCCCGAAATAGTAACGGACGCACTCTTCGCTTTAGGGGAACAACCATTGGTTGCGCGGTAAGTGAACAAACAAAAAACATTTACCCGTCGGTTTCAGATCAACACCCAAACACGCAGTAATTACCGAAAACGCCCGTGATATCGAAGAACGTCGCTTCAGGCACTGTATTTTTGAGCCCGCAGTCTACGACAAAATGCTTTCCGATTCGTTGCTCGTCTGTGATCTCCTCACTGCATCATTGGATGAACTTGCAATTGAAATACGAGCTCAGAGTCCTCGAGTTACCCGCAAATCTCCGTTATCTGCATCGTCAATTCCGACACAATCTCCCGTTTCTCCTTCCTTATTTCCTATACGTTGAAGTGCTGTTTTTCAAAAAGCAAGCAAATAAATGTAAACTTTATTGCGACCTGTGGCCACGAAAACAACTCAATCATCCTTCTTAGTCTTTTTCTTATCTTGTCCATGACTTCCGATTTCGTTGAGCACACGTTTTGGAATCAAAGCCACAAGCACTGCATCCATTATTGCGTGAGTCTTTTCGACCACCATATCAATGTTTGTACAAAGCTGGAAACGAAAATTGAAGATCAGGAAATTAGTTACAAACCTTTTTGCGGATAAGGAAGATAAGAACAACAACCGCAATCAAGTAAATAAGCGAAAAGAGAACCGGTAACATGATGAGAATCGGAAGAAGCGACCCAGAGTGAATGTCACGACGACATTGAAGTTCCTTGTAGAATCGTTCTTTCAGATTACTTTTCACTTCAGCAGACACATTCACAAGCACTCCAATGGTCAAAATGACGAAAATCCAACGAGCCATCAGACAAATTTGATCAGGAGCAGCTGCAGGAACTTTCGCAACCCGAAATGGAAAAAAACAATTTGAATTCAAAACAGTATATTCATTTGCATAAACAGCTTTCAATGTCGTTTTTTAAATTCAATCCAACACTTCTTGTACTTTCTAACCCAAATTCACAATAACGTCATTCCTTCATTACTTGTCATTATCTTATACAACAAACTAATTCCACATTCAATTAATAGTCTAACAATGACAAAAAAACAACAATCGATCCAAGCGCTATCAGTTTGCCAAATGATTCGTCGACATTCTTCTGAAAATGTGAATTTTAAGTTAACAAAAAAACGTTTTCTACCAAGTTCTTTTAATTGGAGCAACATCGGCTCTTCATCCCTTGTTAAATACATGGCATTGGCTGAAACTCGCAATAACTGTTACTTCACACTTCTATTGACCTACTCGAACATTCGTGATTGAACGCCTTAACAGATTAAGACAGTTGCCAATTCGCATGTCTTCAACACATTTCTGTTGCCGACCTTTTTGATATCATTCAAATACAAGATAATTATGAGATAAAAGCTTGAGGTTTGGTGGTTAAAAAATGAGATGTGTTTTGCTTCGGACAGCATCCACTTGTAGTCCGGGCATTGATCGTTTCACGGCCACTGATCTTCTAACCAAATACCATTCAATAAATAGTGCAACAACGACCAAAAAGACGCTAACACTCGCTAATTCCCATGCCCACAACGGAACCTTGTGGCCTCGCCAATGAGTAGGAGAAGTCGAGGTTGTGCTGGAATTGAAGTCACGTAACGCATAACCCAACAGTTCAACAAGATCGGTCAACGCAGCAACCAATGGAACACCTCAAGAGAAGATGAGACAAGATATCATTTATGGTTGAGTACCTTGCAATAGTGCATTGGCTGCTTCTAATTGAATGTTGGATATAAGCAATGCAAACTCTGGATTATCAGTGTATATGTTAACGGACGTGAGTTTTCTCGGATCAGAAAGAATACCATCGAGAACAACCAACGCCATAATCTTCGGTCGAACGCACTCGTCGTTCGGAAACCAACGTTGAAACAAAGCCGCGGTGTAGACCTGAAACGATTTCGTTGATGTTTCTATTGGCATTCACAGCGAGTGGTTTTATGAGTGCTTTCGTGTGATTAGGGTATTGGAGTGAAAGTAGATGGAAGCCATCAAAGAAGGCAATTTGTGATATTAAATTCCTTTCAGCTTTCAAATGGCAATGAAACGAAATGTGACCACTTGTAAAAACGAATCCACTTGTTTTGAGACCAGCAGGTAAAAGCAAATAAAAAACGTTATTCGACGATAAAAACCTTTCGAATTTTTGGTCTTTCTATCAATTGTAACGGAAATCGGATGAAAGTAACGGAAACTATTAAACACACTCAACAGAAGGGTTACGGTAACTTCCGTTCTATTGTCTTGAATTTCACGAACATGAAGAGAAGATAGAAAAAACTCGAAACCGCAATTCAATTTGGAGTGGTGAATTAACGATTGTCAGAATTAAATAGAAGCTTACTTTAGTGAACGTCTTACTACTATGAGCTAATTTCTCGATTATTTCTCGGGACACATAAAGCGAAGGTGTTCGAAACAAACAACCAAACTCAATATCGTCAGAGTCAATTTCATTTACGTGTCGTGCTGAAGGCGCAGCCAATTGTTTGACTAGAAATTAGATTATATTCGACTTTTGTTTTCCTTCTTACCGAGTACTATTTCCAAAAGCGGTTGGCCTTTTTCTTCAAAAACCGAACGATGAGCATCGTAAGCGCGAACAATTGGATTCACGTTCTGTTGAGCAAGTTGGAAGTGGAGATCGCAAAGAAAGGTCAGAGACTTGCGCACATTACACACTCGATGATTCTAAGAACCGTAAAATGACTATTCTCTTCGATCATACCTCGCGTGTCTGTATACCATCACCTGAACTCGGAACTGGAAAAGTGCACGGACTATAGAAGGGAAGAGTTCGATAGGGAGTGCTATCGCCCGAATAGATTCGTTTTTCTGCTTTGGCAATAAAAACCAATTCTACGAGGCCAAAGACGACAAGAATATAAAATTTGTTGCGCATTAAACTGCAGCTTGTAGCTCATGCATAAGAAAAAAGAAGCGTCGAACCAAAGGACCCTCTTGTTGCGTTTACAACGACCTAAATGTTGGCAGTAAATTGACTCAACAAACTATGTCTAAAATATGCATAACTTTGTTGGATGTCGAGTCCGTTTGACACTCGAAAACGGACCGCCCATTGACGTTGAAGGTGTGTGGAGAAAAAATTCCATTGCAACCGGTTTTCTTTTTTGGGTCTTGCAACAGTTCGAACAGCGCACTTGCAGCGAATGTTAAGGCGTGGATTTAACAATAGGCGGAACTTCGAACAAAAAACGGGATGCATCGTCCCCCGGCTTGTGTCCTAACAACCGACGTTTTGACAAATTTGCTTGGGTTCGTTGATGGTTTCTGAACATCACGCTTTTTGTTTGTTGCGAAATGGAAAACAAAACCATCAGAAACCCGAAAGTCTTTTATTTCAAGTGGTTGAAGCTAAAAGTGTTTTGGTTCTGATGCCGTTGGTTTTGACAACTTGTGAAAAGGCTCTCGACACATCAAACTTCTTCTTTTATTCAATTGTCTCAAAAACAATGCATAGGAAGCTATCGAAAACTACTAACAGTACAATAAATTAAAAAGAATAATCGGCGCCGCCATCGTCCTCATCGATGCTCATTTCTTCTTCGGCGTTTTCTGGAGAGTTGTGGGCGATTTCCGATTCCATTTCATTCACTTGAGCACTGAAATATGGAAGCCAATAAATCAGTTAGTTAACAAAAAACCAACCGAGGAGATCGCGGAATACCAGTTGGCGTAGATTGTCGGATAAACGAACTGAACGGAACACTCGTTGACGGTGTTGTAGTTGTTGGCCGAGTTTCGCTTGTCGCCCGTTTTCGTCCCGTTGCTCTTTCGACTTTTATCAATCGAAGCAAATGTCCAGCAAACTCTTTTGTCTTGTCGTAATGCAGACAACGTTGCGCGTAGTCGTTTGCCCTCTCCAGTTGTCCTTTATTTTGGTAATATTCAGCCAGAAACTGACAACAAGTGGCAATCATTTCTTCGTCTCCATACTGAACTCAAGTCATTAAAAACAAATCGAATCGAACATACCGCAACATCTTTCTCTTCGTTGCAATAAAGTTTGAGATGTTGCTCGTAGGCTTTGGCAGCTTGATCGTGTTTATCCATCTCTTGATACAAACTTCCGAGGTGAGTGAGCGCATTTCCCTCAACATCGCCGATCTGAAAAGCCTTCTTGTAGCACTTCTCCGCATCGTCGTATCGTTGCAACTTTGCCAAAACGACTCCCGTCGCAATCAACATTCGTGAATCCGTCGGTTTACATCGAACTGCCTGTTGATAATAATACAGAGCGTGAGCTGGCAACTTCAGAATCTCGTACAATTGGCCCAATGCATACCATGCTCGATAACCTGAAAACAACATAAATTACAAACCATTATTATTAATCATTAGCCTTTTTATCGTCACTTCAAAACTTACTCTTTGAATCGATAGCTAAATATAAACGTCAACATACGTTTTTCTAACTCGAACTTACAGATTGCCCGACGATAAGCCCGACTGGCTCCTTGTTGGTTTTTCGTATGCAAGTACTCGTGGCCCAGTAGAATGAACACCTGCGCATCATCCGGTCGAAGGCGAATTGCTCGTTTCAAGTAATCAATTGCTTTGTCATGTAAACGTCGAATACTGTAGTAGTTGGCTAAAACAGAACCAATTATCGACTACTCTTTCGTATTCCAACTCGCCCAAAATACAACAAGTTTCCCAGAAGAATTTGTGCGTGTTATTGAAAGAATCGGCCAATTGCGACAGCTCCAACTCATCTCCCTACAATTGGTCACATTTTCAGAGTTTAAAAACAAAACAAACCATAATGAAAAGCGAATCGGAATACAAGTTCATTTGGTCAATTCGATAGGGATCCATTCTTCGTACTTGTTGGAAACATTCAATTGCACTTCGGTTTTCTAAATCAGCTCATTTACGAAAAACTAAACAATCACCGACCTTGTAAATTGTTTTTCACTGCTCCAATACTGCACAGAATGTATGGAGTGTCGCCAAAAACGGAGGACTTGAGATCGTTGAAATAGTCCTTGGCAACATCCAAAATCTGAAGACGAGCAGCCGATTTGGCGGTGAACAAATTCAACTGCCAACTTTTTACCGCAACAGTTTGAATTTCGTTCTAAAATAGGAATGAAAATGCAATCCAAGTAGAGGCTTACGATATCAGACTCTTTGACCAAAGGCACCAGACAATCCCACGCCGGCAAGCAACGATAATTGTTCTTGATCGCTTCGATCAGCGTTTGTTTTGCTTCGCGATAAAGTTGTGCATCCCGTCTAATCTGACCTAATCTAAACTATATATTCAAAACAGCAATTGAAATAGAACTTACAGGTACAAGAGAAAGGAATCGAAGATATCTGGTGATTTTCTGTAAAGTCGTTCGATGTCTTTGCTCAGCTCCAAAAACGTTTCGTCGGCGTTTTCTTCCTTCTGTTCATCATCTTCAGCTCCGAATTCTGCTTTTCGTCGAAGGCACATCTAAACAACAAAATTGATGATCAATGGGCAACGAAACCACTTACCATGTACCATGAAAAATAAAAGAGAAAATGTTCAATGGAATTTTGACGTTTAAGTTTTGCCAAAACAAACTTCGCTCGATAATATTCGTTGCCTCGAATGAGTCTTCTGGCAAAATCAACAACCACATTTTGCCGTGGATTCGACAACGTTGATGTGTCAGAAAGATTGCGAATCGTCACTTCTTGAGGAATGTCATGGATCGGTTTTTCAATCATGTAGTACATCTGTTCGCTGGCCCTGAAGTCAATGATCAATTAAGTAACCGATGGAAGTCTTACCAAACTGCACATTCGTCCAGACATCGTCTTTCGCATTCTTCGCCCAACCAAAACAAATCCGAAATGACTTCGGACGGCGAGAAGCGGACTGTTTCGTCTGTAGGCGCCATTCGATCTGATTCTCGTCCTTCGACCGCTTATAGACGACCAATAAATAGTGTCAATGGGATGAAAGCGGATCCAAAATTTAATCTCAGAGCTGCAGCGACAAAGCCAAAAAAAAAGCGCGCTTTTAGTTTTCGCGTCGAGAAACCCACTGCAACAATTAACATTTGACTGTGATTCAAAGATGACAGGATGTGAATTACCACTGCAACACTTCAGTTTCATTGCATTCAAACGGTGATGAATTTCTCAAAGTCTTTGTCATGCATTTGAAATACGAAAAGAACATCGGAACTCCATTTGATTGCATAGCCAATGATGATAACGAGTAGTATCGTCCGAGTGCTTGTTTGATTCCTGTCTTTTGGATGTCCAGCTGAAGAAACATTGCGCGGTTTTTTCATGAACCTCCGGCCATTTGCAAGTGTTTGGTTTGGCCGATTCAAACAGTTCGACTGCTAGAGCGCCCAAAGAACGAAAAAACCGTTTGCTCACTCGCTCATCGTCGAATCATCCAATATTTTCTTTTTAACTTTCCATAGCCTTTGGCTCTTTTCTGGGGGTTTCACAGTGATATTCACGAGCTGTGAAGGTGTGAAATGTTTCTGTTGGAAGTGAGTGTTTGTTTTGATTTGCACTGGGGTTTGATAATCAAATAAACTAAAAGAGTTACCATCATTGCGTCCAACAGTCTCGTGTTTCTTTGCTCATCGCAACCGAACTGTCTTCTTATCCGCGACGGACTGTTCACAAAGAGCGCGACTTCATCTCCTTCGAACAACCCATGTCCTTCAAAAAGTTTTTTGCTTCTTTTCGGTGTCATCTATCGGGTTGACGTTTCAATGAACCGCTCCATGTTTTTTCGGTGAACCTCCGTCGTTTTGGTTTGTTTATATTCGAAGCCTAGACCGAAAAATTGGTGTCTGTGAGGCGACTCGGAAGAAGCGATTTGGTGCGCGTCTCTATGCTATGGAGTGGTATTTAGGACTGAGAAAAGGCGGGAAGCGACCATTTTTGGCCTTTAGGTCGTCCTTCTCGGATTGTGCGGTTCAGGAGGGAAATGGCCAAAAGTGGGAAATCGAAGGTTGTTCTACGCGAACGAGGAGTTGAAAACTTCGTACATTCGTAAGCAATGTGGGGATGTTTGACGAGCATTTCGACTTTTTGACACTCTTACCGCCCCGAGTTTTGCGCTAACGTAACAACGAGTTCTATCGCTCATTTGGTTTCGTCGCGTAACGAGCCAAATTACAGCGATCAAAGAAAAGACGAGAGTGTGTGGTTGATTGGATCTCTTTCGATTGAACGTGTTCATTTCGAACCCCACTGCTAAACGCCGAGCATGGTTAGTCTCGTTCTTTTCGTCTGTTGCGGATTAAAAACGAACGAAATCGTTTTGTTGTTGGAAGGCGAATTGTTTTTCGCGTTTTAATGTCCACTTTCCTTTCCCACACAATAACTGACAAGGCCATTTGCCCGCCGACATTCGTTTATACCAATTGACCATTCCGTCTTTGCGCCATTCGTTTTCGATTATGCGGGACGGTTAATCCACCTTGTGCTGCGGGATACTTTGCGGATTTGCGTCTCGCAACAAATCAGAAGACCACCTCGTCATTTCTTCTGCGACGATCGATTAATGAATTGGTGTCGAGGGAGAAAAGATGAGTGGAGATTGAAGAGTACACTTTGTTTATCCATTACTTCCGACCGCCCTCTCATCTTATTTCTGTTGATTGACCTCGTTGCGTTTTCTGTCAACTCAGTTCGCCGACGTGCTAATTTCCATTGGTTACGCGTTCTCTTCAAAGTTCAATTTCAGGGACTATTGAGTCAATTACGAATGATCGGTCGACAGTTCGTTTAACCATCCAGTTTCTCTTGTTTTCGCTTCAGCTGAATGTTGCTGTATGGACTCCGGTTGTTCGACAAGCTCAGAAACAAACACAATGGCTCCCATCAAATTAGATGCTGGTGAGTGTTGGCGAGTTGTTTCACGAATTGCTTGACAACCAAAAACTTTTGTATGACAACCAATGATGCAAATATTGTTGCCGTGGATTTGTCACCTTCAGAGCGTGTAATGAATGAGCGATCATGAAAACCCTTTTACCACTTGCCCGCCATCCGTCGGACTGGTTTTCCCCACTCCTCGTCATATGCTCACCTTTGCTGCTCAAAAAACGCGGGGCTGACGCACACCAACCCATGTGCTGCTTTCGGTTCATCTCTGAAAACTCAAATGATGACCGCCGATAGATTTTTTACTCTAAGCGATCAACGAGTTTTATCCGCTTGTCAAATGTTTGTGCATCATTAAAATTGATCGTCTCCCATTTCAACGAAATTCGCCTCTTCTTCCAATTCACTGACCGATAATCAAATTGATTTTAATTCGTTTTAGAAGATAACACCGATTGCGAAACTTATCCACCTTCGGACAACGAGATCGAAGATTTCAATGAAGAAGTAGTGCATATTCTAACCAAAATGGAGCAGTTGAATCGGGCAAACGAATCCGATGCTCGAAGTGTTGCATCCAAGAAGTCGGTTGGTTCGTCTTCGGAATCGAATCCATCCAACGGTCGTTCCGTTCATCCAAATTGTCAGCAAGATGAAGACGATAAAATCGTTGACGTGTGGGCAGTTTGGGGAAATCTCGTCAAATCATGGGAAAGCGAAATGCGAAAGAGACCAACTTGTGTCAAAGTGAGTTTGCTTTTACGACTTCGAGATTCAATTCGCCATTTCAAAGGAGTTTGTTCGTCGTGGAATTCCACAGCATTTTCGAACAATCGTTTGGCAACTTTTAACTGCAGCAAGTGCAGCGTCTATTCACGATCAGTACAGCGAATATCTTCGTCAGTCTTCGCCCTACGAAAAGGTTTGTGACTCATTTGTATTTGTTATCACTTGATTGCTTAAGGTCATTATGCGTGATGTTAATCGTACCTTTCCTGAGTTGGAGTTCTTTAAAGACGAGAGCCACGGACAGCAAAATCTTTTCAATGTAATCAAGGCTTATAGTATTCATGATCGTGAAGTTGGTTACTGTCAAGGATCGGCGTTTATTGTCGGAATGCTCTTACTCCAGGTCTATATTTAAAAGTATTATGAATTGAGGCTTTTTGTTTTAGATGCCTGAAGAAGAAGCGTTTGCGGTTTTTGTTAAACTGATGGAAAACTATCGTCTACGAGAACTGTATAAGCCATCAATGGCCGAACTTGGGTTATGTATTTTTCAATTGGAATGCTTGATACAAGAACAGCAGCCCGATCTTTACGCTCATTTCAATAACATGGGGTATAGTTGAGATTTACATTTGAGTGTATTCTTTTGTCTTTAGTTTTGACACGAGTATGTTTGCAAGTTCTTGGTAAGAGATCGATTCTAAACTTGAACGAATAAGATGTTTAGGTTTTTGACTCTTTTCACAACGACATTATCATTGGACCTCTGCAATCGAATTATGGATTTGTTTCTTGTTGATGTATGGCAACTTTTTGTTTGATTTTTATTACGAGTTTTTTCAAGGGTTTGGACGCCGTTTTTCGTGTTGCAATGGCGATCTTACAGCAATCGAAAATCACGTTACTCGGAATGGATACCGAGGGAATGTTGAACGTAAAAATTCTGACCTTGTTCTTATGATCATTCGGTTTAGTACTTTAAACGCGATCTTCGCGAACGTTTGGACGTTGATCATGATCTGATTCTCACGATCGCTTCTCAAGTTATGTTGAACGCAAAGAAAATGAAAAAGTTTGCTCGCAGTCGGTTTAAAGTAATTAGTTCGTTGATTCAGGTTGGAGAAAGACTACTTGGCCAAAAAGACGAAGGAGCAAGAAGAGAACATCGAACTGAGGGTGAGTTCAGTTTTGATTGACAGTTCGAATCGATCAAATTTACAAACAAACAGTTGATTTCGTAGGGAAATCGAAAGTGTTTGCTAAAAGTCTAAAATTTTACTTCGACTCTTGGATTCGCTCGCTGGTGCTCGAGAAGGTTATTATTCCGAAAAGTGCGCAACCGCCAATTCCACTGGTCAACAGCAGTGGAATTCTGTCCGGGTCACTTGAGCTTTTTGCGATCGTTAGGGAAACCCAGTGGTAAATGAACTTCCGCACGCGCCACTATTTCGAATTGCCGGTCGATGACAAAATGAACTTTCGCGGATGCTTGTTGCAACAAAATGATTTACGATTCGAAGCTCGACGAGTCGATTTCTCATTATCATATCGTAAATTTTTCCGAAACAACCCAAAACCATAAAACGAAAGGAACTGCCGATCAAAATGCGCGTTTTTTAATCGTTCTGTTGGCCCACGGGTTGAACGTTTCGTCTTCGAGTCTCGAATTTTCGCCTTTTTTCTGATATACCATCGGGTTCGTCAATTTCTGTTCGCATTTAAGCCAATTGATGGCTCTTGCAGTTCTCGAAATGGTGGTTTGTACACACATTCTGTTAGTTTTGGTGCTAATGATGATGCGCGGCAGAGGAATTTCTTTCGCTCGCCATCACCCGTTTTTTCTGTCTTGATTAAACACTCGACATTGCCGCCGGCGACACGAACGGTACCCGGTCGCCCAATTTGACCGCCGAGGTTTCGGTAGGAGCAAAAACATCGAATTTTCGTTTCCAATTAATCGCCTCATTTCGCCACTCCATTCGTAGTACCGAGTCAACTCATCTGTTTGCTTTTGGCCTCAAATTCCGTAGAGTGAAATCTGCTTTTCTTATCACGTCTCTCTGACTCACTTCAAAAAGATGGAGGAGTTTGGTTTGCATTGACTCATTTCCCCTTCTCGTTATCGTGATATTTTCGATTTTATACCAAAACTTACAACTTCATCTGTAGAGCGATTGGTTAAAATGACACAAACAGTTTACATGTTTGCTCGTAGACGAAAACCCAAAAAGCGAGTTTTTCGTTGGACAAATAAGGTACCTTCAACAGATTCAAAATGATATCCCATCATTGAAGTTGGAAGAGGAATTTAAATTGATTTTGATTTTAGCGATTGCGTACTGAGAACCGATTGTTACGTCAACGAATCGACTACTTGGAACACGAATCCTCAGCACTGGCCGATCGATTGGTTCGTGGCCAAGTTGATTTGGCACAACAAGCGGACGATTGCCTGAATATTTCACATGAACTGCACGTACTTCGTGAAATCAACTCCGATGCACATCGGCGATTGGAAGAAGCGTACGAAACGATACGCGAATTGTCGAGCGGTTCAAAACGAGAACTCGGAGAAAGAACGACCACAAGCACGGGAACTCAAGTCGATGACACCACAATGATTGAACACATTCACTCTCTTCAACAAGATCTAATCGAAACGCATTCACGTAAAGCGGATCTGGAAAATAGCGTTCGAGAACTGAAGACAAGAATACAAGTATGCTAATACATTCGATATTAGCATATCGATATTTTCAGGATCTGGAATCGTCGAATAAACGGCTTCGTGAATCCCCACCCGACGGTGAAGTGGCATCTTTGCAAGAAGAGTTGATTCGTGTTAAAATGCGTGAAGCAGAAGCCGCGTTATCATTGAAAGAAATGCGACAACGATTGGGCGAACTGGAAAAGGATTGGCAGGTAGTCGATTGAGCACACAACAACGTTTATTCATGTTCCTGATTAGAAATACGAACAAGGTCGATCTTCTGCTTCGTTGGCGTCAGTTCAATCGTTGCCCAACTGCATTAACGAAGCAGCAAATGGCGCAACAAATAACAACAATACCGGAAGCCCAACAGCATCAACAGATTCCGCGTCGGTTCCACAAACCGCTCGAAAAACGTTGGCCAAATTGACCGCTTCGTTAATGGGCGGTGGAAACGGCGAGTCAGACGGCACAAACACTCCATCGATTCGAGAATTAGAAGATCAATTGATGTGTTTGAGGATTCGTGAAGCCGATGCAAGTGTCGAATTACGTGAAATGAGACAAAAGGTAAAGAATACAACTGACAATACATTGGTCGTTAATTTTTAGGTCATGGAACTGGAAACCCAAAACCATGTTTGTAGCAATCAACTGAAACGACAAGACGATGAACTTAGAAAAATCAAAGAGGAACGCGATGAGCTTTCCAAAACCGAAGAAAAGTTTAACGAGCGACTGAAAGAAGAACAACACAAACTGTTGATTGCGACAAGCGAGATGGAGGAAAAGAATGTGATGCAACGTCTCAAATACACTTCAGCCTTGCAAGACATCTCCGATCTGAAACAATACATTGCAAAGTTGGAGTCAAAGGTACGTCGTCGTGTAGATGTAAATTGATTATCTGGAAACTTTAGAACGCTGAAAAATATGCGCATCAGCAACTTCGTGGAACTTCTTTGGTTGATTTGGACGAAGAATCAGTAAGTGGTTTCCTTTTTTAATAATCAAAACTGGACTATTCAGATCGCTTCCAATCGATCTGCAGGTTCTGCAGCAGAAGTCAATTCGATTAACAGCGAAGAAATGAGAGATTTTCTGGCCGATGTTACTCTACGTCCACAGAACGGTAAAACGAATCACATAAACGGAAATTCGTTGTTGGATGACGACACAGACGAAGAAGATTCGCTTGCCAGCGACACCGGGCCCAAATCCAAGAACCTTAAAACGCCGCTTCGTGAAAAAACTGCTGATGGCGACGTTCATGTGGAAGGCATTTAGTTACGAACCACAACGACCCTATCATTTAACTCTTTCTTTTCATTCAATTGTAATCGCAAATGCCTTTTCTCCGAGTTCTATTCGACGGGATACGACACAAGCCTAACTATCGAAATCATGTACATTTTTACGAAGAAATTTATATCAAAAAGCTTTCAGCGGTTGTGATTCCTTGGCCTCGTCTCCGCAAATTTTTATCTTCCCATCTTTATTTATTAATGATCATCAAAATGGTCAGTTCACTTTGGTGCCTCCACGTTCATACATATAACATCGCGCAATCTTTATGCCTGATTGTTCTTTTGTCGTACGGGTAGAAACAATTGCATAAATAAACTTGTCGAATTTCTCAAAACTCGTCGAACAACTTTCGAATCCAACCAATCGCTTATTCAATTTGAAATGCAGCTTCGAAATTCTAATGTTCATACGGTAACGCAGACAGTAATAACGTGAGAACTTTATTCCACAAAATCGGCGTTTGAAGTCACGGAATGGAATGCAACTGCTGGGTGACTACATAAATTAGAGGCGATAGAAGACGGAGCGAAGTCCCGATTGCAAATGCATGGCATCGGGAAGCGAAGGTACTTCTTCCACAGATGCCTAAACTCATTTTTCGTTGATAGCAGTTACAGGATAAACTCACGGCATTCGGTCGTTCTAACTCATCATGCAACAAATCTTTGACGAAATGGCGGAGCTCGTCGTTTGACTGTCTTGCTGGTAAGTAGGAACTTCGACCGGAACGAAACAGTGCACCTCTCACGGCGTTCGCATTTTGCGACATCAAAACGATCGCCAACAACACTGCAAAATGAGGATTCATTTCGTCGTTACAACACCCTGTCGAACAATCTCTCGACCAATTTCTTTTCGGAATGACATCTTCAATAGGGATTACGTTTTCTATGCATCAAAAAACTTAAAGGAAGTAATCTGTTCTACGAACGAACATTTCTGTTTCCCGCCGTGAATTTCCGATTCTCAAAACAACTGGAAGAGAACTTTAGCGGAATTAGTTAAGTGGCCATTTGGCCTCAGACATCCCGAATCCTTGGACATGTTCTCGCAACGAATACCAACTTACAAAAGCTAATCCAGATCATTGCCAATTGCATCTTCGAAGCCATTGAAACGGTTTAGTTCGAGTAGAATTTGCGAGCAACAATACCGCTGAACGATACCGACTAAAATGAATCAAATGGGACCCAGAAATGCCAAAAGTCCATTGACCCGCCTTCTTTATAATCCTTAAATTAACTTTCATCATTCAGCTACATATGAATCGGTCGATGTTTAGTAACGAACCGCCCAACGATTATCCGCATCTTCAATGGACAGTTGCGCGTCAATGCGACTTCCCTATATGGATTTTTGTTTGTATCTTTTGTTCCGAGAATCTCACGCTTTGATGCCTGGATTTCGGGCTTATGCTGCCAACCGCTGGACGTTAGAATTAGTTACGGAAAGTTCCAAAAGAACACATAATTGCGAATTAAAAAACATGTCGAAGGTCGTGCGTATTGCGCTAAAGTTTTGTGTTTGAGATAACGACGGAGATCATCTCGGCTTCGGGCTGTTGAGTTGAAATGCGGAGTAAACAAATCGAAACAAAGCGACGGAAAGTTCAGCGCAGAATCTTGGCAAATAGAAAGCGAAGAGATAGCGGACGTGAGATTGATTGTGGTCGCCCACTCGCTCATCGTTCCGATAGGACGTTGCGCACGTTGAGGATAAACATCGGAAATCGGTTGCAGAGATCCGCTCAGAAGAAATTTCGACTCACCGCCCACTTTAACAAGTTCGTTCTTTTGTGTGTACATCCAGAAAACGCTCTTCCGTTGATCCGCCAAGAGCACGACGTCGAGAAGAATCGGGACTTGGCCCTCGGTTAGAGAAGATAAATGAGAAACGGGAGTTTTGGTGCGGGAGTTACGATCTAGTGACGACTCGAAGTGCACACAAAAATCATGGGTGACGACGTGAGTTGAATATTGTAATTAGAACTTTGCTATTAACATAATTGCAGGAATATTCGAATGGCGACACCAAAACGACGCGTAAGCCGAAATGGTCGTTGGAACAATACAAAAATGGCAACACCTTCCTCAGCATGCAAGCGGGAACCAACCGCTTCGAAAGTCAACGTGGTATGACGGGAGTCGGTATGCCCCGTTGGAATATTACTAAAGACAAGAAGATGGGGTTTGTATGACTTCAAACATGACAACAACAAAGCGAAAAATTTAGTTATATTGAACACGATCGTCGTTCGGAAGAAGTTCTACGACCACAATGCGGTACAAATCTTTACGCTTCTCAAAAAGGACAAACGCCAATCGGTGCTAATCGATCGCAAGTTCCAAAAGTTGTCTACAGATAAGTTTCATGTATTCAAAGCAAAATGGGAACTACAAAAACACCTAACACCGCTTTCAAAGATATCTTTCATGAATCGAAAGACTAATTGAATTGTTTTCAAGAAAGATTGGGAAACCGTTTTGGATAAAGAAGGTGAAAAGATCTTACCAAAACAATCTGGTGACTATGGTCTTGCATCTCAAGCTGGAGAAGTAAGTTCGATAATTTCAACAAGAAAATGATCGAAATCAAGGTCTCAATGGGTGCTCATCGTAATCAAGTGCCGAACATTCGCGGTCGATTGCCAAATGATCGTCGTACTCACGGTCTTTTGTGCTATCAATATGGCACGAACATTTTTGCATCGCAACAAGGAATGCTTGCACCACCAGGTACTCACATTTACAAATGATTGTCAACTGTTATTTCAGGAGTTGGTGCTGTTCGTCAAGCAACAACTGAGATAGAAGGTCTCGGATTTAAGTAGGCAAACACTTTGATTTTGTTGGATTTAAAAATCGATTTAGTGAAGAGAACTTGCGTCGTGGATCAGAATTCACTCCCTGGTATTCGGGACAAAACAAATTTGCTAATCAAAGTGGAACCGGCGGTTTCTTGAAAGTTCGTGACGTCCTACCACACACAACTGTAAGAAGAAAAAATCCAAAAGACCTTGAATGGAATTGTAGGGCGGCAAAGAAATTCCGGAAGAGATGCGTCAGAAATCAGAAGGTCTTGTTCCATTGCAATCGGGAACTAATAAACTCGCGTCTCAACGTGGTATGACTGGTTTCGGTACTCCACGTAACACAATGACTAAACAAGGATGGAAGAAAGAATGGTTTGTTTGAACAATACGATTAGATGATTAGTACACTATTCCAGGATTGAGGACTATGAAGCGGCACTTAAAGAGTGGGAAGAGAACAAACCACCGGGCTCAGCTTCAAGTAATTTGGATCCCTATGGAAGTTACAAGAAGAAACCTGAAGATCGCGAGGTTTGTGTTTAAACCCAAGTGATTTCTATTAGACTCTGTTTTCAGACACCACGCGAAGTTGTGGAATCGCCAAAAGAAGAATCAAAAACTCCGAGTGCTGCCGGTGATGACAAATCACCACAAGATGAAACCTCGAACTTACCTCCGGCAGAAACACAACACAAAGTAGGTTTCATTTATTGGATAACGAGAATATGTAAAAATGGGTATAACCAAGAAGAACAACAAAATTTGGTATTAACGGTGGGATAATTCACAACGTAATCGCTTTCCAAAAAACGCCGCGCATCCGCAGCATACCTTCGAAATTCTAAAAGAAGAGATTGATTACTACCGATACAGCTGCGACTTACCCATATGAATCCGTGCCCCAGGGTTCTTTGAGTTCGCACACAACACCCGAATTGTTTAATGTACTTTCTTCAACTTTGATTGATGCTTCGTCGGGCTAAAAATTTGCTTGTTGAATCATCGGTGCAACTGCGACGGATTGGCGCTGTTTTTTCTTGTTTTGGTCAACTGAAGCACAACTGTCGAAAACCACAACAATTTTGTCGTCGGGGGTCATTGCACCTGGAAAAAAGAAAATTAGATGAGGCAAAAAACGCGTAAATCGCCTATAAGAAGAAGCTAACTGGAAGTCATAGTCGCGGAAATAAAACGTAAATTTCTGTGTGGAGAAGACGCCGACAAGCAGTGAGTAGGAGAAAACAATTCAAATGTCCAAGTCAACGTTTTTCGTTTAAACGCTGGTGTTAGTTGGACGTTGTTTTGGATGTGGATAGTTTATATTTAGATGGCGTTATTTCTATAGGTGAATTTGTTCCTATTTAGTGTAGATAAACGTGTGATCGTTGTTCGATGGGCTGTGTCTTTTGAGAATTCGAATGTCCGAACTTTAGGCAGATCACAGCACTTCCTTTTGCTTTTGGGCAATTTTTGAGGATCAGCGAAGTCGAAAAGAAAAATGGTGATTCGTAGGTTATTGTTCATTGGATATTGTAGTGGTCAAATTTTCTTCTGATGTAGAGAAGTAGATCACCCTTTACCAACTGCGGACTCCTCTTCAACTCCTGAATCTATACGAAATGCATCATTGTTAACCGAACTCTACAAAACTGCACAAAAAGAACTCTATAAATTGACTTAATTTAAAACGCTGTCGATATCTATAATCGCATGTAATTTGAAATTCATTTCAGGACGGAGTGGAGATTCAAGCTGAAGAAGAAGTCGAAGAATCTGAATACGAAGAGGAATCTGAATACGAAGAAGAAGAGGAGTAGGTAGGATTCCAGCAGCGTTCATTCGTCGTTAATACGATCGAATCAAATCCGCAAAGTAATTTCCTATAAGCCCAAGCACATCTGTTTTGTCCAAACTTTGTGATCAGCACACGATTATTATCGAATAAACTCTTGATTTAACAAACGATGTTTATGAGCATAACATTAAAACAAAACAACAACGTCCTTACGACTTAGGCCTTGAGTGCGTAAACACGAGTTGGAGTTCGGCATGCCTTGGCCAATTGCTTGTGGGTGCGCAAAGAAAGTTGGCGTTTGGTCAACGCACGACGAATAGCACGAGTCTTCTTCACACGAAGATCCAACGGAACATGCTTCTTGTTCTAGAACACAAATAAAACAACCGATAGAAAAGCAATGAACATACCTTGTAGAGTTTACGCAAATTTTCGCGTTGAGTTTGGTTGATGACAGTCAGAATACGAGCGATGTTCTTCTTAATCACACGAATCTTCGACAACTTGGAAGTCGGACCGGCGGTGACTTTAGAGACCTGAAATCGCAAAGCTCAAGTACCGAAGTATTCTACACAACAATCGACCAAAATCAAAACTCACCAAGACACTTGCCAACTCGGTTTTTTGTTCATCTAACAAAGTGGCCAGTTCGTCCTTCTTCTTTGCGCGCAACTCGTGGGATTTGACTCGAGACATGATTGATTACCTGAAAAATGAAAATTGAGAGAATTACGCGGATAGTAAACGACAGAAACGCGTAAATTTACTCGAAAATCGCAAAAATTTAGAGCCGTCAAAAGCTGGAGAGTAACTGGAAAATAGGAAAAAGAAAAGTTTTCCACTCGAAACTAAACGATCGCCATCGCCAACTCAAAGAGCAATTTTCGCTGCCGAGCTTTTTTCTCGCTTTAATCCACGAAAATCTTAGACTTTGGTAGTAGATGGTGAATTGAACTTCAAACCAACGTTTCACTACAAACAAACTCGGCAGATAGTCTAAATTCTTTCTACTCGGAGCTCAGTCATCAAACACAAATTTCTGATTGAAATTGTTTTTGTTTGAGATTCAAGAACCAATGGAATTTGAATCGTTTAACGTTTTATTAGAAAATAAATGCCACTTGACGACTTTTATTCCACTTCATCGGCACTCCTTCGGTTTGACGACGGCCACAGAAAAAGAGACACGAGCTGAGGAATATGGCAACCATCTGAAGGTCCAAATTCCCATCGTGCCGCTTTCTCCTTTTTGATGTTTGTCTTCAGCTGCCGATGTTCGTATGTTTGAATCGGCTTAAGACCTCCATCCGGTGTCATGACACGTTGAATTCGGTGGTTTGGTTTCGAAAATGGAAAGAAATAAAACTACGAGTGCTGACCATATTGATGGAGTTTCTGCTCATGAACTTACAACGTTGATTACCGTGCTGATAATACTCTTGGTTTTGATCATGATCTACGCTGCTTGTCTGACACGAAGAGTTCACAGTACAAACCAAACGTCGAAACGAAGTCGAGTTATCTACACCAGTGGTTTGAAGAAGAGCAGCACCGAAAGCACGACTCTCATCACGACAGTAAGCCCGTAATCTTAATGTTTGTGTTCAGTTTCCAAATAAATTTGTTCCAAATGGTGTTTACATGAGTTGACAATCGAACGAAATAAGTGACTTTGTTGCTATTAAAAAGAATAAGATTTGCGGTTCAAGTGGTAACGAAGACTGAGCGAAAATCGAGGACTGTATTACGCGCGCCCATCACTCGTTGTGTTTGTTTTGAATCAGAGAGAACAGTCAACTAAAAAAAACGATTTGTTTGGTTTTTATTCTCGTGTGTACCGACGTGGAGTCTTCCGGGCTTCTCTCCGATTTCATCCGCTCATCCTTCGGCTACAATCACCACACACGCGCCAATTCACTTGCTATGATCATCTAAACCAATCAGTCAACTGTTGCAATGGAAACACGCGAACGTTCGATTCGAATTCTAACCCCCGATGATAGTCGTACTTTTCAGGTTTGCTTTATTCATTATTTTTCTATTTTCCTTTTTTCAGGAAACTGGACGTGAGGAGGTTCATACCATCGAGGCATATGAAAAACGAGTCCATGGCGAGAATATTGAAGTAGTCGATTTGTTTTTAGTCTCTCATTAATTTCACTTGTTTCTTCAGCCAACACGTCAGTTTTCGACCAATTCTTATACCGAAAGACGTACATACGGTCGAGATGAAAATGGCGAAGTTGTTGTGAAGATCGAAACAAACGTTAGTTTCCTATTGGAATTCACGTAATTAGTTTCAATTTAGCCTTCCGATCCCGTGAGACCGGTTTCTCCTGTGCGCCCATTTGGATCAACCGAACAGTTACTGCGACCACTTCCGAATCTCGAAACCACACCGTTGCATATCCCGCGTGTCGATACGAGAAACTCGAATCGAAATGCCACGTTGTCTCCCGGTTCAATTCAATGGCAAGGTGATTAAGATCGTCAATTGAGTTTTTGATTTAAAATCTTCAAGATCAAGCATCACCTCGTTCTGTTGGATCCAATCATCAGAGTCCGAGGTCGGGTCGATCTTCTGGCTTCGGATCCAGTCCGCATTCTGTTGACTCTCTTTCACAACAACCAATTGCTGCCAATGTTCCAATGAGAAAAATCACGCGTAAAAGCCGTTTGGTGAGCATTTACGACGGGCGTCCGGTGAGCCCGTACGTTGAACGAGTGCATTTTGAAGTCGCCGATAATGGAGCCGGAAATGAGTTCGTTCTTTGCAATTTACAGTTTTTGATGTTCTCATTTCAGTCTGTTTGCATCGACTTACCAAGATCAATGGGCGTATAAGAACGATGGCGTTGTTCTGAACGCTCCAAGACACAGCGATTCGCCGCGTGAACGGTACATTCCGATTCACCACGACAACCGTAGTCGCCATGAACATCGGAATTGGCAATCGGCGTCGAGTGGACGCAATCAGGAGGAGCAAGGCGCAATCGTAACCGAAAATCCACTGTTCTACGGTTATTGAAGACACAACGTTTCACTCATTTGTTTGTATTTGCGAGTAAACTCGTTTAACATCTCGAATATCGGAAATTAACAGCGACACTCGAGGACGCGTGTGCGTAAACGCACAGTTCGTTCAATTTCCGTTGCTTTTAAATGCGCAAAAACTCGTGAATAGAACGTGCAAAATCATTTGCGGTTAACTAAAAACGGTCGAGAGTGGTAGACACACTCTTCATTTCAACGCAATGGCGCGCCGTTTTATTGCTGGATTTACGGACGAGATTCACCCCAAACAAAAACAACTTTCAATCTTTCTCTCAATTGCGCAATAAACCATAGGGTTGTTTCGTGGAGGTTGGTCGACCGTTCGCTCAGACCGTACACTTGATTTGATTTTCCGTTCGACTTGAAATCACTTGTCGCCGTTAATTTACGTTCATCGAACAAAATTCTTTTCGGGTCTTCAACCCGACAAAATTACCTTTTTTAATCGTTGTTCAAAAGTTGAATGGGTGTGTGAAAGTATCGAGGGCGTGAGCTCAAACAGCGGTCGTTATTTTTGGGTCTGTGGTTTTGCTATGACAAGACCAAGTGATTACTCTTCTCGGGTTTTCTGATTGAATTATAATAACAACCAATTGTACGTGTAATTATTCTTCCGTAAACTATCGTATTCCACATTGGCTTGCACTGCGTAGTCTCACGAATCCCAGGGATCTTGGCGGACAGTTTGTTTAGTGGATACAAATTCGGAAATATAAAAGTAGCACAGTTTTTGTCGACTACAATTCCACGGACCGTTTGGCGAGTTGCAGTCTGCCTTTCGTGTCCTCTTGTTGACCATTTGGTTTCTATTCTCATTGTGTATTTTATTGCAGATTAAATGGAAAAACCAAAAACCCCGCTAACGCGAAAGATCTCAGATCCCGTTCAGTTGAAACCCGGAAATGAAGAGTTTATTCGCAGATGGAATGGCTTGGACCTCTCAGGTAAACCCATAGTCAACATTCTCTTTTCATTCATCCGTTCAGATCAGTCAGATGCCTCAAGCGATGAATTGCCAAAACATCCGAATGTTTGGGTGGAAATAGCACATATCCTACGACCAATTTTGGGAGCTTGTGGTCGACAATGTCGAGAGAAAAACAAATGGAAAAACGTGAAAACACCCTGTCGTCGAAAATCACGAGCAGTAGATCAAGGTACAACTTCGTTTGCATTTGATTCTTCACAAAAATGTTTGCAGATCAGCTGTGGCCTTTGGAAAGCTGTCGTCGAGCGAAATCTGAAGCCTGGTTATGTGGGTCGAATCCTTTGAAAGTCGACTGCATTGCTGATTATTCGCCGCCTGATAGACGCAAAAAAGTTTGTTTTGGCGGTGCTGATGAGTGCAAAAAGGTTAGAAGTAACAACGGATAATCGTGATCTATTGCTTTAGGTTTGTGAGCGTCGTCGTTCTCCGCCTCAACCGCGTCCGATTTTGCATCGTCGAGAATCTCAGATACCAACCGCTTTGGAGCACATGGATTACCCGACCTTCAAGGCCTGGAGAAGAGGAAGCCGATTGTCCGAAGATGTTCTCAGTTATCCGCTTAAATTGGAGGAGCAAAAGGAGAACAAATTTGAACAAATGTTTAAGACGATCATCTCAAATTGTGTAGTAACGAGTCATCATCGACCAATTTCTGACTTCTAGAAGACTCATATCTGTAGATTTCGGACCCGTTTAATCCGATTGCACGAATATCCGAACTGATCTCTTCGTAGAAAATAAACTTTTTCTTTGTTGAGTTCTTCGAATACCCAAATCCGACAACTTTATGAACGGAATTCATGCGATTACGAGACGAAACGCTCAAGTGGACCTCCGATGCTGACCATTGATGCGGCACTTTTTTCATCAAAATCGACGAAGTGCGGAGGAAAAATGCGTGCAACTCACGATACTCACAATCTTCGAATGGCCGTCGACTAGCAGTCGGCGTCGTTACGCTCCTCTACGGTAAATAGAAATCGTGCACTTTTTTGGAATCCACACTGTTAGTCGTTTGCTTATTGCGCAATCATTTCCGTTGATCTGGAAACTGCTGTTGCTGATTGTAACCAATGACTTTCATACCTTCATGCAGCTTGTAGCCCTTGAAATCAAATTTTTCGGTTGTTTATAAACAGATCGATAAGATCGTCGATTGTTTCGCGTTATCGGAATAGATGTCTTTGAGCAGCAGTGAGTTTACTCGTCGATTTTACGATTTCCAGCATTTTATTGTTCCGCTTAATTTCGAGTTAGCAGCCGTTTAACTTTCCGTTTTTCGATGATCTTCATCGTCATTAAACGAGCCGCCGGACATTTTGCAGTCGAGCTGTTGACCGACTGGTTTGTTGACAATCAGGTTTTTCGTAGTGCCCTTCATCCATTGACGGCGATTTCCTTTTCGGTCGTTTCAGCTCATCTGTCGGCTCGATGCGTGAGTCAGACATCTTACAAGTGACCGCATTCAGCGAGAATTTTGATAAGTCGACTGCACAAACAGGATTCATACTCGCCGTTGCGTAACCGATCCCTCATCGTTCAATTACGCAAACATCCGCTTAATTGGGTTATCGATAACACACAAAGTAACAGATTGAGAAACGATTAGGCGGTTCATCTGCTTTTCTCGATTACCGCCAACTTTGCCGTTCATCTGCCGAAGTTCGAGAGGATGCGCGCAAGAAATGTAAATGCGCTGAGGATCGAAGCTCATCAGTCGTTCGAGTTTCTCAACGAACGTTCGCTGTGATGGGGGGTGGTGATCGAAATGGCGTGAGTATTTTGTTGGAGATTCGAGTTACTCCGGCTTTCGTGAGCATTACAATCACGCTGTTGTGCCGTCTACGTTCCATCGAAACTGTTGACGGATAAGTTCACGGGCTTAAGCGGCTCGACACGCAGACGAGCCGCTGGACCGGAAATTTCGATAGCCACAGCGGGACGAAAAGCGAAAGTGAGACGACAGAGCGGCGATTTTTTCGGCGAAAATCGACGACGGATTTCAGCGATAGTTTGAAGTGGACAGCAACATTGGAGGTCGTTTAAAAAGCCCTGAACGCATTTTTTGTTGTTACAACAACGAATTTGCATTTTCGTTGAGTTGTCGGAATCTCAGGGAGTGGATTTAAGACTTGAATTTTAACTCAATTAGCAAGTTCATCTCATCTGCTCGTTTCCTGTATAGTCGTGAGAGACTCCAAATGTCGGATCAAGTGGCGCGAACGAAACCGAATCGTCGCTCTTCTTCGCCGTTCCTCATCGACACATCCTCTCAATTTTGCTCATTAGCCGCGTTCAGCGAAGTTGACGGCGATTTTCGTGTTCCCTCAACTACTAATCGCGTTTACTATTTGCAGCTTCCGATCCACTTTCTCTCCGGCTGTGTAGCGTCTGCTTTTTTGAAGCAGACCGCCGGATTGCTCGTCTCGTATGATTTACACTATCCAACTGCGTTGATTAGACTTGAAGGCCACAAATGTATGGGAGTTCACAGTGTGCTGTTTTCTTTCTACTTATTCTCATTGATGTTTGCCAAGTTTGTGATTTTCAGTTTACTCTAATTGAGACCAGTGGTTTAGTCGTTTCATCACAAGTTGACCAAGCGGGAATTAGTTCAGACTTTTGGTGTAAATCACGTGGATCATGTTCCTGATTACCATCTCATTCGAACAAAACGACGAGTTCTATCCGATCAAAAACGGGAATTGCGATTTAATGCATGGGATCACGAATATGTTGTTGAGCTGCAACCGAACGACAAACTTGTCAGTCCACAGATTGTAAGCTAATTAGTGTTGATGATGAGCGTCTATTGTCTTCAGAAATCCGTTATACGTGATTACAATTCCACCGAAGAATATCGCGGATTGCCAATAGAGCGGCCAAGGAATTGTCATTATATTGGTCATTTGGTTTCTCACAATCATCAAAAAGCTGCAATCTCCGATTGTCGTAAACTAATGGGTGTTATTGTAACGGAAGAACATTTTCTTATGCTCCAAACGATTCCCGATCGTCTACGTCATGAACACGTTTGTTTCAAGTTGTTCGATTGCTTTGAATTCAGTTTTCAGCCGGAAGCTCATTTGGTTTATAAACGAGAATCCGGATTGTTGAATCCACTGGAGCATTTGCCGGCTGGAGTTATTGAGGACTCGGTTCGTGTGGAATTGCAGACGGACGAACGAGCCGATGGTGCTGAAGAGGGTGGTGGTTTTTGTGATGTTAGTAAGTCGATTGATAGCGTGGTTTTTACCTCTCCTGCTTTTGCTTCAACTCACCCCAATGAAGGTATCAACTGATTTTAATGCTTTCTTTTCAACTTTAAATCAACAAAATTAACTCAAAAAGTTGCAGCAACAGACAATTCCCTTCATGTGAATTACACCATACCATCGGAAGCCAAATTAGACTCTCTATTCATTTTTCCACAACTTGATCCGATTACCTTGGAAATCGCACTGTTTCTCGACTCTCAACTTTTCGAACACTTCAAACGCGAGTTCACTGCCGATCCCGTGGAGCATTTGACGGATTTTGCCTTGGCATTGATTAACAATGTTCATGTTTTGTATCAACAACCGTCATTGTCGCCGAATCTTGACATTGTTATCGTCCATTTTGAGTTGTGGAAAACTCAACCGGTAATCGTTTGAATATCACATTAAAACGAAATATTCTATTCAGCCACCACTGGCAACTCATTTGCATAAAAATGGTCAAGCACAAACCCTTCTCGACTCTTTCTGTCGACATCAAGCTCGTATCAATCCGGGAAGCGATCTCACCGACCCGAATCATTGGGATCATGGAGTTCTGCTTACCGGGTTTGTTTATTTGTCAAACAACTAAAAAGAACAATAATTTCAGCTACGACATTTACCATACGACTCCGTCCGTTGCAGGAGTGGCACCAGTTGCCAGAATGTGTGACGAGTTAGTCAATGATTTTTGAGAATAGAAGTGAAAATGTTGGTTTTAGACTTTTCGCTTGTAGTCTCGTTGAAGGATTGCATTTGGGTCGATCGTTTGTTTTAGCACATGAGATGGGACACAAGTGAGTGGAAAGATGATGTTGCTTATTCTCATAAGCTTTTAGTATGGGAATGGTACACGACGGGGTACAGAACCAATGTAATCGAAGTTGTTGTTTGATGTCTGCAGTCAATGGCGCGGGAAAAACAACTTGGAGTTCATGTTCGGTGCGCGAATTCAATGCTTTCATGTTACAATTAGAGTAAAACTTCAACGTCCTGTAGATTTTTTATTCGTGTGTTTTAGTGAAAGTGGACATGGAAATTGTTTGCGAGATCCGGCAGTTAGTATTTCTACTCATGATCATCTCAATGACGGTAAAATTGCTCTAACAAGTAATGTTTGCATTGATTGCAGGTCGTCTTCCGGGACAACGTTTTACTGCCGATCAACAATGTGCTTATTTCTGGGGTCGTGATTTCCAGGTAAACTGATTTGAGGCTTCATTAGAAGACCGAAAACATTCAGGTGGAAATACCAAATGGACGTTCGTTCGATGACATTTGCAGAATTCTTTGGTGCGGGAATAGTGCATCGTCAGTGATCAGCACCGCTCATCCGGTAACTTTTTCTTTTCAATCAAACCTATTCAACATATAGTTGAAAAAGCATATCGTGATGATGTTAAGTTTACTGTACATTTTTGAAGTTTATTCATCAAATGTTTGTGTTTTACACGAAACATCATTAAATTAATGAAGGAAAGTGAGTACCGGGAAGAACTTTGTTCCAACCCGAACGTTTTTTCAGTTTGTTTAACTGACAATAAGAAAAATTTCTGGAATGTTGTTTGCAATTCAAAAAACGTTTGTTGTCAAAACCATCAGATTTTTCGGTCATTTAATTTTAACATTATTTGGTCAACTTACAGAAAAAGCAATCAGTTTCTAAGGGTAAACCACCAATTATAGGCACTTGAAGGCTCATGGTGTGGTGGATCAAAGGTGCAAAGGTTAATTTTGCTTCAAGTAATTAGTGGTTTAGTGGTGTCAAGAAGGACAATGTGAAGAATGGAAACAAGGGACTACACCACCAGCGAGAATTGATGGCAACTGGTCAATGTGGTCGTCCGGTGAAAAGCCATGTCCTGTGAATCAATGTCAAGTTACTGGCAGTATTGCCGTAAATGCTCAGTTAAGGACTTGTACCAATCCAGCGTAAGTGCACACTCGTTTATATTCCAAGGATTATGCGTATTTAGTCCAAACAACGCCGGTAAACCATGTGTCGGATCGAATATTCGTGGATTAGTTTGTGGTGGAACAACAAACAAAGCTGAATGTATTGGATTGTCGCGAAAAGAATATGGAGATCGACTTTGTACTTCAATTCGAAATGATCCAATTAGACCTGATCAGCAATTAAGTGGCATCTCTTTTCTACGTTAGTGGCTTTTTTAAATGCAAAACAAATACAAATATGTTGAAGATGTAACACAACCGTGCAAAGTCTGGTGTCTTGTTTCCGGTTCAGAACTGATCAGAAACAAAGGCCAATTTCCAAATGGTTCTCCATGTGGCGATGGTCATTATTGTGTTGGTGGTTCCTGTCTGGTTAGTGACAGATAGAACCAACCACTTAACTGTTCGCATTTAGCGTTTGGATTGTGATGACAAAGCAGTTGTTTCAAACTCGTTAGATTGTCCAGCCGATTTGCTAAAGAAGGAGACAGCTTTTGATGAATGGACATCCTGGACAGGTTGGTTAAAGGTTTCGGATTTTCAAAGTATGACCAATAAGTGAACGTAAAAACTTTTATCGAGATTCTTGTTTCACGTTTTTAAATACCCGAGAAGATGAAAAAAAGTCGACAAATAAGTTAATATTCCATAAATTCTTCTTGGAACACAATGTTGTTCGGCATTTGTCTCGCGCATTGTTGGATCCCACACACTCGAAATAAAGATCTCGATGTTCAAACAAGCAACTGATAAAGTTTGAATCATATTCCATACGTCAGGGAGTCGGTTCCTATAGCCTGTTTGCATAGTCACAGATATCATCGTTCAACTGCTCCTTTACGTCAGACATCGCGAATATGAATACTTTTAACTTATTCGTGTTGAGTCCACGAAACAATTCTAATGCACCACCAACAAAAATCGAAGCCCGCAATCCGTTTTTTCGTCGTAAGTAATCATCACGAACTCAGCACTCAACGGACTTTAGCGTCGGGGAAATACTGTACATCGCCAAAACATGAAATCTTCTAAGAACTGATAACCACTAAAACAGCAATTGCTACAACTACAGTTTTTCAGAATGCAGTGTTAGTTGTGGTCGATCTGGAATACAGAAACGGTGGAGAAAATGTTTGGGTAAAGAGACGGTAAATTGAACATTTTAGTTTTTGTTATTTGCATAAAAATTACAGCAATGTGAAGGAAAAACGTCGGAAATCCGAGATTGTTCTCCCGATTTGCCGCCATGTCCTCGTTTTAGTTCCTGGACCGAATGGACATCTTGTGAATGTGTCAAAGGACATGGACTTCGTCGACGCACTCGGGTCTGTTTGACGGAATCTTGCGATGAACCGGTGGACGAAGACGAAGCTTGTGAACAGGTGGGACGAGCGGCCAGACGGTTTGGCTTTTCGCGATTCAATTGATCTTATACGTCTTTCGATTTCAGTCGGTGTGCCAACCAACTGCACAATGGCAAGAATGGCAACCGTTCTCGCAATGCTCACAAAGCTGCGGTCAAGGCCAAAAAACACGGAAAAGAAGCTGCTCGATTGAAGGCCAATGTGAAGGTGAAGCGACGCAAATCATTGCGTGCCAAGAAACGGTAAGTAGTGATCTTATTCAATCAAATTTCAAGCTTTAGAGTTGTAATGAAAAAGCGAACGAATGGCAAGAATGGCGACCGTGTTCTGTTTCGTGTGGAATCGGATTCCAAATACGAGAAAAGATCTGTGAGAACGGGAAAACCTGCAAGAAAGAAGCGAGAACGTGCAATGTTGCTGTATGTTTTCTTGATTGCCTAATACATTTTAGATTATAGGATTGTTCGAAAGAGCCGGAGATCTGGAGTTCGTGGACGCAATGCTCGAAAACATGCGGTCAAGGTTTGAGTATGAGACATCGACGTTGTATTGATTCCGGAACTTGCGCAAGAGATGAATCAAATATACAAGAACGAAAATGTTTCCTATCGCCGTGTTCTAATTCTGTCGAACCCTCGGCTTTGGCGGCCGTTAATTTGGTTCTATCGAGTTGGCAAGAATGGCAACCGTTCGGTAGTTGTTCTGCAAGGTAGGTTGTCGTAATCGAGTAGAAATTCGTGGATTGAGAGGAAAACATATATTTCTAAACGCATACTATACTTTTAGTTGTGGAAGCGGCTACAAACAACGGTAACTGTTACATAACTTTTGCATATCAATTCAATTTCTAGATTTCGAACTTGTCGTCTCGGTCATGACTGTTCGAGTGATGGATTGAGTTTCGAAATTCAAGCCTGTAGTGTGGCTCCATGTCCTGGAGAAACTAAAACTTTAGATCGACGTAAACGTTGGAGTGAATGGTAATGAAAAGAATTAATTGATTTCTGATTTCGATGTTCAGGAGTTCATGGTCGATCTGTTCGTTGCCATGTGATGGAGGTCGACAAACACGACAACGGACCTGTGAATCACCACTTGTCTTCTTATGCGAAGGATATTCAAGAGAAGAGCGTGGTTGCAATCCGCAAGCATGTGATTTATCGACAACTGAAGTGAAGTTGCCGGAGTGGTCTGCATTCTCCGAATTCTCTGCATGTTCGTGTTTTACTCTACGACAATTTCGTCGTCGCTATTGCATAATCCGCGATCCAACGGTGCAAGGATATTGTATTGGAAATATGATCGATTCGCGTCCATGTGAACCAGAATCTTGTCTTGCGGTTTCAGGAGGAGTGAGTTATAATGTTTACTTAATGAAAAAGTTCCAATTTAGTGGACAAGTTGGTCATCTTGGAGTGATTGCAGTCAGAAATGTGGAGGTCAAGGGCATCAGATACGAAATCGAATGTGTGCAAATCCGTTTCCATCAAATCGCGGCACCTATTGTCTTGGCTACTCGTTTGATCAACGGGTTTGTACACCGAAAAAACCGTGCATCGGATCAGTGCCAATAAATGGTGGCTGGAGTGAATGGACTCCATTCTCGAATTGTAGCGACCTTTGCAACGGTCAACGATCAAGGTATATTTCAAGTGCTCGTTAATTAGTATGCCGATGATTCAGATCTCGTTATTGCACTAATCCAAATCCGCAACATGGCGGGAAACAGTGCGTCGGAAACGATTTTGAGCTGCAATCATGCTCGGAAACATGTATTGGTTGTAAGTTTCATATCTCCGCTTCCTTTCCACTTATGCACTTTCTATCAATGCACACGAACTCTTTAGCAACTGCTGGTAAATGGTCGAATTTCACCGAATGGACAAACTGTTCATCTCAATGTGGATTTTCATTTAAATCACGACATCGTTTATGTAATGCACCAAAACCGGAAAACGGCGGTCGGTCCTGCAACGGTTTAGCGCACATGACTTCTGTTTGCCGCACTTCTTTGTGTCCAAGTTTGTTTTTTACTAGTTTCTGTTAATCAACTAACAAACCGATCTGAATACCTATACATCACACTCATTCTGTGCACTCTCAGATTCAACTGACGGTCTATTAACACAATGGTCGAACTGGACAGAGTGTGAATCGGTGAATTGCGGACGTGGCATGCGCACTAGGTCTTTTAATTTGCACTTTTTTCTAATTAATATTACTGATAACAAGTGAGTTTTATTTTCCAGAACGCGATCGTGCATTCCGCCAACAAACGGAGGAGCACCGTGCTTCGGACGTACCACTCAAATTCAACCCTGTACTGTGGATTCGAATTCAACAACCGTCGAAATATGTTCCCGGGCTCCAGATAACACTCGTGTTCTCGATGATCTCTACTCTCGTCTCACCTAATTGTCGTCTCAAGATTCATATCTGCCAAAGAGTTTCTAGTCTTCCTGTTCATTCCGTAGGACTTATTTGTATAGTTGATTTGAAATAAAATGTTCCTAGTTGCTCATTATACGACGGCAAGTGCGAATAATTTTTTTAGGAATTCGCATTTTTCGTCGCTCACTGAACATTCCGTTTTCTTTGACCTTGTGACCTGCGCTTGGTCACTCGTGCATTCGATGGGAATTGCCTTCGTGAAACAAGCTGACCACCACGTGTAAACGCGGTCGACTATTTTCCTTCGTTCAGTCCGCCTCTCTGGTCACCTCGAGCGCAAAGGTGCGTGCGTTTTCAGTCGCGCTGTTTTCCGTCTTTGTGTCACTACGAGTTTTCGCTTTTCCTCTCTTTTGTACTGCCTAAAACCACAAACTCGCTGGGGTGTAATGACCAAAGGTGAGTTTTTGCTCTGTGCGGGTTATTCATGGATAATAGAAGTACATTCAGCTTTGGAACGCCTCGAGGCCTTTCATGCCGATCTGTTTCGCTCATCGGACGCCGAATTGAAGCATTCTATTGAGAAGGTTGTTAACGCATTTAAGACCGGTCTTTTTACGGCACTATGCGGTAACTAATCATAATTCACGGGCCATAAACGTCGTATATTTGCAGATATCCAAGACTTTTACGATCAGGTTTTGTTGAACGATCGAATCTCGTTTGCACAAAAAGTCGTTGAAGCGCGACGATTTGCCGATAAATGGGATGCAACAGGTACTGAAAGATTGTTTACAATTGGTTTGTGTTACACCTCTCGTGTTTTAGGGCCAAATCTTATGGGAAGAAGTTTACGACCACCTTTGAATCCAGTATCTTATTCACGCCCTGTTTCTGCTTTTGGTGGTTCGAATATTGGACCAGTAAGTCGATATGTTAATGGAGATAATTGAAACATTATTAGGGAACTCAGTTGATCGATACTGCACCGTTGGTGGAACACGATTATATTGAAGTTGTGATCGATGCGTCTCGTTCTGGTCTTGGATTTTCGATTAGCGGCGGAGCGGATCGTGAAGACAACGAGGTGCGAGTCACGAACATTTCACCGGGAGGTGCTGTTGCTGCTGATGGACGCGTTAGAATTGGCGACGTGATTGTACAAGTTAATGATGTGGATGTTACTTACGTTCCACATCAACGAGCGGTTCAAGCGCTCAACGATGCAGGTTCATTGGTTCGCTTAGTGAGAATATTTGGCATTCAACATTTTGTTAATTTCCATCTTCTAGATGCTAAAACGCGAACGACCAAGTCGTAGTTTAAGTCAAACTCAACTTATCGACCGTTTGCCTGACATTCGTCCCGCTCATCGTTCTCGATCGTTGCATCAGTTACCCGTTCAAACTACGCCAGCTGTCACTCAACCACTTCGACCTTCAAGTCGTCTTTCATACGGAACTCCTCAAATTGCGCCAATTAACGAAAACCCCAGAGTTGAGTTTTTGCGTAAAACCGATGGTCTTGGATTCAATATTGTCGGAGGAGAAGCTGGCGAACCGATTTTCATTAGCAGCGTTGTGCCTGGAGGAGCGGCTGATTTGGCAGGAACCATTTACCGCGGTGATGTTTTGCTTCGAGTTAACAACGTGAACTTGATTGGTGCCACACATAGTGCCGCTGCCATGACATTGAAAGCAATTCCTCCAAATTCACTTGTCGAACTTCACTTACAATATCGCCCAAGAGGTTTGTGTCCAATGTAAACATGTCGATTTGTTTGTTTTTCAGAAAGTTCAATTTTCTTCCAAAAAGTTCAACGTGCCTCACAACAACATCTCAATCAAATTCGTTAATCGCAATCGATACTTTTTGTACAATACTTAACATTGTCCTCAAATACCGAACTACGTATTCTAATAAATTTGACGCAAACAACAAAAGCAAATCGCTGGTCATTAGCCACCGAAGTCTCAATTGCATGAAACTGACCGGTTGCCCATAGAGACCTTTGGGATTTGCATTTCACTCGGATATCGAAAAGCTCGCGCTCAATCTCGACCGGTCAACTAACAACAAACAAGGGACTGGTCGGCGAGATGCCAAAAGTCGTCACTCATATTACGAGTCGAGTGGTTGAGTTCGTTTGATTAAGAGGATAAACGAGCCGTCCAAAGCAGCAGCAGTCCGATAGCCAACAGCTCTCGCTTTCCGACTGATTTATTTCGAGAGCTGTCCGATTGACTTAAAACAAAATTTGGCATTAATCTTTCAACTCCAATTTGTTTACATTTTGGAACAAATTCGATGGCAAAGTTTATAATTTATTGCACGTTTCCAATCCTGCCACAACTTTACGTTTCGAGTTATCAGCGTGAATGTTTAGAAATCTCGACGGTGTGGAATGCGATGAAAAGACGAAGTTATTTGCTTGCCTTCGTCGTTATTTTTTGTCGCGTATTTGTGACTGTGCGCTTCGACGATTGGTGGAGATAAGAAAGGTGCTCGTCCACGTTTCGGTCGGCCCGACGCTCGTTGGGCGTCTGATCAGCAATGCAAAGGAGATTCCTTCTGCTCCTCGCACCCTACGACTTTGATGACCCAGTAGTGGAAATTGCGCTTCTTTTTCACCTCCCGCCTCTTTCCGGCTCAAGGGTTTCATCGTCGTCAAACCGTTGGGGCTCCTTTCCGCTCACGCAAAAACAACAATCGACGTTTCGGCTTCCTGCGGCGATCAATTCGGTTGCCGCGAAATCGCAAGAAAAATTCTATTGATCGCGTGAATGATCGATTCCTCCGCGAAATTATCGTCTATTGTACGAAATGGAAGGCAAATGTTTTTGTGCTGCCAAAACGAATCACGTTGATGGCCGCTGATTCACGGCCCGTAGAATCGACGACCGCAGGAAACTCGATACGTTCATCTACTGATTAGTCAATGGCCAACAACAGGAATTGGCCTTTCGACGGAATTCGCTCTTTTGGAATTCGGCGACTTTGTTGAACAAAAGTCGCGCTGAACGGCGCATCTTTTTGAGTGCAAAATGTTTACGTGCCAACGGAGGAATTTGAAAGAGATACCGCCGCTACGTTCAACGTTTCGTGCACTTAAGCTGCGCAATTTTCTCGACCTTTGCAAGCGCAAAATAATAAACGAGCGGCCGGTCGTCGTCGTCGTTTGTACGTGTTTTACCTGCTCGTCCCTCTCTTGCCGCTTTCCAATGGACAGCCGACGCAAAGCTCAAACAAAACGTCCTTGCCGTTGTGCGGTGTTCGAGCCATCGCTCTTTCCCAAAACCTGTGCGCCTTTTCCTCGTTGATCTTCGCGACGACCATTCACTTGTCCACAATTTCGGCGCGTTTTCATTTTTCGGGCCGCCGGTCAACGTTTTTTGACTTCCCAAAATTCCTATCACGCGCAATCGATCTCCAACGCCAATTGGTTGCATGCCAATAAAAGAATCGTAAAAACTTGAGTTCTTTTTTCTTCACCTGATGATTTGTGTTTTTATTCTCCCGTTCGACCTTGTCGTTTTTTACAACAACGGACAACGTCGTCGACCGGTTACTTCGACTCCTCGGCATCAGCCTCCAATTTCCTGCGCCTTTTTTTTACGCGGTTTAGAATTGGAAACGGAAAGAGTTATCGGGATGAGCAAACAAAACGCGTAACTTTACACTCCACTGGCTAATCAGTTTGATTGTTCTCGCCAATCGCTCGTTTTACACAAACCTTTGGGTAGCAAAAAGTGCGCGTAGTAGATGAGTAAGAAGCTGAATGAGTCAGAGCGAGTCATCGGCGCGTGTAAACAGCAATCCGGTAGTCGCCGTCAGAACTTTGCGGATTTTACGAACTTCGTTTTCTTCTTCTGATTCGCTTCTTTTCAGTCACATTGATTGCTGGCTGCGACCTTTTGATTGGCGATGCCAATTAAAAAATCAGGTTTGTTCATTTTCTCGAAGCTGTTCAATCAACGATTTTGATTTCAGAAGCTCATCGGGCTTTAGAACTTCTCGAGGTAAACCTGATTCGTTGAACATTTATGAATGTGTTGACTTTAGGAGTATCATTCAGAACTACAACGACCAAGCGATGCGGAGCTTCGGATTGCAATCGAAAAAGTGATTAGCATTTTCAAGTCCAACTTATTCCAAGCACTTTGCGGTAAATAACCGAAATTACGATTGAAAGACAATTTCGTTTTAGATATCCAAGATTTTTATGATAACACATTGCTCAATGAACGAATTCCATTGTATCAGAAAACAACAGAAACACGAAAATTAGCTGAAAGATGGGAGAACAATCCTCCATTTGGTGGAATTGGTCGTTCGTTTAGTCGAATCGAAGTTCGTTAATGTAAATTGATCGATGATTCGATTTTGATTTTAGGATCGTTTGGGTCCAACGTTAACTGGTGGGACAACAAACGGCGTTCACGATACAACAACTTCAAGTCATTCCTACTCCTATCAAGAACAAAGTCGTCAATTGGTTGGTCTCTAAAGGAATTGAAAAGATTTTTGTGATTTTAGACAAAAGATGGATGGGTCACTTCTGAATATACGACAAAAACAACTGATGGTCCGGATGGCTTTGCAACTCAAACAACAACTGTAGGTCAAACGAAACAAGTAACAGAAATGCGGATTACAGTCTTCTGGTATGATTGATGAACTTGGCCGTGAATGGGAAATCGAAGACGTGATTCTTGAGCGTAATCAAACGGGACTTGGGTTTTCGATTAGCGGAGGAATAGACAAGCCGCCTGATCCCGATCATTTGATTCGTATAACAGACATAGCACCCGGAGGTAAGAGCGATAAAATTTAATAGATTCTCATTTTATCATAATTTCTAGGAGCTGTAGCGCGTGATGGAAGAATAAGGTTTATCAATTAACTGTGCAGAATGTTTATCAATTGGTTTAGAAAGAATGACGTAATTGTTCGTGTCAACAACGTTCCGTGCGAAAATGTAAAACACGAAGTTGCCGTTGAGGCCTTAAAAAACTCCGGAAGCGTTGTTCGCTTGGTAGATGACAGTTTGAAATGAAACTTAAATGTTCATTTAGATGGTTAAACGCCCGAAAACTGGATCTGCGCCCCCACGACCTGCCCATTTGAGTTCCAGCTTCAGTAACTTAAGAAATACGGCTCCATCACCGCTGTCAAATCCAATCAATGTTCCGATCTTAAGACCGTCTTCCGAAATCCAACGGTTAGAATCGATGCCTGGAGTACGAAAATTGGAATTGATGAAAGAAATTGGAAGTGACGGTCAACCGAAGGGTCTTGGCTTATCGATTGCAGGTATTGTTATTAGGCAGTTCATTTGAAAACTCATCATAATTTAAGGTGGAATTGGAAATCAACATTTTTCCGGAGATGACGGAATTTATATCACTCGCATCATTCCAAACAGTCCTGCTTATTACAATGGTCGACTCGAAAAGAATGACAAACTGTTGGCCGTCGACAATGTTATTCTCGAAAATGTGACTCATCAGTTTGCTGTCGATACGCTCAAGAATACCGGAAATCGAGTGACTTTGTATTACATCAAAAATCCGCATCCGAATATGGACGACAGTATTTCCCATTCTTTGGGCTCTCAAGCTCATCTCAACTACCCACCACAGAGTATACCACAGGAAATTCCATTGGAACCGCGAATTGTTCATTTACGAAAAGGAGATGCAGGATTAGGATTCAACATTGTCGGTGGAGAAGATGGAGAACCAATTTACGTTTCTCATGTCCTGCCTGGTGGAGCAGCAGATTTGAGTGGGAATGTTCGAAAAGGCGATGTTCTGCTTCGTGTCAACGAAACAAATTTGGTTGGTGCCACTCACAATGCCGCTGCATTGGCCCTGAAAGCATGCCAACCAAACTCAATGGTTCAACTTCAACTGCAATATCGACCACAAGGTAACGTTCTCATAAAAGTTTCTATGTAATCGATTCTTATTTGCAGAGTATCAGTTGTTTGAAGAGAAAGTTGAACGTTTGCGCAATGATTTGATTCAAAACAAAAACAGTGCTGCAGCTCAAGCAGCGACAGTTGGGGTTCCAATTCAGCCAGCGATCGTGAATAGACCGGACATCTACGTGCGTGCACTTTTCGACAACGATCCTTCTCGTGATCCCGGCGTTCCACATCGAGCACTTCAATTCAGATACGGTGATATTCTGCACGTTTTGAATTCAAGTGACGATGATTGGTGGACGGCAAGACGTGTATCAGAAAGTGGAGATGAGGGACCGGACGGTGTGATTCCGTCGAAGAAACGAGTTGAAAAACGAGAACGACAAAGACGTAAACAAGTAAACTTCAATGCCGGAAGTCAGTCTCTTGGTCGAAATGCTTCAATGGGCAGTGGATTGGAGGGACGTCGTGGATCTCGAAACCAATTGTCATTTTCGCGTAAATTCCCGTACATCAAATCAACCGAAAAACTGAACGATTTGACTGAGAACGAACGTAAGTTTTTGGATTTAAAATCATTGGGGGATGTTCTTCTATAGGTCGGGGTTACAATACTTCAACTTCTTATTTCTCTCAAACAAGCGATAGTGATGTTTATTGTAAGTCGACTGAGTAGTTTAACAGTCGTGACTTTGCTGTTCGATTTCCTTGTTGATTGCCGTTGATCTTTTGATTTGTTTAACTTGGTGACTTTGCTCTTGTTTACTCATCTCGTTTTCAACGATTATTAGCACGGATTCTAACACACTTCTTACAGTTACCGGAATAAACGATGATCCGATCTTCTCATACGAACCAGTAGAGTTGCAAACAAGTAAGTTAGAATTCATCGACAATCATTATACTCTATTTCAGTCAGTTACGTGCGCCCTGTGATTATTTTGGGTGCCTTGAAGGATCGTATCAATGACGAGTTGGTGACCAGACAACCGACTCGTTTCGGAAGCTGTGTTCCACACACTTCACGCGATCCACGACCAAACGAAGAACATGGTCGAGATTATTATTTTGTCAGTAAACAAGAGGTATGTTTTCGACCGGTCGAAATTGATTGATCATTGAGATATAGATGGAACGCGATGTCAAAAACAATCTGTTTATTGAAGCCGGGCAATTCCAAAATAATCTCTACGGAACGAGCATCGAAGCTGTGAAACAAGTGGCCAATTCGGTAACTTCGCTTGATAGTTGACAGTTTAACTCAATTTTCAGGGACGTCATTGCATTTTGGATGTGAGTGCAAATGCAATTCGTCGTCTTCGTCAAATCGCAAACATCTATCCGATTGCACTGTTCATTAAACCGTACAATGTCAATCAACTGCGGTAAACTTTTGTTCTGAAACCGTGAATTTAATTTCAATTTAGTGATTGGGAGCCAATGTACACTGACGATGAAGCACACAAAATGTACGAACGTTGCCAACGTCAAGAACAAATGTTTGGCGATCTTTTCACTTGTAAATTCGACTCGTTAATCTCGTCTATATTTCAATATTTTAGCTGTGATCACTGGACAAACACCAGAAGAAGTACTCAGTCGCGTCATGTTGGCAATCAATCAGGAATCGAAATCCCGAGTTTGGGTTCCATCTTCGCAAAAACATTTCTTCTATTAACTTATCCGATCAGTTTATCAACAATTTCACTTAACTCCCGCAACCATTGCTCACTGCCTTTTCATATCGAGTTTTTTAGTTTCGTTTAGCCATTCAACTACGCAAAAACTAGATTGTGCTAGTTAATTAAACCGATTTACTGTTAATAATTGAATTTAAGCGCATTTCAAGTGGATTCAAACTTTTAACCTTTGGTTTTGCTGCCAAAATCTCTTTTAGCTTTGTAGCAGCAAACGCATGGTCCCCGTTTAAATGCCGTATCAATTGAAAACATACCAATTGCCGTAAATAAACAAATTGCCATCTTCGACTCGTCAACGTTTGTTGTTGAAAAGAACAGTCTCTTAATCGAAAGGAATGCGACGACGAACGTTGATTAATTGACGATACGCTTTGTCAAAAAGTCAATTGTTTGTTGCTTTTTGAAATTTGCTGATCAGTCGATAGTTTCTTACGTCATTGCACTGGAAAAAGAAACACGCAAACTTCTCATCAATCGATTGGGTTCCATCAAAGAGTAATGAAATAAAAGATATTTGAGTTTCTAGTTTATTGATATGATTTCGCTTGGCAAACGGTTGGCAGTCAGCAGCCATCCGAGAACTTTCTCCTCAACCTTTTGCTAGAAGCGCGTGTCTGATCGCCATCTCGATTCCACAGTGTAGCTGTCAGCTCCCAGCAACTTTCATTTTCTCAATCACATTTCCAACACTAATCAAAACCACTCTTACCCTATCACACTTATCTGAAGCTTTTTATTGCTTCCAGAATAACTTGATTCCATCAACTCTTGTCAACGTTTTTGAACAACTCATCTAGCGACTATTAACCGTCGTTTCTCAACCCTTCTAAAACTCCGTATTTTATTGCTTTCATACTCGACCAAACATTCTTGTTAATTCGTCTTCGTTCAAACTCGTCTCTTAACAACCGTTCTCACAGCCCGATCTCAAACCGCACCCTTCTATTTGGCATCTTATTTCATGTGTAAGGCCGGAGTTTTGTATTCGTTTTTCTATTTGTGTCCTACGGGTCCACAATGGGACTTTTCAAAATACATCGATACCATGATTCATTCCAAGATTATTTGCCGGAGACTTGGTCAGACGTTTCTGGTGCAGACGATTTGCCGTTGGACGATGAAACAGAAAGTAAGACATCATTTGTTAACTTGATTCTATGTGTTAAGATGATGAAGGAAAAAAGACGCTGGAACCAATGGATCTGAAGGACGTTGAAGCGTTTTTGGATTCACGAAAGACGAAGTCATTTATGAACAAAATCCTGAAATCTGTAAGCACACAATCATTTTAATTGATGACAAGTTTTACTTGCAGAGTCAAAAGTTGATTCCAACTGTCAAGCCGGTTAAGCATGGTTACGTGTACGTTATCATCAACTTAAGGGATCTTGCGAATGCAAAAAAGCTCGATAACGTCCAACAACGATTCACCGAAATGGTGAAGTCGATTGTTTACTATGGCACAACATTGCAAACGAGTCCAAATCCACGTGCATGTCATCATATGTCTTCCGAGAAATTTAATTCACGTGAACATGGCATGATGATCGTCAAATCACAAACCGACGATTTCGGTTTCCTGTTGAATTTTGGGCCATCGAATCAGAATTTCTCTTGATGAGCTTCGCGTCCTTGTTCACGCAAGAGTACCTGCCATCAACTGCAGGTGTTTATGGTTCAAAAAAGTCGTCATACTATCACCATCACGTGAAAACGGTGCAGGATTCGACGAAACGTTTGGACATGTTGTTTCGTTTGTACGTGACCTTAAACAAAGCAACAGTTGTCGTTAACAAAGTAAACAAACGCGTAAGTTTACTCGTTCTTCATTATTCAATTGAATTTTCAGAATCCGTTTACATTGGTACATCATAACATCGAAACGGTGGCTAACGACAATGAGCTTGCAATGGTGGCACAAACATTGCTTCAACAGGTAATTTACTTACGAATTTCATTTTACGGCATTTTAGACCGTGAAAAACGCTGTCAGTTACAATCGGTTCTACGATGTTGTTGAAGGTGGTTGTTACATAATCGTCAACTGTCTTCAATTGGCCGATGCCCGTCAATTAACCAACGATGTCGAGAAGTTGGTGGCGTTGCTTAATTCGGTACACTACGTCGGTACGGCAGTTGGCGGAGGCTTTGAAATACGTTGGTGTAAACATTTGTTGAATCGCAAAGAACATTGTGGCGTGTACGTAATGGTTAAAGTCATCGCGTCGACAACCTCCACGATGCATCATGATTACCACTCGACTGGAGAATTAGCATTAATTTGGGAGTATGGCCTTTTGAGTTTCCAAACGTTATTCGTCAATGTCGAAATGTCGCGTCCAGGAGTTCTTTGCACATCTACAGCAACATGTTACGATAGCTACATTATGGAAAAGGCTTATAGTCACGAGTTTCGTAAAATCGCTTTAATAACGCTGCTCAACAAACTCATGATTGGTGACTCCGTGGCAGAGTCTGAAGTAAGTATATCGACATTATTACATATATACGTAACTTGCGTGTTTTAGGGTAGTGTGTGCAACGTTTGTAACGACGTTATTACGTTGAACAATTACCTCTAGTGGATGCATCACATCCAGTTCGTGAATCACCATCAGAATGAGCATGGTTTTTTGGCTGGTGAAGAATTTGAACACGAATGCCACTGGTGCAATCACATGTTTGCCACGTTCGAAGAGTTGTTTAACCACGTAAAACCGGAACATAATAACGAAGTTGAAGTTCAATGCTTCTTGGGTGAATGCAACGGACGCACCTTCAGGAACAAGATGTCTCTTAATGCTCATGTTCACGGCTTTCACGATGACAACGAAGTTCAATGCTTCTTGGGTGAATGCAACGGACGCACCTTCAGGAACAAGATGTCTCTTAATGCTCATGTTCACGGCTTTCACGATGACAACGAAGTTCAATGCTTCTTGGGTGAATGCAACGGACGCACCTTCAGGAACAAGATGTCTCTTAATAATCATGTTCGCACCGTTCAAGTAACTGGTGAAATAGGGAATCAACAAAAAACCACGACGAACTTGTTGCAAATTTGTTCTTTTATTTTATTTCTCTGTCTTGTTTTTAATCATCGCAAAATCACTCTAATCTTTGCATAAACAGATTCATTATATCATTAATAAGAACTTTTGAGATAAGCCATCGATCTGAATGTGAGCGATAGAACTTGGCTGAAAAGTTAAGAGGACCCCAATGCGTATTATGTTGATGTCCGTGTAGAGTCAAATTCGGAATCAAATATCTTAACCATGATGTTTTCGTCAATATCCATACGACGGCCATGCAGCACCTGTGTTAGGATACGCGCTTATTCCATGCGGACAAACGGGACTTGGTTTACCATCTGTTGGACTGGGAGCAAATCTTGGACTTGGTCGTTGATAAATTTATTTTACATTCATATTTTACATGTCAGTAAATATCCTGCTTCATCCACGTTGAGTACGACCAAAAATTACAGTGTCCGCCGCAAATTGCAGATGCTCTTCTTCTTGAGTATTCAGTGTAGTTGGCATTAATGGTGACTCGTACGGAACAACCGGTAACGGTACCGTGTGACAAACATCAGTGTTGCGCAAACGATTGTGTTTTTCAATCAACCTATCAGTTCGAAGTTTAACGAACACAAGTCCTCCGACACATAATGTCGATAGAATACACAGAATAGTAACGAGTCCAGCGAGTATTGCGGCCAATGGAGCTAACGGCGCTGAAACGACGAGTTGAACGATATCGTCGGGATTGAGCTCATCGATAGGCATTGGTTGATCTTGTGGATCCAGTATTTCCAGTTCTTTGTAGATGGTTTGTTCTCTGATCCAAATTGCAATTTCTTCAGCACTGAGTGCGCTCTCCGCATTCTCACCACTAAATGGCAACGTGATTGTGAAGTTGAACATCATTCCTAAACCAACATTCGTAGTTTTCCGACCGCTCAGCACCTACCAATAGCAATGTGTGCAGATTTAAAACGAAATGAAGAAATTCTCATGTTGTTACTCATGTTTTCAATCCAATTTTGTGCTAAGATTCCCGAATCGTTTCCAACCGTTTCTTTGAATGAGCGATCAATTCGGAGTGATATTCTTCTTGCATTTCCATCGTTTGTGAGGTTTCTTTTGATCACATTATCGGTCACATTAGTCACTTTAACACTGCCAAATGCGACGAATCCCGATGGTGCCAACATTGTTTTTTTGATTGATTGCATCGTCTAAAAACAAGTTAAGTCAAAATATTAAACAATACAGACATATGAATTGGTTGTTTGGTTTTCCCGAAACGCTGGACGTAGAATTACACTCAGCCAACCACCATCGTGACATTTCGGCTTCACAAATCGAACTTTCTCCAATTTTGTTGTTCCTTGAACTAACGACTGGACAAATGAGTTCGCATCATTAGCCGAACACCTGTTGTTTGTTGACTTAAAGAGGTCGATGAATGCTATCTTCGTTTAACATACCAATTTGACTGTAATGTTGACTTCATTGTAGGGCGGATAATACAATGGAGTGGGCGGAAAAACGGAGAAAACACTATTGAAGTACGATTAAATAAGTAGATGACTAGGACTTACGCAATGAAGCCACCAGCTTGACATGTGCAATTAAATTGAAATTCGTTTGGCTTCACGGCCGTAGCGTAGTTCGATGAAGTGCAATAGTCACTAATCCATTGGCCGTTGATGAACGTCAGGCACTTATAGTAATCGGAAGGTGTGTATTTGCTCATCGGAATCTGAACTGTGAATGCTGCGCCTTCTTGCAACTCAATAGTTTTGCCGTTGTGTGGATCGATGAAGAGAATTTGATACAAATCAGACGTCAGTTGACTCATACCGATTGCGTTGTAAGCAGACGGTGCAAAGTAGTTGCTTACTTGTTGATTGACACGTAAAGCAGAGGCCTTTGTTCGACTTGTTCCGAGACAAATTCCCAAACACAATGTGCTATTGTCCGAGCATTTCGCGTAAATGTTTCGAAAATTAGTTCCAAATTGAAATGTTTTTCCCGTTGTTCCAGGAATCGAGTAAGCTTCATCGGCAGGTGAGTTGGGCATCAGATTTTGAAGTTGAATCATGGTATAGTCACGACCCTCCGCTTTTACATTTTGTGCAACGTCTATGGTCTGCGAACAAAACTCAGACAAAAGTTCTTGAATATTTAGAAGATAACTCTGTACTACGGTTTGTTGTTTCGATAGAAGAAGATCGTACGCTTCGAGAAGGTTGTTAGCCAAGTTTTCATTGACTTTACCACCGTTCGATGCACTCATGGCACTGACCAAATCGACATCTCGCTTGTTGCGTTCCACAGCATTCGGTTCATCAGCCGCAGAGTTTTTTGGAAGAATCAAAATTGGACGTTGACGTCGTAGAGTTGATTCGTTCAACTCCATTGAACGTACAACGAATAAAAGATGAGGATTGTTGTCGAATTTTCTTGTTGTCAAATTGCAAATAACAACGTTCAAGTCTTCCACATAGGCCGGATTGTAATTTCCAAGCTCATCGACTAAAACGCGGTTATTAAATGAAGCTTTTACACTGGTGGACAAAAGTTTTCACCACCCACTTTTCTCGGAGATTACTGATCCAATTCGGCTCAAATTTTCACCAATTATGAACAAGATACAGTACATATCATACCCCCAAAATCAATAACTAACAGGCAGAAACAATTTAAAAAATACAAGAATGAATGTTTTCGGCCGGTCAAAAGTTTTCGCCAGTGCGCGGTTTTGACGGTGTCTCTCGTTTCTTCTTTAGTTTAGTTGTTTTTTCAACAGTATCAATTACTCTAATATGTTTACAGTCTTTAAAAATGATCACCGAGCAACAGCGAGCTCAAATATTGCGACTGTTTGAGAGGGACAATAACATTAGTGCGATTGCTCGTGAGATGGGAATGGACAGTTTGACGGTGCAGAAAGTTGTACGAAACGTTCAACCGAAGAAAATGGGACGTCCTCGACTGATTTCTGACCGAAGTGTTCGCCAAATGAAAAGGCACATCACATCTCTTGTTCGTCGCGGTCAAAGGGTCACGTCTACGATTATCCAAAAAACGTTTCAAATACCAGCTTCTTGCCGTACAATTCGTCGGACGTTGAACAGCAATGGGGCCTCTTACCAATTGACTAAGAAAGTTCTACCGCTGAAACCTTCTCACAAGCTTGCACGTCTCAAATTCGCGATTTGCCACCTCGAGCTGAACACTGATTTCGAATCGTGGATTTTCACTGACGAAAAAAGGCTTTCATACGATGGTCCTGACAGTATAGGTTCCTGGGGCGTTGGGAACACTCGTCTGCAGCGGATCAAACGGCAACAAGGAGGTGGAAGTGTCATGGTGTTCGGCGCGATCTGTGCGAATGGCGAATTTTTGATTAAGGTTTGTGTAACCAATCTCAAAACCAAATTGCTTACTTTTGGCTATGATTTTTAGATTATAGACGGTACTTACAAGTCTGCGCAGTATGTGAAGGATTTGAAAGACGTCTACATCCCGTGGTGCAATCGCCAAATGGGACGACGTCCGTGGACGTGGCAACAAGACAACTGCAGCATCCACAAAGCGAAGATCGTAATGGACTTTCTGAAGCGTCAGAAAGTCTCTACCGTCGAGTGGCCTGCATGTTCACCCGATTTGTCGATCGAAAATGTGTGGCATCTGCTATCAGACCTTGTCTACGCCGATGGACAGTTCACGAATTCAATCGCGTTGACTGAAAAGATCGTCGAATGTGCAAGCCGATTTTCGACGGACACAATCAAGGAACTCTACTCATCAATTGCCAATCGTTTGGTCAAACTAAAGGCCGCAAAAGGAGGAGAAATTCGGTGTTGAAAGTGAGTGGTGAATACTTTTGACCGCCTCAAAATCGATTTTTGATTGCAGCTTCGGTTGGACTTCGCAAGACCAGTTGTTTTTTTGTTAATTAAAGGTTAACGATCTAATAAAACCAGGGTAAAAATTTGAGCCGAATTGGATCAGTAATCTCCGAGAAAAGTGGGTGGTGAAAACTTTTGTCCACCAGTGTATTTAGATTAAGAGAAGGTGGTCAATCGTCGATTCAGATGAATCGTGTTTAGTACACGATGATTTCAAAATCTTGTGCGTCAGTTCAAAGTTTTACTTCATCGAACAGAATCTGCCGAAAGATGGTATGAAGTTTTGATCAATCATTCGCACAATCTTTTCGAGCCAACCACTTTCACACATTCAACGACACTCGCAATCAAACCGACAGGACGCGACAAAGTGCAGAACGCAAAGACAACACGATCTTTTTTCGTTTCTGTCTTCTCGCTCTTCATGTTTCTCTTCCATCTGACTCACCACAAAACGGGTCGCTGGAGAACGGAGGCGACAGCAAGGTCGAAAATTTCGCCTGTAATTTCCTTGACATTTTTCTTATCAATTTCAAATTTTTTACTTTTAAATAACAACTGAGTGTTATTAAACTTACTCGGATTTGTGATCTCATCTCCATTTGTTTTGGTTGATCGTCGTGAAAGCGAATCAACGAAGAAATGTCGATCACGTGCAAATTGGTGATGAAGTGGAATTGAGCTAAAACTGAAAGATACCCGAACTCATCAAAGAGTTAACAGTACTCTTATCCTTATTTGTGTCTCTGCATCTCAATCCAATAGTTTGATCATACGCAAAAGTGTTAAGTATCTTGGCGACAATCAGGGAACCATTTTCTTGGATGAAATGCAATCTTGTTGTTTTATTTCCATCATTGATTACACACTCCGTTTGATCGTTAAACTTTTGGTTTTTCAACTCAATCTGAAACTATTTTGTAAGACATGGACACTACTAACTTACCGTAATTTTAAATATCTGTTCATTTCGATCCAAAATGAGCGGATGAACTCTTTTGATTGCCGCCTTTAAATTCCCATTTGTACTGTTGCCATCGACTAGCAAACGGTTCACAGCGTTTGAGTGGTGTGTAAGGTCGTTTTTGGACGCACGAATAGCAGCAATCAGAAGGAACAATGAATGTAGAATCAAGTAAACGAACATTGGGACCCACATCTTCCAAATGTCGTATTCTTACTTGCAATTAGTTTTTGTGTTTCAACTCCATTGAAAACGGATCGTGGGACATTTAGCGCGTAGTCAAGACGACCGTTCTCGTTGGTCGTCAGTGTCCCATTGTACGGCTTCTGTCTTTTGTTTTTTCAAATGACCATCACAAGTTTTTTCTTGTATTCAATACGTTTATTCGCTCGTCGTTTGTGATCTTCCAACTTTTAATTGGCCCATTAGTCACGTTCACTAATCAAATAAAATTTCTTCGCTACAGCTGTTGGCCTCATGTTACGTGTTCCTATCAAATTGAACATCCTCTTTGTTCGTTTATATTGAGAGACTAACCGTAAAGTTTAGTTTTCTGAATGCTAAAACTACTATTCTTATTGTACACTACTGGAGCTTTAGCTCAACAGCAATTACCCGTTTTTAATGTGATGGATCATGAAATTGCGGGACTTGTGAATCGAATGCGTAGTGAAGATGCCAATCAAGCAAAACCATCACAGTATCGACTTGATTTTCAAGGTCACACTGCTGGAGCAGATTTCGATGATCGAGCAAAAAGACCGTAAGTCTCATGGACGTTAAAATCCTTAAGATATTTCCAGGCTTATTGAGTACATTGATTCGTCAGTGCTTCGTCGTCCGACTTATGAACATCTTCTTGCGTTGTTCGATAATTTCGAACGTACGACCGGAGTTTCTGAACAAGACACACCTGAGGTAAATTTAAACTGTCAATGAGAAATCCCGAATTTCCTAGGAGATAGAAGAAATAAAACGGTTTATCGACTTGGTAGTTGAGACTCGACCATGGAAAGTTTTGATTGATTTCCTAAAGAGCAAAAGTAATTTCATTGAAGAAGTCAAGATTCTCATCCGTTCGTTTAGATCATCCGTTTGTTTCTAATCCATCAACGCTGAAACGAATCTTACGTCAGCTGTGGTTTGATCACTACTCGAGAGCTCGTGGTTTACCAGATACATCGGCTTTTGAGCACATATTCATCGGGGAAACAAAGAACGGGGAAATAAGTGAGTATAACAGTAGACGAAGGGTAACTCCTTGCTTACAGGCGGTTTACATAATTGGTTGCGGTTGTATGAGTTGGAAAGAAATGTCTCATCTCGTTTCGATTACCGTGGCTTTCTCGTCAAACGAGGACAAATAATGGGTGCTATTAAATTCCAATGGGATGGCCAAGTGAAAAGAGCAGGTTCAATGTTCTTCGGTACATCGCCAGAATTCGAACTCGGGCTCTATACCGTTTGCTTTTTGGCACGTCGATCTCGCAATACCTGTGATGTAAGAATATACAAAGGACGTCCCTAACTGCTTTTCAGTTTGAAATCGATGGATGTCCAATCCAAATTACATCATACGACTTGAAGCAAAATGGTAAGGTTTACATTGGTTCGGCTTATCCAACAGCAGGAAGAATGACTGAAGCGTGTAGAAGCAAAACTCGTGGTGGAAATTAAAATTGTGCTATTGCACTCATTTTCAATAACTGACTATTACATTGAAAGCATAATCCAAATAAAAATTATTCAGCTTTGAATGCACTGTTATTTCATAAGTTGCATCGGATGCTTCAGATACACATTGACGGTTTGTGTTTCATAGTTAAACAAAAACCAACGATGATTAAGTCTGCATATTTGTTGAAGCCACAAAATTACTTTGTGATACTAAATTTTACGTCATGGCATTAAACTGTAAATGAATTTTGCAAATTTGACAGAATCAAAGATTATGAAACTACACAACTTCAAGAAGACAACCAACGGTACTCAATGAGCATAATAGAAAATCACTTAATCGTTTATTTTATTCACTTTTATGTGTCATCCACACAATTACACGAGAAGTTTACAAAAAGGTTTCCGAGTACTTCTTCATTGCTCCGGAGATCTTGTTGTTCATATCCTTCCAACTTTCGTACACTTCGATAAGTCTATCTTCCAGACTTTTAACTTCGTTCACGATATTAGCGTTGATGTCCTGCAGTTGAAAGACCTAAAAAATCAAGATGAAAGGTTCAACAATCGAGGGAACATACCAGTGAACTCATCTCCTGTTTCTTCTGCAAAATCAGATTCTGAGTGTGAGTGGTCGGACAATTTTGTAGTTGTCGTTTCTTTTCTTCAATTGCCGAATGATTGGCGATGATGTCCGCATTGAGCTTGTCAAAATTCACATTTGCACTTGCACATTTTCTGAAGTCAAACAGTCAATCTAACGAGTACAAAACAGAACTTACTCCTGATGAGTTTCTATCAGTGAATGTAAATGGACCATTTTGTTTTTGAGCATTTTTACCTTTTTGCTCATTTTCTCCAACTCATTTTGATGGTTTTCGAGTGCCTCTTTCTTCTTCTGTTCAAGTTTTGTTTTCGTCGATTTAGCAGTATCGATCTTGAATTGACGTTGATTCTGTCGAATCTTATCTTCCTCCAACAGTTTGATGTCCTTCAGCACTTCTTCGTATTCCGTTTTTATGGTTTGCAACGTGTGTGAAGCCGTTTGTTTCAAAGCGTGAATCTTCCGTTGCAAATCAGAAAGCGAGTTTTCGAAACTGTTCATAGTCGTCGTTCTTTGAGTGTTTTGTGCGTCGAAAGTTTCGATTTCCTTTCGAAGACGGTCGGGAGAACGCACTAAACGATCCTGAAGTTGTCTAATTGCTTCCTCGCGTTCGTCATATTGTTCATGAATCGAACTTCTGGCTTGGGAAGTCTCCTCGAATCGGCTGTTGTGAGCAATCATCTGTTGTTGAAGTTGTTCAAAGTAGGTGCGTTTGTCTGCTGCATTCTTTCGATCAACATCTCGTTGTTGACTGTGCTAAAATCAAGAGTTTCAAACAAAACAGATTCTTTTGATTACCTCCATTTTGCTGTGTCGAAACTTCTCCAATTCGTTTTTCTTGTTCTTGATACTCCGTTGTAGTTGTTCAGAAAGTTTCTTGTCTTGCAGTTGATCGATTTGAAGACGTTTCTAAAGACAACGATCATTTCTTGTCTCAGAATGCGGTACTTACTTTTTCTTCAAACAACTCTTCCAATTCTTTTTCTCGATCGTTCACAAAGTAAAAGAATTGAATCAACTCATTGACAAATATGATGGTGCGTTTGGATTCTGGACACGACAAGTCACGTATAGTCCAAGTATCGTTGTGACACACGTTTTGAGTGAAATGTTTCCTGAAAGCACAAAGAATCAAAATAACTCAAAGCAATCAACTTACATTAACTGATCCAAAACCATCGTTTGTTTGCCACAAATACGCTGTTCATGCACTGTCGACTGCGAATCCAAGTACAATTGTTGTTCGGTGACCACTCCACAATACAGCAAAAGTGCCATGTAGATCTTTTTGACGGCATCGAACTGAAACAGAATTCTAAGTAAAAAAATAAAAGGAAACTACGAACCGTCGGTTTCTCCAAAACTGCTCTGGTGACTTTAAGATCCGGAAGTTTTTCGTCCAGAAACTTAATGATATCCCTCAAAATCGTGCTCACGTTTTCCGCCATTTCGACCGAATAGACGAGAATAGAAAAACTGACAACAACCATTTAGTGTGGATAGCAATTTGAACGCTTTCGCGCGTTTCCGTTCGTGAGCCAAAAGTTTGCCAATTTGTGTCAAAAGACTCGGCAAACAACCGATAGTGGATATTATATGACTTGTAGTCACAAGAAAAACTAACTTAACGTTTTCAATCAAAAAACAAGTTGAGTATGGGTTTACTGACGATCGTAAAAGAGAACATCATGGAGTAAAATATCATAATTTTCAACGCCGCTTCTGTATCTGTCAACAAACTTCTTGTACTTTGCTTGTATGTCGATCGACTAACTTTTGTGTTTGCACTTTTTCACCAAGTAGAATTATGCGATGAATAAGCAAGTGTTGCTAAGACAACTATAAGTCAGAGGATATTGCACAACCGAAAACTTACCAAAACGTATTAAACCGCTGACTTATGCTGTTTCTGAATGTCTTTAGAGATCTCATTCATTGACTCATATGGTTACTTCCTTGCACAGACGAGCAATTCCTTAGACGTGTTTTCTTCGTTGTAAAAATACTTACTGTTGCTAAAATAACTCGCTTACTCGGTTGGACGATCAGATGACATCTTGTTGCATAAGAGCGAAAAGTGTGATTTTGAACTCGACAGAAAAGGCGATTGAACGAGTTCTGTTGTAAATACTCTCAAATTGTTTGAACTCTTTTTCTGACCGGCAACAGTAGTTAGTTGTGTCCATTGAATATCAAACTCAACTTCATGAGATGGATTGCGGTTCTTATGTTTTGGTATTTAAAAGTTGATTGATGAACAGCAGTAACGGCCTCAATGAGCTCGTTAAATAAAACAAGTTATCACGACTGTCCTGAACTTTGTAAATTTATTCCTGACTTTTAGGATGATCTATAAAGCAACTTTAGTGCTATCAGCCTCAAGAAATTTGTTGTTTTCTTGCAAATGCTGACTATGGAAATTTGGCTTGTTTCTGTTGTAAACTTCACGAAGATTATCGTTAAAATTCAAAAACTCTCGTCAATTGTTTTGTGACGATGGAAGAGAGGGGGTTGAGGTTTTTGGATGAATCGATGTGCGATGCGATTTCACCACTTTCGTCCTCCGCTTGATGGGCGCCGTGAAGCACAACCCGTCGACGAGAACCAAAACCCGCAGTGACCAACGTCGATCGAATTTTTCGCCAATGGCGGCAATTCCACTCGTCCGCCCTTTTGCCCGAATGTCAGACGTTTCATATTTCCGCCACCACCTGTCCACTCTTGATGTTTTCTATTGAATTCCGTGCCATATTTATTGTTCTTGTGTTTGGTTGTTCACATCTTAGGGCATTTCGTTTCAAACGTCAAGCTGTTAGTCCCTTAGATGACATTATCACTTCGGCGCTGAGTCTGGTACGACCAATTTTTGATCCTGCACAACCGCGTGATGCATCACTTATTCCAAGAAAAGTGAAAACATACATACGAACTTTATTGATTTATATTTAAAGGTATCGATGAGCGATGATCCGGGTACTCGAGCGGCAGAAGTTCTTGGCGCACCCCGCTACTCATCTGTTTCCGAATTGCCGTTGTGTCGTGGGAATTCGAAAATTTGTCGTTTCATCGCGTGTACAGCATCAAACTTCAAACACGACGACAATTTTGCGAACTTGAATTTGGCCGCTCAAACGATCAATGATCCTAAATTACGAAAAACGATTAGCGCGTAAGTTTTATTAGTTGTTTTCAAGAGATGAATGGTCTTAGAAATCCGGAGGCGATTGGTACGGTTTGTCGTGATCAAGGATTAAGTGAAGGGCAATGTCGTTTATTTTCTCGCGGCTTTCAACTCATCGATCGGTTTATGAATACAATCGAGAAGCCGTCAAACGATGATCCACCAATTCATAGTTTAAATCCAAACGCCATCAGCGATGATCCAATAGTCGAACGAACTCCGCCGCGTGTTATTGACCTCAGCAAGACGTCGCATTCTGCAACCGGAAGTCACACGGTGAGTAATAGAAAGTCGTTTTTCTTCAAGTGACTAATCAACAGCCGTGCAATCAGCGAATCCATAATCAATTGCATTTTAGTGGTCAGCTCGTCGAGTTGTTCAACGCGCCCATTCGACTCAAGTTCGTCACACAACAAGCCAGAAAACTGCACCATTGGGTATGACTGCCGCACCACCGCATCTTATCAATCACAATCCACCAAAAGCACAAAAGCCACCAATTCAGAAAGTGACTGCTGCTCCAATACCAAAACGTCTTCCTGTGTCTGATTCTTACGATTACGAAGAAAACGAAGAAAGTGAAGAACAACCATTGCAAAGACCGAAACGTCGACCACGACAAGCGACACAAAACGATTATTACGATCAACTGCAATCCGATACGACGGCTACTTCCTCTCCAATGACTCAAAATAATAAGCGACCAGCCCCAATGAACTGCATCAGTTTATTGGCATAAATCGTGTAATATCACACACTTTTCGGTCTTGTTATTGACGATACAAATAAACCAAATTGTGCCATTCAATTGACCATTAAGGCCAACAAGAGTCTTTCGTAAACAAAAACATCAATTTGGGTCACGGCTAAATCCGATTCGAAAGGTCGATTGTTACACGGACTTTAGCTGACGAGGCGATTCGCTTCGGCGTCACAAACTGGTTCTTCAATCTTTTGATCGTCTTCTCTCACTAGGCGGCTCGCGCTTTTGGCAGATCCCTCGAGCTCCCTTCCACCTTCTGAGAAATCGCGTCTATTTTGACGTCTGCAAGCATTCTTTTGTTGTTCCTCAAATTGAGTGAATAAATCGAATGTGGTGCTATCGCTTATGAACACTCATGTATTTTCACTTTTGCCGTTGGGCTATTGGATTCTCTTTGCTCACTTTGTTATTGTAACCGCCGTTCCACGACTCGTGGATCACGATGCTGTCAAATATCATCGAAACGTTTTTCATCCGTTACGTTATGCCGATGTCCAACGTATTCAAATGTCTACTAGTCATTCAACGTCAACTCCAAACAGTTTGTCCACCCATCGTACAGTAACTCCCGTCCATTCGACAGCGCAAATTGCGTCATTGCAACAATCAACAAATGGGATGACTCATTCTCGCGCAGACATTCGTGATTTACGTTCTGATGATTTAGGTGATCCTCTGCGTCTCGTCTTTGATCGTTTACTTCAACATGACATTACACGGACGTTTGCGCGTATGTTCACTTCGACAAACAAACAATCCGATCCGATCGTGTCGAATCCAAAGGATTTCACTGACAAATCGGACGTCTCATTGAATAATCAAGCAGTCAATCAGTTTGAATGGAAGAACCTGCTTCTCGGACAGAATGGTCTCTTGACGAGTATCTTCAAGGAGTTCAAAAACAAACGCTCACAAGACATTGGAAAAGCAAAAATTGCCGCTCAACAGCAACAATCCGATACGAATCCAGGCATGAAATTTGAATGATTTGTCGATAACAAACTTGTTTAGTGCAACGAGACTTTGCGAAATTAGTCGAAGCGTTTATGGCAAAAACAAGAGATGGAAATTTCGACGAACCGCTTCCCGAGCTTCCATTCATTGGTATTTGCAATCGGTCAGCACATGCAGATAGCCGTTTGTTACGATTCTTTGTTTCAGAGTATCTTGTGGAGATTTGTTCAGAGCGTTCGATGAGTTCCGAAAAAGCGAGTTGTTCTCCAATTTCCAAACGGCAATGTCACTTCTCAACGACGAAAAAGGCTTGGAAATCATTGGAGAGATGTTGGAGAAGCCCGAACTGATCTCCAATTTCGTTGGAAGTAATGGTGTTGACGAGAATAAACCTGATAAGCTCAAAAAAGATGAGATCACGAGTGAAGACGGGGATTTTGGTGTCGACTTTTCTTCGCTTGTTGATGGACAACCGTCGAGTGTGACAAAAGAAGAAAAGGGGAAACCGATCATTTCGGCAAATTTGGATTACTATACGGCGGCAAGAAACGAAACGTGTGAGGATGATTTGAACTCTAATTTTTAGGTTGACAAAGGGAAAGGTGACGAAGAAGTCGTTCCAGATCATATCGATGTTGAAGTCGAAGAAACAATTCCCAATAAAACGGATGTTGTTGTGCCATTGCCCGAGATTTCGGAGTCAATTGACGAAATACCGCAGGAATTCGAAGTTCTTACTGTTCAAAAGACAGTCGATTTGCCGATTCCTGTCGAAGAAAAAGCCTCGCGAACCTCACCTACAGCTCTTCACATCTCCCAACTTCCTCAAGCATTCGTCTCAACGACTTCCAGTCCTTTGACCTCGTATTCGACAACAACTCGTCCCACGACCACTCGCAGTGTTTTTTACACAACAACTAAGCAGAACTTTCGGGTCAAGGATGATTATTATTCCATTTACTATGATACGTGAACGATTTTTGTTTGTAATTTATCACGAAAAAACAATAAACTCAAAAAGCTTATTGTTTGTTGTTAAACAAAATCAATTCGAAAACTCAGTCAGTCCATCGTATTGCTCCGCTTTGCGGCTCAGACGTCACGTTCTAAAGTTTGGCAATTGATCTGTGGCTTCTAAACCTTCAGCGTGGCTCATTCAGCACCCAAAAGAATAAGGCTCAGTGAGCCAGCAATGAGTTCAAAATTGAAAACGCAGCAAAAAGAAAAGGTCAGTTAATTTGACATTAAATTTTCTGGTTGTTTTGATCGATTGTGCTATAAGTCTTTCTTTATCCTGTTGTCCCTTTTAGCTGCGTAACTTTATTATGGTTACAAACTCGAACGAAACCATTGGACTTCAATGCCTTCAACATGCCGAGTGGAACTTGGAAATGGCATTCGACGTTTACTACAACAATCCAACGGTTTGTATTGATCGCAACAATCGGAAAAATTCTTTGTTTTAGTTTCACGAAGTGTCAAGAAGCGTGGACAACGACAAAATCGATACTACATTTCGAAAGTATGCTAATCGTAAGTTTCGTGAGTTCATTTGCTCTCATATCAATCCCTTTAAGTAAAAGAAGATCGTGGTCTTTGCGAAGATCCCGATCGAATCGGACCAAATGGGGTCTTAAAATTGCTTCAAGATCTTTCTATCGATCCCACCGACTTGGCTGTCTTGATCTTAGCGTGGAAGATGGAGGCTGAAACTCAATGCGAGTTTTCGTTGGAGGAGTTTCGAAAAGGTTTCCGCAAGATGAAGTATGTTTATTCTTAGTGTTTCGTAGAAATTTGTTGTTTAGTGTGAGCAGTGTCAGTCAATTGAAGCAGAAGTTGCGGCAAATCGTTGATGAAACGGTGACTTCGAAGACTGACTTTGAAGCGATGTATCGTTTCACGTTCGACTACGCTCGTTCGACCGCATCCAAAGCCTTGGACATCGAAACGGCGCTCAACTACTGGAATTTGGTTCTGAGTCGAATAAACGACAACCGGATCACTCACTGGATGGAGTTTTTGAGGGAAAAACAAATCAAAGGAATTTCACGCGATCTCTGGAACATGTTTTTGCGTTTCTTGTGGGGCAACGATCAAACACTCAGCAATCACGACGCTGAACAAGGTTGTTGGCCCGTGATGATGGACCAGTTTGTCGATCACGTTCGTCTCGTGCATCCCGATCTTTATCCGACTCCCGATCCAAAAACAACTAGTTAGTTCGTCTGTTGCTTTTTCGTCGGCCGATAAACTGGGAAACCTTTCTTAATTCTAAACATAAATTGTGTTCTTTTTGTTTTCTTTATTCTGACTCATTGAGCCGCTAAGTTGCAAAGTACAATAAACAAAAAAAACCGGCTATTTGAATTCATTTCTTTCGACGAACATTGTTGAGTGATAGCCCGTTTGTGATTAGGATTGGCGAATTGGAAGTGGATGTCCTTCTGTATTAAAAACCCATTGATTCAACGGTAGTTGTGACCGGGAGTCGTCAAAAAGAAGAAACTGAAATTATAATGTTCAAGTACTTAAACAAAACATTAGAAGCTTACCAAGTATTTCAATGTTTCGGAAAGGAAAAACGATTCCATCATATCTTTATACGTGGGAGGAATCTTCTTGCAGTTGTTTACCGATGAATAACCGTTCTCAACTTTCGCATATTTTTCAATTGCCTCAAATGCTTGCCAAGCCCCTAAATGTGAAATTAATTCTCGACTTATGTTTCTATCTTACAATCTTGATACATCTTATCTCCAGTTGCACGATACATGTAGAAGAAAGCTTCGAATGCTTCGGGACGAAGAAGTGAATGAGCATCAAGTGGCTGAAGAGAATAACTCGTTGACCTTCAATCCTACAACTTACTTTGATTATAATGTCTTCTTTTTTGCCGGGAAGCATGTTTCCGTACATGATTTCGGGAGCTAGACCTGTTGGAGTTCGATACATTTCATAGCAAGTGCGTGAGAGATTTTTTGCTATTTCCAAATGTGCTTGAGGTTGTTCGGCATACATAACTCCCATAGCAAGTGTACCTGCTAAGAAACAAGCCAAATGATCCTGACAATAAATGTACACTAATATTTCAAAAACTACATACCATTTTGGGCGAAAAGGTATCACCACCCAACAGTTCACCAACGAAACCGTAGTTGTTGGGTTGGGTGTACCTGAATAGTTTCTTTTCCATTGCCGTCATTGCTTGTTCGTAGTCTTTCAATAACCACGGGATCGTTTTTCCCGTTTGTAAGTACTGTTTCAATAAATATTCGTAGTAGGAGTCAGCTCGTGCACCAAAAGTGATTGTCGTTGCTGCTGAAATTGAATGAAAAGTAATGGAACAAAAAGTTTAATTTACTTCGAAATTTGCCGGTAGTTGGTGACAGAAACATTTCGCATAAACCATCGTGATCTGTACATCCAAGTTCGTGAATGTGCTCGGAGATGCGAAAAGCTGATTTCTATAACCACAATATTCGTATGAATTTTCGATTGCTCTTACCTCGAAAGTCTGATTTCCCGTAATTCGTGTGAGATCTCTGAATTCCAACTGAATACTCGTCACTTCGCTTAACGAACTTTCGCCTCCCGGTTCCTTTCCTTCTCTATCAGTAATATAAAACATTTTGCTACGTAACTCTGACTTACAATGTTTTTAGATTTACATCACTGAATGGAATTGCTGTTTGTGAACTCAAAGCACCCATTAATCTACCGCCAATATCCAATGCTTTCCACTTGAACGCTTCATCTGATGTCAAGTGAAAAGCAGATAAAAGACCACCGAGAACACGAATCGTTGTCTCGAACAAATTGACGAAATTGTTGACCTCAAAAGTTAACTTCTCAACAACCCATTTGCGGGCATCGTTAAATTCTTCTTTTAAATCCATCAAGATCATGGTATCTAATGAATCGACAATTGTTAGACCGCAACCCATCCATTCGGAGGAGCTTTTGGAGATAGGTTTCAAGTGATCGTGTCCTAAAAGAATATAGAAACAATAGAAGCTTTTCAGACTTACCCCATGCATATTTCTTATAGCCCGTCCAAGCGTGTTTGAAAGCATTTCGAACTGCTCGTTGACGATCATTGAAAGCTCCGAAACCCAGTGAAACACTCGAATTGTTGTCTCGAGTTTGATTGTGGGCATAAAGAGACTTTCGTACATCGTTATGCTGCTCGTTATTCTAAATTACATATTAGAGATACATGAATTCGAGACATACAATTACAGCACTATGATGGTATGCATTTTCTACTTGGTTTGAAAGACTAACTAGTTGGAGATAAAAGAGACATAACACAGTGAACGCCGCGACTCCGATCAGTGCAGTTCGTTGAATACGATGAAGTGAACGCCATAAACGAGACAGACGAACAAAAACATTAGCTGGTGGAGGTGATCGTTGAGCAAAAAGGGGCAAAATTTCGCGTTGTTGTAAAAGTGGAAGGCCTTGTGGCATTTTACTGAGAGAACCTCATTGGACTAAAAGCACATGTATTTCGTGTACTCAACTACTTAGATACTAGACAGCTATCTAAACTGTTATAAACCTAATGACTAAGAGGCTAACCGCTAACATTTATTTGACCCAATAATTAGAAAGTTTAAGTGAAACAAGATTGTACAACAATTGAGATCAAACGTTAAGGAACTTTCGGGCATAAAAAACGACTTTCTGCTCGAAATTAACACATTTAATCGGATTGTTCGTTTGATAGAATGGATTCAACGTATACTTGATGAAAACTTCGTAGATTTCTTGAAAGAACGATCTGATTCCTTCCTCGTTCTTTTGCGTGTGAAGCAACAACAATCGAGCACCACTCGCCGTTACAAATGCCGATACAAACCACTCGTTGAACTTATCAATTACCTAAACAGATCGTAAAACAGAAGAAAAGCTCGACGAACCTTTAGGTACATGTTGGCATTTTCGATTCGCTGTTGATCGACGATATCCAACGCGGCATGAACCTGAAACAAGTCGAACTCGTAGTGTGTCGACTACAAAGTTTGTAGAACTACACGTGTTAAAGACAAGAGCAGACGTTAAAAGAATTCGTTTTTCAGTTTTTAGGAATAAGATCGTTCAGTCGTAGTATTTGCGTACCAAACTCCTTTAAAATAAACCGGAACTTACAATAAATTGATGTAAGTGCCGAACGTCCTGCTCCTTTTTCTTCTTCGGGTCGGGAAGTGGAAATTCGATTTCGAAAAGCGGTTGATCGAAATTGCCGACAATCACGAAATAGAAATCTTTGGACATTTCGATGTCAACTTCGATTGTCCAATTTTCTTGGCAACAACCACGTTTTACTCAAAATTGTCGTTTGTTGTGAACTTCAACCTTAAAACGAAAACTTTGTTCCATGGCAAAATGCAAACGCTGAAATGGATGCTGTTGGGATCAAGTGAATTTGTCGATAAAACTGAATTTTGTGCTCAGCTCTGCATATCGATTTGGTTTCTAGTCGCAATGGCAAAGTTGTGTTTGAGTAAGTTGTCCGTTTAAGTATTCAGTTTCATTGTTCGCTTCAGAGAAGAACAGTAAACGAACGTCGTGCAAAAAGCGTTACAAGATCGAAAAGAAAGTCAAGGATCATCATCGAAAACTTAAGAAGGCCGGAAAGAAAGGTATGATATTCGTTGATACGATTTACATAGCAACTTTATTTCAGCTGGAACAAACAAGAAGAAGAAGGAGCTGTTGATCAGTGTGCCAAACTCATGTCCTTTCAAAGATGACATTTTGGTCGAAGCAGAGAAACGACGTGAATTCGCGAAAGAGGAGAAGGAGAGAAGGAAGGAACAAAACAAGAAGGAACAGCAGATGAAGAAAAAGAAATCAAAGAAATAAGTTTGTCGATTTGATTGTTTTTGTTGTTAAGTTTGTTGTTTATAATAAAACTTACGATATTTTGATTGCCAACTATGAAAACAGCGTGGAGAACACCTTCAGAATGAACGAAATTTGGTGAACACAAACTGCTGGCTTTTATGTTCAAGTATTTTACGAGGCTTTTGCTCGTTTGTTGAGCACTGAAGTCACTAATCTATTTGATAATCGACGTTTATTCTGTTCGTGTTTCTGTACAGAAATTGTCGCTGTCAAATTGAAAGGCGATCAGTTTACTCGTCATAACATTGTTATATTGACCGTTAATGACCGGACACTTTGTCGGCACTTTTGATTTAAGTTCCATGAAAATCGAGACCGTGACCTCCTGTGTTGTGGTTGTTGTGCAAGTCAATAAGAAGCAACAGTATTTGACTTTTGTTCCTCTTTCCTCCTGCCGCTTCTTTTCTACGGAAGCGGCAATCCAATTAATTAGAGCACTTTGTTGGTTCACATCGCGTTACTGTACGGAAAATTGAACGTCGATTCTACTTGGCAGCGTGCTTTCTGAACTGTTCATGTGGGTATTGGGAGAAGAACTCGGCCAGAATGTGCACTTGTTGTTGTGCAAATTTCGATTTGTCTTCCCGTTTGGATTTCAATCAAACTCGTCAGTGTACATTAAGCAGAAATTATTCAAAGACGAGAATTCTCGAGTTAATTTCAAGGTCAGTTCGTATCCCCCGCGGTGCACATTCCCTTGTATATGGTCAGTCAATTTGCATATTATAATTGAGAAAAATGGAGACTCGTTTTTTTCTGTTTATTCGCCACATTCTCGTTTCACACGTTCATCGACCGTACTCGTCCATCAGGGAGCCCGGAGGCGCGAAAGTCCACTCGCCAATTTTCCAATTCGAATCCAATTCGCACCAACAAATCCCACCGGAGAAGACCGCCATTTGGTTTGTCTGATCAATCGGAAAATATTCGGGATTATCCAACTCTCGCCACTGGGCCGGATTCTGAGTCGAGGAAACTGCCGATCATAAGCACAGTAATTGAATTTTCGTTTCGTCCACTGGTCCTAGTAATCCGTTGGGCTCAACAATTTGTCTTTGTTATTCAAACAACCCGAAAGGCGAATTAATAGTCAAAAAGAGACACAGCAAATCCATTTGTTGAACTTTTACCCACACCAGATGTACAGAACATGCGATCCGGTTGCCAAATTACAAAATTCAACTGCACATCAAAATTTGGAAGGCTTAGCGCCCAAGGTTTTTGACAAGAAGTCGTCTCAAGAAATACGAGACTCATCACGGAACGAAGACGGCAACTTATTTGGTATTTATGCGACTTCTGCCACGAAGATTAGTTGTTTTAAGGTCGAAGTTTGAGATCGGAAAACGCGTGAATACTGTCGAAGAAGTAATGAGTTTTTAATCAGTTGGAACCAACTTTTCCTCTTTATGGCTGACAAACGGGAACCGTAACGAAAAACTTGAAATGCCATGAAGCGTAACGAGAAAGGCCAATGGGGCGGAGTCGATTGTGTGCGACGCTTCGGAAGCTCGTTGCACCAATCCCGACCAACGGCATCACAAAGCGGTGCCGAGAAGATTGACTTTCGAAAACGCAAGCAGAGGGCGGTGCTTGGGACTCAAATGCCGCGGCATTCGACTGAGGATTTCGTTTTGTCGACGACTTATTCGTCGTCTATTCCTCGTTTGGCCGCACTTCAAAACGGAAGAGATTCGCACTATGACTACTACTCCTTGCTACAGTATCCAACACCTGTTGAGTACCAATGAAAACGATCGGAAGTCATCGACCGATTCGCCCAAACACACGACATCGAACCGATGCTCAACATCAAATCGTTCGTCCGATAAAAGTGGTGGAGAAGTTCAACTGCCTTCAAATTTCAATCCATTTGCTGCTTTTTTGATGCAAAAAAGATTACACGAGCAAAGTAAGTGACCTTTTTTGACTCAAAATCATTGACTCATGAACTTCAAATGAGAAGTTGTTTGCACAATTTGGTTCTTCGCGTGAAGTGTAGCAAACAAATCGCAATTGCCGATGGCACTTTTGCCGGCGCAACTATATTTCGTGCGATATTATGTTGACAAAACATTGCGATTTAACTGAAACGTTTAACCATGAGCACTTGGGAATCGGGAGACCAGGTGCGCCAACGGCTTGGCTTTCCCACCGATTTCGTGGCCACAATTGAGACGACAAGTAGCCCGACTGACTTCTTGTGTTTCCTTTTGCCTCCGTTCCATTCAATTTCGCCTTTTGGAGCAGTGCGCCAAAGTGCAGAAATCTGAGATGTTCCATTGATTTGAATCGAGCGGACAATCGAGTTTGCCGCTTCCGCCCAACTCGCTGCGGTAGTCCACGAACGTTAATTTGTTGGGCTGCTCGTTGTACAAGCGTTAATGATTAGCGATTTAACGTCGCTCTTCAATATTCGTCGCTTTCCCGCATTTGTGATTTTGCCGAAGCATCCGACCATCAGATTTCATGTAAAACAAATATTCGGTGCCAAGTAAAATTTTCCGCTCGGACGCTTAAACCAATTTTCGAAATTACCTGCCGTTGGCGGCTTTTGGTGCACACGCCGCCGAACAATTGAGTTTGAACAAAATCAAAAAGCTTACTGTAGACACGCATTAGAATGTTGAGATTACAGCCGCCGAGTAGTTGGAACCAACCAAAGGCGCGAAATTTCTCGGTCGCCGACTCGAAATGAGGCCAATAGGCGAAGAAGCCGACCGCCGCCATTGGCTGAGATTACTCGAACATTTTTTTATTTCAGACCCTTTGGCCACAACATTCTCTGCACCAATGAATCTGTTCGCTACGATGCCAATAATGAACGCTTTCGGATTCCCATCACCATTTTGGACTCCGGCGAATTTCGAGCAGATTCTCGCAAACCTCATTCAAACATCCACTGCTACTTCCAATAGCGCCGCAGGATCGTTACCCGCAAACAACAAACATCCCGATATCAAGACTTCGGGATCAACGATCTTCGACACTTCGCGTAATCGGGTTTCTCGTTCTAATCCCGGAAAGACACAGGACGTAAGTGATGTTGTCATTCCATTTGTAGTCAATAATTGCAGGTGAGGACTCCCGAACGTCAATTCGAATGTAAACAATGTGGAAAAAATTTTAAACGATCGTCCACACTTTCGACTCATCTGCTCATTCACAGCGACACTCGACCGTATCCATGCGAATATTGTGGAAAGCGATTTCATCAGAAATCGGATATGAAAAAGCACACGTAAGTTGATTGCTATTTGTTGGGAACGTTTTCGTTTGTGTAACACAACGCTGCGCAATATCTTACTAATCGTTTTTCTTTTTCAGTTACATTCACACCGGTAAGTCAGATTGCTGTGAAGTCATGAAGCGGATTTCGATGCGTTTTCAAAGCTCATCCATCCGTTTTGTGTCAGCCGGAAAAGTTTAATTTGGCCACGACGAATTGGCATTTTGACGGCCATGTTGAGAAGCGGCTAGTGTGTTGGGTCGTGTTTTCATTTTCTAACTAATTTGGCCGCGCGTCTCCGACCACACAGTCAACGACCTCCGGACACAATGAAACCGCGGACGGTCAAGATTGTTTTTGGAGACAGACGAACATTTACGACGGGAATCAAATCGTCCATTTTCAGGCGAGAAACCGCATCGATGTGTGATTTGCAACAAAAGTTTTTCGCAGTCTTCAAATCTAATCACCCACACAAGGTAGTAGCTGAGAGCGTTTAATAGCAATTAACAGCGATCATAGAAAACATACCGGATACAAACCTTTCGCGTGTGACATCTGTGGGCGTACTTTCCAACGCAAAGTCGATCGTCGTCGACACGCCGAAACTCATCACTCAACCGCTGGAAATGAGACGTTCACCAATCCAATCAGCATTTCGAGTAACTTGCCGCCAATCGATGACATTTCGGCCGAACGTCTGAGTAACTCTCTTGGACTCAGTGGTATATAGCAATCTGATTGAAAGCTTCACATTTTGATTTCAGATTTCGCAATCAAATTAGACGATGCGGATGATCAAACGAACGATTCGAATGATCTTTTCGCACAACTCGGTTTGGAAACTTTAAGTGCCGAACTGCTGCGTTCATTGCAGTCAGAGGAGCAGAAGAACTTGCCGACCGGTGGAAACGAAAGTCCCCAACCCGAAGAGCCTCTAAATCTGAGCAACTCTTCCGACCTGTAGTTGATTCTGTTCGATTAACCCTGCTGTAAAAGATTTCTTTCGTGTGTTGCTGATATTTGGAAATAAACCAAACTGTAATGCTTTTTCCGCTCATCTTTCGTGCTCAATTTTCGATGCATGGACAACTCGTTAAGGCGAAGGACTTGTGGCACACACGCATAAGAGGGAGACCGTCGCGTGTCCTTTATCACTGGTCATGCGTATTCATTTGCGATGAGCGATGGGTCCACAGTCTCCGAGATTAATTAAAGAAAAGTTAAAGCATTACTGCCGCTTCTTTTCCACATCCCGATTTCTATATTCTCGACCCTTTCGATTGGTTCCGTGTGCGATAGAAGTGCTGTTGAATAAAAAATGAGTTCGCAAATTCATCCGTCAATTTCGGTTATCGATAAGACGAAGTGAATGAAATTGAAAAGTGATTACTCAATAGCTTTCCAATTCATTTCGTGCGGACGCCAAGATTGTCGAATTATGTGGTTGAAGGGATTTTGCGGTCGTCCAACAAGAATGCCAATTGGTTGTGTGTTACGAGAGATTCCCTATGGAATTGTTGTTCAATCTCCGCAATTTTCAGCGAAACTCGTTCACTGTCACGTGCTTTACCGTGCAATTAGCGCTCGCAATCCCGAAGGGCTTCAATGGCGGTTCGGAAAGCAAAGTTGTTATACGATAAAAAAGTTGAATATACAGAAGTACTAGTAAAGAAATGAGTAGGTACAAACTGCATATCTAAATCGACTGCTCAATTTACAGTACGTGGGTTTGGTCGAATACAACCACATATACGCGGAAGAGTTTTTGGCTCTTAGCCGAATTTTTACAAGTTCTTCTTTGACATTTTATTTCAAGTCAACTCTATTTTAGGACACATTGGACTGTGTCTTTTTAGCGATGTAGATAAAGCTCAAAATCACGGTGGTATCCTCAGACAAATACAAAAACAGCTATATTCTCTTCGATGGGCTGCGAAATCATTGATTGCTTCATCGGATATGCCTCAACTCTATTTAGTCGAATGTTTTTTAAAGATCGAAAACCTTTGCAAGTCTTCCTGACATTTCAAATCACATTTTGTTTAGATCAATTCAAGCAAGTGATGGCCAAACATCGAATTATAAAATGGAGGCCGAAGACGTTATACATTTTGACGGTAAGATTCCTGGCACAGAAAAATGACTTGAAAGCTTTTAGCGAATATCGACGACAACTTTGACGATTCTCCTACATGTCCATCTGTTGAAAACTGGAGCTTATTTTGACCGAGTTGGACGAAGATCATGATTTCATAGCTACAATTGCTAAAATGATGCTATTTTTCCCTAATTTGGTGGAGTTTCCGTGTGGTTTTGGAACTGTGCATTATACACTTGACCAAATAGATCGCCTTTTTAAAGACATGCATAAAGTCAATGACGTTTTAGTCCAGTTCACAGAAGCTGGTTGCGTGGATACAAAAAGAACTGCAACAAAGTGGAGAATATAAGAAGGAAGGAGATCGTTCGAACGTTTTAATTATAATCTAATTCCACGACTGCAATTGCGAATCTTTTGGCCAACGGAAATTCCGAGAAGAATCATAAAAAATGGCAACACCTCAATGATTGCTAGTAACCTTATTCGTACACTTTTCAGGGCTGTAAAGTTAATCAATGTTCGAACAAATTCGTTTTTACGAGTTCATTGCATTTGTACATCGAAAGAATTCAACCACGAAGATAACGCATTCGTAGCATTAGGGACAGAAGACCAATAAGACGAGCAACCAAAATCACGACAACGAGGAGAAAAGCGTCCAAAACCAAATTGTTCGGGTTCATATCACGACGTTCGAGCATTGCAACTCCGCTGGTAGCCGGACAATATTCAATCAAGTTCTGGTGGTATTGCTGTTCGAGTTCTGTAGTTGTATTCGGACATCCTAAAACCACAATATACGTTATTTAAATAGTAAAAAATGAACCTGGAATCTCTTCAATATCGCCCCATTGATTGATTTCAAGTCCCTCAAAGCCGAAACGAAACCACGATGCATAAGCCAACCATTGGAAGTAGTTGGGAATAGCGTCAAAATTGATGTAATAACCGCCGAAAATACGCAACGGTTGAAGAAGTAACGGAACATAAGTCAAAGCCAAGTCCTCGTCTGCGAACATGTAAGCCACGGCATAAGCTAGGAAAAGAAGATAGTTGTGACCTTATCAATTTACCGATGGAAATTGCAGTCCACGATTGTAGAACATTGAAAAGACAGAAAATGGAGAATTTGTCGGCTTGTCTTTGAAATCCAGCCATCCAATAGATTATTGCCGAATAAACCAAAGGAAGGATCGTGTACTGCGGCAATTCAGCAAGTGATTTGGCCACGAAGTACGCAGATTCAGAATACTGACCGTTAACATGTTCGCGAACCATAATCGGAAACTCGCTGGCAATTACATGCACTGACGGAAACATGAACAAATAGTTCATGTCTCGAGGACAATTGTAGAGGATACTTTCGAAATTTGTTAATGTCGGTCCGGTGATCGGCGTTTGCCAATTGATGATTCCAATAATCAAAGCAGTAATCTGAAAGATTATATTCGAAATACAAAATCAATATTTTATACCACAATTTGAACGAGACGCACTTGAAGTAGAACCGGATCTCGAATGATTGTCATAACCGCGCGAAGAAACAGCACACGAACTTGTACGAGCCAACTGACCGGATACCTGAATAGACTTCTAGTCATTAAGATTTTCAGTTGCCTACGATTTCATCGTCTTGAGATCTTGATTGAACGTCGCATTAGTGTGTTGGCCCGACTGAGCCGCCCTGTACTTCTGCTTGATGCCACTGCTGGTATTTTCGAATTGCTCTCGGATAAACTGAATTCTCGATTTCAAACTCCACCACATTCTTTGTACTCACCTTCACTCGATCTTCAAACGACTCATTAGTGTCAGAAATTGTGCGTGAAATGATTCGCATGGCATGTTCGGCTGGACCCGTTTTCTGCGGACAAATCAACTCGAATTCTTCATCACTGGTTTCTTCGTTGGCTTTATGGATTCCCTTCAAACGTTTGTGCTCATTGTACGGTGCGGCAATTCGATTCAAAAAGTTGGTTAACTCGGACGGTTTTCCCAAAAATACAACTCTGCCAACTCCCTCTTCACGTGATAGGAAACAAACTCTGCAATTTGAAAGACATGGATTGTCATTAATCGCATAACTACTTGTCAAACAGCTGGAAAACATCGTCGGAAGGCTGATGAATGGTTGTGATCACCGTCTTTCGTTCTTCTTTTGCCACTTTGTGCAAGACGTTAACAACCTGGGTTGCCATGAATGAATCCAATCCTACAATCAATAGCTACGTGGCTGTCATTCAAAAATACTCACCGGAAGTGGGTTCATCGCAGAAGAAAAAGTCGGGATTAGTCAGAAGCTAAAAACAGTTTCAATAAACAAACTCGATGGGAGTTTTAGTTTTACTTCACAAGCAAAACTAAGTCGTTTCTTCTCGCCAATCGAGATTCCTTTCTTCACACCTTTAACTCCGATGATCGTCTTCTTGCACTTCTCCAAATTCATCTGATTCAACAGTCGATCGACTCTTTCTTCTTGTGCTTTCGTCGAAAACTGCTTTGGATCCATGCGTAAGTGAGCGGAATAGCGCAATTGCTCTTCGACTGTTAGTGAGCCGATGAACATGTCCACTTGTTGAACATAAGCCGAAATAGTGCGCATTTGGTTAGGAGTGATTGGTTCGCCGTTGACCAAAATTTTGCTTTCCGGTGCCTTTCGAATGCCACGTTGATCAATGTTCGTGAAGATGTTCAACAATGTGCTTTTTCCTGCTCCACTGAAACCAAAAATGAAAACAAAATATCAAACGTAGAACAACCTTGAACCCATGATTGCAACCAACTCCGATGCTTTGGCCGTTCCATAAACTATAAGCCACTCAATTACTGTCTTAGTGCTATGATTACCTTTGTGCAAAACCACTCGTTCACTTGTCTCATTAGACTTACTCTTGAAGCAACCGACACCTTTGGATTTTTGAATGAGCGAAACCGTCAAACTGTTCCACGAAATGTCACGGCCTTCACCACGACGCTCAATAACTGAAACAATATGCGATCAACGGAGTTATGAACTTACAGCTGTCCGTATCTGCGGCGGTGGGTGTTACAGCAAATGAAACATTTCGTTTTAGTTGCTTTTTGGAGTTCTGAATTGGAAATACAATTGAATTCGCGTTTTTCCACCCACTTTTTTGATCGATCTGGTCGATCCTGATTGAAAAACATTTGATTCCGACTTTGAAACGGAGCTTTTGCTGAGCATCGATTTAGATTTTAGTGAGCAGAACGCAGCTCACCAATTCAATTCGTTTTTCCAACTGCAAGTGACAATCGAAACCCATAAACGAAACATAACGAACGGTTTCTATGCAAATCGTCGAAACGTCTTTTAAGGTCGTTTAGGGAAATTTACTTTCGTTCTACGCGCACTGAGTTTGACTAACAGCAAGTTTGCTTTCTGATATTTGGAATGAACGTTGTTGTTCAACACGATTTGCTTGTTGTTTACATTTTTCGCGACAATTAACACTTTAATCCGAAGTTGCTGTTTGTCCACCGAACACTTGTCGCAAGCTCTGTTTTTGGCCATTTCGTTCGTTCTATTGGCCTTCTGTTGTGACCAAAAATTTAATGACCAAAAAACGTCATTTTATTGCAATAACAAATTCGACGATTTTCATTCGTACTGATAATCCGCGACTCATCGCCAATAAACGAGGAGTTTTCTCTGCTTCCCGATAGTTCCGAGATCTCATTGTTCCTCGTGCTTTTGTACTGCCAACGTGGATTTCGTTGTCCTTGAAGACGAGTGAGTTTTAGCCGCTGGAACCGAATATTACGGAGTTGGTTGCTGACAAGTTTCTCCGGCGCTAGAGCGTTTTCTGGTTGTTGGACGGGAATGTGGAAACGGGTAGTCGTCTTCTTGCACATCTCGTATTTGTCCACGATCGCAAAAAGCAATGAAGATAAAGACTTCGACGCTAATCGAAACTATGGATGTGTTATGCGTGGAATCTGCGGGAAAGACGGAAACTTGCATCAGAATTGTGATTATCAGGGGCCACCAGTGCCGGTAAACATCTCCGACGAGCGACATTATCGTGAGTTGTGTCCACGTCTTTTCACTGGTAAGTTTTCTGTCATGGTTTTTTAATTGAATTTAGACGGAAATCTCGCGGTCTGTTGTGATCTTCAACAGTTTGAAATTCTCCAAAAACAACTCTACGTTCCACAGCAGATTCTGTCGCGATGTCCGAGTTGTTATTCGAAGTAAGCTTCGAACTTGTTCTCGAATGAAAGTGATTTTAGTTTCGTCAATTTTTGGTGTCAGTTTGCTTGTTCGCCCATTCAACGAACTTTTGTCAAAATCGAGAAGAAAGTAAAAGATGCAAAATCCATTAACGAACAGGAATATGTTACAAAAGTATCCTATGCTGTGGACTCGGCATATGCCCAGGGAATGTTTGAATCGTGCAGAAATGTAATCTACGCATCAAATCTTTTGGTTCAAAATTAAATTTAAGGTACAAACATCAAACGGAGCTCCAGCTTTGAGTTTGTTGTGTGGAACGAGTGCAGAAAAGTGTACGATTAACCAATGGTTCAAGTTTCTCGGAACTTATAACAAGTGAGTAACAGTTATTTTGTTACAATCTTTGCGTATTTAGAGAAGTCAATGTTCCTTTTGACATCAATGTCATCGTTTCGGATTCAAAGAACAAGATTGGAAATTTTACTGGAGCAATGCAAAGCCATGCATATTCTTGCAATGAAGCTTCGGATATGTCATTTTCCGTAAGATCGTTTATTTGTATTCAAGCATCGAAATCTCAGGGTTGTCCATGCAATGATTGTCCGAATTCGTGCGGTGTTGAAGAACCTTATCCAGATCTCGATCAAGGCTGCAAAATGGCATCGATGGATTGTGCTACGGCAATGACTTTGCTAGCGTTTGGATCAATTTGCTTGACCGTAATGTTTATTGTTGTTGCACACTACGTACTCAAACACTCCACTGATGACTCTACTGACGGCGTTGTGAGCCACGAATTCATTCCAACCGGGCATGAAACAAAAGAAAACGATAATCGTTTTCCATCCATCGAATTTTACATGAAAATGATCTGTGAACGTTACGCGAAAGTAAGTTTGTTCGTTTACTTGATTTTATGGATTTATGTATTTTAGATCGTAGTTAAACGTCCAGTCATTGTTCTTGTTATATTCTTGATTTTGGCGTCTGCATGTTCAACGGGATTAAGTCGAGTGAATTTGACAACCGATCCAGTCGAATTGTGGTCATCTCCAGGTTCTGATGCACGACAACATCGAGATTATTTCAGTAAGACGTTTCAGTAAGTAGAAACTAAGCAATCAACAATTATTTTCGAATTTAGACCTTTTCATCGCATCGAGCAAGTGATCGTTATTCCAAAGGATCAAGCGATGTTCGAACATGAGGAAGATGGGAATACGATGAAGACACTGTACTATGGTCCGGCGTTTCGACGATCTTTTTTGCGTTCGGCTTTCGAACTACATAATGCAATAGTCAATTTGACAACAGTAAACGGCATACGATTGTAAGTTCTTTTGTTCGTATGGTTAATTGATCGTGTGTGTAGATCGGACATTTGCTATAAACCGCTAGCTCCGGATAACGATAACTGCGCTATCATGTCGCCGTTCAATTATTTCCAAGTGAATTTATTCTCGATAACAGTTTTGATTGGCTATTTTTAGAATAAGATCAAAAACTTTGACAAAACTCGTTCCGATGGTTTTACCGATATCGACTATTTCAATCATCTGATGGAATGCATTCGGTTATTAGAACAAATTTTTAACTTACTCTCAATAGTAATTTCAGAAATCCTTTCAGCATGAAGACGAAGTTGAAGTTGTCGTGTTTTGGCGAGTTCGGTGGACCAATTCAACCGTATCTTGCATTTGGAAACTACAACAACAGCGGAGCTTATGAAACGGCACGTGGAGTTATGATTATCATTGCGGTTAACAACTACGACAGCGATTACGAAACGAAAGATGCACGTGAATGGGAGAAAACGTTCGTTCAGTTTTTGCGTACCGTTCAATCAGATCATTATCGAATTTCGTTTATGGCTGAACGATCGATTCAAGTAAGTTGTTTGCTTACATTCACCAATCAAACGTGTTTGTTATTAGGACGAAATTGTACGCGAATCAAGCTCGGATGCATTTACTGTTGCCATAAGTTACACGTTTATGTTTTTTTACATTTCTTTTTCTCTCGGCCAATACCAAGTCACTTCGAACAACCTGTGGTCGTTGTTCATTAATTCGAAATTCTTGTTGGGTATTGCGGAAATCTTTTTCGTAGCCTTAAGTGTTACAAGGTGAATAAGAGAATCGACAAAGTTATTCTCATGGTTGATTTTTAGTTCAATTGGAATTTTTGCTTATGGTAACATGCCTGCAACGTTGATCATTTTTGAGGTCTTGCCGTTTCTGGTTTTGGCTGTTGGTGTTGACAACGTTTTTTTGTTCGTACAAGCTTATCAGGTAGTTCAACTTCTAGTTCTATCAAACGACATTCTTGCAGCGAAATGACAAATCCAACACTGCAAGTTTGGAATTTCGTATTGGAGAAATTTGTGCAGAAGTGATTCCGTCTATTACACTGACCAGTGTGTCTGAGGCTATTTGTTTCTTTTTTGGTTGGTGGATGACGAGCATTAGTAATAGAGTTTCTTTGATTTAGGAGCTCTGTCGTCGATGCCCGCAGTTCGTACTTTTTCGTTGTACGCTGGGATGGCGATTCTAATCAATTACATTTTGCAAATCACCTGTTTTCTTGCTGTTTTTATCATTGATATCAAACGACAGGAATCGGGACGTTTGGAGTTCTGTTGTTGCAAACGTTTGCCTTACGAGCCAGCAAATCCAGAGAGTAAGATTGCAACAAGAAGATGAAGAGACTGCAAATTTCCAGGCTACATGTACACATTGTTGTCTGTTTATGCTCCAAAGCTCCTCCATTCGTACGTACGTCTTGGGACAGTAAGACATTGAGCTTTGAATTAGTCGTTTTTGCTTAACTTTCAGTTGATCGTATTTCTTAGTTGGTTTGCAAGTTCGGTTTTCGTAATCGACAAAATTAAATTGGGTTTGGATCAAAAGATGGCGGTGCCCGAAGACTCTTATGTTTTGTCGCATTTCAAGAACATGGACAATTATTTGAGCGTTGGACCGCCAGTCTTTTTCGTTCTCAAAGGCTCCATCGACTACAGCGATCCAGCCGTTCAGAATCTGATTTGTACGGGACGAGGCTGCTCGAAAGCCTCACTCGGAGCACAACTCGATCGTGCATCACGTTATCCACAAAAGTAAGAATCGAAACTAGAACATTGATGAAGACTATATTTGCAGCTCGTATATCGGTTATACATCACCAAATTGGCTCGACGATTACATCGAATGGCTGCGCCCTTCACCCGGCTCTCGGTGTTGTCGTAATTTCATAAGCAACAACACGTTTTGTCCATCGAGTGGTAGGCCATAACAAGCATTCTATGATAGTTGGATTAATTACAGCAGCCGAGGAGTTGTGCAAATCGTGTAACGTGACTTATGTTAACGGACGACCACGTCAAGATCTATTCTACGATTTCTTAAACCAATTCCTAACCGATAACCCAAATATCAATTGCCCTCGAGCGTAAGTTAAAGGCTTTTTGAAATGAAGTTATTTGTTCTTTAGTGGACACGCGTCACACAACAGTGCGTTGAAAATGGCGCGAAAGTCGAATCGTGTTGTCGCATCTTATTTTACTGTACATCACACAGCATTGCGAACCGCTCAAGATTTCATAAAGTCGATGGAATCAACTCAATTTCTAGCCCGAAATATCACAATGACGTTGAACAACGAACTTTCGGAGTTTGGACATTCGCCAGTTGAAGTTTTTGCGCACAGGTATGATTGTAATTGAATGATACTGCTAATCAGATGACATTTCAGTGAACATTACGTCTTGTAAGTTCTTCAAGAATCTCGGTTGTGTAAGTGAAACACAAACGCTTTTAGTTACGAGCAATACACGTCGATTGTTAAAGCGGCCATCGTCCAACTGATCTGTTCGGAAGTCTCGATTTTTGTTGTTACCACAATTCTAATGGGTTTGGATCCGTGGTCTGCGATGATCATTGTGATTACAATTGTTTGCATTTTGGTCAATTTACTCGGTCTCATGTACTGGTGGTCAATTGATTTCAATGCAATTTCCGTCGTCAATCTTGTGATGGTAAGCACCAATATGAGCAAATTACCTAACAAATGCATTTAGGCTGTCGGTGTATCGGTCGAGTTTTGCGCGCATATTACACGAGGTTTTGCTGTTAGTCGAGGATTGACGCGAATTGATCGAGCTCGAGAATCCCTGTCTCTGATTGGATGTTCGGTAGGTTGATTTGGTGTTGATCTAACTTGTGCTTCAGATTTTGAGCGGAATCACGTTGACGAAGTTTGGTGGTGTCATTGTTTTAGCTTTCGCTCACTCACAAATCTTTAACGTTTTCTACTTTCGAATGTTTCTTGGCATTGTTGTCATTGGAGCAACGCACGGTCTTGTCTTTTTGCCAGTCCTACTTTCGTATATTGGACCGCCGCGCGGTAAATACGACCTTTCACCACAGCTCGCGTCGCCATCATCCATGGATTTGAAGTCGGCTCCGAAATTTAGTTTGCGTCGTCGTTCGAATCGTTCAACCACCGAATCCAATGACCCGAAAACTCAGCCATTAGTGATCCTCAAAAATGATGCCGAAGAATGACCAAAAACTATCATGTAAATCCTTTACGATCTCTCGAATCCAAACATCGCTTCCAATTTCTTTCGATCACTTAGCGTTTAGCTTTAAGTACTCGGTGAATCTCAAACGAAGTCAGTGCCCTTAAAACTCCGTTGTAATTATTCGGTTTTAGTTGTTCTCTCGGTTTATCTTTTTAAAACTACTTACAAATCGGTCTTTTTCTTTCATCAAATAGCAATACTTTGTATGGTGAACTAGTGCCTTTCAATGATTAACCCCAAGTGAATTGATAATAAACACGATCTTTTATTCACAATCAATATCCGTTACACCTAATAAACAAAAAACAATCAAATAAATAGCATAAAGGCCCATTATCGTTAGCAGCAATTGTCATTAGATTAAAGTTCGGTTTTCTTCAAATCCTCCAAATCTTCCAATTCGACATCGCTAAGATCAATTTCTTCCATCACCGGTGGTTCGGCGTCTTTTCCATCCCACGGTTTGACATCTTGAGCTTCGGGAAACTCGGTGCCGCGAATCGTTGATGTTTTGCCACGACCGTAAGATAAATCACGAAGGAACTCGCCAACTCCGTCTTTTCCAAAGGATCCGGTCATTGTGCTGTACTTGAGTTTGCGCGAATTTGCGGCGATCATTGCGGGATAACCGAAACCACCGATGTCAAATGCTTCCTCCAATTTCGGTTGTTCTCCTCCTTCAGCCCAAAGCCATCTAAAACGATTGTTGACTTTTGAAATAGCGTCTTGAATTACCCCCATGGACTTTTTTTGAAACGTGAGATCTGGTCCTTGAGCATGTTGATGTATTGGTTACGGCATTTGGATTGGCAGTCGAGTAATTGCGGCAAGAAAGCAATGATGCAGAGTTGTTTATCGTCACAAGCTTCTTTCACCACCTCCTTCGAAGTTGCTTGTTTGAGTTCCGGTGGTGGCAAGTTTTCGGCGGCCTTAGCCAGCGCCCATTGAACGATGTCGTTCTTTGAACGTCCGCCATTGTATTCAATAGCATCAGAAGCGCTCGATGAACCTGGTGGAAAGTATCTACAAACAAATAGAAACAAAACGTTGAGATGAAACAAACTTGATGGTTGGGAATCCACGAATTCCGAATTGGTTGGATTTCACGGTGTGAACTGTCGCGTCCAAAGCGCCGAGATTAACTTTTCCATCCAACTCTTCTGCCGCATCACTCCAAGGTTTTTGTAAATTTTTACAATGTCCACAGTAAAAAGAATGCAATTAAAATCGTCTTAAAAATACCACTTATCCATGGAGCGAAGAACTCAACCAGGAATCCGTTCTTGTTGTTGTAGACCGTTCGATCAAAATTCGAGTCCGTCAATTCGATAACCTTGGACTTTCCAGCAGCCACCAGAATGACAAGATTGGAAATAAAAGCGACTGAAGTTCTATCATTTAACTTCCAAATGGATTTACAAACATACCTAAACACAGACCCAGAATTCGCATTTTTGAAACCCCAACCGTCTATTCGATCACTTGGAATAAACGAACAAAATTAATGGACACTAAAGACGAAGACGACAATACAGGCAGATTTCACGATCAACTTGACTTAAGCCACGCCGACACTTTCGCAAAACACACGTCTCACTTTGAGCTGGTGCTTCGTGATTGGTCAAAATTTTTCTATTTACACAACCGATGGGTTGAGAGGTTGCTGCTATTAAATAGTACCAATAAACTCTGAATAAATTAATAGTAAGAAGTTTGAAGAGACCCGTAAAGTCAATTTGACGTGGATTTTCATGAGCTTCATCGAGTTCGAGTTCACATACGACTTGCAATCTCAATTGAGTTCTTCAAAGTTTCCAACATGTGACAGTTTAATGAATTATTTTTGTTGGTTATTTGCAACCTTTCTGCCAATCGAAATGAGCAATCACGAGCTGTTGGTGTTTAGAAATTAATTACAATAACTTGTTGTGCCAATGCTTGCAATCAAAATGTTTATTGAACAAAACTACAGTCATTGACGTTCACCATAACCATAAGACATGGGATACTGAAAAGGATGAATAGAAAGTCTAACGGAAACACCAACAAACTTGATAGAAGTGCTCATTTTCTTCGAGTTGACTCAAACATTCCTCCACGATCTAAAGTACGATTATCGTTGCTGAAGGCCAGAAACCACTCACGTCTTTGACCGTCGTGTACGTGGGTTTTCCACTGGCTGAAGAGTTCTTATCCGGCATTTCGAGCAATTCACTGAGCAACTGATAGATTCAATTCAACGGCAACGAAATGAAAACAAGAGAAAAAATTGAAAGCAATGTCTTCGTATGCAAATTTCTGTTTGTTAGATGGTTTGCAATATGTTTGTCCATTGATGTTCATTGACGGGCACTCGAAAGAACGCGTCGTTAAAGGGATCCCGTGGACTCAGAAGTGCGTGATTCCTCAGCAAACGAAAATTGGCGTTTGAATTGGCGCTTTGCGTACGAGCTGAGTTTCCTGCGAATTCGCCTTGAGATCTTTGTTCCTACTCGGCGCCCAATCGACGCCGCTGAACGTTGGAATTTGGGCTTCGGATTTTGACTTTACAGAAAATACGCGTTTTATATTTTCGTTTCTTCTGTGTTTTTTTTGCGCTTAATGACCGTGTTAAGCGAATGCATTTTCAGGTTCTAATATTATTAAGAAATGGCATCGTGGGAGGATGATACGCCCGTTGATACCAATCCCGTCCATGTGGGAGTCGATGAAAACGACGAACCGCATGTGATTGAGATGCCGGAGATCAAGCTCTTCAACAAGTGGTCGTTAAACGATGTTGAAGTCAGCGACATCTCGTTGGTGGTAAGTGGGTTTGTGTTGTGTTTGTTTTGATTTTGGATTTTTAGGACTACGTTGCAGTGAAAGAGAAGTCGGCAAAGTACTTGCCTCACTCGGCCGGTCGTTATCAAATCAAACGCTTCCGCAAGGCCACTTGTCCAATTGCCGAGCGTTTGGCCTCATCGTTGATGGCTCATGGTCGTAACAACGGTAAAAAGTTGATGACCGTTCGTATTGTCAAGCACGCATTCGAAATCATCCACTTGTTGACTGGAGAAGTAGGTTATCGAATTTCTGCAGTGAGTTTAACGACTTGTTTTGATTTTAGAATCCCGTTCAAGTTCTCGTCAATGCGGTCATCAACAGCGGACCTCGGGAAGATTCGACTCGTATTGGACGTGCCGGTACAGTTCGTCGTCAAGCCGTTGATGTTGCACCGCTTCGACGTGTTAACCAAGTAAGTGAAATAGTTGTGTACGAGTCTCTCAAATTCTGATCAATTTTTTCTACTATTCGTTTTAGGCAATCTGGTTGATCTGCACCGGAGCCCGTGAATCGGCTTTCCGTAACATTAAAACGATCGCTGAGTGTTTGGCTGATGAGTTGATCAACGCAGCCAAGGGCTCCAGCAACTCGTATGCAATCAAAAAGAAGGACGAATTGGAGCGTGTCGCCAAGTCCAACCGTTAAGTTTGCATCGACTATGTTGATTTTTTATTATTGTTGACGATAAAGAGTTGTTTGATTTGTATGTGTTATAATCATTGTGCGAGAAACTCATGACCGAATTAACGATCGAAAAGACCGAGTGGAATACGCTCTCGACTTGTCACCAGATTGTAATAATATGCGAAAGTGCCGCTTCATCGGCATCTCCAATGGCCTTGATAAATAGGTTAGAGAACGTGAGTCCGAGGCGTTCAATGGCGAGAGGATTGGTGAGCAAAAGAGCGCGGCGATGTGGACCGAAAGTGGAATGGCAGTCATTGTACGGGCACAGCAGCTGCGCCCCCGTTTCTCTCTTTTTGCGCTTTCAATGGCAAACCGGACTGGCCGTTTACTCTCTTTTTTACGTCCGGCGATTATTCCCGCAGCGAGTCGGCTGTTTGGTCGACTCCAAACACGAACATTTGTTTACGTACGTTTCCTACCGATGATTCATAACCGCAAAAAGGTTGGGAATTGATTGGCTCTCGGTTGTCTTAATCACAACTCAAAGTCGGCGGTTGTACGATGAGCCGTCGGATTGAGCCGCCAAGACCTTTCGGTTTGAGCGGCTTTCTGGACGCTTTTTTTCCATTTCTTATTCTCCACAGCTTTTGCGATGATGCACCACAAGGAAGAGCGTCTCACTGCGTGTGCGGCGATTTTGTTGAGCGCAGATTCTCGATTCCCAGCGCGCATTTTATGTTAAATCTGTACAAGCGAACGTTTTTACTCAACCATCTTACGTTTTGGTATGTGCGTACAAACAAACATCCACGACAATCACGGTCCCCAAAATAAAATTCCTTTGGTGTCCGTTTACGCGCAGTTGTTTCTTATCATTTCGCTCGTTCTGTTCATTCCTCGAATTCCGTTCTTCTCGAGTTTATCATCGAAGACTCCGTGTATTTTGGAATTGAAATTGCGAGCGAATGTAAAGTGCTCTTTTAGAGTCATTCCCCAGTAAGACCACCAGAATGGCTGACGAAGGCCCACCGCCCGATCCCGTTCTCGAAGTTCCACCGCCACAGGAAATAAAAGTCCTGGAAACAGCGGATGATATTCAGGTGGCTAGAATGCGTCCACTTTTTACTCCAGCATGTTTTTAGAACCGACGTACGGAAGTTCTGTCTCATTATGGGCAATTCAAGGATTTCGCCAAACTTAAACGCGATCGACTCGAAGAAGCTCGACAGTTTCAGTACTTCAAACGCGATGCTGATGAGTTGGAAATTTGGATTTTGGTTTGCAGCTGAAGTTGTGTGGAAGCAAAAATCAAATTTTAGGAGAAGTTGCAAACCGCTTCTGAAGAATCGTTCAAAGATCCAACAAATTTGCAAGCAAAAATTTTGAAGCACGAAGCATTTTACGCGGAAGTAGAGGCGCATTCCAATGCCATCAAGCAACTGGACAAAACCGGAAACGACATGATCAATCATGGACATTACGAAAAGGAAACAATTCGCGTATGTTTAAGTGTTCGTAGAATCTGAACGTTTCCAACTTCAGAAACGACTTCAACGTCTTCACGAACTTTGGGATTTGCTGTTTTCAAAACTTCGTGACAAGGGCATGAAATTGCAACAAGCACTGAAATTGTTACAATTTATTCGACAATGCGACGAGATGTTGTATTGGATTCGTGACAAGAAAGCGTTCGTATCGGCCGACGATTTGGGATCCGATTTGGAACACGTCGAAGTTATGCAGCGTAAATTTGAGGAATTTCTTAAGGAATTTGAAAACAACCACTACCGAATCAACGAGATCAATCAGGCAGCTCAAGTGTTGACTGATGAAGGGCATCCGGATCGAGAGGAAATCTACGAGAAACGCGATGAAGTTAATCGTGAATGGAACGAGTTGGGCACTCTGACCACCACGAGGTTTGTTTCTGCATGTTGGCTATGTAATGGAATTGTTTAGACGCGAAGGATTGTTCGGTGCTCAACAGATTCAAAAATTCTATCGTGATGTGGATGAAACTTTGGGTTGGATTCAGGAGAAAGACGCAACCTTGTCAAGCGATGATTACGGTCGAGACCTGAACAATGTCCAAGCATTACAACGCAAACACGAAGGCACAGAACGAGATCTAGCAGCATTAGAAACAAAAGTACGTTGTTGATTGAATAAATTCTCTTAATTTGGCAGTTTAGATGGAGAAAATCAACAACGACGCCGATCGCCTCGGCCAATCGTATCCCGATCGTGCACGAGCAATCGACGATAAAATGCAAGAGGCTCGTGACCGTTGGGATGCTTTGAAGCACAAAGCCGAAGCACGAAAACAAGCTCTAGACCGATCTTACAATTTGCATCGATTTTTGGCTGATTATCGCGAACTCATTGAGTGGATTCACGGAATGATCAATTTGATTTCGTCCAGCGAATTGGCACGTTCGGTGGCCGATGCGGAAATGCTCCTCGAAAATCATCAGGAGCATCGCGGTGAAATCGATGCACGTAAAGACAGTTTCGATCAAACATCCGAAGCCGGACAACGATTACTCGACGACGATGACGGCGAACACAATGATCAAGTGAAACAGAACCTCGAGAACTTGGCCGGAGAATATTCGCGTCTGAACAACTTGTGGGAAGAACGACGAATTCTGTACGAACAATGCATGGATTTGCAATTGTTTTATCGGTACGAGAGTTACTTCTAGTGCTCAAAATGGTTCGATTTGTTTCAGTGACACCGCGCAAGCCGAAAGTTGGATGTCGAAACAAGAAGCCTTTTTGGCCAACGACGATCTTGGAGATTCGCTTGACTCAGTTGAGAGCTTGTAAGTTTATAACTTGTTACATTTACTGTTTCTGATATTAAGGTTGAAAAAACACGAAGACTTCGAAAAGTCTCTGGCTGCTCAAGAAGAGAAGATTCGAGCATTGGACGAGTTTGCGTCAAAGCTCATTGATGGATCGCACTACGCATCAGATGATGTGGCCAAACGTCGTCAGTCGTTGATGGATCGTCGTAGACAACTGGTGAACAGAGCCGAAGATCGACGTGAACGTTTGAAAGAGTCGTATCGTTTGCAACAGTTCGATCGCGATGTTGACGAAATGATGTCGTGGATTAACGTATGTTTTCAAAAAACACATTTATTCAACCAACTAATTTAGGAAAAGTTGAAAACCGCCAAAGATGAAAGCTATTTGGATCCAACGAACGTTCGCGGAAAACTCCAGAAACACGCAAATTACGAACAAGAATTGAGAGCAAATCGAAATCGTTTGGACGAAATTCGAGGCTCGGGCGAATCGCTAATTGCCAACGGACACTACGCGAGTGATCATGTACAGGAGCGATTACGCGAAGTTGACGAGTTGTGGAGCGAACTGATCGAAGCCACAAACCGCAAAGGTGCCAAATTGAATGAAGCCAACGAAGAACAACTCTTCAATCGTAACATCGAAGACGTGGAGTTGTGGCTCAGTGAACTCGAAGGTCAATTGGCAAGTGAAGATTTTGGCAAAGATCTCGTTTCTGTTCAAAATCTCCAAAAGAAATTGGGTCTTCTCGAAAGTGACTACAACGCACACAACGATCGAATTGAATCCATTCATCAACAGGCCGTTAATTTCCAAAACAACGACCATTTCAATGCTCCAATCATCGTTCGAAAACAGGAAGCTTTGCAAGCGCGTTTTCACGCTCTTCGCGAACCTTTGAATCGTCGAAAAAACAAATTGGCAGAATCATTGGAAGGAAACAAACTGTTCCGTGATGTAAGTGCGAAGATAGTCGGGTGGAATTATGATTTCAGATGGAAGACGAACTGTCGTGGATTCGTGAAAAGGAACAAATTGCTGCAAATACGAATCGTGGTCGTGATCTTTTCGGTGTTCTCAACTTGATTAATGTAAGTACGCATGCATTTTGAATACTTTAGGATTCAAAAATTCATTTTTTAATCCAACTTTTTAGGGTCAACAAGCCTTGATTGCTGAGATCAACAATCACGAACCACACACCGAACAAGTTTGTGCTCAGGCGGATGAAATGATTTCGCGTGGACACTTTCTGGCTCCAGAGATTCGCGATAAATTGGCACAACTTCGCGACAATTGGCGCAATCTCAAAGCAAAAGCCGAGAAACGTAAGGTCGAATTGAACGATTCCCTTCAAGCGCATCAATACTTGGCCGATGCAAACGAAGCTGATGCGTGGATGCACGAGAAAGAGCCAGTTGTCGGTTCGAATGACTATGGAAAAGATGAAGATTCGGCTGAAAGTCTATTGTAAGTCACGAAAGATGTATTCATAATGTTTGTCTTTTAGAAAGAAGCATCGTGCATTAATGTCAGATCTTGACGCTTTCCGCTCGACTATCGAAGAACTTAGAAAGCAAGCCAGTCAATGCAAATATCAGGAACAACCAGGCGGTCAATTGGGTAAAGAAGTGGTTACGGCTCTCTACGGTATGATCATTCATTATTGAACATATTGTTGACATTTTATTTTTAGATTACAGTGAAAAATCACCACGTGAGGTTTCCATGAAGAAGGGAGACATCTTAACGTTGTTGAATTCGACTAATCGCGATTGGTGGAAAGTTGAGGTGAATGACCGACAAGGTTTCGTACCTGCATCGTATGTGCGAAAACTCGAACCCGGTTATCAACATCGTCACGATGCAATCACAGCTCCACCCGATACGATTAACGCCAAACAATCACAAATCGAGGATCAATACAACCGCTTGATTATGTTGGGCGAACAACGTAAACGTAAATTGGAAGAAGCATGCAAAGGATATCAATTGTTACGTGAAGCCAATGACTTGGCCGATTGGTTAGTCGATCACAACCATTTGCCATCGAATTGAGTTTGTTTAGGATTCGATCACGCGAAACTGTTGCATCTCAGAAGGAAATCGGAGCGGACTTGGAACAAGTCGAAGTTTTGCAGAAGAAATTCGACGACTTCAAGGGTGACTTAAAAGCTAAAGAAGTTCGTTTGCAAGAAATGAACCAAATTGCCACAGCGTTGACTGCTGTCGGACAAACAGAAACTGCAGTTCGTATTCGTCAACAGATCGAAGATTTGAATCAACGCTGGAAAGCTTTGGAACAACAAGCCGAACAACGTGAACAACAGTTAGGCTCTGCGCACGAAGTTCAACGTTTCCATCGCGATGTCGATGAGACTCGTGATTGGATTCAGGTCAGTGAATTCGAAAACTACGGAAATTCGACGAGATTCTTTTACAGGAGAAGAACGAAGCTCTCGATTCGGACGATTTTGGTCGTGATCTTCGTTCCGTCCAAGCACTTCAACGTAAACACGATGGTGTAGAACGTGATTTGGCAGCACTAGGCGACAAAATTCGAACTCTCGACGAGAAAGCAAACAAATTACGACAAACTCATCCGGAGGCTGCCGAACAAATTTACGATCTTCAACGACAAATCAACGAACAATGGACTCAACTTACACAAAAGGCAAACAGCCGCAAGGACAAGCTCCTCGACAGCTACGACTATCAACGCTTCCTCAGCGATTACCGCGATTTGATGCAATGGATTGCTGGAATGAATCAGTTGGTTTCATCTGATGAACTGGCCAACGACGTTACTGGTATTTATCTGAAATGACCAATTTCGTAAAGCTCATCGATTATTTAGGTGCTGAGGCCCTTCTTGAACGTCATCAGAATTATCAAACGGAAATCAAAGCTCGTAGTGGAACATTCCAAGCGTTCGGTCAATTCGGAGATCAATTAATTGAAAGTCGTCATTATGCAAGTGACGATATTCGACAGAGAATGGAAGACGTTGATCGGGCTCGAAATGATCTCGAGAAAGCTTGGGCCGAGCGTCGCAAAATTCTCGATCAATGTTTGGAACTGCAATTGTTCTACCGAGAATGTGAACTTGCTGACACATGGGTCAGTAAACAAAACGAAACATAACATTCGAATCAATTTTAGATGTCTGCTCGTGAAGCATTTTTGACTCAAGACGATGGAACCATGAACGTTGAATCCTTAATCAAAAAGCACGAAGATTTCGATAAGGCAATCACTTCTCAACAAGAGAAGATCAATGGTCTCGGGCAAGTCGCTGGACAATTGGTTGGAAGCGATCATTACGATTCTCCGGTTAGTTTATTTCGCAGTCACGACTGTTTTATGGTCATTTTTTAGGCTATTCAAGAGAAACGTCAACAAATTTTTGATCGTTGGGAACGCTTGAAAGGCGCTTTGATCGAGAAACGATCAAAACTCGGCGAATCTCAAACGCTTCAACAATTCTCCCGTGATGCTGATGAGGTTGAGACTTGGATTGTAAGATCGTATACCAACACCTTGTTAGTCATTCGTGTAAACTTTAGGCTGAGAAATTCCAAGTGGCTCAAGAAGAATCTTATCGTGATCCGACCAACATTCAACAGAAACATCAGAAACAACAAGCATTTGAAGCAGAATTAACTGCAAATTCTGACCGTATTGCCGTTCTGATTACTGCTGGAAAGAACTTGATTGACAACGCGAAATGTGCCGGTGGTGAAGACGCGGTATCTCAACGTCTCCGTGCTCTCAACGATCAATGGGATCTTTTGGTTAAAACAACATCCGAAAAAAGTCACAGACTTAAAGAAGCAAATCGACAAAAAAGTTTCATGGCTGCAGTTAAGGATCTCGAATTTTGGTTGGGCGAAATCGAAACGTTGCTCAGCAGCGAGGACTACGGACGAGATTTGCCGTCTATTGAATTTTTGCTGAAAAAACATCAACTAATCGAAGCTGATATTGCATCGCATGCCGACCGTTTGAACGAAATGGACGCACAAGCTAACTCGCTTCTTGAGTCCGAACAATTCGATCAGGATCAACAAATTGATGAACGTCGAAATGCCATTAAAGATCGTTACGATCATGTGAAAAGATTGGCAGCAGATCGACGTGACAAGTTGAACAAGGCGTTGAATGTGCATCAGTTCTTACGTGACGTCGATGAAGAAGAATCTTGGCTTCGGTAAGTAATCAAGCAAGATAACAGAAGCAGATTCCTGCAATTTCAGTGAAAAGAAACTGTTGGTTAGTAGCGATGACTACGGACACGACTTGATTGGAGTTCACAACCTGAAACGTAAACACCGTCGATTGGATAACGAGTTGGCTACTCATCGTCCAGCCGTCGATTTGGTGCGTTCGAAGGGTGCTCAGTTGTTGGAGGCATCCGAAATCGGCGGTCCAGAAATCCGCAACCGAATGAATGCTTTGGAACAAAGTTGGCAACAGATTGTTGAACTCACTGGCAATCGGTATGTTTTTTGAACCAAATTCTCTAAAATTATCCTTGAAGTGATCAAAAATTGAATGAGAGCGAAGCCTTCCAAAACTTCCTGGGAAAAGTGGAAGAGGAACGTGCGTGGTTGAACGAGAAACAACAGATCTTGAGCAGTCCTAACTTTGGGGATACAATGAACAGTGTTCAATCGTTGTTGAAGAAGCACGATATCTTTGATAACGATCTGGTCGTTCATGAAAAGCGAATTGCTGAGCTGGTACAACAAGGAAACAATGTAAGCAATTTATATGACATACAATCTTAATGGTCATTTTTACAGCTCACTGAATCCGGAAATCATCATGCACCCGAAATTCAACAACGTTTGGAACAACTGCGACACCATTTGAACAAAGTCCGAGAATTGGCAACAGTTCGACTTCAACGACTTCGCGATAACAGCGCTTATCTCCAATTCATGTGGAAATGCGATGTTGTTGAAAGCTGGATTGGTATGTTGGTAAAACTGAAACCCTGTTGTAAACTCACTTTTTTAGCTGAAAAGGAAACATACGTTCGTTCTGATGATTTCGGTCGGGATTTGTCGAGCGTTCAGTTGCTTTTAAATAAGCAAGATGCTTTTGAAACGGGCCTTAAAGCTTTCGAATCGGAGGGAATTCAAAGAGTTAGTGAATTGAAGGATCAACTGTTACAAGCGCAACATCAACAATCGCCAGAAATCGAACGACGACACAACAATGTAATTGCTCGTTGGAATCAATTACTCTCCAACTCGACGGCCCGACGTCAACGTCTACTTCAAGCTCAGCAGGAGTTCAAAAAGATCGAAGAGTTGTATCTTAATTTCGCCAAGAAAGCCTCGGCTTTCAACTCGTGGTTCGAAAACGCTGAAGAAGATTTGACCGATCCAGTTCGTTGCAACTCGTTGGACGAAATTCGAGCACTTCGCGATGCCCATTCCGAATTTCAACAATCGTTAGCAACTGCAGAAAACGATTTTGCTCAATTGCAAGATTTGGACAAACAAATCAAAGCTTATAGTGTTGGACCTAATCCGTAAGAAAGTCATTTTCACACACAGAAGTTAAGTTTATTCTTCAGATACACATGGTTTACTATGGAAGCACTTGAAGTTACGTGGCACAACCTACGTCGAATCATCAAAGAGCGAGATGCGGAATTGGTCAAAGAAAATGCTCGTCAAGAGGACAACGATAAACTTCGACAAGAGTTTGCACGTCAAGCCAACGAATTCCATCAATGGTTGACCGATACTCGAACAGAAATGATGGAAACGAGTGGAAGCTTGGAACAACAGTTGGATATGTTAAAACGAAAGACTCAGGATATTCGACAGCAACGGGTTCTTTTGAGAAAGATCGAAGATTTGGGTGCTTTGTTAGAAGACCATTTGATTTTGGATAACCGATACACGGAACATTCAACCGTCGGTCTCGCTCAGGCGTGGGATCAACTTGATCAATTGGCTATGCGTATGCAACACAATCTCGAACAACAGATTCAAGCACGAAATCAATCTGGTGTTTCCGAAGATGCATTACGCGAGTTCTCGATGATGTTCAAACATCAAGTAACAACAAACTTATTTTGTTCTTTCTCAACTTCCATTTTTAGGAACAAGATGGACGTCTCAATCATCAACAGTTCAAGAACTGTTTGCGTGCTCTCGGTTACGATTTGCCAATGGTCGACGAAGGTCAACCAGAACCCGAATTTCAACGAATTCTCGATGTTGTTGATCCGAATCGCGATGGTTATGTAACATTGGTACCTATAGAATTACGAGTCAAGTATTTGAACACGATAATTTCAGCAAGAGTACATGGCCTTCATGATTGATAAGGAAACAGAGAACGTGCGTAGTAGCGAGGATATCGAAATGGCATTCCGAGCATTAAGTAAAGAACTACGTCCATATGTTACAGCCGAAGAACTCTACGCGGTAAGCATTTCGCGTTCATAATCGGTTTAACTGCTGAAATTTTAGAATTTGCGTCAAGAAGAAGCTGAGTACTGTATTAAACGAATGAAACCTTATGTGGAAGCGGTTTCTGGTCGAAAGATCGATGGTGCATTGGATTACGAGCAATTTGTTCATTCCCTCTTCCAAAACTAATTTCATTTTTACGTTCAACCGCTGAATTCTGTTCATTGCAGCTTGTTTATATTTCGAATATTGTTGTTGTTTCGCTTAATTTACGTCAGGCGGCTATTCTTCTACGTCCATTTTCTGCTCGTCAATCACCTACGAGAAATGTGGCCCGCATTTCGAGTTGGGATTCGAGAAACTAAATACCTTCCGGAAAGTTTTACGTTCTAATTTTTCAACTATCTTGATTTCTAGTGTCATTCACAGCTTTACCAGTAACCATTCGACTTGTATTACTCGCCATTTGTCTTAACTGCTTTTCTAATTACGAACTGCCGCTACATAAATTAAATCGATTGTCAAATGAATTTATCCGTGAAATCGGGCATTAGCAATCTTGAGAGGAATGAACGGAATAAATGTTAGAAATAAGAACAAAATACAACCAGTGTGTTAAAGAACGAAAGAATTGGATGTTTAGCTGTAGAAGAGAAACACGATCGGAATACGATAATGATCACAGAACTTAGAAGGCATTTTAGGCAATGTCCCTAAACTAACGAACCCGCTTGTTTCGTTCAAATGATTGATGAACGTTGTGGTCCCGGCGGTTTGTATTTCTCGGGATTAAGCTGAAAACACAAATGAACATCTTCCATCGAATTCTCAACTCGAACTCACTATCCAATCGGCAACTTTTGTATCGCTCGTTTTCGTATTGAAGAAAAAGGGAAACTCCTGAACAAAAGTTGAAGATGTTTTAACAGTTTCGAAACTGACCATCAAAGTCTTATATTTTGGTCGAGTTGCAATGTCCTTTTGAAGACACTGTCTTACGAATTCACAGAATTCAGCGGTGTATCCTTCAGACATGCTGAGAACGGGCGGTTCACCGGTTTCGATTCGAGCCATCAGAGCGAATGGTGTTACACCCGCAGCCAAATCTTCGCTGTACGGCGGTTTGCCGCGCGCTAACTGCACCAGTGATAGACCCAAGCTCCAGACATCTGCCCGAACATCGTATGGTTGTCGAGTGATACGTTCAGGCTAAATTCTTGCTTTTACTTTGTAAGTATTGTAGCCTACCGCCAGATATGCTGTACATCCCGTGGAAATGGAGGTTGCTTGAGAGTCGATCTTAAAACTAGAAGTTTGTTTCTGGTTTGTTGAATAAACGAACCAATTGACCCGAAATACCAAAGTCGCACAATTTAACCTGACCACGAACGTTGAGCAAAATGTTACTCGGCTTTACATCGCGATGCATCAACGACTAAAATTGAATGCAGACTAATCAATCAACAATCGCCAAGCTTTACATGTTCTTCTTTAAGATAGTTAAGAGCTTTGATAACACTGCAGTTGATTTGTGCGATGATTTCTTCTGGAAACCCAATGAATTCGCGAGTTTGCAACAATTTTTCGGCACAACTCGCCATCAACTCCATACAAATATACAGATGGTCCTGAAATGCGAATGATCAGATAGAATGTCTTGAGTTATTTTCATTACTTGTGTAATTATGTACCCGAAACATTTGACAATATACTGACAATCATTCGACTTTCGAATGACATCCAAGTCCATGAAGATACGCTTTGACTCCTCCTTATTGTCCGTGCGTTTCATTTCCTACAAATCGTCGAGTATAAACGATAACTTCCGAAAATTCGTTTACCTTCACTGCCATGGTTTTTCCGTGAAGAGCGTATTTTGAGACCGTACCACAGGTGCCAGAGCCGAGATCTCCTTGCCGCACAAGATGATCGATTTTGACGTCTTTATATAGCGAACCGCCCACGGACAACAATCCCGAATTCTCTTCGATGACTTTGAAGCGTTGATTGATCTCGTTGTCGCTCACACGACTCTCCGTACTCACTGCATCCAACAAAAGTCCCGGCCGTCGACGACCTCCGAGATTCACTGAAAATTAGCCGGCAAATGAAAAATTTTGTTCAATCGTTCAACTCACTATTCATGTTTCGACGAGGTATTGGAGCAGTAAAGCAAACCGGCCGTGACTTCAATTGATGTTTTGCCGGCTCGGTATTTGCGGGACGTGAAACGGAAGATGAACGACGACTAAACAATCGAATTCGACTCCATTTGCGAATGCGACCTTCGAACTCTGCAAACGGCTGATTATTTTCAAAGCGAATCAAAACGGCAGCACATCAATTGACGAACAACATTCCTTTTGGATAAGCGAATACAACAACACGAAGCGCTTCGAAGTTCGCTGAAAACTGCGATAAACACCAAAATGCGCGCAATAAACACAACTCACGTAGCCATTGAAACGAAACTGAACAACACACGCACACGTGAACAACGACGGTCAAAGTGTGGGTATTCAATTTACTAACCAATGAGTCTTTGTTGAGTTATCGAGAAGAATGAGGAGGTGTCGGAGCGTGCAGCAGAATGCATTCGAAGTCGAACATTGGCCGCACAATCTTGGCACAAAAACTTAAGGGTTATTAGAAGACAAGCGGATTCAAAACGAATGCGGACCGTTTTACCACGCGCATTTCGGAAGCATTGGCCGGAGAAAGAAGCGCCAACCAGACCGCAAACCCGCTGCCCATCGACTTGCGAGAACTGAAAGAGTCGACGGGAAATGTGCACTCCGACCGCGCGTTAGATAACCCGCCTTCTCTTGGGCGCAATTGAGCGATTCGTGAGATTTTCAGTCGCTTGCAACGTTCGCTTCTGTCATGGCAACAGTCGTTCCAAATCAGCTTTCGAAGGCTGCTTGGCGATTAAACTAATCAGTAAATTGCAGTCCAAACGCAACTTATCGACGGCGGTCGAGTTGTTTTAAAACGAATTTAGAGCTCGATTACCGAATCTTAAGAGATCAAAGAATACAAACTGTTGAGTGAAACAAATTCCAAAAGCATCTGCTCAGTAGAATGCGGTCAAAAAACAAGTGAATACAAACAAGTGGACTTTCGGTTTTGTGTTTTGTAGTTCGACCGACCAAACTGATGGTCCGACTGCTGTTACAATATAAATAAACGAGCCCAAACGGCAATGCAACGCACACGTGTCAGTGAACACCCGAATGATAGTTTGTTTTGCGTTTAACATCGTGATATTCGTTTTGTTTCTTGGTTTGAACGTCAACTCAATTGTTGAACATTCGTTTGTTGCAGATTGAAATGTCGGAAACTCCCGTTTTGTATTCCTATTGGCGATCTTCTTGTTCGTGGCGTGTTCGAATTGCTTTGGAATTGAAGGAGATTAATTACGAGTATCGGGCAATCGACTTATTCAAAGGAGAACAGGTAGTCCACTTGCTTATAACTAGAGCAAAGTTACTTCAGAACAACGAGCAGTTTTTGAAAATGAATCCGTTGGGTTATGTGCCCGCATTCGTTCACAATGGGAATACGATCTCTCAGTCGTTGGCCATCATCGAGTATTTGGACGAAGTGTATCCTGATAAGTTTCCGTTAATTTCCGGTTCGGCCGCTCAAAAAGCGTTAATTAGAAGCATGGCATTAATGGTAAGTCCTGATAGGACTAGTCGAAACTAAGAACTTTGCTGTAGATTATTGCCGATATCCAGCCGCTACAAAACATTTCACCTTTGAAGTTTTACGGTGGATCCGATGAACAGAAGCGCAATGAGTGGGCAGCGAATTTCATTAGCCGTGGATTTAAGGCGCTGGAAAAGCAATTAGGAACGACTGCTGGAAAGTACTCGATTGGAGACAACTTGACTCTGGTGGATTTGTGCATTCCACCTCAAGTGTATAATGCCAAACGGTGAGAGCTTTTGTTTATTGCCAATTGATATTTCACCGTTTAGTTATAATATCGATCTTACGCCTTTTCCAATCATCCGTCGTATCACCGAGACGTTGTCCGAGTTGGAGGCTTTCAAACGCGCTGATGCTGCAAATCAACCAGACACCCCTTCGAAATGAATTTGAAGCTTAGGATCAGATAATACAAATGTTTATTAACTTAAACTACTTTAGACTATTCTGTTTAATAAACAAGTAAGTGCTATCTATTGAAGTAGTCACTGAAATGTGTTGTATGAAGCCGTAGACAGAAAGTTGTGATCGTTGAATGAGTTTTGAGGATTTGATAGTCGGAATGACAAAATTTACAATAACCATGTGTGTTGAGAAAAACGAATTAATACGAAACACGCGTACAAACTCACAGGGATATTGAACAAGAATGTGTTTCTAGTGCACGCAAAGAATAATCTTGAGGTAAAAAACTGATACGCAAGAGTTAATTAGATTTTTGGTCATCTTTTGAACTCGATTTTGTTATGAAGAATTCTTGAGGCAATTGCTCAACATCGGCCGGTTTGACGCGTCCAACAAACAAAGTTTCGGCAACATTCTTAAAATTCAGATTCAGCAATCATAGATATGATATTAGCTTACTGAAATAATCCCCAATTCGGCTAACAAGCCCGGAATCAAAGCAATCACATCGCGAGCACGTTCGTACGGAGTAATCGTGGACTCCAAATACCTAAAAAGAAACTATTTAACAGCAATCGATTTGCGTTTGTACCTGCGCAACAATGTCGAATACAACGAATGGCTCTCACGAGCCAAAGTCTGATCTCGTAGATCAACGAGAACGTTGGTGTTTTGGAACAGAATTATTAGACCAATCAGATTGATTGTCAGAGGATGTTCTTTAAGCTCTTGCGGGATTTTGTAGCAAAATCTAAATAGAAGATACATCCTGTTGGAATCAACACTACTTACTCTAAGAAACGGTTCTTAGATTGGTTTCTTGTATCGTTTAATTGACTGGAAGTTTATATGTGAATTATGTGAAGACGATACACTTACTCAAAAACGTGACAAGAAACAGATGCCATTCCAGAAATTGGCGTGGACCAACAAAAACGTTTCGTATCGAAACGAGTAACTCCACGGATAGTCACCATTTGAATCATTGCAGCTGAAAATTGTTGTCTTAACACACGGTACAACTTGTTTACTGACCTTTCAACAAAGCCAACTTTCCTTCTTGCGACAGACGAACGAAGGCCGATAAACGCTTGGTCATCTTGACAAAACGTCGCATCGTAACGTCCATAATCTAAAATACTGTGGTGAATAGAATGAGTTTGTAGCTTACATTCAAAATGTCCGATGGATTTTTGGGTTCTTTAGTCAAACACTCAACGCCGGGTGCATACTGAAAATGAACGTTAAATTCAGTTAATCGAATACAAATCACCTTCAAATTATCATCTAATGGTTCGTCCATCACAGAATATGCTTGACGCACCTATAAACATTTATATTGCTTTGTCTACTATCAATTGGTGGTTTTTTCTCTCATCAAGTTGGTTGCTATTTTCATTAAAAACGTGAAATAAACTGACCACATCCAAAGCACAGAGTTCAGAAGAGTTGAGTTGGTATAAATTCGCTTCTTTGATCTTCGTTTCAGTGTTTTCGAATATCGCATCAGCACTTTCAGGCTTCGATGGTCGTTCAGATACAATGGGAAAATCTGTTGGTGCTTTCTCTGTCGTTGGTGTGACATCGCACAGCAACATTGGAGACCAATTCTTATAAACGTTTTGCATTTGACAGCCAAGATTGTGAAATGTTGTTGGAGACAGCGAGAAAAACGAGAAAATGGGCGTAATCTCGCCACTACTTGGCGATTTGACCTGAGCATTTGCCATGATTCCTTCTGAATTGTATCCACTGGTCTCCGGAATTTGTGACAGAAACGATGGCTCGAGATTGATTTCTGATTCATTGGATGTAAACTGAGATGCCGACTCGACAAATGGAGAACTAAATGATTGAGCATAGGAATCTGCAGAGGGTCGCAAACTCGGAGGTTGTTCATATTGAGGTGACTGAGCGACTGACTGCGTTGAGTTCATCACTTGCAGTAGTGGCATGACCTTAGAGAAAAGTTAAACACCTGAAAGCAAGAATGGCTTACTTCTTCACCGATTGTTGAAAATGTTGTCAATTGAGAACTAAATGGCGGTGGAATCGAAACAATTGGAGTGGTGTTGTCGAGTGTAAAACGCTCGATTTCCATCGTAGAAACAATCGGTGCTTGTTGAACTGTAGATGATGGCTGAACTGCAGGTATTTGCGATGAAATCGAAAGCACCGATGGTTCGATATTTGAATGTAAGTGAGTAAGAGTTGGAGTATTCGACAGTAAATCATTGTCGTTTAGTTGACTGTCAATTGAGGTGTACATATTAAAGGTCGATGAATTCAGTTGATTGGGTTTTTCGTGTCTTCGATGTTGAACTTCACTATGTAAAATTTTTGGTGACAAGTCAATTGACTCAGTTTTTAACGTTTTCTGTGATCGACTCTGATAAGCTCGTGGTTTTCGTTCCATCGAACTTCGAGGTGATGTTATTGACTTGCTACAGTTCAATCGAGAGTTCTTACGTCGTTTCAATTGTTCTTCATTCAAAATCCACTCTCTGCGCATTCCGACTTGAAAGCATTTTTTCAATCTAAAATATGGATATTACGCTGAAAAACTACTCGTAGACTTACCGACACTTTTGGCAAAAACGACGGCTGACCGGTGTGATTTTACAATTGTCATTGTAGGGGCATTTGAATTCTTTTTGACGATTCGCATTTCGACGGAAATAAGCCTTAAAGTAGAACAGTGATGTTGGTCGATTGAATACAAAGAAATTGACTGAGTGGTATAATGTCAGAAGAAATGTGTTTTATGGTGAAAACCACACATAAATCGAGTAGAATTCTTTGGTTACTAGTTATGAAAGCTCCTCGAAAGGAGTTCAACGCAACTGCAGCCAATTTCATCACATTTCACTTGCCAATTTTGGCAAATTGACAGTTCAATCAAATTACCTTGCACGATTCCTGCAATAAACTTCGATTAAAAAATGAAAATAAACATGGATAATAGTGATGTTCTTATAAAACAAGTTATTAATGCGAAACAGCTAACCAAACAGGGTTTTTAAAGTCAATCGACCAAATTTTGTTTCAACTATTCAGAAACTTACACAAGAAACCACATTGAAATTGTAGCCGGTGGCCTGCAAAGTAATTATATTCTTGATTCCAAATGTCTTTCACTCACTTGATCACCACAAACTCGACATGTTTTTTGGCGTTGACGAGTTTCTTCGGCACTCAGTTCTTCGTTTCCGTCAGCTGAATCATTGGCCTCTGAAATAGCTGTGAAGAAGGGAATTGTTGTCGAAACTAACCGCTATCCATTCTCATAACTTCAGTCGGCGTACTTATTGCCACTGATGAAGCGGGAGAAACGTTTTCCTCGAGCGGGGTCTGCTGGAACACAAGACAACATTAATACAAACGGATTAATGAACTTCGTTTATACGACTTTTTGGTTTAGCGGCATTTTTCGTGTTCTCGAACGTGAAGCGTGCGTAGTAGACGTTGATGAGTCAATGGTAGTGGTTTGCATGTCCTGTGACTACCAAGCTGTTTTTCGTGAGTTTGATTGGCACGCAGACCGTGCCATTTAACACGATCAACCTACTTGTGAGCTTCTTAGATGAAAACAAAATTGCGTGCTTAAGGTTTTTCAACTTTCATGCCCCAACTTTTAAACGAATCCATCGACCAAAAAGTCTAAGCGACAGTACGTTCGAGACTATCCAATTAATTACATCTCGGATGAAACATAGAGACCAAATAAACATCATGACCGTTCATACATGTGTTCATTTGGAATGTGTGCTTTCTTCCAAAACATTCTTCTCGAAGCCAAATCAACAATTGATATTGTTTTCGTGAAGAAAGAGCAGACAAATGGTGCGATCACGTCATTATGAAATCTTTTAGTAAAGAGCAAACTCATGAAACAAGACCAAAGCAAAAGGCAACATTGATATGTCGAGTAAAAAGTTATAGTCCAGCTGTTCGATTAAATGTTGAGTGTCAGTAGTTATATGTAAATGAAAATGGCGACTAGCAATACCCGGTACTTTCAATCAAAATTTTAGGGTACTACTAGTCTTCTGATAATTAAACTCGAACAAGGAAACGGAAAACAATTGCACCTGTCAACATATTATTAGCAAAACAACCAATGGTTTCGAAAGGGTTTCCTGAACTTACGTGATCTTCGTCTTCTCGAATACTCGGTCTTTTGACCATCGATTGTGGACTTCTGGTTCGTCTTCGTCTAATTCGTTTGGGTGCTTCAGACGTTCGTAGATCGGAAGTTTCGTTTTGCTCTTGACTGTAAATCGAAGACAAAAAATGCGGACTGGCAGCTGCCGAAGATGCAACGGTGATCATTGACGAGAGCGGAGAAGTTTGTTGTTTTGCAGAAACATAGTTGCGCATCACTCTTAGAACCTGGTTATCAGGAGCGGGAAGTGAAGTCAATGCACCAGGTGAAGCGACCATGAACTTACTCACCAGTTCAATATCAGCCGGAGAAAGCGATGAAGACAATGGAGATGCTGCTGACGTACTTCCACTGCTGCCAACCGAGAGTGGCGAGTCAGCGATTACGTTTTGTTGTGAAGCGGACGTGAAAGCAATATAATCACGCTTCAACTTGGCAGCCGCAAGAGCACCCAACGGCGAGCCTAAGAGAATTGATGACTGTTGAACGGACGGTACTGTGGTTGTACTGTTGGTAAACGCCGCCGGACTCATTGCATTTCCAGCAATCGTACTCAGGTGCTCTGCTGCTGAGGCGGCCAGCATTGCGCTAAGCGAATCCATCGCTCAAGATGGCAATTAGTTTGTGGGCCGCGTAATTACAAACTAACTACACGAGGTAAGATTGCCGCCTCAGGCCGCCCGTCTGCGTTCATGCGACACCTACGTAGAAATCCGGGTTGCGCGTTGCTAAGAAGCGTCTTCTGTCTAAAATCTGGCGCCACAATGAAATAAATAAAACGCACACTCGCTACACGCTTATTAATACCAATTAAAGCGTAATAGAAGGTCGAAGATCGAAAGCAAATTTGAACACCAACTATATGATCCTACAATAAAACATCTTGGTTTTAGATAAAGACTACAAACAAAGACGTGTAATATAAGATCAAAAGGTTCAGAAAAAAGCAGATTTTTGTATTAGAAGATAAAGTGTAGACTTGCACTTGAACTGTATAATGTATTTTCTAATATTAGCATTTCAATTGTATTTGTCAGTCTTCGCAAGTGCAAAAGTTTAAACGAAGCGGTGTTTTTTAATAGAAAAATCTGGACATTTTTTCGAAGCTAATTATCTTAAAAAGGGATAAGGTGGTTTATGAGCAGAAGACACAAGCTTTCCAATTTGAATCTTTTTGTCGAAAGTGTATGAGGATAAGCGGAAGTTAGTTCTTTCGTTATGCCGAAGAATCTGAAGCCATAGGTCCGCATCGTGTGAAATCTACATGTCTCATTTGTTTTTTTGTCGTGTGGTGGGAAAGCGAAAGATAATTGAAAAAGCACAGAGTTTGAATGAATACGAAAACCGAGTATAACAGGTAAGTGCCTAGTTGCCTCCGTTTGACGTGAATCAAACGATAAACAACAATTAAATCTGTTCTTTTTTGCCCATGTAACCCATAAATACAAACGACTGTAAAAGGAAAATTAGCTACAACAAATCACGTTCACCTGAAGTTTTGATTTGAAATAACAAATTCGCAATACGAATTAAAAACGGTGACAAACGATACAAAAGAAGGCTATTTACGGATGATTACTAAGTCAATGACGTCACAAAGATTATAGTGATATGAGAGATGAATACAGGAATTTCATCTTCACAATGAATCCAAGCGAAAAAACGCCTTTGGATTGACATTTAGACCGCCGACGTACATAAACTGCGAGTTAATCCGTTGAAGAAAAAGACGAAATAACTTTCTCAAACATTGTCGTATCCAGCCTTCAGAAGAGTGCTCGAAACCACACTTTTTGAGTTCATCAAACCACCAAATATGAGTTTAATCATTCGAAGAAATGACAAAATTTCACCGGTAGAATGAAAGGACATTTCGTGTTATTAGCTGTTTTACTGTGAACAACAAATTTGTCGTTTGCTGAGACAAATCACGCGGTTTCCGAGGCGGAATACTAAATTTTCCAGTGCGCCGTGAACAAACGACACAGCGAATCTCAATTCCTATTGTTGTTCGATGTAAAGTTCCTTGATTTCAATATAAATTCCTGTGGGTAATTTACGGAAATTTTGTTTATAGTAATCATTAGGTAACTACTTTAAACTCATTTTCAAGCTACTGCTAACCCAAAAGTTGATAAACGGGTTGACTCGAAAGAATTGAAGAGCAAGAACAAGACGACGAGTTAAAGCCAATTAGCTTGCCAATGCGTGTTTGATGTTCGTAATGAAGTTTCGAGACTACACAACTTCAAACAAACTCGGGAATGAAAAAGGAAGCAAGCGGTTCACGTTCGTTCGTATCATTAGGTTTGGATTATTCATAGCCGTCCGCACATCGCAATTTACAATCGTCATTATTCGTGTTTTAGCGTGGTGGAAATTTGCTTTTCATGTGAATTAACGCTAAGGAATTTTAATTCGTTCATTTGATTTTCTTCTTTATACGAAAATAATAGCTGTCGAGATCATAGTCACAAGGATTAATGTGAGTAACGGGTCCATTTCCCCGGAAATTGGACATGTTTTTCACCAAATAAAAGTATGTGAACACGCAAAAAGAGAAATTGGCTCTGAACGTGTGGTCTGAAGGTGTCGCATTGCAGCCAACTGAATTTTATTTGCTGTTTTATCTTCAACGAAGATGTTGCTTTTGATTGTATGCAGCAGTGTGTCAATTAGTGAAAGACCACTAATTAGCATATTGAATTTGAAATTGTGAAAAACGGTAGAATTACCCGTTTGCGTTATGACTTCGAGAACTGTTGGCAGACTCGAGAGGTGATGGTAATCAGTCTCTGCTTCGTATAACACACAGGATGGTGTCCAATGATTGGTGCGCAAACGGAATTGCGTCTCAATTGAAAGGCCAAAATAGAGAGCACTTTAGTCACATCGACTAATCCGTTTAAGGCATAAGTACAGGGCAAACATGCGAAGAAATTAAAGTACACAGAAACTTACAAGCCAATAAAATTGCTCGGACCGCAAAATTACAAATTCCGATAATAAAACTCGCGAACTCTGAGCATTCGCTTGAAATGATCACAGTCTTTGATAAGCGTTCTAACTGTTAAAATTCGAATCATTAAAAATCGAAAGCGATTGCTAAATGAATAAGCAGACAGAAATCATGTCAAACAGACGGTCGAATGAATTCGATGGCATTGGAATGCTACGAGCGATGAAAGAACGCAGAAACACAGACGATGTGTTTACGAATCGGACGTAACGAAAAATTATGAGATGGGTTGATATTATCGTTCTACGAGAATGCACAGAGAAAAGAAGTCAATTTCACGTCTGAGTTTTTGTATCCTAACGGAAGTTAACGAACTAATTCTTCCGGTAGTCGACGAGCATTAAGTGTGAATTAGGATAATGGTATTAGTCAATAAGGAAGGAAGAAGGTGAGTAACAGAAATCACGTGAATGTAGACGGATACAACAACCCACTGACAATGAGTGAGTTATTAAGCACGCTTTTGGCAGCGGCCTTTCATTTGGCATTCGCGGTCAACACGTCGAAGTGTCGTATCAGCGGGTGTTTCGTCAAACTAAAACGCGATTCACGTAGAAACGGTGACGCCATACGTGATATATTGCCGAGTTAATTTTGTTCGACTCGGCTCTTTTACGGGATTCATTTTCAGGACGACAAGAAGCTCGTCGAATCGTTTTCATTAGTCACGCGTTAGTGATTCTCATTAAGCGAGTAAATTGAAAACAAGCTCAAACCCTACAGCAACTTCTCAGTGACGTTTTCACATTCGATTACTCAAAATTCAATGTGCGTTCTGTCAAACGATAAAGAAACATGAGAACACAAATTAAAGCGAAAAAAATCTCCGTAATTTCGCTGTTGGCGGCAGAGCATGAAACATACGGATAGTGTAGTCGCAGGTCGACTATGATAAACGGACAGAATTGAACAAAACCGAACGACTTTTACCCTTCGAATCTTCTCACCAAGGAGGTGTTTAACAAAAAGAGAAAACAAACGAAAAAAACAGAAGAAGAAGAAACACTTGGGGACATGTTTGACGTGAAAGCAACGGAACTTAACAGCCAACCGACCGCGAACAAAACCCGCGGGTTGAAAAGTGGGAGCTCGTGCGGAACATTGAAAGCAAAACGCTACGTCCCGACGTTCTTTTTGGTCGTGGCAATAAATTTGCTCGAGAGTTGACATCCGACGCATATTAACGCAGAAATATTAAACGACTGTAATCTAATTATTCACGTGTTATCCGACTCATCGTCTTAATTCTTATAATCCCGCAAAGCCAAATTTTGTTCCAATTGTGATCCTTAGCTTACCGTTAAGCTCCCGATCTTGCCTTCCATCGACCATTTTCGCGCTAACAACGACGGTTCGGTCCACGATCTGTTGACTGTCATGTTCACGGTGGGGTCAGCGAAATGGCGAAGTCGTTTGAGATTCGTGTAGAGCGATTGCATAATCTGAAAGCGAACTGTGAATCGATCTTCCGTTGTAACAACCCGCGGTGTTCGAAGCAAGGTAATCGTCAAAAGCCAATAAATAAAAGTGCATTCATAATTCGGTTCATAGCTTCTATTAGCAGTCGAGAATCAAAGACACCACGAACGAAATCGGAAACAGACGCGGTGTGCAAAAATCAACTTGTTCGCAATCAAAATTACTCAAAATTCTAGCGGCGTGAAATTAAAATGAACGCTTTTGCAGCCTCATAAGTTGCTTTGATAAGACCGACCGTCCATTACAAAGGTGTTTTTTGAAAACACCGTAAAAGTGCATTCGTTGCTGATCAAACTTCGCCTCTCAATTGCTTTAAGGCCAAGCAACACGGAATCTTTCGTTTTGTTTTACGACCTTTCAATACGATTTGTTCTGCACACTAAAACGCAAATTCCGAATTCGTGTTAATTATCAGGAAAACTACGTTTTCTGTCTGCTTTTTGCAAGTCTGCAGCGTGTTAAGAACGCAAAACTTTGCATCGAATAGATCACGTAATTTACATCACGCACATGTTTTATTATCGATATGAAACTGACAAGTGGATTGGTTAAGGAGACCAATCAAAGAGATTCGGTTTACGTTCTTCGATGAGAATTAATAGTCGCCGTACAGGAAGATGCTCGAGTTGGCTTGCTGAGATTACGGTCCATAAATTGATCTTCAGAAACACGACGATCTTGTCCACTTGATTTGCGTTGTACACGATTCAACAGCGGAGATTGTAGTCCACGAGCTGAGTTCAGGAGCGGAACCGCCGACGAAGACTGACGTCGAGCACGTTGAGAAGGCAATGGTGCAGTCAAGCTTACGAGATCCTAAAATTACATAATGAATCTAAGCCTTTGATTGATCGACTAGCCGAGTCGATGAACAACAATTTTGCAACAAAAGCTCCACCACATCCATTGGTAAATAACAGTGCGCAACAGCTGCGGCGAAATCTTTTGCTCCACAAAAGGAAAACATAAAAATTGGTGCTGCAGTTCAAAACCAAAAGGAGATTACTGAAATCAACAAACAAAGTTGCCAACGCGGATGTTCGAAAAGCTTCATCGCCAACGATCTGAATTGAATTTTGCGTTTATTGCTCTCAAACCTGAATACTCACATGTTCAAGCACATCAGCAACTGTCGGAAGCAAATTTGCAATCAAAAACTTTGCTATGATAAGAACGAGCATAACGTTTGATCGATGGTCATTGTTCTTCAACTTTCCGCTTTCGGCGCTTCCACGTGGAGATCCCAATGAGTATTCTCCACTGGTTACCTGACACAATGATTTTCGACGTTTTCCCGCGTTTCTCAACGCAAAACTTATTTGGCAGGTTAAGGCACAAATAATAAAGCATGGTACTACAGTAATAAATAGACATTGGAGCAAAATGTGATAAACTGTCCAGTAAGCTACGTTCTAAAACAAACACTTGAAATGGATGTTAGATGACTGTATAACCTGTGTTAGAACTGTACGTTCAATTTGATGCTGACAATTCGACAAGTTTCCGATAATGTCTAATTCATTCGATAGTCTAAATATTGTGCAATGGTCAACCAAAGTGACTTCGAAGTAACGCGGAAGAGAGAAGAATAAGGCGAATCCACTAACCGCTATCATCAAACGTCTAACTCGACTGAAACTACAAGATTCTTTATACTGAGTCTCAATCATACAATTTCTTTCCAATTGCAGGATGCTTCAACGGTCGACATAATGCAAGATAACGATCGACTGTCAGTACTACTGCAATCCAAACACAGCCCGTGTGACTTGCATTAGCGAAAACATAAGAGATCGGATAAAACTGTGCGTAGAACCCAAAGTTCACTACTCGGCCAAATATTAAAGTTGGTAGACAGTACAAAAAGAATGCAGAAAGTAATAGCGCTGATTGCCAAGCCGTTAATGTAATCTAAAAAACTAATGTAGAATGTTTACAGAACTATTAATCCTACTAAGTAGTATTGTATAATGGAAGTTGCTCCTTGACGAAATCGAAGAAAAATGAAGATGCACAAACTATTTAATAGAACACCGGAGCAAACGCAAAAAAGAGTAAGATATCCGTTGAAGAAGAAGGATAACATTCGTTGCGAAGAAGCTAAATCGTCCAAAATCGTCAAAATGAACGTCGCGGACTTGTCTTCTGAATCACAACTTCTGTTGCATTCGTCGGTAAAGTTAGTTGCCATTGAAGTCGCGGTCGCTGAAACAACAAAAATTTCATGTTTAATATAGTGACCAAAATCAAACGCGCAAACTCTGCTTATCCCCCCAGAGTATTGTTGAAGACTCCAAAGTTCCGACAAAAAGAATTAAAGTTCCTTTAGTTATGGAACTTCTTTTCCCGAAATCAAAACACTCAAAAACTGTTCTTTGACCAACCGGGTTTCACTCATCGATACTCGACCCTATGCGAAAAAGCATCCGAGTACCAAAGGCTGTTCAAAACGAAAAAGTTGAGTTCATAATTTAAATTGAAGACATTAGAAGTGTGTGCTGGCGACAGCACGTTCTAGGAAGTGCCGTTCTACGAGGCCAATCCGAAGATCATATTGACAATGTTGAACAGCGATTATGAGAATTGCTCGAGGCGTCAGAACTTGACAACAAGTCGCCCCCTATTTTTGCGTTAAATGAGCAAAAATAAGATGAAGCAAATAATCGTACACGTGGCCTTTCTTCTTACCGATTTCACTTGTTTATAGTCCATACGTTCAAATGCAAACTCAACGTTAGTTAGCCGTTGTTTCCAATACGTAGCGTCTTCCTGTAAACACAAAAATAACCCACGAATAAGCTAAATGACATACGTGGCATTGATGTTCAAACTGTTCGAATTCCTCAGTAAATGCCTTCACAACTTTCAACAAAGAGTTCAACTGCTCTTCATACGTAGTTGGCACGTTGATCTTCACATTGTAAAGTTCGTTTGACTTTTCATCATTCTCTTGATTTTTAAAAGAAAGAGCTGAAACTTGTCTTTTTATGCAAATTTCATTCGAGCAAACCTTTTTTCATCACTTTTTGAGCACAATCCGGATAATCGTTGAGTGAGAGCCATAAATCTTCGCGTGTAAGAACGTACAATTCGGAATAACCAATTGAACGTACATGGTGCTTCATTAGTTGTTTTCCAACACTTGGATTTAGAACTGCAACCTCACCGAACATCCGGCCGCTGGTCAACACATCGGATACACTTTCTCGCTCATCCATTAAATTCAACCGACCACATTTGACTATGAATAATGCCTAAAAGCAAAAAATGAATTATATCGGCGTTGAGTAACAATAATCGTTAAGTCAAAAAAACGATAAGATGAATCGTGATTCAGCCGACAAGTTGACGGTCCCGGAGTTTTACGATTTCGGACTGCTTACGCAAACATCTCAATCCTTAGGCATCTTCGCATCCTACTTTGATCGTCGACGTCTGCTCAAAAAATGTTGCCGTTGGCCTCTTTAATATCTTTACTTTTCATCATGAGTCTTCCGTCGGTATTTGGAATATCTTGTTACGAGTGTGTTGGTGGCAGAAACGATGCCCTATGCAACAGGTAGCTTTTTGGGGTCTTCTATTGTTAAGGTGATGTTGTAGATACACGGGCACCGCTTGCGGTTACGGTTTGTTTGGTTGCATCAAAGTTGGAATGTATTCCGGTGGAGTTGATAAAATGGGCAATTTCATTGACGACGATCGCTCGGTGATTTCAATGGTTCGTGGTTGTAATCTGCTGCCACTGGGTGGAGTCGATGCCTGCTCGGAATCGGTTCTACCCGGAGTTCGAATTATCACTTGTTATTGTTATAGTGACTATTGTAATTTTGCTACAACAACCGAACCTTTTCTTCTACTTCCCACCTTATTCTCTTTGTTGGTTTTGTTTCTACGATAAAAATATTTCCGACATACCTTTCCAGCATCTTCATTTCGACAAATCTCATCTCCGGGACAAAAGATTTGCAATTGAAGTTTTTGGGCCAATTCGGTCAACAAACTAATTTCACAATCAGCGAACATTTCGACATCTCTGAACGTTTGCAAATGAACATCTGCCGTCAATTCGGAATGTAAACGAGGTGGAAGAGAGTTTGCTACTTCCTAGCAAAAAGAATTTGAATTTGATCAATGAACTCTTGGACAAACTTCTTCGCTCAACATCGTTTGACCTTTCACTCCACTGAAATCGAGAAAACGGAACACTCGACTTTGAACGGACGATTCAACTCTCCGGTAATTCATGAAACGTTTACAGCCATCATGTACTTCTTCAAATTGAGTTCGTGCCGCGTTTATGTGCGAGACCATAGATCCGATTTGCCCCAAGATTATAGCGAACAGCAACAAACCAACTATTGTGTCGATCGTCTCGAATATCATTTCCGGACTAAAACAGTTTAAAATCTCGGTCATTTAAGCTCACGCATAACCAATTGCTTTCCTATATAAAAACTTACCTGTTATTAGGCCATGGCTAAATAGATTATTTGGTTAATGAAATGTGACTATTAAGGATATAGCCGACGATCTTCAACGCGGCTTAAGACTCACTTGTTCACCGAGTGTAGTTAACGTTAATGCACTCCAGTAGAACGACAGTGTGTATTTGCGCGTGAACACTCCAAAATCTGTTTCGTTAAATCTATAGAGCATTCATTCATGACGATAATATTCGTTTGTTGGACCTGTTTTCCCAATACGATCTCAGATCATCGATGTACAAGTCGCGTTTCCAGAAATTGCGATTTGATTCGTCCATTGTACAATAACCAACGTTGTAACGGGCATCGCAATTGGCATAACGAAGATTCGGAATTTTTGCTGGAGAATAAACCCAATCGTTTAACGTTGCATCTGAACAACAAGTCGTTTCCTCTTGCGTGTGTGTCTATTACCCAAATTGTTGTAGATGTATGAGAACTCGTGATACGCACAACAATTCAAATGGAAAATAGAGAAACAGATCACCACCAAACGAAGTAAACGGAACATGTGTGGAAATTCGGTTCGAACTTCGATTCGATTAGTAAAGTCCGAAGCTCTGTGTAATTTCGCAAGTCGATTCAAACGCAACAACGACAATTCCGGCCAAACAAAAAGAAGCAAATCGACGGGCAGTATCGCAACAACATCCAAATAGAATGTTTTTCTGCAATCAAATCCAATCGGTGATTGTATCAACAACGTACTTTTTCATGTAATGACGAAGCGTTTTCTCTCTTTTCGTTACCCAAATACCGTGCTTTAGATACATAACTCGACTTTGAACGAAGACATCCAAAAGATTAATCATATCAGAAACTGCATTCAAAATCAACCACAGAGAATAGAATTGCAAACACTCTTCGAATATCAGAATCGAGCATCCAATGATGTTATACAATGCATTTACAGTGACTAACAATAAAAAATAATAGTAAAAAGAACCTAACGGATCGATGGTAGATTTCCATAAGTGGCTTCAATTTGCATGTTAGATTATTCATCAATTAAACTCACTTGAATCTTTTAAGGATTAAACGAAAATTAGACTTCTTCTGCTTGTTCATAATTGTCAACTGATGATATGTTTATGCGAATGAAAATCTCAATTGTAATACAGGAAAGTTGGAAAGCACATAAACGCAAAGAGACTATGGACAGACATACTAAGCTGCTTCAAACTTAATCCTGGCGTCCAAATATCTCGTTTCCTTCGAAGTTGAGGACTCCACCAACCAAATGCAAGCTACCGGTCACTAAGACTTGAACTTCCACGTTGTTTTCAGCTAACAAATGAACTCGTTTCACACAATCATTAATACAGACGTATGTTTCTGCTTTGTCCTAAAATCGCCAAAAAAAACATAGAAATAAAGGTGCAAGTTAGCTGACCGTATTTGTAAGTGTTTTCCACGTATCGCGAGCTCGTAAACATTTCTTCCATTGTTCATCTTCGCTTTGGTTCAAATTAGTGTTATCATTACGTGGATCCAACACAGGCACTAAACGTGTTGGACAAAAGAGCGCGAGATCAAATCGAATTCGATTGGTTAGAATTGGCAGCAAAGTCATCGGATCACGATCAGCAGTACAGTGAAAGATTAAAATTCGAAGTCCAGTAGATGAATCTGCACGCTTTTTTAGTCCATAAGAAAACCAATCAGCACAATACTGGAGATTTGCTGTCGATTAATACTAAGAAAAATCGAATCACCTGAATACTTTTAGGTGTGTGAGCACCATCTAGATGATAAGTGATATTTCCATTCTTTAGCACTTGACTTCGGCCCATCCATTTGGTTTCTAGAATTGCTTGTTCGACGATCTTATTCACTTTTGTGCGATCTCCACTGCCGTTCATTTCACTGAGTTCATCTGAATCCGGAACTTCAAACAAAAACTAAAGCACACAAACCACAATGTTTCCGAGTTTTTAACCACGTTTTCGCTAATTCCACTGCAAGAGCAATGTTGAATTTGTGATGTTGACCATGTTCTTCCACATATTTTTGAACATCTGACGACCACTTATATTCATCAAAACTAACACACTCTCGAATAGATGTCGAACGTTCTGCAGCTCGTTTCTCAAAAACTTCCCACGCTTCCGATGATTGAGGAACAGTGAAACATGGCGTTTTCGGTTTCATGATACCCGCTTTGTGCCACGCAATTTCGGCTATCGTTGAGCCCAAGATTGACGTATGATCAATATCCAAAGTTGTGATTCCAGTGACAAGTGGAGATCTAAAAAGTAACTACCATTGATCCATCTCGTAAAAACTTACCTTAGAACATTTGTAGAATCAAATTCACCGCCAATTCCAACCTCTATAATCGCAACATCAACTTCTTCTTTGAGGTACGTATAAAAGGCCATTAAAGTAAGAAACTTGAAATATGCGGGCATTACGACATTGTGCAATTTCGACTGAAAATCCTTAACTTATTCTATTCATTAACAAAACTAACTGTATGTTCAACGATTTCGTAAACTTCAAAGAATCGTGTCGCAAACTTCTCTTTACTGATTGGCTTGCCATCGATTCGTATTCGCTCTCGTACATGAACCAAATGCGGTGAACTAAAATTGAATACGATGCTTAGATTGTTGATTAAAGTTCACCTGTAAAAACCTGTACGCAATCCGTGATGTCTGAGTATTGATTCGACATATGCACATGTAGTTCCTTTGCCTTTTGTACCCGAGACATGAACAGCTTTGAGCAGATCAAGTTTGTCATCCTAAACTTGAAATAGAAACCAAACAAATCTACTCACTGTTATACCAAGAGCTTTCATGTAAAAATGTGTTTCTTTCATGTTCAACGCGGCCATTTCCTGACGTTTCTCGCGCATTTCAGCGATTGTTTTCGCATTACTCTGAAGTCCATTTAGTTTGGCTACAGCGTCCTAAACAATTAGATAGAAGTTGAAGAGGAAAATGTCACAAACTTGATAATGTTTTTCGACGTCCATTTTCGTGTTGGAGCAAAATCGTTTCACTGCGTAGACGCACAGACGCCCACGATTGAGACGTGAAAATCGGGTCTTAATTTTGAGAAGTCGACGGCAAACGACGAAAAATAAAAAATTGAGCTAACCAATTCGACGGCTGACTGCCTGTTTATGTTCAGTGGAACTTCGTACCGAAAAACACACGTCTTCATAAGTGCAAGCGATTCGGTTTTATCAACTGTCGGTTAGCGTTGAGCACGAAAAGAATCGATTGCGCAATTACAGTTGACAGAAATTAAGTTTCGCCCATTACGTCACAGACGGTTCCTGTCATCAACAGAAACCTCCGTTAACAATCCTCGAAAAAATACGATAACAAAAAAGGCCGAGATGAAATCTGATTTGTTTGTGAAAAGGAGGTGAGCTGCCAGTTCCAAAGACCGTCCGTAGCAGCTGCAGAGTTTTGAATCACAGAATTTGTCGGCGTGAATCTTCGGACCGAAGAGCGCGTCCCATTTTAGAACTTCACGACCACTGAGGGTGATGGCGAACCTGTGGTTTGTTGTTGGATTTGCTATTTTGATCGGATGGTCGATCGTTCATGGCGATCGGTCACGCGAAATGATCGTCAAATTGAAAAGTAAGACAGAAACCGTATGACTATACAAGCCTTCCTGTTGTAGAGACGAAGCTTATGGTCAGTTGGAATGTTGATTGGGAGTTGCAAGAAGTTGAGATCGATGTTCACTATTCGGGACGTCGGCCAGCTTGGATTTTAGTCGGATTTTCGGATCACGGAAAGATCGAAGGAAGCGATGGTTGTTTGTACGCCGGAAATCAAAATGTTTTGGTTTGTTGAACTTTCACGAGCTCAAAGATCATCATCGTGTTCAGGACGTTCACCTGTTGGCTAACGGGAGAATTCAAACCGATCGCCACCAAGACTGTCGGATTCTCAGATCTAATCCGAAAAACATGCATTTTCGTTTCATTCGCAAATTCTCAACTTGCGATCCACGAGATTATGCAATTGAAATAAGAAGAACCTTTCAGTGAACCTAATGATAATGAGCTTTTAGATGGGCACGACGAACTTCGTTTTTGCTGTCGGTCGTACGAAGAAGTATTCGATGCGTAACGAACATTCAGATCACATTGTTCGTGAGAACACGCTTCTTGATCCCGTAGTTTTGCCCCCGAAGCCACCACGTAATTTTACAAATAAACATCCAAGATTTTGTTGTTACAGCTAAGGATCATTACTTTGAATTGGAAGTGACGGCACAACGTGTCCTTGTTCCGCCCGTTGTTACGACTTATTGGTGGTTAGTGTGGGTGTGAGTAGGGAAACAAGATGGATTTTCTAGCCAGGTAATGAAAATGGATGTTCGATTGCAAAGTCGAAAACATCATGCAATTCGATATGAAGCCATCATTACGCCTGGAAACGAGCATCTCGTTCATCATATGGAAATTTTTCATTGTCGTTCTCATCCCGGAGAAAGTTATGGTGGTCCATGCGATGAAAAACCACTTACTGCCCAAAGTTGTTCGCAAGTTTTGGCAGCGTGGGCCATGGGAGCAGACGTAATCAACGCGAATGATATCAATGTACACAATTTTTAGGCTGTGGTTTATCCGCCGGAAGCAGGAATGCCGTTGGGTGGTGACGATTTTATTCCATATCTCATGATTGAAATCCATTACAACAATGTTCATCGTGAATCTGGAGCTCACGATTCTTCGGGTTTTCGAATCGGTTACACCGATCAACTTCGACCTTTCGACGCCGGAATAATGGAGTTGGGTTTAGTAAGTGCATTTGAAGTGATGAGATGTTTAATTGATCAATGTTTTGATCTACTCGGATGCCAATTCAATACCGCCAAAACAACGGAACTTTCCAATTACTGGTATTGAATTAGGATATTTGATTAGAAGTATTTAACTGTTAATTGAAAGGCCATTGTGTTTCCGAATGCACTCGACATTTCCCATCAAGTGGCATTAAAATCTTCGCAACTCAATTGCACGCTCATTTGACTGGTCGTAAACTGTTTACATCGCATTTTCGTAAAGGAGTGAAAATTGGTGAAATCAATCGCGACAATCATTACTCACCGCATTGGCAAGTGGTTCGTTCATTGCCAGTTCATGCACACGTGCTACCAGTTAGTCATTGATAAACTCAGAGCTCGACAATCACTTGTTTTTAAGGGCGATGTTCTGTCGACAACATGTCAATATGACACTTCGGAACGTTCGAATTGGACTTGGGTAACCTCGTTTGTGTTTAATTAATCCACTTGTATTTAGGGAGGATATGAGATTGAAAGCGAAATGTGCGTGAATTACATTCATTTCTATCCAGCTGCAAACGTCGAAGTTTGTAAGAGTGCAATTAGTAATCAAACGTTGGATCGTTTCTTTCGCAAACAGTAAGGACGATATTCTACGATTGATTGAGTATCGATTATTTAGTTTGGGCAAAAATCAACAAAAACATCTCATCCACGAACGTTATCTTAACTTGCCTCAAAACCAACGAACTTATGATGAAATTCACGAGTGGTATGCAACTGAGTCGCTTAACATGGCTTGTCTTGATCATTCCGGTCAACTCATTGAAGTACTGTTTGATGAAAACAAGGATCCTTATGATGATTTAGGATTCAACGGTTAATTGGAACCACGTTCAACGACCCGAAACATTCGGCGGAGTTTTCGATCGGAATGGAGCTCGCGCAGAATGTCCAGCGATCAATGATTGAAACGATGGCGACCAATTAGTTAGATTTCAACGCTCTTATCCAATTGTTGTATTAACTGGGCAATCAATTTAATTGTAGAATTGTATTTGGTTAGCAATAAATCTGTAATCGTAATTAAGAGCAAAAACTTTGGAATCCGTTAAGCTCTTTGATCTTTATGCCATTTGCCAAAACTTATGGGTCATCAAGAAACGGCTGGTGCTGGTCAGGAATCGAGGTGTAAACGAAGACGTGCCCGTTGCTATTGAACAGCCGCCTCTTTTCTTCCAACTCACCAATCGTCCGTCATTGCCGTTGTGCGCGCAACTAGTTGTTGCTTTTCGTCATTTACGTCCGTCTTTTGCATTCGCAAAGCTCACGTCGATAGCTTGTATATCTAATTGATCCTCTGCTTTCAGACATTTCATCGACATGACTTCATACGTTGGTACGCTCACTCTTTTCGTTTGTTTGGCATTGAATGTGTTGGCCGAGGAATCCAAGAAGGATGAAGGCGGCTCTTTTCAAGGTCAAAAGCTCCAATGGAAAAGTGACGATGGATTGGACATTAAGATCATTCGACCGATCAGTAGCGAAAAGTGCAAAATTAAGTCACAAGCCGGCGATACCGTAGAACAATACTACAAGTTGAATGATAAGGATGGAAAGGAAATCGGATCAAACTTCGGAAAAACACCGTAAGTTATGACAATGAAGATGTTCCAATTATCGTTGTAGTTACACGTTTACTCTCGGCAAATCGGAGGTTATTCCCGGAATGGACACCGCAATGACGGGTAAGTTTTTCTTCAAAAGAACCACAGTTTTTAATCAACAAAACTTGACATGCCATTTAATCTCATTAAACTTTAGGGATGTGCATCGGAGAGAAACGAAAAGTTGTGATTCCTGGCTCGTTGGGTTTCGGTGACAAAGGACGTGAACGGTAAGGGAAAAGAGCGGCACAAACTTTAATTATGTTATTTCAGCGATAACATTGAATCCGATCAGACTCTATACTATACAGTGCAATTGGTCGACTTGTTTCGGCCAGTCCCCGGACCGGAATGGAAAGAAGAAGATGGTTTGGAAATCAAAGTGACACATAAAATCGATGCATCCGAATGTCGTCTTTCTGCGCCGTGAGTTCTCAAGCAAAATCAATCAATCGAATTTTTTTTAGTGGAGACGTTATCCATCAACACTACAAAGTAGCTTTTATTGATCGTAATTTCGTCATGAGTTCTTGTATTTTAGCTCCATTTGGCTGATGGCACTTTCATTGACAGCAGCTTCTCGCGCGACTCGCCATTCATCTTTAAATTGGGTGCAAAAGAAGTCATCCCAGGAATGGATAGGTGACCAGTTGAATTTAGTTCCCTCACATATCAATAATTCAAGGGCAATGACTGCGATGTGTGAAGGCGAACGTCGTCACGTCGTGATTCCCGCAGCTCTCGGCTATGGACCTGAAGGTCGCGCTCCGAACATTCCCGGAAATGCGACTTTGTACTTCGACATCGAACTCAAAAAATTGATCAAAAAAGATGAGCTTTGAAAAGCCACCTACACGCAGTGAAAGAATATCAGCCTTCGACTTCACTTGTTGGTTGTTGTCGAGTCTCTCAATGCTATGCATAACTTATTTGTTGTTTTAGCAAAACAAAAATAAATTGAATTACATCAAAAATGACCGGAGAATGTGTTCACAAAAGCCGTCACTTCTGCTATTAACTCGATAGTTTCCACAACATAATCGTGAATTGTAAAAGCGATTAATTGGAACGCAAAAACGTCGCCATTTGAAGTCGCCGGTGATCACGAGATGACCGCGCAAAAAACCAAAACAACATCCACTTGTTTCTTATCCTCCTCGTCAACGTGTCGTCTCTCGAACTTTTAAGGAATCAATCGCGGATTTCATTTCAGAAATGTCCACGGAAGTTTATCGCTTTTCGTTTCGACAAACTTTGTTTTTCATGTTGGCAATTTGCGGTGTGGTTTTTCTCCCCGGTTGTTTAATTTTGGTCTACGGAGCTGCAATCATCACCGAGATGCCGTCCAAGCTCACATTTGAAACGCTCATACCACAGGTCTTCATGGTGCGTTTTACGGAGTTCTGGTTTGCAGTCATAAATTACAGGTTCTAAGCACATTGTGTCTTGTTATTTTCACAGTTCTGTGGTATGCAGACTGGGCCTTTGCTATAATTATGCGTACATTTGCTCGGCTATTAAACAACGTCGAAATCACGGATGCAGCAGCGGCCGAGCGAAAATGAGCAATTGAATTGCCGCGCCAAGACCTTATGACCCGCGACTTTCTGTCTGCTTTTTATCTGAACGCGCGTGTACAATTGCTATTTAGTTCGTTCTGTCCAATGTTATTAGCCACCGTGTGTTATCAGCAAAATAAATGACCAGAAATTTTAATTCGAATTAATTAGTTAAAGTGAGAATGAAGTCCGATGAGTAGTCTCGATTTGCCGTTTGTAGATCTATGAGCTCAAACTCAAGATGCCGCACAAAAATAAAAACTTGGAGAAGGTGTGGTTCTGTGAAGCTCGACATTTGGAGGAGATTGTGGCCGGAGATTTGGAAAAGGACGTGGATCGAGAGTTATGGTTCGTTGAACAATTTTCTTCTGTTTTCGAATTTCTTGCTTTGAAGGAGTGTACGTCGAAAGAACAAGGAGCGAATGAAGACGGTTTCCGTTGCCTTAGTTCTGTGTCTGAATATCGGAGTTGATCCACCGGATGTTCCACGACCATTGAATGGCCCACGAAAACAAGCTTGGATTGAACCGATCATTTGCAGTCCACAGAAGTCCGCACAGCGAATAGCCGACAATTTGCAACGCGGATACGAGAAATTACAACCGAAAGCACGGTAGCGTTCTTCAATTTTTCCTTTTTATTGCCATTCTTTAGATACAAAACAGCGATTGATCCAACCGTTGAGTGTGTGCGGAAGTTGACTCTGAGTTTGCGGCGAAATGCTAAGGAAGAAAGAGTGTTGTTTCACTTCAATGGTCATGGAGTACCGTTGCCCACTGATGCGGGTGAAATCTGGGTTTTCAATCGTGCAATCACTCAGTACATTCCTCTTTCATTACTCGACTTACACTCGTGGATGGGAACACCGTCGGTTTATGTTTGGGATTGTCATTCTGCGGGTACAATTGTTAACAAGTTTTCTCAATTTTTAAACGATCAACGACGTGGTGCTCCGCCAAACAGTAATGCTGATAGTCAAGTGAATGATGTTCGTTTATGAATGTTCTTGGTTTGCTTTAACTTTGTTTCTAGGACACAATACAACTGGGTGCATGTCGAGAAGGCCAACTGCTACCTCAACATCCCGATTTGCCCGGCGATCTATTCACTTGCACGTTGACATCTCCGATTCAAACTTCTTTGTTATGGTATATTATTAAGACGAACACTCAATCCAAATATTCGCTCGATATCATCGATGAGATCCCCGGCCTACTGACCGATCGTCGAACTCCATTGGGCGAATTGAACTGGATCTTTACCGCAATAACAGATACGATTGCTTGGAATGCTTTACGTGCTGACAGTTTCCAGCGACTATTTCGACAGGTTCGTGATTATATTGCTTGTCATATTGTTAGTGTTTTAGGACTTACTTACCGCTTCACTTTTTCGCAGTTTTCTTCTCGCTGAACGAATCATGATTGAGAACAACTGTGAGGTTGTTTCTCAGCCGAAACTGCCGCGTGTTTCCGCTCATCCACTTTGGGACTATTGGGAGTACACATTGGATGTTTTTCTCAACAACATGATTCAAATGCGTACACCCAAACCGAACATTTATATGATCGGCAAGTCGGAGTTTTTCTACAAAACTTTGCATCGACATAATCGTGAGTTCATAACAAGAAGTCTGATTGAACTACTCTTTTCAGTGCTTTTGGATTGTGCTCCAATTCAACAGCAAGCCGAACTTTCGAATAGCTACTTTTTCTCGGAACATCTGAAAGCCTTCGAAATTTGGCTAAAATTTGGTGTCGATAAAACCAAACCACCAGCCGAATTACCCGTGATTCTTCAAGTACTACTCAGTCAAGTTCATCGAGTACATGCACTTGAGTTGTTGGCAAAATTTGTTGATTTGGGTGCCTGGGCAGTTACTGCAGCTCTTTCTGTTGGCATTTTTCCTTACGTTTTGAAATTATTACAAAGTGCATCAAGTGAGTTTACTTCGTCGAAGATCTCATACAAATTTTTTAGGAGAATTACGCGGTCCATTGGCTTTCATTTGGGCCAAAATTCTGTGGGTTGATCCGATTTGTCAGCACGAGCTTGTGAAAGACAATGGGTAGGCAAATTTTGTACACGTAATTTTGACTTGAACATCTTAGGTATTTTTACTTTATTCAAATTCTAAACGACTCACTATCAACACCACGAATGAAAATTGTACCGGCATTCGTGATGGCCACAATCATCCACAACAAATATCGACCGGCACAAGAGAAACTCATTCAATCTGATTACATGACTTTGTGCATGGAGTTGCTGTTGAATCCCGAAGTCATTAAATGTAAACTTTTATGCCAATGGTTATTGATTGGGCTGGGACGCTTGTGGATGGAATATAACAAAGCTCGTTGGCTTGCTGTTCGCAACAACGCTTACGAACGAGCACAAGAATTCCTAACCGACGAGGTCCCCGAAGTTCGAGCTGCTGCAGTTTTTGCTTTGGGTTGTTTTGTACGAAACCGATCAGTGAATAACGAGCATGCAACAACTGTATGTGCACATCCATATACTTCTAATTCGTGTATTTAGATCGACAATGAGGTCTGCGATAAGATCTGTGGACATTGCACCTACGATGGATCGGTTCTGGTACGAGCAGAGTTAGCTGTTGCTATCCAATGGTATATTGTGGATTTTCAAGCTCGTTTTGCCGAACTTTGTTCCGAATTACACAAAAGTACCTTCGAAAATGAAGACATTAGAATAATGGTAAATGGACGTTCAATCTCGTTTATATCCGAACGATTTCAGCCTACGACAGATGAGAACCAAGTTCCGGCAAATGGACCAAAACCGGTGGCACAATTCGGAAAATACACAGTAGTTATTTCCGATCAAATCTTGTAAACAAAGTCGTTTCATTCATTTGGAATTCTTTTAATTGCAGGGAGCGTATGGTTGCGGACATCGCAGTTTTGGAACGAAAGTCATTTATGGATCCGTTTGAGCGAATGTGGTTAGCGCTATTGCGTCTATCCTTCGATCCTTTTCCGTATGTTTCTACTATGGCCAGAGTAAGTCAAAGTGCGTTTGTAGTTGACGGCTCAAAAACATTTACAGAGACTAATCAATCATATTCGGGATTTGGCACGGGTTGATCGGATAACAAAAATGAAGGTAAGATTACAAAGAGATGACTTTGAAAACTCAAATTTTAGAAACTATCTGAATCACAATCTCATTCGCCGGGTTCCTCGAGGAAAAGTGATGGTGTAGCGTCGTCAAACGATCGAAATGCACACGTAAAATTTGTTGTTGGCTCTCCACTTTCTGCACGTGACTATGGAGTAATCAGAAGCATTTTGGCGTCTTAACTCTTGATTTCAGAGTGAAACTTCGAGTAAAATTCGACAATCAGCATCGATTAACAACATGCTTGCAATGGGTTTATTGCAAACTCCCATGACTACTTATACGCCGAAGAGAAACGTATGACAAGCGATTTCGAATTGAATACAATTGTTTTTAGATTTACGGCTCACAATCCGGTCGATATGCGAAAATCAACGACGAACTTATCGATAAGCCTGTGGAAGCATTAGTGTCCACACAGTTTGTAGAATGGTGTTCGAAATCCTTTCAACAACCAATTTTCAACACGATCTATGGAGAAGTTAGTACTTCAACTCGAAACTCGCAAGTTGATAGTTCGTGTCCGTTCACTCAAACGAAACCAACGGATTGGGCGTTGCATACGAATGAAGGTTTGCTTCAAAAAGCACATGCCGATGTAGAAAGTTTCAAGAGTGAGGTGGGACTATTCTTGTTAAACATTAAGTACTTGGTTGTTTAAAGAAAATCAAATGTGAAACTCAACATTTCAACATCTCTGTGGAACGCAAAGTAACGAGTTTGACTTGGAGTGTTCTTCGACCTTATTTGATCACTTGTGATGGTGAGACGGTCTCATTGTTTAACATCGATAAAGAACAAACAACCGATCATTCACTTAAATCCCAATTTCGCGCTTCTGATGAACCCATTCTTCAAGACGTCGTTTCTGATATGATGGTTGCCAATGGTCTGACTCATGAATTGATACTAACCGGTACACGTAATGGAGTATTAAAAGTTTGGGATCCGAATTTCTATGAACATGGTCATAAGATTCGAGAGGGTACGCGGACGAAATTAGTTACAGCCGCCTATTTGCTTAGTGATCAAGCCCGTGTAACGCCGAAAGATCGAAATTCGCGGTTTGTAAATAATACTTTTTACAAGTGAGTTTAATATCTTTGTTCATAAAATTTTGCGTTAAGATGGGATCAAACTTGTGGTCGAGTAGTCTGCTCGGGAAATGTTCGAATTTGCCGCATTTGGGACGCTTGGTCTGAAAAGTCTTGTCGAGATATTGTCTTCAGAAGCAAGAATCCCTTTGTTACTTCTTTGGCTGCCGATTTAAGAAGTGATTTGATTTGTACGGGCTTTAAAGATGGAACAATCACCGTTTTCGATGCTCGGTTACCATCAGAAGAATGCGAAATCATGAAACTACGCGACTTCACTTCTCCCATATTGGGAATTGCCGTTGCTCCTGAAAAGTCGAGAATTGTTGTTGGAGCTGCGGACGGAGATTTTCGAGTTTGGGAGCCACGAATGTATCATGTAATACTTGATAAGTCTTTTGCAGCTTCAACTTTCATTTTAGGAGCCGGTAGTTGAGTTCAATGTTTCTAAAACTTATGTTGCTCCTCCACAAACGACAGTCGAAAAAATTACTACGCGTTTTTCGACCGCATCTCTTCGCCAGACGCCTCCAAGCTCAAATCCTTACAGCACACAAAAAGTACATGCAATTGATATTCAGTCTAATGGACAGGTAGATCAGCTCTTGCATTCATCCAATGTACGTTGTGTTTTCAGCTTATTTGTTGTGCAATCGGCGACATGGTTCAGATATTCGATGTTTGTGGAAAAAAGTGTATGTCACAATTCAAATACACAACACAACCGAATACTCCTCCATCGTCCATAAAATTTCATGCTGACAAAGTGATGATTGGATTAGCCAATTCGGAGAACCATCTGTTGGTCTATGGTGTTCCAACGTTTTGACGTGTAACCTCAATGCTCTTGTAGTATGATCTTTTGCTCATTTTGATTTTCATCACGTGTTGCTCAATTTCCTTTGGGTATTTCTTGTTTATGTTCGTTAGACGAAATTCCCTTTCTTGCTGCCATTTGCCAAGTGCCTTTTCAAAGTGTTTCCGAACTTCCATCAGTTGATGGCTTTTGTTTAATTGTATATTTTGGTTGTATTTTTATTGTCTAAATTTGTTCAGATTTCTATTCATTTGTTAATTGAATAAAATTTACAAAACTTGCCTTTTCATCACTTCTTATACTGATGGTTGGAAGTCCACTAATTCAAAAAGGAAGCAACTGAAATTGATCTCGAGGCTTTAGCTATAGAAGATGCGTTTGCTGCTACGACTGTGCACACGCCAATCGAGTCGGGTGAATCGAGTCGAACGTGCGGGTGAAGAGACAAGAAGATCGTTGAAAATTGGAGTAATTGGCACACCAAACGTCGGCAAATCGGCTTTGACTAATCGGTTAGTGAAGTCGGATGTTTGTGCCGTGAGTAAGTTGATCGACACAACACGCGAGGTAAAAGCAAACTACTCAATGAAACTGTTCGTTTTACAGAACATGGTCACTAGTTACAGTGAAGGAGAATGTCAATTGGTTGTGGTCGATAGTCCCGGTCTGATTGGAATTCAGCACGCAAAAAAAGTAATCGGGACACATTCGGAGTCGAAAATTTTGATTGATCCTGAGAAAGCATTAGCTCAAGCTGAACATGTTTTGGTTGTTTGTGTAAATTCGAGTCGTGCTTAGTCTTCATCGTGAGTCATTTGCAGGACGCCACTGCATCGGGAGAATACATTCATCATCGGGTGTTGCATTTGCTTCACAGAAATTCGCACATACCATCCAGTCTCGTGTTAAACAAATGCGATTTAGTTAAACAACGACCGAATCTTTTACGTCTTGCTCAAATTCTCACGAACGGGATTGTCGATGGTGCACGGGTCACAGTTGAGACCGCAAAATTGGGAAAATTGGGAGGAAACGGAGCTCAACAAACGTTGACGGTGAATCCATTGGGTCAACATATGGGTGAAAGAGATGAAAAGTGGAAGCAAGAATACAAGTACCAAGAAGTAATGTTGAAAGTTTACGGGCTTTTATTTCAGTCGGATAATCAACAAAGAAACTCACAAGTGTTCGTGGCACGAGACAAAACAAGTTTTTCAACACGAAACTGGTTGGCCACATTTCTCTGGCGTTTTCTTTGTCAGTGCATTAACCGGCGAAGGAATCGAAGCACTTCGAGCTCATCTTCTATCTCGTTCATCAGAAGCTGAATGGAGGTTCAAAGGACGAGTAAAAACGCCAAAAGTCGGCTTCTATTCACTCTCTTCGCAAACTTTTTAAATTCCAGAAACCTCAATGGCTAGTTCGTGAACATATTCGATCTGTCATGCTCAACAATCTTCCGGCTAATGTTGCATACCTTCTGAATGTTAATATTGCTCATTGGGAGCACACAGAAAACGAGATCAATGTGATCGCTCACATTGTAGCGGAGAAAGAACGAACAGCCAAAATGGTGGCCGGAGTAGTTCCCGATCAGATTCCGATTCTTGAAGAGCGATTTTCAAAACTTTTCGGTTGTCCCGTTGCTTTGGAAATTATGTCCAAGTTTAATGGAAAAACTATTAGTGCACAATAAACAATTTGGCATTACAACTTCTTCTTTGCAAATTGAGATTTAATAGCAGCCTCTTTCACATCCACGTATTCCAATTGTGCCTTGAGTAACTCGGTGCTACGACCCGCTCGTTCCGCATCCGCAATCTGTTCGCGTAGCATTCGTCGTTCCAAATTCGACGACAGCACGTGAGCTGGAGCGTTCAAAATAACCTACGAAAAGCTTAAGACAACCACATGAAAGAGACACTTACGTCGATATCATTGGGTTCTCTAAACGACAAACTGACTACCGAACTCGTCTATCGTTTGTTACCTGATCAATCCGAAGTAAACGAAAAAGATGATAACACTTCCGATCGCAAGAGCCGCACGTTTGTTGGTGAACTTCGAACTGTCGAAGTACGAAGGTATGTACAACGGTTCAATTGAATCGTAGATTGATTTCGAGGCGTTGGATTTCCTTTCAGCTCCGAAATACGCACCACTTTGGCTAAAGCTCAGCTCTTTTTTTGGTGCTTTCTTGGTCGCAAAAGTTCGAATTACGACTCTTGACAGACATCCAACTGGCTTTTTCAACATACTACAAACAAATTCAAAGTAAAACAAAGAAATGAAAAAGCAAAAATTAAAAGCGATTTCGCGTGAATTGCCAAGAACTTAAAACGTTGATGCGTCACTAAAAGCTTTATTTTTCTTAACAATAAACATCAACAAACATAATAATAACAAACGACCTGAAAACGATCACAACTTCTCGAATCCCGTTTTACTGGACCAATGGGCAATCAAGTTCACTCGAAATTGGGTCATTTTTTCTCCCAACAACTTCAGAATTTTGCACTGTTCCGGTGTCAACTTGTCGCCGACTTCGCAGACTTTGAATTCGCTGTACAGTTCGACAACACCTAAAAGTAATCAAATGAACAAAAGTGACCACCATTTCGTTCACCCTTCTCCATTTTCGTCGGCAAACCCAAAGCTCGAAGTTGTGGTTCAATGCTATGGGCGAACTGCTTCAATGGCCCAGCAGGCAACTGAACCGTATATCTAAACGAGTACAATGAGAAATAAACAAAAAGCGTCGCTTACTCGGCAATTGTTCCAGATCGTGGGAAGTCGTCGGCTTCGTACTCTCGGAAAAACTGAATGATTTCGCTCTTCTTCTTATTCGTGAACAACAATCCACATTGGCCAACCAACGCTTCGGAGACTTTGTGCAAATCGTCGGCGATTTCCGCATCGGGAGTACGACCGAGAGCAATGGCCATCACCGTCTTTTTTCCGAGGAAAAACGCCGAGTCGTTTTTGAACTGTTGACGAATCTGAAACAAAAATGTTCAATGCAACATCAGCCAAAAGCTTTTACTTCAATGAACTTCGCTGACCGCAAATTCTCAAAATCAAAGACGAATAAACGGGCATATTTCTCCACGGCACTTTTGATCTGTTGAACCAAATTCTCTTTGCTTTCACGTGTCTTCTTCTTCACTTTGGTCAATGGAACTGAAATGTGAGTTTGATCAAAAACCTGCAAACTTGAACTTACCTTCACGTTCGCGTTTAGCACGAGGCATAGTCGATTGTTATGTTACCAAAATAACGAACTTCTGTGCGGATAAGAATACTGAGGACTTTTGACCCATCGAGCAGTTCTCACCACGATTGTGGCGTTTCGATCGCTAGAGAGTGAGCGCAGTTTGGCGCGTAGCGTTAAGTTTTTGTGCTGCGAGTTACCGAGTTAGCGTAAATTGTAAAGTTCTTTTACAGACTATTGCTCTATTGGGTTATGCACGATTTTGACGACGATAATCGCGGCAAATTCTCTCGTGAACGACAAACTATGCGTTCGGATATGGGCGACCGGTAGACAAAAACTGATGCTATAGTATTTTACGTTTGTTTTCCAGAAACCGTTATTCCACCGGTTCGATGGGCATGAAACGTGGACCGCAGCGTCGAGATGATGAACCAAACTTGAAGAGAAGTCGATTCGAGAACGCGGCCGATTCGTACGATCCGCAGTTCAACAAAAAGAACGAGGAGTCGAAACGTGCGATGTTGACGTTCAAAAAGTTCTGTGAGACACAAGACGATCAAATCAGCGATGAGGATGCCATTGCGAAGTACAACGACTACAAGCTCGATTTTCGTAAACAGGAATACGAGAAATTTTTTCAAGCACACAAGGATGAAGAATGGTAGGTGAGCTTGTTGATTACATCTTCTTATTTGTTTAGGTTCCAATTGAAGTATCATCCGGATATGCAAAAGGAGACCAATGAGCGCAACCACGAACGATTCAAGAAACGACTGGAAGTTTTTACCGAACTCACACAATCATCCGATGTCAATGGGGATCTTCGTTTTGACTTCGACAACTGCGAGAACATCATCCGTTTCATGGACGCGGTTGTAATCAAATTAGAAGATGGAACAAATGAAGACGTGCAGTTAATGTTAAAAGAACCGATAGTTGACGAGTCACTCGATGATCTCCGAAAAAAGAACAAATCATCGAATGGAAGGTAATTGCTTAAAGTTATGCGAATCTTAATCAATAGGATTTCTAGTAGTGATCAAAACGGTGGCAATTCAACATCTAGTCAAACTAACGGTGTAGCCAAAAACGAATCGGCAACAGAAGAATCAGAAGAGTTAACTGCATTACTGAAACGTGTTCCCTACAAAACCCATAGCATCTTCTTCCGCAACATTGGACCAGGATTGAAGATCGAAGACATCGAAGCTGTAGGTCTACAAATACATGAATCTAATTGATTGCTGAGTTTAGGAATGCAAAAACTATCCGGGATACTTGCGTCTGGGTCTTTCGGACCCAATTCCTGAACAAAATTTCACACGTCGCTTGTGGATCTCATTTCGTCGAGATGTTCGAATCAAAGACATCTTTTGGAATATGAAAAATGCTAAAGTAAGGAAGAAACATTGAATGTTAATAAGCATATTATGGTTTTTAGTTTGCTGAGGGAGACACTCAAGCATCAGTTAATCGTGATCTTCGTCGTCGTATTCGCACGGTCAATGGAATCTCGAATCATCGGCAAGTGGTTCAAAATGATATTCGACAAGCGGCTCGTTTGGTTGCTTTGTACGATTACAAACGGAAGTTGTTTGCTGACGACGAAGAACAGAATCCACCAAAAGATATCGATGCGATCGTTGGCAAAAGTAAGAACCCAGTACTGGATGGCGTCTTCGAGTATTTTGTGGAAGAGACAAATGCAGAAGAAGAGGAACTGTTGGGAGTTAGTGCTCAAAGTGGTGAAGACCTCAAATTTCCATTGGAGGTTGACAAACAACTGAACAGCTACTTGGACAAACTGCTACTCTACTTACGCGTCGTTCATTCCATCGACTACTACAACCACTGTGAATATGCGAACGAAGACTCAATGCCAAACAGGTTAGTGAACTCACACACATGTCAGCCGTAATATGCAAATTTAGAATGGGAATGGTCCACGTTCGAGATGCTCCGCTGAATGGCGATGAGTTTGGAAAGAACGAATCAGGCGTTCCATTGATTCCAAAGAAGTCTATTGATTTGATTATCAGCAATACGGATGAGCGTCTTAAAGCGGCTATTCTTAAGTTCGAAGTTGTTTCTGAAGATGATCTCAACAAGTTGGGCAAAAAAGATCTTGAGCAAGCGGTCGAAGCGTTTATCGAAGCGAATTGTGTTGAAGTCTCCAAGGACAAGTGGTTATGTCCGTTGTCTGGCAAAAAGTTCAAAGGACCGGAGTTTATTCGCAAACATCTTCAGTCAAAACACGAACAGAAATTGGAAGAAGCACGAGCTGAAGTGAGTTTCTAATCATACGAGATTTCAATCGTATATTTAGGCTGCTTATTTCAACAATTACATCTCGGATCCGGACCGTCCACACAATCCCGAACCAAAACCCCAAAGCACGCAACCAACTTCGTTGAATACTTTGGCCGACGAATCGCGTCGATCTGATGATCGTTTTTCTAATCGTATGTTCATTGATTGATCGTTGAGTTTACAATTCGATTGTTTAGCTCATCGAGGTGCTTCTTGGAATGATCGTCCGCGTTACAGTGGTCCGCCTCGTTTCAACAGTGGTCCTCGTGGCAGCGGTGATTTCGGCGGACGCAACGATTCGGGAAACAAAAGTCGTTGGGTCGATGACTTCGGAACGTCGCGTCGCGATCCTCGTCAACCACCGAACTATCGGGATTTGGATGCCCCAGAGGACGTGTTGTGATTTCATGCATTCTCTTATCGTAGTTCTGACTATTTTGTTGTGATCAGTTTAATTTAAAACGCGAACCTTTTTCGTCAAATTTTCATTTAAGTTATTCCTTCTAACCATTTTCCACAAACTCTCCGTTGTTCTTTTTCTATTGTGTGAGTGAAGTTAATCGAAATATACGCTCAGTGCAACTTGTAGTTCATGGGATTTTTAATAAATTCAGCACATGGAAAAGCTGCTCGAAACAGTCGTTGGGTATTGTCTAGCAAATTTTGTACTTTCAGTCGATGGGAATCAGTGAACGAAATTAAAAACCACTTCTTATCTCAAGTTGCATTCTTGTTCTCGTTGAAGTGGACGACAAGCCAGAAAACTCGTCAGTTGTTTGTACAAAAATGGCGGCCAAAAAGTTTTGTGGGCTTTGGGTTCTGTTGATTTTAGCTTCAATTTTCTTTTTGGCTGCCATTTTACTGCTCTTGGTTTTTCCATTCGGCATCTACAAGAGTCTCGTTCGAACTCAATCCAAAATCCAACAGGACTCGGATGGACAGCTAACTAAGGCCTCGTATTACTGGTCCAAACCGCCTGCCGACACATCCTATGATTTCTACTTATTCAACATCCTGAACGATGAAGATGTCACTTTCTTTGGTGCAACTCCGCAGGTTCAGGAGTTTGGCCCCTACTCGTGGAAGTAAGTATCGACAAATTACCATTGAAGATACTAATGATCTCTAGACAGCAAGATAAAAAAGGAGGAATAGAGTTTAAAGATGGCGAAATTGTCAAGTACGATGTTCACAAGACTTGGGTTTACAATCAAAACGAATCGTGCGAAACGTGTTCTTACGACGATACGATTAATTTGCCGAATCTGTCAATTGCCGTACGTTCACAATTGATGCTAAACGAAATGACAAGATTGCAGACAATGATGAGACTGTTGTTCGAGAATGAACCGTACATGAACTCAACTCAATTATTGTTGGCCAACCTGACACCTTTACTGTTGGGCATATATCCTTTCAAAACAGTGAAGATGCGTGAGGTCTTGTTCGTTGGCTACACTGACGCTTTGATAGATTTTTTGCAAAGCGATTTGAAGAAGGATCTGGATAAAGAATTCGGCAATTTGTTGGGTTTCGATCCGCCTCCAATTCCGCTTCTCGGCTATTTTGCTGCATACAACGATACCACAGAGTAAAAAAAAGATAATGGGTGGTGATTGGTGTTCAATATTTTCAGCGGTCAATACACAGCAATAACCGGGAAAGTATCGGATCTTAAAACGGGACTCATACAAACATGGCGAAATATGAGTCAATTACCGTGGTGGAAATCAAACGAAACAAACAACCTTGTAGATACAACGGGTAATAAAAACACAACTTCAAACAAGTAGCTTTGTTCTTTAGATGGTGCATTAAGTGGATTGTTTATAAAGAAAAATAGCTTACGATTGTTCCAATCATTTCTTTGTCGCCATTTGGTTTTGGATTATAAGACCAATGAGAAAGTTGAAGGGATTCCAACTTATCGGTTCGAGTTCAATTCGCAAAACTTCAATCCGTACACCGACCAATTTCGTGGATACGAGTTCGTCAACGACGAAAACATCAACTACTTTCCGAAATGGAATGGATCAGCGGAAATCAAGAATTGGAATTTAACGGACAAAGACGGACGTTTGCGGCTCCCGCCCGGTTTTGTCCAACAGATCTGCATTCCTGGAAAAAATGTCTCCTTACCATTCACTGCGTTGTTGAGTCCGCCACACTTTTTGAACGGTATGTTCTATGTAACGACTGTTATTATTGGTTTTGTTCAGCTCCTTATGAAGTTATTAAGTCCATTATTGGTCTATCGCCCAATGCACAAAACCATAGTCTTGGCGACTTCTACATACAACCCGTAAAGTTGATTCAGTCGACGAAAATCGTTTTCCATTTCAGACGGTGGGTTCGACATTGAAAGCGAATGTGCGAAGTCAATTGAATATTGCAATCTACAAGACTTCTCTAATCACGTAAGCTGATGAGATACTCGTTTCAAGTGACGATGTTTTTTAGAGGGCTTTCACACACAACAGAAGCGATTATTCCGTGTTTTTGGCTTCATACGCGCGTTAAGCTTCGGGATTATGCGTACAAGTTCATAAGACTAAGCACAGTGACTGTACCAAATGTTGCTCTTTACGCAGGAATCGGAAGTGCAGGAACATTAGTTTTAACGATTATCGTCATTTTTGTTTGTTTTTGGCCACGTTCTAAACGATTGGAATCTTATTTCTGAGTCGAATAAATCCTTTCTATTACGCATAGGGTCAACTTTTGGTTGATGCGCGGTCTTCGATTAATGTTGCACGCCTATTGCATTAATGGAAGTTGAGAGCGACGGCGGATGAGCGAATTCGCATGCAAACTTTTTACCTGATAGGCGGAGCGAATATCTCCGTCCGGTTTCGTCGACGAGGTTGTTTCGTTGTCTTGATACACAACGGTTGAGAGCGAGAGTTTTGTTTTTGCAGTTTATAGGTTCTACATTGGAAAGTTGCTCTTTTCGTTGGTGCCGCCGCGAGCTCCTGCTGACTGAGCAACGTCGTTTGAGTGACCGTTGCACTTTGTTTTCGTTGCTCGCAAGTGTCCGTTGGTTTTTAAGGTCGGGAGTTGTGTCCAATGTCCAGTTGTTTGTTTTGTTTCTTCTTCTTAACGTTGTTCTTATACACAACTGGTGATTTGATGTGCAATGAGGTTGGTTGATAGCGATAACAAGATCTTCATTTTCGTTGTGCTTAGGATACCGCTTACAAATGCAAATGCTCACAATGTCATCGGATATTTGAGACTCAAAACAACTCAGTGGTAACTTTTGAAGCTCAAATTATTTGACAGTTCTGATTTATACAGATAATCGAATTTGAGAAGTGTGTCGACCCCAACGATTTGGATTTGCGACGCTTACGTGGTCGTGTTGCCGCTTGGTTGCAGGAGGACTGTGCGTTCATAATCCGATGTCCGCAGCCGTTTGCCAAATTGAATGAACAAAACATAATCGTTAGCGAGTTCTTATGCGTTGAAGGTCTCACAAATCGACTAGGTCTTTTGGGACTTTGGAATGATGACAGCGGGAGTGCCGAAACAAGTAAGTGCATTTCCGGTCCGACTTATCGAATAACCATCGAGTAAGAGACCTTTAAACGACACCGTGTAAAAGTATACTTTAATTGTTGTGAATTCCGGTTAATAGCCGGATAATCACTTGTTAATACTCAAATGACTATGTTAGTGACGAGAAACATCTCAATTTTATGACAGAAGTTATTACAAAGAGATCACATTTGGTTTTAACGAAATAATGTGCATTTTTTCAGTTGAAAATCGAATGGACGTTGAAATGTTGAACAGTGTGATTTTCAATCGTGAGCATTTGTTATCTCAGGAATTACGATCAGGGTTGTTGAGAGTTGGAAAAGGATCGGAATTATTGGCTGAACACAAAAACTGGTCGAGCGAATACACGTGGCAGCAGCTATTAAAGTGGGGATTGGGATCGGCTTCGTTGGTCTTTACGTTTAGTTCCGTTTTAATTCTTTGTGTGGCGTGGCAAATCATCGGATGGAATCGACTATCACAGGGACTATGTTGGAAAAGTCAACGGACAAAGAGTTTGCGTGAATTGAACGATGATTACCGGCGACGTCACGGAAATAGTTCAGCCGGTCACAGAGATCAAATGCTAGAGATTCCATTAAACCAAATGGCTTCTCGTTGAGGATGTCAATAGTCGGCGTCCGAAGGCCAAATATGAGCCAACATCAGAAGGCCGCTAGATGTCCATTTCGATTGTAGTCCAACGCTGTTAATGGCACGTATTTTACACCGAACGCCCAATCGCATGGAGCCACGAATCAAAAAATTTTCTGCAAACCCATCGTTTTGACCATCCACAATTACGTTTAAAAACTCCTGGACCTGCAATAAGTACATTGTATTGAATAAACGGACATATAACTTACTCTGTAACTGTCTTCATGTTGTACTTTACAAACGATGTTGTATTTTCGGTTTTTTGGATTGAATCCATCAAACCAATTTTCCGGAAATAACCACGATATTTTAAGGTTATAGACATTCAACAGCTCATTTGTGCTTGTTCTGTAAAACATCAATATAAGTGTTTGTACAAAAATTGACCTACTCAGCTTTCGTTCGTCCAATCATTATTCGAATTCGACGTACAGGTGTCGGATCTTCAATGTCTTCTAAGTCTTTAAAATACACTCGTCTAAACGAAAAATAAAATCACTGCTACAATCTCAACTAACCCAGTAAATGGCTGAAATAGAAAACACGTGAAAATTTAAGCCGCTTTTGACTCACATTTCGCGCTATGATGTAATGCATTTCGGGTACTTCTCGACCATCGATATACAACAGACAAAATAGAGGAATTAACATAAAGACTAAGAGCGTCTGCATTCTCATTTCTGACGACAATAACGACTGCTCGTGATTTCTGTTCGCGTGCCGGAAAAAGTTACGGATGACTGTGCCCCAAGGCGATCAGAATGATTTATGATTGGCGATTATGACAATTGAATGCCGTGCTGTCTATCTCGTTTTATTGCTCTACATTCCGAGATGAAATTTCCGAACGTGAACAAGCGGTTTACATGTTTTCATCGAGAGTTTTCTGATTTATGACCGGTATTCTTTTTTGCGTCGACTTGTTAATTACTCGTCATTTTGTAATTGCTTCTCATATAATGCCGATGGTAATGGGTGCTGAAGTGACCGATAACTGAAGATATCCAACTGATAATCTTACTAACAATTTTTAGGTCTTTCTTTGAGAATCAATCTAATAAACATTTTTCAAACGTGTAAACCAGAAACCAACGATTTCTTTGCAGCAAAATTGACACAAATTTATGAGAAGTGATCTAACATGGTTTAATCATTAGGCACAACCTGCATCAGAAGTTCCGATTTACAACATTTAGAAACTGATCAACAACACGAAAGGCTTCTTGTTCGTATATGAAACCCGTTTTTGAAACCAAACGCCATGCATCTTGACCACATTTCTAAACGACCACTTGTTTTTGCAATCTCAATTCCAATTGCACTTGGTCTTGCGTCTTCGTGGTGCAATCTTTCATTGACTTTCTTCTTGTACGAGATCTGATGGAATAAAGCATTAAACTGTGGTTTGTTTTGTTGTAACACTTTATTCGATGGCTATCTGCGGTATCATGATAGAGCATTTGTTCTGCTATTTCAAAGAAATCATACGGTCAATTCTTTTCCATCTTCAATATTGTAATAGCGTTTATAGTAATTGGATTACGCAATCAACTGTTCTTCCATATATTCGAATGACATTTTATAGGTTTATTACGTACGTGAAAAAAACAGTTTTAAAGCAACTTCAATTTGCACAAAATCGTTCTCGACTTGGTCATCTCAATATAAGAAGCTGTTACAATTATGTTTGCGAGAATGTTTGTCAGTACATTTTAAATGAGTTTTGTTAATGAAAAACTTCACAAGTACAGGGTGGCGCAAAATGAACTGCAAGGTTTATTTTTTAAATAACTGCAAAACTAAGAATTTTTTCCTGAACAAACCATATATTTTCTGAATCCTCATGGTCCCCAAATTTAGATGAGCTCAAAATTGAAATTTTGAAATTTTCGAAAAATTTTGCCTTGGTCCCCTCTGTGATTCAAACTCTCGGCTTTCTCGTTTGACTAAAAATTCTTCAAATTGACTGTAAAAATTGACTGTAATGAGTTCAAATGAATTCGTTAAAGTTATCGGCAACTTCTTTAACACATTTTTGTTGTTAAAACCACAATTAAACATGATTACGCAAGTGTTTGGCGATTTTTCTTCATTTTTTGGTTCGTTTTTTGTTCTTGACATTCGATCTTTGAAAATGGTTTACTCCGATCAACGAAAAGCGCTTTTTCTTCGTTGGTGGATTGAAGAAGGATACGAATACGGGAAGTTTCAACTCCGTGTTCGTCGGGACTCTCGTAACGGACAAGTTCGTCTTCCTGATAAGCGCTCAATAACGAATTGGGACGAAGATTTTCGAAGAACCGAAAGCGTTCATGGAAATCGAGGGAAAAACAAATTAAAGTGAGCCAAAAAATGCTCTCTTCATTGTTGCTTTGTTTTTAAGGCGAATTCGCACTTCGGAAGCCATACAAGATGTTGGCGAAGCATTTGCTGAAAATTCTCATCTTTCATCTCGCCGAAATCCGTTTGTTCGAGACTCAAACAACGATGAGGAAGAAATGGATCAATCGACTTCCTTGATGTCACGTCGAACTTTGCAAAGAATTTTGAAAGAAGACCTCAAACTTCGTCCCTATCACCTCCAAATGGTTCATGCTCTCGAACAGCCCGATTACGCCGCTCGAATCAACTTTTCTCGTGAAGAATTGATTCGATTGACTGAAACGCCGACTCGGATCAACAACCTCTTCTTTACCGATGAAGCTCATTTCCATTTGGATGAATCAATCAACTGTCAACATTGGATAATGTGCTCTGACGAGAATCCTCATTGATTTGACGAGCAACAATTGCATCCGCAGAAGTTATCGGTCTGGATGGGTGTTGGAGTTCAAGGTGTGGTGGGCCCAATCTTTTGGGAAGTTCAAGGAAGCAGAGGAATCAATGTCGAATGGATTGAGCGCACATTTGAAGGTCAAGTGCTTTCGGAACTTCGAACTTGGCCAAACTTCGCCACGTTGATCTTCCAGCAGGATGAAGCACCTCCCCACATCGCCAGTCGTCTTCTTACTGTGCTCGATAGAGAATTTCCGGATCGATGGATTGGTCGTGGAACAGCAGCTCATCCCGCTCCGGTTTCTTGGCCTCCTCAAAGTCCGGATTTGACTTGGATGGATTACTCAATATGGGGAACCATGAAAAGTCAAATTTGGCACAAAGAGGATCGACCACAAAACCTCACCGAATTAAGAAGTGCAATTGTTGAAGGCTGCACAAATCGAAGACCTCCACGTGGTGTGCGGCGGGAAACGCTCGGATGTTTTTCGGAACATCCGAGTAGGCCAACTTCGATACGTCTGGGTACGACGTAAAGTACACCCGGTCTACTCCAGGGCTGGCAACCCGCAAGCGGACCTTAAACAAAACTCGCTACGACTCGACTAAAGAGGGTCCGCACTGGCGTTTTGGAGCACCAGCGTTCTACGGGTACAAGGACGCAACGGACTTCAAACGGACCTGCAGAACAAAACCGCCATGAATTGAGTACCTCCCAACAGCTTCATGTCTTGACCTACAACCTACAGTACGGCATCGAAAACGCGGCAAGGAAGAATCTTCTGATGGAACAACTCCGAGATCTTCCTGGATTCAAGTACGACGTTATTGGACTTTGCGAAACACATGCACGCACGGAATCAAGAACAAAATGGACTGAAACCGGCGACGAACTTATCATTGGAGCAGCGGACGGACGAATTGGAGGCGTTGGATTCATTGTGAACAAGCGTATTGTTGACCAAATTATGGGAGTTGACACACGATCTCATCGAGTTGCTACATTGAAGATCAAACTGGACCAAAAGAAGACAATGCTCATTGTTCAAGCGTATGCACCACACTCTGGCTATGCACTGGACGACATTGAACAATTCTACGACGAACTTCGAGACGCACTAGACCAACCTGCTTCTCACAAGATGGTAATAGGCGACTTCAACTGTCAACTTGGCCCGAGAACAACTACACAACGTTTCATGGGAACCTTTACCGGAACCGAATGGAAAGAAGACGGATATGGAGAGATGTTTGCAGAAGAACAACATCTCTACATTATCAATAGCTACTTCCAAAAGAACCCAGCAAAGCGATGGACGTGGGAATCATGCAACTCGGATGGCAATGGAAACAAGTACAGAAATGAAATCGATTACGGTCTAATTAACAACAGAAGGTTAGTAACTAACATCGAATTTATTTCTCGGCTCAATGGATCTGACCACCGACCGGTTCGTTTTACACTCGATGTGCCGATGCTTTGCAAGCGCAGAAAATTTGTCCACAAAGCACGTACGTTTAACGCCGATGTTCTACGCAATAAGATCGACAATACGGATTGGGAACTGAAGGGTACGTTGACTGATAAGTTTGCTTGTTTTCAGGAAAAACTTCAATCCTGCGTCAACACCGCTTCAATGACCAAACCACAACATTCTTCTCGTCTGACGGAACAAACACATTTGTTGCTGAAGAAACGGAAGGAAATGGACCGCACCACCAACCCGATTGAGTTCATTGAACTTTCAAAGCTTATACGGCGAGAGGTTAAACAGGACTTCGACAACTTTCGACTCCAGAAACTCCTCGACGCTGCGCAACACCATCGAAGCCTAAAGAAGTGCAAACGTCAACTCCGACAGCAACTGGGAACAATGCGAACACTAAAAGCAAAAGATGGGACAATGTTGACAAAACGGTCGGACATTGAGAAACGATGTAAAGAGTTCTACACGAATCTTTTTGCATCTAAAATAGACGTTCCGCCGGAAATCGACAATCGTGAACAAGAATCAGTCTCTAACATTCTTGTCTCTGAAGTTCGTGCAGCCGTGGAAAGTTTGAAAAACGACAAAGCACCTGGGCCCGATGGAATTACGAACGAGATGCTCAAAAATGGTGGTTTTCTTTTATGGACCACCTTGACATCAATGTTCAACGACTGCCTGCAGCACGAAGATGTTCCAGCACAATGGAAAACTTCAAGAACAGTCATTCTCCCAAAGAAAGGCGACCTTGAAGATCTTCGAAACTATCGACCCATCGCGCTCTTGCCAACTGTCTACAAACTTTTCACCAAAGTACTGGTCAATCGAATGACGTCGCAACTGGACTTCGAGCAACCGCGAGAACAAGCTGGTTTTCGTTCTGGGTTCTCAACTATGGATCACCTTCAAACAGTAAACCAAGTGATGGAACGCTGTCGTGAGGTAAAAATGCCACTTTGTTTAGTTTTTGTAGACTACGAAAAGGCGTTTGATTCCGTGGAAATCAACGCGGTTATCAACTCACTGATCCACCAGAACATTTCCAGCAAATACACGCGAACGCTCAAGAACATCAACACCAATTGCTCCACCACATTCCAACTCTTCTATCAACCCATTGAAGTACCTGTTAGCCGAGGTGTAAGACAAGGTGACACAATATCACCGAAGCTCTTCACTGCCACACTGGAAGACGTTTTTCGTCAGTTGGATTGGAGCAATTATGGAATTCGGATTGACGGCGAACGACTCCACCATCTTCGATTTGCTGATGACATTGTCCTTTTTGCGCACGACTTTCAAACAGCTGAATTTATGCTCAACGAACTGGATGACGTGCGATCGCAAATTGGACTTCGTATTAACCGTAAAAAGACGCAAGTCATGGCAAATCCAAGTTGTGAAGTGGGAAGGATCTTGATCAAGGACGAACCTATTAAATTGGTAAGTAAATACGTTTATTTAGGTCAAGAAATCTCTGAAAACCACACCATTGATGGGTAAATTCGAAGGCGACGATCGGACGGATGGTTTGGATTCAAAAACATCCAAGAAGTCCTGAAGAAGACAAAAGACGTCAAAATTCGAGCTCAACTCTTCAACTCAGTTGTACTACCAGCGCTCAATTATGGATCTGAAGTTTGGACGATGCGGAAAACTGAACGTACCAAATTAACAACGACGCAAAGAGCAATGGAAAGAAGAACTCTTGGCATTCGACTACGCGATGAAGTCAGAAGTGTTGAAATCAGAGCACAAACAAAGTTTAAAGACGCCGTTCACGACGCATTAAAACGTAAGTTTCGATGGGCCGGACATGTCGCAAGAAGAAACGACAACCGATGGTCAACAAGAACAACTTTCTGGTGGCCTTATGGTTGGACCAGACCAATTGGAAGACCACCTCACCGTTGGCGCCGAGACTTGAATCTGTTGGGAAACGGATGGCAACAAATCGCTCAAAACCGAAGCGACTGGAAAAAAGCGGTCGAAGTATTCGCATCAACAAATTAACTATCTTTTACCATCTTTCATTTTATCTTGTTGTTGATTTGTTGATTGAACCGAATAAATCTTTGTAATCTTTGTTTGTTTGTAATTGTTGAAGCAGCCAACGTGATTCGGCAAAATCGTCAAATGCGAGAACGAATACCGGCCAATTTTCCTCGCCGACTTCAAATGTGCATTGATCGAGAAGGAGGTCAAGTCGAAATTTGTTGAGTTTTCTCTTGTTAATAAACGTTTTATTCTTTAAATTCGAAGCTGCCCGAAAAGCGACACAAGGGGAGACCAAGGCAAAATTTTTCGAAAATTTTAAAATTTCAATTTTGAGCTCATCTAAATTTGGGGACCATGAGGATTCAGAAAATATATGGTTTGTTCAGGAAAAAATTCTTAGTTTTGCAGTTATTTAAAAAATAAACCTTGCAGTTCATTTTGCGCCACCCTGTAGAAGATGGAACACGTTAATTGTTGTTATGTTCAGTCGATTCATTAACAAGATGCTATCTAAGTGGATTAATGGTGACTTTGAATCGTAAAATAACACGACAATTTGGTTGTATTTTCCGTAGTTCCACCTCATAATGCCGCTGCTTTACAAGTGCATCTTTTTCATTATTGTTGGGTTTCAGAATGCAATGGTCAGCAGGATGCACCTTATTGGATTCTGGAGTTTTAAGTATTTCTTCCACTAATTGGTTTATGATCTAAAAATCAACTTAAATTGAGTCTCACAAACTTTTTTTACTTCTTTTTTAACCGGTTGGTGTATTTCAAACAAGTAGTGAATGTTCAAATTAGTATTGTCGGGACTGGCCGTTTGCAACTCTTCAATCTTCTTAAATTCTTCTCTTGTCCAAGCAACCCATTCTTGTAAAACGAACTAAAATATCGAGCACTTTATCTTCGTATTAAGAAAGGTAACCTACTGGCACGAATGTGCAATGTTCAGTTTGGACCACTAATTCACTCAAATTAGGAAAAAACGGCATCATTTGAGTAATTTTCGGGATGAAATCATGATCTTCGTCCAAACTGGGCGAAAAAAACTCCAGTTTTTCAACAGAAGGACATGTAGAAAAATCACTAAAGAAGTTGTCGTCGATATTCGCTGAAAGTTTTCGAGTACTTTTTTTGTCGAGAATCTTACCGTAGTATCTTGAACTAAGTACTAACGTGTTTCTCACTGACAGTTGCTTAATTTTATGCTTTGCCATCACTTGCTTGAATTGATCTATATAGAATATTATTTGGGTCTGTTTAAAATATCTTACAAAGATCTCTGATCTTCAAAACGCAATTTTTTAAATTGAGCTGTCGCACTTCCGATGAAACAAGCAATGAATTTGCATCACACTCAAGATAATATAACTGCTTTTGTATTTGTCTGATGATACCACCGTGTTTTTTAGCGTTATATACGATACCGTTCGGAAGATTCAGTGCAATGCGCCCTAAAATAAAGTTAACTTAAAATAAAACGGTAAAAAAGAACCTGTGAAAATTCTGCTAACAGCCGAGAACACGTCCGTGTATGGATATAGAAGTACATACTGTACATTTAGTAGACGATTCCAAGTTTGAATCTCTTTCAACGTTAACTCGCACCATATTTCCAGGCTGCTAATCTGTTCATCCTTCATTGCTGAGACAGAGAATTTACGACTGTCAAGGTAGTTGAAGATAGCAAAATGGTAGACTGGGTACAGTTGAGAAGCACGAAGAAAGTCTCGTGAGATCAACTGAAGACTATTGGTTAGAAACACACGTTATAATAGAAAAACTGACCAAGTATTTGAAAAAGTCAAAAGCTGAGATCTCATCATCTTCTGGATGATTACACCCATATCTGATTCGATGCTTAAGCAAAATTGCTTTTGAGTAGGTACTTAATTGTGGTTTAGACATTTTGGTTAAAAATTCACTAGAGTCAGGAATACAAAAAAGCGAAAGCCCAACTGATCGGCTGAGTGGAAATGCGTTGAGTGAAAGTGGGATGAGTGAGGGACAAAGAAGGCAAATCGGCGTCCTTACCGCATATCATTTGGTGAGCGAGCCGGGAAGAGATCGCGCAGACGCTCTTTTTTTGGCGCGTTCGAGTCGGAAAGGACCAACTGATCGGTGCGGATATTGACCACTGGTTTTGGGACGCGTTTGTGGATAGCGCGCCAGAACTTACTGTCAAGCACTTGACATCGCATTGTGTAAATGAGCTTCCGATCACTTCTAAGAAGTTATTTGGACTATAAGATCTTAATGGATCCGGATTCCAAACATCTTCCTTCAAAGCTAACAGTTTGCAGTAAATTAACACAAACTTGATGAGTAGTAGTGTCGACAACAACGAAGATAATCGTCCATTAAGCGACAAAGTACTTGGAATATCCAAGTTGTTGGTTTTACTTCGCATCCTCCATTGATTCGGCTGCACCTTTCGTGGCGTTTTAAAGGATTACTAATGTTAACAGTTATTGTTTGAAGTCAAATAAGTGATTAATTGGTTTATCACTATTTGGGAAGACTCAATCGAACATAAATGCAAATTTTAGTCGTACTGATACAAATTCGATTGATTCTATCTTATTAGTTTCAGATCTTCACGCCCCATTGTTGCTAAATCGAATGATGGAACGCAAGCGCAGCATTTTGTATTAGCCATTTGTTCAGATTTTGAATTTCAGTGCAAGTTAATGTGCACATTTTTTTCATGTTAGTCGTTTGTAAATTGTTCCACTTTGTTACCGAGTCATTGTATTTCAAATGACTGCATTCATTTGGGAAGCATTTATTTCACTCAAAACTCAATCGCAAAAATCAATTCCGTTATTAGAATAAGTTGTTTATCGATTTTAAAATTAAATTTAACCCATTGATTCGAGAGTTTTTGGATCTCCGTGAAATCTGATCGAATCACCTTTCAATTGACTTCGTTGGGTTTCAATGGCGGTTCGGAAGGCAAAGTTGTTGTACGATAAAAGAGTTGAATATACAGAAATATTGGTTAAAAAATGAGTCGGTACAAATTGCAGTATGTCATATGACGAAGGGATATCTTGGTAAACTCGTTTGATGTACGCAGCCAACTCCGTTGATGGTTGAATCTAAATTGAAGTTTGCAGAATTTGATAGTGTTTGAATGCTTACATATCTGCTAAAATGAGCTCCTTGCTCGTCCATAATGAACTCTTCAAAGAATAATGACAAGAAGAAAATGACTGAGCCCGCAAATCGACTCAAGACAAAAGTTGTGCCAAGTGAGAGATAAATGTGAACGGTATTAATGCGGAGATCAGTGTTATTTTTCGGCAAAAGAACTGCGATTGTTGATTGAGGTAAAAGAACAGGTGCTGAGATCGAACCACAGGCCTGAAATTTCACGTTTCCATTTTCGTACAAAATCTGTTTCTTACAACTAAATAACAAACTTCCAACCATTCATCTCGACTCATAAATGGACTGTCAATATAAATCGAATCCTGTTGATGGGCGAAATGTACACGAAGTTGTCTGAATGCTTTGCTGCTGTTTCTTTTGCTGCACATGTCCTTATAATCCAGCCAATGTTCTTTAGCGAATTGCATTAACTTGAAATCGGCAAACAGAGAGCAGGTTATGCGTAACAGCGGTTCCACGGGATTGAATCGAGAGGATCGTTGAGTTACAATCACAGCATCGTGTCTGACAATTGAATTCAAAATCTCTTCGTTTATCTCGAGCGTTTTTCTCGTGTCAGCTTCCCATGTAACTCGTGATTGAATTGGAATTGTTGACCTCAGATGAGGATAGAAATTTACGTACGCTTCGTAGCCTTCGTATTTTTGACCAGCATTCTTCCACGCTTCTTTTTGCCAAACATTCTCGTTTGACAGGTCGCGTAGAAACGGTTTACCCAAAACCGTGGACTGTAAGAAGTGGAAATAACGTGAAGAAACCAGCGTTTGAATGTCCTGCTTCTTTCGAGTAATTGCGAGCTGTAAGTGTCGATTTATTCATAATCGAAATTCGTTTCTTACTCTTTGATTTTGAGTCATACAACCAACAGTTTTGAGATTGAATTCCATCATTTTGATTTGGTGTTGAACGAAGTATTTAGTCGCTTGATATAAGAGCTAAATCAACTTCCAGTAATTGATTTCTTGAAAACAACCTACGTATTTCAAATCGCTGTTCTCCACGTTTGTTGGTTCTACGTCTCGAAAAGTAAGTCCGATCAGATAAACCTAAAAACCGCTTAGTCAAATATACAAGTTACTGTAACTGACTTCACTATTTCCCGGCTTTGAACAAGAGGGCTTTTGTAAAATCACTTGATGGAACATCGAGTAGAATTGATTGAGAAAATTGCGCATATCAGTCGACTAAACCAGTTTGTTAAGAATCCTAACGGCTACTTACAAAAAAGGTGTAGATTTTAAAGACAGCACAACCGTTTTTTTGCAACATCTTCGTTGTTATTCGCCATGCGTGAGAAATCAAACCGTAAACGTTGTTTTCTTGTTCTGACGGATTATCCTAAACATAAAAAAATTGCTACGAACGGCTCAACTATTTCTAACCGTGCAATCAAAAGATCCATCGTATGTGATCGTGTGGAACTTTCCCGTCTCGCCAAGTGCATAACTAATATACTCATCTGTCCAGTTTGTAATGGATCCGGAATTGTCAGGACCAAAAAGCATATTCTTTTGATATGGTAACATAAAACAGTCGTCATAAATCATTCGATCAAGATTTCCACCTTCGTAGTACTAAAACTTTATGTAAAATGAACAAATCAAGAGGACTAACTGGATTCAAACTGTTCATACGCCAAATCCAATCCGATCGACGTTGTTCGGGTAGAAAATCGGCCATTGCTTGAACGAAACAACCAGGAGCTTCAGCGAGATGTAACGTCCTGCCAACAGAAAATTATCCGATATTTTAGACTACAATACCAACCGAAACGGCATTTCGTATGGACCATCTGGTTTCTTGGACAATTCGGGATGACACGTCAAGATCTCAGCAAATTTGCAATACGCTTGAGAGATTGTTGGTCTTAGTGTCGAGAACTCATTTTTCAGTTTATCGGCCATTCCTTTTAACGGATGTGTAAACATTGTATGTCTAAAATAGACATCAACTACTATCAGATGATTTCAAATTTACCCTCTCCACTTCTTGACTCCGATTCTCTTACATTTTTCACCGACTTCTTCCTAAACAACGCATGTCATTTGTTTGCAAAAGCGAACGTACTTTGCAACGTTCTAATTTCAGTTTTTCATCCAACATCTGTTTCTCCAAATCATCTTCGTCATCATGCGATTTAAGTCGACTGGGCTTCAAATAGAACACCTTTTCAAGCGATTGTTCAGCGATCTGTTCGTAGTTTTCACCCAAATCGACAGCCATCTAAACGAAGACCAACTAATGAGACCTTTCAGCTGAGGAAGATATCTGTTGGACAAAAACCAACTCAGTTGTCTTATTCAATGAATTAAACAACATTTTTAATTAACAATATTGATATAACAACAGTTAAATCAACGATTTCAGCAAGTTTTTGCGTTCTCAATGTACTCCAAGAAATTGTCCGTTGGTTTCGTTTTGATCAACCAATCGAGAAATGAACGACGTTGACCAAATTGATCTGCTTGTTTGCACTGTTCATCCAATTCTTCATTGCGATAACTAGCAAACTCGTCCGGAACCGGATAAGCAGCAACGCACAAACTTGGCGCCTCGTTTTCGTTGCGTTTCGGCAAACGCTGCCACAGTTCCTCAGTAATGAACGGCATGAAGGGAGCAAGAAGTCGAAGCACAATGTCCAAACACAAATACAAAACGTTTCGAACAGTTGTGATTGCATTCTCATCACCTGAAATCTTTGTTGGAAGAACAACGCATTTTGTTTACCTGATTTTCCAACACCTTTCACACTTTCGAGATAGAAGTCGCACAACTCGAACCAGAATTCATATGTCGCTTGTGTGGCTTGTTCGAATTTATAGGTTGACAGACCGATTTCACATTGTGCTACACAATGAGCCAAACGTGACAGAATCCATTTGTCAATAGCGATTTCTGATCCAGTTAGCTGAAAGTCACGATTTGAAGCACAAAACCAATTCATCAATAACCTCAAATTTAGTCGACGGTTTGAAATCGTTGCCAAATTGCATGAACGTGAATCGTGTTCCTTGCCACAATTTGTTACAGAAATTACGATAACCAAACACACGTTGCACATCCAAATTGATATCACCGCTTTGGCGAGTGTATGCAAGAAGTGCGAAACGTAATGCATCAGTTCCACATTCAGGAATTCCGTTTGGATAATCTGCACTTTGTCCGGCTTTAGCAGTTGCCACTTCTCTGAATTCAAGTCGTTATCTGAGCTGTCGGTATAAACACAAACTTTGGATCCAAATTTCCGGTTTCTAACTGACGATGCAGTTCGGCCAAACTTGCTCCGTGAATCATATACAACGGATCGATGACGTTTCCCAATGATTTGCTCATTTTACGTCCGTGAGCATCGCGAATAATCGCATGAAGCACGACCTAAACTACTGTGTTAATCGGCAATGAAGTAAGAAAAACATACGTCAGTAAAAGGCAATTTACCGCACAACTCCTGAGACATGAAGAGCATTTTAGCAACCCAAAAAAACAGAATATCATGACCGGTTTCAAGCACATGTCCGGGAAAGAAATTAGCCAAATCTTTCGTATCGTATGGCCAACCAAACAATGCAAATGGCCACATTGCTGAAGAAAACCAGGTATCCAAAACATCTTCATCTATAAATTCTCGTATGCACACATAAAACGCCTCTGATTTACCCCATTTTAGCGAGATTTTTTCTTTGGACACATTGAATCGTGCGGCAGCCTTTTCCAATGCTTCGTCTTCGGTATGACCACAAACCCAATAGTCGTTGTTTTTCTCATCACCTCGCGGAACATTCGAATCATTGACAGAGACAAAATAAGCTGGAATACGAAATCCCCACCACAGTTGACGCGAAACACACCAATCTCTGTAATCGATTATATGAAAGAATCACACGGAACTTACATCGGATTCTTCAACCAATTGTGCCACGTTTTAACGTGCAATTCGGGTATAATCTTTAAAGCACCGTTTTCAACCGCATCGACGGCTCGTTGTGCCATTTCCGTGCACTTAATGAACCATTGGGTTTTGACAATTGGTTCGATGATGTCCTTGGAACGACTAAAATGAACAATGAGTCAAAAACTGAGGTCAACTTTAATACCTGCAAACTGGAACAAACATCGGATTGTCGCGTGTCTCCTTCAGCAATCCCAGTGATTTCAGCTCTTCAGCCACTTTCTTACGCGCATCAAAACGTTTCAATCCAGCAAACTTGCCACATTCTTCGTTCATTTTTCCATCATCCGTGAGAATGTTAATGAACGACAGTTTGTGTCGCACACCAACTTCGTAGTCGTTTGGATCGTGAGCTGGGGTAATTTTCACGGCACCGGTTCCAAAGTCTTTCTCCACAAAATCATCGGCCAAAATAATCAATTCGCGATCAACAAACGGATGTCGACATTTCTGGAACAGAGATTTTACCAGCACTCAAGTTATTCCGACTACCTTGCCAACGAACTTCGTGTAACGTTCATCTTCCGGATGCACCGCAATAGCCACATCTCCGAGCATTGTTTCCAATCGAGTAGTAGCAACAACAATTTCGGTTCCATCGTCGAGTTTATAAGCAAATTCGGTGATTATACCGAATTCAATCTTCTCATCGTAGCCGGGAACCGAAAGTGCTTTACGACCGGGTATCTCAACTTTGTCCTATGAAAATTTCAACAAAAAACTTCCATTTTTTTGACTTACCACTTCAATATCGGAAATCGCTGAGCGCAAAGCACAAGACCAATTCACAAGTCGATTGCTGCGGTAAATAACTCCTTTCTCGTGTAGTCGTATGAATGCTTCGTTGACTGCGCGTACAATCTTCTAAACATACAACAAATAAGTGGCCTTGAGGCTGCAGTTTACCGGATCCATCATGAAAACCGCACGATCCCAATCAACACTGGCGCCCATTTTCTTCAATTGATCGTAAATGACAACTCCTTTCCTAAGAATTTCAAAGTTTAACGGATACTTGTAATTGAATTTACTCATTTTTCCATTTCCAAACTTCTTCAACAAACTTTTCTCGACCCAAATCGTGACGAGTGAGTCCACGTTCGCGTTGAAGCTTCTTTTCGACAACAACTTGAGTGGCGATTCCAGCGTGATCACAGCCCGGATTAAAAAGAACCGTTTTCCCGTTCATTCGATGCCTAAAGTATCTTTCATTTGGGCAACTTTAAAAAAACTGACCATCGAGACAACGTGTCCTCTAAAGTCGTTGCCATTGCATGACCGAGATGCAAAGTCCCGGTGATGTTCGGCGGCGGAATGATGATCGTGAAGTTTCCTTTCGGATTTGGTTGACTAAAATCCGTAAATCAAACGAATGAAACCGATAACTCACTTTAGATCGCGACCATATTCGGGCTTAAAGAATCCTTCTTTTTCCCACCATTCGTACCACGCCGTTTCAACGTATTTCGGACTGTAAGCCGATGGGAGTTCATTGGACGTGTCTGGAAATCAACCTGAGTTTTCCAATCACCATAGTCTTCTTACCTTTCTTTTCTCCAGATGCAGTTTTGATCGTGTACTCAATCACAGGCTTTTGCTCCTTCTCTTTTTTCTTCTCCTTATTCTTCAATTCACGAGCCTTTTGCTCTTCGGCTTTCTTCTTTTTGGCTTCGAGTTTAGCCAATTTCTCGCGTTTTTCAGCTTCTTTCTTCAACTGCTTCTCAGTTTTAGGTTGCCCTTCATCGAAGTTTGGTGGCACTTCGGTTGCAATGTCCGACATCTAAAAACCAAAAATCAACTCGAACTGCAAATTTTACGACAATTTGAGCGACAAAAACGCAAAGTAAAAACAAATTTCCAGGCATCGATGTCAATTGAACGACCTTGAATTTGTGGAACCTTTTGGCCGATTGCATGAAAAAAGTTCAGGAGATGATTGAGGCAAAATGTCGGACATTTTCATCACTGCATTTGGACGCTTTGCAACTTATCGATTTTGAAGATGTTAGCTGTCGTTGTTATGATTAAAAAAGTGTTCGGAAGGCTGCTTTTATTTCAAACCGGCACTCAACAAGCGCTAATGAACAAGAAGGTTTGGATTATTTGTTGGATTTGACAACAGTTGAACGGATTTCTTCGATGCGTTTACGTGCCTCCTGCAAATACGATTACCTTCATTTTGATCAAGCAACAAACCTCCAGAGTCAACCATCCTTGCAACGCGGCCATTCGAATCGAAATGGCGTAGGTCAATGAAAAAATGAGTTTGTCGGTAAAAGCACCCGGACGAAATTTGACGACTAAACATGAAAATATAAGGCAAATAAGAAGACCAATTCACCATGACGCATGAGATGATCGACATCGAAAATCTCACGACGTTCAATTTGTTTGCCAAGAATCAACCAAACCCAAACGGCCGGAGCTCTGAATACTCAAATGTTACGCATTGACGATTCGAATCTTACCGTTGCAAACCATTCATACTGACAAGCACAACTGGAGGTACATAATCGTCCGTAATGTTCTTGATGATGTTCGCTTCCCGCGCACAAACTGCGTTAGCAAATTGAGCAAGATGATCGACATCAGGCCACACGTTTTCTTGCCATTCGGTAAAGTGCATAAGAGTCACAGAATGAGGCTTGGAATCAGTCATATCGTCTGCATTTGCGTTTGAATCGGGTGTCCCCTCATTGAAGCTTTTTGGGGTTTTGCGTTTGGTCGAACTCATTTCATCAGTCGAACTGAGTTCCAATTCGTACAAAATGTACGTTTTCTGTTCGCTCTTCTTAAGCAACTTGACCGTATAACGATTGTTCTACAATAAATTGCATTGCTTTCGTTAAGTTTCACTTTTCTTACCATCAATTGAAGTGGTGTATTATCGCGTGGAAAAAAGTTGCAAGACAACTTGGAGTTCGAATCCGAGAAACTTTCCTTTTCAACCACACAGACAACAAGTTTGCAACCGTCTTGCCAAACCATTCGCCAAAAGAGACCTAAATTGTTCACAACAGGTGCTTGAGCGATGATGTAATCTTCCTAAAGCTCAAAAGTGTTGTGTTTGGTCAAACTACTTACACGATTGAAGTCGGCATAAGTGGCATTCAAAAACTCTTTGTCGTCTGGTAGCTTCGAACTGAACTTCACGCGCTTTTTGTCGAGTACTGGAACTGCAAGACGATCGTTGTTTTCTCGATTATGTTTCTCCAAAAATGCTTCCATTTGAATTCGACCCGAAACCTAGACGAGAAATAAAGATCGTAGAAAAGAAAGTCACTGACCGCAACAGCTTCGAATTGATTTGCTCGTGCTTTCTCGCCGTTAGTGCGCGTTACAGTGGCTAAGAAGTCGGCAATCTTATCACCAGATTCTGATTGTGGAGCCGTCTGAAAACTCGAATATACCCAGCTATCAGTTGCGAACCTACTTTCGCTGATGAACGAGGAGCACGACGAACACTCAGGTTTTTGGACTTTATCGATTTGCCCATCTCTTAGCACTGAAGTCAAAGGCAAATTGAATTGGATTGCAACGAGCGTCTGATTTGACGACCGACTGATTGAGCAATAAGCGGACGAAAGAAACAAAACCGTAAGTATGCAAACGATGCTACGGTAAAAGTAATTCGTTAAGAGCAATCCAATCGATAGTGTGCACTTCGAGAGCTTATTTTCGCTTGCATCATTTGTGGCAAACGGACCTATGGATTAGGACGGTTTTGAGGTTCGAGAGAAACCTGTTTGTTGGCCACCTACTTGCTTCTTATTGCTTTTTATTTCCGAGATCAATTTAACTGTTTTTGAGAGCTGTTAGCTGATTTGCAGTTTTGCTGAGTACCCTTAACTTTGATTGACGTTTCGTGAAATTACGTAAACTTTTTGCTTATTGATTCCCTTATTTCAGCTTTGAAAGACTTGCCGTTTGCATCGAAATGTCGGAAGAACAACCAGTCGAGTTGAGTAAAAAGTAAGTCACTTCGATGTTTGGCATCACGATTTTGCGGACCTTCGGTCATTTGCGTACCGTTCCGGCTTCGCAAATCGTGAACGGTTTTGTAAAACGCGATTTTAGGTTAGTTTTTAGCCTCGCGTATTCATACCATTTTTGTGGTGTTGAAATCACTCAAAAGCTTTTTGTTTCAGCGAGTTGAAACGACGACAGAAGCAATTGAAGAAAGATGAGGAGAAGGCACGTAAAGAGGCCGAGAAAGCAGAGAAGGCAGCCACGGCTCCAGCTCAAAAAGCCCTCAAACAGGCCGATCCATCTAATCCGGAAGAGTACAGAAAATCGCGTATAAAAATGATCGATGACCGACGAGCTGCTGGTGATAATCCGTTTCCGCACAAATTCAATGTCTCCATCTCGTTGACGAACTACTTGGAAAAATACAAAGATTTGGAAAAGGATCAAGTTCTTGAAGACGTCACTGAAAGCATTGCCGGTAAGTTTGAATTCTCATAGTAATGGAACAAAACCGCATTTAAGGTCGAATTTTTTCGAAACGCGAATCCGGTTCGAAGCTCATTTTCTATGATGTTCACGGCGAGTGTACTCAACTTCAAGTTCTGGCCAATGCGCGATATCATAAACACGAAGAACTTTCCTTTGTTGACCTTCACGACCGAATTAAACGCGGCGACATCGTCGGTTTTATTGGACATCCGGCTCGTTCAAAAAGCGGAGAGTTGAGTATCATTCCAACCGATGTGATTCAGCTCACTCCATGCCTTAAAATGCTTCCGCACACGCATTTCGGGCTTCGAAATCAGGAGAATCGGTAAACAAAGTTTTCAAGAAATTAGATAAGAAATCTTTTAGCTACCGTATGCGTTACTTGGATTTGATTATGAATCCGAGTGTTCGCAACAAATTTGTGATACGTGCAAAGATTATCACGTTTATTCGTCAATATCTGGACAAATTGGGTTTCTTGGAAGTCGAGACTCCAATCATGAATCAAATTGCGGGCGGTGCAACAGCAAAGCCCTTCATTACGCATCACAACGATTTGGGAATGGATTTGTTTTTACGTATTGCTCCTGAGTTGTATCATAAGGTTCAGTTCCTGTTCTCAATCTTGACGCTCTCAATTTCAGATGCTTGTGGTTGGTGGAATCGATCGGGTTTACGAAATTGGTCGTTTGTTCCGTAACGAGGGAATTGATATCACCCACAATCCGGAATTCACGACTTGCGAATTTTACATGGCTTATGCGGACTACAAAGATTTGATGCAGTTGACCGAAGACATGTTGTCAAGTGAGTTAAGATAAATGGAAAATGAGGACAAATTTGGACTCTAGAAATGGTGCATTCGATTCATGGAACATACAAAATCAAGTACCATCCGGTTGGCGAAAATGGGCCTGTGCATGAAATTGATTTTACACCTCCATTCAAACGTGTTCACGTGTACGAAGGACTTGAAGCGGCTATTGGCATCAAACTTCCATCGCCGGACAAATTGGACACTGAAGGTAAATGGAATTGTTGCAGTTCTTTGTGGATTTTTCAAATTTTAGAAGCACGCGAGCAGTTGGATAAGATCGCACGCGAAAAGAACGTAGATTGTCCAGCTCCACGAACATCAGCTCGTTTGTTGGACAAATTGGTTGGCGAGTTCTTGGAAAGTACGTTCATCAATCCAACATTCCTCACTTGTCATCCACAAATTATGTCGCCGTTGGCTAAATGGCATCGTGAAACTGCCGGATTGACCGAACGTTTCGAGCTCTTCGCGGTGAGCAGAGAAATCGCAAACGCGTATACCGAATTGAATGATGCGATCACTCAAAAGTTGCGTTTTGAACAACAAGCAAAAGTAAGTGTAATGCGATTTAATGCGCATGAAAACTTGGATTTCAGGACAAGGAAGCTGGTGATGATGAAGCTCAGTTGGTCGACGAGACGTTCATCAACGCCTTAGAATATGGATTACCACCAACTGCCGGCTGGGGAATGGGAATCGATCGCTTGGCAATGTTGCTCACTGACAGCTTTAACATCAAAGAGGTTATTTGAGCGATTTGATTGGTCAGCAATACCTCCTTGTTTAGGTCTTATTGTTTCCTGCTAACCGACCGTTACGTGCCGATGAGACCGTTGATCCGAATGACGATGACAAAGTTGAAGAGGAAAACAATGCGAAAGCCAAATGATTTGACGGAAAGAAGCGATCTAGAAGCTGAATCTTTTAATATCGGAATCGTACTGTTGTTTTTTGTTATTCACCTTTTTTATTAAATTTATTGGTTAAAAGAATCGGAATGCGTCTAGTGAGTAATTTGAACGGCGCCAAGCGCATGAATGTTCCGATTAAAAGACGTCGCACTTGACGTCGACCGTTCGAACTTCTTTTCCACGTCGCGAAAGCGCTTTTCGGATTTGGCGTTTCAAAGAGTTTGCGGCGCTTTCATTTCACGTTGAGATTCGAAACATGCGCCGGAAATTGAACTCGTAAATATCCACCACCTTTTTAGCGGTCAGTTTGAACGAAGACCGAGAGAAAGAAGGCAGTCGACGTCTTTTTTCGCGAGCCGTTGGCGTCTTTTTACGTTTTGGAAATTCCATCGTCTTGCGGTTTCTTTGCGCAAATTTCTCGGCGGTTCTGATTCACGTAACCTGCGTTTTTGTTTGCTTTTGGTTTCAACGATGCGTGCGCGTAAATTCAGTGTTTTGCCAACCGTTACGCGTTTCTTTACAACACCAAATTGGACGTCAATTCGTTCCCATAACCGCTGCTCATTTAACGTGCTTATCTTCAGAGACAACGTTGAATTGCAGTCGACTGAACTCCCATCTGTCGGCCTCTGATCGGCCAAAATGGCCACTGACGATCGCGCTGCTCGTTTGCAGTCCAACGATACGAAACCGGCAGCCTACGGATTGCCACCGGGAGCGATTGTTGGGATTATAATCGGATGTATCGTAAGCAGTTTACCATTCGAGTTCTTTTAGTGATAAACGTTTTCAGTTGCTTCTCATTTTGTTGGCTGTTGGGGGCTTTTTTGTTTATCGTCGCTTAAGAAATCGTCGCAAACATCATGGCGTCTATCGACCTCAACTCGAAGAAAATCTACATGCCCGCGAACTCCCACCAGTCGCTCCACCGTCCATTGATGGACTCATTTAAACTTTCCGATATTCATCAAAACCCTGTGCCATCGAATCAACTTCCGTACAATTTACGGTCTAATGTACATTTGATTCATATCATTCAATAAAATTTTATCGTCATTTATGACTTATTCAATAGGAAATCAAACGAACTTTCCACCGAAGTCAACAGATCGATCACACAGACTCAACGGAAGAACCACACCTATTAATCGACGACGAGAATTTCAATGATCCTATAGTCGATGACCGTATCGAACACTAAACTCACAACCATTTACTAGTAGAAGATATTTCGTACCGTAACGAATCACTCAAAGATCATTCACGACGAGTTTTGGCACGAAAATTTGAAGGTCAACTCTTGGCGCTTTATTGTGCAGGTTTGGCGTCGGCGTTGCAACACAATTTGTTTTTACATCAACTCGGACATCTGCTTGATATCGAGCATAAACGACAAGATTTTTCTTTGAATTGAATGTAATTCCAATCCACTACTTTCTTTTAAATTTGTGATGTCCACTCGGGGCCGTGCAAAGCGTCCGGTTTTGCCAAATCTTGCTGCTGCTGGTCGACGAACAGAAAAGAAAGAAGAACCGTAAGTGTATTTGCAAGATCTCAGTCTTATCCTTTCAATTTCCAGTCCACTAGCGGCTCCGTTAGCTGAACGGGGAAATCGACGAGGACAAAGGGGCGGCCAACGCGGATCACGAGGAAGCAATGCCCGAGGTCGTGGAGCAAAAACGACTGTCATTCAAAGCGATGGAATCTTTGCCCAAGGCGTCGGTGAAGGCGGATCGCGAACTCTTCGAAGCTCACGACAACAAGGTTCCTCATCTTCAATCATCTTTTCTATTTGTATTTTTAGGCCAAGAACAAATTGTCGGGAAAATTGAAGGCGTCGATACGATCACTCCAATAGCTGAGCGTGACTCAACGGGAAAACCCACACGACGTGCAAGAATCGACTCCGATTCATCTGAAAACGATGGAGAACCGTCAGCAACGTACGAAAGTGAATGGATTTCGGACAACGAAATGGATCAGGAAGCGATGCGGGAGCTATGTCAATCAGATGTAAGAGTTACATTAGAAGCAAATCTAATTGCTATTTTAAGTTCATTTCTGATCTAAAAAAAGGTCGCGAAGCTCCGGTTGTTCTTCCCACTCGTGATAACGATCAGTTCGCAAGATTAGTACGGAAACCACAAACATCAAACGACGAGACGAAGAAGGTGAAGGAAGAAGTGAAGTCGTAAGCATTCACTTCAAATGAATTGTAAAAAATTTGATTTAGTCCAAAAATCTCGACACCAAGCACCTTAGAGCACAACAAAAACAAAAGGACATTGGAAGAAATACGATCAGATGCTGCGGGCATTTTAGAGCAATACATAGGTAAATGAGTGATTAGTTGCATTTTTAAGTCAATTCTTCAGCTGGATCTTCTCAACTTTTACACTTTCAAATGCCCGCCTCTCTCGATTCCATTAAGAAGGCGAAAAATGAAGACGAGAAAATGGATGTCGACCTATCGACTATGAACGAAATGCCAAAAATGTTCAGTTCCGAAACTGCACCATCTGAGAAATCGGATTCAGCAACACAATCTAGGCATTGTATGGACGGATTGCCGGCAGAAATGGAGATCGGAAAACTACAAGTGATGCAAAGTGGAAAAGTTCGACTGGTGATTGGTGACAGAATCATGGACGTTCATCCCGCAATTCCAAGCGGTCTTCATGAAGTAGGTACAATCATTTCACAACATTAGTTTGTTTTCCTTCTTTTAGACCATAGTCCAAGTGCAAACTCCGCAACAACAGACTACGACGGTAAAACCCGAAACCAGTGGATTGTCGCAAAACGGAACAGTCACAACCAACGGAGTTCAACAACCATCCGGTGCAACAGTTACGGTAATGGGCAACGTTGGTCATTCGCTCTTGTGCACGTACAACGTATCTTGGACTCGGGAATAAGAAACAAGTGCCATTCATTTGAAACTCTTTCATTATGTGTATATCTTGTACACGTTTGTTGATTTTAATTGTTTTTTATTTCTTTTTAAGTAAAAACAAAATGCGGGTAATCACAAGGTCTTCAAGAAGCGATTGTAATCAGAGAGAAATTTTCTGCAAACTGTCTCGCTGAAATACTTGTCACTCGGATGTAAAAGTCTTTGCAATGAGATGTAATTCGGCAGTTCGGAATTGTACTGATCGAGTTTTAAACGATGCAAGAACTCATTTCGACGTCTCAAACCGCTCACTGGACAACGAAGTGCCAACGGATACTCGGCAATCTGATCGTTTTCGATCCTCATCACTCGATTCATATAATTGTACGACAATCTGATTTGCTCGAGATCTAGAACAGAGCTAATCAAGGTGCAAAAGAACAATCGAAATTACCACACATGAAGACTCGCGGATCGTTGCACATTATCTTCTTAACATCCCCCGGTTGGAATTGTAAATCCCCGTTAAAGAACAACACCAAACGCTGGAATAAGATGATTAGCACAATTACTCTCCAACAACCAACTTGCAACGGTCCAACACCAAAATAGGTAATTCGCGGTTCTTTCACAATCAAACTCCGAAGATTGTTGCCGTCCAATTGAAACTGTCGTTGCAGCCAACCCAATCGCGAATCAACTATGGAGATATCTGTGTTAAGCCAATACCTAAAACAACGTTGATCGATGAGTTCAAAATTGAATGCTAACCGATTTGCAACGACAATTTTTGCGATTTCTTGTCTGGTAAACTTGTGATCCTTCAAATATTGCAAACGTTCCTGAAATTCAATCGTCTCTTCGCACACAAAATTTGTCTTACCTTCAAGTCTTCGTTCTTTTGTATTAGAAAATAAGGATTGCGTGTTAGATAAGATCCAATGTCCGTTGTTTTCACTCCGATTTCCTTCAATAAAAATGACAATTTCGGTTTGATGTCTCGTTCTTCATCCAATTTCAATAATTCTTGACCTAATCTTGGTTCTAAATCCACCTAAACACAAAATTACAAGGGCCTTCAACTGTTTCATACCTCATAAAGATTCACCCCGATATCGACTAATAGTTGAAGAGCTGGTAAATGATTGACATAGGAAGCAAGCGACCGAGCGTGTATGGGTGGAAGTGTTGAGGGATTAAAAGGATGTGGGTTCTTTCTATGTACTTAAACATACGATCGTTTCTTTCACATAAAAACATACGGTGATGGAGGTTTCGAGAAATCGGAGTTGTCTAATTCGCCTTCATCGTAAATGATCGAACGAAATCGATTTGTTGGCCGAGCATTTGTGTCATTTTCATCCTCCATCTCTTCTAATTTTTTCTACAATCATCGTTATGTCTCTTCTCGTTCTCTTTGTTTACCTGATGCCGACGATCTTTGACTAATCCACTTCCAAACAATCGCCGCAGCTCATCTTCATCATCCAATTTGGATAGATTTTCTGCCAACAGATTTGTTATCGCATCCAATTGTTTAGCCTGTTCAACCATCTCTTTTGTTGTCGATTTCTTTTGTTCAACCAATGGTTTTTCCTGAAAACATGAGCTCAGATCGTAGTTTTTGTAAGAACTTACTTCCGGCTTTTTAACTGCAACTGCACGACTTGTTGAAGGTGTACAATAGACGCACTTGTCAACATGAAACCGAACAAGAATTTGGGCTAAACGCCGACCAATCGGCAGCATTCTGAAGCTGAAAATTGTATTTTGAGTGTTGCTCACCGTCAAGATAATGGTCAGGAAAAACCGTTCGTTTCAAGGTACGTGAATTGTCAATAAGAAACGAATTTATTGAAAATCAAACAACAAAAACGAAAAGACTTCGATTATACGAAGTGAAACTAACGACTAAACAACATGGCTTTTATTTGAGCGTGGGCGAAGGTCCCAGAAGCATTTGTTGTTGTTGCAAAATTTGCGATTTCGCCATTTCAGCCAACTCTCGTTCGATAATCACTGGAAGAACCATCAAACAAGCCGACGTCGTACCGATCCACAACGCTGATTTCGTGAACGAGAACTAAACGCACGTTGAAAACAAGAAATCTGATGGTACTTACCGTCTTTTTTGTGATCCACGTTGTCCAATCGACAGTCGAAGAAACTTGTTGTCGAATAGCCATCGGGAACATCTCCTTCAACGCTTCGACTCGTTCGAAAAACGTTTCTTCAAGGTCATCCTCGGGCACCGTATCCCAATCGATTGGCGAACTCATTTCACTTGTCTAAAAAGCTCATTAAAATTGAAATTTACGTTCGCAAATATCAATAGACAATCAACTGTCAAGTTCAACTACTGATTGGAACGTTAAGTGAAATGGTTTATGTGAACATTAGTAAAACGTAACAAACTTCAACAAATAACAAGAACTGAGATTCAAACCCTCGTATGAAATCAAAGTTAGCAGTCTTTTTGACAATCAGCTGCTGAACGTTTCGCATCCAAAAACAAGTCGTGTGATTCGGTGATGTCAACAACCTGCAATTAAAATCAAATCAAAAGCAAACAACTTTTAAATTTACCTCAATTGTATCTCGTCCATTGATATGACAGAGTACTTTGGCAGGTGTCAGCAGTTGCATAACGTATCGTAACGATGAATTTTTTCCAATCACCGACAATTCATTCAAAGCTGCAGGCGACAAATTGACTCCTTCGGCATCGGCGCGTACTTTCACAATCTATAACACCTGCATTTTGTATTATTCTTTTGTGTTTACCGATTTGATTTCCTCTTGAACATAGGGTTTCGTTGAAACGATGACCAATCGATCTAATAAGTCGTTGGGAATCGCTCCTTCATTCCTTTCAACGTCTCTGAAATCGTAACAACTTGATCAGTTAGCTTCGTGTAACTCACGATCCGAGACCACGATTCGTTGCAAAAATGACAATCGGACTAACACGTGATTCTAAGGCTCGATGCAAAAATGTGAAACATTCCGAATCGAGCATGTGAACTTCATCAATAAACAAAACACCCGGCAGTAGTTCGGCCGTACCCTACAACCAAGTATGAAGATGGGGAAGTGAAATCGAACCTCTTCAATGTACTTGTTGATCACTTTGTTCACTTGTTCTCTTAACATTTCTGTAACAAAAACACTACAACTGAGGATTATGTCTAAAAACTGACCAGTTATTTCTGTTTTCTTGTTCTTAACCAATTGATTAAAAAAAGCCAGCGCATCGTTTTGCGTTGGATGTGGATTTGCATTTGCAGCATCAAAATCGTGCAACGAACAATATTGAACAACATCGCGAACTTTATGAACATCCCCTTTCGGCATTGGAACAAACACATCCGCATCAACATCAAACTCCGTGGCGAAAACATCCGAACGTCCAACACGCTAAACAGAACTTCTAAAAAAAGTTGAGGTTGACAGTAACCGACCTTTACAGATGCTGATCGCGCGTCCATGTAAATCACGTCTCCAACTTCGACTTTTTGCTTCAACAAGTCGTCGTAAATACTCGGATCTAATTTCAGCGTCTTCGAGCCTTTCGATGTTTTCAACGTGAGTTCGACCCGTGCAATTGTTTTTCCGTAACCAAAATCTGCTCCTTCGGCTTCAAACGGTTTGATTTCCACCACTTCGCCTTCGTAAACTTCTTTTTTTTCGACCATACGAACACCTAGAACTGCACTTAAACGTGTAATCAGCGAACAAACTGACTGATCGCTCGTCGAAAGTTTTCCATAAGCACTTCGGTTTTCTTCACTTCGGCCGAAAATACCTCGGATGCAACCATTGGTACAAATGGAATCTTATCACCCAATTCCTGAGCGATAGCCATTGCAATAGCCGTTTTTCCGGTTCCCGGCTCCCCAGACAACAAAACCGCTCGACCGGCCATTTTCTTTTGGCGAATCAACTCGACGATCACTCCCGCAGCTTCACGTGCATCGTTTTGACCGATGAACCCATAAGCCTGTAAAAATTGAACTCTGTGTAAGTGTCGACTGCTCACCTGGTTTTTTGCTGCACCTGTTTGCACATCCAAACCCAATCCTTTAACGTGACTATGAGCCGCAATTCTCGTTTTAATTGATAAACTTTGATCCTAAAAGAAATCTCATTCGGATGTTGAGTAGAAGGTTACCTCAATTTGACTAATTTTTCCGGACAATTGAAACTGTTCGTCTACTTCCATCGCCATTTTTCCAATTCAAAACGCTCAGAAGACTGAAAATGTAAAATTTCTCGGTAAACCTCAAAGTTTCTTCAACAAATTCAACGCCGCGCCCAGTCGACTGCAAACTGAAGAAGAGCGACCACCTTATTACCGAGATATAAGCACGATATTGGGACCAAACACTAATCCACGAATACCGATGAATAGAGGTATTGTATAGAGAATGGATCAGGAGGATCGAGATCAAGAACTCGTTGCGAAGACTCACAGTTAAGATCCGATTTGTGGATCTAAAACATTTTTCGTTGATGTTTCTGTGGACATTCTTCTTGATCGTATAATCAGAATATTGCAATGAAGGTCAATGGAGACATAAAGAAGTTAAGTTCGGATGAGAAATGATTGGCAACGAAAGTTTGAAGCAAAGAATCTTTGGCGTTTTATTTAAACGTCAAAATGGTTTCGTAGTGGTTGTCATCAAGTTTAGTTGATGAAGGAATGAGTCAATCAAACAATGCGGATCACGTTTCCAACGATCATGAGGTGACAATCAAGACGTTTAAATTTGAATTCATTGGTTTTAGCATTCTGCTCATGTTTCCGACTATTTTCGCGATCATTCGGTGCGAAACGTGGACGAAAATCGGGATGAGATGTTGGCTTTGTTTCTGGCTGAATACGCCGTTGAGATGGGAGTCAACTACACTGATGCATTTCAACGTAAACCGCGGGTAACCGAAGAGACTTTGAATTCATTTCCGATTGTCGAGAATCAAAAACTTTCCAAATCCGGTTGGTGAAAAAGAAAATCCATCGATTGAAACTCTGTTTTCAGGTTGCACTGTTTGTTTAGAAGACTTCATGAGTATTGAGGAATCGAACAAAGTTATCGAACTGCCTTGTCATCACCAATTTCATCGGCTGTGTATTGGTCAATGGCTGCGAGAAGCGACCAACTGTCCGACATGTCGAGATGACTTGCCAACCGATGATCCGGTCTTCGAAAGTTTCAAAAAACGTCAAGTAATTCGTTTGTCTACGCGATAGTTAATCAGTTAATGTTTCAGAAACAAAAGAAACTGCTACAAGCGGACATCGATGAGCTTCACGATTCCATGTATTCTTAGTGATTTAAAGTCGTTTATTTTATCGCTTTTACAGTAATATAAACTACGTTCTATGCACACAATCAACTGTCTTTGTTTCCTCTTTTCTCCCGAAAACATTTCTGCTTAATTGTCGCACAGGAATCGTACTTAAAACAAAGGAAACGATAATCAACACAGCGCCCAAGACATAAGTCACTGTGATAGCCATTTGACGAAAGATGATGTCAATTGCTTAAAAACAAGTTGAATGAAGTCTTCGGTTCGCAATTACCAGCACTTAGAGGGATTCCACACAACATGCCAATGGAAATAATCAATGGAGACAAGAGTGCTATTCCAAAATTGACTTTAAAATTGTAGACAAGACCTAAAGTAGCTGAACCAGCGAGTGGCAACCATGGAACAGCATCGAATTCAATGTAATCGACTTTTGTAAGTACAAGAATAGCTGATGGAATTACATTCACAAACAAGTCCATCAAACCCAATCCCGTCATAAACATCGAGACTTGTCCAAGTGTTGCATTGCCATTGTACTTTTTGAAAAACACCTAAAAATGCCCAATAACTACAGATGTTGTCGAACAACCTTGTAAAACGCCGCAGTTGCAGCAGAAAATGTAACCAAAAGGATTCCGATTAAATCGCCTGCAAACTCTCGATCCATGGAAATAACAATCACACCGCCGATAGCGAAAAGTACAGACAACACCTGTTAGGATTGAGTTGACAATTTCCAACTTATTTTACCTTTTCAACCGTGAACTTTTCTTTAATCAACAGCGAACTCAGTACACAAACCATCGCTGCGTTCGATGACATTATTGAAGCCGCAGCTGATGCTGAAATTCGTCCTAACGATTGGCCAAATGAATAGTTTGCCAAAATCCATAGAATAAGAAACGGAGTGACCTTCTTGAGAAGCGATCTCAAAGAGAAGATTTCAAGATGATTGCAACTGAAATACTCACTGTACACTTAAACCGTTGGCTGAGAATATCAACGCAGAATGTTCGTTGACTTCCGACAGTTTTCGCTTTTCAACTAAAATTGCGTAGAGAAGAAAGATGGGATAGCATATGGACATAAAAGAGGTGTTGAACCAAACTAAGGAATATGGAGCGAAGAATCGTTTCGAATCGATGTTCAAAGCACTTTTCGTAAACTGAGTGGCACACGCCCAACTAACTGCAACTCCAAGTACAACGGCTATTCGTATTAGAAACTAAAAAGCCAGTTGATTATTTCAATCAGACAACCAACCGCCTTAAATCGACTTCCGGTCGTTTCAACCGTTTGATTTGATGTCATGGCAAGAAGACTCCCGCGCTCAATTACTTCGCTTTTACTCATTCCACCGACGAAACAACCGTTCGAAAAAGCGGTTTGATTTTTGTTCTCATGAACTCTGTGATGGAGCGAATAGCAACGATCAGACGATAAAAACGCGTCAAAACGAGCGATAACCACAGGGTCTCCGTTCGCCGCTTGTGATCGGCAGTTGAGCAAAACCACAGAATTTGCATCTTCAAGCGCATTTAGATTCCGAACGTGTAAACGGCCGTTTAGTGGACGTTATCTAAACTTTGCGAATTGTGAAAATTTCCAATCATTCGACGGATCGTTTAATGATCGCGCGAAAAAGACTCTCAAATCCCGATGAATAGAAAGATCGAAAGTCAATCGGAAGTCGGGTGTTTGAGTGCGCGGAACAATACGTGACTCATTTGAACAGAAGTCAGAGTGAGGGTTCAAAGTCGGTTGTTGTGTTTATTTCACAAACGTTCATCCTAAAGAGCATTCAAGCTTTCGGATTGATTTCAACTCTCAAATTGTGACTATTCCTAAAAACAATGATTGTTACAAGTAACACACTTTTATTATTGTTAGTTGTTCCGCTTGTCTTTGCGTTCCGTCAACAGTCGGTTGGAGTTCGTGGACGACTGATGTGTGGCTCGCAGCCATCGTCGAACACTAAAGTCAAATTGTGGAATAAAAACAAAATCGGTATGCACATGATCATCGTTCTTATCTCTGATTTTCAAGGAACGGATGACCAGTTAGCCGACACAATGACGGATAATTACGGTAAATGAATAGTTATAAAATAATCGTCCTTTTAGGTAACTTTGTTATATTCGGTGGCGTTGGATCTATTTTCTCGATGAACGTTCATCTCAAAGTATGTAAAAGTGTAGGGCCTCGATAAGTCGGTTTCTAGATCTACCACGATTGTGCACGACGTCTTCCTTGTCAACGAAAAATCGATCTAGGGATTCCTGAAAAGTATATTTCGAGAAGTCAAAACGTGGAAAACTATTTCGAAGCCGGTACACTGAATCTGGAATTTATTTTTCCTCAGGAAGAAAGCTCTTGTATCAACTAAATGGTACTTGTATTTACATGTAAATCTATGACAAAGATCTTATTGTTGAAAGAACGAACAATGAACCGAATATCACAGTGATTGTTGTCGTTGATTTGGAGGCAAGAGCTGATGGCTGAAGTCGGGCTGCACTCAATTGCTCGTCTCCGTTACCTAAATCAATAGAGAATACAGAGAAGATTTGAATTGACATACAAAAATCGAAATCACAAGCACATCTTGTAATTAATTTGGATCCGAAACCGTTTTGTTTACATTGTGTCGGCTCGATATCGTCACCACAGCTTTTGTACACCGTTTTTCTCTCTAAAGACATGCTCCATAGTGAATTAGGAAACCGTCCAATTACCATTGTCCATATTGGAAGTTTCCATTTTAAGACAAACTAATCCATGACAATTCCCAACGTTACATGTGTTGTCGTCAGCGCGACAATCGTAGCATATTATCGCATTAACTAAACGGCTAATTCAATTTGGATTAAGAAACAGCACATTTACCACGTTGCATGAAGTTGGCAACTAATAAACAACATAACAGCTGATGAGTGGTCGTAATCTTCATAGTTAGCACTAGGCACAGTCAAGCATTCTAATTGAAACAAACTAGAAAATTGAGTTGACTAAAAATACACGAATTTGTTACAATCCGATAGAAAAAAGGGCGAAGGTCGAGGAGAAGTAAGTCGCTATAAAATATGAAAGAAACGGTTGTCAACGTGTTGTTCAATAATAATTCGATTGAGCGCTACGATGGTCCGGCAAATTCAATGTTTCCGGACGTTTTCACACTTTTCACCGACTTTCAACCCAATCAACTGTCCATTTAAGTCGTCTCTTCCTTCGCACTCTTGTACCGTGGCCCACTTGAAGCATCGCGAGTTCGCCTTCTTGTCGTCCTCTTTCTCATGATTTGACGCCGATGAGTGGAATTTGCGACTCGCGCTCTTCCTTTCGGTTTGTTAACGTGCCACAAAACAAAAGGGCCGAACCGTCTGGTTACTCAACACCGGAACCAACTCAAAATCCCGGCTTATCGTATTTACGAATAAACTGAAGCAACAAGTTAACGTCCGTATGTGCGCGAGATGCCAAGAAACGAAAATGCTAAGTCGTGGACTTGTTTTCCAAATTAGTCCAAATGAGCAGCTCTAGCATCTTCTTTGCGTACATCGATCGACCGTTAGGCATTCATTCATAATGAAACTCGTCGGAGTCTTATCGCGGCTCTTCCTTCTACTCGAAATTGGCCTCGTTTTCCACGGATTTCCACCAATAAACTCGGTGCTTTCCGGACGCCATTTCCCAACGACCTCGAGGTTTTTGTACGAAAAAACATGTGCGCAACATGTTACGAACGAAAGTTGGCAGTTTATTTCTTTGTAATCGACATTCTTACAAATTGCGTAGTTAAATAGCAGACGAGCCGGTTATTGTAGGAACTGCAGCTTTAAGGTCGCAGTTATGTTCGTTAAACAGAGATTCTTCCAAACTCTAAAAAACAAACTCGATGAGTTAAAAGATTGATTGACTACTTTGATAAAAGCATCGGAGGACTTTAGAATTTCGTCGAAAACATAAGAAAAATGCCTTGAACATTGAGCTGCTTGAACTTCTGGCTCCTTAGTCTCATGCGCGTCCAAACAGTCGGAATGAATCTTTCGAATCTTCTGGAAAACATTCGAATCTCTTAAGGCCGTTGAACTCACTTCCAATACGAGTAGTCGAAACTTCTCATTTAACTCCTCGCTAAAGCGGTCGAATTGAGCTTTGGTATTGTTCACGAATTCTCTACGTATTTCTTCTATTGCCTTTGTGTTTCTTGAATAATCGGGTTATTAGGAATACCATTCTTGCTGCGTACTTGAAATCAACTTCTCTTTTAATAGCATGATTGTTGTGCTTGTGAAGAATACAGTTTGCACAAATTGAAGAGTTTCCTCGATCACAATCAATACAACGCCACAGCTCCTCATCAACACAAGCCAATCGACATACACTGCAGCGCTAAAAGATTTTTTGTTCAAAATGAATATGAATCTATGGCAACTTGATCAAAAGTCTGCGAGCGACGAACTTTTTCCAACATTTCAATTGCTTCTAAAATCAAGATTTCTGTAGGCAAACGAGTTACGTTCCCGTGTTGACCTTTCAGTCCGTAGTTCATCGGTAGTCCGGTGGTTGGTATTTTCGATGGATTACGACAATTCGGGCATCTAATAGCGGAACAAACAACTGGAACTGGAAGATTTGATCTACGAACATGGAATTTGTTTTGTTATAACCTTTGGCTGAAAGTCTGGCAAGACATTGATTACAAAAGGAATGACCACAGCTGAGAGTACGTGGATCGTTGTAAGTATCCAAACATATAGAGCAAATAACATCAGCCAAACCAATTCCTCCCGTTTCTTCGATCGTTTCGGCAAAAGCAACTCGTGATGCGGATAAGAAGCCGCGAACTCGATAAAATGTTGGTTGTGAAGGAAGATCACAATGTATTAACAAATCGTCTCCAATTAATCGCACAGCAAAATTTGACGCATCACCGTCAATAGTGGCGGCTGTAGTGACACTAAATAAACGATATACACTCAATACTTGACTATTTCTTACTGTTTCCAAGCCGCTAAGCGTACATCTAATAACCAGACTTCTGCTTTTGTCGTATTTTCATCTTTTTTGCTGATAACAAAGATACCAAAAGGTTCGTTCTTCCAGCAATTGGCCCAAACAGCTCGACGCGACAAATTAACGGTTGCGCTGTCATCAGGCAAAACATCCGAAACTGTCCAATCAACTCGCTGATCCTCCTCGTCGGCTGAATGTGTTGCCAAATAACCTCCATTGCTTTTTCGGTGAATGAAATGAAGACCCTAAACGACGTTAAAGGCATTGCGTTGATATTATAATATATACATTTTGTGTGACAAAAGGAAGCTCCCAAATCATAGAACTTGGTAAGAAACCAGTTTGTTCACGCTTCAATGTCAACGAACTGATGTTGTAAACAAAGTACCAGAAACGCTGAGCTTCGTTTGGTATCGCAGTTTTTCGTTCGTAAAATATAAGCTAAAATATGAGTTGATTAATGTGTTTAACCGGATGCATTGCCTCAACATTTCCAGCTCTTTCTTGTGCACAATACGACAATTGCAACTGGTCAATAGATGAGTCAACAGACAAATAAACTTTTGAGCGAGGCAAAAGGTTTAACTCATCTTTCGCTTCAATTTGAAATGTCACTAAACAATAGCGCTGTTTTGTCGTCTTGTAGAAGAGCACGGAGAGCTTCTCCTGATGTATAAAAAGCACGTAGCACAGCCAACGCTTGTGACGAAAACTCGAATCCCATCGCAATGGAGAGTAGATGCCCGTTGAGGTGTCCAATCTCACAACACGTTGTTCACTACGATCGTATATGAAGGCATCACCAGAATCGTTAAATGCAATCGCATTCATCGCATTTCTTATTCCGTTGATTTCCGTCCGCATTTTGACAACCAACAAGGTGACAGAAACCAAAAGTCGGGAAACGTAAACCGAAAAGCGCCCTCCAATTTCTCGTCAAACACCAAGATTGTTTGATTTTAACGCTGGGGTGCTTATCGAATTCCTCGCTTCAAGTTTTTATTTCTCTCCGATCGCTTGTGAAAACACTCAACTGACCAATAGCCTTCGGAAATAGAATTTTATTCGTAATTTACGAAAAACTGATATCATTGACTTTTGTCGAACCCGAAGTAGAAATTGCGATAGAGTGAAAATGTTCGTTAAAAACTCGCATAAAAATAACACACGTCTAAAAGCTAAATAGTCTAGTAATCAAAAAATGGATTCAAGTTCGCTTGCGAAACTAGAGAAGTGAGACCGTCGACTTCAACATCCGATTTCTGTTTCTGCTCGTTCTCCATTTCCGCAGTCGAGAAACAAATTGGACAAACGATTGACTGATTCCCATCCGACAGAATGCATGGCGAATGAAATAGATGATCGCAGCCAAGAAGCAACAGTTCATCGTTAAAGTTATTGCTTTCGTCGTTTGCAAAAATGATTGTATTCCTGTAAAATCAAGACATTAGATATCGCGGTAGTTGTTAATCATACCCACAAGCATCACATGAGCGCTTCACATCAACAAAATTCGAATTTGCCGCAATTTCAACCCTAGATTTCATCAACGATAAACAATCCTCGAGTCCAATTTTCTTCGAGTCTTTCAACAAGCTAATTTGCAGTTCGTAGTCGCGAAGAATTTTGAGCAGGGCCTTCTTCAGACCCGGGATCTCAACATCGTCAGGAATCTAAACTATGGTCGATAAACTCGATTTTATAAATCACCAGACTACCTTCTCAATGACCAACAAGGCGTCAACAAAGGACACGACTTCTGCCAAAAGTTTTTGAATGTGTTCCGGTTTTCGAAAAGACAACTCGACTAATCGATGCCAAAGTTCAACATCGTAATCGTGATCCATACAAAAACTAATGGCGCCATCAATGTCTTCTAATTGTGTCATTATAACATCCAATGCTTTCAGTCGATCCCCACTTCGGCCAAGTAAGTAAACGACCTAAAGTTTGAAATTTAAGGACATTTAAGTCTTATAACAAACTTCTTGAATATAACCTTTACGTTTACAAATCTCTAGCGCCTGTCCGAGTTTGTAAATTTCGCACTTTTTCAAAAACGGCATTAGCTTTGGTCGATCGTATTCCGCATATAACCGGATCATCAAATCAGTGTGTTCGTTTGCTTCACCACGCGAATAGAGACGATTCAAATATGCCATCTAAAAGCAAAGTAGCTATAAGTCTTATTATTGTTATTGTACCTGAAGGCGTGGAGTTTTGCTCAATTGTTTCACTACTTGTGTCGAGGGAATTGAATCTTCGTTGTCCAAAAGTAAGCGAACAGCCAAATCCGAAGAAATCTCCATTAGCTCAACAATTCGATCTTTAACCAAAACAAAAAGATGATAGCGATCGATAACACCGAAAATTGCCTTGTCCTTGAGCAGCATGTAAATATCCAAAGCTCGTTCATAATTTCGAACATAAGCCAGAAGATACGCTAATGATTGAAGGAGATTGACGTCTTTGTTGTTTGCATTTGCTCCCTTGGTTGTTGGATGATTGTCGGCCATACGTTTGAGGATCTTATCAATTATAGAAGCTTAAATTAACAATATAAGACTTTAAAAAGACTCGCACCAACCAGCTCTATAAATATCCGGATTCCATTCGTGAATCAGTTTGCGGAATAGTCGTGTTCGAGAATACAAAGCTGCAGTCAACATCCACTCGTAGCATTCCGGTTCCAATTGTGGAGAACCAGCGGGAATGTAAGGAACAAGTTTGAGAATTTCACCATGTTTCTCAAACAATTCGCAGTAATATTCCCATTCTTCCTTGCATCGTCCGCAAATTTGAGTTAGATAAGCGGCGGCAGATTTGAAATCATTTTGTTCGATTAGAGTGTGAATTAAACGTCGACCAATTTCACTAATCGACGTTTCAACCAATCCAGAACGATCTTTCAGTGCACATTCGAGAGCTTCTTTGTAGAGTTTATTCTCCAGAAACCACGACACACGATCGTCAATCAAACACGGATGTGCCTAAAACTCTGTATAGAATCGTTTGTACCATTTCATTACCTCAATCAATTCTCGTGACCCCAACAAAAAGTACAGCGAATCAGAAGGTATTGAACACAAGAAAAAACGTTTCAACAATCGAATATCTGCATGTCGCATTCCTATCATGTCCTCGGAGGTGATTGTATATTGGGTCATGCTCACGGCTTTCAACAACATCAACTGAGCGTTTGCTTGCTCATGTCGTAAATTTAAAGCTGTTAGATTGGAAATATCCGAATACACCGACTAAATAAAACCCATTTTCTCTCCTTAAAATGCTCGCTTACTTTCGTATCATCGAAGCCACCAGTTTCAGCGTCGGATTGAGATGACTCGCCATTCTCGTTTAATCCAAATCCAAACACCACAATTTCGTCCCACGACTGTTCGCAAACCGAAGCTGAATCGGACAACGTGAAACTAATTCCGGAAATGAAGAAGTCAGGTAGTGTCCATTGATTGATTATTTCGACTTTCTTATGCGCTATTCCAGCTGCATCCTGCAACTTAAACAGTCGATGTTCTTCAGCTATGAACGTACTCTTGATTGAGTTGTAACACAACAAATGGAAATCGAACTTCCCCACGCAACAATCAACGTCAACGAATCGATCCAACAATGACGCGGCGGAAATCGCGAAATAGGAATCGGTTTTTCTTGCTGTACCGGTTGAATTAGTGTAATTATTCGTTTCAAGTTGCTAGACGTTTATGTTAGACAGCAGATCATCAATTCTACTCACCAATCGTAAATTCTCGTTCCGCTGTCATTCGTAAAAGCGATCAACGAGCTCTTCCAAGTACACATCATAATTAGACCATCTCGGTCCAATCCCTGATATAGAACCTAAACCATGTAGTTGCGAAACAAGCAATTGATTATCCGATTAACTGTTTTGCGTTTGCCCAAAAATCCTCGCTCGTGAAACGTCAAACATTGACCGGCGATTATGAACGATTGACTGGATCCTGGTTTCGAAAAGTCCTCGGCCAGTGCAACACATTTGGCGGCCGGATAGACGTCAATGTTCTGAAAGCACATTGACAATAAGCCAAAGAAAACGGAACTCACTTGATTGAATTCTGAGTGTCCGAATCCCTGAATGCAGACTTTTTTATCGTTAGCACAACTGATCACGTAGTTTCCAATTCCATCGACTGCCAAATGGGAAACTGAACATCGATGAGATTGAACTTTCTTCTCGAAATGCACGTGGCCCAAATGATCGAAAAATGCGATTCGTCCCGATGAAAACCCAATACAAATGAATTTGTCGTGAACAACAACACACGATGCCGAGTCCTGTTCCAGTCGCTTAGCCACGTCGTGAACAACACGTTTGTATTTGAAGCGCTAAAACCACAGATACCAGCTAGCCGTTAAAACGAGAAGCTTACCGGCTCGACAAGATACTCCTCGTCGTCGTCCGTTTGTTTGTTGGACGTTTCGCCGCGACTGTTGATCGTTGCCGTTACGGCGCTCATCTGAAATAATTTGGATGTTTGTCACGAAAACTTTTGAAGTAAACGGAAAGCTTCTCTTTGTTCAACTAAACACGCGAATTCATTGAGAAATTTTGATTCCAAAAATGATTAATTAAAAAACTGCTAATCACATTCTTTCACGAAACTGTTTCTTGCAACGTTCTGAATCTCAACACGAATTTTGGCCACTTTCTTTCTTGGCATTGGCTTCGGCTATTGCAGCGAAATACCGCGCGTTGTTTACAATTCGGACGCAGTTCCCGCCCGTTTTAGTCGATCCAGATTCCGATGAAAATTGTCGTCGATTTCGAAATTATTCAAATTTTCAAGTTTTCGTATTTTCGAGCCCCGTACCGAATGGATCGTATTTAACGTGTTCGCAGAAATCTACTAATCTCTTGCATAACTTTAGAATTATTGATTAGTTTTGGTTTGTTTCGGCGTCGATCTCCGAACTCGTTGATGAGCCGAAATCATGAGTTCACTTAAGGTTGACAAGAACTACTTTGTCAGTCGGGCAAGTCGACTTTACGAGCTTTGGGTGAGTGATACGATGCAGCAGTTTGACTGCTAAACGTTTCGAAAGCACACTTTCGATTTAGAATAACGACGATGATACGAACTTGGCGCAAGTCGACGTTCTGTGTTTCGCTGTTGCCAACGGTGTGAGTGATGTGTATTCGAAATCACAGTCCTTGCAAACATGGCTCTTCAACTGCAACATGCCGGACACAATCCTCGTTCTTTCGAAGAGCGGGATTCAGTTCTTGGGAAGCGAAAAGAAAGCGCAGTTCTTCTCACCGTTGGAATCAGCCGAGAATTTGCATCCCGCAATTCCTCAATTCACCGTCATGCATCGTGATAAGGTTTGTATTCGTAATACGACTGATCTTACTGGACATTGTTTTAGGCATCAAAAGACAAACAGAATTTCGACAAAATCATCAAAATCGTGAAGAATGCCGGTGGCAAATTCGGATGCTTTGCAAAAGAGAAACCGGATTCAGAGTTCTGTAAAGATTGGAACACAAGTTTGAAAGATGCGGGACTAGAAACCGTAGACGTCAGCTTGCCATTTGCATTGCTCTTCGCTGTCAAAGACGAAAAGGAAATCACGTACATGAAACGATCGGCTGAAGCATCAGTTACCGCGTGGAACTACTTGCGAAAGAAATTGGTTGACATTGTTGACACTGAAAAGGTGAGATAAACGTATTGATAAAAACGTTGACTGATTGTTTAGAAAATTCGACACAAACGTTTGGCCGATGAATTGGATAAAGTGATTGCAACAACGAATGTTCAGGGTCGTTTGGCTCATGATCAGTCACTGGAAGCATGCTACACACCGATCATTCAATCGGGACAAGAATGCACCTTAAAATTCACGGCTGACAATTCGGAAAAGTTTATTCACTACGGATCGATCATTGGATCTCTGGGTCTTCGTTATCTGGTAATCGAAACTTTTGAACTCTGAAGTTATTCGCTTTTCAGTCCTATTGCACAAATGTGGGACGAACAATGATGGTTGAACCGACGAGCGAAATGGAGGCGATTTACGAGTTGTTGTTGGCAGCTCAAGATGTTTTGTTGAAGAGTTTAACTCCGGGCACAAGAATCTGTGACTCCTATCGTGCTGTGATCGAATATATCAAAGAGAAGAATCCGGATTTGTTTCAATATCTCGTGAAGACCAACTTAGGGTTTGTGAGCATAACGACCTTCTTTTGCTAATTTTGGTTTTTAGTTTTGCGACGGGAATTGAATTTCGCGATTCTCAGCTTTTGATCAGCGACAAATGTCAACAAAAAGTTAAACCAAACATGACATTCGTTATTATTTTGGGTGTCCAAAACTTCAGTAATCCTAAAGCGAAAGACTCAGAATCCAAAACGGCTTCAATCTTCCTCAGTGACACAGTTTTGATTGTCGAGGTACGACTTAACAACAGAATTTGTGTAATTCGTCTGTTGACTTTAAGGACGGTCCCTGTGAAGTTTTGACTTACAATGCGAAGAACCGATTCCGCTCGAACTCAATTCGATTCCGCGTTGAAAATGCTGTACCACGACCCGATGAGAACGTGGTTGAAGGACGTGGAAAGCGGTCTGTGATTATTCAAGAACAAACTCGGGTATTTTCTCTAGCACTATGATTAAATTAACTTGTAATTTCAGCATAAACAAACAAACGAAGACAAACGAAAAGAACATCAACGGGAACTGGCTGATCAGTTGAATGAAGCAGCAAAAGCTCGACTTGCTCATTTGCCGGGTGCTGAAAACGTTCAACGAGTAAAGAAATCGAACACTTCGTACAAAACACAAGAGAAGTTTCCGAACGAATCGGAGGTCAATGAAGGGAAGATATTTGTCGGTATGTTCGTAACTTCTGTGAGCAATTACACAGTCTTATTATTGCAGATAAGAAGCATGATACTGTCATTTTGCCAATCTTTGGAATGCCCGTACCATTTCACATCTCCATGCTCAAGAACACAAGTTTGGCTAATGAAGGCGATTACCTTTTTCTTCGCATTAACTTTACACATCCGGGCTCTCAGATCGGAAAAGACAACTTGCTTTTCCCAAATCCGTTGGCCGATTTTGTCAAAGAAATGTACGTTAGAAACTGACGATTGACTGAATTTTTGTTATTTTCAAGGACTTTCCGAAGCAGCAACGAGAAGGAACCGGGCGAAATGAATGCGCCGAGCTTGAATTTACAAACTGCCTACCGTTTGATAAAGGAAATGCAGAAACGATTTCGAACTATGGAGGCAGAACAGAGAGAAAAAGAAGGAGCAGTTAAACAAGACAAATTGGTTGTTAACAATTCGAAAGGTCTTCCAAGATTGAAAGAAGTTTTCGTGCGACCAAACATCATCTCCAAACGTATCAGTGGTCATTTGGAAGCACATGTGAACGGTAATTTTTTCATTGTCTTCAAGTTTTCGTATTCAATCCTTTAGGTTTTCGGTACACAACCCAACGGGGCGACAAGATCGATGTTTTGTACAATAACATCAAACATTCTTTCTTCCAATCGTGTGACAACGAGATGATCATCCTTCTTCATTTCCATCTGAAAAATCCCGTTTTGTGGGGAAAGAAAAAATATCTCGACATTCAATTCTACACCGAAGTTGGTGAAATCACCACCGATCTTGGAAAGTAGGTTCCCATTTCTTGTATTATCAATTTACTTGGGGTCATTTAGAATGCATCACATGCAAGATCGTGATGATATGATAAACGAGCAAAAGGAACGTGAAATGCGAAAACGTTTGAATCTTGCTTTCCAATCGTTTTGTGAGAAAGTTGCTCGTGCCACGAACGATCAAGTTGATTTCGAAACTCCATTCAATGAACTCGGCTTTACTGGTGTACCATATCGTTCATCCGTTACTTTGAAACCAACTTCGACTTGTTTGGTCAGTCTGACTGAAATGCCACCGCTTGTGATTGCGTTGGATGATGTTGAGTTGGTACATTTCGAGCGTGTCACTGGAAACACCCGATCATTCGACATGGTCATCGTTTTCAAGGACTACTCACGGAAAACGCATCAAATCAGTCACATTCCCGGTGGTTCGTTGGATTCTGTTAAGGATTGGTTGAAGTGGGTGAATTTGTTTCGGAAACCTTGTAACTGTCGTATTTAGTTCATGTGATATTCGTTACTCTGAAGGACCAATTTCGTTGAATTGGAACAATATCATGAAGACAATCGTTCAAGATCCGGAACAATTCTTTGCGGATGGCGGTTGGAACTTTTTACTTAACGACACGGACGTAAGTCTCGGTAAAAAAACTCAATTAAACAGATCTTATGGTTTAGGACGAGGGAGTTGAAGACGAAAGTGAAGAAAGTGAATTCGAACCGACGGATGAAAGTGACGCTGCTGAAAGCGAGGAGTCGGATATGGAGTCCGGAGAAGCAACTGAAGAGTCCGAATCCGAAGCTTCGTTGGATTCCGATGAGAGTGAAGGAAAAGATTGGAGTGATTTGGAAGAAGAAGCCGCTAAAGGTAAGCTCGCGATCTTATATCCGTCTATTGGCATCCGGTTTTAGCTGATAGAGCCAAAGAACGCGGTGATGAAGATCCGCGAAAACGAAAAGCTGGACGACCAGTAGCTCCACCTCCGACAAAACGTCGTCGTTGATTCGTTTCATCGTAACCAAAACTGAACTCTTGTTTCGACCTTTTTAAATACATAATTTGTTACTATATCTACATTATCATGTTGTTATTCCATTCAATTTTGTTGTCTTCAACTACTGGGTTCGATAAACAGTGAATTTGCGCAGATTCGTTGAAATAAACAGTGAATGTCTTTATTTAGATATAAATCTCTGGAATGAATTACGTAGCATTTGCGGTTAAACCCGTGGATGAACTGCTGACATCAAGAAGAGACTTTTTAGTAGTCGGAAGATAAAACTGGTCTTTTCTGGCCACTTCATTGCTTGTTATTGTTCTTGGTATTAGTGATGAACAGGAAAACAAATTGGTTGATTGATCGTTTTCAACTTCAAATCTGAAATCATTGTTCTAGTTAGTATGCGTATTCACGACTAACCGATAATGTCCAATACAACGTTTCAAGGTTTCACGTAATCGAGAGATCGGATATATAGAGAGCAAAATTTGTGGATCGTTTGCATCAAATTTGTACTCCAAACAACCACAATCAGTTTGCAATTGCACGATATTCTGACAGAGTAATCTCAGACACAATTCCGCATGTTCTTTTGGTGCTTTGGTAATTGTTTGAAAGAAATCAAAACTAAATGTTGAAGGGGAATATAAGTTTCCATCCAGAACTAACCGTTTCATGGTTATCCGGTTGATGATAATCGAATGGGAACCGTAAAAGACTGTTGGATTGCGCAGTGGAACATCCAAAACTTTCGAAATGCAGTTTAGCAAATTGACCAGATGAGAGATAGCACCGCCGTTTTGAAACGCTATATGATCTAAACAACATTCAGTGATTCGGTTTACGGCGAAAATAACAACCTGCTCGTTCAGAAATTGCCGGTAGATGTAGACCTGGAATCACAAAACTACCTTGTCGGTGTTTCTATTACTGACCGGAGATACATTCATAGTTTGTACACAAACAATTTCGTTTGAAATGTCGAACCAGATAATCGTCGAAAAAATACAATTTGTACAGTTGATCCAAAAGATAACGTCGACGAAAAATGATTTCGTTACAAAGCAGAACGTAAGTGTTTCTGCAATTGTACGATCATTTGAACGAATAAAAAGCAGACGATACCTGGCAGATATGTTTTTTGCTTTTAGGCTCTCTATCTCACTTTTTACTCGATCAATCTCTTTGTTCAATTCACACTGAGCTTCAACTGCAACAATTGAAACTATGACAAGATTATGCAGAATTTACTACCTTTTTTGACGTTATCCTCAATAGCAACCGTAAGACGATGTTGTGCGTTTCGAACTCGATTCCGCACACGCTCATTCTGTTTCTCCAGTTGTCGTATTCGAATCGTGGAGTTTTGTATTTTGGCCGACTAAAAAAATAAACGGAATTAAGAAACGGAGACCCACGAATTCGTGAAATGTCGAGTTGTTATCGAAGAACGAATCGAACTTGTTTTTGTACTCATCCAACGTTTGTTGTGAACTAGGAACCGCATTGAGCAGACTTTTCATTCTAGAATAAACAATCAATCAAAGAACGAGAATTCTCTCACCGTTGCCAATCGTTCAGCGACAAGGATTCCGATTTATTCTCCACGTCCACTCCTTCCACACTCATAACTCATGAGCGTTTAGTTCATGATGTAAAAATTATACGACTAGAAGCACAACCTCCATCCGATCCGCTCAACTTCTTCGAATCCGATTATCGACGTGAACATTGAAATCGAAATCGAATTGTTTTTACGTCAACAGAATTCACGAAGAACGTTTGTGATCTTTAATGCGAGTGGTTGTAGTCGAGATCTGCGAACAACACGTCTGTTCGTTCAACTTCTAGTTTTTGGTCCCAAATTAGTCTCCTATTTCGCCCAAAAGTGATTGCACTTAAGCTACTGGTCTGATTTGTCAGTTTACTCGACGGTACTGAGCTTGCGATTTGAAGTGCGCATTTAAGTGTCCGTTTGGAACTGTGAATAAGAAAATGAAGGGAAATAAAGCGGAGCAACTGGCGGGTTGAACTGGTCGGCAGAGGGCGAAACTGCCCGTTCACTTATTCCAGAAAGATCGGCGGCCGTTGGATGCGACTGAGCGTTTCGGTGCCTTCAAAATGGCCAATTGCTTCGTTCGTATTTTCCAACTCACGGTAAAAAGTTTGGTGAAATGGTGATTTGAAAGGTTTTTAGGTTGTGATTTTTACGATCATCCATCAAGCCCACTCTCTGTTTCCCGGTGCAACTCCTGAAGATGGTGACTATCGACACTTGTATCCAAAACTCTGCTTGTCGTTGCGAATCTTTGAAACAGAACATTCGTTTTCCTATCAACTTGGATGGCTGGAGGATTTGAAGTATCCGAAAGATCGAATTCACTTTCAATTCTTGGTTCAAGAGGATTCGCTGCTTCAAAATTTGATCAAACGGTTTGCAGTTTTTACATCTTTTTTGTTTTCGAGCAAAACTGTTTAGTTGGTCGATTAGTGTTGGTCGTTTCTATATTTCTGTTCAAACAGATGAAACCACAGCGAATGAATGGTACGAACAAGCACTGGTGTTCGGCCGCAAGAAAACGTGTGCCTTCGCTTTCCTGACCACAAGTGACATTTTCCTTCGTTCTGATTCACTACTGAATTTGATTGCAAATGACAAGGTGGTTGTTTCGCCATTGGTCATCGAGCCGTTTGCCTTGCACTCAAATGGACGCGGACTCGTTGAAAGCCATCACTTAACTGGTCAAGTAAAAGAACTCTTACAAGTGAGCAATTCATTCGAAAAACATGTCCAAGTAATTTGTTCAGACGTATTATGTTCGCGAACCAATGCTCATCAATCTGAAACACATGGATAGCTCGTATTTGTCTTTTGATGCGAACAACGTGCGAGCGTATGATCGCGGTGGACATCCGTTGGATGTTCTTGGATTCTCAGCTTTCGAAATGAACATCCAAATTTTTGTTGACAATCAGCACTTTTACGGATACTATCTCGACTCGAAAACAAAAACAAAATCCGAGCACAAACAATTGGTAATCTATCTGTGACTTTAAATTCCTATCTCTATTTTAGTTGTCTTCACTGCTCAATTATCTTCACGACAGTAGATCGACGGCTATTCTTCATTCCAATGCACTTCCCGCTTGGTATCCTGAGCCAACAACTTTTGGTTTCGATCGTGTTTATGTTGTAAATTTGCAACGTCGACCAGAACGCATGAAACGAATGGAATCGATCATGAAACTACTGGGAATCGATTATGTTCGTTTCAACGCGACAGATGGACGTACGTTAACGGAAAAAGAACTGTCAGACATCCACGTACTGCCCGGCTATTTGGATCCCTATCACAAACGACCGTTGAAACGCGGTGAAATCGGATGCTTTTTGAGCCATTATCGAATTTGGACAGAGATAGTGACCGAGAAATTGGATCGTGTGTTGATATTCGAGGATGATATACGTTTTACTGAGAACTCAACAAAAATTTTGCGTGGAATGGTCGAAGATTTGATGAAAATGCGCGATGAATGGGACCTGATTTATTTGGGTCGAAAGAAGAACGATGCAAATGCACAAGAATTTTACGTCCGAGGTTTGTATTTGCAGCCCATCGTTTGCAATAACTCGCTTATCAACAATGCTGTTTTAGGACATCGATATTTGAGCACGGTCACTTATTCGTATTGGACTTTGGGCTATGCGATAAGCCAACGCGGAGCACAAAAACTTCTCGATGCAGAGCCGTTGAAGAAGTTGGTCGCTTTGGACGAATTTCTACCGATTATGTACGATCAACATCCGAACAACGAGTGGAGCTTTCATTTTGAGAACCGCGACCTGTTAGCTTTTAGCGTCTATCCACTTGTAGTTACTCCTATGAAGTACACACATGAGCCGGGTTATGTGTCGGATACTGAAGACTCTATACTTCTTAACTCAACACTTTCTTCTTCGCAATTACCTTCAGCCGTTAATTCAGCAATGAATATTGGATTAACTAACGAAGCCAAAACGGAGTTATAAGTTGTTATTGTTTTGATCTTGTATGTTCTTGCCAATGATTTACGGGTTCTGATTTGAATATGCCTTTTAACTTGTTTAGATCAAATAAAACGACTTTTTCTCGATTCATTGCACATGTTTGCTCGAATTGATAAAAGGAAGCTAACGAAGAACTGAGCAGAAAAAGGCTTGTGATATCAAAAGTTCAGACTAAATACCATAAACTTTTCTTCGTTTTCAACCTAATAGTGCAAAGATCAAGCGAGTTGCACGAGTTGTAATCTTTTTTTGTCCTTCGAAAGTTCGTGGCATGTGACCCGACGTTTATTCGCCTTTAACTCGGCTGTTCGCGGACTTGTCGAGTTAAAGACGAACAATCGACATATTGTTCGCAGTCTTCTTTGCGATTTAATGCAATCTTGTTATTCAGGTATTCTCGTACACTGAAACAAATACTTCGATCATGTGGATCGTATGTGTATTGATGAGTTTCGTTCTAACAGTCAACGCATGTAGTTGGGATGTGAGTGACATTAAGCAGAGTACATAAACGCATAGTTGATTTTTAGAATTGTCCAAAATATACAGACGATGCAAATATCAACAATATTCATCTCGTATGATGATGATAAGAAACAAGTTATGAGATTTCATTTAGATTGCGCACACTCACGATGACATGGGTTGGATTAAGACGGTCGATGATTACTTTTCCGGACGTAAGCTTGTAAATTAAAAGGAATTTGAATATCGAATACAGGAAACAAGGGATTAGTTAATGTTGGTGTGGAATACGTAAGTTGTCTGTGATCTTTTCGAACGTTTGATTCTAACGCCAAGAAATGTGTTTTCAGATCTTTAACACCGTGATCGAAGAACTTGATCGCGATCCAACGAAACGCTTTTCATTTGCTGGTACTTGTGGAATCCGTGAAAACAGATCAGAATCATTTTAGAGGTCGGTTTTCTGACTCGATGGTTAGAAGGAAGAGCAGCCGATGGCTATCAAGTGAAATTGTTCAAAAAGTTGGTTCAAAACGGTATTTTTAGTGTGAAATGAGTTTCAATAAAATGTCTTCGTTTATTCAGGACAAATCGAGTTTATTGGTGGTGGTTGGGTACAAGTGAGTTAAAATGTTCGGTAAACAAGCGATTTTATTAATCAGCCAGACGAAGCTGCTTCTCATTACATCGACATTGTGGACCAATACGCACTGGGACTTCATAAGTTGCTCGGAAACTTCGGACAGTGCGGAATCCCGAAAGTTGCGTGGCAGGTAGTTTATCTCAGTTAAGATAATATTAACTGGAAGTCAGATCGATCCATTTGGTCATTCGCGTGAACATGCCAATTTGGTCACTATGGTTAGTGAACAATGCTTGATCTGATAACAAAACTTTTCAGTTGGGTCACGAAGCATTGTTCCATGGTCGAATTCACTTCGCAGAGTTGGATGAACGAAAAAAAGACAAAAGTTTAGAATACATTTGGGATACATCTGATGATTTGAGTACGTGTATATTACTATCACTTTTTATATTCAATTTGCAGAAGCAAACCTCTTCTCCGGTGCTTTTTATTCGAACAATTATGCTCCACCGCAGGACTTTTGTTTTGATGTGCTCTGTTTCGACGAACCGGTTATCGATGATCCCAAGATTGAAGGCTACAATATAAAGGCAATGACTGATAAATTCATTCAAGTGCTCAAGAACTTAGTAGGTTATCAGAACAATACATTAACAACTCGCGTCTTTAGACAGCAGTTCATCGACACAATCATTATCTTTTGTCGATGGGCGCAGATTTTCATTTTTCCGGTGAGTTCAATGATATAATTGAAAGCTCATGGGGATTCTGTAGATGCGAGTGTCACGTTTAGTTCGTTGGATCGTCTAATCAAATCGGTCAATCAACGAGTAAGTTATTGACAATCAACAATTGATACAAACTCCTGTAGACCAATGAAACGGGATTTCGGGTCTTCTACTCAACACCGTCGTGCTATGTTTCGGCGTCAATGAATGGAAAGAATCCACCACAATTGTCCAAGAAATCTGATGATTTCTTTCCGTACGCAAGTTCATCTCATTGTAAGTAACAACTCGAAATAACTACTGTAAATTAAGTTTTAGCCTACTGGACCGGTTATTTTACATCTAAACCGGCATTGAAACGAATGGTTCGAGCAAGTTCGAACGTACTTCAAGTAATCGTAACAGTCAAATGTGTATAATTGATGAATACCTTTCAGTTAGCTCGATCAGTGCGTGTTATGGCCAATTTGACTGGTGGTCAGTTTGACGAAGCCGAAGAAAAGTTGGAACGAGCATTAGGTTTAAGTCAACATCACGATGCAATTACGTGAGATAGACGAAACACTGTAGTTATGATCCTTGAACTTTAGAGGTACAAGCAAGGAAAACGTGACCGTGGATTACGAACAACGACTCCAAGACGGTGTGAATGCTGTTCAAGTATTTTCACTTTAATACAGTTATTTTACGAATATTTGCAGAACACGTTCGTGAAAGCACTGCAACATTTGCATCACAGCGGTCCCGCAAACTTTCAATTCTGCAATTCATTGAACGAATCAATTTGTGCGGTAGTTGGGTAAGAAAAGGAGACTAATTCGTTGTGTAATCATTCATTTGAAGAGAAAATTCGCCAATTGCCGTTACGGTTTTCAATCCAAATTCTCAGTTCACGAATACAACGCTTCGTTTACCGTTCTATTCGGCAAGTGCAATTGTCCAAGACAGAAATTTGCATCAAATCAATGCGGAGGTTATTGAATGGCTTTGTTTTAGTTGACGCGTTTGTTTAGATATACAAACGTTTTCATCCACCAACCCAATTGCTAACTGAGCCTCAAACCGCTCCGTACGAACTCGCATTCGTCGCTTCATTGCCGCCGTTGGGTTTTCAAACTTATTTCGTGACTAAGATTCGAAGTCGTTTGGGGTAACCGGACATTTGCGCAACTCGTTTGATTTAATTTAGTCCTCCGCATTTGCAAAGACGTGTGTTGAAGTCAAACAGCGAACCGCCGACCATTGAGAATGGATTTGTTCGTTTGAACTTCGATAACAACGGTGTTTTACAAAAATGGACGGATAAGACGAACAACAAGACTTTCGATTTCCAACAAGCTTTCCATTACTACACTGGTTTTGCAACGGGAAACCAACCCAGTGGTGCTTATGTTTTTCGACCCGAGAAAACGGAGCCCGTTCATTTCGGATTGCCAACTCACGTAGAAGTTGTAAAGGTGAGAAGACAACGAACAATTACATCGTAGCGACAACAACAAACACGAGATTTAGGGCAAAACATTCGAAGAATTACGCCAAGTATTCAGTCCGTGGATTAGCCAACGCATTCGATTAGAACAAAATAATCCGTGGACAACCTTTGATTGGCTTGTTGGTCCAATTCCAAAAGAAAACAAAGACCCAATTGGGAAGGAGGTTATTTCAAGGTTCAACGTCTCGGGATTGAATTCCAATGGTCAGTTTTTCACTGATGCAAATGGTCGGCAGATGATGAAACGAAAGTGAGAAAACAAGTCGAAAGGACAAAGATTAATTAATCTTAGCATTAACACATCTGCTGCATTCCAAGCAGAACCCATAGCCTCCAATTTCTATCCGGTCACAACTACGATCTTCATACGAGATGACGATTATCAACTAACAGTTTTGACTGATCGATCACAAGGAGCCGGATCATTTGGAAGCGGGAACATTGATCTTATGGTCCGTTGAAATGAAGCGAAACATTCAAAGCAAAGATTTTTAGGTACATCGACGGCTGTTTCATGATGATCATTGGGTAAGGAAATTCGATCGTCTAAGTGAAACGGAATCACTTTTAAGGGTGTTGATGAGGCACTTAACGAACCTGGAAAAGATGGACGGGGATTGGTTATCAGCGGCAAACATCTAGTACGCTTAAGTCCCCCATCTTCGGAATACCGATACAAAGCCGTCGAAGTGTACAACGAGCCGATCTTTGCATTCACACCAATTAAGAATGTGGAACTTTTTGTGCAAAACCGAACGACTTCAGTGAGCAAAAAGAGACAATTAATTACTATCAGGTGAATTACAGTTTGACGGCCTACTCGACAGTTTGCCGCCAGAAGTTCGTGTCATGACATTTAAATTGATGGCTGACAATCGCGTATTATTGCGCGTCGAAAACATTCTCCAAATTGCGGAAGGTGGGAGTGTTGTTAATCTCGACCTGAAGGTGAATCATCACATGACCTCAAATACCGATGACTAAGTTAATTATTTCAGCGTTTGTTCAAAAACAATTTCGAAATCTCGTCGATTGACGAAATGTCGTTGGCTGGAAATCAACGACATACGAAATTGCCAGTGAAAGAATTGGTCCAGATAGCACCCATGCAAATACGTACATTCGTACTCAAAATATCTCCACTTTCTAACCGCCCTTCGCAAACGAAGTAAACAACATGACGTCAACGTAGTGACTCTAATGTTCGATTTGTTATTGGAATAAATTTTGTTGCAACACCTTCGCACACTAATCATTTCGTTTTATTCGCTCGGCCCTGTGAACGATAAAAAACATCCGACCATCGACAACGTTCTTACCGTACCGGCTGTTTTCGTAACGTGTTTTTTTGAATCAAAAACAAGCGCACGCACATACGCAACGAGTCTCCTTTTCGCGAAAACAACAAGTAAAGAGCGTTGGCGCAATGAGAGCAAACCGAAGCAGAGACGTCGCCCCTTCGCGTGCGATGTTTTGCTGCTTCGGCTCGTTGTTGGCTCTCCTTTGCTTTCGCTCTCCGTTCGTCCGTTTCCCACTCATGCAAATTCGCTTCAGGCGCGTGTCTCTTTTGTGTGATTGCGCGCAGTGACATTTAAATGTTTTGTTTTTGACTCGAACCCACGTAGTTCGTCCGCAACGCACTTATTAAAACTCACGTGTTCAAGACGGCGGCCAAACAAAATAATCTCGTCGTCATTCGTTTTATATGCGCGTCATTTTCTTTTACTTGTTTTTTTGTTTTCATTATACGCTTTCATAATGGCAATTCGTATATGTTGTTTGCGTGTACTTTGAACTGACCGTGATATTTCGAAAGTTTACATCGCAGTCGCTTATTCCGATTCGAACTTTCAGTCCGCAGTAAAAACAACTCTCGTTGGAATGACGACATGACAACCGATCTTGACTCAGCTTCTTCTTCTTTCACTCTCAGTACGGAACTCAGTTCCAGCTACGGACCACGTGACTCCAAAATCAAATTCGATTCGGAAAATGGCAATTATCTCGGTCCCCTCTACGCTACACAAAACATCAACGTACGTTTACACCAAAACATGATGCTAATTAGATCGATCGAATTTCAGAAGTTGTCCAAGAAACTACATTACTGCGTTTGTTCGGAACGCTCCATTGAAATCCACGAGTCTGAGAAGAGCTATCAGAAGCGAAAACGAGCAAAATGGATAATCGATCTAGCCGCTATCTATAGTATAAACAAACGAGTGAGTTTTTACGTTGTTTGTTCTTGGAATTATCACTTTTGCTTTTAGAGCAATGACAAACTACCACTTTGTATTTCGCTGATTAACGCCGAGAGAACGTTCTTCTTGCGAGGCGTCGACGATCACGAAACAATTCAATGGAACGATCTGATTTTCAAGCACATTCACGTGTCTCGCAGTATTGTTCTTGGTCGTGACATCAGCACCCAAGACTTTCCTGCTGCTTGTTGGGACGTTGATGTTTCGCAACGACCGCGATTTGCCCGATCCACGCAGAGTCAGAATCTGAATTTGTGTACAAAAGAGAAGCGTGCCATCGGTCGAAAGCGGTTATGTTTCTTCGCTCACTCGGTTGTTTTGCTTCAAATGCACAGCGAACCGGGAGAATTGGCACGGAAATTGGACAACGAGCACGACGATCAGAATCCGGACGAGTATTTCTTCTTTCCGCGTTCATTCATCAGCTTCTACGGGTGTCAGCGTAAATTCTTCTTCCTAAAGGTCAGCACTTCATCCTACGGTTCCTGTGAAGTTTACATGGACTGCGGTGAACCGGCAGTAGCAACCGAAATCTTCGAAAAATTCAAGAATATGGTTCCGGCTGAATCTCAAGAACCGACTTTTCCATGGCAATGGTGAGTATTGACTACATTCTTTGTTTATGGTTCTTTAATTTAGTGACGAGAATAGTGAACCTGATGAAAATTCAATTGTCAGTCAAACTGATAGCTCAATTGGAATGACGAATCGACGGGCAACAAACTCCCGATCAAATCAACTGCCTAAACTTCCAGCAGCTAAAGTTTATTGCAATGAAAATCGTGCCCCGCAACGTCGAAAAGAAGTTCGATTTGAAAACACGGAAGAGAAGCCAATGAATGAACGTAATTGTCCAGAATCGTCAGCTGAAGAGTAAGTAAACAGAATTGAATTGGTTTTCATTGGCATGTTATTTTAGTGGAGATATCGGAAAAGCGATTGTTCAAGATATGGTTCGTTTGGGTACGAAACGATCGATTAACGTTGGTGTTCCGAAAAGATTCAACACTCCATCAAACCATTCCACTTTTCACAGTTTGATTGCGACGTTACGACGTTCGTTCAAAAGCACATCACGAGCGCCGCAGATGTCATGCGATACGGATCTTCAACCCGTGATTGAATGGGCAGAGAACCGCGCATCTTTGGCTTCAGCTGAAGAAACAGAGGATAGTGGTGGGACTTTGAAAGCCATCGAAGACACCGGCTCATCACCATCCGATTCCTCGCTAGCAACAGCCTCTAATCCAGCCGAAACACGACGAGACAATTTGTTTACATCGGCTATTACTTCGGCCATGCGAAAGAAGTTCGATTTTCAACGAAACAATCAAGCAACAGAAGAACCCGAACAAATCGAGATGGAACTTTTGCATCGATCAACTGACAGCTCAGCCAATGCGTCAAGCGGTTCGTACGCTGGATCCGTCGATTCAGAAGTTAGCAATTCGCGTTCCGTTACAAATGGACGACCAAAACATCTGCCGAGTTGTTCTTCGACTTCCGCTCTTGATGACATTTCTGCCTCTTCCTCAAACTCAAATGTCAATGAATCAATTGTTTGGAAAACAAAACGAAGATCGAAGCGCCGAACATCTCCCGACTCGATGTCGTGTACGGCCCGTTGTGCTCCAAGTAGGTCTTTTCCGATTAAAATTGACGATCACTTCTTTTCAGCTAATTATGAAGATACAACAAGTGATGGAGATTCTTGCTATTCTTCTTTATCAACAAACGGTTACCATCATTTACCACGAATTCCGTCTGTTTCACAGATTGCCGACCAACTTCAAGAAGCAAGTTCAACAAATCAACTGGCATCTGAAGTGAAGGACTCTCCCGATGAAGCTGATGTTCCGGATCAACCAATATCATCGTTAGAACAAGAAGAAGTGAGTAATGACTTTCAACAAAAGGAATTGGACCCGAGAGAACGAGCAGCCTCACTGGGTAACAAAAATTGGATCGCTCCTTCATTGAGCGAAAACAACCAACGCGAAGAGCACAGTCATGAGTCGGTTGCTGATACTGAACCACACGTTAATGCTAATCGTCATCCGTCTATATCATCACGTTCCGACAGTTCGTTTGCCCGTCCCAAGTCTTCTCGAGCTACACGACTTACGAATTCAACGATTCGAAGAGATCCAGCAGCATTCAACACCGAAGATTTGGCTGAAATGGATTTTGCACGTGTGAAGAATCCGAAATCGGTGGGCGGAAGTCGTGCAAGTGTGGAAAGCGGTTCGCAGACAAGTGAGAGCGGATCCCAACGTGAAACAGTGCGCGTTTTTGGAGCATCGAATCGACATCTTATTCCAACGACTCGATATTCCGATGATTCAAGCGGCAGTGCACGTTCCACAGCTCGTCGTGCTGGACATACTCACAGATATGTTAAGGGGTACGATTTGGAGCCTGTTCGATGTTTTCTCACTACTGATGTTAAACCAAAAACAAACAAAACGTCGGCACAATTACCTCGAACATCACTTGCTCAATCGGCACAACAAAATGTCAGAGCCAATACAAATCGCACACCACAAAGATCGTTGCGAACGACAACAACTGGTGAATCGACCAGTTCACGTGAATCAATGACTGATGCTCCACGCTGTCGACATGGTCGTATCAAAGACACAAATCAACAAAACACTTCAACAGTTCGACATCATAAACGTCATCGAGCGGATTGTCCTCGTCTAACAACACGTGAAACAATTGCCGAAGAAGAGTTTCCTACAACACAACCCGTTGTTCTTTTAGCCTAATTTAAACCATCCATTGTCATAATACTTGCATTCTATTTTAAAAGCATGGTAACTGATCATTTTGTTTATTTTGTTTCCTTCCAACCATTCAATCTTTTTTATACCTCGAAATTTTTGTCTTCCCCACTGACTATGATTTCTCAAAGTGATGCCCGGTCCTTCTTTCCTTTTTTTGACTCATGTTCTTTAAAATCAACCTCTCAACGTTGTTACTCAATCAATTCATTTCACTACGTGTAATTAATTATCTACACAGAGCAACATGATATCTAATAAACAATCATCACTGATCACATCAAAGTACGCCATTGAATACCCAAAGATCAACAACTTTCACATGAACGACCACATTCTACACAACGATGTTTACTGAATCTAAAAACAATCATCCTGACTGCTTAGTGAAAAACGTTAATCCGTTTGGTCGGTGGTTTCCGAATGAATTTGGAACGAGAAATCTTCCTCGTCCACACGATCAACCAGCGCCCATTGATTGTTGAGACCACGACGAACGTAAAAACTTAACTGTGCATTTTGATCCTTGTCAATCAAATCGATTTTCTCTGACATCTAAACTCGAAATCCTCGTTAGTTACTGCGAAAACTATGTTGCCTTTGGTTTTGCTTCACTTTCGATCTTCGGTGCTTCCGCTTTCATTTCCGCTGGTTTTTGAGGCTCCAGTTTGATGGACGATGGAGCAACTTGTGGTTGAACAGAAGGCGGCTGATTCGAATAAATCGGTTTTGCTGATTCACGTTGTCCCTGTTGAGTGTATGGACTCGGTTGCGGAGTAATATCCTAAGATGAAATCCTTCAAATAAATCGACATTTGTTACCTTCTTGTTTTTCGGTTGAGCGCCTTTCTTCTTCTTGCCAACAATCTTCTTCTTTCCTTTTCCACTGCGTTTGCAAAAGATCAGAGTTGTCGTTAATACGATCAACGAAAATGCAAGAAAAGCGGCGACAATGAAAATTGGCACATTTTTGTCGGCTAAAAACAAAATTGCTGATCATACGATCGAAATTGAACTTAGCACCTGCGGCCATCCCGATTGTCTTCGCGAATCTCCAACAATTCCACGTCGCAGCTCAAACAAGTGACCTCAATAACCCACCGAAGTGCTGGTACATTGTAGAAGCGAAAAAGGATGCTAATTTTGAAGTTTGCATATTCGACTAAATGGCTTGTTGGTTGAGCCAATGGGATGTTTATTTGCTACTGTACAGCCGAATAGCAATAATGTCCCGATGGCAAGTGTTCTATTTGCTTTCTAAGAAACTTCTGATTGACAGAAGTTTTTGAGTTTGTTGGATCTGTTGAATGTCGGACTGTTCTTTTGAATGACGGACTGTTCTTTTGAATGACGAAAAAACAACAAATTAAGCGATGCAGCTTCTAAATAAACAGAAAGAAAGTGGCTTGGAAGTGATACCAAAGGTAATTCGTATTTTCTGTTTTTTTTGAGCATCTTCTTAATTTGATTGGCTTATTTTACTTTCAAACAAATTGATTTTATAGGAAACACTTGCTCATGTCTCCAGTGCATTTTCTCAGCTCGTTAGCTGTGCTGTTGCTTTGATCAACTTAGCGAAACGAAGAAATCAAATCGACGGTTCACGAGGACAAATCGAAGAATGCGAATCGTGGGCTTCGAGGTGAGTTTCAGATTTTCGATTGATTCACTTGTTTGTTCGTTTTTGCAGCATATTTGCGGTGTGCGAGGCGAACGATTTGGATTGAGTTCTTCACAGAACGCCTTCAACAAATCTAATGTTCTGGTTGTTCGCATGGATCGACGACTTGCACGTCGTTTCTGAATCCGTCAAACCGTTCATATAATCAAATAAAAGAAATCGATTGAATCAACGGACGATGCGACAAAAAGGTAACTGTTTTCAATTGTCGAAGTCCACTTGAAAAGTTTTAGAAAATCAAACAGGCAAAGGACAACCCACTTGAAGAATTTGAGTCGAATGAAAGCGGAGAAGTTGAAGACGAAAAATTTGCGAACACAGTTGGTTCGTTACCTGAAATGGACGTTCAAAGAATAGAATCAAGGAGCGTTTTAGATGACGGTAAGCTCATGGTAATGAGTTTAATGATTGTGTTGGTTTAGAGGCAAAATCACAAGCGTTGAAGACGATAAACTGCTTTCAAAGCGTCTGTTTATCGTCCAAATTCTAGATGTTGTTCTACAAAAGTATTTTCTGAACATCTTTGTTCCATTTGTTATTCTGTGAATGAAAGTGAAATGTGAAGCTAAATTATTATTGTCGTTATACCGAATAAATAGTCCAAATGATCTTCTTTCACAACAAAAAAGTTGAGCTCTTTGCCTGTACCTATGTAGTTTTCTTACTGTTGAACGATAACCACAAACTTTGGATTGTTATGTTACGTAGATGGCGATAGAAAGCGGAGGAAAGCGCGAACTTTGGCATGAGTACCGAATTGAACTGCACTTTGGTCGGACGATAAATTGACCCAATGGACACAATCAGTAGATGGTGCGGCCCGTGACCATGTGATCAGTCGGGGGGTATCAAAGGGAGCGGTTGGAATTTTTTTGAAAATTTACCAAAACACGATCTTATCAACCACAGCGTACATTAAACACGAATTGACAGTCAGTCTCGAGCGCTTGCAATCGCCATTTTTGATAACGAACGTTCAACGGCGCGTAATTGTCGAAACGAAAGTCGCCGATCAGTCGGCGGTTGTGAAGAGAAAACCTTAATACGTCGCCTTTCGATTTCATTTTACACTCTCGCTTTCCGGCGCATCAACTCTGCTGCAGTTTTCAAGAAACGACGTGAAGCAGTGAGAGCAATTGCCGGTCATTTTTTGCGTTCGATCGGCTTCGCGCGTTTTGTAAAACGAAAGAATAAAGAAAAGTGTTTTTTCCGAACGATTGGCTTTTAATCCGCGAATATTTTTCCAGCAGTTTCGCACTTCAGACGACATCGATCTGATTTCTGCTTTTGACGCAACGGCCAATCGAAATGGCGAGAAGTTTCACATCGTATTGTTTGGAAGTCGCGTTTCTCGGTCTCTTGACATCGTTGCTCATTGGCACCGGCTACTCGTTTCGAGTCCTTCTCATTTACATTCTAACTCGGTCTATAAACTCGGAGACCGGCTATCGATGCCTAAGGTCGTTGCCCCGAGACTTGAGGTTTGTACTCAAAAGTTCGAGTTGACATTCATGTCATTTAGTGGTGTCTATTTGTTGATTCGAATAAAACTTCAAATGCGATTGGCATTTGCGCGAAACGTTCCTATTCACCACTACTTTCTTGACTGGGTAAAAGCTCATCCACAAAAGCCATGTATGATCGAAGTTGAGACGGGACGCTCATTGACATTCAAAGAAGTCAACGACCTTTCCAATCAATATGCAAATGTTTTCAAGGTAATTGAACTAATCTCGGGCCATTAGGATTCAATTTAGGGAGACGAACATCCACCGGGTAGTGTCATTGCAATGTTTCTGGAGAATAGTGCCGACTTTTTTGCAATTTGGCTTGGATTGAGTAAAATTGGCATTATCACGGCGTGGATTAATTCGCATTTGAAGTTAGAACCTTTGGCGCACTCAATCAAAACTGCCGAATGTTCTACCGTGATTACGTCAACAAATCTGTTGCCAAGTTAGTTGAGTCGATTTGTACACTCTATTTAGTCTATTTAGCATTGAAACTTGCCATTGAAAAAGGCCTGCTACCCGACTCATTGAAAATCTTTGTAATTGGCGACGGCGATACTCACGGTGTAACGCATCTTTCCGAATTACTCAAGGATCGCACGGAACCAACGTGGAATGGTGGAGATTTTAAAAGTAAGTTCAAAGCTTTTTGGTCAATCTCGATTTTAACCTATGCAGAGATATTGTGCTACATTTACACGAGTGGTACTACGGGAAACCCAAAAGCCGCTATTATTAAACATTATCGATACTATTTTGTTACGTGAGTCCTTTTGACTCAATTTGCTCTCATGCAAAAGTTTTCAGAATGGCAAGTGGAAAAGCCTTCAAGTTGACTGGAGATGACAGATTATACGTCACAATGCCAATGTATCACTCTGCTGCCGGAATAATCGGTGTGGGTCAAACGATTGTTCGAGGTGACAATTTCCATCGTATAGTGATCTAACCTTTTTCCCAGGTTGTACATCTGTAATTCGAAAACGTTTCTCAGCAAGTAATTTCTGGAAGGATGCAATTACATACGATTGCACTGCATCCCAATACATCGGAGAGATTTGTCGTTATCTGTTGGCTCAACCGAAAAGCCCCGAAGAACGAGGACACAGAATTCGACTGATGTACGGAAATGGATTGCGCGGACAAATTTGGAGCGAGTTCGTACGACGATTCGGAGTTGCACGTATCGGTGAATTCTACGGATCGACAGAAGGAAATTCGAACATCATCAAGTGAGTTCTTTTCGACTAAACAAAGCGTCTTCGTGGTTTCTTTTTGCGTGGAATTAAAAACGAATTTTCTAAACGATCGTATTTAGTATTGACAATCGCGTTGGAGCCTGTGGTTTCTTCCCGATTTACCCATTTGTTACGGCACTCTATCCTGTTCGTTTAGTCAAAGTTGATCCAGAAAGCGGCGAGTTGTTGCGCGACAAAAACGGTCTCTGCATTTCGTGTCAACCGGGCGATACTGGTGGGTTGAATGGTTTTAGTTTCAACGTGAAATTTATTGTTAGGTGAAATGGTTGGACTGATCAAAAACACGGATCCACTTTTGTCTTTCGAGGGTTATGTCAATCAGACCGATACGAAGCATAAAGTTCTTCGAGACGCCTTCAAAAAGGGTGATGCAGTCTTTTCTTCTGGCGATATTTTGCATTGGGACAAATTCGGGTATTTGTACTTCAAAGTTTGTTATTCAGCCTTTCGAACGCTCAATCGAATTTGCAGGATCGTCGTGGTGACACGTATCGTTGGAGAGGCGAAAACGTGAGCACAATGGAAGTCGAAGGAGTACTTCAACCAATTATGAGTATTGAAGACGCAACAGTTTTCGGTGTTGAGATTAGTGGCCGTGAAGGACGAGCGGGAATGATCGGCGCAACATTAACTGATGGTGCAGACGTAGACGTAAGTGATCGTATAACAATCGTAAAGATAAGAGCTATAAAATTACAGGACTTATTAAAAGAACTTTCCGCACGTCTTTCCGAGCAATTGGCTAGCTATGCGATTCCCGTGTTCGTTCGAATTTGCAAGCACGTGGAACGAACTGGAACATTTAAACTCAAAAAAACTGATCTTCAAAAACAAGGATTCGATCCTTCGAAATGCGACGGCGACTCGCTTTTCTATTGGGAATATTCGAACAGACAATATCTTCCTCTTGATCAACAACAATACGAATCAATTCAGTCGGGTACTTATTCAAAAATCTAAACTCTCGGACATCTTCATTTCTTTGCTCAGATAGTTTTCCTCGATAGACATTTGGAATCCGTGCAATAGGTTTTGCGGTCTTTTCTTAACGTTGTTATCTTATGAGCTTGTTTTCTATCTGTAATCCGCAACCATTCCATTCTCACCGGTAATATGAACGTGCAGACTTCTAAATCATCTAATAATCGAGTTTATCATGACAACGAAAATAAACAACATAAAAATATTCATGGCAGAAGATTGAGTAAAATCTCAAGGCACATTCGGAATACCCGCGTTCTTTAGCTTTAAAGTCTGTAGAAACAAAGTGAGTGGTTAGTTGAGTTGACTGCCGAGTCTTCTCGGTACCCGTAAAGATAAATGGAATCATAAACGATCAAATCAGACGTTCTTGCTTCTTCAAGGGTTTCTGCAGAGTTTGCATCTAAAACTGCTGATTTTATGTCACCAGTCGTATTCCATTACCTGCACTCGTGCACCGTTCATTTCCTGATTCGACGGCGAGTAGGTTCCCTGGTTGGCACGTCGCGAACGAGCAACGAAAAAGAAGAGCATACAACCCAGTAGAATAGAAACCACCAGGAGCGCGGCTGCTGGACCCAAAACATAACGAATATCCAACGGTTTTTGTCCTTGAGCCACGTAGGAGCATTGAGGACCTTCGAAGTTTTCGAAACAAGAACAGTCATGTTCGATAATTTCGCGATCTCGTGATTTCACAACGCGAGCATTAACACAAATGCCGTGGACACACGAGTGAATTGAACGATTTTGAGCGTCCGGATAGCAAGGATCTACTTGATTGCAACGTTGACCAATGAAACCTAAAGCGAGTTTAAAATTACAACTAAAAGATGCAAACCTGGTTCACAATCACATTGATAAGAGCCGGGAAGATTCGTACATTCGCCGTGTACACAATTCAAATTCGGTTCCAAACACTCATCTTGATCGGCATCACAAAGAAGTCCTTTGTATCCGGTTCCTCCACAATCACACTCAAATCCGGCGACACGATCCATACAACGACCATTGTGATGACATGGATTCGGAGCACAATCGTCGATGTTCACTTCGCAATGTGGTCCTTCAAAACCAACGGCACAATCGCACGTGAAACCCTCGATGTTGGTCGAATTCCTGATGCATGTTCCTTCATTTTGACACGGTCGTTTCTCGCAGAAGTCGATTTCCTTTTCGCACGAATCGCCATTGAATCCGCGAGGACAAACACAATGATGAGAATCGTCTTTGTTAATACATTGTCCCGCATTAATACACGGAAACTCTTCGCACTCGTTTTCATGAATCGAACAATTTGCGCCGCTCCAATTTGAATCACAATCACAAACGTGTCCCTGCCAAACGTTCCTACATTTGCCATGCGACGAACAAGAAACATTTGAACATTGATTGATCAACGTTTCATGGTCCTTTTTATACTCACAAAGATTCCCCTAAAATATCCAAACCGTCGAGTAACGTCGATTCAAACTCACGTAGAAATCGGATGTACAATCACAATGTCGCAAATTGAACAGATCCTTACACAACGCTCCATTCTTGCACGGATTTTTGGCACAAAGATCTCGAGAATGACAACCATCAGGTCGAACATTCTCCAAAAGCTGCGCCTCGAAACGACTCACATTTTGCAGCGATTTTACTCCGCTAAGCTTCGTGTCGAAGAACGACAACTCCGGTAGTCCCGTAAAGCGGATGTTATGAATGCAACCCTAGAAGTTGTGGATTCGATACACACGATTCTCGTCACTCACCTTAAAACCACTACTCGACGTTGAACGACCAAACGTAAGCCATGAGTCATTTCCGCGCAAAAATTCGCTCAACGAAAAACGACTGAGTAATGGAACGGTAGATGAATTGTCGAAGCTGACAATAAGGTCACTCGGCGGATTCAACCAAATTTCCACCGTGTGCCATTGACCGTTGGTTAAATTGAACGAGAGTGGATCATCAGTAACAGTCGTTTCATTTGCGTGCTTAAAAACAACTACTGAGTCATTTAGTTGCATCCAAAACGATTCCATTGGTGTACTCTAAACAAGCAACTAATTTCAATCACTGTTCCAAACAAACCAAATTGAAAACATGAGCAGTAACTGAACGAGTACGTAGAGCAAAAGAAAAACGAATCGAATTGTTGTCGATTGGCAACTTGGATTCATTGGAATCAATAGACTTCAATAGAAATTTGGTTGAGGTCGTTGGTGTAAAAGTAGCAGGCGATTTGCAGACATAACCACCGAACACGTTTTCACAATTCGAACTTTGTGGACACGGAGATTGCGAACAATGGTCAACCAGATTGCAATTCGATCCGAACCATCCCTTTTCACATTTGCATTCGTATTCATTGAACGTGTTCACGCACTTTCCATGTTTACACGGCTCCAATTTTGCACACACGTCGTCGGAAACAGTACCGCTCATTGTGTTTTGATCGCTGAGATGATTCCCAAAGGTCGGTTGTTTTAGGAAATCGGGCGGAGATAATTCCATTAGTACGGGCATGTCGTTAACTCGAACGTCTTGTAAAGTACCTTTGAAGAGTTGAGAGTCGCTTGTGTTCAAATCGTGGTTTCCCAAAACAAGTCGATCAACAAATAATGGATGTGTAAATGGACTTTCAATAATCAGCTCTCCATCAGGCATTTGGTCAACAGTCAAATTGATTCTGTTACCTTGCCGTTGAATGTCTACATAATGAGGCTACAAATAAGACTTTCAAATGAACTATTGAAGTAAACAACAAACCTGATTGTCGTCGACTCGTCTCACACCGCGAGCTCTTGCAACTTTCCAACCTGCCAATCGAGTTTCCAATTCCACAACACCATTCTTAAGTGCACAACTGATGTAGGTGTTTGTATTCTCATCACCAGTTTGCCCAATTTGCAACAATTGGCCATCTGGTTTGTTGGTGCGTAGTCGAAAAGATAAATGAGTTTGACTGATAAGTGGCTGGGCGTTTGAAGGTTCAACTGCCAATTCCACTGAACTGCTCAAATTGTTGTGTCCAAATGTCACTTCTTGCAGTTCATTAACGCAATCGGGAAGCAAAAACGGCGCTACACAACGTTCACATTTGTCGCCAACAAATCGATCATTTGGACAAGTGCAAGTCGGATGGTCATCTAAATCAAAAGTATTTAATAGAATCTGATACTCAATAACCTTCAGCAATACATGTTCCCGCATTACAAGGCGACGGGTCGCATGGATCATTGGTCTCCGGCATAGTTGTTGTTTCAATTAACGATGCGGTAGTAAGTTTCGACACAAACTTATCACACCAACGACCAGAAAAAGACGGGGCACAACGACAAATCGGTTGTTTATTGTCGTCTTCAGTGCATTTGCCACCGTTCAAACACTCTCGTCCATCAACCAAACACTCATTTTCCGGTTTCATTACACAGTTATCCCCCTGAAATCTCTTGATACTGTTTCCCACAATCAACGTCAACTTACAAATGTTCCTGATGGACAGAGACATTGATGAACACCGTGAAGTTCCGTTAAAACACGCGGTGATTCGCATTTCAAAGTTGCAAGTTTGATCTAGAAAATGGAATGAAAAGAAATCAAACAACTAATACCTCGCAATTTTGTCCGTTGTATCCCAATGGACATTCGCAGTGATAATTGTCGTCGGTTTCTGTGCATTTTCCGTTATTCAAGCACGGCTTCTGAACGCAAAAGCCCCGACGTTCTTCGCATATTTTACCCGAATATCCGTTAACACACTTACAGTGAAAGCCACCAAACTGGAATTCAAAATATGCCGAACAATCACGTACCACTACTTACGGTGTTAATACAAGTCCCATTATGCAAACAAACCACGGATTCTTGTGTACATTCATCGATATCTTCAGCACAAGTTGGCCCAGAAACCCCACGAGGACATTCGCAGACGAAATCATTCTGTATTCAACAGAATCTGTTTTTATGTTCAAATGAAAAAAGCTTACAGTAATTGGTCGACATGTCGAATTGTTTTCGCAGGGATTTGGTGTACAGTGATCTTTTTGGCATTGAAATTCTTTTGCCGTCATGTCAAACAAACATCTAGAAATAATAGTCGACTAAAGAGCACGATTCTTAACGTACGTTTGACCTTGTGGACATCCGCTTTGTTGGCAGTTATTTCGATCCTCACACAACGGACCATTGTACTCCCCTTTACATTCGCACATGGGTCGATTAGAATTTGAATCAAACAAGCAGGTGCCGCCGTTTTTGCATTCCAATGGACAAGCCAGCACTTGTTCACAGAGTGTACCACCGAAACCCGGCAAACATTTGCAATCAAACTCCGCTACCTCGCTACCATCACGCTGATTTACAACACAAGAGCCGCCTACAAGATAATTGGCATCACAATCACGCGCCCAACTTACCATTGAAACAAATACTCGATGCACAAGGTCGAGTTGTAGCTTCAGCAAGCGGAAGCAAATAAATGAGTAGCCTCAACAACAAAAACAACCCAACAGGTCGATGGGAATACATGAATTGAATCATTGAACGTCCAAATAGACGCATAATAAAAGTTCCAGTGCTTTAATTGACTTGGATCATTCAAAGCGACTTCTGAAATGAGAACGAAATTGAGCGAAGGACGTGGAAAGTCGGCGTAAATTTCAAAATGCCCACGAGATGGTTGCGAGTTGATTTCCGCCAACACAAAAAATGGGCGCGCAACAGTCGGTAAAACGCGGTCATGAAAGGTTGAAAGAGGTCGCCAGCTATTCGAGTTCCATGCATCAACCGACTGTGAACAGAAAACGACAACGGAAATTCAATGCAGATATCAAGCGAATCGAATGAATGGCCACAATGCGGGAACTAACGAGTGGACTCAATTTGATCGGAGGTTCTTGATCTGAAGCGGCATAAGCGATTGACGAGATTTTTTGTTTGAAATTCACTTGAGAGCGATGGCTTCTCGCAACAACTCACGACTCTAAGCGGCCGAGTGGACAACGGGACTAAAGCGATATTCAAGAGCTCATTTGATGGGTGTCGTGAGGCAATGAGATATGTTGCGCAAAGTTGAAAGATTCGAATAAACAAGTTGGAATAAAATACCGCGGTATTCTATTGTTTGTTTCCCATACGATAACGAGCGTTTTGGAGAGTTGCGACTTGGAGGCGCCAACAAACCGAAAAAATATTGCCGCTCGCTACGCCCAATTTAAAGTTGTCGATGGGGATTTGGGTTCGATGTTGCGGGAAGAAGATCGAATCCAGCCCACGACCTTGCCATGGACCATAATCGGGCAATTGAGTGCGGTGCTATTTGCCACTCAATTCACCTGTGAATTCGAACAAAAATGCCGCACGTTTGTGACGTTAAGCTTCTGCAATCCACGAGCACAACGATTTCGCTCGTCGTTTGTTCCCGATTTAATCGTCGAACGAATTGCGGGATACCCGGACGAGAGAAAGAAAGCAAAGGAGATTTACCTATTCGCTTTTATTGCATCTTTTGAATTGGAAAGGTCAAACAAAAACGAACCTAAAAGTCGCGTACTCGACCCGAAACGTTGCCAAGAAGTGGAGGCGATCGGTCGAGAGTGCCGCTAAAATCGAACGGTACGTGAACCGAGAGGTTGTTATGTTTACCCTCTGCTCACCGGCCGCTATAACCTGCGTCGGGAAGTGCGCAAATTCTATTCGCCGACTCACGCTGCGAATTTCTCGTCCCCATTTGGGCACCAACGGAAACCGAATGCGCGTGATTGGAACCATCGGTTTGCGGCGCAAACACTGTGGCCAAATAAGATTGTTCATTGACGTTTAAACGAAATCGACTGACTCGAGAGTATTAAAACCTCTGGATATGTCCGAATCCCAGCGAAAGGTCGCCATTGGCAACACAAACCGCGCGTTCTACTTCTTGACTTGGGTAATCGAGCGAGAACTGTGAAGTGCACTTGAGGCTTTGGAATTCGAATTCTTCAACCACCAAATGGCACCGCCAGAAGAAAGAGGTCGAAAAAGCAAGAGCTGAGATCGGAGCTCGAAGAGTTGCAATTTCACCATTCGATGAGATCGCCACCTTTGCGCTCTGTTTTCTTACCCTTTTTGCCTCGTCAATTAAAATCATATAAAACAGTTTTTAGCGACCTGCAGCTGCGGGATGTCGCCGGAAACAGATGGTTGGGAAACGACGTTCGTTTCCTTTGACTTTTGTTGCTTCCGCTTAATGAACGTGAACATTAACGCGTGAATTCCAACAATCGTCAATTTGTTATTGACGCCAATCGGATACCGACAAAAACCGACGACATCCGCCCCCGATTAATTACAAGATGACAAAACCGATGAAGCGCATCGTTCGAGGGGTTTTGTTTGACTCGAAATTTCATTTCGATTATTTAACTCGAGACTCGTTGCAACAAAATAAGAATCAAAAAGCCGCTGAAGATCTCAAATTGATCGTGACCGGTCGGTTGGATAGTCGTCGTTGAGATACGAGAAGTTGCGCGTTTAACATCGCGGGTAATTTGAACAGCTAGAGGCCGAGTGGTTTCTAAGGTTTCTGTTCGCTTCGGATGTAAACAAAAGTTGTCGTGATTTCATTCGATCATGTTTACAGTTGAATGTTAATGCTTTTTATTGAGTCCATGACACACCGAAGTCGGTTATACGCACATGTTCAAACAAGCGATGATTTCAAATAGTGGCCATTTATGTTGTTGACACTGTACATCAGAAACGAGCAACTGTTCATTGTATTTGTAATTAGAGACCAATATGATTATGAAGCTCTAAGTTTCTGCTTGTAACATGTTCCATCAGTGTTTTATGTTTAGTCTTTGACTGTTACTTAAAACATTGAAGTCGCAGTGACAAGAATACCGACACGTATCTTCGATTCACAACCAAACACTGTTCGATCATCATTTGTTGCTCAAACAATATCCCAGCGAACTTCTGCTTCGAATGTTGTACAAAATGAACGCCCAGATTACTTGTGTATTAGATTGTGGTAGATGCTAATGACTACGTTTGTGTGCCTATCAAGTAAAGTTCATTACTTAACAGCAATTCGAACCGCTTCTTGACTCTTTTGCAGTTTAGTTGTCTAAAATCAAATGTGATGTTTTCAATCAAAATCTGAAGGTTCTTTGATGTGTAATAGAAGCATAATGCAAGGGAAAGACAGCGAAGAAAAAAATTTGATTGCTGACATAGATTCTAGCATAAAGATGACTTTGTAGGCACCAATAAATGATAATTGCAAAACATTGAAGCTCATGGGCATAAGTTGTTGCTCAGTGCTTTGAAGTCATTTTGCAAATGTTACAGGAGTTCCTTGTGATTTCATTTGTAGATGATCCTAAGGCATTTGAACAATTATGGTCAGAATAGATTGTACTAATGAAGGGCTTAGATTTGTGTTTGAGTTTAAGCGCCCATTATAATCAAATTACATGATCACTTTTTTCTCATATATTCAAATAAACTTATTTATAGGTTTATTAGGTACGTAAAAAAGACAGTTTTAAAGCAACTTCAATTTGCACGAAATCTTTCTCGACTTGGTCATCTCAATATAAGGAGCTGTTACAATTATGTTTGCGAGAATATCTGTTAGTACATCGTAAATGAAATTTGTTAATGAAAAGCTTCACAAGTAGAAGATGGAACACCCTAATTGTCCTCGCCTTCAGTAGACTCATCCTCTGATTCATCTTCAGTCGATGCATCATCATTATCCCATGTAAGCGAATTCGGTTCCGCAACTGCATCGTTTGTTCAGAGAAGCTCTAAAATAAAGGTTAATTAAAACAAATAAACAAAGATAACCTAATACCGTTGCTCGTGCACTATGATTGCTTTGCGATTGTCCGTTCGTCGTCCCAACCTCCATTGAGCTGCGAAGATAACAAACTCTATTTATAATCTCTTCCAAGGACATCGCTCGCTCATCTGTTTGTCTATTTTCCGCCTAAAACACAAATCAAAGAATCTTAAAGATTCTTACTGTGTTTGGGAGTGGACGCAATGGCCCTGCGATATCGAAGAGTCGCTTAGATGCCATCGCGCCGATGAATGACGACTGAGCGTAAGCGCAGCAGCCGATCATTTTGTGTGCCCACGAATTACAATGAAAACTTCCGGCGTACGTAAAAGACCAAAAAAAATTAGAGCTTTTCTTTGGTTTAAATCCGATTACCTCATCGGGTGATCAAATAATCACCGATAATTTTAGAAATTGGAATGATAGAGAAAATAAAAGAGCACAAAAGAAGTTCCCTTCATTTACCAAAGACACTGTTTCTTGTCTGCAAATCGACGGCATTTGAATTGAACGTTCCGATCTTTTTGCGCGCAAAAACGGCAAAATTCAGGACATTCGCTGAAGAAGAAATCGAGCGGGAAAGATTTCGTTCGAATGCTGAGAGATCACAGTTTAATTTGAGGGCTTCAACTTCTGATGCAGGTTCGGCCTGCGGAACAAAGCGTATTAGATCATTCGTCATAACTTTGTGTTGACTTCGATTCTGCTGCAAAGAAATTGTTGGTTTCTGGTTCACAAGTTTAAAAAATGTTTACTAGATTGATGTCAAAGAAATTTCCAAAAACTGTTGATGAGATTATTAGTTAGATGTGGGTATGTCCTTTTCGTTTTTGTACATTTAACTTGAGGTCAAAAAAAACGAAGCTCAATCTTCAAACCCACTTTTATGTCGATAACCGAATCGAAGTCATCTTCCACGCGTGTAACGTAAGAGATCTGGTGATAAGGTGTTTTGGCCACTTCTAAAGTGTTCGCGAATTGGTTGCGTTCTTCGACAACCATCATCAAACTACTCTACGAACAAAAACACTGATTCAACAATCAAATTGCTTTTAATTTGGAGTTTGAACTTCAAATTAGGTAGACCATTTGCATTGCTCTTCAACGCAGATAATTCGACTTCTGGTTTATTTGCATTTTAGATTCTTAAGCTCAATGTGTTCAAATTCAATCAAGATTTCATACTCTTTTTGTGTTCTTCGCTATTTTGATGAAGATGATGGAATGTCTGGAAATGTCAACAAAATCATAAGAACATCGTCTCCGAACGAATCAATGTTTGAAATAAATCAACAGTTTCATGTTCTGTAAACTGCTTTTCAGTCGAGATATTTGCGCTTCCAGCATCCAAGTATTGTCTATTCGTTCAATATGAAGTTCACGCACAATAAACAATTTTCTTTCCTACTAAAGTAAGAACTGATTCGTATTAAACGTATCACAATTTTTCCATCAAAGTAGTTTGTTATTTGGACACTAGACGACTATCGATGCTTAACAAGTACAAGCGCTCTGTGCGGCATTCAAGCTCTAATACAACCTGCGAGTACAATAAAGTTTTTATTTTCATGAGGATTTCGGTGCCCAACGAATTATGTTAACAAATAAGCTTAGAAGGTTAATCGCCTGATAATGAATAATTTAGTTCAATCAAGAATAGACACAGTCTGGTGTTGGACCACAACCAGTGGCTTAAACAATGTCGTACTTTTCGGTTGCCATTCGAGTTTCTGACGAAAAAGTTACCGGCTCATCCGATTCAAACTGAGTCACTTGTTCAACCTATAAATGCGATTGAATTCCAACGCAAAAAGAAGGCAACTCACTCCAATTTGACAGTAAAGTTGCTCCGAATAGAAGGAAACATGAACGGGGAAGAAATGATCCGAATCACCGTTTGGAACTTCGAACTCCAATGCGCCGGTTTTGTTCGTCTCATCAACTGATGGAATCGTCCACAACAAAACGTTCTTCGATTTCAAATATTCATAGTTGCCTTCACATTCCGAAACGACGGGAGCAGTAGCAATTCTAAATAAAAAGTGAGCGAAACAGAAGAATAAACGTACGGCAATGGTACGGTGATTTCAACGCCATTTAATACCAGATCCTCGCGTTGCAATGTATACTCGATGTTCACCGTACATCCACTCGACGATTCGTTTGGCCAAACAGTCACTGAAAGAGTTATGTTGTCAAAAAATTCTTATTATAAACTCACGAGTGAACGGCAACGAAGATTCTTCTTTCAATTGTAATCGCCATTTCAAAATGTCCACATCGCGATTCACGGGGAACGGCTTTTGCGGGTTTTTAAGTCGCAAAATTGATTGACTTTGCCAAGCTGATTTGTCCAAGTGCGGATGCACTTGAAGTTGTGTGCCCGATTCGTCTTGATTCTTTGCATGAATTGCGACGGTATTCAATTGAGAGCCCGTGATGTTCAGGTTTACGCTTCCGATAATCTCCGCCGCTTCTAAAACTCCGTCTCGTTTAACTGTTGCCACCACTTTCTCGATCAGCTTCAGGTGAACGCTTTCGCGATTGATCGATTCGACAGCAGCGGCCGCAGCAGCAATCGAAGATCCTCCACGCTAAATGAACAATGAAAATGAGTTGACGAAGAAAACCAACCGAAACATCGGCGTCAGCAACTCGTTGACCTTCTTGTCGAAGTTGTTGAACGAATGTGTCGACAGTACCCGTCTTTTTGCCCAATTTTAACGCTTTCCCACCGCCGGCTGCTGCTTTCGATTTGGCCATCGAACTGAATGTATCGCCAATCGACGAAGCAGAAGTGAAATCACTCGAAGCCGCCGGTGATTTGTAGGTACTTGAAGAACTGATCGATGAGCCTAGAACAAAATATAATCTTGTTATCAGCTGGCTAATTTACCCATTGATGCAGCAGCTCCACCGCGTCCGAAACCACTGCCTTGAATTCCACCCATTGCTTTCTTCTTTGCATCCCGTTTCATTTCCTTAATTTTCTCTTCCATGTTGCTCTTTGCAGCTCGTTGTTGTGCCTAAACTAAAATCAACAAAATTCAATGATTTTCGACCTACAATTTGGATTTGGTTAAACACCCGCTCTTCGTGCGAATCCATTTCAGTGAACGTGCGAATTTGAGCCAAGTTCACGTTCTCGCGATGTCCAAGAGCAACGACTTCGTCGAAAGCGAAAATCAATTCAAATGCATTGGACAGAATCTCACTTTCTTCGTTTGAACGACAGTATTCGGGAATCTAAAGCCGAGAAATACAACGACAACAAATGCATCGACTCACGATTCGAGCAAACAACCGTAGAGTCTCCAAATCCTCAAGGATATTCGATGTTTTGGTTGTGACCAAGCACATGTATATTTGATCCAACGGTTGATAGACGTAACGAACCGAGTCGGTTTCAATGAACGTGTGCTGTCGTTGTCCTTTCTCGGCGCTAACCAACTTCGGAAACGCATCCAACAATCCTTCCAAACGTGCACGAGTCATCTCAGAAACAAATTGCCGAGACAAAAGCACTGAAATCAAATATCACTTAAAACAACCAAGTACTCGAGCTTACATTTGCCGGATTTTGTAAAAACAGCAGCCGTGATTAAGACCATCTTCAAATGTTTTGATGTTACTCGATTTGCAAATCAGCAACAACTAAAACGACCGCATCAACGAAGTGAAACGTGGCGCGACAGCAATGTGAACGGACTTGTAAACGCGAAATCTCCTCGTTTGATCGGTGTATTGATTTGTTCGCTTGTTGCTAACTAACGCTATTTTAAGAGAACGATAATCATCTCCAACATGAAAATGGATAACTTACGGATTAATAGTGTTTATGCATTGATTGAATCTTGCATCAATACTCTTTGAGGTTGGTCGGAAATTTAACTAGAGAAGCATCGTACAAGATCCAATCAAGTACACGTCGACAAGTGTAATTAAAGCTCGACGTCCTCAGATTGGTACCAAAATCGTTGTGGTTTTCCTAATCTAGCACCAAAGAAGATTACGACGCATTTCATCGCAAATAGTTTCAATAGTATAAGAACGGCATATTAACGGCAAAGGAAAATATCTTCAATCATAAACTGTCGGCTTAAAGATGAGAAGTTAGTTGGCGCACAAACGTAATGACTGTTTATTTCTTAAGACTCGTATTGAAGTAAAATATAAGGAAAAAACAGCGAAGAAAAATTTGATTGCTGACATAGATTCTAGCATAAAGATGACTTTGTAGGCACCAATAAATGATAATTGCAAAACATTGAAGCTCATGGGCATAAGTTGTTGCTCAGTGCTTTGAAGTCATTTTGCAAATGTTACAGGAGTTCCTTGTGGTTTCATTTGTAGATGATCCTAAGGCATTTGAACAATTATGGTCAGAATAGATTGTACTAATGAAGGGCTTAGATTTGTGTTTGAGTTTAAGCGCCCATTATAATCAAATTACATGATCACTTTTTTCCATATATTCGAATGGCATTTTATAGGTTTATTAGGTACGTAAAAAAGACAGTTTTAAAGCAACTTCAATTTGCACGAAATCGTTCTCGACTTGGTCATCTCAATATAAGGAGCTGTTACAATTATGTTTGCGAGAATACCGGTCAGTAGATCACAAATGGAGTTCGTGTATAAAAGAATAGTGGGTACAACAAGGAACAAGCTAATTGTTGTTAAGTTTAATCGACTCGTCATCACCCAATGTAAGTGGATCCAAGTCAACGGTAAAACGTGAAATGATACAACCGTTTGACAGATTCCATCGAAAGTCCAATTCGTAACGTTGCTTATCAAGCACATCATTTTTATTCCTATTGGGCTCTGGAACGATGTGCTTAGCATAATGTAGTTGATTGAACCGTTTAGTCTTGAGTATCTTCTTTACTAGTTGCTTCACAACCTAAAAATAAACTTAAATTGCGTCTCATAAATGTGTTTTACCTTTTTGGGCTGAGGTTTGCGTATTTTGATCGAGTAGTCAAGTTTCATGTAAGGAATTGAAGCCTGTTGCAGCTTCTCAATCTTCTTGCATTCCTTTCTTATCCAAACAACTAGCTTTTGTAGATTAAACTGAAATATCGACCACTTTATGTTTGTATCAAAATAGGTAACCCACCTGCCAGGATATGGTATGTTCAGTTTCCACTATCAACTCGCTCAAATTAGAAAAAAACGGCATCATTCGAGTTAGTTTTCAAATGATGTCATAATTTCTGTTCGAACTTTTCCAACAAAAAGCCAGTTTCTTGACAGAAGGACATATTGGAAAATTATCAAAGAACTTGTCGTCAATAGTCGCTAAAAGCTTTTGAATACGTTTTTATCAGAAATCTTACCGTTGAATCGTGGACAATTTCCTTATCGTTTCCGGCCACAATTTCTTTAATTCGATGTTTGGACAGCACTTGCTTGAGTTGATCTAAACGAAATCTGATATGGTATATCGAGATACTTACAAAGATCTTCGATACTCAAAAAGGCAATCGTTTAAATCGAGCTGTCGCACTTCCGATGAACCAAGCAATGATTTCGCACCACATAGAAGATAATATAACTGTTTTTGTAGTTGCCTGATGCTACCACCATGATTTTGAGCCTCATCTATATCGCTCGAAAGATTCAGTGCAATGCGCCCTAAAATAAAGTCGACTTAAGATAATACGGCAAATAAGAACCTGTGAAAATTCTGTTAACAGCCGAGAACTCGTCTGCGTACTCGTGCTCGTATTCAATTAGAGCCACACATTGTACAATTAGTAGTCGATTCCAAGTTTGAATCTCCTTCAACGTTAACTTGAAGGACGTTGCCCAGGTCCCAATCTCTTTGTCCTTTATTGCTGAGACAGAGAATTTCTTCTCGTTGCCACGGTAGTATAATACACCAAAATGATAGATCCGGTACAATTGAGACGCGCGCAGGTCTCATGAGATCAACTGAAGACTATTGGTTAGAAGGACCCGTGATAATAGAAAAACTAACCAAGTATTTGGAACACTCGAAAGCTGATATCGTCTTGTCGTCTGGACGGCGACACACATACTTGATCCTGTTTAAGCAAAATTGCTTTTGAGTAGATAGTTCATTTTTCTCCAGACATTTCGGTTCAAAAATGTACCAGAGTACAATAAAAGCTCGACTGATCGGTTGGGTGAAAGTGGGATGAGTGAGTGACAAAAAAGGCAAATCGGCGTCCCCAGCGCATATCACTTGGTGGGCGACGCGGGAAGAAATCGCGCAAACGCCCTTTTTGCCGCGTCCAAGCCGGAAAGGACCAACTGACCGGTGCGGATATTGACCACTGACGCGTTTGTCGAAAAAGCGTCAAAAGTTACTGACAAGAACTTGACATTGCATTGTGTAAATGAGGTTCTGATCACTTCTGAGAAGTTATCTGAATTGTGAGATGTTAAGTGACATGTTTTTTAAACGTGACTCCAAAGCCCATAGTTTGCAGTAGAATTTACACAAAGTTATGACGAGTGGTCTAATGCGGTTGTTCCGAAGGCAGAACCTGCGTCAAAATTTGCGATTCACAACACTGACAGCCGATTCGAGCAGATTACATGAAGATCCAAAAACTCGCATTAATGGGTTAGATTTTATTGTACATCTAATAAACAACTTATTCTAATGGCGGAATTGGTTCTTGCGATTGAGTTTTGAACGAAAGGAATGCGTTCCAAACAAGAGCAGCCATTTGAACTACGATGACTCGATAACGAAGTGGAACAATCTGCAAACACTTAAGATGAAAGAGAACGTGCACAGTAACTTGCGCTAAAATTCAAAATCTGAACAAATGGCCAATACAAAATGCTGCGCTTGTAAATGTCAAAGAAGTGCTCTTGCAATTTGTCCCACGATTGAGATATCGAGTATCCTTGGAGCAAATGCAAATTGAAAATAATCGAAGCAGAAAAGGGTGGAGCAAAAAAAATCTGAAAGAACCATATATGTTTGAGTTTTTCAAACTACCTGATCGACCATAACACGTTTCAACGGTGAAAATCGTGTATTTCCCGGAATACGATCCAACACTTTAAACCACTGGCTTAAGATTGGAGCCTAACACAAATATTGTCGTGCTTAAATTCGTTTGCAAACTTACGATATAGAAGGTTGGAAGAACAAAAAATCGCAATCCTCGAATTGGATCATAGTCTGGAAGTGATCGTCGATCCACTAAGAACTGACACGTCGCATCGCCCAGAATTCCAATGCAACCTAGTAAAAAAGTAAATGGTTGTGTTCAGCTGATTAATTACCAGCTGAAAGTGCTTGTGTGGTCAGTGGTCGTACAACCAACCAGCGTTGATAGGAAGCAATGGCTGAACGGAACATCGATTGATTGGTTTCTATCCGTCTGATACATAATATTCGTCCTTTCAATTTGCGATTCGGTATAAAGTTCTATTGATTTTGTGTAAATGACAACAGTTTTTGAGCAGATTTGATTAGTAGACATTGTTAGCGTAAATTTTATTGTCAACAAACAATTTGTACAACAAAACAACTAAGAAACAAAAACTATTTAAATATCGTTGACTTTATTATCCGCTTTCATCATGAAACTCAGGTAAATATTCTAAAAAATAGTTTGTCGCATTAAAGGCAAACATACCCAAAACATTCCAATGAATTGAAGGAATACAATGCGGTAGTTTAACGGAATCTAAATAAACCGATATAATGAGAACTAATCGCAAACTTACAAGACTCATGTTAATGATCTGAACCAACGGCCAAACCTTGTAATTGGTTGCAATCACTGTCGGGAAGATAGATTTCACGCGTGCAATAGAGTAGTCAACTGATCTTGACTGAAGCAGTTGAACGGAAAAAAGCATCAACGATGTCAAAAGTGGTGCAGCTACGATTTGGTCAGCCAACATCTTCTTAACGCCGGTCATAAAACGGGTTTGACTTGGACGAATGTGTTTCTCTAGAAATCGAAACCATTTAAACTGAATTGGAGCCTAAATTAAAATCAAGATTACCAAACAAATATTTCGATTTACCGCAATACAAGAGATCACAAAACCAAATCGCAACGATCGATACATGTCCCACTTTTGTTGTTTCTCAACGATCAATTGACACGCCACATCTCCAGTAATAGCCAATGAACCGGCCATTGATGATTGCATTAGGAATGTCTTTGATGGAGCAATTTTTGTCCAAATAGAAGCCATGATATCAGCCTTTAAATAATTTACCTAAAACACAATCAATTGAAAAAGTGCCAAACAATAATTAACGATTTATGATTAGTACACGAAAAATAAAATTTACGGCTTACCTGATACAGTGCGCAAAATCGGTAGTTAACCGTAAACAAGCGCACAGTACGAAGAAGACAGAACGGGAGTAAGAGCGATCGTTTTCGCAGACACAGTTCGAACAAAACAACGCCGTGAAGTAACCAACATCACAAACAAACCCGAGGACTCGCCGTTCAAAGCTCACTTGTTTACAAGAACACGAACGCTTAGGAATCTTTGAGTTCCGAATAATTTCAAAACAACGAAAACAAGGAGTTAAATTTGCGTCTGCTGAGCTTCGTGTATCACAACGATATTCTGTGATGCAGCGTCATTGTTGGCCAAACGTTTGTTCTTTCGTGTTTGTCACACGCACTCTCTGCCATGAGAAAGCACTGACGGACTGTGTACTCAACCGCCCCCTACCATTTAAGGAAAAGGACGTTGGCAAGCCACCTCATACGTTTGTTCTGCGTCACTTTATCTGTTGGGTTGCGTTGTGATAAGTGATTAAACAAAGGTACGTCTTCCGTCGATAGTTTAAACTATTTGAGGGCCGATTGTGCGGTTTTCAATTTTCTGTACGATCGAAACATTTCGCTTTTATTCACTTTGGTTGTCCACGTTCATTTCTTCGTGAATTTTAGCGTTTCCGTGGTTGGTAAATGAAAGCGCGAGAAAATGTGGAGGTGAATTGTGTTGGACCTGATGGTCGAAATGATGTTGTTGGACGTTGGATGAGGAAAAGAAAATGAAAATTGGGAACGAAATGTTGGAACTGACACTCTTTGGGCTCTTTGGTTTTTGTGTTTGCGAATGCGCGCTGAATGGTTTGATGGACTCCGAAGATCGGAACTCATGAATCTGTTGGCGATCGTTTTGTTTCTCTTATGTTTATTTTCTTGGGCGAAGAGCTGTTCTAACTCTCATGCCACGACAACCGAAAAGAGTACGTCAAATGGTTAAACTTCTTAGCTGCTTCATCAAGAGCGACGCGACCGATTTATCGCTTTTGCCACTTCAATCTTATTTCCCTTCCAATCATTTTGTTTTTCTAGATGTCTCGTTCACCTTCACCAGCAGTTCGTGAGAGTCGTCGAAGCCGATCGCCGGAAGCCCGCAAGTCCCATCGACGTAGTCGTACCTACAGTCAGAGCCGCAGTCGAAGTCGCAGTCCGGCACAATGCAAGGTAATGAACGAAAGCAGATTTTCGTAATTAACTTTTGACTGTTTTAGCGTTTGCACATTGCAAACATCGACGATTCCGTTCGTCGTCGAGACATCGAAGATTGTTATGGAAAATTTGGAAAACTGTCTGATATTTGGGTTGCCAGCTATGTAAGTGAAGACGAATTCGATAAACTTGAATGCTCGGTTTTTAGCCCCCATTCTACGCATTCGTTGTCTACGAACATTCTGACGACGCTGCAAAGGCATTGGAGAAAATGCGCAGTGGTTACGTTCGAGACTGCAAAGTCAAAACATCAATTGCATTGCCGCGAAATCAGAACGGTGGAGGAGGACGTCGTTTCAATGGGGGAGGCCGTTTCGGAGGAGGCGGCGGAGGCGGACGATACGATCGTTACGATGATCGTAGAAATGGGTATGTTTCCTGAAGTTCTACGCAGTAATTTAATGCGAATTTAAGGGACAGAGGCCGCGGCAGATCGCGTTCTCGTTCTCCACGTGATCGTCGTTCCAATCGTCGTTCTGCATCTCCACCTGCTCGCAGCAGCCGTCGTGAGTACATTTGATTACTAAGAAGCGAATTGCTTTGTTTTTAGGTCGTCGCGATTCTGACGACTCACGTTAAAATACGTCCGTCAATATTGTAACAAACATCCGACTAACTATCTTCTTTTTATCTTCAGTTTATGACCGTTGTTCTGTTTTGGACATCGAAAATTGTGATATTTTCTATGTTTTCTTTCGTAAAATCGTCGGATAAACTCATTATTTTTTATTAGCACCAAGAATTTAAAAATCCGTTTCGAGAAGTCCACTGCTTCGCTGGTTCGTTTTTTCGATTTCGGTGTTTGGCAACGGCGGTGGATCGGGCAAACGATCGTAATCCTCAGTTGTTGTTGGATTGACTTCTTGTGAAATCGGACGATTCATTGGAATTTCAGTGGATGTTGTGTCGGTGAGATGAATCGGCTGAGTTTGTCGTCTAGTTCGGTTTATTGCTCGCATGCTGGGTGTTGTTCTTTCGCTACTCAATGATCTTCTTCTCGCCACATAATCTACTACATTTCCACTTTCTGGTGTGGTCGGCGAAATTGAATGATCCTGCGATGAATAGGAGTCCTGAGAAGGTAAACGACAACGATGCACCTAAAAGTTGTGGTAATTTCGTATTTTGATCGTTAAACGAACCAAGTCTAGAGATTTTCTGTTACGTGCGATTACCGATTCTACCGTTGAGGTACTGGGTGTTCCAGCCGTTCTCATGGTTAATGTGTAAGGAAGTCCGCCATTCAGAAAGTGAAGCTTTCGAGTTTCTGGCTCACCATCACACTCGACAGAAATCATAGCCGGTACGTTGGAATTAGTAGTCGATGGTTGACGATTAGCTCCACTACTCAAAACTGCAGACAAATCAGCGGCCTCATTCAAAATTGATTCGAGTGGGCTTAAAAGCTTCTGTTCGGCTGCGGATGTTCGTTTTTCCGATTTTTCCATTGTTTCATTTGTTCGTGTTGATAGAACGGGTTTGGGTGCAATCTTCGGTTTTGGCGGAACGACAGGTCGAGTCGGTTTTACGTCAATACCAGTGGGCGTAAGTACAACGTTTTCTCGAGTGATTATTTTGCCCGGTAATGGACCTTTTGCTCCATGAGTTGGCGTCTTTCGTATCTCATGTGTTGAGCCCAAACTGACTACCGGATGGAAAGACGAATTTGGCGAAGTAACAACGGTGCTTGTTCGTGGAGTTGTAACCGGTTTTATACAAATTGGAGTACGTATTATTGGCTCAGCAGGCGATGAAATAACCACTGGTCGAATGATCGTCGAAACTGCTGTAGTAACGGGAATAACCGGACTCACGATTGTTGCCGACGAAGTGACCGTTTTTACCGCAACCGATGCATGAACATTTGCCGTAGCTGACGTTGAATTCTTAGACACAATTTCACTTGTTGATGGAACGGAGAAATTCTCAGATGGTGGTCCGTCGATTGGAATAGGAATCGAGTCACGCAATAGGGCAAATCCAGCTCTCACTTTACTAGCGCTTACGATTCGCGCGTGATTGGCTGATGCTGGAGCTGAAGCTGCAGAGTTGCGACAATCGCTTGAGGAATCATCGTCGCTGGAATCACGACGAGTTTGACGAACAACCGTTTTGTTTATTGCTAGAAATTATAATTAAAATTTGAGATGAATACCATCAAACATACGTGTTACTTTCTTAACGATGACATTTCCAACTCGTTTAGTTGTAAAAGTTGTTGAATATACTCGCGGATCTGTTCCGGTGCTAGCAATATCCGATTGAGATGCTGTTGGCCTTGTTCCTCCACGAGCCGACTCTCCGGTTGGATCAGATAAACGATACGATCCTTCACTCATGTTGTCGTAGAAATCAGCTTGCGAACGACCCAATTGATCGATAAAGTTGCTACCACTTGCTGATTTACTCGGTAGTCGAGAATCGATTTGCATTTCTCGACAAACAACCGCAATATCATCAAAGACGTTCGGCAACGACACGCTCATCAGATCTTCGACCTGTGGGTTTTGTTCCTGAGATGTAGACTTAGGACTCGATTGTTTTGCTGAAGAATCAGCTGGTTGTTCACGAGCACTTGGATTCGTGATCTCATTGATGTTTTGATGTTGGACGGATTTCGGTGTAGGAACGATAACTTGTTGTGGTTGATGACAAACTTGTGGGCCTTCATCTCGTTGACAACTTCCATTACGACGTTGAGTTGGAACGGTGGTTCGAACAACACTTGCATAGCCTTCGTGTGCACTTAACGGTCGAAGAACATCAAAGTGACGTGACATTGAATCGCCGCGATTTGCAGTGCTTGAACGAATTGGTCTAAACGTGGATTACACAAATTGAGAGAAACAAGCTTACCGTTGGAATGGTTCACGTCGCTTGTGATGTTCTCGAACAAAATCGATTAGTTGTTTCTGTGTACGACCATTGTAGCGAAATGAAGAACCATGTGAAAAGAACAACTTCGATTCTCGTTTTGAATCGGCAACTTCAATGCAACGAAAAAAGGTGTGATGTTCAACGCTTTTCTTCCAAAATCCTTTGCATTCATTTCGATTCTCAAATCCAAACTCAATGGTGTCTTTGTACTGTTGCTGAAAGATTTCATTTGACTGGAAATTCTAATTAACCGTGTAGTTCTTTGAACATTCATCGGGTCGATGAAGGTCGCAGCCAATTCGACTGGTCGACACTCAGCTCTTCTTTCATCTATTACTAGAAGAGTGAAAATGTTCTTACGGATTCTGCACATTTATCAATCTTTTTTTCGAACTCGATTGTGAATTCAGCAGATCAACTGGAGACACACGTCACCTAAAGACTTTGCGCATATCTTCTCTAAAGAAGCAATTTGCTTGAACACGATGGTGATTTCTGAAATCGTCAACATCGACTTCGTCAGCCACAATGAATTTTAACGCGATCAACGGCAATGAATTTTCCACCAAATTTCGAGTTTCGCTCTTCGCAAAACGAACTTGAGCTCTGCGTGTGGTCTGTTACTTTAGCAACAGTAATTCGGAAAGTCCGTTACTGTTTCTAGTACTCTTTTCATCAGTGAGTAGCCTCACCAAATGCTTCAATTACTTACGTTATGATCCGGATGCAATTTCACTATCAAACGTCGTCGCTTGAACGATAGTTTGCGTATTTTAGCCCACGAAAAGTGGAAAGCACATTTCAATTGAAGAAAGACCCGAATCCCATTATGTGTAACTGCAATTGCAGCATCTATTCCTGTGGGATCCTAAAACAAACAAAAAAAAGTGTTTTGATTTAGATTTTTGGGTACCTTAACTGGATGCAATTTTATTCCGTAGAAATCGCAACGACGAGCGGTTTCCAACAACGCCAAATCGGCATCTGCTGGACTAACGCCTCTAAAACAAAGAGCATTCAGTTGAACATCAATGCGAATTTACATCAGCTTTCTGTGGTTTTCCATGACTTTAGCTTGGAAAGCGTGAGTTTGATTGGGAATGAAACGTGTTGCGTTCAAATATGATGCGTCTGGATAGTCGTCGGATGAGAAGTCACCGCATTCTGCTTGGAGAATGAAAGATGCCAAAAGAGCGGCCGTGTTTTCGTTACAAACAAACTCTCCGGTTGCCAAATCTCTCTGAACATTCACAACTAGTTTTAATCTCATGGAATAAACATACTCGAATCTGCAGACTCAGCAAATATCTCGTGTATTCTTCTTCTAATTCTGCGGGATTCGGTGTATAAAACTTCACAACAAAAAAGAATCGAGCATCGGATTGACTGCTTGTGATTTGTCTTAAAATTGACTTCTCTTTGTCCAACCAGCACTAAAATACTCTCAAGTCAGTTGGAATTTGGAAGCAAACGATTCACTCGATTCCCGTAACCATCAACGAATACCAACCCGAAGTAATCGTTTTCGAGCAAATTGAGATGACGACAAACCTAAAGATCGACGTGAACTGATTGCAAATGAACTGAAACAACTTCGTCAAAGAGGGCTTGTCCCGTTGCTCGATGACCCAAATGGAAAACAGCAACCGTATCGTCCAACATTCGAACTTTGATGCACATAATTTTACCTTTCCGCGGATCTAAACCGGCAATCGGTGGCGCACCGATTCCTAGAATTCGATTATTCGACTTTTAAACATCGATTTCATTACCTTGCGGAATTGTGTGTCGTTGCATTCTAACGATAGAGATTAAGACATGTGAGAAAGTGGAGAACGAGGAAACCAGCGGCTAAAAATCATTCAAATTAGCGATTGCGCAATAATTGGAATTTGTTTAAACGTAAAAGGCGTATCAACGGAAATCCCCTCGGGCAATTTGAGGTCGTTCAATCCGACGAGCTCGTTTCTTCCGGCTGTCCGAAGTAACAGCCGCGTTTTGCCGATCAGCCTGTGGCGAGTTGAGCAAAATGTTTGGGCAAGTTTTTGATTCGAATGGTGATCTTGTAGTTTTGCCCGCTGGATTTTTGATTGACTTTGCCGGAAGTATAAAAAATTTGCGAAGAGCCGTTTTTTATTCAATAATCTCGTTTGGCCTTGCGATATTCGAACCATTGATGCGAGAAACGATGGAAACTTACATGGTCATTCGCAACAAAACAGACCTCGAATACATTGTAGAATTTGAAAGTTGGCCGGTGAGTGAGTGGGTCCAAAAACTTCTGAAAAAACGGCAACCAACTTGGAAGATTCTCAAAACGAAAGACACGAGCTTAACCCTTGAATAATCCCAAGGGAAGCAGTTTCAACGGTAAACACGAGACAACTGCGTTTTGGCGCCAATCGACCGCAATGAAAATGCGGACTGTAAATCGGGAGTCTTCTGTTCGTGTAAACAAAACGAAAGGTCACGTAATGGAACGTTTAGAGACGTCAGTGACCGTAAAAGGCGCCAATGAAATTTGAATATCAGCCGATGCGCGTCGTAAATATCGATCAAAAGGAAGAGAAGTAAAAGTGCTGAAGAGATGAGCGTTTTGGACTGACGAAAAGCTCACTAATCAAATAAGCGGAAGGGGTACCGTGTGGACAAGAAAGCCGTTGGCAAATTTGTGAGCCGCTTCTTTCTGCGCATTGAAAACATGTCTCGCGCTTATAAACCCGTGGTCCAATGTGAACTCATGGATTAGAGGCCCGAAAACAAATTCGCCGCTTATTAGCTTTTGCTCTTTCGGATCAAACTGTTGCGCAGTGGACAAACAAAAACGTGAGACTCAATCGCATCGCGAACCGAAATCCAATTCGCTTACCGATCGTTTAACGTCAAACCGGAAATGTAAAAAGTTGGAGAAGACGCGAAAGTTGACGCATGCGCAACGTCGAGAAGAAACGAGAAGTGAAGCGCGGCCAAGGCGCCACAAAGCGTTGAAGTCGCAGCGCCTTTGGACTTTTTCGGCACTCGCTTCTTCCTCTCGCCATTTGTTCATTCCAAAAGGCCGTTTTGTCCTTCCAACTCGATGGATTCCGGCAAACGGGAGGTCACGATGATGGAACATCTTTAACCCGACTACAAAACCAACAAATTCATCTTTTTATGTTTGATAACTTTGATTGTCATTCACAACTTTTATTGGCCAATAAAACAGGAGACATACGTGAACTTGAAAGACTTAAGAATTCAGGAATGCGGTAAAGAGCAAATGAAAGACTAATCGTAGTGAACAAAAAATGAAAGACAATCGAAAATCAAGAGTAAATCGGATGATTTCGTGGAGCAGATGCATCGGAAGATGAGCAATCAGTTTCTTCGGCTTCCAATGTTTTCAACGATGAAGCAGAAGACGGTCGAGCAATCGACGCTACACTCGCTGGAACTAGCGGACTTTCGGAGCGAAGTTGTTCGGGTTCGCGACAAATCAGAAATGGAACGTAAAACATTTTACTGTCAAGTAGAACACTGGAAGCCGAATGAAGCATTGGCAACCACGTCAGAATGTCCGACAGTCGTCCATTTTCGCATTGACTTCTAAAAGAACGTAAATAAATGAAGTAGCACTAATTGAGCTTACAAATGAATTTGCAATGCTTTCACAAACTGATCCTGTATCAATGATACTTTACGAATATATACACCTTGGATGTTTGCATTTTGGATCTCCTCCACAGTACCTTGAATGTTTCCCTTTTGATTCTTGTTTGTAGTGTCTAAACATGGAAAATACAATTTACATCCGTAAATTTTATTCTTTACCTGGTGCTGATGTGTAATGAAGTAAAGTGATTGCTTTGAGGCAAACGTAAGCTTCGAGCGTCATTGTTAAACTGCAGAAAGCTTGGAGCAATGAAGTGAATTTCTCAACCAATGGTCCCGCTTCTCTACAATAATACATATGTTGAAAGTACAAGACACGTAGTTACTCACTTTCGAACATGTTCCAATGGAATATCTCGACCCATTACCATCGAAAGGCGACGTTGTAAAATTCGAAGATTTACGTTCGGATCAGTAAAAGAGACGTTTGTTTCTTCGTTTGTATTTTTAACGTTCGATCCCAATTGCAAAGGGCTTAATGCAGATGTAGTATATGCGTAATAACAAGAACTCAACAAAACCTGAAATTAGGTCGAAAATGATTTGAATTCGAATAAAATCAATTACTAATTCAGCCCATCTCTGTGTTAACAAATGGGTATGTGCTTCAACTGGTAGTTCGTTGTAAAACGGCAGGATTTTGGTCCATTCGACCAGTTGCTCTACGATCTCATCGCCGATTCGTGAGAGTCGTTGAGCAGCGTTGGAATCTTCTTCAGCATCTTGTTCGGCTGTTCGAATACGCAAACCCCGTAGACTGATCAGAGATTCAAGACTATCGATTTCAATAAGTTCCTTCGAGAGAATTTGTTCAATAGTTAGATGACAACTACCAACCTCAATTAAGTTTTTCGAACGATAATGTCGAAGCGGTTCGGTCCAATCACTCATTTTTACGTTTGAACTTTTCGCTTTTGGTTCATCAACTTCACGAGATGCAGTGGTCGTCGATTGATTACGTCGACGTTTACGGTATTTAAGCTGAATTGATAGATTTATAAAATTCGAGATAGAAACGATTACCTTGTAAAGATTGTATATCGCACTGCCGTTTCTTCCTCCGGGCATACGATCTTCTCTCACTGCTTCAACAATCATACCCTGCCGAAGACATGCGGCAAAACGACTGAAGTTAAGAAAAGATTTGATCCAATGCCTTTCTTCTACCTACCAATATTGACAACGATTTCGTTGTTGTTTTGTAACTATGCAACCACCGACATTTCCATTAACACACGTGTAGACTCGTTTCGATTGAACGGTTCGTTTGAAGAAGCTTTTGCACTATAATAAGACGATATGCTTAATTGTCGGACAACTGGAACAGCAAGAATCGACAGACAGACAAGATGATTGAATTGAAATTTTTGCACAAAATGCGAATCTCGTACGCAGATCGAAAGACGAGTCGAATGGCACGAAGGGCGGTGCGGGGCGGCAATTTTGCGCGTAAAAGGTCGCTTGTCGTTTGCGAGGTCAAACGACGCAATTGGGGTAGTGGGTCGCGAAATATCGAACTTCAAAACCTCTGCACGCCAATCCTCTTTTCAGCATCGCCCAACGTGCGCCGCCTCACTGATTTTCGGTCAATGGGACGGCGGTCGTGAATGATTTTCAAATTTCAAAAGGTCAACTGGCGGCGTTATTCGAACCGTTCTGTCTGCGGTTTACTTCGCAATATCCAAGAGCGGAAACCCGGGAATCGACGAGAGTGGACAGCTGCGCATGTTGGCAGCGAATGGCACGCTAAAACCGCTTGGCCACACTCTCCGGCCAATTGGTTGCAACCCTCGCAATAACACAATCTGTTGCTCCGGCCAACTCACTGATGTTTTGACAACATCCGCTGCCTTTCGACTTGTAACTAGGGAATACGAAAAAACTTACTCCTTCACAGCTAAAACCAAATGATGAACGTCGATTCGCACTTAAATTGCAATATGAATAGGTAAAGTAGTGAGCTCCACGATTAGAAGCGAAAAGTTTTTCAAATTCATATTGCAAATTAAAAACGATTCGATAACACGCCTAAAAATCCCTGAAATAACCGATCAGTAAAAACACTTGAAGCAACCGCCTACCATAATGTAGTCCGGAGCTCCGATCGCTAAAAGTCAAAAACGTTGTTTAGGTACATTTACGAGTTTATAAACCTGCAAATTTGACAAGAAAGAGAGTCAACTAAATTTCCGTTGTCATTCTTTGTTTCAGTGTTTTGATCTGTTAGCAAGATCGTTGGTGTGGATGATTTGCAGAAAGTCGAGAGCTAAAGCTCAAAAAAGTTGTTTTCAACTTACTAATCACTTACTTCGTTGTTGTTATTTTGATCGTTTTCAAGAGGTTCCGTTGATACTTGTGAACGTTTGTTGTAATGATCCAACCACCTTTGTTCAGCAGTTACATTGGATTGCCGTTTGTTTTTCACAGGACTAAATAGTTCTTAATGAAAGATATCAACTGAAATGACAGACGTTAAGGATAAAGCTGAAACAATAGCGCTGTTTTGATACGGAGTTTCTGAAGAATTCGAGGAGTTGGTTTTGAGTTCATCACGGCCAACGGTCGGTGGCGCGAAGGCCGACTGATGAGACGAAAATAATGAGTGGGTTGTATCAGAAGCAAAAACGTTTCCTTGTTGCAAAGTCAGTTGATTCAAATACAAACGATAGAAATATAGGGCGTCGAGTGAAACTGCTTCAGGTCGAACTAATGAGGAAGCTTGTTGATTTGACAGAGTGTTCGTGTCGGTTTGTCGACTCGAATAGGAAATCACACTTCGCGATACGGAAATGTCGGTTGTTTGTTGTCTACTCATCAGTGGAAGCCCGGCCGTCGGCCTAAACGACAACATAGATTGGTTCATTTCAACCACTGCGTTAACTTCAAATCAAAAACACGACTACTGGACCAATGCAAACACCACTGTAGAATTGACCTTGGAACAACGATCCCAAGGTCACGACTTGAAATCAACAGCCAAAAACATCAGTGACAATCGTTTAGTCTCCTGATTTCGTTTCGAAAGCCGTAAATTTGATCTTAAAATTAAAATTCATGCTTTTGAGTGTTCAGTTTGCTAAAATATCATCTGACCGTCGAAGACGGTGGACAAAACGGTTCTATTCGCCATTGAAAAAACAACAAGTAAATGACCTTGAAAAGGACTGGAACGTTGGTTGAAAGTGAGAAAAAATGGCGCGAAAACGTCGGCAACTAACGTGCATCTTATCGTACGGTAGACAGCCGAAGGACATAGAGCTCTATTAAACGACATAAGACAAAATGCAGTCAACAAATCTGCATACTAAAATCACCAGCGAACACTTGATTAACAAATTTAAAAGTCTTAAAAAGTTAAGAAATGAGACCGTTGACCTGATGTTAACACTATGGGGGATTTCCCTCATTCATCAGTTTTTTTCAACGAACAACAACGCTCATTGAAGTTCAACAGCCACCGGCAAGGGGTCGTAAGGTCGATGCATTGCAACCTGGGGCGTTGAACGCAATATCCGTGCCGTGGATTCGCAAATCGGTCCGCGGATTTCCCACTCGATCTCGAGATATTTCGGATCTCATCCTCGTCGATTGCGCATCTCCGTGTGCTCATCCCGCCGTCTATCCACGGTCAAACGATAGATTGCGGAAAATCGCTTTTAATTTCCAACGCCGATTTTGATTTCCGTTGCAATACAAATCGGTTGACATAATTGAAAATACAAACTGTTTGCTCAGCCGTCTGAAGTTTGTGTTTTTCGACGAGTTGATATCCTTCTTCTCATCTGGTGTTTTGATTGTGAGAACTTTTCAATGCTCGTCCGATTATCGTTAAACAGCATAAGAATCAGAAGCCCGCAGAACTGTTGAGTGTCGTCGTTGTTGCACGAGCTTTGTTGGTCGTTGACCTCGTGAATAAATTCGCCGAAATTGGGTCATTGGCGCGCAAATGATTTGCGAGTAACAAAAAGAATCCCGAGTTCAAAACCAGTGCACATTTCAACGAGACTTAACTTTATTTCTTTGTTGGTTTTCAAAGACTGCTGTTCGTTTGGAACACACAAAGAACGAAGATGCTACGACGTTCCGATGGAAAGAAATGCGATCGTGGTCGCACGTTCAAGGCCAAGTTTGCGTGAGTCAACGCTCGTGAATAGAAGACCCAGTTAAATGCACTGTTGACATAGGGCAAGAAGCTGAAAGCAACAATTGGGACAACTAGCGTTGATTGAAGTTACCTGGAGATCATTCGAAACAGTTGAGCATTTTCGGAAAACAGGAAACTGAATTCGACGACGTGAAAGTATTGCAGAAACGGAATTAGAACGCAGATCCAAAACGGAGTCCAACACACAAAGTGGAAGATGACGGCCATCAGAATCTGTCGAACAGCTGATTTCGTGTACTTGGTCACATTTCGGCCTATAACAGTTAAAATTGGACTCATTCGTTGCTCCTACCGTCGTTCTTCCTCAGACGTCTAATCAGCGCACAATAGAAGGTCGAAATAAAAATTGCGGGTAAAACAAACGCAAAGAAGAAAATGTAGGGAATGAAAATAGACATAACATAATCGGGAAGCATAGAAAAGCACATAGTCGCGACGTGTTGTGTTGTTCCATTTTTGTGAGTGATTATCAAGTCTGTAGTTTTTGCGTAGTAGATGATAGGCGAACACAAGAGTATCGTGATGATTAAGAACACCAGGACGATTGTGAGAACGTTTTGAAAACGTCGTGGACGAAACCTGTAAATGTAATGCCAGGATGTTTTAGATGTCTAGAAGAATTACCTGCAACAAGTGTTATAACGTGGTTTACAAATCAAAAGATAACGCTCAAAGCTCATTAGGGTTAGAATAGATATGGACATTATTTTGTTGATGGATTCCACGGCAAAAAAGAATTTGCACGCAAAGTAGCCGAATATCCAGTTGTCAAGAGCAAAATAGCTGATAACCAAAGGTATCATGAGCAATACCTAAACATATTTGATTGGTTTTCAGTTTGTTTAGACTCACCAGGATATCTGTTAATGTCAACGCGAAGATGTACATACTCATGCCGCGAAAAACATAATTTATAGGCGAATAGGTTCTTATCACTACATTGATGATTGATATAAGTATCCAGAAGTTACCCAACAACCCGAAAACGGTAATCGGCAGAAAACCAGAAATTATCAAAACTTTTTCCAGCAAAACACTATCCGCCGTAGTTGTCATTTTCTTTGTTGTATTGGTTGAATTGAACTAGAGATTGGACAGAAACTTCTGTGACATTCACGGTTTCCGATTTATAAGCATTAGATATCGTTTGTCTTGTGACTGAGAAATATGGAATCCTTTTAGGGAAAACACTCTCCCGCCTTAGGATCGATGGAATACGCATTAGACCTCCAAAGACAAGCGGATTTAAACAGCTCACGGATAGGAGGTTAAAGATTAACAATTAGAAAATTGTGAGAGCTATTTTAACTTAATTTTATCCAAACAACGAAACACCTTGAATAACCAAAGAAGCCGTTTAAACCGCAAAAAGTATATCGACAACGATGTGTCAGCGTTCAAAAATCTACGGTCAATTTCGTCTACTTCAAGATCGCAAGCCCATTGGTTTGAAACGTTCAATGTTTAAAATGATGTCCTTTGAGAAGGGGAACTCGTGGAAGAATGTTCAAGCCAACTCAAATGTAACAAGACTGTTCATCGCATTGATTTTGGCTTATCTCTTAACATAGTCAATATTTTTGTTGACGGGATTAAATGCGATTGCAAGTCTTAGTGTCGGTAAATATTTCGCTCGAAAGGTCATTTCCGTTCCTTTAACTGATCTATTTAATCTTATGGGATTAGCACTAACTAGCCGTTTACTTGCAGCGAAATGCGCCCTCGTTTCGGAAGACGTTGCAAAGTGACTTGTGGAATCCAACATGATTTTGTCTGCGAGTTTGGATTTTGAGTCGACGAAATGAGTGGCAAATACCACAATCTGCGGAACAACATGTCGGCCGCTCAGGTGAAATCGCGGATCGATAAGTTGATGGCCAGTAAGTTACAAGAAGATGAGGTTTGTGGAAGAACGATTTTTGTTGTTTCTAATTTTAAATTTAGGAATTTGGAGAGATCATGGAGTATCTTCAAGGATTAGTTGGCAATACGGAAGTCACGGAACGACAACTTCGTCTTGCATTACAAGACCGAGAACTGGCGCTGAATCGAGAGTTTTTGCAGAACTTCGAAAAGGTCCGTTTATTTCAACTGGCCGTTGAATCAAGCACCTTGTTTAGATTAACACTGAAGTCCAAGGATTTGTTGATAAGATTCGGCATATGAACACAATTTGCACGGAACTCACTAGTCGAATTCAAACGAACAAAGAACGAACTCAAAATCTCTTGAGCAAAACATCGCTACTTCAAAACGAAAAGTTAGTTTACTCGAAGAGTTCGATGTTGTCTTAACGGTTTTACTGAATGACCATGAAAAACACAAAGTAACTATTTGGCCGGAAGGTTTGTCGAACCGCCGGCCGGACGTTCCCAATCGTATGGCGGATTGTTGCTAATGTTAAGAGTTGTCATTGCGCGTTTCAAAAGACTGTAAATGCGCTTATAATCAGGAGCTTCGTAATAGCTAAAACACTTAAATTAAATTCCATTTAATTTGACTTGCCGGACGCTGTCAACGTAACGTAGAATCTCGATGTATTCGCGCGGACATCCACCCATCAACTCGCGAAGTCCAACGTCGAAACGGCAGCGTTCTTTGTACCTGCGTCATTATCATGTTCGGAAATTCCGTTTGCTATGAAACTTACATTGCCACCTGATCACGATTTTCAGTCGAACGCCAAGGTAATGCGCCGCGAGTGATTTCGATTTGTTGATACAGCCAGCTCTCAACGTCGTCCTTACGACTGGTCTAAAAGATATTCGTAAGCGAAGTTAACTGACGATTTCAAACCTCACGACGAACATGACACGATAAAGGCGCATAGCGGATCGTTCCACGAAAACCGGGCGATTGACGTGGTCTGCGAATGTGACCATCACTGTCCAAATACTGACGGCACATTCCAAAGTCCAACAAGTAAATCTTGCGAAGTTCGTGCATATCTTCACGACCCGTAGCAAAATTGCTTGGCTTTAGATCACTAGGACAAAATCAGTCGGACGCCTTGAATTGCTTACCGATGCAAAAACCCGATTGCATGAATCTCTTCAATTGCCTCCAAACACTGCATTCCAACACTGAGTGCACAACCAATGGAAAACTTTTGGCCGGGCAATGCTTTTCGATGATCTTGAAGCGAAGGACCGACCATAGTCATAACCACGTAAAGAACACTTCCGAAAGCTCCCGTATCCTCACAAACACAAAAATGTTTGCTTTTTCGTTGATTTGCCAATCGCATTACGTAGACCTCCATTTTCAAGACTTTGATGTTCTCATTCATGCTCTCGGTTTTCAACGCGTAGTATCGTCCGTTCTTGCTCACTTTGTAAACAGCGCCAAAACCGCCTAAAACAACGATTCGATTACGTTCGTTTCCAGTCCTTCACCTTCGCCCAATTTGTCCACAATCGTCCATTGATCGATTTGATCGCCCGGCGACAGTTTAACCAACTCGGCCGCCATTCTCGTTATTTCCAATCCGAAGAGTACCGATTGCAACCGACTAGAAACTTCGTTGCAAACAAAAAAACAAAATCCAAATTTATGCTAATTCAAAAGTTTATATTCACATCAATGGTATGTTTTAGGAAACAATTGGTCGCCCAACAAGAGTACATCGACAACTTTTTTGACAAGTTTTCCCTTTCTGCTGATGAAGAACGTATTCTGTCGACTGCTATCAGTGGTATCTAAATTTTTACGGTGTCAAGTGAAATTGAAGTTTAGAAGTTACGGTATCGGATGCGTTCTTCAAAACTCTTCAACGTTTATGTTCGATTGAGGAAAACACTCGAAATGCGTTGAATGCTGAACCGGAGAACGCAGCATTGTATGTTTATGCAACAAAAGGTAATTTGATTGGTATTTCAGAATTGAAATCGAACGGTCCTTAAAAGAGAAGTTGGAAGACGCGTACAAAACTCTTTTCCATTCAACTCAACGGGAATGTCGCTTGTTGAACGTTGAGTTCCTGGAACTGAAACCTGTTCTTTACCAATCGCTAGAGGCTTTGCAAACACGAACCGAACTGTTTGATGCAGTACTTGAAGAATACAGTTCAGCTCGTCGAAGTTACGTTGTTCGTGTTTTCATTGAAGCATTGACGAAAGGACGGGGATCATCCAAACCAATTGAACAACTCTCGACTGATCCATTAAGGTGACTAATTTATTTACGGGACCATTTAAAGCTTTCAATTTCAGATACTGCAGTGATATTGCGGTTATGATTCACCAAATACTGGAACTTGAAACCGAACTGCTGAAGTCACTACTCAAATCGTGCAATCCGGAGATTATTTTACCAACGACAAAGCGAACCTTGTGCGGAATCTCCGAAGCTCTATGTCAACCCTTGAAACTACGTGTGGAACAGACGTTGACTCGAGAAACGAACTGTGTGGTTTTGTATCGTCTTTCATCACTATTTTTGTTCTATACCCGTCAATTCGAAGGAGGAATGAGTTCTGAAGCAATGATTGTTAAAACGTTGATGAGTCTTCACGAGTTGGCGTCGAATATGTTCTTTAGTGTTGTCAGTTCGACTGTACAGAAGATTCTTTCAAATGTGAGTCGCTTATGTAAACGTTTATTATGTTACGGTGTTCAGATGAATACTCCCGATTACGATTTAATGCCCGTCCATGCAATTCATCAAACTTTACTTCTTCTTCGTGACATTCTTGAATCCCAAAATGATTTTGCTTTTACTGCTGTTTTGGATAAGAAAGAAATGTACACGAAGATATTCTCTCATGTTTTGGATCCACTCAACCAATCGATTCAACTTATTTGCTCCAATTTACACAACCCACTCGATGTTGCGGTCTACATGCTCAATTGCTTGAATGCAATCAAAACGGTCATTATTATGTATCAAGTGAGTGAAAGATGATGCCGCAGAACAATCGTTTTCTTTTCAGTACACGGACGCAAAGTTAGAAATGATCAAGGCTCAGGTAACAAAGTCAATAGTTCTTGTTTCCAAGTTCACGCTTAGATTGAAGCAAACGAAGATGTTTTGGTTAGCGAACAGGCGTCGTCGATTTTAGCAAAAACCGAAATGCTGCAAATTTACACCAAATGTATTGCACATCAACCAAATCAGGTACAGAAATTGCTTAGTGTTTCGTGTAACATTGTTTTAGGGCCCGTTGTCCAAAATTTCGGGAATGGAACAGGAACGAATTCAACAATCACTCAATGCTTTCAACTCATTTCTCGACAAACCCGAAGGCTTTCAATGTCATCAAACAGTGAAGGTGTCTTCATCAAGAAGTCGCGAGACCGTTCAAAGACGAACTTTCGAGAACGTTGTCGGTGCCTATCGTATTGTTCATCAGAAATTAGCAGACACCTCTAATTTGTATGCGAATCTTGAGTTAAAATCGGTGGAGGAAGTGAGAAATCAAACATTTTCCTTTAAATCGACTTTTTTCTTTTAGGTAACAGCAAAACTTCTGAGTCAGTTCTAACGGTTATTACAAGAAAGAAGGTACGATACGACTTACTAGTCCATATCATTAGTGATTTTCCGCCTTAATGGTCGTTTAAACTCTTAATTTATTCGGTTTATACAAATAAAACGCGATTTTATTTGAAGGTATCCAAAAACATGTTCCTAGTCGATTGTAAACTTTCGATTGTGCGGATAAAGAAATTTATTGCAAAAAAAACTGGCGATGGAAGTCAAATACGTTTCAGTTGTTTTGCAGCAATTAGTGAATACAACTTCGTATTCAACTAGATCTTAGACTGATCCCTCATTAACACAAGACTTGATCGCAAAATAGTGTGAAGTTCACTAGTTTTTGTCTCCTCGATGATCTTTGCCATAAACAGTCGATTGTGGTATCTCGTGATTTGTCTTCTTTTCGTCTTCTTGTTATAGTTTTTAATCATTAAGGTGGAACAGTGAATAGAAGTCAACGATCACGACTAGCAGCACAAAAGAACAACTTGCGTATTGAAAAGTAAACTGCTGACTTATTTCAATTGTTTTCAACGTCGAAACCTTATTGTCGTAACCGTTCATTCAACACCACGGCTTCAAGTGCTCGTTGACTTAATTGCAAACTGAGACAAATCGGCGAAAACAAAATTTAACGGGTTTCTTAATTGCTACTTAGCACAAAGAATGAATACGGTAAAATGAATGTTCGGAAGCGACCACCGCCATCAAAAGGCGCCTTTCATTTCGCGTATGTTCGCATTGCAAAGAAAATATTCTTTGGATTGTAGGGTCTAATTGCCCTCCGCATCTTCTCTTTGTAAAGCCTGGACCTTCGGAGTTTCGTGGCCATTCTGAATTTCGAGACTTCGACTGTACAGTTTTTATTACAGTAAGTTTACTGCATATCTTAAGTCGAACATAAACAAACGAAGTTGCGGGGAAATTTGCCGCTAAGTCGGGATTTATTTTCAGAAGACCGTTCGAGCGAATTTGTTTCTTTTTCAACAGCCAATTCGCACGCATGGATTTGCGAAGTTTTGTGGGTGGTCACAACTAAAGTCCACTCCAGCAAATCCGGAGTCTGTTTTGAAATATGCCGCTCGGAAGTTCCGAAGACATTCAAACATCGTTGGACAACAACTGCGCATTTTGGACCTCGAGGGAAAAAAGACGATCTGATGGTTACGCTTGTTCGAAGCGTGTTGGAATCTTGTGTTTAGATGGGTGGAGCGAATAATTGAAACGAAATCTCCGAAAGCAAATGTCATTCGTGTCGTGACAACTGACTGAAACGTGCCAAACCGATTGGATGGTCATTGATCAAAACCGCCAAATAGCTTTCCGGTTTAAACATCCACCTGTTCACATCGATTTCAAACCACACATCGTCTTTTTGATTGCAATAAACACGTGTAAGCAAGTTGGCGAGTTAAAAACGTCAAAAATTTTCCGCGATTGGCGCGCCTCATTTTCTGCTTTTAATCGCCTCACTCCGATCGTATCCGTTTTGCGGCTCATTTCAACAACCCACCATCAAACCGACATCGTGACCTTCGACTACAAACTTTTGCAAATGTAAATGCTTCTGCTAATGGCACGCGACAGCCAAAGGTCTAATGTGTGAGTCGAGAGTTTAAATTCGATGAAAAAACGTTGAGAACCGCTCGAGAGGATTGTCGGCCTTTCGATTTTATGATATGTTTGCACTTTCATCATGAATCGCCATCGAGTTTGCGCGGAAAGAAGACCACCGGTGGTCGTTAAAAAACTTCAGACGGTGAGAGAAGTCAGTTGTTTTTATTTGTACGTTCAGTTGATTTCATTGAGCACAAATCGTATTCTCGCTCGCCGATATGCGTGGACCGAAAAAACGGAAACGGCCGTGAATCAAACGTTATTCTTTCTTTGCAGCCTCGACCCTTAACGATGAGACACGAGGCCGACTGACCATCAAAATTCGGTTTGTTCTGTCGTAATGGTTGGACGATTTCCGGTCGATCTTGCCGATCTATCTACCTCCTATTCGACATCAGAAAAATGTGAAAGCGATTCGAGTAGTTCGCTTCTGTTTCAACATCACAATCTGACTGTTGACTTCTTCGATGGTTTCGTTCCCAGTCATACGGTTCGCTACAAGAATCGTAAAAAGAAGCGGAGAAAAGATGCTTCTTGTTGTGGACGACTTTTCTTGATCTTGTTCGCAGTTTTTGCATTTTTCGCAATTTGGTTGGCCCTCAGTTGGCAGTTTGGTTTGAAGAACTTTGGGTTCTCTGGGCCCGTAAACTACACTCAGGATGATATTTACGACATGCTAATGAATGAGATTGATGCTCAACGTATCCGCGAAAATAACCGTTGGCTCAGTTCACGGCTTCATATTTCGGGAACGGAAGAGCAAATCCAACTTATGGATCGAATAGAAGACGAGGTTGTAAAACACGACTAAAACGAGTTCAATTTGCTTTTTAGTATCGACGATTGGGTTTTCATGTGCGTGTTCACGAGTATGAAGTTCTACTCTCGTATCCCGACTTCCAACGTTCCAATCGAATTCATGCTTTGTTGAACGGCGAATGGCTGCAAATTTCCGATGGTCGTGCTCATCACATCGAGACTGATGATCCACGCGAGAGAATATTGTGGAACGCATATGCTGGAAACGGAACTTCTATTGCTTCGATTGTTTTTGCCAATTTTGGAACAACTCACGACTTCAAACGTCTAAAAGAGGTAACTTGGATGAGCTAATTTTGAATGATTAGAACAATTATATAGATTGGTATCTCCGTGGCTGAACGAATTGTTTTGATTCGATATGGTGCAAATTTTCGTGGAGACAAAGTACACTTGGCTCAGATGTATGGAGCTGTCGGCGTAATTCTGTATGTTGATCCATCTGAATTTGCCGTTGATCCCCCATCGGATAATCGAGTTCGTTTGTTAACAGTGAATACAAAAGAAATGCAGTTTAGACGTCGGTCACTCAGACTTGGATGTCTGGTTTCGATACTCAACGTGGAACATTAAGTCGAACAAATGGCGACGTCCAAACACCATTGTTGCCGTCTAAACCGTTCGCTCAACGTACAAGAGTTTCAGTCAACCGACTTCGAGAGGCGGAAGTTCTACCAAAAATACCAGTAATGCCAATTGGTTATAATGACGCCCAAAAGATTATGAGTTTAATGGACGGAATCGAAGTACCAGTAAGTTTATTTTCTATCGAAAAATTTCTAAACTGAAAACGTTTAGTGGGCAGATTGGCGCGGAGGAATGACATCGACATACAAGCTGAACGGTAGTATTCCATTCCGACTTGATGTTCATGGACATTTGAAAACATCAAGAATCAAAAACGTTATTGCAAGTTGGATTGGGGAAAAAGAGCCCGACAGACATATTTTACTCACAAATCATGTAGACGCATGGACAAAGGTTAATTAACACCAACTTTTTTGAATACTTTTAGTTTAGGGCGCTGTAGACCCAAATAGTGGAACGGCATCAATTTTGGAATTGGCAAGAGCAATAAGTGTAACAAGCGAAAAAACTGGTTGGAAGCCAAGACGAACCCTTGTGTTTTGTTCTTTTGATGCCGAAGGTGTGAATTTACTACAAGAATGGCTATTGATATATGTTTAGAGTACCAAATCATCGGTTCAACGGAATACGTTGAAGAAATGTTGCGACCGCTTCAACAAAAAGCTGTTGCGGTCTTAAACGTCGATAACATCAATGGGTTAGCTTATTTGTACTATTTGAAGTTCTTAATTGGTTATATCCAGAAATACAACTTTATCCGTAAAAGCAGTTCCAATGTTGTACCATGTTCTGATTGAAGCAGCTGCCGCAGTTCAACAACCAAACGAGGACGAAAGAAATCAAGGCCGATTGACATTGTTGGATTCGTGGCGTTATCACGGTGGTGGTCGTGGAATGTTATTCGATCGTACTGTGCCGGCTATTCGCATGCCGACATCAGGCTCTGATTTTCAACCATTTCTTTGTTATGTTGGAATTCCTTCTGCAGATTTACGAATGGAGTCGGCTTTCCAACGCGGTTATGCTTTCTATCACACCGCGTAAGTGAATTGTTACAAACGCTAAGTTTCAAATATTCAGCTATGAAACATACGAGACTATGGAGCGTTTGATTGATCCAACCGGCGCTGTTTTCGCCGCAATGGCACAATTTTGGATGACCGCTGCTCTTCGCTTAAGCGAAAATCCCGTAAGCAAATTTGCAGAAACCAAATTCAATTATGTTTAGATTATTCCTTTTGATTTGCAATTAATCACCGGAATGCTTTCTGAATGGGTTCGACGACTCGATGTTCAGCTTGTACATTTGGGATTAGATCAAGCACTTGGTCCCGATGAGTATCGTGAACATTTCAACTTCATCGATCAATCGATAGTCGCTTTTCGTTCAGCAGCTACGACTTTACAGCAAAACGCCGAAGTAGATATTCAATTTCATTGCATAACTTTTGCATTTAGATGGTTGAACCAAGTGATATCGGACTGTTGAACGCGATCAACGATCGACTTATGTGGATCGAAAGATCGTTTGTGTTCGATCAAGGTGTTTTCGACAACCCACTTCAACGGCACGTAATCTACTCACCCGGCAAACATCGAGATGTTTTCCCTTCGATTGCATTTCCCGGTATCATTGACCCGGCAATTGAGTGGGCGCGCAGCTCAACGGACGATGATCGTGAACGTTGCTTGGAAGCCGTGCGTTTGGGCTTCGCAAAACTCCAATATTCTATCGAATCTGCAACACTGACAATGTACATCGACGACCTCATTTATTGAACGGGTATTCTCATTCATTTGTGTCTTTCAATAAAGAAATTCGTATGGAACGCGGAGCATATTTTTCGTACAATCGTCAAAAGTGAGATGCGCGATTTCGTCGGCATTCTCGAGTGAAATTTCTCGATTCAAATAAATCGGTTATGCGGTTCTTCCGATTGACCTACGAAAAAAACGAAACTCCAAGAGATTATAATTGATTCAGTCATAAGACTGCCATTGGAGTAATGATCCTCTTAGTTGGAACGAATTGACTGTTCAGTGAATCTTCTCAAATTCGTTTGTTGTAAAGCAATACCAACGATGTGTTGTCAACATCTGAAGGCAACGTTCGTTTTGTTATTACTTCTCGCTGAATGTGCCTTTTCATGTGCTGCTACAACTCCAGGAACTCAAAGTACGTGATTCAGTCGTTGCATAGGATGATTCTGTTTATCCAGATTTATGTACAACCTGTGGCAATTTGGGAGTTATCACAACCAACGCTCTCGATCAACCGGTCACACAAACTCAAGGAACCGATCCGACCTCTGGCTGTCGAACTCTCACTGTTTTTTGTGCGGGAACGTCCGCAACATCAGACGTGATCTTACTGGTAGTTTTTAGCAACTGGAAACAAACTCTCTAGTGTATTTTAGTGGACACTAAACGGCGCCGACCAGGGATCGAGCACAGACGGTGCGGCTACCGGTTCAATTACAAGAACGTTAACTTGCGACGCAAATGGACGACTGCTTCTAACGGACAATGGTTTTACGGGCGTTGTCGACACAGTAGAGTGTCTCTCGTCTTAACGAATTTATCTCGAACGGAACGTGCAGATGAGTCGCAAAAAACGCTTTCCGTTGTTAATAAGTTGTTTCGCTCTTCTAAAATAATAAGCATCGGATAAATTAGTTCGAAAAAATTCTTGACTTTTAATGACTCTCGTTCAAGAGCTTTTCACGCTTGTGAATGGCGAACTTTCGGATGCTAAGAACAAGCGAATATTTCGCTTGAAACTCATTGGTGTGAAAGCGAAGATTTGGCGGTTGAGATAAACGAAATGAAATTTGTGACTTGTATTTTACTTCTCTGGACTTATAGTCTTTTACTTCCAACCACTGTTGATTCTTGTGCCGCTACTTCTACGTACTCCGAACCCGAAGTACCACCAACCACTTCAACGACAACAGAGCAGCCATTAGATGGTAAGTGGAAAGAATTAAACGTTGAAATTCGCGTTTTCAGACTGCGGAACGATGTGTCAGCCTTTGCAAGAGAAACGAGACAGCAATGATAGTCGGGCAGTAACACAAACTCCGATTGATGATGCGGGTAACGGTTGTACCGGGTTCACTGAAACGTGTCAGGGACAGAATGCCGAATCAGCAGTTATTATAACGGTAAGCTATTTAAGTTCATTTCGAGATATATTCTTTTGTAGTATTACGATGAAAATGGAAATGATGTTAGCAGTGCGTTTGGCACTGGATCTCTGATGACAATGGTTGCTTGCAATGCTGAGAACATGTTGACGTACAACGGCACAACAGTCAGTCAAATAGAATGCATATCTGCTTAAAAAACAACGTCCATTTGTTATGCAAATAAATGAGAATCTCATAGTTGAAACAATAAGTTTATTTTTGCAGTAGACTCGTAACTCAATAGTTATTAGCATTATATGTTCTCAAATACAACGACGAACTCAAACTAAAACCTGAATCAAACAATTAAAAAACCTAGTAATCGCAAAAGCACTTACTTTTGATGATTACGTGTAACAGTGATGAGATTTAACAACATCGTCCAGTCGCGAATAAAAAAGTTCCGATGAGATCTCTTCTGTTGTATTGGCTAACGGGTTTCGAAGAATCGTTTCAACGAACGTCGTGTAGATATCCCGCAACAGCTCGCTAATACCCACAGCGTCTGGGTCGGTATTTAGAACGAATTTAAGCAGAGTGCCGGTTTCGAGATAATTCATTTTGTAGGCAGAAGTGCGATAACCACGAACGAGCTGAGTTCCACCTTTGGTCGATAGTTTGGTTGAAAAAGAGCGAAGTGAAAGCAGCATTCCGTAGACCAACTTGAACTCTTCTTCTCGACTCATCTCAGATCGTTTTTCGCGATTCCATTCCTTGTAGACGATACAACCACCGTCCTTGTTGAAAACATAAAGATTGTAGATTGTCATTCCGACGCGAATAAACAAAATTCACTGACGAAAAAGCAGACATCAAAATTGTTGTTTGCACGTAGAAATGGACTCGAACCGAATGCTTTCGGGTGCTTGAATTGGGCGGGAATGGTGGCATCGTTGATTGCAAAATCATGAGACGAATTTTAACGAAATTGACGGTCATTCGACGGCAGTATTTTTTTTCTGTAAGTTTAGCGAAAAGAACGAGGTTGTTTTGAAGTCGGAGCTAAAGTCCAGGGAAACTTCAAGTTCCTGATGGCGCTCACTTTACACGATCTTTTAGCCGACAAGTTGCCTCTGGTCGAATGAGCAAAATCGGAGGTCGATTTCTGGGTAAAATGCAAAATAACTTCAGAAAACGTCTTCATTTATGCGTCTCGCTTGAAATAAGTTTTTTGGGGGCGAAAACGTTCGATCTCCATGTTCAGAAATTCAACCAAATTTGTTTGATTCGTGACATTTAACATTGCAAATCAATCCAATGTACCAGAAGATTCGTTCGTTTAGATATCCGATTCTTATTCCAAAGTCGTCAAAATGGCCGTTCCAGAAGAAGATCTCACCACCGGTTTTTTCAATGTGAGTTCTGATTGAGTGGTTAAAAGTCACTATTCTGTGCGTTTGATCTTCAGAAGTTCGCTTGCTCGACTGCGTCAGATGGACAAACGCCATTGCTGCAGGTCTTGGAAAGTCGCCGTGTGTCTACGGGTGTCGGATCGAAGACGAGTTTGCGATGTCGTATGTCCGATGGAGCGTTCAGTTCGGCGTATTGTATGGGCAGCGAAGAGATTGCGGATCGTTTTGCAGCTGATGGCATCTACGGAACGAATGCCACCATTCGAGTGCTCGAGTACAACCGTCGTCTTGTGGGGTGAGTTTCGAATGGAAAATTTGAAAGTTCCCGCCTGGCACTCAGCTACTTCGAATACTTGTTGTTTCTAAAAGGCCTCGTTTAGAGACAAAGCTTTCTTTCACATCGTCGATTATACACTTGTTGGTTTTCCGCGTACTACGATCGGGGATCCGCGTCCACACAACGGAAATCCGGACGAATTTCGTGGAGTCGAGAATTTTTCTTTGGCGTTGAAAGCAGAAAGCGATTTAAACGCGATGAGTTTGCCAGCGTCTCGTAAACGACCGTTTGCGTCGAATGATGCCAACCAGGGATCCTTCAAGCGGGCAGCAAACGGTACATCCGGTGGTGTCTTCAACAACGTTGTTGACATCGCAGCGATCACGCCATTCATCAGCACGTAATTTGAAGCAATTCAAATTTAAGTCTCTAATCTTTGGGTTTTAGTTTTCGTATTTGTGGCATTGCAACTTCGAAAGATAGTCCACGGGATATCAACACAAAACGTGGTCCATCGAAGGTCTTCAGTTTTGTGTTGACCGATGGAAAGGGCGATTCGATTAAGGTCACAGCTTTCGGAGCCGAGTGTGACAAATACGCGGATTTCATTGAAAAAGACAAAGTAAAAACGATTCTATTTACTGTTGATAGAAGCCATCGTTTCAGGCCTACTACATCTATTGCGGTGCTAGTGGTGTGGTTCGGGAAGCAAACAAACGTTTTAACTCCACCAATAACTCTTACGAAATCACGTTGAACAGCAAATGTGATGTTAGTTTTTATTGACGATTCTTTTTGTGATACCGTTGATTTTAGGTGGATCTTTGCACCGATCGTCAAATTCAAAATACTCCCGTCAAAGTTCAGCCGGTCCCGTTGGCATGCATCAAGAACAACACCGGTAATTGCATCGACGTCATTGCAGTTGTCGAAAAAATCGAAGAACCGACTTCGTTGACTTCAAAGGCTGGCAAGCAATTGGTCAAACGTGATGCTTACTTGATTGATGATTCGATGGTTCGTGTGCGCATTACATTTTGGGAAGAACAGGCACTGAGTTTTGATGTGCCGGAAGGCACAGTTATCACGTTGAAGGGAGTTAGTGTTCGCGAGTTCAATGGTAAACAGACATTATGAGTACGACAATTAAAGACCAACTTATTTAGGTGGTTTTACTTTGTCTGCTTCGTCGTCATGTTGCTTTTATACGGATCTTGAAAATGAGTATACTCTTAAATTGCAAAAATGGCTCGTGAACAAACCGGATAGCTCCGAATTCGGCTCGTTGGCCGGCGATGGTGGAAGTGTGTTTGAGCGAGATTTTCGTCTCATCAAAAACATCGAAAAGTCGTGTCTTCCAGCAGGAGATGAAAAAGGTGTTTGGGCGTGGTTGTTGGCCACTGTGAACAATGTTCGCAGCGAAAATGCTTACTATTCGGTAAGCACAATAACCGAGCTTCTGTTAACACTCATTCAACATTTCAGGCGTGTTTGAATTGTCCAAAGAAAGTTGTTGAAGAGAATCATCAGTTCCGTTGTGATCGTTGTGGAGTCAACGATTCGTTCCGTTATCTCTACAAATTGAACATCGAAATCTCCGACTTTTCTGGAACCGCTTGGGTGTCGATTTTCGACGAGTTGGCACAACAGCTCGTTGGAATTGACGCAAGCCAATTGGCAAGCTTACACGAGAACAATGTAATGGAAGCCTTAGAAGATGTTGACAACAAATGAGTTTTTAGCGTGACGAATACGATCGAATTTTGAGCGAATTCAAGTTGAACATGTACGAAATGAAAGTGCGCGCTCGTATTGAAGAGTACAATGTAAATCAACAATTCCAAAGACAATATTCAATTTTGTGTTTAGGAACAACAACGTGTTTCGTGGACTTGCACCGCAATTCGCCAAGTGAACCGTGACCGCGCCACGAAGCTTTTCGAAAGCTACCAAGCTATCGAGAATCGCGTTTGATCGGAAGTTACATTGGCTTTTTGTTATGTCTTTTTTATTGTAATGTCGATCTCTGTTTTCTTTTTCGATAAGCGTAAGCATGTAAACAGAACAATGAAATGTTATTGTAAATTCTTCTACTGCTCAAATAAATATGAACGTTAACAGTTAGATTTCCAAGTTGTTGTGTTTGTTTACTGAATAAGCCAACAAATCTTTGCGTTAATTTATTATGAACTATCTGATCAGAACATCTCAAAATTTTTATGATCACTGGGAATCTTTGACTACTGAGGCAAATCGGAGAATTGTTATCGTAAATTTACAACTGAAGAACTTAAAGCTTTACACCGAGAAGTTTTTACTGTACAAAGGAAATCTTAATGATTATGAGACGCTCCAATGGCGGTAGCAAATTGACGTTCACGATAAGCCAACGATGAAGCCAAGAGACGAGCTTGAGCATCAGCCAGTTCCGTTGAGTACGGCGGAGTTAAGGGTTCAAGGTTTTGTTGTTGGTTCGTTGCAGTTGTCGCAGTTTGTTGCAACTGATTCAAAAGACTGGAATTTTGCAACAACAATGATGAGATATTGGCCAAGAGTGCTGGATTGTTTTGAACAGTAGAAGTCGTTGTATGCAACGCTTGTGGAGGTGCAGGCGTCGAGCGCGAAAAGCCGGTTGGAGCAAATTGAGTTATGTCACCTGTAAATACTCTTGATTATGCTGTCAGCAACATTTTAATGTACCTGAAGATTGTGGAACGACAACTGATGGCATCGTCGAGGTAGTCGGCACGAAATTGAATCCAGAAGCTGCAGGGGCCGTTTGGGAAAACAGCGGCTGCGAAGGAGCTGCGGCGTTTTGAAGTTGGAGCGAAGTAAGAAACGGCTTCAAATGAAGGCCACTGGCTTGTTGAGCGAGCAATTCATTTCGACGTTTCAATTCCTCGATTTCTGTTTTGTATTCTTTGGTTTGATTTTGCAACATGTTGATGTAATCAACTGCACGCTTTAGAATCAGGGCTCGCGATGCCTAAATTGTGTGTGATTACTGCTTGTTCTGCTAATCCGTTTTTAAATGATGCAATAATTCGCTTCAATTTCTCTTGCGATTCCATCAGCGGGATTGACCGTAGACGGCGAAGTCACGCGCATGAAACTGCTTTTGCGCGTTGTACGAGCACGTTGCTCACCACTTTTCGCATCATTCACTACCGTAGCTTCTTTTTTGCATCCACCGCCACGCACTACTCGATGTTCTTCATATCAGAGGGAATGTAGTGCACGCTGTTGGTAAAAATAAAACATGCGCACGCGACGAGCAAAACGGAGTTTTTACCAGCCGCTGACTTCAAAGAACGGCCAAACCTAAAACGTTGAGGCATGTGCCGCAGCGTTTCGAGTTCACGTGCAAAAATCGAGAAGGTTGAAGCGGAAACTCCGCCAAAAGGACACGAGCAAACGAATCGGCGGTCCAAAGTCCGCTTTTTGTTTGTCGGGAAATTCCCAAGTTAAAGAAAGTCAACTGATCTACGTACTTGCAACTGAACGGGCGTTTTGGCCGCCTCCTTTCGTTGGACACGTGATCGAAATGCAACCAAGTCCAGAGTTCGGGTTCAAAACATTCGAACGGTGAAATTCACGTGACACAAAACGCTTCGAATTTTCAGTTGCGCGTATTTTTGAAGCGACAAATTTGATGAAATTGTACGCGTACCTTTTCTCCGTCTAGAAGCTTCACGTTGGATTTCAAGTTCAAAAAATAGTCTTTAATATGATCACGTCGTCTTCGTTCCAATTCGTTGTGATGAGCACGTTTGTCGTCGTCAACAGGCGAACTCTTTGGACTGCTGCATTCATCCTGAAATTCGAACAATCAGTTAACCACGTGACTATGAACATAAACTTACATCGCTCAAATCATCGCTGTATCGGCGTTTCCGTCCTGAGTTATTGGAGGTTGGCGAGGTTGATGGAGACATTTCGGAACAGAAAGAATGAATGAACTTCGAAGGGCACGGCTGTAAAAGCGAATAAGTACAGATTTGAAGCGAAAACACGATAATTCTTGGCACTCGGATCGAACCGCCACTGCAAATGTTTCGATTGGCGGTCGATTGGGGTGCAAGTTGTGCGATAGAAAATGGGCGGGTGTTTTATTTTGTGATTGAAAGCGTGGAAGTGAAAAGCACGCCGTGAACACGCTCTTCTCGGCGCCCCTATTTCGCTTGCTAACTCCGCCCCACATCAAAGAACGGGAACAGCAATTGAAACCGAAACGGCTGTGCCTGAATTTGTATAAATAACAAAAGAAGAATTACGGTAAAACTACAAGATGAACAGAAATGACAACCGTCCTCGAAAACGGCAATGCAACACACTAACCAAGTCTCAGAATGCCCAGAAATCGCTTCTCTTCACCTCAATTGCGAAGATTTACCGTACGTAGGCAATTCGACACGCCCATTAATCGGAAGATTATTTGACGATAAAGGAAATGAACTCGAAATTCAGACAAAAACTTTTAATTGTTCAAAATCAGCAGACGCTTCCATTTTCGTTTCTCACGACTCCAATTCACTGACGATGATCAGTTGGCGGTTTATCGTTGCGTCAACATGATACACGCAGTTTTCACGCAACCGTCCATTCTCGTACACTAGCTGCTTGTTGATCATAGGGTTGCAAAGTGGAGAGGTCGAAAAAACTCGATTGATTGCATCAGACAAACTGAACGGCAATCGAGACCAACGTTACGCCCAATTTGCTCCAGAGATCGTAAATCGCAACGTGCTCGAATGATGAGAGATTTCTACTGTACATTAAACTAAAAAACACGTGAACTGCACATCAATTGGTACTTTTCCAACAACAAAAAAGGCGAATGATCATCCGTGGTTTGTCGAAGGCATCCGGTTTGAGTGCAAAGAAACCTAAAAGTTTTGAACTGCGAATTTCGCCTCAACCAGAAAGTTATCACAGTAATCGCATTATGTGGATCATAAGATCTTTTTCAATAAGCCGACCTTTTAATCTCAAATTGTCGTCAATCAATTAACATTAAAGGACGCAAAGAAGTAAACATCCGCTTTTCCAACCGTGAATTTTGATTTGTCGCTAATTCGCTAATAAGTGGTAGGATGCCGACCGTTCTCTGTTGACATTTTGGTCTTCAGATTAGGGAACATTTGCGCGATAGGTGTGTGGCACCATTTCGGAGTTGCTGTTAATCTTATGTTTTGGCATTTTTCTTCAAGCACATCGACCGCTACTACGGATTTTCGCCCTCGCTAAAATTGAATAATCCTGATGGCTAAATTCGTGATCTTATCACACGCCTCGCCTACGTACGGTAATCGGTGCAAAAGAAGAAGCCGCGAGAAACAGTCCCAATAGTCAAATGACTTTTGACCTTCAAATACAATCACTGAACAAAGTAATGTAATATTTACAAACCCTATGCTTTCAAAGTCCATTTTTGTGGAAAGAAACGCTTAATTCTCTTTTTACAAGCTATTTCAAAGGATAGATTTGGAAATCCACGTGAACGAATTGTGAATTCAAAACCCTTCGTTTTTGTTTACTCAATTTGGACAGGAGTTTCCGACGCGCAAGTCTCAGCTCAATATCACGAGGGATAGAGCAAAGAACCCCATCAACTTTGTTCTTCGCCAATCCGAACCACACCGTACCCGTTTCAACACACATCTAAAAACAGGGCAACGAGGCGCATAATTTGGTTGAAGCTAAGTGCCAGCCTTTTCGGAACCCGTTTAATTTTGACTCCTGACCGACTGAGTAATTCAGTTTGCTATTTCGAGTTTATGTACGGACAACGTGTGAAAATACGTGATAAGACATTCACGAAAGAACCAGCGTTCGCAGCTTACGGTATTGGTGATTAGCGGACAAAAATGCAAAGAACGATCCGCTTCTTTGCGGAAACTTTCGTTTATCAAACCTCTTCTTGAATTTCCGCTATAATGCCCATCGAATCGACTGATCGGCCATAACTGGCGGTTAAGACGGAAGAACAAAGTTCGTAGACACGAATCCTTTTAACTCAAGACAATGTTTTTTGTTCCAAACCTCAACGAGAACGCAAACTAATCGGTGGATACTTGTTGCAAAACAACATTTCGTCGAACATTTGTTTATTCAAAACAACAAGTCTTTGGACTTCGTAATGAGCACCACTCATTAAAAGTTCAAATATCTTTGGTAGTTTCGATATAAAATGCATTTCCAGACGCTCGTCTTCTGATACCCCGATGACGTACGAGCACTTCCTCCGATTTTCGAGTACGTTCTCTGCTCAGTTCACATGCGAAACTCATGCTGCTCAATTTGTCATGAGTTGTTTCTTGTGCAGTTTGTTGGTAGAACGCGTGTAATGCCTACGCCTGGGAAATGATGAGATCAATTACTACCATCCAAAATAGCGAAATCAAATTTCTTAGTTCAAACAAACAGTCTTTGAATCTCGAAATTCCAATGCAACAATAACGGCAAACAGACTTTGTTCGCTCAAGGAAGCGTTCAGAAGAGTCGGAACAAAGTGCAAAATACAAGAACTAATGAGGAGTGCTGTGAATACCGTACGCCAATTTTGAAACTTTTATATTTAGAACAAAAATCTTTTCTAGCGCATTGTTCAACGAACAATAGATCCACGAGAATTAATAAGAATCTTTTTAATCCATCTAGTTCGTGCAGTTTTCTGATTTGTCGGCAACGAAAAGCTCGAAGACAAAGCGGATCACCTTCAACGTTCTTCGAAAAACGGAGCCCAACTGCAATGTCTTCACATAGCGAAAAGATCGGAGCCCTTCTTTTCGTCCACTTCTCAACACATAATGATTAATGTGCAAAAGCAAACACGGGACAACAAAGGAGTTTGCTCAGTAAAATCTCACTTTTGCACGTTGCCAAATTTGGGCATTTTGAGCTCAAAGACGGTGGCCAGACGAGCCGACCAACGCGAGATAAGCTGAACATTCCAATTTTTGCGAACAAATCGAGAACAAAGAAAAATACCGCTCGATGGTCTTCGATACCGTAAGGGAGCCAAATCTTTTTATGGAAATTCAACTGCAAAGGTTGATTTGGGGGATAGAGGACAAAGTTTCGGATAAGAAGTAGAAATCGTCGTTTTGCCGGACCGTCTGTTCTAACGTGCGGGGGGATTATTGCAGATAAAAGATCCCGTGAAAACAAAGAAATTGGACAATAACGCAGCAACACATAATCTGAACGTGACGTCTAGGTTATAAACGCTCGGAAGACGGCGATCATCTCGCCACTGTTTGAGACCGAGACAACGTTGTAAAAATACTACAAAACCAAATTTGTTGACCGAAAACCACGAAGCATTGCAAGGCATCGATAATCGTGGACATAAGGTGTTTCGAGAAACGCCATGACAAGTCGATGAAAAGAATTGTTGACATCTTTTGAGCGTTCAATCAAGCCGCTTCGGCTAATTGAAAGCTCGTGTTTACGTTTCGACTAATGGCAATAGGATTAATGAAAATTAGTTTTTGTTTTGTCGAAAGTCAGGAGGCATTAAGTGGAGTTAATCTCCTCTAAACAAATTGCCATGACCGTGCGATGCGTTCCACAATCCAATTTGTAGCGTTGACGCAGTACATGTGCTTTTTCTTCAGCGTCATCTTCTAATTAACGGGATGGGATAGAATCCGTTTATCCTCTTAACTACGGTCAAGAAAACAACTGTGATTCTTACTAATGTATAAGAAAATTATAGTGAGTTGCTTCTGACAACTCAACGGCCCGAATCTGTTCTCTTCAAAAGAACAAACTCTACGGTTAATTCAGAATTCAAGTTAACTTTAGATTCCAGCTTTGCATCAATTTAAGTGACTCGGAAGCAGCTCTTGAAGTTCTTAAATGTACTTTTTTGCGACAAAAACTGATTGATAAAATGAAACTGCAATGGCAGTTGTTCAGCAGTTTTCACTCTTACAGCGTCCACCAACTAAAAACGACGACTCGGTCTTCAACGGCTACTATACGGTCAAACAGTGGATGCATTTGGAAAAAATGTCAAAAACAAAATTGACGTCGACGATCACTTGTGAGTGCAATCTCCGTGTCGCTGGAATTGAAGTCGAATCGACTTGAGAAATTTGTTCTAACAACTTCGAAAAGGAGTGTCGATTTTGTTTTTGACTTCTTCCAAGACTGAAGCTCAAAAGCTAATTGACGATGCCAATACTGAAACGTGAAATGTTGATTCTGGCGTTAACTGACATTTCTGCGAGATCCAAAAATTTCTCTTTAGAGCATAACTAAAACATTCAACAAATTTGTTCACTTTTTTGACAAACAAAAACCCTCGTTCAACACCTTCAAACGACCGCCGCAGTTTGCGTACGACGAAAAATGGCGCGTTGAAAGCAGTTCAACCACTCATTTCCGGCGTGTTGAAAAGTGTTGAGTGTTTTGAACAGGATTTTGGAGATATTTCGTCGCGATGTCTTACTCCAACAACTCAAATGTTGCACGTACCCTCGATGAAGACTCCACTTCGAGTTCGAATCGTACGAACGCCGAAACTCCAGTGGCAACTCCGAGAAATTTGGTGAGATTTCGATCGTCAAATTCGTTTTATTGCTTTGTTTCAGAACGCTGGAAACCGAGTGAGCATCGACGATTTTCAACGGAAAAATTTGGCCAATCAATCGACTCCCGTACCGCTGCGATCGCAACAGCCGTCAGTTGTAAGTCAAAGTTCTGATGTCGAGTTTGAATGTTTTTGCGTTTCAGCAGTCGGTCGAAACTCCCGTCTATGCAGAACCGGCGATCGCTCAAAATCTTCATCGTCCGATTTCCGGCGATAGCGGCATTGGAGTCCGACAGCCTACCGAGTCTTCCAAATCGACAAGCAGGAACCTGAGCGAAATTTCGGTAATAACTCTGGTCTTCAATTTTACCGTTGTCTTTCAGTCTCCTTACGGCTCCCATTACGTGCCCGTTGAAAGGCGACCAAACTTCTCCCCGCTGGAGAACCGAATTCCGCCACAAACCATCTACAACCACGCTTCTATGCGTCAACTTAAACATTCAACTCCGAAGGTACCAAGTATTCCACCGCTTCGAGATGAAATTGACGAGTCCGAGATCCAAAGCATTTTACCAGTTGATTCTCGACTTTTGAAGTACCTTTATGCGGTGATCTCCGAGTTAGAAGACCAATTAAATTTGATGAATAATTTGCGTGCTAAAGTGCGTACGAGTATTTTGGAGTATGTGATTGATGGTTTTAGATAGACGAAGAAGTGAGCCAGTTCATCAGAACCGAGCGAAGTGGATGGATTGCCCAGACGAAACGTCTGGAAAACGACAAGAAACTACTGAAAGCTGAAGTTTCAAAACTGCAACGAGAGTTGAAGCACGAACAACAGGAGCGAGCAAGAATGCAGCGACTCATCAATACGGCCGACAAACGACAAGAAGAAGCGGTGAAAAAAGTTGTTGATGAAGTGAGTTTGAATGATCGCTCTTTTGATTCTCTTGTTTTAGGTGCAATCAATGAAAGAAGAGCTGGTAAAGAAGAGCAAACTCGTTGCTGAATGGCGTCAGAAACACGAAAAACTCGTGCAACGTCTTCAGGGCAAAGAAACCGAATTTGGGACGTTAACCCAAGAACTCGATCGGTCTAATGAGTCCCTGAGAAATAATGCGGTATGTGGACTTGTTTTGCTTGAACTCAAATCTGTTTTTTTAGACTCGAGTAACTAAACTGCGGTTGGAGAACGATCGTCTGAAAAGAGAACTTGCGACTATTCGAGCTGCTCAAAACGAATCGGATTTGAACGAATCTCGTCAAACAGCGCGTCCTTCTACTTCCCAACCACAAGCTCGTCTACGTCAACGATCGAATTCGCTTCAAAATCTGACTATGCCTCCAACATTGCGTCGAACAGTCGAGAAGCCGGCACCTGTTGTTCAACGACCTGTTCGTTTCCATGCTCGTACAAACGTTCGAGAAATCTCACCGCAAGACAGCCGAGTAAGCAATTAATTGCTAGTCTTTACAATCGTTTCTAGACGTCAGTTGTCGATGGTTGTCCAGAAGGATGCTCACTTTTGGACTTCGAAGGTCACAACAATCGCTTCATTTGGAGCTGTGCATTCGAAACGGATCTTAAAGTACGTGCTGTTTTTCAAAACTATTTCTATTCGATATTTTAGGTTTTGAAAAACGGAGAAGGTGAAGATCCTGGTGCTTATCAAATTTTCCTTCCCGGTATTGGACGAGCGGTCTATTTCGAAAGTGGCCAACTGGCTATCGACTGGGATATGGATGGAATGCGAGACAATTCGACGACTGTGTTCATGCAAGTTCAACATACGGACGGCGTTTGGCGTGATGCACGAATGGAAGTACATCGCGAAAATGGAAGAGAAGTTCGAGAAGTCTGGTAAATCTAATTTATGTGTTTGATCACTTCTCGCTACTTTTAGGAGTGGAATGGATGATGGAGAGTGGTTTGGAGAACTTTACGATGACAACAATCAGGTTTTGCAATCGCAAATTCGTTTGGAAGATGCACGACCGTATGGAAATCCGGAGCTTGCCATCGAACGTTTAGATGATCGAGTTTGGAAGATTACGGTCGGAACAAAACTTTTGGTGAGTCGAAACTGAGAGCTTCCACATCAAATCGTATCTTTAGGCTTATTTGCAAAATCAAGAGTTTCTGCGATTCAAGTACGCCACAGTCGATGGTTTCATTAGAATTACGATTTGTCGTTGTGGACAAGGAATCAGTACGGGTATGAAGTTACCCGACACACCGGAACGCACCGCCTTCAACGTTAAACATCTGGACAAGGATGGTCGTGTGGTCAATTTGTGTTCGGCAGTTGGAGAATGTACACACGTTCGTCCGATCGCCAATATGCCTCACAACGTTACCACTTGATTCTTTGAACATGTATAGAAATGAATTTTATTGACAATAAATAGATCTCAAAACAAACAGAAGACTCATCCGTTCTGTCAGTAGCATATGATCTTGATGTTCGTTCTATGAATTCACTTTGTAATAGCATTCCACATATCTGATTACTTACAAGGTATTGTTTGACCTTTTTTAAGTTAAAATGCACGTTGATTGTGAGATTTACACCAACCAATCTTTCTTTGCTGTAATTAAGATTAGAGAAGAAGGCAAGGAATGTACACTCGAAGTTGTTTATTTGTGCAACAAATAGAGAACACACGATCAATACTCTTTGGTCATTTTTTAAAAGTTTACGATAATTTTCGACGATTGCTACTTGAATCACCCGGCGATGAACTTCGGGAATCATAATGAGAAATTGAAGTTGAAACTAACGATCGGTTAGCAGGTCGGCGCACTGGAGCTTTCGGTGTTGATCGAACAGGACTCAACGGTGGACGTCCGTCTTCTGATGCTCGCGGTGTGCTTACGGATGATTCGACTGCTCGCTCTTCATACGACAATTGAAATGTTTCACGACGTGCCGTTGACTCGGCCGATTGATGGCCACTACCCAAAACATTTCGACTCGAAACGGCCAACTCGTTCGCCTCGTGAACAATAGACTCCAACTCTCGTCCACTAAAGACATTGATCATTTAATTTCTCCGCTTAAAACAAACTTTTCGTTTTGTTTGTTAACTTCTGTTCGAATTCTTTGCAACGCATCGTCGTATCGTCGTCGAAACTCTTCGAGACGTCGAGCCAATTGTCTTAGTTGTTCGTCTTTGTCATTGAGCTAAATAAGAAGATTCATGTTTTTCTGGTCAATCAAACCTTTTTGTAGCAACGCGACATCCTTTCACCAATTGCAATTCGTTCTTCTCGCAAAGAATGATTTTCGGCAGAAAGTGATTCGGAAAGTGCATTCAGCGCCTGAAGTTCCTCCTGTACTTTGCGTCTTTGTTGTTGTACTTCTTCTTCGCTCAATTCCTGGGCTCTCAGCTGTTCTTCCACCATTTCACGTGCCTCAATTTCGCGGTTTAATCGCTGATTCATTTCATTCAATTCATCACGCAATCGATTCTCAACGGCCTGCAATTCGGCTATTTCCGTTCGACTTCGATCCGCTGCACTTTCGGTCTGAGATTTCAGTTCTCGATCTTGTCGTTCGATGACACGTTCACATCGACTCAACTTTGCCGTCAGATCCGAATTCTCTTTGGTTAGTTTTGCATTTTCGTCGACATAACTTTCTCGAATCGACTGTTCGCGCTTCATCAGATGTTGATCTTCTTTTAGTTTTCGCTTTAGTGTCGCAATCTCATCCTAAAACGATTATGATTAAGTTGTTAAAAACCTAGTCTTACAATCATTCCGTTTTCTTTTTGTCGACATTGCTGAAGCTTCATTTCGAGATTTCTGAATCGTTCTCGTAATGTGCTGAGTTCTTGTTTTCTAGCCATTTCTGCAGCACTTGCGGATGTTCGCGAATCCACAGTGTTATCTCGTGCCTGCAAAAACGTTTAAAAAATTCACTCGACATAACTAACCTGTGAAACACTGGTACTCAATCGTCGCACTTTTGTCACAAGATCAGCCTTTTCCATGGTTAATTTTTCGATTTCCGCGTCTTTAGCTGCTAAGACGGGAGTTAGGTCGTCTAAACGCCGCTGAAGTTCAGCATTGTCGGTCATTAACAAGTGACGCTCTTTGTCAGAGGATTCTAAACGGTTGGATCTTTAAATGCTATTCTTCTTGTTTGTTACTTTCTCCACTACTCAATTGTCGTAATCGTTGCTCTGCATCGTCACGTGCATTTGCGAGTTTCTTGTTCTCGGATGTTAATGCTTTGATTTTTTCTTGTAACTGAAACTCCTTCTAAACTCTTTCTGATTCAACATAATCAAATGGATTAGCTCACCCGATAAGCTTCTTCTAACTTGTTAAAAAACTCTTGTTCGTTGGCAAGTTCATCTTTGACTCGTTGAGCTGGTTTTGTTGTTGAACTGCTTGGTTGTTCCTGTGGTTGTGAAGTTGATGTAGAGGATTGAAAAATGCGATCAGCAAACTCAACACGCTTTCGGGTGGGCGTTGATGGAGTTCGTACTTTTTCTTGAGTATTCGTGGTTACTTGAAGCTCGACATTGCTTTCCATTCCGTTAGCACTTTTTCTGAAAAAACTTATGTAAATTTACGTTAAAACTCTTATATATATCTAACAGTTCGCTTTCGTTCATTCGGTTGACTGCTGCTCTTTTTTGCTCTCGATTGTCAAGATGCGTGCCTTGAAAGGCTTGGGCGGTAAGAAACCGTCGAAGCCAACCGGCACTCTACCGATGCGTCCAACGGCTCCAGCTATACAAGCCGAACCGCCTCCGGAACCACCGATGTCTCGTGAGCTTCGAGAGTTGCAGGCCAACAAAGTGAAGAAATGGGTTCAAACGATGATCGATCGATTGGTCGACGAATGGACTGTTCAAAAATGTCAATCGTTGTTTTCCGAACGCGAGCTCATGGAACTTTGTTATCGTGCTCGTGAAACGTTTTGGATGCAACCGACGATGGTCGAGATCACTGCTCCCGTTCACATTTGCGGTGACATTCACGGACAGTGAGTTGAGATTTTGGGGTATTAAGAAGGAAATTTGCAGATTCGAAGATCTGATGGCACTGTTTCGCATCAACGGTTTTCCACCAGAAAAGAAGTGAACTGAAGTTCGTTATTTGATCATATCCCTGCACTTTTAGGTACTTGTTTTTGGGCGACTACGTTGATCGTGGACCATTCTCCATCGAAGTTGTCACGTTGCTTTTTGCTTACAAGGCAAGTAAACACGATTCCATCGCAATTGATATTGCAATTGCAGGTCATGTATCCGGAGGACATCTATCTTCTTCGTGGAAATCACGAATCACGTCCCGTGAATTTACAATACGGTTTCTTTGCAGAATGCAGAAAACGCTACTCGATGTCTCTTTACGAAGCTTTCCAATACGCTTTCTATTGCATGCCGTTTTGTGCACGAGTCGAAAAGCGTATTCTTTGCATGCACGGAGGAATCAGTGAGGATCTTCGTGATTTTCGTCAAGTTGGTTTTCGTATACAAATTTGACGATGTTATGCCTTTCAGTTGGAGAAAATTGAACGTCCGTGCGATATTCCCGATCTCGGAATTTTGGCCGATCTCACTTGGGCGGACCCCGATCCCAACATTCAAAATTACGACGAAAGTCCGCGTGGTGCCGCTCGTATCTTCGGAGCTGCAGCGCTCAAGAACTTCTGCAACGCTCTTGGATTGGAATTAGTCGTTCGAGCGCATCAGGTTATCACTGAAGGATACGAGTTCTTTGGAGAGAACCGTCGACTCACGACTATCTTCTCCGTACGTTTACTTGAAAGCAACGATCACCGTTGGATTTAGGCGCCGTATTATTGCAATCAATTCGAGAACGCGGCATCGATTTTGAACGTCTCGAAAGATATGGTGAGTTACAAAAACGACTGCGTGAATTTGATTGTTCAAGGAAATCTCGTTTACGATCCTCAAACCGCGTAAAGGAAAGGCAACCGCTGGAGCACAAGCGTCTCCATCGGTCAAGAAAGCGACCATTCGTGCAACTTGAACACAATTGACTTTTTTCTGTAGAGTAAGAAAAACAATAAACGATTGAAATCCAGAAAGCTTTTGAAGGATTCACTTACAAATACGAATTCTCCAGCTCCATCATTTCCAATCTCATCCGCATGTTCTCCACGTAGACATCCTGTAGAAACGCGATATCTGCCGGATGCTGGCAGTTGCATCGTCTTAAAGTAGTTTATGTAAATACGATTATACTCGGATATTAACTGTTGGGACGTTAAATTGGACATTGAACCGAAACGCGAAGTGCTGGAACTTAACGTCGGTCGTGGATTCGATGTTGAAGCGCTGGGGGCCATTGCTATTCGTTGAGAAGGTTGTTGTTTGAACGGCGCCGATGGCATTACAAAAGGCCCACGAGGTGGTCGTCGTGTCGATGCTTCCACTGAAGTTGGTGGAACATAGCCGGCGCCTACAATTCCGGAGTTGTGTTGATTGATGAGCAAAAACAATGTTACCTCTTACAACCAAGTTCTTTGTCGTTCTTTTTCGACTATCCGACATTTCTTGTTGGGGCATCGAAGCAAAACGAATTTGCAACTTACAAGCGTATTAGAGTTCTCATATCGGCAAATCCAAAATTTCCAGCAAATGCGCACAACCGCGGATTTTATGTGGACAAAGATTGTTCGACGTTAATTTGGCCAAACGCCGACCGTGTGCGTTTTCTCGCGACCTGAACGTGCGCGGAGATTCGGACATCTCCGGACTACCGAGCAATTCGGATGCGGTATCCACGGTAACAAACGAACGAGAGCGGCTCGCGCAATCTCGATCGCCGGTGCTTCGAGTCCAAGCGAAATTGTTTTCAGCGTAATGACTTATTGCACTTCTATTACGGAAGTCTGTTTGAGAGGAAAAGGAAGTTGACAGTTCAATGTCTCACTCTCGCGTTGCGTAGTTCAAAATTGAAGTTGAATAGAATGTTTACAATCTCAATTATTACGAGCTAACAACTTAATTTAATGGTCAAATGAGCATGGCTAGTGGAGTGTAAGTGAAAGGCACAAACATTCAATGACTAAAAGTGACTAAATACGAGAGAAAATCTAAGGACTCAGACGAAATCGTGTCCATTCTTCGCCGTTTTGGCGATACGCAAGACGGTCATGCAAACGATCGGATTGACCTAAACACCGAAATCAAAGAAAATGTCGAGAACCGGTTAACGTACCCTGCCAGAATTCAAAATAATTCGGTTTTAGAAGAAATCCACTCCAAGATTGAGGTCGAGGAACAGCACTTGGTCCTTCTTGTGCAACTCGTTCAATCAGTTCAGCTCTTTTCGCTTCCAAAAACTAAAACAAATCGAAACAATAAACTCGACTTTTCATTCCCCTCACCTGTCTAGATGGAACTTCCTGACTTTGCTCACTAATTGCACCTCCAATTCGTGATGTTATTGGACGCGAATTCCAATACTCATCAGTTTCTGCTTCGGAAATTCTTTCCACTTTCCCTTCGATACGAACCTGTCGATTAACGAATGGCCAGTAGAATAGCATCGCAATATTCGGGTTTTCTGTCATTTCTCGACCTGCAAAAAAATGCTGTTAGCTAGCAATCACCGTTAACTCATAAGAAGTAATCAACGAATAGAACTATGACAAGCACATTCGTTGTTTTACTCACCTTTCCGACTAATCGAATTCGTGAAGAACGTGAATCCCGACTTGTCGTATTTCTTTAATAGAACCATACGCGAACTGGGCTTGTTGTTGCTGAAATGTTTCTTTAAAAAGGCCGATTAACTGAAGACTTACACACAAGTAGACACACAACAGGCGTTCATTTCCTCGTAGCTTATGGATCCCGCATGACTGCAAACGTCTTTAAACCACACATCGAACTGGATGAACGGGTCGGCTGAAGCGGCAGATTCCATGAAATAGGGTTCGTCTTTGTTATAATAGGGTTTACGGAATCCTAAGCAACAAATAAATTGACCTCGTATACCACGAAGAATCACAAGACTATCGAAGAAAACTCCTCGTCAACTTTTGCTCTTCGCAAAGAAAAGTTGTGACAAAAATCTTACCGGCAATTTCCACAGGTCGAAAATCGGGGTCGTGTGGAGTGTCCATTGATTGTAACGGTGGAAATCTACTCAACTGTCTGACTGAATTCAATTGGACGCTTGAAGTCACTCCAACGGCGATGCAACGGCCAAATCCAAAGATGACCGAGTTTCTCAATGGGAATCCAATAATCATGAACGCAATAGCGACAATCCACGGCTTAAAGTTGCATGAAGTGAAGTAATAAGACGATGAGATTTCCAAACAAATTCGTGGACCTTATTCGACGGCAAGTGATTCGGTTGATGGCACTTGCACGTCGTGGAATCGTCGATAAACACAGACTACAATGTTAATCACTTTCGTTGACGGAATTTTGCTTATCGTTTTTTCGACTGCAGTCGAAGTTACACGGGGTTTTGTTGTTCACATTTCCGGTGAATTGCTTTCCATTTATTCTGAGTCACTAGTCAACGGGTTATTTAATGCGATTCTCCGAAGTATGGTTCAGTTTTTGTTCACTCCAAATTCACTTTGCGTTTCAGTTTTCTCATGAACTCGGAGTTTTATGTTCAACCGTTGACTCGTACGAAATCGTTTGATATTCTCAACACGCGTCTCGTCAATAAGGTTAATAGCAATGATACGACAATCAATCTTTTGATTTAGTCAACGCACGAGCTCAAACGCGAAGTGAACGTGGAGAGGAATTCAAGTAACCGATCTCATGAGTCATCAAACGTCGAAACAAATTTGGACACAAAAACGCCGGTTGGCCGTCAAACGGTAAGATCATTTATACTTCAGCATCAACTATGTGTTCAGGAAACTGTGCACCTATTGCTAAGCGAAATGCTCATACAAACGGCCGAACTAAACTCATGGAGTTTATACACAAAAGATATCGATTTTTCCACAGATCCGGGCCCTATTTCTCAGCAATCTGTGAGTTACAATTGTTTGGAAACACTTTCACAGATCTGTTTTAGAATCCTTATTGTCAATCTTCAAACACTCCATCGACTTCAACAGCAATACCGCAACGATATCGGGCGTCATCGTCGACGTCTTTTTGTGATCTCGAATTGAATTCAACATCCGAAGCTTCAAGGTACAGAAGGATTTGGTTTCATGTATTTGAACACATTTTAGTGCTGAGCATTCGGATGTGGAAGAAAGTGAGGATCCAGCAGCCGAAAAAGTTGTTCAATCGCTACTCAGACATTTCAAAAAGAAGTTAACGGTCAACGGGAAAGATTTGGTTTATTTGGTTACCGAAGTGGACAATCAGCAGGATGTGATTTTTAAATCATTCGATTAACCTTATTCTGATCTTCAGACTGAACGAATTTCCGATTTGTTGACTAGTTGGTGTGGCTCAAAAGTGTTTCCTCAAGAGTGGCAGATTTCCAATAACTTAACTGTAACTGACGATTGGGCACCACCAAAACGCGAATTCATTTACGACTTGCAGGAAACGGACTCTGAGTAATTGATGTTCAAATTCGTGTTTAAAATTGCACTTTCAGTTTGGCGACTTTAATTCATCAGCAAAAAGATCAGTGTGCTGGTTGTCGTCGTTCTCTTCAGCCTTCGACGCATGGTTGTCGTGCTCTTTACTGTCACTATTTCAACAAGGTCTTCTGTCCAGTGTGTCATCAGGGATCAAAAGCGCGTATTCCGGCCCGTATTTTACATCAGTGGAACTTCAAGACTTACGCGGTTTGTGATTTGGCGTACAACTTTTTGCACGAGATCGAAGATCAACCGGTCTTCGACATTCACGCACTGGACACGAAGTTGAATCGGAGAGTAAGCAACTTGAGAAAAATCCGTAGGTTACAATCGTTGATGGAATTACGAGAAATTTTAGGCGCAATCCGCCTTCAGATTTCTCATATTTGGCAATACATTCGCTTGTGTCCATCGGAAGTTATAACCAAGTACGGGCTGTGAGTCGTAAGGTCAGTAAATTTCAACAGTTGTTTGCATTTCAGTCTACGCACAATGTTCGAATCCGTGCCTTCGCGTTTTCTGTCGCTTGAATACGTGGACGTCTACTCGTTGTTGGATTTTGAGCGGATCGAAAACGGCAACTTGATCGAAATGTTGGAGCCATTGAAAAGCTGCGGAATATCTCATGTGGTTAATTGCGATTTTTGCAAGGAACGTGGTTTTTTATGTCAAATTTGCCGTAGTCCACAGGTTCTCTTTCCGTTCCAAGAGAAAATCTATCGATGTGAAGGCTGCGGCGCGTTGAGTCATCTTCGATGTTACACGCGGCAAATGCAACGAAATCAAACGGTATTCTGTGATCGATGCAAGCGAATTCATCAAAAAAGGTTTGATTTTGTCTTTGCTAGTAACTAGAATGAGTTGGTTGTCAGAATGTTACATAAATGTAACGACACTTTATACCACTCTGATTGGTACGTTGTGCGAAAGATGTGTTGACTTATTTCGACCGCATTTTAGATCACTGCTTATGAGAACCTTCGGGTTTGCACGTCCATTCTTTCGACGGGTTTGGAGTCGAATTCGCCAACGTGCGCGATGAACGGGTGAACGACGATCAACACTTCAGTTTTAATAAGTTTCACAAATCAACCGGTAGTACATGTGTAGCAATTCTCTAATTTTATTGTAAACACCAAAAAGTAAGGGCAAATAAACATTCAGCAAACAATTGAGAAACTTGCGATTCTCATTTTCTATTCAATACATTAACTCGATACCGACAACATAAGAGATTGAGCGTATTACGTTTCGGCGTGATATAAACGTCCTTGTCATTTCTCGTTACACTTTACCCCGCGTTAACACGTGCATTCATTAGACGGTAGTTTTCATTTCGATTCGGTCTTTTTGTTGCTACAACTCGATTGTATTTTGGAGGTGGTCGAACTGCAGTCGCACGTTCGCTTTTCGCGTTTTGGCATTTCAAATGTCTTTACTGCAATTGAGTACACACACGCAGTTGGGAAAGAAAAGACACGTTGGGTTCCGAAATAGCACCCAACTTGTTTCGTGTATCAGCAGTTTTCGGTTTGAAGGTTTTTCGGCCACAATCTTTCGTCAGCCCAATTAGTGATAAGAAATACGCGTCGATTATAAACGTTCCAATTGTGTGTCGTTTCTTCGCTTTCGGAGGCTGATCAATGGCGAATGAACCGAATGGCTGGACAGCAAACGACACGTGATTTTTTTGCACCAACAACTGCGACTTGAAAAGATAGGAAAGAGCAGAAATTGCGCCGTTAAGTACTCCGTTTGCTTGTCGTTCCACGACCTCAGGACGCCTCATTGGCGTATTTTTGTTTGTATTGCGTGGTCCACAGTTAAATGACGGTTTCGAATTTTCTTCCGGTTTTAATTGAAAATTCAATGTGTCCTAATAAAAAGCTTCTATTTGCTTTTTTTACGCGCATTAGCTTACCGTTGATTGAATTCGAAGGAGAAATTGACGTTGAGCATTCAGATTGTTGTTCATGAGTTGGAGTTAAAGTTCGATCAAATGGACGATATGGATGATCTTGAGCATTTAACTCAAAACGGTGCGTTCTTTGCCATCGACGATTCCACTTTCTGTTTCAGAAGAATTTTGCGCCGTTTGCGGTGATTCTGCCGATGGATTTCATTACTCGGTTTTGAGTTGTCGTGGTTGTAATGCGTGAGTTTCGAAAGCCGAAAGCAAGTCGCTCAAACGGTTTCGCAAGTGAGAATTTGAGGTTTTCGAGTTGTCGTCTTGTACACGATCTAACAGGAAAAACTAATTGCATGCGAAGTCGTTTGAGCGTTGTGCTTTGACTGTTGAATCTGTTGATCGAGTTGTTTACAGTTTCTACCGCCGTGCCATCACGTACAACCTGCAGTTTCAAGTTTGTTGAAGAAATTTTTGATTTTTCTGATTGTTTCTGTTTCAGTGCCGAAGAGGAGGCACGTGTTTGATTGATAAGAACGCTCGCTGCGCGTGCAGAGCTTGCAGGTGGAGGTTTCTTGCGTTGATATTTTTAACTGGATTTTGTTAAGACTAAAGAAATGTTTTCAAGTTGGCATGGATCGAAATGCAGTTCAACCGCGACGACAAGTCAAATCCGAATTAAATGAAGCGAACTCGGAGATGGTCACAAATGCTGCATCGGCATCGAGAGCAAGCGACAGTGGATCGGTAGGCGAGTCGTGTAAATCGTCTCCTCAATCAACAATTGGTTCGCCATCAACCGTTCTAACTCCCGTTTGCAGTATTGGCTCAACATCATTGTTGGTAGGAAACTTTCTTCAAATCGTTTTGTATTCCTGTTTTTAGACAAAAAATGGACACGTGAACGGCACCACATCTTCAGCTTCTAACTCAAACTCTTGCGCCTTAACTCGAATGGTTGAGGATTATTGGGAGCAAAGACGAAGAAGACGAGCGATGTTGTGCTCAACATTAGAAGAGATATTACAAGATGAAGCAGTAAGTACTTCCAGTACAACGATTTCTAGTTGTTTGTTCAGGAGACCCGATTAAAAGGCCCGGCCGCACCTGAGGACTATTCCACGATCTATCGTGTTCAAATGATTTTGATGTTTGAATGGGCAGAAAAATTGGACGATTTCAAATCAATCCAGAATCCACATGATAAGGCACGATTACTTCGCGTGTTTTCCATGAAGTACCTTCTACTTGACAATCTTTTTCACACAATCGAATTGAATGCAACCGATCGAATTGTTTTGGTGAATAACAAGTACGTCAAGTACGACAATCTTCCTTCGTTCAGCGGCAATGAAATCACAGAGAGTGAACAAAATGCACTAACAATGTGAGCAGAATAGCGTTTGTAGTTAGTTTATATTTTAGGATGTACGGCGAAATGTGCGTAAGTATACTGGAAGAATTGGTTCGTCCGATGATTGAAATGAACATCACGTTTGGTAAGTCCATGGTCAATACTTCATTTTGTAGTTCAAATTATAGGCGAAATACTTGCTCTACGTTTGATCATATTCTTCAATCCAGGATCTGTTGGTTTGACTCCTGAAACCAACGAGCATATTCATCGAGCAAGCGAGAAAGCGATTGAAGAACTGCACAATTGGTTCAGTCAGAATAATGTAATTGAAGTGAAAACTCGACTTGCCAATCTGCTTCTTTTGCTGGGACCCATAAGCGTAGGTGTTAAAATGAACTAAAATCGATCTAGCAGTTTCAGAAACATACTCAACATCTCGCCGAGCTTTCTGCCCTAATCCCGGATTTTGGTGTTTTAAACGAGTGGGATAATTTCATGTGAGTGCGAATGATCGGGTACCCTATTTACTTCTCAACTTTAGGAACGATTTGTTGCGTTGAACATAACCGGATTATACTTGTTATTATAGAAATAGTTTCTGTAGTCCAAAGAATTTTATTGTCGCTCAAACTTTTTAAATTCAAAACCTCAAATTTTTATACATTTTGTAATCGGGTAAAAATTTTATTGTTATCATATAACATAAAACAATAATAAACTTTTAAGCATCGAGTTGTTTGTCAGTAATCCAAATTTACCATCGCAGAATACATATCACCACGACTTTCGGCCAACATTTGAATGTCGAGTTTGAATGTTCCTACAAAGACGATCGTTTTAGTTTCGTTCGTTCGATTCTACCGTCTTTGGCCCAATTTTTCGACCAACTGTTTACCGCGATCAGATGACCTCCCTCCCAACCGATCGTCTTCACACAATGATCGTAGACGTGAAGTTTGTCGATATCTTTCAAATGAGTATATGCCCCTTAATTCGTATGTTTCTGTTAAACCGAAAGTTTTGTTTACCATCGAAGAAGTGCAGGAAACCAGAGAAGACATGAAAACAAGTAGTGAATGGACCAAATTGCATCAATTCGGCTTTTGCCAAAGTCAAATCATCAACTTCACGCCAACCGTTATTCTTTCTCAGCGTTTCGTAAGTACGTGCTAGTGAGTTCATAATCGAGCTACTTGTTCCGTTAACTGTTCCAATTCGATAAACATAATCCGCGTGTTTTCGTCGTTCCATCCGACCGTTGACACAAGTTTGCGAACAATTCTTCACACCTTTGGGTTTGAAATACGTTTCCAGTTTGCATGGATATCCGCAATTCTGAGCAACTAAAACCAACTATTCTTATAGGTCTCAACGAATAGCCTACTCGAATACGGATAACAACTTTCTGATACCAAACCGCTTTCATAATAGTAATAGAACGGCAACAGTGGTTCGACCTAAAAACTTAATCGTAATTAAACAATACGTTTGTGGCTTTCCGATCCATTGCAACCTCCACAATAAGGACAACATTCGATTAGTTTTTGAGCGGAAAATCGAAAATTTTGTCCATCTAAAAACTATCATTGCTTTGGCAGTGTAAGAGAACACACGTGATGAAATGCAATATCGATCCGAAGCTACTGTCGACGCTGCAATGGCCCAACAGCTTCCGCAACCTGAAGTTTAGAGTTATATTCATAAACAAAGATGACCAACCTCCTTGATCATAAACACGACCGATTTCACATTCTGGCCATTTATCACGAGCGTCAAATCGATTCGGAATTCCATCCATAATAATCTCGTACAGTTTCTCGAGATGTTTAACGTATTTCTGATGAAACGTCTAAAATTACAGCGTGAATAAAAGTCGATACAAAACGAACTCCATTGATTCGAACAACGTTGAAGATATCAGACAACGTGTAATAGATTCCTAGAAACATAAAATGGATCTATTAGACTCAAAAAACAGACGAGTACCAGTACTGATTTTGCTGTTTTCGTTCATTTTATCCGAAAGTTGTTTCTGCACGTCCATTCTTCATATTTAATGTAATACGATTTGCGTCTTCTACCACTTACCCAACGGCCGCCTTGTTGAAACGTGCTGTCCACGTTGAATTAGCTGTGTTTATTGAGTGTACGAGTTCGTATGCTTCGGCTTCTTTTTCGTCTGCTGCCAAACGTTTCAACGCCTTGAGTTCTTGTAATGTTGCATACTTGACCATTGCTTTCTCGTAGGCACTTAACGGAGCTGATTGAACACCCTAAGAATTTGCGTTCAAACAGAATCACCAAATTAATTCATACGCCCGGACATTTGCCGCTGACGAGAAACAAGACGACTGTAGCCACAATGGCCAGAGCCAATATTAACGTTAATAACAGACAGATCATACAACGATTCTCCCACACTCCCCAAACGTCTGCAACCTTTTCATCACGTGTTGGACGACGTAACAAATTGGCTTGAAGTTGCCGTTCCTTCGGACAATCGAAAGTCACCGGTAGCCCAATTTTGACAAGTTTTTTTGCAACACTAAACGGTTGCGCTCAACACAGAAAAAGAAGAAATAACCAACGACTTACTATTGAATGAAATCAATTCTTGAGTCAAAAATCCAGCGGCTTCACTTTGACTCAACAGTCGTTCAGATTTTTTGGCAGCTTATCAATCATCGCCTCAGGCCAATTATCGCTGCTCATTTCTTTAGAAGACTTTCGAAGCATATTTTATTACGTAAACAGTGAGGAATGAAGTCCAAGAAAACAAAGTGGATGATGAGAAGCGTTAATAGCAGACGATTTCTGAAGATTACTGAATGTCACTGACATAAGCGGTCGAACTATCAGGATCACGGAGTTTGTTTAATCTCTCTTTGAAAGACGTGCTATCCATTCGATCGACATTATCGTCTTCTCCGACGTCACTAGTAGAGTTCAAGTTCTCGGCGGATTGAGCGGGTGTGAGAGTAAAGCGAATTTCGTTCATCGATTGCTTATGTCGCGGATCCAATGGATCGTCCATCGTATCGGTTGCCGAGTAATTGCGAGCAGATCGATCAAAATTGAACTCTCGATCATGTGTGCGTCGACGACGACAAAATGCGGTTGTAATTCGAACAACAAAGTAGAAAAATTCGAACAATGTGATAACTGAGGCTCCAAGCCACAAACCCTAAACCTTGAATTCATTGTTGTTATATTCGCTTCAACACCTACCGCTTGTCCTCCGACATCAGATAGAAAATTTACAAAAGAATAGGCTTCACGTTCCGACAACGCTTCGTAACTCATTTGTTCGTAGTATACTTCCAACATGACCAGTGAATCGCTAATGATGTCAATTGTAAGATTATAAATACTTGATGTTACTCACGGATCGAATTTTTCGGCACAATTTCCGTTTCGTCCGTCGCATTGTGTGCCAAAAGCATCAGCAATCAAGCGAGCACTCGAATACGTGGTTGTCCAGATTTCGTTTTCGCATGGATGTCTACACAAGCAAAGAGAACTTCGAGTGAAGCCTATTGATTCGCGCATTAAACATGTGCCTGAAAAGAACAAGTTAATAGTGAACAAGTTCATCACGACTAACGTGAAAATGCTTCCAAACTATCGCACAATTTTGTATCATTTCTTGCCGTTGGATAACGTGGATCAGCACAACCTAAAAACGTGAAGTCGTTAATGCTTACTTACTTCTTACCGCAGCGATGAATAATCCAATTTTGATAACCTTAAATACACAAAATTTTACGCTTTTTATTTTCATCCTACAACTCCGATAGCAAGCTTCAGGTTCGTATTTCGAATTACGATAAATGTAACTTCTTGGAAGTTCTTCGTCACTTCTGACACAATCACCGTACGGATACGAAAGTCGTTTCACTTTTCGCATCGACATTCCAAACGACGAAACAGCACCTGTAAGTGAATGTTTGCAATGATTTGTGTGATCTCGTTGTATTTAAAACAACACTCTACCTGTTGGAGCACTATATCCTAAATTCAATTCCGCGTATTATTTCATCATTGATCACAAACCAAAAGTATCTGGAAAAGGAGTTTCTTTTTTATGATGTATTGCAATGCGAACTCCGGTTGCTTGAGTCGTGGGCAGATAGTCAGTGTGATTGATATGGACCAGAAGTCGAAGACCTAAATCGAATTAGTTTTGGTCTATTGGCTTTGGGTCACAAAATGGTTGAAAAAAGAAAAACAACGTACCATACGAAGGTCCAGCCCTGCTGCTCGTCAAATTTTTCTCAAGATTCGCGTTGAATGTATAGCAATTACCAAAAGATGGATCAACATGCAAACTAGAAAGAACAACTGAGCTATTTAACAGCCATCGAAGTACCGAAAGTCGTTGATTATATCGCACTGATCGTTGTTCATCGAACACATTCTAATGAATTCGCTTTTCCCTACGAACACTCACTTAAACAGCTTATAATACCCGACGTACTTACCATAACTCAAAGCAATTCTGTGATGAATTGGAAGTCCGGCCAAAAGGAGAACTATTTTTTCCTTTGTCTTCGTTGTGATTGCAACTTCATCAGTCATATTCTAAAAGCATAGTACTTGAGTAGTCAAAAAGAATAACGTGCTCCATATCCCAGCGATTTAAGTTGTTCGAGAAAGTCTTGACGAAAAGGGCTCTTCTCGTCTGGGATACTTTTGCCACGTATCTCCCAAATTCGTTTTAATCTTTGTGGTCGTAGTAAGCAGTATCTGTTTTCCTGACATAAGCACGGAACATTGTCGTGACCGATTGTGGCAGGCAACTGAAACTTACTATAAGAAATGAACTTGTAGAGTCGACTTACATTGCAGTAACCTAAATTTAAGACTGCTTTTTAAGCAATTAGAAAACTTACCAATATCATTGCATTCTGAATGTTAGGTTCTTTTATTCTTCAGCATTACGAACGATACCTGGACAAATGTTCTCGGTCCAACTGTTGGCTGGAAAACAAGGCCACGCAGTTGAATCTTGGCGATCAAAATTGCCTAAAACAGACACATGAGTATTACCAACAATTCTTTTGACATACAGATACACATGGAATCATTTGACGCGGGAACGGTGTCCTTCTGCGCGCATTCAATTTTCCCTGTTCTCCGTGACTTTTTGCACTGACAATCAGATTGGACCTTTTAAGCAACGACTAATCAATGAATTAGGTTCAATAAACCAACCGGCTCGATTTGTACATATCTAAATCCACCAGAATGTGTACTACGACGTTGTCGTAGCAAAGCGTCTAATCGGGAATTTGCATCCTTTGAATATGTTACTGCTTGATGGTATGCGTCAAGAGTTTCGGCAATTTGCGGAACGGTTCTCGACAGATGATGTTTAAACGGATTTTGATTGCAGATCGTAACCGCTGGGAAGTTTGCCGATTCGAATTGGAGCTGAAAGCGCGGATTCAGAATGCTAAGGGTTGTAATTGAAAATGCATAAAAAGTACGAAAGGACGAAAATTCAAAATGAATTCGTAACAACCACACATATACCCACCTCGACATTCACAATCTTGTCTTTTCGTTGATATTTTTGAAGAACCTGAACAATCGATACAACAAACCAAAAACTCCATCGTACCCAAAAACACTGATAGAAGAAGATTGTTAACGACATGCATGATAGTAAAAGCCATACGCCACGAGCGTACCATTTAGAGGCATTCAAAGCCATTGGAATACCTTAAATGAAGATGGTAATCGTAAGAATCTTATCGAATTACCATGAGCTGTGGTAGTGTGTGCAAAGCGTATTGCTTCGAATTTCAATTCACCTTCGGCCATTGAACGAACGCTCTTGCTGATTCCTCTCACTTGCTTCATACCAAGACTCAAAACAGAGGGACGACGGGCTGTTGAAGCGGTATGTTTACGAGGATTTGAAGATGGTGGGTCGACTTCTCGCCACAACGGAAGACCAGTTGGGTTTTTTGTCTGACGTTCGCGTTGATGATGGTCCTGCATTAAAGAGGCTACATCGAGAATATTAGCCGAAGACATGATTGAGCAAAAAGTGGATTGCGATTTACAAGCACGCTATGCTGAGCTGTTAGGATTTTCGACGAATGACTGTGCCGCAAAATTCGCTCCGCCTGTGCTGTCCGTCCAGTCGAAATTCGCAGTCCGACTCTTTGAACCGCCGTTCGACCGTTTTGGAAGGTGGACTTGACGGGTATGCTTTTGTTAAAGTTAAAGCGAAAATTTTTTATGAATTCATCCACCAAAGAATGACGTTGCTCGTGAGTTAAAAGCCCCAAGAACTTACTGCCAAAATCAACGGCGTCCACAATTCTTCAGCTTCCGCAAATTGTAGCAAATCAGTGGCCGAGGCACGACGCATCGATGCAGAATTGGCGCGTGACAACAAGTGCTTTCGATGGTCGATTAATGCGCCTGTTGGCTCACTCATTTCTTATTAACAAACTGCACCTCTTCGATCCATCATTCGAATGCCGAGTACATTTGCGTGTATGACAAACCAAAGAAAGCAATTCGTCTGTCCAGGATTTCCTTTGCGATTTTATTAGCCCCAAACGTCTCGTCTTAAGAATCGAATGTTGTCGGCGAAACAAGTCGACCTGTGGTCCCTGTCCATTGGGATCTGAGTGGGGTCCAGCTCAGAAGACTCAACGTGCTCAATAAACATTGTGTGGTCACGTTAATTTGATTAAACCACTCATTGTCTTCGTTTCAATGGTCAAATTCAGATAACAAACTCTTCGAATATGAACTTGTAAAGATTGTAAACACAAAAAACAAAAGCCTTAAGAATCAACGAAGCGTATTTGTTATGAGATTTGCATAGAAATAGTTGTCTAGTTTAGCTCGTTTATCCGGTCGTATTTCTAATCGATATCTTATGTTAAAGAGAAACCATCGAATGAATAAACCAAGAACCTTCCATTTAAGTTACTAGTAGTCAGGAAAACGGTCAATCGTCTTTTCGCTTATTCGATTACAAATAATGATCTCCATTTCATCAATTCGTTAGACTAATAAGTGCCGGTTAAAACTGAATATTTTCAGTTTTTATTTCTTGATGACGGTAAGAACACTCCTCGTTGTGGTTGTCGCCACCATCCTTTCACAATCGCGCAAATCTTCCGTAGGCCCGGAGGTCTGTTGTGCAAACAATCGCCCTATGCTTTGCGATCGTGTCACCAATAAAATCTCTCCACCTTTCAACTGTCCATTTCAATCATTTTGGCCATTGCATTCCGGAGTTTAAATGACGCAATTTTCCGTAACATCGAACTTTTCAGTAATCGTGAGTTTTGGATGATTGACTGATTTGTTGTAAATAACGATTTCATAGGCAACTTGTTTAGTTTGCGGATTCTCGGCTCTAATTGCTTTAGTTAGTCTCTTCGATGTCTTCGAAATTCTCGTTGCTGATTTCGAGTTGATCGTTTTTGTACTATTGATCGTAGTTAACATTGCCGTTGGAATTGGCTCAATGTTAAGTTCGATTATGACTCCAATCGACGATGTAATGGCCATTTTTTCTGCAACAATTTTTGCATGTACTTCACTTATCAATTGTTTCTGCACGATTGTGTTATGCGGTTTCGCACTCAAAGTAAGTTATCCATCATTAGAATTGCCATTTGTTCTTGATAGATCAGCAGTGGAGTTATGACCGATTTTTTCATCGAGAGCTTGAACACAGCCTATGGATCACCTTTTCATCCACGAGCAGCAGCGGCCTGGGATTCCGTGCAACAAAACGTAGGGAGCAACAATCAATTCAATTCTTAATTATGATTAAGTGGCATTGTTGTGGTATCTATGAAGCAAATGAATGGCGACGAAGTCGATGGTTTCTAAGCCAACGAACATTTCCACGCTCCGTCATCCCGACTTCGTGTTTAGATTCCGTAACAGTGGAGATATTCGACAAGGTTTGTTTGAGTCCCTGAGTTCATAATTAGGCTTATCTGCAGGGCTGTCTAAATGAATTCAAACGTCATGTTATTTTGTCCACAGTACTGGTAGTCACTTGTGCAATTGTTTGCTTTTTCGTGCAATTTAGATTTGCCTATCGATTAATTTGCAGAAGCAAAAACTACCAGTTGTATCAAGAAGCTCCGGTTTTGTAGAAACGATCGTCAAACGAACTATGTGATCTCTTATCGCTGAATAAAACGGGTGATAATGAATATATTTTAATGTCAAATCGGTTAATTAACAACATAATAGATGTTACTCTGGTAAACGACAAGCTTCGAGAGCATTACTTAGCGTGTATTTGACTTGAGAGAAGTCGCAGAAGCCAGCACTCGCTCTACATGTTCGGAACGCAATGAAGGCACTGATGCCATCACAGTTTCGAGTTTTCGTTTCCCATACGTCTTTTGAATCAACAAACCCGAAAAATAAATAATTAATCAGAGCTTACAACGATATTGGCAAAATTGTTTTGAACACTATTTTTCAGTAATCATACCGTTTGCAAAATTTCTCTCCGTAACGGTCGAAGCAATTAGTTGCAACCAACGACTCGGCAATTCGATCGTATTCCACAGCGCCTTTAAAGCGATTGCACGATTGACAACATTGTATGAGTCTAAATCGATGATTAAAAGCGTTGGAACTTTGACAACCTAAACTCGGCGTCTTGATTACATCGATGAGCGAAAACGGTCGCGTTAACTTTGATTAATCGTCGACAAGACACTTCTGAAAGCAGATCCCGACAGCAGGGCGGATGTCGGGTCTTCAGTGCTGAAATATACATTCACGATCAATAGAATATCCTCGTATCAAGCTGTTCACCTGAGAAACGATCCGAAACAGATAAACTCAAAACCATAACGGCAAACAGAAACATTGATTAGTTTGAATCAAATAACAGCAAGCACGCAGATTTGTCCATTACTCTTCGAGCTGAACAACCCGAATGACCGAACAATCTCGCACAACCGGAAGGCGAACCTTTAAATCGTCGATGGTCGCAGTTCTATCTGTGGTTACACATCGCATTTCTTCGATGCACTTCAAAACTGAGCGGAAATTCTCGACGACAAAAAGTCGCAAAGTTGTCCAATTTGATTGTCTTCTGCGTGACTCAACACAAAAAATGTTCAATTGGTTTCGTAGATACGTGAGCCGATCAAACAATTACAAACTTGTAATTCACGACATTCTATCAGACCGATTGTACCATTGAAAACTAAAGGTATATTGATTTAGAAGTTACATTCGCTTCTTGTGCTTCTGAGCTTTCGATAAGCGACTTTTGTTTTTCAAAAACAGTTCACAAGACGACACAAAATTACTTAATTGTTGGAATACCCAAAGTATGATTGCAACAGAGATTTCGAGAGAAGACCTTCGATGTCAAAATGACATGAATGCCACAAAATGCTTAGACATCAAAACAACTAAAGTGATTTCGCTAATCAGAAGCTTTCTCAGATGATTCTAAATGTTCATGTAATTCATTGACAACTTCAAATCGATTATTTATTCGCTAAAATCACACGAAAAAGAGAAAACAGGTGATTAGGCGATGTATTCCAAAGTTTCGATATCGTCCGTTGATCGTTTAAGATATCTGCAAAACAATAAATTCAAAGCAATCTCAACTAGTCACTTACTCTTTCTCGATCAAAATATCTATCGACTTCTTAATCATAGGGATTTTTGGATTGAAACGAGGTGTCAGTTGACTTAAAACTTCAGAAACCAATTGCGAGTGTTTCAACGTTTTTCGCATTTTCATAATACGAACAATAGCTGCCTTAAATTGATGGAATTACTGAATATATAGTCTACTTGTAAGCATACCTGTACAACCATACGACGATCATCTTCGATTGAGCGCTGAACGTCCTCGTTTTCTTTGCGAACATCCGATTTGATCATAACCTTCGACAAATCGACCTTCAACTTTTTGCTAAACACAAAGTTTCATCAACAAATTCACTCGAAAACCTACTTCTGAAAACTTTTGTTTAAGATTAAAGTCGCATCTCCGCATTCCAACGAGCCGTCTTTGCATTTCAACACTTCGCTTTTGACGATCACTTGCAACGATGAGGAAAGAAAATCGCGTCGCATTTTTAACTTTTCTTCGATCTCTTGAATCGAATACTCTTCACAATCGTTGTAAAGCATCAGAACTGATATTTGAGCAACGGTTGTCTGTAAAGTTCATTCGTTTCAACAACACCAATCCTAACTTACAATAAAAGTGTAGCGCTTGTTGAACACACTACTCAGTAGTTCACCACGCGAACTGGCGAGTTGGAACGAAAGACGACGACCATTGTGACGATTTTGATAGAAGGTCGTGAACTTGTCCACAGACGACTGAAGAACGACTGGAATCTCGAATTGAATAGATGAAGTGATTGGCCAAACGCCGGTAGTCAAAACCATAACCGACATGTCGATACAGTTTTTTCCTTCATCGCTCTAAATGATCGCTGAATCTTGAACATCATAATTTCAAACCTTTTTGAATAAATCGGTGATGTCACGACTCAAATTTGCGTCCGTGAACATTCGCTGAAGTTTACTCGTATACTCGAAACCACACAGTTGCTTCAGTTTCGTGATCATGATCGATTCGCTTTCTTCGCTTGCCGATGATTCGGTAACCAGACGTTTGGACAGCATTTTTGAGTAGAATTTTTGAAAGACGTCCTTATCGTAAATGTATTTGAAGACAATAATCTGCAAACGAGTGTCGTGAACTTTAAAAATGCCAATCATTGAAAACTCACTATTTGGGACAAGAGATCTTCGAGTTCACGATCCTCGGGATTACGCGAGTTCTTTCGCAACAGCAAATCGCAGCAACGAGCCAACAGTTCGGGAGACTTGGAAGCCGATTTCGAAATTTCGGTAATTCGATTGTTGTTGACAAAAGAAGTCAAAGCTTTGTCCATCGCTTGAACAAACCCGGGATCTGAACGGAACGTTTTGTTGACTAATTGACTGTAACGTTGATGAACTTCCAAAATGACATTTACATATTGTTTTGGATCCTAAATTTCAATTCAATAACAATTCAATTTTTTATATCTTACCGTGATTGCTGTGTTCGCAACTCGTTCAATTGCTTCAAGCCCTTTCTGTTCAACGTGCTTTTCAAGCATCAAACGCAATGCATCAAAAGCGCCGTCCACGTGCTCACACAAATTGAACATACGACCGAGATCTTCGTCACGTTCGTTGTACAAAAGATTGTGGAATTCTTGTTGAATAAGTGGCAAATGCTGACGGATCAGCACGTCGTGGCACGCTTCAGTCAACGGCTCCAGAGTTGAGGAATCCAAATACAACGTACAACGATCGTGTTCTTCTTTCAAACGTTGTTCAACCTAAACATTAGTTTATGAAAAGCGTTTGCATTGATATCACTTTTTTCAAGTAATCAGTAACTGAGTGCTGACTAAGAAACTTTGTAGATTCTTCCGTGTAATAGTCACGAGTACTTTGAAGAAAAGGCTTTTCGAAAGCATTTCTGTAGACACCGTACTTGACTTCTGGTGTTTTTCGTCTGTTGCCATAGTCTGAAGGGACCGATGGAGATCGACCATGATCTTCATTGCATCCCAATTCCATGTATGAAGCAATGACACAACTGATGAGATTAGTCGAAATTTTTTGCGCATTTCTTTCCTGTTGAATCAACTGTAGCAATGCGTTAGTGATTTTGCCGTTCAATTCGTTGAAAAGTACTTCGTTCCAAACAAGAATCGCAAGCTAAAAGGAACAAACTTACAAAGAAAACTTTACGAAATACTAACGTTGTAAATTTCGTACACATCCGATTTTCCTTCATCGATCTCTCTTTTAATCCAATGACGATTCAAATAGGCGAAAATTCCGTTGGCAACCGTAGATGAGAACTGAAAACGCGTCCACACTTCTTTGTACTTCTCCAATAGATCTTCGCCGTGAAGTCCAACCAATTGCTGAACAACTAGTTAGATTTTAAGCAAACACTCGTACCTTTGCAACATTTGCCACGTACACAGTAATGAATTCGCGGAGCCGCGAATACAAATCAGCGCCAATGAAATCTGCACCGGAACTGTTCGAATGCATCTGATTTCCAGCTCCATATCGTCCTTGTGGAAATCCATTTCCTTTCAAATAGGAGTCTTCTTGGCACTGACGAGTACAGAAATTGAAAACGCCCCTAAAATACCAACAGCTTACAAGATAAAAAGCTCCAAAGAAATTACGTGTACAGACCCATGTATTTCGGAACCAAAACTCGGTCCTGATGATTGTAAATTTGATCCAGACCCTCCTCCAATTGCGCCCAAATCGTCGTAATGTCGACGGACGCGACAGCCATGATTGAAAGCTAAAAACAAAAATAAAAACGTCGTTCCGTAGAACACGACACACGCAATACGTTCGTTTTAAAGCACATGATAAGAAAAAAACCAAAATCACATGAACATTTGAAACGCTTGTTATCGAATTTTACTTTCTAACTGGGATTGGAGATTTACAAAGATTTTTTTACGTAATATGGAAAATCCAGAGGATTTAAAGCGCGTGCCCGAAAACAACAGAAACGATGACCAGCCGACGTATGTGTTGCTCAAGTTCGACCATCGATTTTTGGTGGGAAGAAGACTGAGAAATTAGGCAAAAAGCTCATTTCTGATCGAAGTACAACACTCGAGTTTTCGTCCACGTGAAAATAAATTGTGATGGTCAGTCTTGCTGCAAATACGTGGTATTTGTTGAGTAAGTTGTTTCCGGATCGAGAACACACGTCGCTCAATCGACGAGTTGTTGATTTGGAGCCGTTGAGACGAGCAAATGTTCCGATTTTCTTCATAGTTGGTAAGACTAATTTTTTTGTATGTTCTAATCGAATTGCATATAGGTGGTCCGGGATCGGGAAAAGGTACTCAATGTGCGAAGATCGTTGCGAAGTACGGACTCACTCACTTGAGTTCCGGTGATCTGCTTCGCGAGGAAGTTAAGTCGGGGTCTCCACGTGGTGGCCAGTTGACGAAGATCATGCAAGCAGGAGAATTGGTTCCGTTGGTATGTTTTTCGGTATTTCGATCATGAGCAGCAAAGTTTAGGAGATTGTGTTGGATTTGGTGAAAGAAGCGATTTTGAAAGCAGTAAAGAGTGGAAGTCGCGGGTTTTTGATCGACGGATATCCACGTGAAGTGAAACAAGGAGATCAATTCGAAGAAGAGGTGAGTAATCCTTTCATTTTGTTTCCAATGAAAGTTCAGATCCAACCGTGCAAGTTAGTAATTTTCTTCGATGTGAGCGAAGAAACGCTTGTGAATCGTTGCTTACAACGAGGAATGACCAGCGGTCGTGCCGACGATAATGTGGAGACGATCAAGAAACGTCTACAAACGTTCAATACTGCTACTCAACCGGTTGTTGAACACTATACTAAAAAACAAAAGTTGGTTAGAGTAAGTGATAATCAACGAGAACAGTCAGTAAGAAACCTATTTCAGATTGAAGGCGAGGGATCGGTGGATGAGATTTTCGCTGAAGTTTGTCAACACTTGGACAAAGCGATTGGTGTCTGATTGAATGATTGTGTCTAAAAGTGATTGTTGCATAAAACTCTCTGATTTCGTTAACTTCCAACAGCAATGAGCACAATCACGATTGTTATCTATTTAATAAACTTCGTAGGGTAATCTGTCTAATTTTGTAGTGAAGTGCTTGTTTAATGAATAAATTTGTTCATTAAATAAATGTTGAAATGTAGCAGAATGGTGTTATGATCCAGATTAACTCTTTTGAATATGTTGTTTATTGGTTCACGATTTGAACATATTGCGACGTCTATTTGTCGTTCATTGCAGCTGATCGACCGTAAGAATGTCTGCGGTTTGTGCTCAAAACGTTTTGACCTGCAAAGGTGATGTTTACGGCGGTGTGACTGTGAAAACTGCAGAATCGATAGAAACCGATTTCAATTCGAAAATTCCGACTGTCGATGAAGCCCGAAAAAAATTGGTGCATTCGATTGAGCACTGGAAAAAGTCGAAGATCAATGGTGTTTGGTTTGAAGTTGACATTAAAGTAAGCTGAAGAACACTTTCAATCGTTTATATTAATGTTTAGCATTCGTTTTGGGTCCCAATTTTGGTGGAAAATGGGTTCACTTATCATCACGCTCAATCAAATCAAGTGACTTTGACTCGCTGGTTGCCGGAAGATCGTCCCTCGTCATTACCAAAGTATCCATTCACAAGTGTTGGAGTTGGCGGAGTTGTTGAGGACGCAAATGGACGAATTTTGCTCATGAAAGAACGTCGTGGTCTCTACCTCGGTTGGAAGTTTCCTGGAGGATTGTCTGATCCGAATGAGTCGATTGCTGACGGTTAGCATATTCCGACACAATGATCAAATACAAAAAGTTTCTAGCTGTTGTTCGAGAGGTTCTTGAAGAAACAGGCGTGGAAACGGTTTTTGGTGGAGTTCTAATGTTTCGACACTTAAAAACAACTCCATTTTACAAAGACACTGGTGATTTGTATTTTGTCTGTTACTTGAAACCCAAAGATGAAACCAAACTCGAGACAACACCTTGTCCAAATGAGGCTGCGGCAGCTCAGTGGCTCACACGGTAACAACAACTGAATCACTACGTTCGCTAATCATTAGTTACAGCGAACAAATTAGAGAGCTTCCTCGTGGCGAAATTCACGAGTTCCATCACGCGATTCTTGAGCGATTGGATGCAATGAAGACAAGTGGTCGTCGAGGCTGCTATTTGACCTCGTTTGATCCGAAGCGAACGGGATGGAAGCCATGGGATTTATATCAGTACGACTGAAATTTGCATTTATGTTCGATTTAGTCTTGCCAAATAGTAATAAACCAATTAATCACTTACTTGACTTCAAACAATAACTGTTAACATTAGCAATCCTTTAAAAGGCCACGAACGGTGCAGCCGTATCATTGGACGATGCGAAGTAAAACCAACAACTTGAATATTCCATATACTTTGTCGCTTAATGGACGATTATCTTCGTTGTTGTCGACACTACTCACCAAGTTTGTATTAATTTACTGCAAACTGTTGGCTTTTGAGTAGCATTTTTGAAAAACATGTCACTTAACATCTCACAATTCAGATAACTTCTCAGAAGTGATCAGAACCTCATTTACACAATGCAATGTCAAGTTCTTGTCAGTAACTTTTGACGCTTTTTCGACAAACGCGTCAGTGGTCAATATCCGCACCGGTCAGTTGGTCCATTCCGGCTTGGACGCGGCAAAAAGGGCGTTTGCGCGATTTCTTCCCGCGTCGCCCACCAAGTGATATGCGCTGGGGACGCCGATTTGCCTTTTTTGTCACTCACTCATCCCACTTTCACCCAACCGATCAGTCGAGCTTTTATTGTGCTCTGGTACATTTTTGAACCGAAATGTCTGGAGAAAAATGAACTATCTACTCAAAAGCAATTTTGCTTAAACAGGATCAAGTATGTGTGTCGCCGTCCAGACGACAAGACGATATCAGCTTTCGAGTGTTCCAAATACTTGGTTAGTTTTTCTATTATCACGGGTCCTTCTAACCATTAGTCTTCAGTTGATCTCATGAGACCTGCGCGCGTCTCAATTGTACCGGATCTATCATTTTGGTGTATTATACTACCGTGGCAACGAGAAGAAATTCTCTGTCTCAGCAATAAAGGACAAAGAGATTGGGACCTGGGCAACGTCCTTCAAGTTAACGTTGAAGGAGATTCAAACTTGGAATCGACTACTAATTGTACAATGTGTGGCTCTAATTGAATACGAGCACGAGTACGCAGACAAGTTCTCGGCTGTTAGCAGAATTTTCACAGGTTCTTATTTGCCGTATTATCTTAAGTCGACTTTATTTTAGGGCGCATTGCACTGAATCTTTCGAGCGATATAGATGAGGCTCAAAATCATGGTGGTATCATCAGGCAACTACAAAAACAGTTATATTATCTTCTATGTGGTGCGAAATCATTGCTTGGTTCATCGGAAGTGCGACAGCTCGATTTAAACGATTGCCTTTTTGAGTATCGAAGATCTTTGTAAGTATCTCGATATACCATATCAGATTTCGTTTAGATCAACTCAAGCAAGTGCTGTCCAAACATCGAATTAAAAAAATTGTGGCCGGAAACGATAAGGAAACTGTCCACGATTCAACGGTAAGATTTCTGATAAAAACGTATTCAAAAGCTTTTAGCGACTATTGACGACAAGTTCTTTGATAATTTTCCAATATGTCCTTCTGTCAAGAAACTGGCTTTTTGTTGGAAAAGTTCGAACAGAAATTATGACATCATTTGAAAACTAACTCGAATGATGCCGTTTTTTTCTAATTTGAGCGAGTTGATAGTGGAAACTGAACATACCATATCCTGGCAGGTGGGTTACCTATTTTGATACAAACATAAAGTGGTCGATATTTCAGTTTAATCTACAAAAGCTAGTTGTTTGGATAAGAAAGGAATGCAAGAAGATTGAGAAGCTGCAACAGGCTTCAATTCCTTACATGAAACTTGACTACTCGATCAAAATACGCAAACCTCAGCCCAAAAAGGTAAAACACATTTATGAGACGCAATTTAAGTTTATTTTTAGGTTGTGAAGCAACTAGTAAAGAAGATACTCAAGACTAAACGGTTCAATCAACTACATTATGCTAAGCACATCGTTCCAAGCCCCAATAGGAATGAAAATGATTTGCTTGATAAGCAACGTTACGAATTGGACTTTCGATGGAACCTGTCAAACGGTTGTATCATTTCACGTTTTACCGTTGACTTGGATCCACTTACATTGGGTGATGACGAGTCGATTAAACTTAACAACAATTAGCTTGTTCCTTGTTGTACCCACTATTCTTTTATACATGAACTCCATTTGTGATCTACTGACCGGTATTCTCGCAAACATAATTGTAACAGCTTCTTATATTGAGATGACCAAGTCGAGAAAGATTTCGTGCAAATTGAAGTTGCTTTAAAACTGTCTTTTTTACGTACCTAATAAACCTATAAATAAGTTTATTTGAATATATGAGAAAAAAGTGATTATGTAGTTCAATCACTATGAGCGCTCAAGCACGATTCTAAGGCCCTCATTATGGACGATGAAAGGGGATTGATGTATGATTCTTCCAAGATAACAGCGAATGGTCAACCACTAAACTACAGAGGATCATCGAATAGTGCTACAACAATACAAATCACATTTTCATGGTTTATTCCATCAGATCTCGTACAAGAAGTCAATAAAGCTTCCACCACGAAGACGCAAGACCAAGTGCAAAGTGGATTCCTTTTGAATGTTGTAGTCCGCAAGAGTGCGACCATCCTCCAACTGTTTACCTGAAATCAAAGAAATAAACAAGAAAAAGAGATGAAATGAACGTACCGGCGAAGATCAAACGTTGTTGATCTGGTGGAATGCCTTCTTTGTCTTGGATCTTTGTCTTCACATTTTCGACCGTGTCCGATCCCTCGACTTCCAACGTAATCGTTTTGCCCGTGAGCGTCTTGACAAAAACTTGCATCTTGGAATTAAAGAACGAGGAGCGAGTTTCTGACGACTGGAAAAGCAAACCAAACAAATCGACTGACAGTTATGGGCCAAATCTCAGTCTTTTATATTCTTTGAATTCTTAGAAGTTAACATAAAATGTAAATTTAAAAGAAAATTAGTCTTTTGTTGCGCTCTAATTTGCATCGAAATTGCCGTATATTGAACGCTAATTTCAAGCTGCTGAGGCATCTAAGCGTTTTGTGGGCCCTCAAATAAAGTACATAGAGTTGGTACTAAAGGAAAAGTATTTACCGTTAAACCATCAACCGGAAATACGCGTCAATAAGCAGTCAAGTTACTTTGGTATCAGACAGCCACCAGTTTTGTTTTCGACGTTTTCTAAATGTTTTCGTTAGATTTTGTTTCTAATCCAAAAGAAGAGACCGTTAGTCATATTTTGCAGCTATTTGTTCTGAACTGCAATTTAGATCGACGGAAATAAAAACAAAGAAACAAGTCAAAAAGTTCGTTTGATTTCGATTTATTTGGCTGATCAGTTGAATTTGTCTCAATCGTATCGTCCGATTAAACAAGTCGTATTGGAGCTGTTAGAAAGAATACAACAACACGAAGTAAAGTTTGCGAAAACGTCAACTCAGTTTTATCGTCGTGGAGCAAAGGTTAGCTACAGAAATTTTGAATTCACATTTTTTGTAGAAAATTCTTGTTAATCCCGTTGCGTGTACTCATTTCTGTTTATATTGTCAAACACTGAAGACAGCCGATGCGCAGCTATTCATCGATCCTTCATCGACTTGCAAAATTACTCTCTTATTTCTAATACAAAGATTCGTGGAGTTTTTCTTTCGCAATTTATCAAGAATTGGTGGAAAAGAAGTGCAGTTGTGGGACCAGCAACTTTGCAAATTAGGTCTGACGAAGGTTGGCTGAAGTTCATTGGCTAAGAATAGCTTGTAGGTGGACGCTTCGATTGTGCTAAGCGTTCAAGCAATCACAAGTGAACGTATGTCGTTGTGCAGAATTCAAACGAAAACCGAAAAGATCGTGCGAAATCAAAAACAAATGAGAAAAGCGGCAATTGAAGGAGACAAATCGATCAATTTCCCCGAATTGAATTGGAATCCAGTGGAGATGAAACAACTTGAGTTGGAACTGATGAGAACTGAACTGTTGGATATGGACGACGCGTGCTTGATTCTCCAATGTGCTGAAAGAAGCGAGTTTTGTGAGGCGGATTGTTAACTCAAAAACGATTTCAGTGCGGCAAGCAATCGAACGCGGTATCTATCTTCTAGAAGTTAAACGCAAAGCTTTGGATCTACATTCTGACGGAGCGGACCGTATGGATCCAAACAAAGCGGTTGTGAAAATTCAGGCGGTCAGTTTACACTTTCGATTCACTCATCAGTTTTCAGATCACACGCGGACATTTGGTAAGAAAACGGATCAAAAAGTTGCGTGAAGATGAAGCTCAAGTATTGGGTATGAACATCGAAGCATTGCTCAAAGAACGAACAGCTGCGAGACATCCAACAGCAAACTCATTACCACAATCTCTATTCCAATCGTTGAAGTCCTTGTCCATGGTCGACATTCCGGTTGACTTTAAATGGCCAAAAACGGTAAAAAGTAATTTCAATTAGTGAAATTATTGTCTTTTAGTTTTCTGCGCTTATTGAAATCTTACACAACAACTTCTACTTAACTGACCCTTTTGACGAAATCAACAAAACGACGACTGCGAAGTCCGCATCCGACCAGAAGTTGTACGCTAGATTTAAGAACTCGAATCGCGAAGTTGAAGCAGCATTGAATCGGTTAATGAGTGCGGAGATCGCGGTTCTTGGATACGACGACGAAAAAACCCGGCCGTTAGATGACATGATTAGCTATGAAGTAGAGTGCCGTGTAAATGGAGAGCTTTTCTTTTTTGATCTTCGAAATATTTTGTATATGCTTATTGTCATGCCTTCTAGTACTCTAAGTCTCGTGTGTTCTTATCGATTTTGAATTTCAGTCTTATTTCCATGGCCCGCATTGCATGTCAAACGGAACATCGTCCTACTGACTGGACAAACTGGTGCAGGAAAACACTCGTGGATCAATGGCATGGCACGGAAGGTCGGCGCTGTCCGGATAACATTGAACAATAAAACGTTGGCAAAAAGGCGAAGAACGAAGACAATTAAAGACATCAAATTGGTGAGTTTGAGTGTAATCTTCAATTAATCGTTTGAGTGTTTTCGTTCTGTTCTTTCGACCGCAACGCCTTTGTTATCTTTGAACAACTCGAGTTTTTCAACGAAAAGAACGCAAACAAAGGATCGGCTTTCAAGGTACTTTTCGATAGCGATCAACCGTAAACTTTTTTGTTCAGAATTTCTACCGCGAATTCATCAAGACGTTTATCGGCGAAGAGCAACTGAACTGTCAGATAATTGGAATAAGCACAAAACCATATCTCGAACCCGAAGTTTTGTCGCTTTTTAATTCCTTTGTTTCTATTCATAATCCAACTGTGGTCGAACGTTACGGTAAACAAGAACGTGAAAAACGATTACGCAGTTGACTTCAGAACTAATTGCCGATGATTTGAGTCGACGCCAAGAAGAAAGCAAACTCAGCAAGATACCTCGACATCTAACCGAGTTATCACGCGTAAGTTCTCATCTCCTTCTCTGATGTGTTTACTGTTTTCAGAAAACAAAGTTAATGTCGTGCGCTGACACGGTGGAAACAATCGGAAAGAAATGTTCACGTAAACTATGATCAGCCAAAGTTTATTTATTATTTAATAGGAGTTGACGCACATCACAAATAAACGGAGTACGAACAGGAATCGGGAAAAGAACGGGGATGCGAGGTAGTGAGAGACTTGAGTGATTAAGATGCTCTCGTTAACTGTTAGGTAACGACTTCAAGAGGTAGATTTCTTTCCTAACTCGGGGTATTTATGGGTATCACAGAGGTAGATTGAAGAAAAGGACGGGTACTCCGAAGAAAAAAGTGGACGGCGGGAAGATTGCAACTCTAACGACGATACTATTCTATTCATTTAACAACTAGCGAATTTGTCAATGAAGAGTCTGCAAACGATTCCCGTTTTTTAATGGCGATTAAATGGCGATAAACAAAAACCATGCACTTGGGTGTGTGTACAAATTGGAGTAATAGAACTTCAAACAAAAAAGGAGCTGAGTGATGATTAGAAGATGTGTAGAAAATCTGTGGCTCATCGGCTTTCGACGATACCGTTCCCTGAGCTTATTTGATTGCAAACCGTATGAGTACCACGTTTTCTTGAGAATGAAAAAGTGCAAAAAACTGCGTAATGGCAAAAGAAAATTAATTACAAAAATGAATAACGTTCATGTGCTTAACAAGAGCAAACGAACGTTATCGAGCGCAAAACAACCGCTTCGACTTTTAAGAGAAAGCATAGACCATGTAGCGAAAGGATCAGAAGAGTAACCGAGTGGCGCGGTCGAGGTAGAAAAACGGTTGTAAAGGAGGGATGAAAGATGATCAGTGCTTCTCTTGATACAAATGAAGATTAAAGTCGAGAGCGGTTGCTGCGTTATGACCGCAACGATTGCATTTGAATGGCAGTTCGTAGCCATGGAATCCCAAATGAATCTGATACAAAGCTTGATCTTGAAACGCGATAACGCAATGCTGGCAAGTATACGGCATCATTGTAGCCCGTCGATCCTAAAACACCAAGTTCAAAAGTAGTGTTTCGTTGAAAGAACCTGAATATCGTTTGAGAATTGAGCGATTAGTGAGTTCAGTTGATGATTTGGAGCACCATTTGCTAGTGGACCAAGTGGAATTGGTTGGACAAGCGAATTGTTATTCAAATTAGATGTTTCGGACTAAAAATCCCATTAAGATTGCTATCGAGGACAATGAACACTCACCGAGTTTTGCTTGTCGTCGACGTGGTCAGTATCCATATGATCTTCCGTTGTGTCCGGTGAGTTTTTGCCCTGGAGTCGTTGAGAGATCAAGTCGAGTTTATTAGCTTTTCGTTTCTTGGCTCCGACATGAGCAGTTGTCGAGGGAGCCGATGAATAGGGTGAGCTACTGGCGACATCCATTGATTTGTGAGAATCTGATGGCGACGAAGAGGTATCAATCGCTTCTTCGTGTGTTTCACTCGATCCACTCGTATGTTCTTCGTTGTAACCGTCGTGTAAACCAACTCGCGGCGTTGAAACAGTGGTGTTCGTTGTTGCACCGGAAGCTTCGGGAGTTTCGACTGTTCGATTGTCCAATTTAACTTCGTGATCATTCAATTCGCTTTTACCCAACGAATTTGTACCGTGTAAATTAACTGAAGGCAAAGTAGACGGCGGAACAGATTGAGCTTGTTGATTGCGAAGAGCAATTCCGTTACGAAGTTGACCGACAAGCTCTTGAAACGCATGTTGTTGGGATTGAAAAAGCAGTGGATTTGCGTTCATACTGCCGTACAAATTCAATTGTTGTTGTTGAGGTTGTTGGTTTGCGTGTTGTCTGAGCACGAAATGATTGATTTTGTGAGCAAGGAGTTCATCTTGAGAGTTCGCCGTGAATTCGCACAAATCACACTTCGGTCGTGCCATGAATCCATGGAGCATTGGTTCGTGATTCATTCGGTTCAGTTGTTGTTGATGCAACAAAAACTGATGCAACTGTTGCGCGTTGTTTGACGTTGCAATTGGCTGATGCAAAAGTGAATTGAGTCGTGGAGTTGCAGAAGACAAACGAATTTGAGATGCACCGCCACTTGGTGTGTCAGAAGATGGAACAGTCGATTGGGCAATTGCCATCGTGACTTGAGAATTGTTATCCGAATATTGACCGTTCTGTTCGCGTTGATGTCGTTCAAGAGCTTCAAGATCATCGCCCGGAATGTCGTAGTTCTTCATCGATTCAGTTTCCATGTCGTCCATATTCTCGTCCATTGTATCGCTATTTTCGTCGCCCAAAACTTGTCCTTGAACTCGACGATGATTGTATTTTTCAGTGTGCATTCTAAAACATTTCGATTAGCGGCGTTTCAGCTCAATCACTTACTTCAGACTATGAGAATATTTGGTTTGGTAAGTGCAGTCTTGACAACGATACTGATAAATTAGCGTGTGCGATTTCATGTGCGAGTTGAGCATACTCTTGTTCACACACGTGTATTCACACTTCGAACACTTGAACGGTTTCTCGTTTTTGTGTCCACGTTCATGGTAAATCAAGTGATGACTGAAAGTAATGTTTCTGTTATTGCAACTGACCTTTAACTTCTTACCGATACTCAGTAATGAACGGGCAAATCTTGCAGCACATTTGTTTTTCGACGGGAATATGAATTCGATTGTGAATCCATGAACCTTCTTTGGTTGTAGAGACGTGCTTGCATTGTTTACATTCGTATTTTTTCGGTTTTCCAGCACTTCGTTTCACCGGTGTTGTTTGCGTGTTTTCGTTTTGTCCCGAGGAATTGCTGTCTTCTCCAATATCATCTTGAACTGCACCACCGCTATCTGCCAATGCTCGAATTTGTTCCAATGCACTCGGTAGACGAATCGATTGTTGAGCGTTTTCGTTTGAATCCGTTCGATTTGTTTCCATTGGAATTTCGCCGTTCGCTACAGCCACTTCTTGACGTTGTTCGAGGGTATGCGAGTCGAGCATATGCTTCTTTAAACGACCTTCAGTACGCGAAGTATAATTGCAAATTTTGCATTGATGACATCCATGGGTGTTCATGTGCGAATTGTAATGAAATTTCGATGAGCAACCAAAACCACAATGCCAGCAAATCCAACCGTTTCCATCCGATGGAGTTGTTGGTGCTTCGTGTCCCGGTGGGCGGAAGAAAGTGCGACTTCTCCCTTGATTTGCGGCACGACCATTTTCAGCTGAAACTGATGGCGTAGAAGCAAGAAGATTGGCTGATTTTTCAGTTGAAACAATTCCGCTGAGATTTTGAGACACCGCAAGTAGAAGTCGTCTGTAATAGTTACGATTAGACTTGTTTTTTCGAGTTTAGAACTTACGCTTGTTCTTCATCATTTAACATCGGGTTGCTCGTTCCTGCTTGATTCGTGTTTTGTGACTCTTCGGCTGCTGATTCGGTTTTTGATTCGGCAACCAGTGGACTCAAATGCACAACGTTCTCTTGGTTTTGTTGAAGATTCTGAACACTTGCAGGCGAACTCAGTCGAAGAGCAATGGGTTCAGTGATTGCTTCTTCTTTGGCAACTCGGCAAATGGCTGAAGGTCGTAAACCGGGCGATAACAGCGGATGATGTATGATGGCTTGTAATTCGGGAGCTGCCGACTGGGCTGATGTCAATTCGGCGTTGTTGAGAGCGGAATGTGGACGTTGATTTTGATTGACCATCGCTGCCATCTGAGACCAAAGATCGTTGTGTCGAGTAAGAAGTTCCTGGAAATTATTTTCGTGTTCATAAGAAATTTGTTTTTGTTTTTACGGTTTTAATGGGATCTGCATTGATTGGCGTATCAGGATCAAGCTTTGTGTTATTGTTGTTGAAAACGGGTGGAAGTTGACGAAACAATTCCGATTGAGGATAACCGACGGTTCCGAACGGCGACGTTTGTTGAACGGAAAAACCGAGAGGACTTGAGGCCGGAAAACTGGTCGGCACTACACCGTTACCCATCACTCCAGCGGAACTCTCGACACCACGAGTTACCTGAAAATGAAGAAGTTAGTTGAATTGATCGTGTGTTCGATGCACCGGAATGGGCGTGTGAACGGCGAGATGCGTGAGCTGTTCGTGGGGCCATTGAGGGATCAGAGCGTTCTGCTCGTGATTCGATGTTGCGCTCATTGTTTTTGATGCAAAACAAAGCGCGTGGACGAGGAGAAATGTTGGCTACGGTAGGAAAGACGATATAGATGTCAAATTTCATGCGGTTAAGAAACGGCGGCTACCCAGCGGATGACTGTAGTCGCTGATATCGACCCTTGAATTGTTGAGGTCGAAAGATCAGGTGGGAGTCGATGGTCGCAATCGCTCCATTCCTAAAATTGGGGCCCGATTAATTGACAGTTAGTTGGACGTACGTGATATCATAGAAATAAGACATGAATAAAGATTGAGAGAAATTCGCATAAATCCAGCAGTTAGATAATCATCGAGACCGACCGTTTTTGTTTGCATTGGAGAAGTCATATGAGAGGAAGAAAAAAGTCGTCAAAGAGACAAAAACATCTCTCTCGTGAGGCGGACGGAACATAAACAAGCCGCAGGGTGTGGAGTGAAAAAACATGTCTAGTTGAGACGGTGCGTATTTTTTTCATTGAGAGTATGTGCGTACTAATACGAAGAGCCCAAATGGCGAAGAAGCGTAAACCAAAACGTCCGACATTTCCGGGAACACAAGAACAGTAGCGAACGAAAAGATGATGCGCAGAACGAAAACAACTGGAAAACAGGAACTTGGTGTCACAAGAACGGTAAACAGATGGAAAAATAGCTCGCAATTCGCTGTTTTTTGTAATTCCGGTCGAACACTCGACCTTTCTTACTGTGAAATTGCTTGGAAATGTTATTGACATCAGCGTCGGTTGACATCAAGAATGTGTTTGGATTGTGTAGAAAAGCGTGAACCCAAAAATATTTGACGTTCAAATTCGCATTGCGAAGTCTCGAGTTTTTCACCACTGCAACGCAAAAAACGCGAATGAAAAGAGGCCCGTTCATAAAAACTAGCGCCAGCGGGACGACGTCGAGACCCGCTTCCACAGAATTTTTTTTCAGCGCACGATGGTCGTGTGCGTCCGTTTTTCTTCTCGAGAAAATGGAACGCGACGCAAAAAAAAAGCTACTCGTGCTCAAAAAACAACGACAACCCTCAGGCATTTGATGAACGCACACTCTCGACTATTTTTTTATACGCCGCTCGGGCTTCAAAAAACGTCGTTCTTCTGGCCCGTGCCTTGACAGTTTACGTTGTGTGTTGAACGTTTTCGAGCAAAGATGTCTAGAAAACAACATGGTTCATGCGTCCGAAGGCACGTGATGAAAAAAAACTCCATCGGAAACAACCGCTCTTACCGTAGTTGTTTCCGAACGTTAAAGTTTTCGACTATTCGAAAACATGCAATGGACGCGAAGTGACCGTTGAATTTTCGAATGGTTGTTTTTGTGTTTGAGCGGGGGCGGGACGCCCGCTTTCTCGTGTGCCAACGGGCGAGAGGTCACTCTTCTCGTCGTCAGCGTGTCCACTCGTCCGTTCGTTTTTGTGCAAAAACGGAATAACCCGAAAGAACGAAGGCGGGTTTTTGCCCTTCCACCGGCCGACACTTGGCGCCAACGCGTAAACAAACTCGCACACACACTGGACCCCGCGACTGACCGCTGGCTCGCCCCCGAGTGACCGAAACGCTCGTTCTCTTTTTCTGCTCGGAACGCGAAAACAATCCCGAAGCAAAAACGAAAAAGTCCTCCGGCGAAGGTCCGGCCAAAGTGGACGCAAAGAGCGGAAGGCGCAACGTAAGTCGTGTACGGTAGTCAGAATCGGAAAACAGAAAAACCGAATAATCGCGAAAGTCGAGCGCATTCGTTGAAGATCAGGAGAAACGTATTGGCCAAAGAAATGAAAGTAAACGCGATTGTCGAAAACGCAGAGATTCACGAGTGTGCTGCGCCGATAAAAAGAAATTCTTTGGATTGAACCGAAAAGCAGAAACGTAAAAATAAACGAATTTGTTACCGTAGCGCCGCCTTTAATCCATCGCATAAGAACGCAACAAACGTGACCCAAAAACAGTGGATTCCCGAGTGACCATCAATGCGCCGATTTTGTTTTTGACGTGCGATTTTCACGTAAAAATCGACGGAATTGGACGCGCGACGAATTTTGCGAGCGAAAACGTTCGTCCACCCGGCGCAGAGTCGTCGCGACCCCTCTGTTTTCTCGTCTTCTTTTTCAATTTTGTTTTGCTCGTTGGTCACTCGCCGCTTCCACCCGGCGGCCTTCGAATTTGAACGCGAAAACAACCGAGCAACTAACGGAAAAAAGACCCTGCGGGCAAACGTTCAAAACGCAGTGGTCGCTCGTCCACTCGCCTTTGGCGCAATGAAAATTCCCGAAAACAGGCGGCCAGAAGGTCTCTTTCCCGTTCAAAACAAAAGCATTCGATGGTTCACGTCTGCAGTTGGATCTACCGCGACTGCTTTCGACCGTCCACTCGAACGCACACAAAAACCATTTGGCGACTTTTTTTGACCCCAACGACGGGGCAGTGACCTCAGACTGACCGGTTACTCTTTTTACTGCAAACACACGACGCGCATTGGCACCGCGCCGTCATATCGTCGATCATTTTTCAAGGACAATAATCAACTAGTTCCCATCGTGTTCGTATCACATCCGAATTGGCAAAAGCTGAAGGTTGAAAACGAGAAATCGACTGTGAAAAAGAACTTTGCTTTTTTATCGTTGCGCAATCGTTTTCGAGGAACACAACCTTTGAATAGTTGCAATTAATGGATTCAAGATCAATATGAGACGTAGAAGCTCGAAAAATTCAAATCAATTCACCCACCTACTCCTCGTCCACGCGCTTCTTTGGCCCACAGATTCGTCGAAGCTCACGGTCCACACTTTACGGCAAATGCCCTAAAAGAAATTGCAATTATAATCGAAAGATAAGCACCGTTGGCGATGGTAATGGATCTGATTCTCGAATGCAAACGGAAATTCAAAATTCATTGGTTTTCATAGACTGATGCGCAGATAAAGAAAATTAGCTTAAACCAGCAGCTGCAGCACGCAAAACCCAACGGCCGCGATCGTTGGTTGAAAAAACGAATGTGACAGCAATAAAGAAAAAGAAGCGGCACAGCGCTCCGGAGCTGTCCGTCTGACACCGAGGAAAACATCTTGGCATCACGACTCGAACGCGTCTTTTTTCTAAACGACTCGTCTGAAGGTCGTGCGGAAGTTTGGATGAAGAAAAAAATGAATTTGGCGGGCTTCTGGCGATACCACCAACTTGCTATCGATGGATTGCTTTCCGAAGGACGTGCTCTAGAAGATTGAATTTGCGTTCCCAGTTGTTGGCCGAACGCCAACTAACAAAGAGAGTTGTTTCCTTTGTTCAGCTAATCAAAGGGTCGATGATACGATCACTGAAAGGTCGACGCACATTTTTTACGAGTGCAAATTGGAAAGCGAACGGAAGCAAGAAAACTTCGACCTTGACGAACAAAATAACCAAAAAACCGATTGATCATCAGAAGTGACTGCGTAAAGACGTGGAAGAGTGGTCAGCAATTTTTTCGAAATGAACGAATTCGCCCCTCGGTCCTTTTTTATGTGCAACCCCGTACGAGCCTCATTTTTTTAGCAAAAAACGCGGACGGACGTTGGCGGTCGGCGCCAAAGAACGTCGTTTCTCTGCTACACGAGTTAACGTAAACGAATCCGAAGACACCAACAATTCACGGCAATCAACCTCAACAGCTCCATAAACAAAAACTGAAATAAACAAACGAAAACTCTGAATTCAAAACAACAATTTAGATCCCAGGTATTGGATTTATTTCCAACGTTCTTTTCGTTTTTTACGTTTTTTGAGACCAATTCCATGGAAACTGTTTGAAAGCGAACGACTTTGAGTTTCCGAGTTTAAAGTCAACGAAACCAATGGCTTCGTCTGTTGAGAGGCATTTTACTCCAACTTATGATTTAAACGGATGGAATGACGAGCAATCGAACAACTCCATCGTTTTACGTCCCGAAAACTTTTCGATCTACGACGAAGAAGATTCTCTCGATTACGATCAAATTCGTCCAATTTCTGCTCCTTCGTTGGCTAATTGGTATTCTACGGATTTCAATGAAAACTTTGATTTCAATAACGAGTACGATTACACACCTGCATATACGCTGCCATCCAACAGTGTTTTCAACTTTCAACCGCGTACTGTTCCTCGATTCTACGACTCCACAACCTATCGCGATCATTTTGTTGGGTACGAACAAAGAAAAGTACAAACTCCCGAGTTTCAAGATGATCACAACACCAATTTGCCGGCTTTCAACGGCGAAACAACCAATCAAGCGACTTATCTGCCTCACGAGTACGTTGTTGAGTCAAGAACAAGAAGCAGGTAAGTGAGTTTATTAGATTAGGCTTATTTGCTAAGTAACTCTCGATATGCTCAACAATTACCGCCGTTCGAAGCTCAAACTACTCACCGAGATGCCTACACTCCCAAGTTTGTTCGCTACGAAATGCAGACGGCGAGTACGAGCGGCAATCGTAAACCAATTCGATTGCCACCAATTGAAACAGAAACAACTAACAAAGTGAGTTTGTTGGATTCTATGTTTATTTCCGCATTTTAAGCATGATTTTGAATGGAGAAGAGTTGAACGAACACAACGAGCTTCTCTTCCTGCTGATAATCTGCGTGTCGGTGGGTTTAGAAGTGTGATATCGAACGCTAGAAATCGTGATCCAATCAATGCAACAACTCGAGCATGTCCGGCAGAAAAAGTGGTGGGAATGTTGCGAAAAGCTAATCAACACAATGGCCACTACTATTTCCCACAGAACAGATCCAATCGTCGATCGAAATCTCACCATTCATCTATTATCCCGCCCTCGAAAAGTAAACGAAGATCGAAATCGAGAAATTGAGGTCAGTACTTCGCCGTTTCTCTTTTTACCTGCTGATTCTTTCATCTGCTTCAACAGTTTCCGCAATTCGGATTTCGAAGAGCGAAAGTCGATCGCCGTTTTCTCGCGTAACTTTTAATCTTCGAATTTATTTCATTTTTAGATCCTAGTACTTCAATGGTCGCTCTTCTGCTGCTTTTATGTTTCTTAGCTCTTGCAACGGCTGACCAAACAGCAACTCGTTCGGACTGTCCTATGGTTGCAGTTACAGAGTGCTGCCAACAAGTGTGGTCCAGAAACTGTCCGCAGCCCCACTGCTACAAACCAATCGTTCAAGATTGTCCGGAACGCAAGTCTCTGGTTTTTTCAGCCAATGCATCTGAAATAAAAGATCTTCGTCGAGCACCGCAAAAAGCTCAGGAGGTTGGAATTCAAATGCTGAACGTTTTTAACGTTTTGTTTAGCCAAAATGTGGAACTGCCGAGTTCAATTATGCGCCGTGCACTAGCAACGGCATCGCAAACAACTTGTTCAAATCTTGTTGTGAAGTGAGTTCACTTACTCGGCTCCTATTGATGTTGAATTTCAGCTCTACGTTCCGCCCGAATGTCATGCGTAAATCTTAAAAGTTGAATCAGTGAATATGTAGCTTGTTTTCAGATTCTGTAAATATGAAACCGATCAAAAAGAAGCTAAGGAGCTGGTCAGCAAACGATTATCTTCGTAATTCTTGTTGTTTTCAGATGATTCAAATGTCCAATTCAAAATGTCATTTCAAACACTTATCGTCTATTTTCTACTGTGCTTCACAAAATCGGGATAATAAGTGAGACAACTACCGTACAATCAAACGTTCAGAATCTTCAGCTCAAAATGTTTTCTCACTCAAATTTCAATTTTTATACTCAAAAACAAGATATTCTGGAGTTGGTGTAGAAAGTAGTTGTCTTACATCTTATCTAAAACCCAATCAATAGGCAATGTTGTACGGATCTCGGATTGTCGGACCCGGCGGTAAGTTGTTTTTGTGTCGCAAACAAAAACAGTTCGATGATTTCAGCTAATGGTTGGATCCCGTTGTCTCAGGTTAGTGAAAAGTCGTTTGTTGATTAGTATGAGATCGCATAGAAACAGTTGACAATCTTCGAACATCTTTCATTCACAATTTTAGATTCTGCGACCCCAGCGGTACATCCATTGGTCGAATTACGAAAGAAGATGTCACTTGTCTGTTCAATCTCGGTGTGATCAACTTCTGTCATCGCAGTGGAATTCGAGAGATGTGATCGTTGTTTTCGAAAGCTTTTGAGATATAAAATTCCCAGTGTTTTATTACTTACAGTTATGAGCTAACACATAAATTCAATTAATACGCATTTTTTATTGAATGATTAACCGCGTCTAGTAATTTGAACCCTCGAAATGTGAAATGCAAAAACTATTGTTTAGCACGTCGTCTTTTTCCCGGACTCTGCGGAATTTTGGTTTCTCTTCGTGGACGTCCATCGATTGAAAGAGGAGCAGTTGAACGTGAAGCAGAAGCGGGTGGAGAAACTCGTCGAGTTGGCAAGGCAGATCGTGTATTCACTTTTGCTGCTGTCGAAGTTGTTGAAGTTGTGGCAGTGGACTAAAACCTCAAACAGAAATTGCGTATCGAGCTGATTACCGACCTTTCGAGTTTGTGTTGTCGGTAGCACCGTCGCTTTTGGCATCGGCTTCACCACCGATCTTGGTTTTCCGTGTTTGACAGCATCGTTTGATGTGATCGATTGTGTTGGTGTTGGGGAGATAACAAGTGTCTCGGTTGAAGCCGTAAAAACTTCCGGTAGATTGGCTTTTGAATGTACAGCGGCCATAATCGTTTGTGTGTCTTGTCGTTCTAACTCGGTTGTTTGTGATGTTGGAAGCGATCGGTTTTGCAAAACAGGCGGTGGATGTTTAGCCGGTTGTCGACGAGTAGGTGATGGAACCACAGATTTTTTGGTGGCAACTGTTCGATTAGTTGAAGAACGACTGCCGTCATTTGACTTCTTCAAAGTTATCGAGTGATGTTCGTTTGTTGGTGAAGTGACGGGCTGTTTCGCAACTGTTTCTTCAGTCGTATGTTGTTCAACTCGTTTTGTTTTCGCCGGAATCTTCGACGCATCCGGTTGTTTTTGTCGAGTAGACAGATTTTCGCTTCCGGATCGCCGGTGTAATTGAATTTGAGTTTGACTTTTCTCACGCTCAATGATCGCTTCCATTGGTTCGTCGGCTTCGAGTAGCTGAGCAAAAGTGGCAACAGGTCGAGGTCGCTCCAAAGATCGAGCTCGGTCGAAGTTACCGTTGGTGGGCGTGAATCCGACGCTTGATGAACGTTTGTATGACTAAGAACAATGAGTTTGTTTCTTTTATTTTGTTGCACCTACTCGATTGAAACTTGAGAGTCGCGGAAATGGTGCTTTTGAAGCACGCATCTCCACAAAAATACCCTCGGTTTGAATCCGTGATTGTTCGGCAGAAGTAAGCAGAGTCCAGGAGTCTGCTTGAACAACCGAAGCGGCATAATGAAGAAGGTGTTTGTCCGCAAGATCGAATAATCGTCGACACAAATGAACGAAACGCTAAATTGAATAGATAACAGATGTGTGAGTCTAAGTAGACATACGGGATTAATCTCTTCTTGCTGCAGAGAAAGTGAACTGCCGCGCGGTTCGAAACGTTGTTGCTCAGTTTGTTCAGCAATCTCAGCTAACAGTTGTTTTAAACAAATGAATGAGCGAATTGCGGTGTCGGCGGTGAGACTGTGAACCAAGGTCGGTAGAATGTCTTCGAGAAGTGAGAGATTCAATGCGAGCCCCTTCAAATCACTAGGTCAACAACAAATCGAAAGAACCTACTCGTCCCTGTTGTACGAATGATTTCGATGCAATCACACCGTCAAATGCAGAAACTAAGAAGTCGGTACAAAACTCGACGGTATCGGCCACTAATCGTTGAACAAATTGACTTGCACTTTGCGCCTTCAATCTCGGCAATGCAATTTGCAATTTCTCACAACCAAGAAGCACGTCAACAACCGTTTCTTCGTTAATGGATGACAGTAGGGCATCGAAACATTCTCGTTGCCAACGTTCAGCTAAATGCAAAAATACGCGTCCTTTCCAGATTCGAGCAAAGTGTTTCGCTTGCCAAATCAGTGCATCATCTCGTAATGGCTTAAGAGATTCGTGTTCGTAGAATTTGGGAAGTGCATCACAGATTGCCGAAACACACGAAGCACATGGCTATAAACAACCGAAATTGATTTGTTTCAACTCTTACTTACTCGATGAAAGAAGTGGCAGCGATAGGATCGGAAGTTGAGAATCACGACTTCGATCAATTCTTCTAATTTCAATTCATCAGCTAACTTCGCCAACTCCCAAATATTGTCGACATCATCGGTAACACACGATAAACCGCCGTATAAGAACGAAAGCAAAAAATGAACTGTCGATTTGGAATAACTAAACAGTTCAATAGCAGACGATTGTAAATTGTAATTACCTGCTCAAGTTCACAGTCTTTCCACTACTTAATTGCTCGTGAAAAGCCGGACAAGTGGCCCACAGAATGCAAAGATGAGCTTTCAGTTTCTCTTCATTATCCGCAATAACTGTAACATCGGAATCCGTACCGTCCAAATATAACGACAACAAATCAGCACCCAACTGACTTGCAGGTGCACGATCAGGTGCTGGAGGCATTGCTTCGTTTGTTGGAGTGAGATCAATGGATGTTAAAGAGGTAAGAGATGAAACAGATAAACGACGTGCCAGCATCGCTCTTGTTCGTATTGATCCCGAATCGTTAGATGGTGCTGACTGAGTCATTGCATTCTCTTCGGTTCCAATCGTGTAAAAGAATGATTTCGAGGCAGGATAGTTTCTTGTTTGAGATTCCGAACGACTACTTGACTGTGACGCAACACTTTCGTCCAGTCGTATATATTTGCAGTTTCCAGCCACTTCTGAGGTAACACTGCGCGATCGACGTCTGGATTCTTCGGCATCCGAGTAAGTTGAAAGGCACATTGGTGAATCGCCGCAAAATTCAAGAGACTGCTGAGAAGCATGAGCTATTTCGGCAAAGCTTGTCATTGGAAAATCTTTTAGATCTTGCGGCGAAGGAAACGAAGCGGACATTCCAATCGGCATCTGAACCGTTTCGTTTACAGGAAAATTTGTCATGTCGTTTAGATGTGTCTAAATTAAACTTTTATTCGTTTTCGACTTTGCAGCTTCAACCTTTGAGTTATTAAGCGATTCGTTAGCAGATCCTTTTTGGGAGTTGTGTGGTTTGTTCGCCGAGGAAGATTCTCTCGCAATCTCATCTCTGAGGCCATCGTGAAATCCGCTGCCTTTTGTTTCGTAACGTGAGTCTAAAAACAAAGTTGCACTTCGAATGAGTAAACTAACGTACCGCCATCTCTTCGTCTTGAACCGTTGGCATTGGGACCGTGACCGCCGCTCTTATCGTCATCGCCACTTTGGGGATTCAGTTCGTCTGGAGGCAGTTGGCTAATCTCATCGTCCGTGTATGCTAATTGAATCAGATTATCACTTCATTATACTCAAACGCAAATAAAGTTTCAAGCATCATATTTTAAACGTTAAAATTGAATCACTCACCAGAACGAACAAAAAAGGCAAGACCGGCCGAATCCACATCACCAACCGCAATTTCCAATGGCGATCGTCCGGCAATTGGACGAGCAGAAGCGGAAAGTGTTGGTTCAATGTATCGTTGATAAAAAACGGGAGCACGTCGACGCAAAATACAAAGATGCGCCGGCAGTTTACGTCCATCGGCGGACACCAAAAGCAAATCAGCAGTCTGGCGATGATGCAAAAGTCCCGCCTGAAAGCGTGCCAAGAGTAAACGAAACAGGAAGTGTTATAAATCACAGCAATTCAGTTGAACGATCTTCTTCTTACCATTTGTGTCGCCAGTTTCTCGCTAATTTTCTCTTTCAACTGCTGTCTTTCATTTTGAAACTGATCGTGGAGCGCTGAACTGCTCCGCATTGGATTCCAGTCGACGTTCCATTAATTAGCGAAAGCGATGGGAATCTGAAAATTTCGATTAGACATTCCAACGCACGTTAATCCGACAGAAACGCGGCCTTAGGGCGACGGTCACGTGCATCGAAGCCGCGATCTCACTGTTCCATTCGAGTCAAACAACGCAACTTTCCGAAATTGCCCTCACTCAGCAGACGACCGCACTCACGGTCGTCGATTTTCATCAAATCGACAGAAATAATAAGCAGCGCAATCCTCCAAAAACATTTTCAATGCATTAAAATCGTCGTGAGAAAACCTCTTCCAACGGAAAGAACCTCAGATTCCTTTCAAACTTCTACGACAAGTTGGCAAAAACAATAGTTTTTTTAAGCCAAAATTAAGTACAACTGTTATTCAAAATGGAAGATTCAAAGGGTCGTCATGGAAACATTTTCAGGAGACCAACAGATGAACGCACTCTAACACAACCGCCGAAGCGGAACAACAACCAATTTAGACATTTGATCGGTTGAAGAACGTCGGAGTACTTGAGATTGGGCGAGAAACGGGAATTAACAAAAACCGAATGGTCACAAGATGACCACGCGTCGGATTGAATGGTCGTCGTATTTGCATACACTCCCGACTATTTCCGCTCGTCGTCATTTGGCCTCTCGGAGGCATTCGGACAACAGCGGAGGTTTCTGGTTCGAAATTGGCAAGACTCACACACGCATCCGCATTGTGGTCATACGAAGCAACTCATGGTCGAAACGCTTCTCCAGCTAACTTCCCGTCGACAGAAAGGAATACGCGTTTCTCCTCAATTGTTTTGATTTATCTCGTGGACAGACGCATTCGAGACAATGCCTCCAAAACACTACCATTTCGTTCACGTTTTGTGGTCAAAAAAGCCAACTGTTCGCCCAGCAACATTCTTTTCGTCGGAAGTAGTTTTATGAATACGAAGCGAAACGGAAACCGAATCCCAATACAACGAAGTCGGGAAACGCAGAGGTTGCCGAAAAGGAGCTCATAAGTCGAAAAGATGCGTCAAGAAGAAAAGGAATCTGGACGATTTGCAATGCCGAGATAACTAAATGTGATGAGTGCAATTAACCAAAACAAACAATCTTCATCTTTTTACTAATCAAACAGTGAAATCTACTTAACCAACAGAAATATGCCAACAATTCTTATTCTCTATGGCTTCTGTTCCGTGAAATCAACGGTTGTCGTTCCTCTTCGACAAACGTTTCGTATCGTCGCTTCCAACTTTGGCACGACCAAAAGACGGAAATGAGTGCGGCGAGAAGAAGAACAGTAACGATAATTAAGACTCCTAAATACTAAGCAGTCAAAAGACGAAAAGAACTAAACGACCTGAAACAGTTTTGTAGAGCAAAGTCGAGTCCTCGGTTGTATCTTTACACAAGCTCACAAATTCCGTGGTACTAATACGTGATCCTAATGCTTTGAATTTAGAAAAAGAGCACGGATATGGACACTGTTTCAGATTTAGTAGTTCTCTTGTTCCGTTCAATTGTCGATGCAAATAAATCTGAAATTTAATGTGATTAGGGCTTTTTGACGCATCAACCTTAACACGGTAATCCGTCTCATTCTTCTCGTCGGAATGCAATTCAAACGCCAAATAAGTTGCTAGCGGTTGTAGCTCCTCGTCAATGATGCTAATGTTCAGGTAAATACCGAATGTCATCATATTCGAATCGTGCTAAATTCCCGTTTAAAACACGTCCTCTGATAACCTACAGCAGAGTAAAGAACTAACTTGTGCAACGTTCTGTTGTTGATGTAATCATCAAAGGTCCTAAACAATTTCAAATGTTAAATGCTATGAAACGTCGCTTTTTACCCAATTAAACGATCGAATTGCCACGCTTAAAAGCATCAATTATTGACTGTTGAGACTTGCAATCTAACCTCCAGGTTCATCTCCCAAAATTCGAATGTAATTTTGATGCAAAATGTTTTGAACCTACAATTCAATATTATTCGCACGTTATGTGATGTGAAAAGACCTGCCGTAGACCGCTCACAAACGCTTCGTCTTCTGCCCATTGAGGTAATGGCAAGTAATCAGGAGCTAGGTTATTCTAGAAGAACAGAATTAACTGACAAGCAACAAAAATACTTACACGTGCAAGAACACCGTCAATCACTTTCTGAAGCACGTCGATATTTTCAATTTTCACACCAGTTTGTTTCGAAAGCACAGAAGCAATTTCACTAAAATAATCGAAAACGGCTTTGGATCGTGTATCGTTGATTGTATCGAGATAATGCGGACAAAAATCCAGAATCCCAAAAGAAACTTGATCGAGCTGTTCCAACGAGAACACAGGAATCGGAATCCATCGCAAACCACCGTTCCATGATTGAGCAGCTGATGGCGGAAATAAGCCTGCAAGAACCTTCAAACAAACGTCAACCAACTATAAAATGAATCCACAAACAAACCCCCAAACCACTCGCTACGGTTCGGTTATCTCTTCCAGTGAAAGTTATGAGCTAAAGTCGATGGCTATATACCGGAAAATTTCAAATTTACATTCGTCGATCGATACGTTTTGCCAACCAATTCCGAATATGTCTCCCGTAAATTTCTACCCAAATCGTAAGTTTGCGAGACACCAACCTGAAAATACAACACTATTAAACAAGCTTTGTCGATGCCAAAACGTTTGTCAGTTCGCCTCGATCGTATTTCTGAGCTTCAGCGAGCACTCGCTTATCATCCGTTGGAAAGGTCAAGTAAGCAGTTGGAAATCGCTGTCCATGTCGAAACCTTAAAGGAAGTTGATTACAAGTGTTGGAGAAAATTTACAAACCAAATTTGCGCAGTTTCCAATTTTGCTTCAACTCCCGTTAGCAGCAACAAGATTATCAACACAAGCTTCATACTCCTTTTTGTAGCGTCCATTTCCGCACTCTCCATCTCACTCGCTCGTTTCTTATCAAAAGAAAAAGATCAACAACAAGGCAGAGATGGCTTTCGAGTTCGGAAGTTGCTGTTGTGGTTTGATTTTGACCGTTCAATTGATCCAAATGTTTCACATAACGTTCATTGACAAAGCAAACTTTGCGATCACAAAAATCTTCTCCAACGATTGTAAAGAAAGAGCCAAAAATGTTAACGCCAAAAGCTCATTATAACGTTAATCCCAATATACGAGCTTCTTCAAGAACTTTTGCAGCTATAAATGGTGGCTGTTCTTTATATTGGGAAAATTAACTTTAAGAGATCAACGAAGTTCGTAAGCCAAGGATATCCGTATTTGCATTAGGTCCCAAGTTACATCTGATTGTATGTGTTTGGGTAGAAATATCATCAATCAGCATTTTGTCTTTTGCTTTCTTATTATAACTGTCAGAGCTTAATAAATTGCTAATTAGAACCGAGCCACAAGCTTCCCGTAAGCTCAACAGGTGAGATGTTTTGCGTTGTTAGACAATAACCCGAAGTTCATCTTCTCTTTGTCGCTTATTGTCTTATCAAGACAAAAAGACCAATAAAAAGACGGAGAAAGATGCTCAATTTGACAGTTGTCGGGCTGTTTGATTGATCCAAAAAGTTTCACACAAAATCAACTGATCAAAACTTGTAATTTGCAGTAACTTTCTTCAACAATGAAAAGTTACCGAAAAGTAATTTCCATCTCGAATTTCTTTCGCCCTCTACTTGACATTCCATTGGGTACGAGCGGGGGAAATTTAGCTTCCAGTTCGCGATTTGTTCTCCAGTCTCCAGCGTGTCGCTCGAGACTGGAAATTTTTCGCCGTCAACAATTTCCACAAACTTTTCTTTCACTGCAAAATGTCTGCGTCCTGCGTATGGAAATATTGGGAACGTTTGAGGAATCCAGCGCGTATGCGATGTCTACTTTGCAACGCTGTACTTGCCACGTTAAATGCAGGAAATGCGAAGAAGTTTCCTTGAGTTTTGTTTTAATCTAATCGACTAATTTCAGACATATGCGATACAAACACTTGGACACGTATACAAAGGTGCAGTCGGAAGATGAACGAGTTCGAGATCAAATGAAACGCTCGGACGCCGGACAGATTGTCAGTGGTGCCCAAAAAAGAAAACGCAAATCGACGAGCAGCCTTGAGAGCGGCGGATTGACCATCGAACAGCTCACTTCACTTTTGATTCCTCCGTCAATAAACTTCGACGTCGAAGAAACTTCACATACTCGGGAAGCGTTGGAATCGCCGTCCGTAGCCGTTGAATCGACTGTCAATGTCGACGAACCATTGGAACTGAACAAGAAACTAAAATTGTAAGTAACCACAAAGGTTCCTTCTAACAAACAACATTCAGGAGATCTGTGGAGCTTGTTTTCGATGTCGAAGGATCGGAATCTATTCGACTAAGGTTGGTAACTTGAACAATACATTTTGCACGAAAATTTTAGTTTGCCCTGCAATCGCGAGTCCACAACCGTTGCCTCGATTCTCGCTCAATTGATCTGAATTGTTTGTTTGAAGCTTAAGATTCGTTGTTGAAAATAAACTCATTGAAGTTACCAGACCGCAAAAACTGTTGAACGAGAACCCGAAAATTTCGCAAAAACGTAACGATTAGTCACGGGCAGAAAGAAGTGACACTCTTGAACATAACTGGAACAAAACTGACGTTCTTTTGTCCTCTTTCCCAACATATTTCAAGTCAATAAACCTCGATGTCGTTTATTAATCGAGTTTTTTTGCTTTTATTTGACGTGAAATGACAACTCACTTGTGGGTTTCAACACAAAAATTTCTTCGGATTGTTTGAAACGTCGACATTTAGCGGAGTTTTCGTTGCTGCACGAGTTGTTTGTTGACTGTTGAAATCGAACGATCGACAAGCAAAATGGACGCGGCAAATGTCGTTGACGATTTTGTGGATTCGGCGGATTTGGAGGTGAGCAAATTCACGACATCAGATTTCTAATCATCATCTCGATTCAGAACTTTCGTCGTGCATACGAAGACCAAGTTCGACGTGGCGATGCCAGTGCCATCGTAGCTTTCAACTACGCTCATGCGCTGATCCGCTCCACGAAAGAGAATGTGAAGACCGGAATTTACATCATGGAAAGTGAGTGTTTCGAAATTTTTGCTTGTTTGACTTCTGAAGCTTTCAGGTCTTTTGAAGAAGGACAGCGAAGATGTGCCCAAACGTGATTATGTTTTTTATCTTGCTGTTGCTTACGCTCGTCTCAAAGTACGCTGACTTTTAAACAGTCGAAGCTTATTGTAAATTTCAGGAATACGATCGAGCGTTGAGTTATGTTGATGTTTTGTTGGGCGCTGAAAGTGACAATCGACAAGCGATCGCGTTGAAAAAGCTCATTAACGAACGAATGAAGAAAGGTAATGGTTGGTGAGAGGATTGAGTTCATACGTCAGTTTAGAATCACTGTTGGGTTTGGCGGTTTTGGGATTCGGTGGAGCACTTGCAATTGGTGGTGCAATTGCTGCCGGTGCGTTGCTTTCACGTCGTCATTGACTGTGATCGTGAAATAACACTACGGTTCTTCTTTTTGTTGTCATCGCCAAATGAATCGCTTCTCTCATGCCGAACGGCTGTCAGTCACTAATGTAAATAACCGCGTAACTTATGTCAAGTACTCGACGCTCTTGTTGATTTCTTAATGCGGATAAATACGACAACGATTTTCGGTTCGAGGCACAACGGTCGTTTATTAAAAGTTTTCTCTCGCATTATACGAATATTATGCTCAATGTACATTCAACTTAGGATTAAGAAACTTGAATAGAACCTTTGGAATTTTGCGAAAATGAAATCTCGAATCACAAGAACGGATTCCAATTTCCCGTATTGTTTTCGGTTGCAGTCGATGATTGTGGAGCTACTGAGGAAAATTGAGTTGCCCAGTTGGTTGAGTTGTTTGAGGAATTCTGACCGAGACTCGTCGAACCGAACGGATCTTCTTCTTTCTGTTGATTGACTATCGGAAGAGTGGATGGAAGTGGAGGACGTTTTCGTTGTCCATTTGGTTTGTTCTCTTCGGTCGCAAAGAACTGAAATTTAACGATTAAATCAATCACTTAGAGCATCTCACATCATCAAACGAACTATTGGACGGAGCGTTTAAACCGCCATCTGTTGCTGATTTTGGCATTGGAGTAGTGAAGGCTGAAGATGTTTGTTTAAACGTAAAATCTTCTTTTAACTTACATTCCCAGTTTTGAGGTATAGTATTTTGAGGCTTTGGATTGACTTTTGGTTCGTCGGAGAATAAACCTAGAGATTAATTCGTTAGTATATTACACCCTACTTACTGTCTAAATCATTCTTGGGCTTATTAGAAGTCGGGATATTAGAACCAGGAAATTTGAGGGCAACGGGTTGTTGTGGAGGATTAAGTGGAAATGGGTGTGCAGGTTGAGTCGGAGTTGAAGTGAACAAAGTGGTCCAATCATCGACAGAAACTGCGCTCTTTGGTGGTTGACTATTGGACACCGGGGTTGGCAATTGGAAATGAGGCGTTTGAGTCGGAGTTGATGACATTGATAAGTCGAATAAATCACCGGTTAACAAATCAATCGGTCCGGGCTGAATGTTTCATGTAATAAACTTCAAACTTCGACTACTCACTTTTCCTTGTTGTTGAGCGAAGTGCAAATTTGGTGGTGCCGACTGATTACTTTTATGACTAATACCCGACAAACTGCTTCTTCGTTGCGATGTGTTGGCGTGTTCTTCCAACAATCGTTTCTGTTGTTCGACATCAGAAGGCGAAACGTACCATCGTTTATTCTCGTATTTGTCGATAAGATATTTGCGAATTTCGTTGTCATCTCTCGGCTCAAACTTCGTCTTACCATCATAGAGTCCCAACCAAATTTGTGTGTTTACCGCATTTCCTAACGTTTTTAATCGTTCAATCTCGTCGGTTGTGAAGGTCGCCATCGAAATAGACTTCACTCGATGTGGCGGATTCAAACCACGCAGTAGACCGGAACAATGCATGCAGCAAGAGGACCCTAGAATCGACGTTGTATCTGTGAAATAAGTTCAACGAAACCTATCGTCAGGTTGATGTATGTGGGTCCTCTCATACCACACTCAAAACAAACTTTGTTGTGTGGCTCTGCCAGAATTTTTCTAAACAAACAGGCAAACTAATTGAAAAATTCGAGAACCTACCGAACGGCTTGTGCATTTTGTTCTTCGAGTTTTCTTCGTTGAGAAGCTGCTGACACACTTGTCGAACGCATTTCAATTGCAATAAACTGAACTCAATGGTCTCGATACCGTTCAGAAATTTTCTACTCTCAATTCTACAATACGACCATAGATTAGACGTCAATTCATGTGCAAAAGTGGCCAACTGAAATGCAATCGAGAGTCATGTGAAAACAAGAAACCGCGATGATTGGCGTAATTTCCCGGCAATTGTGCGAAAAAAATAAATTCAGGAGACCCGATCAACATAAAGTGCGTGTGTTAAAAGATCAAAAATGCAAACACCACTCAGTAGTCTCAATCTTTGTTCGGAAACAACCAACCGAAAACAAAATCGATTGATCAAGACGCTCACGCGCAAACGATGACTCAATTCTAATCGAGTAAGCACATCGACTGTAAACAAAACACGACAAGAGGCCTCCACACGACTACATCTTGCCACAAATCGCAAAAAACTTTGGGATTAAAACCCGCGGTCGAAGTAACATTCTCGCCGCCGGCCGTCCACTCTCCGTAACTCCAATGTTTTCAGTCAACGAAAAGCGTGTGCACTGAAAACCGGGCATTTTCATGCTGAGCGCGTCGATTCGTTCGTTTTATTCGGATTGACGTTTCGTTAACGGACACCGAGAGTCAACCGAATTTCGCGATTATCAACGAGATGTCGCTGAGATTACTGAAATTAGCGGAATCCGACAAGGTGAGTTCCGAACATCACGAAAAATGAAAATTTTCAGATTTTGCACGAGAACGCTCAGCAATCGACAACCCATCAGTTACATCGATTGCACTCGAAAATAAAGGTGAGCAGTTTCCGTCGATCGACTTCGAGCAGAAGCCGACGAAATCGACTTAAAAGCAAAATTTGTTGTCGAACGCGGAAGATCCGGCGGGTTTCCTATCGCGCTGCAAACAGCAAACGAAAAGCAATCTGACCAGTTGTTGCCAAGCACAACGAGTCGTGGAGTTTTCGCCGACTGCATTTCTACTTTTCTATTTTAACTGTGACTTGAAATCTTCATTTTTTGTTGAAATGTTTTCGTCAGCGGCTGATGCGGCTCGCACGTTTAATCTGCTGGTAACCATCTCGACTTACCGAGTACTATTCAGCTGATATTCTTTGTTTTAGTGTTTGTCGAAATGTCACGTTGTGATTAATTTGGTAAGAAAACTTGTTTTAGGAGAATTAGAGAGGATTTTAGATTATTCTGATTATGGCACTCTTGGCCGATTTCTTGAGCATTCGAATCAACACACTGAGGCTTCACGGATTGGAAGGTACGGTTGCATTTTAGTCCTTCAACTCTGAGGTCTTTTAACCAACAACTTTCGTCAATTGTCTCACTTTTGTTGTATAAACGAGCATATTTCAGAGATCTGCGCTGTCTATGGTCTACTAGCAGGGTATATCGACTTTAAATGAGTAGATTTAAGAGATGTGTGTTTTCAGAGTTGTCGGAATCTTTGGTTCGGCTTCTCATCGCCGTTCGTTGATAATCACGTAGGAAGTTTATTTTATTCAATGTACTTATGCAGATGCTTTAGATCAATGGTTCTCGGATTTCATACGATTTTCATCTTCATGCCTGTGATTATTATCGTCAGTTCGTTTGATATTCATTTTTACAAACGCGAATGTTGGGGACAATGCGATTGGCATCTTCTGTCCGCTTCTTTGCCTCAAAACTCCCGCTGTCAAATTTTGTGTGGCGACAATATCGACGAATATAAACGAAGGTAGACAGTTGTTTTCGTCATAAAGTAATCGATGTCGTCATTTAGCACAATGAGTCGTTTGGGAACCGATTATCGTTTAGATGCGGGAATCATTTCTTTGGCAACCCTCGAGCTACTATGTTCGATTGTAACGACCATTTTGTGTATCAAACAAGTCTTCGGATTCTCGATGCAAGACGAATCCAATACAACGGTAAGTGTTTGATTTTGGCGTTTTTATTGTTGTTTAGAGCGTTCCATTGGAGCTATCTCCTCTAAATCACGACAAAGTCGAGACTCGCAATTAGAAGTACCAAATTCTTTGACTGATTTTCGGGTGGCAAATCGCTTGGTCGCTTCTCTTATGCTCGATTTCTTTCTGTGTTGGTGCCAAACGTTTTATTTGTTCGTGGTACTTAGTTCATTTCTATTTTTTTGTCTGTAGATACTGACCGTTGTATGTGTGTAATATGCTGAGTTAATTGATCTCAGGTTTTATAAGCAACACTCAATAAACGAATCAACAATACGAATGAAGTTGAGGCTTAAAATTCCGGCAAATAGAAATAGAAATGGCGCAAGTTGAGCAATAAAATTAAGAATCTTATGATCGTGTTAACATAATCCGCATGTCTTTGCACATTTTTCCCGTTTCTCTTCCTCCGAGAAGTCGGATTCGCAGTAACCGTTGAGAGCCCAACCCTGAAAGCTTGTTGATTAAAATGTTAAAGTAAAGAGATTTTACTTTGCAAAATGGATGGGTATCTCTGCATTCTCGAACGACACGTGTTAATGGTTGTTTCTTTCCGCTACTTGTCGGCGTCGTACTTCCACCGCCATTTGGACGACAATAACCACATGTTTTCGCGCAATTCTAAACTTTTAAACGTTATTTGTGTTAAGGTTCTTGAATGTTTCGTTTAATTTGTTTACCTTTCGCATCATATCCGCGTAGCTAAAATTGAAATGTTCGTCATGACATTCGGTTTTTTGAAGTTACCTCGGATGATGACAAAACTTTTTGTTTCGTGCGCAATTCTTCATCAAATCCACGCATTCACGATTGTTTTGAGATGTGACTTGGGTTCCTGTGTTTCCTAAAACAATTAACGGTATTTGGCTTTGCATACTCGTTGGTACTTGGACGCTGTGGCATCTCTTCTTCCTCCTCTTCAATTGTGTCGGGCGATACTTCTTCTTCGTCTTCGTCCTCATCACTTTTACATTTACCGCAGGTCCTTGCACATTGATGCTCCATAAAAACGGAATAAAGTTCGTTCGTACATAACGACTTCATTGATTCGCAGTCCTCGATCTGATCTCGACATCTTTTTGTCAAACATAATCCACAAGTAGCAGGACAGAATTTGACCATCATCGAAGAGAACTCGGGTTGGCCGCACCTATAAAACGGTAAACGACAGTTTTCAATCGATTTTCACAGAAACCAACTTTTCAACGTTCTGTTCGCAATTTACAATTCCGCCTGAAAACAGTTTTTGATCTTGTTTTTGACAGATTTCCTCTTACTGTCGTCATTTTGACAAGAATAAGTTGGGTCTTCGCAACAAATAGCACACGTCTAAAGTTCACAAATTACGTTAATTTGCTTTCAATTAACTTACATTTCGACACTGATCAGCAAGATCCTTGAGCAGTGGATTGTCGCATTTTGGATCGCGAGCAGCCGGTGAGTTACTTGGAGAAACTTAAATTTGATATCTTTGAGTTCAATGAAATCGAGTATCTTACTTGTGAAAATCATTTTACACGACTCCGGTTCTCGCTCATCAGCACATGCCGTAGCGTTGTGGTAGAGTCGAAGATTGTCGTCTGTGCATCGAACTCTCAACCGACTGCTTCCACTTGTGATTGTCGGTTTCTCAATCAACAACTCCGAAGATCCGTCTTGTGCAATAACAAGAAGAGGAAAAACGAAGAAGATGGTAAGACTGTAACTCCGAATAGAATACGACAGCCACATGACCAAAAACGGAAGAATAATCAAAGCGTTAAACGATCACTGATGATTGAAATTTGAAACAGTCGACAACTGACCGTTGGGTCAAAGGTGAAGGCTTGAGGCGAATGCGCGAGTTAATCAAAACGCGCGAGCAGTCAAGAGTTTCGGAGGCGGACGATGAACTCGAAACAGCGCAGTTCGAATGATTTACGGCTAAGCTCCGACTATTTGGCCCAATGGACTGTGCATTCGAATAGCACCTCCAACTCGACGGTTATTTTGGGCTTCACAAACGAGTCGTGCACGTCCACTTCATCGAAAGGCGCATTGTGGTTCGAAGTTTTTAAACCATGAGCACTCGTTGAAATCCGAAAATCGATTGCGACTTCTTCAGCTGACCACACGAACTATTTGAGCAGGCGCAACACGAGGACCAACCGAACGTAAGCGGATTGTAGTCGCCAACTCAAATGAGAAACAAACACCCTTGAAACGATACAAACGGCGATTATCGTATTGAAAGCAAAGAGTACAACATTATTTGATGTGTAAACAGCCTCATAAACTTGAAAACTTCGAATAGTTAAACCCGCTTATTCAACGCTAGAAGTAGTGAATATAATACGGTTTGCGTAAAACTCTTGTGTTTAAAATCATGGCTTAGCAGTGTCGAATTTGGAAACTGCTGGAGTCTGGTTATGATTAGGAGTTGTTTCTTGCTGAAACTAAGTTGTTTGTGCAAACATGTCAACTAACCTCTTGTTCCACAAAATCCGATTTTGGAGGCAATCCACCACCGGCCATTGGAGTAACTCCCGCGGCTGTCATTGAGACTGGTGCTCCACTCATAGCGGTATTCAAACCCACCGGATTGTTTTGACCTGTTGCCAGAGCCGATGGTCCTTTGGTTTTTGCACTGAAAATGATCACTAACAAGTTTAAAAAACAAATTCCTTACTTCATTGAACGTAAATCTCGATCGTCGGATAGTAGAGCAGCTTTTGAATTGCAACGTTTCGACGCAGTTAATACTTCTGGTTTTTGTGGTTTAGGAGCTGCGACAATCGGTTCAACAACTGGTGGCGTCTTTGTTTTCAATTTCTTCTTTTTGCTTTTGCATTGAACCAACGAAAAACTCAACGTCACAAACAAAATGCCGAGCAATGGAAAACAAAAGTCGAAGATCATCGCAAAAACTTCCGTAAAAGCTTCACTGCTCAAATCTGATTGAAATGAACGAAGTGATTAATCGGTTGATTTGGCAAGACTAAATCGAACATAAATGCAAATTTCAGTCGTACTGATACAAATCCCATAGATTCCATTCCGCTCCCTTCGGATCAAACGGAATCAAATAGCATCCTGAACAACTAATTGTTTTTGGAATCCCTTTCACCTATTTACACTTGGTCTTGCGTCTTCGTGGTGGAAGCTTTATTGACTTCTTGTACGAGATCTGATGGAATAAACCATGAAAATGTGATTTGTATTGTTGTAGCACTATTCGATGATCCTCTGTAGTTTAGTGGTTGACCATTCGCTGTTATCTTGGAAGAATCATACATCAATCCCCTTTCATCGTCCATAATGAGGGCCTTAGAATCGTGCTTGAGCGCTCATAGTGATTGAACTACATAATCACTTTTTTCTCATATATTCAAATAAACTTATTTATAGGTTTATTAGGTACGTAAAAAAGACAGTTTTAAAGCAACTTCAATTTGCACGAAATCGTTCTCGACTTGGTCATCTCAATATAAGGAGCTGTTACAATTATGTTTGCGAGAATACCGGTCAGTAGATCACAAATGGAGTTCGTGTATAAAAGAATAGTGGGTACAAGAAGGAACAAGCTAATGGTTGTTAAGTTTAATCGACTCGTCATCACCCAATGTAAGTGGATCCAAGTCAACGGTAAAACGTGAAATGATACAACCGTTTGACAGATTCCATCGAAAGTCCAATTCGTAACGTTGCTTATCAAGCAAATCATTTTCATTCCTATTGGGGCTTGGAACGATGTGCTTAGCATAATATAGTTGATTGAACCGTTTAGTCTTGAGTATCTTCTTTACCAGTTGCTTCACAACCTAAAAATAACCTCAAATTGCGTCTCATAAATGTGTTTTACCTTTTTGGGCTGAGGTTTGCGTATTTTGATCGAGTAGTCAAGTTTCATGTAAGGAATTGAAGCCTGTTGCAGCTTCTCTATCTTCTTGCATTCCTTTCTTATCCAAACAACTAGCTTTTGTAGATTAAACTGAAATATCGACCACTTTATGTTTGTATCAAAATAGGTAACCCACCTGCCAGGATATGGTATGTTCAGTTTCCACTATCAACTCGCTCAAATTAGAAAAAACGGCATCATTCGAGTTAGTTTTCAAATGATGTCATAATTTCTGTTCGAACTTTTCCAACAAAAAGCCAGTTTCTTGACAGAAGGACATATTGGAAAATTATCAAAGAACTTGTCGTCAATAGTCGCTAAAAGCTTTTGAATACGTTTTTATCAGAAATCTTACCGTTGAATCGTGGACAGTTTCCTTATCGTTTCCGGCCACAATTTTTTTAATTCGATGTTTGGACAGCACTTGCTTGAGTTGATCTAAACGAAATCTGATATGGTATATCGAGATACTTACAAAGATCTTCGATACTCAAAAAGGCAATCGTTTAAATCGAGCTGTCGCACTTCCGATGAACCAAGAGTAGTCTGTAACGTTGTGTTCATAAGAAAATCAATAGAAAATCAATAAAAAAGCAATTAATCATTATTGTACGGCACCTGTCATAATTGTCACATTAATCATAACCTGTCACTAATTAACACCAAATTAGGCAAAAACATGCACAAAACCACAGGTATTGACCATAAATGGAAAAATGCCGACAAAAGAAAAAAAATGCCGCCAAAAGGCGCGCGACGTCGCGCAATCACATGGACAGGTAATGCATGAAAATACAAAAGTCTTCGATTTGAACAAAATTGGTATCATTCAACTCCGAATAACGTCAGTTTTATTACTGTAAACTGGTAATGACCAAAAAATTAACAACAACACTCTCTCTTATTTGCGTGTAAACGAAAAGTAGCAACAAAAGTTGCGTTTTTGATCGAACAAATGAGACGGAATTTTGATCATAATTCCACTATGACGTGGACCAATCTCCATGGCTGCAGGTGGCGAAGAGAAGAAGAATTGTGCGTTTTTGCCGTTGAAAAGTGTTTGTGAGCGCGAATCGTGATTGCTCTCGGAAGCATCGTAGTCCAAAGGACGTTGCGCGTCTTGTCCCGACTGAACACAAACTCAGGTTTTTTATCGGGACGACTTACCATCATTGACTACAAAAAAAGAAGTCAACCAACTGTTCGGCTCAGTGACAAATGAAACCAGCACCAGTTGTTTCGAAATCCGTGACTGTTGCGAACTGATCGAAAAAGTATTTCGAAATCGCGAAAACTCATCAATCATCCACCCATCACTTTTTATTACCTTTGCACACCAAAAACAATTGTTCATTTTGTAAGAAAAATTTCGAACTCTTATGCTTAGGCTATACAAAGGCTTCTTGCAATCAACAATTATTAACGACTGAATGAAATGTAAACGCCGAGACTTTTGTTACGTTCGACGAATTGAGTAGGAATGGAAATAACAACACCGTTTTTTTCGTCTTGAACAGTGCATGTTGACGGTGAAGAAACCAACGAACGTGTGCTTTCTGACATCGAACTATTCGACGCGTCGTATGTCAGAGGTCGTTGAGGAAACTCGTTTGCCGAAAAAAAAGTGAAAATGTTTGGTGGCCCTAAGTTCGTTAAAACAACTCTTCTTAAATTCAATACATTGCTTATTTCATTCAACACAGGCTTCTTTTGATCAACTCGCTTTCAACCACTTTCCCAACATTCCAAAACAACACGCCCAGCAACTCAACCAACGTTCATCGACGGCCGTCTGCTGTCAAACCGGCAATTCAATCCAAAAGTCCAGCTGCCTGTGTCTTATCTTTCAACCAACTCACCACCGGTTTCACAAACTTCAATCAGCTTTTTTCGGATTTCCTTATACCAACATTTTAAACTCAACTTCCAACTGCAAATCAAAATCAACCATCCAGTGTTCATCGGGCTTTCGATTAAATTCAAAACGATTTGCTTCTAACCACATTTCAACAACACAGTCATCGACTCGTTCAACGATCATTGACATTTGCGATTTCTCAATTGCAAACCCAGCAACTCCGTTTTCGCTCTCAACTCCAAAACCAACACTTAACTCACTTTTCAACCTTTAACAGCCCACTCGAACTCTCGACAACAACTCCACGTCGCTTATTGCCATCATCAACAATCAAACAACCCGATTCTGGCCTTCTAATCAATTCCTCCCAGCACTTATCGAACAAATTTCGAACTCAATTGCTCAAACCCAAAAGCCGTCTATAGACGGTATCGAAACAGCGACTTTGAATTTTTTTCAATTCCTCAAACATTCCATTTCAACAAACTGCGCACCGAACCCTCTCAAATCTGCATTCAAAAAATCCGACCCTTTTTCTCATTTCAAAATCAATCAATTACCATAACTCGACGCTCGCTCTTTTAATTCGAAAATAAACGCGAAGGAAGTCGGTCGCACACAGACAGACAACTGTTCTGGCTTTTTTGGTTCGGATTGGATTACTAGTAGTCATTTCAAATTGTGCGTTGTTCTTGGCATGATGTGTCGCTTGAAATCTTTTTGGCTGCTGAAAAATTTCTTTAGTGAGATTTAGTATTTCGTATGCATTTTGTTTAATTTTTGAGTACTTGCACACTCATTTATTCAAATATTCGTTTCATTCATTAATCAAAACAAATTCGATATACAGGGTGTCCCAGCACAACCGGAAGATTTTGAACGCTTATTTCTCGGCGATTTCTGAACCGTTTTTATGCGGTTTTGGTTGTTGATAAATAAGACTGTCAGTTTTTGTTTGGCGTCGAGAAAAGTTGCAACATTCTATCGGAATGGCTCGAAAATTGCATCTCGGCCAAAGGATGCAGAATTTGACGAAATTTCCCATGATGAGCGTTTTGAACGGTCATTTTTTCCAATCGTTCATCCCTTAAATTTCAACACTTTCCGTTGTTTCAATGAGTTTGCGTTTGTCGTTCAAAATCGTCCACTGGTCGATCAATCAATTCAGCTGTGTCGTTCGTATGTTGCGCGTTGTTTATTTCGTGACTTCTGGCGCACTTTTGAATGCCGGGCGATTTCGTCTGTATCTACGGGACATCTTGCTTTCACTTCTATCCATTTAATCTAACTATTGTCTTCAAGTACTGCACTTTGCGTTCGTTTATTCTTTCTGTTCAGTTGTGTCGTTCGATTGCCAACGAATCGGCGGTTTTCTCCGCCCAACTCGCCCTAAAGTAAATCGTGATCACCTATATAACTAAGCGACACCAATACTGCTCGTTGCATTAGTGCTTTTCTGTTTGATAGTCGTATGAGTGTTTGGTTGATCGTATTGGTGGTTAGTGGTGTCTTCCGTTAGCTGTTCAAATTTTTGATTGATCTCGACGTTCGCATTCATTTCAAACGTTGGACGGTTTCTGTTTTTATTACTTGCAAGCAGACAAAGTGATTTCTTACCGACTACCTTTATTGCCATGTACTTGGTCCTCATGCGCGTTCTTTTTGGCAATTGAGTTGCGCAGGTGCTCGTCTTCTTTCTAGGGCATCGAATGTCAAAACCCATAGTACAAATCTAATGGTTATTGCCGGCATCAAAACAGCGACTTTGGACTCTTTCAATACTAAAGTCGCATCTTATTTCACAGCCAAAAACAACGTTCAGAACAATGTGCTAGCTTTCAATCACATCTGCTAACGAAGGTTGATCAAAACCAATTGCATTTCTTCAACTCCGAGGAAATTCCAACTTTGAATCTAAGCTTCATTCCGCAACTTATTGCAAACGCGAACTTCAAAATCGACAGCTCGAAACTAATGGCTGTTGATGATACCAAGCCAGCGGCTTGAACATTTTCTGGATCATTTCACTTCGACAATTGCGAGCATAAACCGAACATTAAATTAGCATAAGAGAAGAAGAAGAGTGCCCATTCGAAATGTCTTCACTTTTTGCGTCCACTTCGCGCGCTTTTTTGCTTCCTATGGACATTTTCGCGCATCGTTTCAATTCCACATTAATGCTTGGATTGATTTCAGTAAAATGTTTCTTATAGTCGAACTACGCGACCATGAAGACAAATGTCATCACTCTGTTAAGCTGAAATTTGAAGCGCAGGTGGGTTTTTTATTCATTTAATAAATACAATTTATTGTTTAGGCAACAATCGAGCAGTTGACAGATAAAATACAATCTGTGTTCAAAATTGCGCCAGAAATGCAACAAATTGTTGACAGCAATAATCGCCGCATTGATCTATTAGTTAGCACCCTTGAAGATGCGGGAATTCATGGCAATGAAACGTTGATCGTGGTTAGTTATTTTGACATATAGTTTTGGTACTTTTTTATGTTCTAGAAACATGCCAACTCGGATGCCTGGACGTCATTTAACGCTTTCTTTGATTTGGCGAAAAAGTATGTGGGCAAGAGACGAGATGACAAGGCAAAAGAATACATAAAATTGGCTTTCGAGCAGTTGACAGTCCTCAACGACTCAAAGTTTTTTCTTACCTACAGAAGGTTTCACAGCCGATTTCTGGAGTTCAACGAAAATTACGCATCGTATTTGGACACCGACGACGATCAATTAAAGAAGGCAGCAGAGTTTTATTTCTCACTTCTTTTCAAGGACGATCCACAGAATCCGTCTATTCAAACTGTTTTTAACTCCAAACCGAACAGCGGTGCACAGGTAAATTTTGGCAGAATGAACAAATAAAGACAATACATTTTAGGGAGGCTTGATTTGCTTAGTTAAGCGATCCGAAGAAATTCTTGGCAACTACTATCTAAAGTCGCACTTGGGACTATCATCAAAGACTCCATCAGCTCATCAAGCTGTCGATCTCCGCGAATTGCTGATCTACAAGCTTCTGCAATTGCTGGGAATAGGGCCGGTCGTACACTTTCTTCCAAATGCGCATATGTCTTGTTTTGGTCTTTACATCGCAACCGAAGAAGGTGATTTTAATATGAAGAACAAAAACTAATATTCACTTTTAGTGCCGGGTTTTCGAACAGCACGTGATGTCCGCATGCCTGCATATGAATCCTACAAACTTGACATCCTCCGTGAAATTTTCTATCTAATCGATCTGCGCTCAAACAAAAGCAATTATGGCTTGAATAAAGATGACAAGCTATGCATTGTCGACTTTCAGGCATGTTAAGATCATTTTTATAATTCTATCAACTAAAAAAGAAGATCTGCTTTTTTGATGAATTTGGAGGAATCATTTCAGCCAACTGTACAGTTCTAATGTTTTTTATTTAGATTGGAAATCACGCAAGAAGCATCAAAAGGTCAAACTTGAAATCAAATGAGCGCATTGAACTTTACAAAACCTGTATGCGAGATTGGAGACTTTCGGATGCGGTGAAAAATGCTGACGAACAAATTGTACGTCAAAAGAAACTATTAAGAAAACATTCGATCTATGCTAAAGCAACCGACAACTACGACGATTACCTACAAAAAATCTCGGATAACATTCAACTTGTCAGTGGAATTCTTCAAGATCCTTGTTAAGTCTCTGTTTTCATATGCAATAAATTGTTTCGGAGTCTATGCATGAACGAGTCATTCAATGGACAGAATAGCACATCAAGATATAAAGGAAAGATCGGATGTTTGGATCAGTTTCAATGGAAGACTCCTGCATAAAGAATACTGCTACCAGCAGAATTTACGCCGTAAACCATGTACACAAACGGCTCGTCGACTTTGATCTTCGTATAAGCTGAGCGTTTCGAACGTTTTTGTAAAATCATCTGTTCAGCAAAGCCCTGTAAAACGCCAATACCAATTGAGTTGATCTACAAAGACAACATTTAGATGAGTGGTTGAGAATATAGCATTCCTTGAATTCGATTTTTTGAGTGAAACCGCCGTGATACACACGTTTGGAAAACATGTTTGGAATATCGGCTTTCTTTGGATCAAAAAGTTTCTTGACCCCAATTTTTCACAGTTGATGTTCAAATGTGGCCGAATGTTCAAGATCGAAACTCGGAAGTGTCAACTGAAATGTGCAGAACACGTGAATTCGAAGGGTGAAAACTGAAACGGACAACACTCAAAAGTTTCAGACAATTGATTGACCTCTTGCACGTGGAATACCAACGAGCAGTCAGTCGATTGGGTAAATCGCTTTCTAAATTTGACTATTCCGGCAATTTGCTCGATCTCCGAATGTTGAAGCCGTTGATTTTACTCCTTTCTTCCCGAACCAGAAGTCAGACTCCACGAACGACTGTTCAATTAATGTCATGAAAAGCTTCCCGTAGGTCGTGTGCTCCTCTTCATCGAGGACCAGCGAAAAACGACGGCGAAAACAAAGTAAGCGGTTTTGATTTCTTCCAATTTATTTGGTTTTTCAGGTCCAATTCATTTACCATTTGGTCACAACCGATAATCCCACAACGTTTGTTGCCGTTCGTGTACTTTTTGTTGGTCAGCTGTAGACAATGTTGGTATGACACGAATGTGAATAGATCAGCAGCAGCAATTTCTGTAGACAAATAACATTGACGATTGTGGTAACGGTTCATAATGTTCTCGTCGATCCATTGGTACATAACGTGAAAAGACGGGCTGAAACAAAAACACATTGATTATGTTGAACATCAATTCAAATACCATGAGAGATCGTTGTGTATTGATGAGGAGCAGAATTGGACGAGTGTAAGCATGTAGTTGAAGATGTAAGCCTGAAATACGATTATAAACAAATCGATTAGCAACAAACTGACCGTTTCATTCCTGCTGTCCATCCAAAAATTCGGTCGTTCAAACACCCGTTGAGGAATTGAGAAACTGAAATCGAACGTGCAGATCGCAAAGATAACTCGAAAACGTACGTGACCGAGATCAAAATTTTGGTGCTATAACGGGTGGACATATCGGCAATAATTGGACCTGAAAAATCACAAAGTCGACAAATAAACCCGTTTTGTTGCTTATATTTCACACTCGATACACAACCTAAAAAGAAATCAGAATTGGGACTTTTACTCATCATATTCATTCCTTTATGTCTCAACGAACGGCTGCGTATTCCACTGTTCGGGGATTATTGCCGGTGACATCGTTTCTCCAACGATTGAAATCCGCGAATTCGGATCAGAAGCGGCGAGATCTAGTGGCCGATGCTACCGGAGCCGAACTTTTGGCGTTGGTTGAGATTGCCTACAATGTGTTGCATGCGCATTTTCCGTTGAAGCACCGACAACTCGAGCGCTTGCGGCCACACGCGCCACTTGTCCGAAAACTTTCGCGAGTACGAAGTGAGAGATCGGCACGTCGACTCGTTCAATCGGGAGCAGGTCTTGCGGCGCTAATGCCGATTATCACACCGATTTTGATTCATTTGTTGGCTTCCGTGCGCCACGACTAGTTGCTTGATTTACAGTGCTCGACAGTCAAAAGTGCAGCGACTGTTTAAGTATGTTCCCATTATCCGATTTGGATGAAATTTGGCACGTTTGTAAAGCAGTAGTAGGCGACTATAACGCCATGAAAAAATTTAAAAAAGTACGAGAAACAATGAATTAAAAAAATGTATTCTCTTCAGAGTCCGACAGTCAAAAGTGCAGCCTGTTTGCGTCTGCGGTTTTTGTTTTGATTGATGATTTTTTGCACTTTCTTTTGTTTTTATCGTGTTCTCCGTTTCATTTACTAATTATTCGTGTTTTTCAAAATGCTTTCTAAACAACAAAAACGACGAATTCACGCGGAGTATCGGAAGTGCGGAAATTGCAACGAAGTTGCCCTTAAAACTGGGCACTCAATCCACACCGTCCTCAAAGTGCTACAAGGAGTTACTCGGAAGGTCCGCACGGTTCCTGCGATCAAAAAGAAGTTGGGCAAACGAGAGACGCTGCAAATTCGACGACATGTGGACTTCGAGCTGTCCGCCGGCCACGTTGTCACCGCCTCATCCATCAAATCCACGCTGAATTTGGACTGTTCGACCCGCACAATCCAACAAGCGATGAAAGAGCTCAATTTCGTCTTCGAATTCCAACAGCAGCAGATTCGTCTTTCGGCCGCACACAAACAAAAACGAAAGGAGTTTGCCGCCGCCATTCTCGACAATCATGCCAACGTCCAATCGTGGATCTTCAGTGACGAGAAAAAGTTCAACGGAGACGGCCCCGACCACATCGGCACGTACAGCTTCAAAAATGGATCGAACAGCCCCCGCCAGAAGCGACAAGCCGGTGGAATTGGAGTCATGGTTTTCGGCGCGATCTCGTCGACGGGAAACCTGTTTGTGAAGGTTTGTTTTTGGTTTTCACCAAATGCTTATAATTGTGTTTAGGAAGTTAAAGGGCGGTGCAACTCGGAGGAATACATCAAAGACCTGCGAGACGAGATTCTCCCATGGTGCCGAAGCCAAATACCCGACGGCGACTTCACCTACCAGCAAGACAACTGCTCCATTCATCAATCTCAAGCTACGAAGCGATTTCTTTTGGACGAGGGCGTTTCTACGATCGATTGGCCGTCCAAGTCGCCCGATCTCAACATCATAGAGAACGTTTGGTCGGTGATGTGCCGCAAAGTCTACTCCGAGGGCCAATTCAACTCCAAAGCGGCGCTCCTCAACCGGATCAAATCGGAAGCGCGAAAAATCAACAAGAAGATGATCCGCGACCTCTACTCTTCCTTCTACAAACGAATGCGACTTGTCGTGGAAGCGAAAGGAGGAAAGATCAAGGGTTGAAACTTGGCTGCACTTTTGACTGTCGGACTCTGAAGAGAATACATTTTTTTAATTCATTGTTTCTCGTACTTTTTTAAATTTTTTCATGGCGTTATAGTCGCCTACTACTGCTTTACAAACGTGCCAAATTTCATCCAAATCGGATAATGGGAACATACTTAAACAGTCGCTGCACTTTTGACTGTCGAGCACTGTATTGGCTCCGATGGCGCGGACGTTTGTTTTGGTTCCACCGGAACGTCTTCGTGATAACGTGTCGGAATTGATGGCCCGAAAAATGTCGGACAATTTTTTATCGAACGCGATGTTGATGCTCGAGAAAATTTACACTGACAAAAAGCTCTCGACAAGTCAACGAAATTTGTTGATGAATCAGGCACTAGTCGGCTATTTGAAACAATGGAAAGCTGTCGAAAGCAAGCCGGTGGCTGTCACTGTGACCGATCAACCAAACAATCCGTCGCCCGAAATGACCGCCGCGATTACGACCAAAGAGGAATTGCCATCGAACATTACAGAGTCCGGGGATGGTGAAACAGTCGCTGAAATCACAGACGAGCCGCCAAAGAAAAAAGTCAAGATCACAACTCCAAAGAATTCAACTCGCTCGGCGAAGAAAAAGTTGACGGCAAAACCGAAAACCGCAAAAGTGACCTCCGAGACGAACTCTCCGTTCGGGACAACCGTAACCTCCGAAACAACCTCTCCAACGACTGGCTCTCCTCCCACAAACAAGCCGACAGGCGCTGCAAACAAGCCGCCTGTTACCGCAAAATCGCAAAAGTCGACCATTGGGCAAAAGAACAATCAGCCAAAGAACAGTGGGGATATTGAGAAACGTAAGGCGGATTTTGAGCGCATGTGGCTCCAAATGAACGAGAATCCGTTAGAATACGGAATTGATTCACGGAATCGTGTTTACAATACAATATCCAAACGCCCGATTCAGGGCAGTAATGCGAAAGACGCATTGGCATTTCTCATGAACACCGGCACATTCAACAAAGCACCTGCTGGTACGCGCACAATGAAAAACCAATTGATTGCGATGAAGGAATTCAATGATTATTTTCCCAAACCACCGATAAGCAACACCAAATCGTCTCGGAACATGAGCGGAAACGGTCGGCCACAAACAAAAAAGATCCGCAAAAGAAATTTGGCCGCAGAAATCAATCTTGCGCCAAAATCGACGATCATCAATATGAAAGGAAGAGGACTGTTGCGCAGGAAAGTTTTGAAACCGAAACAATCATCTCGAACTTTCAAATCGAAAGCGCTTTTGAGTTTTCGTCCCAAAGTTTGGTTGTACTGATCCCTTTTTTTTGTATTCGTCAACGATTAAATGTGAGTTTAGAGTTTTGTTTATTTCAATTGGTTTTAGAATGGAAAATTTTGTCGACTATTTTTGTTCTCTGGATACGTTGATTTCGTTGCGCAAACGATCGGATGCAGCCAATCGGCCGATCGACTACTCGAATCCTCTACCGACTCGGCTGATCGAATACTCAACCCGTAACTTCAATTTTGATTTATTCGGTGGAAACAACGATCGCGCCCTCAGATTCCAGCAGTTCATCGTGGAATCACCGCTCACAATCCAACCGTTTGAAGACCTTGGGGCTGATGAATTCGATCACATTGAAGATGGCGCTTGGGACAAGAGAACCATTTTTGTTTATTTTGGGAAACAAAAGATTCCTCTGAAAATGCGAATCACGGAACTAATCGTTATTGCTCAACTCGTGAATCTACAGAACCTCAAAATTAACGCGCTCGACGTTCCGGAATTTGCATTAGCGTGTCTATTCGAGCTCTATTTGGTTACTACTCTCGCTCATGTCGTACTACAAGGAAATATTCGAAGCGTCAATGATTTGCGAATGTGGACAGAAATGATAGAGTGCTGCATTTTTACATTCGAAAATGTCACGTTCATCAGTCATTACGACACACTCAACACTTCAATTATTCCGGCCAGTGATCGCTACAAAATCGTCATGACCGAACACACTCTCTGGAATTACGTGTCTTTCCATTATGCATTGGACGGAAACGAAGATCACTGGACAGCCGCTTCAAATCTCTACCGTGATCCGTTCAAGCAGTTGTTTGCCGCAAACAACGGAACTGACGAGTTGAATGGTCGTCAAACAGCGACGGTTACCATTTCAACTATATTTTTTCCAAAAGTCAACAGTACAAATCACCAAATTCTATAGTTGCGATTGTATTTTTTTGCGAATCAATAAACTTTGGCGTTAACATTTTTTTCCATTTTATCTTATAACCGAATTTTGCGTTCGCATCGTAGAGTTGTGTTCCAATAATGAGTGTCGATGAGAATGAGCGTAAACTCATACTCAATGCCTATCGATCGCTCGATTCCTCCGCCGCTTATTCCGCTGTTGACAATCTATGGCGAGTTTTAAGGCCAAAGAGAATTTCGCGCGCGAAAATCGTTCGAGTATTGGAAGAGGATCGAACTGCTTCACTTCACAAGCCTCGACGCTATCGTTTCAAACGTTTGAAAACCAAACCAGCGGGCTTCTACACCGATGCTTGCATGGATTTGATGTTTATGCCCGAACTTGAGCATTGGAACAATGGCATGCGCTACGTATTGGTTTTAGTTAAAGGCTTGAGTCGACGAATATTTACACAACCTCTACAAACCAAAAAGCCCGAGGATGTTCTTGAGGCGTTAAAGAAAACTTTCGAAGAAGCCGACTACCTTTTCTGGTCGGTGTTTAGCGATTTGGGCAAAGAGTTCAAGAATCAAAAGGTCAAAGAGTTTTTGTCTTCACTTCAAATTACTCAAAAACTTGCTCACAACGCAGAGACCAAAGCAGCTTTGGCTGAACGGGCTATAAGAACATTGAAACAGTGGGAGAATTTTGGTTTTCTTTTGTAATCCAAAAATTTAGACGTCTGTACAAATACATGAGTGAAAAGAACACTTATCGTTGGATCGATGCTCTCCATCCGCTAACTCTCGCTATTAATCGTTCGCCAAATCGCACTCTTGGCTTTCGGCCACTCGATGTGAATATCGCAAATTGGAAAAATGTGTGGGATCGTCTGTACGCTAATGATCTGAACACGAAACCCTCGAAACTCAAAGTCGGTGATCATGTTCGAATTTCAAAGGCAAAAACTCAATTCTCCAAAGGCTATCACCCTGCGTGGACCGATGAAGTATTTCAAATTTCTAAAAAAATACCAACAAATCCTACAACTTTCCGACTCAAAGATTATCATAACAATGAACCTTCGGGCCGATTTTACGCGCATGAACTTTCAAAAACCACAATGGATACCACGTGGCGTATTGAACGAGTTTTGAAGACGCGCACTCGACGTGGGCGTCGACAGCTGTTTGTTGAATGGAAGAATCACCCCGCTTCTGATAACTGTTGGATAAATGAAAGCGATTTGATTGATTAGTTTGTTATTGTCCTCCACAACGTCATGTCGTTCGACCAGCGATTCACAGTTATTTTACCGTCGAACACTTTTGGTTACACGAACCGCTCGAACAGTTTTCGCGTTCAACTCCTAAAAACTCTGCACTTTTACGATGGCAGTTGGCAAGTGGGTCTGCCTAACGTCTTTTACACCAAAAGTTGGACGACCATAGACTCCAAAACACCTCAATGGATAAAAATGAGGGATACTACGGGCAATATTGTAACTCTTAAGGTCGATGCGGCAACATTTCATACAGTCGAACATATGGCTCAACACTTGACAAGCATTATGGCCGCCGTACAAACGCCGCGTATTCGACGTTCTGTCCGATTGACTGATGAACAAAATACGCAAATCGAAAAAGCTCAGCAAGAATGGAGTATCAATAAGTCAGCGTACGATCGTGAAGTGGAGGCTATACGCGAAAAACAAAGAGCCGTCGACGAAGTGAATGTAAAATTGGCTGAAAAGACGCGCAATCACGATGCGTTGGAGACCGATATAAAGTCACTCGAAAAGAACGACGGCGACCTGGCAGTGCTCGAGGAAAAACGTCTTCAATTAGAGCAACTGAGCAACGAGATTGCCGCCGATGAGGAACATTTGAAAACACTGGTGGCAGCCGTGGCGTCCCAAGACGATCTTATCCAAATTGCCCGTGAAGATGCTACGAATAGTTTGAATGCTCTAAATGCACTGTATGCCAAGTACAACACGAACGAAGAGCAAATAAGTGCAGGCGTTCTCGACGCTCAAGCAGCTGAAGAAGAAGAAGCGGCGTTGGCGAACGAAAACAACATTGCAGCGAACGACCAAGAGCTGTTGTCAGCTGTTGTCAGCTGAAGAAACGAACAGGGAAGATGAAGAAATGGATACAACACCTACGACAGAAAAGCCACCGGCTCCCGAGAATATGAGCGAGTACGATGAGCAAATTGCCATATTGAACGAGCTTAACAACGTTGAAGACATCCCGTTTACGGAAAAGATACCAGCCGGAAGTGGCTTTGTTTTCGACAATATGCGAAGACGTTTTCGCTTATATTTAGACCCAAAAGTTGAATATGTTCAGTTGTCTGAACAGTTGGCATACACGTTGGGGTTCGAGAAGGATAGATTGTTGGTTCACGGCAGTTTTGCTCGTTATGATTGCGATCTAACAGGTGATAACAACGACTACTATTGAATGCAAGATTTTTTCAGGAGGCATTTCACATTTTGTCATTTATGCTCCCGGCCTAATCGAGCCTTCTATTTTGGGCGACAAAATGGTTTCCGTTTTACAGGTAGTCAATGTTTCCGGAAATCAAGGCGAATCGGCGGAGTGCTATTTCGAACAACCAACTTTCTATCCGCTTGCCGTAAAAGAAATCAACACAATAGACATTGAGTTGCGCACGTTGGCCGGAAAACTGTTGCCCATACAATACGGACATACGATAGTGACTCTGATGTTCCGTCGTGCTCCAATTTTCTAACTCACATTCTTCTGTTCGCGTTCCATTGAACGGTTGTTGTATTTTCCAATAAATAATGGTTCAAACATTGTTCGATCCGGATACCGTCGATTATGTTCGCTTTTTTCGCGAGTTTGATAACATGCAGCAAATAGGCGGCGGCTCGTTGACGCACGACTATTTTGCCGGACAACCGTTTATGCGCGGATTTGGCCGAACGGCGCAGAGCAGCGCCGGTTTTGCCGATCTGTTACAGGCACTTTGGCGACGGCTGATTCCGATGGCAAAAACGGCCGGCAAAGTCATTGGACGTGAAGGTCTGCACGTTGGTTCACGTATTCTCAACGATTTGGCCGAAGGTAAACCGCCCACAAATGTCATCGAAGAACACTCACGTGTCGGCTTATCGAACTTGGCGGATAGAGCGTCTCGTTCGCTCAAAGGTTCAGGACGAAAACGCCGTACCGCCATTTCATCTACACAACGTCTCCGTGGACGGTCGGTTCCGGCGAATATTGCGGCTAAACGGCGACGTGATATTTTTGTCTAATCATGTTGTTCAAAACGATCGACGGCGATAGTCCCAAAACCATTACATCGGCTTTGAATCTATTTACCATACCCTCCACGGATGTCAGTTTTTCATCCGCCTTCTACCGCGAAATACTTGCGACGAACAGCGTTGAACAGTTTCCGTTTCATTTCAAAGTTCTCAGCGGCAACAGTTACATTAGTCTTAACGACAGTTACTTTGTTACCGAATTCCGTATAACACGATCCGATGGCAAAACGTTGGAAGCCACCGACACACCTGCGGCTATTCAAGCGATAAGAAGCACTTTCATAAAAAACTGTCGAGTTTTGATTGGCGGCCGTGAGGTCTATTCGGGAAACGGATTGAGTTCGTACAAATCGCATTTTGATCTGTTATTGTCGAATGGACACGAAGCCAAAACATATCCGCTCAGTGAGGTCGGCTATTTTCCGTACGCCGATGCGGAGAGCGAAACGGATTCGGGCCTTATTTCAAGCCGCAACATTTTTGCTTTAAGCAAACCGTGTCAACTGATTAGCAAAGTACCTGCCGACGTGTTCAATCAGGATCTTTTGTTGGTAAACGGTGCCGAAATGGACATTTTCTTGAGACCGAACTCTGATGACTTTTGTATTTTTAATCCGGGCGCCGCCGCCGGCTCCACTTACAAGCTACAAATAACGAAATGTCGTTTGTATTGCAAATTTTTCAATCTCATAGACAACCTATCGTTGACGATGCATGCACAGCTGGAACAAACTCCGGCAAAATACCCGCTTCGTCGAACACAAATGAAGCATCTCATCATAACCGAGGGTCGAACAGATTTTCACGCGAACATTTTCGGTGATCAATGTCCACGGCGTATCGTTTTGGCCATGGTTTCAACAGCGGCGTTCAATGGCGCACAGTCAATGAACCCGTTCAATTTCAAGCCGTACAACGTACGTGATATTACCATAACAACGGCCGGAATCGATTATCCATCGGTTTGTTCGAATTGGTCGTTTTTCGTAATTCTTTTTTTTTAGATTCCATACGAAATGAATTACGATGATGGTCAACAATACGTGAGAGCTTATCACGACATGTTAATGGCCACTGGTTACGCGTTCAACAATTCTTCTAACGCCATTTCGCTTAAGCAATTTGAATCCGGTTGGAACATTTACTGTTTCGATTTAACGACCTCGTTGTCGAGCACCAGTGCTACTTTTGATTTGATTCGACATTCGCCAACAAACCTACAAATGAAATTTCGAAAACCAATTCCTCAAGGAGGTGTGGTTCTCTTAATTTATGCCGAATACGACGCTATTCTAACTATTGATAAGTTTCGGCAAGCGAGCTCGGACCTCATTATTTGAAAAAATGGACGTTAACGACACCTTGCCGTTTTGCGATCCTTCTAATCTGATTACTCACGAAGGAATTTTACGGTGTCTATTATACGTTTTGATTGGCGCTATTCTGTTGATTCTCGGAGTTTTGTGCCGATCGGCTTTGGAGGTGTTGTCTTCACATCTCAAGAACTATGAACGAGATAACAATGGAAAGATTGTTGAGTCGTTTGCCGTCAACTCGCCATATCTTTCGGGGATGCCATCCGATAGACCAGATACCTCGAAGCCGTAGTTACCCCCATATGTTCATTCTCAACCACGACCCACATCACATGCCTGGAAGTCATTGGTGTGCCGTTTACGTTTGTTCGCCGTCGACTGCCGAGTATTTTGACAGTTTTGCGGACAAACCTCCAAAACCAATTTCCGAGTTTCTGAACAAGTTTTCTTCCGTTACAACCAACAAGTTTTGTTTTCAAAAAGCCACGAGCGAAGTTTGTGGTCATTATTGTCTATTTTTTTGTATTCTACGTTCGCTCGGAATCGCAATGAATGAAATTGTTCACTATTTACGAACTTTGCATAACTCTGATGTTAATGTTTTTCATTTGGTCAATAAACTTTTGTAATTATGCTGACGTGTAACAAATTTGCATAATTTTAACGAAACGCCAAAAAAACCCCATTTTCACATCATTCGTGTTCAATTTGGTTGTGAAAAAAAGATGCAACAAACGTTCGTCCCGCTCGTCGGCTAACTCAAGGGGAACTGTGGTATTTGGGCTCAATGCCCTCCGGAAACGGAATGCCGAGCATTTCATCGATAAGATTTTGTTGACCTTCTTAGAAGCTAATGAAAACATTTCTAGGTACAACCGTGTCCCTCTAACATGTTTCCGTAAGACATTCAAAGAGGAGGATCTTGTCAGCGTCAAGAATTGTTCTGATGATCAAACCGATCATATCCTTTGGGCCATTATCGCTATTCTCGCTGTATTGCTCGTTTTCACAACAATCCAATGGTTCCGCTACTGGCGTCGATGCAACGGATTACGTGAGAAATTGGATGCCCTCGAGCCACCACCGAAACCGAACGTCCAAAATGCCGAGTAATTTTTTGTTGTTGTTTACGGCACCTGTTTTTTTTCTCTGCCGTCTGTTTGTTGTTCGTGTTTAGGAAATAAACTTTGGTGTCTGAAGAACAAATTTCAATAGTAAATTTGATCAACAGGCGTGCAAAAACCGGACTAAAGAGTTGTAGAAAGAAAACGCGACAATTCAGCACTGTAAGTTTCGCACTCCCATCAAATTTCGCGATCGAATGACACCGATTTTGTACTATTCAAAATTGTTTTTTCAATTGCAAGCGTTTGTTTCGATAAACAACTTAAACGATCACAAAAAACATCTGCTCACATGGGTTATGCTCCCGCGAAAATTTTCTTACGAAATGAACAACTGTTTTGAAGCTCAAAAATAATAGAAATTGACAGGTGGATGATTGATGAGTTTTTCGCGATTTCGGAATACTTTTTTTTACGAACACTACGTAATAAACTACGGTTACTGTATTCTTGTACCTTATTAGTGGGTGGTGTATGGTTACTGTATTGTTTAAAAAATCCTTATGTATGTCTATACTTGACAATTTTTGATGGATATAAGCAAAAAGTGACAGGTATTAGCCAAAAGTGACAGGTTTAAGCGCAACAATGATTAATTGATTTTTCTTATGAGTACAATGTTAGAGAGTACTGTTTTACACGCTAGTAAGAGAGTGCGCGAGACAGAGAGAGCGAGAGAGTACTGTTTACATGCTAGTAAGAGAGAGAGAGAGAGGCGAGACAGCGCGAGAGTTTTTCTTCTTATGAACACAACGTAACAGACTACTACCAAGCAATGATTTCGCACCACATAGAAGATAATATAACTGTTTTTGTAGTTGCCTGATGATACCACCATGATTTTGAGCCTCATCTATATCGCTCGAAAGATTCAGTGCAATGCGCCCTAAAATAAAGTCGACTTAAGATAATACGGCAAATAAGAACCTGTGAAAATTCTGCTAACAGCCGAGAACTCGTCTGCGTACTCGTGCTCGTATTCAATTAGAGCCACACATTGTACAATTAGTAGTCGATTCCAAGTTTGAATCTCCTTCAACGTTAACTTGAAGGACGTTGCCCAGGTCCCAATCTCTTTGTCCTTTATTGCTGAGACAGAGAATTTCTTCTCGTTGCCACGGTAGTATAATACACCAAAATGATAGATCCGGTACAATTGAGACGCGCGCAGGTCTCATGAGATCAACTGAAGACTATTGGTTAGAAGGACCCGTGATAATAGAAAAACTAACCAAGTATTTGGAACACTCGAAAGCTGATATCGTCTTGTCGTCTGGACGGCGACACACATACTTGATCCTGTTTAAGCAAAATTGCTTTTGAGTAGATAGTTCATTTTTCTCCAGACATTTCGGTTCAAAAATGTACCAGAGCACAATAAAAGCTCGACTGATCGGTTGGGTGAAAGTGGGATGAGTGAGTGACAAAAAAGGCAAATCGGCGTCCCCACCGCATATCACTTGGTGGGCGACGCGGGAAGAAATCGCGCAAACGCCCTTTTTGCCGCGTCCAAGCCGGAAAGGACCAACTGACCGGTGCGGATATTGACCACTGACGCGTTTGTCGAAAAAGCGTCAAAAGTTACTGACAAGAACTTGGCGTTTCATTTATTATGCATAAGTACAAGTCATCGATCAATCGTACTTATCTTTCTCCATTTCTCTGCTGTCTAGCAGGTATAGAAATACAAAGTCATTAACTTAGATGCCATACTTATGACAAACCCATAGATTTTGCTTCAAACGAAATCTAACGACTAAGAAAATTCTTTGTTATCTCAACGTAATCATACTATCGTTTAATTTAAACGGAGTTTTTAAACGAACGTGCGTTTAATAAGAAAACTTAAGGTTTCTGTTAGGTTTTCAGTGAATACAATTTTGAGTCTTGTTGTCAATAAAGTGGACATAAAATTGATTCTTGTGTCTTGTGACGACTGTTATCTCTGGCTTCCAATTGCTTATCCATGATATCTAACAAAAGTGTACTTATAGATGTTAATTATTATTAGTTGTTTTGACAGTCAATTTTAGGCCGATGAGTTGTGAGTTTGTACGCGTGGAATTGGGCAAAATGCGTCCTTATGTTCGACAGACGTTCTTCAATCTAAACATCGAGTTTTCTACAGACCGGTTAGCCACTTTATTTGATTCAATCGAAATTCCTGAAGAGAATTCGGAAAATCAACGAACTTTGCCGCGGGTAATATTTTCGTCTTTACTTTCCGAATTCGCCTTTTTAGATATTGGAAAAACACAAAGATCTCGAAGTGAAAGTCATCGAACGGGCGAGAGAAAACAACTACGTTGCTTGCGTAGATTGGAAGAACGAACTGTATCGTTTTCAACAAACATATGCGCCTCCAGCTCCAAATGAGGACGAAATAGAGCCGTTTGTTGAACATTTACTGCGAATAATTGTATTCGATTGTTTAGAATAAGAATCGAAGAACACGATGAGTTGGACTCGAATGACGAGCTGGGGTACTATGAACAAAAAAAGGATAAGAACAACCAGGTAATTGATTGAAACTGATGCTAAAAAACGTGCAGTTTCAGACTGTTAACAAAAACATCAACGCTTCTAATATGTTCGTTTCTGGTGCTTATACCTTAATATTTGACTGTTTAGAAACTTACAACTCAGAGGGACCAAACAGAAAAATCGTCAGATTATAAAGCAAATGAAAACCTCAACGTGAACACCGTCTTGCTAAACACCATTTTAATTCCCAAAACAGGTTTCTTTTCCAATTGTAGTTTTTGGCTCGCAAATAAACTTATGCCGATTTTTTCTTTGAATAATCGAGGGTTTTATCGAAATAACCATACGAACATCATTCCCACGAAAACGATTCCATCAATTGCTCATTCAGTTGGTCTCAACGCGTTAATTTCTTTCGTTTGCTTTCTCATCGCTCTTTTTGGTATTTCAACCTCCACTTTATCCAACGCATTTGGTGGACTTCCTTAAAACTTTCATCGAAATCTGCGAAAATGAGTGTGGAAAGTTCGTGGAGAACGAAACCGCTAACTATGAAAGAAAACGTTAAGGAAAAGTGAGTTTCAGTTTTGATTGACATTTCAAGTTAACTATCGAGTTTTAGGTTACCCATAGAAGGAAAACGCAATGTCCTGATCACGGCCGCTCTTCCGTATGTCAACAACGTCCCTCATTTGGGAAACATAATCGGATGTGTTCTCAGTAGCGATGTTTTCGCTCGGTATCGTTTATTTCTTCAGCATTGCATAATTTCGTATTTTTGTTAGTTTTTGTCGTATTCGTGGATATCAATCGCTACATATTTGTGGAACGGATGAATATGGAACGGCAACCGAAATGAAAGCGTTAAAAGAAGGCATGACTCCCGAGGAGATCTGCTCGAAATTCTACGAACTGCACAAGGGAATTTACGAATGGTTTGGAATCGACTTTGATTATTTTGGACGTACAAGTACGGAGAATCAAACTGAGTAAGAGGTTTCAATTGTGTTCATTGTGAAACTTATGTTTTAGGATTTGCCAAGACATCTTTAATAAATTGTATCAAAACGGTTTTACTTCTAAATCGTCGACTCCGCAATTACATTGCTCAAAGTGCGAGAAGTTCTTGGCGGATCGTTTTGTCTTTGGAACTTGCCCACATTGTGGATTCGAAGACGCACGCGGTGATCAGTGTGATAAGTGTGCAAAGTTGTTGGATGGTGTTGATTTGATTAATCCGAAATGTCACATTTGTGGAACAACTCCAGGAGTCGAAACGTCTGAACACATTTATCTCGACTTGAGCAAACTTTCGGCTAGTTAAAATCCCTCGTTTATTATATTGTTTCGAATGGTTTAGCCAAAAGTGGAAGAATATCTTAACACGGTAATGGAAGTACCATCCAGTCATTGGTCGTCGAATGCGATTTCGATTGCACGCGGTTGGTTGAAGATTGGACTTGAGCCACGATGCATTACACGCGATTTGAAATGGGGAACCAAAGTGCCATTACCGGGTTTTGAAAACAAAGTAAACGGAAAGGTTTTTGTTCACTTTTTGAATTGTTTAATTTAGGTCTTTTATGTTTGGTTTGATGCGCCCATTGGTTATCTTTCAATGACGAAAACATTGTTGGGTGACAACTGGACGAAATGGTGGAAGAATCCCGAGCAAGTTGAACTATTTCAATTTCTTGGCAAGGATAATGTGGCTTTTCATTCGATTGTCTTTCCGGCTACACAAATGGGTGCCAACGATAACTTCACAATGATTCGTCACTTATGTGCCACCGAGTATTTGAATTACGAGGATCAGAAGTTTAGTAAATCGCGTGGAACGGGCGTTTTTGGTGATTCGGTAGCTGAAACGGGAATTCCGGCGGATGTTTGGCGTTTTTATTTGATTTACATGCGACCAGAAAGTCAAGACACAAAGTTCTCGTGGGATGACTTTTTGAACAAAGTTAATTCCGAGGTAATTGAAAGATTGTTTTGTAGTTATAATCACGGCTATTTGTTTAGCTATTGGCTAACTTGGGTAATTTTGTGCTTCGTGCAATAAAATTCATCAAGAGCACGTTCAACGGGATCGTTCCGAAGGTTGTGTTTAATGATGAAGATCTCGAACTTGTGAAATCAATAAATGAACTCATCAAGGAGTACACTAACAATATGGAGCAGGTCAATATGCGTGAAGCATTGCAAAATGTTCTTTCGATATCTCGTCTTGGCAACAAATACATGCAAGATAATAAACCGTGGGAGTTGGCTAAAAACGAGGAAACCGAGTAAGTTGAAAGGTTTGTGATACTGAAACGACATTTTTTAAAGAGAACGAGGTGGTAGTGTTGTTGCTTTATCTGCCAACATATCTATCTTGTTGGCCACTTTGCTGTATCCGTTTATGCCAACGGTCAGTAAAACGATTCGCTCTCAATGTAAACTCGAGTCTCCGTTCCTTCTTCCCGAACATTTTGTTCAATTTCTTCCCGATGGATGGGAAATTGGCGAGGTAAAAACAGGATGTTCGATCAATGTATAATTTTTGTTTAGCCAAAACCACTCTTCGAAAAGTTAGATCCGAAAAAGATCGAAGAGTTCAAGAAACGATTCGGAGCTCAAGAAGCTCAACCGCCACAGATTTCAAAAAGAGCTGCAAAGAAGGCGGCCAAAGCTGCGAAAGCGTGATTCCATTGATTGTTGTTAATTGAAATTAAAAATTCGGTTTATTCGTTGGCTTTAACTCATATTTCCAGTCAAATAAACTTGTTTGTTTTGAAGACTACCGATTGTTGTGTTCGATTGATAACCACTTCCAAGAAGACACTGGGATAGTGAACTCGTGATTTCGACGCGAAACTTCGACTTTGTGTTTCTGTTGCAGAAATTCACGGTTGTTTCTCTCTGACACAAAGTTTATTTGACGAGATTTATTCGCACAGTTAACTTTGTGACGTGCTTGATTATTAACAAATGTTCAGGTTTCAGATCGAAGATGAAGAGCGAAAAGGGATCGAAATCCTCGAATCGTGAGAAGTCGAAAGGACGACGGGAAGAACGACTCGAGATGGTTCAATCGGATCCAATTTTTCATGAGATGCCAAAACATGAAAAGAAGATCAAAGTTGATGCCCGCTTTAAAGCGATGTTTGAGGACGAAGAGTTTTCTTCGACTCGCGCCAAAATCGACAAACGTGGACGACCGGTGGAACGAAAAGCGTACGAGAAGTTGGACAACGTTTACGAATTGGATTCGGATGATGGGTAAGTGCTAGTAGTCATATTTTTGAAGTCTGTCTTTTAGAGGGTCCACTGATGAAGAGAGTTCAAAGATCTGTGTCGAAAAGCCACTAGCTAAGTCTTTGGATTTGGCGAGAGGCGAAGGCAATTTGTCTTCCTCGTCTGAAGACTCGAGTGCTGATGAATCTGAGGAAGGAGAAAACGAAGATGATGAGTTTGGAATTCACGATCGTTGGGGAGCAATGGACCACGATGTGAAGCGTGTTGATTGGATTAGTCCAAGATTAGCTGTTTGCAATTTGGATTGGGAAAGAATGACGGCTGAAGACATTTTCATGGCATTACAGTCGTTTAAACCAAAAACTGGTTCAATGCTATCAGTTGACGTTTATCTCTCGGATTTCGGTCGTGAACAGTTGGATTACGAGCAGAAAAATGGACCAAAATTGCCGAGTAAACCGAAGAAAACCGAAGACTCTGATGAAGATAACGAGGAGTGAGTGTATAGTTTGTTTAATATTTTATTTTTCTTTCAGGTTACCAACTGAATCGATTCGAGCTTATCAAATGGACAGATGTCGAATGTACTACGCAGTCGTGACTTGTGATTCGGACAAAACTGCGAATGCAATTTACGAAGCTTGTGATGGCTTTGAGTAAGTAGTCATTTTAATTACTTTTTTGCTTATATCAGTGACTTTGTTTCAAATCAAGTTATTTTTGATTCTATTTTTAGATACATGAACAGCGGGATTGCTTTGGATTTGCGGTTTATTCCGGACGATATGGAGTTTGATGTAAGTTTGAAGTTTCATTATCAAATCGTCATATTGTTTAGAAAGATCGTCTTCGTGATTCTTGTGCACCAAACACCGTGAATTCAAAACATTACACTCCAAAACATTTTCGCTCTGCGATTGTTAAAACTGCTGCAAAATTGGAATGGGACGACGGAGATTTTCATAGGCAACGAAAGATTCAGAAGGCATTCGATGAAGATGCCGACTTGGATGAGTTCAGGTAAATTGAACCATACACATTTTGATTGTCTTTCTAGCAATTTAATTGGCTCCGGTTCTGAAGGCGAAGAAGACGAGTCAAATACGAATGCCGCACAGGAGCTGTTTTCGGCTGCTGGCATCATGCCCATTGTCGATGAATACAAATCCCAGTCGAAATCCACAACCAAAACGAAGAAACCAAAAGCCAAAACATCTCAATTGGCAAAAGCAAAACAACAAAAACGAAAGAAGTTGTCTGAAGCAACGGCCAAATTGACGGCGGACATGGACGACAAACGATTTTCGGCACTCTACACGAACAGCGCATTTGCAATCGACAAAACGAACCCCCATTACAAAAACACGGTTCTTGCCGATCAACAAGTGGCTGAAAAGCGACGACGCAAAGCCCAGGATTAGTCCGATTCCACCAGTGGTTGTTATGGTTATACTTGTTTGTTGATTTTCTTTCATAAATTTTACTCTCAACTCCTTCTACTTGTTTCTATATAGAGAATGAAGTTCAAATTATTTTGGCATTCCACTTGCCGTCTGAAGCGGAATCGACAACGATGCCGATTTATCTGGATCTTGATGTGATCAAGTGATTAAAAAGCAAATCAACGACTTGCTTTTAAATTTCGAGTGGGCGGTTTAGATTCCCTGTTTGTTTAACTGCCCTTCAGATTTATGCTTTTGCGCTTTTTCGAGCGTCAACTACAACAAAATTAATGGTTCTTTTTCAGTCATTGTACTTTTACCATAGTTTCTATAGTGTTATTTAAGCCGTGAATGGTTGATAAAGTTGACGGATTAAACAACTCGTGGATCAATTGATGCGAAAGGTTTTGCCACGTATGGCACGTTGTTTCTGACGATCCGTCGGAACAGCAAAGTCGGAATTCACGCACGGAATGCTCAACTGGAATCGCGCCCACTTGAGGCATCCGAACATGTCATCTTTGGTGCTCTACACGTTGCTCGCTTTGTGCGGTATTTTGGTGTTTTTGGGTACGAACTTCACTATCAATTATCTTTAATATGATTTTTCAGGTCTTAGTAATGTGCACTTCGCAAATACACCCGATTATGGCTCTTACAGCCGGTTTGTTTTGAACAATTTTGCTTAAAAACAAGCTTTTTTAGTGAGACTGCGGCATTAAAAATCGAGATAGAAGAACTGAAACATCAAATTAATCGTATGAAACATCATGTCGGTGCAAATCTTGTAATTGAAAAGTAACGTTCTTCGTATGATCATTAGAATTGTTTCTCTTCAGGCCTATTAATTCGTATCCACAGATTCAATTTCGCAATGAAGAGACACGAAAACGAATTCTGGTTACCGGTGGAACGGGATTCGTTGGTTCTCATCTCGTAGACAAACTTATGATGGACGGACATGAAGTGATCGCCTTGGATAACTATTTCACTGGACGCAAACGGTAGAATTATTTTCAATGAAATCTACTTTTTCTGTGTCTTCAGAAATGTTGAACAGTGGATTGGACATCCAAATTTTGAGTTGGTTCATCACGATGTTGTGAATCCGTATTACACTGAAGGTAAGTTAAAACTTTCATGCGGAAGTTTAGTGTTGAGCATTTAGTGGATCAAATTTATCATTTGGCATCTCCTGCTTCACCACCACATTACATGTATAATCCCGTTAAAACGATTAAAACAAACGCGATCGGCACAATCAATATGCTCGGTCTTGCACGGTAATTAGTTTCCTTAACCCTATATGCAGGTATTTGCTTTAGACGAGTAAAAGCTCGAGTACTTTTGGCTTCAACATCTGAGATTTACGGCGATCCAGAAGTCCATCCGCAGCCGGAAACCTACTGGGTAAGACGATACAAGTTTTGATTACAAGTTTTAATTGAAGGGTCACGTTAACACTCTTGGACCACGTTCTTGTTATGATGAAGGCAAACGAGTGGCCGAATCGCTGATGGTCGCTTATCAAAAACAAGTGAATTTTTTTATTGTTATATAAGAAGTTATGTGTTTCTAGGAGAATGTGGATATTCGAATTGCACGTATCTTTAACACCTTTGGTCCTCGAATGCACATGAACGATGGTCGAGTTGTTAGCAATTTTATTATTCAAGCTCTTCAAGGAAAACCGATCACAATCTACGGTGCCGGAAATCAAACTCGTTCGTTTCAATATGTTTCCGATTTGGTCGATGGTCTGATACTTTTGATGAACAGCAATACTTCGCTTCCGGTGAATTTGGGAAACCCGGAGGAACACACGATTGAAGATTTCGCGGTGATTATTCGCGATTTAGTAGGAAGTGGCTCTGAAATCATCAAAATGCCCAAACAGCAAGACGATCCACAACAAAGAAGGCCGATGATTCAACGAGCAGCCGATCTATTGAATTGGAGGCCCAAAGTAAGACTTCAATTCAACTAATCAAACGACCACACTTTAAGATTCCAATGCGTGATGGTCTGAAGAAAACGGTGACCTATTTCAAAGAAGAACTTCAACAAGAAAAAGAAAAAGCAGCGATGTTTAAAGTATAATACACTCTGCACCTTTCGCCATAGCTCATGAGTATGCTCTTTAATTTTAGTCATAGTTTGTATTAAATTCGGGTGTTCTCATGATGACGAATAGAATTATAATAAACCAGATTTCCTATTCTTTTTGAACTGCTGAATAGTATTATAAGTTCCATTCAATGCAACAAACTTGGTAAACAAAAACAAACGTTCTGCCAATTCGCAGCAAAACACACGAATTCGAGCGCTAAATTTTCGTCTTTTGGTTTTTTTGACCAAAATTTCTCCGAACATTTCGCAATTTTTGTACGCGAATGGATCAACTGAATACCTCGGATATTGCAGACAGATCCAATGGTGGTGAGCGAAAGGGTTCGCTGATTGCCAATTTAATAGTTCGAAATGTTTGTAAGTCTTTTACATCGAGTTTACATCTGTTTTGTTTGTTTTCAGACAAGAAAGCCTTTGCGGATCCTCCTGCTGAATGTATTCGTTACAAGTGTGAACTGGACACAGAACTTCCGTCCGGATTAAATCAAAATGAAATGCAGGAACGTTTCGATACGATCAGCGAGATATTAAAAAAAGATCCTGCTAAAGGCAACGATTTTGATCAATATCAGATGCCGAGACGTCGAGAGATCTCCGATTTGCCAATGGTACAAGAAGGTGATCGTGCACAACGAGTTGCGATTTGGACGGCGTTGCACGCAAATGAGGAGAAATTCTTCTACCGTCCACGTGGATTATCGAATCCATTGAAGCAAATGAACCTTATCACCGACAACATGGAATACGCAAAAGAAAACACAATTGGCGGTGAGAAACGAATCGACAAAGAAGATGAGGTCCAAAGTCCGAAAACGGGCGGACATCGATGGTTCTCGAAGTTCTACGTTTGAGTGCGTTCCAGTCACCTATTTGTATTTCGAATAAAAATCTGATCTCTTCTATGCATTTGGTTATATTTTGAGGTTGTGTCCGCTTTTATCGAGATAACTCGACTGTTGTGAAGTGTTCATTCTGATTCAGATTCAAAATGGAAGTTGACAACTTTCGACCACGTCGTTCAAGTCGCTTGCAAATAAACAAATTGGAGAATCAGCCTGTGGTGGAGAAGAAGCCAAAAGTCACTAAACCGAAGGCTGAACCGAAATCGAAGGTTGAAACAAAATCGAAGACCGAACCAAAGGCCATCAAACGTCCATCGCCAGTTAGCAAAAAAGCGCCAACAAAGAAGAAGGTTCGAGTTACAAAGGTTGTTCAACAGATGGAATGATGATCTTATTTTTGTTTTAGAAAATCAAAGAGGAGGATAACGAAGAAAACCTCGCACCTAACGAACATGAGGATTTGGAAATCGATTTGCCAGAGTTGGATGTACCACGCGAATGGTCCAATTTGTTGCAACGACCCGAAACACCTACTTCGCCCAAAGCACCAAGCGTATGTTTAATGTCTAAGATCTATAGTTAAATCAATTTAGGTTATCGGGAGTGTTGCAAAAACGGATGAAATGAGCGACATTGATGAAGAAGACTCGGACGAAGCAGAAGACTGGGAAGACGTATATGTTACTGATATTGCGATTTTATAACATTGAATTTAAGGTTGAATCTGCACATCAACCACCCGTCAGGCCAACCGTGGAAGTTCACGTTGAGATTGAAGATAAAAAGAAAATCGAGAAGGAAAAAGAAAAGCAGGAAATAAAGAAGTTGATAGAAGCAGCAAAGTATCGAGCAAAAAGAGATTTAAACGAAGATTTGCACAAGGTTTGTACGAAGATCCAGAAGTGTTAGTTGCCCTTTTCAGCTTAACTACTTGGGTTTTGTTTCACATGCGCACTTCTTGATGAAATGTTGTAAGGAACTGGTCAAGAAAAAAGAAGTTGATTTGCACTCTTTGCTCGACTGTGATCTTTCTTCGGCTTCAATGACATCGCTTGAGGATCCGTTGCGCGGATTTCGATCTCAATTTGTATGGGAAGACAAGCTCGAAACAAGTGATTATTTGGACAAAAAGACGGTTGTTGAACGTCTTTTGTACATGATCAAACACAAGCAGGTCGAAACTAACAAAGACATGACTTTAGTAAGTTGATTGTGAGAGTGTTCAGACTCGTTCGATTCGTTCAGATGATTGCGATTCTGTTTTTGACTTACGAAATTGATTGTCGTTTGTGTGTTGGATTCACAGCTGAACCCGAACTGATGCCGTTAAAACCGTCGACTGCAAATCCAAAAGAAAAAGCGAAGAAAGTGACGAAGAAATCCAAAAGTGAAACTGGAAAAGGCAAATCAGTTCCCACTCAAGTTCTCAACTATTGGGCTGAATTCTACGATGAAGAGAATGAAATTTGGATTCGTAAGTTGAATGCTTTTAATCGGTTGGTCACAGTTCGGTTTAAAGCGGTTCATCCATCGAATGAAGAAATTTGTTCGCATGAAGAGGTTGAGAGTTATTCGAAGTTCGTGTATGCCGTTGCTGTTGACAATTGTACGTTTTGAGAGATTTATTTTCACAGCTAACTCTTTCAATTTAGGCTTTGGAACTCGAGATGTCACTGGTCGTTATGTCGAGGATTACACATCAGTAAACTTTCGAAAAGGTCGACTCTCTGATGTATGGATTATGAGCGTCATGTCGCTACCGTTTCTTGCGGCAAACAAAAAACGATCACTTGTTGAAGATCAAAAAATCCGAAGCTATTTGTTCAGTAAGCCGTTGCCGACAAAGATGTGCGAATACAAGAATCATCCGTTGTACGTTTTGGAGAAAGATCTTCTGAAATTCGAGGTTTGTATGTCACAAAATATGTTGTTTATGTTCGTTTAGGCCATCTATCCACCGGACACAAAGTCACTTGGAACATGTGGAAAACACGACGTCTATCCGCGAGCAAATGTCGTTACACTTCAAGGCGAATTGAATTGGATTCGACAGGCACGATCCGTCAAAGTGAATTTATTCGAAACGTATTGTGCTGAATGTTTAATTATAGGAAGGAGAAGAACCATACAAGGTTGTTAAAGCTCGACCCAAATTGTCGATTCCTGCGGAAGAACGTGTTCCGTTGTTTTTGAACGTCTACGGTCAGTTACAAGCATTTAAGATAATACGCTGAATAAATGAACTTATTAAAAGCGTATTCGATCATTTCAGGACCGTGGCAAACTGAAGTCTACAAACGTCCAAAAGTCGTCAACGTATGTTATCATTGAAAGGTGAAAGAAAAGTTTTTGTTTAGGGCAAGATTCCGAGAAACGAATACGGAAACGTTTACATGTAAGGACTGACAAATGAAAGTCGTATAAAGTTGTTGTTTCGGACACAAGCGAAACCTTCCACTTATTGTTATGGAAAATAAGTTCTGTAGCATTTTTGAAGGTTATGTGTAAAATGTCGGAAATAAGCAAACAAACTTATACGACTTTCTAATCAGTCACCACTTAGGTACCAACCAAATATGGTGAGTAGTTTTGAGAACGATTGTAATTTGCTTTTGATTTTAGGTACCGGAAGAATGCGTTCATTTGAAAGAAAAAGGAGTTCTTGCAATGGCCAAATCACTTGATTTAGAAGCCGTTCCTGCAGTCACTGGCTGGGAATTCAGTGGTGGTCGAAATCATCCATTGGTGAGAGTCGTTTTGTGTTGAACTTATGCATCTTGATTAACAGATTGAAGGCTGTGTGGTATTGGAAAAAGATGCAGAAGTTCTGCGCGCAGCTTGTCGTGAATGGGCGGATATTCGAAAACAAAAGAAAATTCAGGTAGAATTGAAGTGCATCGACGTTCACTGATCACTTGTTTAGGCTACCGAAGACAAAGTGCTGCAGTTGTGGAAACGATTTGTTAGAGGCAAACAATTGCTTGTGAAAATGAAGAAGCGTTACAATGTCGAAGAGTAACCAATTCGCTTTAACACTCCAAAGAGAACCGTTGAACTGTTAAATCGCAAAACTCACGAATCTCGTTTTTGTTTTTTACTTTAATTCTATTGTTACATTAACCATCTTGTTTCTATGGTATAAACGATCGCAGCACAGTTTTCGAATTCGTGTTTCTATTATAGAAATTGCGTGGTGACCTCCGATCGCAGTTCCCGAAATCGTTCGAAACAGCAATCCGCACGAAGAAGACGAAGGAGACGAACACGAGTGGCGATTTCTCTTCAATTTTCGCTATGGAAACTCCCGAACCATCCGAAGTTCTCGTGTCGCTTTTGAAGTCGTGGGTTAATTTAGTTCAAAACGTTCTGAACTCCGAGCCGATCTCTTTGGAACAACGTTATTACTCGAAGCATAAAAGGTGAGAACAAACAGAACTATTGTTTAATGAGTACGCATTACAGAAGCCTTAAATTATACAACACGACATGAGAGTTTTTATCAGTCTAAATCCATGGAATCGTCGTCTTTTTGAGTTTTCGCCGCGCCTTCAGTCGACTCTTCATTAGCCGCTTCAGCGTTGATTTCCTTGTCAACTGAAATTTTCGTTAAATAAAACAAATGAGCTTATTTGTACCGTTCTTTCCCTGCAAACTATTGGTCAACTCTTTGGAGAACTTGACGAAATCTAAATTTGAGTATAAACACGAGGATAGAACGCCGTTTACCTCCGCTGTCAGCCGCTTGAATCACTCGTTCCGGCAAATTGAAATGACGCAAAGCGGGACCCAATTGTCCGGATTGAAGAGCGTAGCTGAAGAAATCGGCTGCTTGTTGAAATTGCGGTGAACCGATGGTGTGATTGAGTTCCTGTCCGTCGCTTGTAGACGGCAGATGTGGAGTCAACACTTGACTGTTTGCGTTGACCACGTTTTCGACATTTGCACGAGTCAAGACTTTGCTTAAATCAACGACGGCGCGTTTCGATGATTGACCGGATGTCGAACTTGGCAACGACGAAATGATTTGGTTCAACATGTTTGCGTCGAACTTGTTTGCGGCATTGCCCGTTCCAGAAGCTTCTTTGCGGGTTTTCGGAGTATCTGGTGCCGGTGAGTTCGACCTGAAACACTGGTTGCTATTCGCTGTATACTATAACCAACCGCGCGGTATTCAACGACAATTGAGGCAACAAATCGCTGTTACCACCATTCATCAATGAAAACAACTGCATCAATTGGTTTTGATCCATGTTGCCCAATGCTCCAATATCTTCGGATCCGATAGCCGAATTCAAGGCGGCCATAGTTCCCGCATTGCCTCCAGAACGCTCACCGCCAGCACGAGTACGTGTAGACGGAGGATTGTTTAAAAGATCGTTGACCTTAAGATTAACAATATTAATAAACGTGCTGTTCCGTATTACCTTCTTGCAGTATTCGTCGTCTTTATCTTGACGTGGTTCTTGCAACCAGAAAAGTTTGTGATCATCGGTACTTTTGAACTTAAGCATGTAAACACGACCATCTTGACATTCTTTGATGCGAATGAATTCCGTATCACCGGGAAAGATGATCAAGTCCTAGACTGAAGGGCTTACGATGCTTATTCAGAAATAAAAATTACCATGTCAGTCGTGTTCTTGTCGCGATTTTTCCAGCAAAAGTGCATGAGTTGATCATTGCTTTGCTTGATGAAAACCAATCCTCTCGCTTTCTCAGCTACAGCTTTTCGCTTTTCCGGTGTGGATCCCGGTTCAAGGATCGTACGACCAGCCTGAACAACTTTCATTTTGAGATGTTTCGAGATTAGAAATCAACCTTGAACTCGAGCAAATTTCCCGAACTGGCACCTTGCGAACGTGACGTATTGGCAAACAAGATCGACATTTTTCTTGAGGTTGGTGGAGTGAAGATATCTGAAATACGAACAGGTTATCTCATAAACCTTCCACCAAATAAGCCGACTGAACGAGAATGAGTTGCGAGAAGAAAAATGCTGACAATATCGGAGATGGTTCCAGCACTAAGATTCGAGCAGAAAAATCAATAGTCGCAAGTCAACTGCAAACTGCGTTCTCTTGCCGTCGTGGACCATCCAATACTCAAGGCGCTTCGAACGGCCGTTGACTTAGTGTCTGTCGATTCGGCAACAATGGATATGGACGTGTTGGACGATAGTGACGTTCGCACTTATGATGCGTGGGTTAATTCGATTCACAACGACGAACATGGCTTCGTCGATGGTTGGAATCAATTTGATAGCAATTTGGGCAGCACGGTAAGTCACGAAGATCTATTTTGTGGACCACCGCTTTTAGGATGATTTCAATTTTGATAACGCGGACTTCGAACACTTGACAACAAACGATTTGAGTTTGGGTGCTGACGATTTTGTTCAAAAATATTCGCCCGAGTCTTCGGATTCTGGAAACTACTCGCCCACAAGTTCATTGGCTGACGTACGTTCTCTTCGTTCATTTTTCTATTCGTTTTCAGAATTTTAATGCCGCTGAAACGTGGAACGCAACTTCGAATTCGATTGTTCACAACGAATTCACGAATCAATCGTACACACAAGAAAAAGTTCCTCTTCAATCTTTTAATGAAGTTCAAAAAATCGTGACCACCAACAACAATTACTCAGCGGTAACAAATCAATTCGAAGTCGCAAAACGACCCACAAATGTAAGGCCGCCGAAAAGAAGTTGGTTGTTATCTTTTTTCTTCAGGAATGTTACTACGCTGCTTCTACTCCAGCGACTTGTGCTTCGGTGGTATTTGCTCGTCCGATGGAAACACTAACGCTGGTGCCAACCATTGCAACGAACGCTCAGACCTTTGTTATTGCTTCTACGTCCGCTGTAAAAATGGAGCCGATTTTAACTCCAATCAAACAACTACAACCGGTCACTATGACATCGACTGTGAATGTAAACCAGCACAAAAAACCCGCAACGACGGTCGAAGACGTAAGACAACTCGTTGACTATTGGAGATATTCTGAACGTTGTTTTAGGACTACTCGAAGAAGTTAGAAGATCGTCGTCTTCGTAATCGAGCTGCCGCACAAGCAAGTCGAACGCGTAAACGTTTGGTGAGTCCTCAGCCTTGCGATCCTTCTATTCGATCTGTATTGCAGCAAATGGACGAAATGAAAGAAAAACTCTTAGAAGTTGAAAGTGAACGCGATAAATTGCGTCTAGAAAACGAAGCGCTCCGAAAAAGAGTTGAGGAGTTAGAACAAGAAGTAAATAATTTTAACATAATGGACTTTACTAGTTATGTATTTAGAAGTTGAGTTGTGGAGGCCCATCGAGATCGAAGAAGTCGCGAGCTGTTGCTGGAGCGTGTTTAGCAATGTGTGCACTGGTTTTCACGTTTTACGGATCGGTTCCTGAGAAGTGAGTTAAAACAATTGGAATATCTCAAAAACGTTTGTATTCTAGTTACTTGTCAGATTCAACGGAGTTACAGTTCTCTCAACAAGGAGTGATTGAAAAGTCACCCGAGTTGATGTTTCTCAAAAGACATGGACGATCGTTGGCGTCAGTCTCGGATTATGAAGGAGTAAGTGATAACAATTGTACATCCTAGTTTTTTCCCTTAGGTTCCCAATGACTATCGAACGCCAACAAACAGTTCTCATCACGCGTGCCCAACGTCTTTGAATATGACTGAAAAAATGAGGTCGGTTAGTGTTGCCATAAGCTCACAAGATTGTTTTTGCAGATTAAACGACGACATCAGCAGTTGGATCAATCGACACGAACAAATGAATTTGGTGGAAATTCGAAAAGGATTGTCGCCATTTTTGATCTACAACAGTCCGAATGCCGTGAATTTCAATCGATCGGCCGTGCAGAAAGTCGAGTTGTTATCCAACTCCACCGAATTGGTTCAAATTACAAATGAAGAGCGTCGAAATCGCAGAATTGCGCGTCGGAATTCGTTGATTGCAAATCGTCAGTTGGCGCGTGAAAACCTGAGCAAGAAGCCAGTGATTGAAGAAAAAACGAAAATTGACAAACGGTAATTGCTAGCTTCTTAGATTTGTCAATGATTGTAATCACAGGAACACAACTGCATTGGTTAACGGCAGCGACTATCAACTTTTGGTTCGATCTCAATTCGAAAACGACTTGATGGAACAGCTAGCATCCACAATCCAACAACACAATGACACTCTTTATGTTGTGACGATGAAAGTGAGTTTAAAAGCGAACTTCCAAGCAACAGTTCGAGTGTTTAGGAATACTTTCTGCTTCCTACTTTGCATCGAAACATAACCAACTCGCCCAAGCTCTCCATCGTTTTCCCGGCTCTAATCGATCCAACGAACAATTCGAATCAAATCAAAATGATGCGCATTGATTGTCAGATCGTTGGAACCGAACTTCTCGACGTCCCGCAAATCTTGGCATCGGTTCTAAATCAATCGACAGCTAATTAATCTTTAAACCATTTGCAATATTTATCCATGGGTCCCACTTGTTGTCTTACTTCCATTCGCCTTGTCAGCTTTATTTTGGTTTGGTCTTGGGAATCAGTTCTATGGTTACCTCTTAACGGTTGTGTTCATCTAGTCCAAATCAATTTCAGTGAAAATAACTTTATTTATTCGATTAATAAATCAAACATTTTTGGTTGGCTTATCAACGCACATACCTTAGAAGCAACAGAAGAGTTAGAGCTGATTGACAGGTGTTGAAGTCGTACGGCAAACTCGCCAGTTATGCACAATCGTCGAGTGAAAGAAGAGAAAACAGAAACTCGATCGCTGCAGCTCTTTCATGACATCGCTTGCAGATCGATTGATTACGCGGCAATTGGCGACATTCCGTTCAACTGAAAACTTTTCATTTGCAATTGTTTATTTTCAGTGCAATGTTTGACCGATTATAAGTCTACAATGTCTTCAAAGTACATAGAACGGTTGGTTTTATTTTGTGAAATTAATTTTGTCGTTTAGAATAACTCACATCGAGAATCTGCTGCTGATTCAGAATTTGGTAATTGACGCAAGTGCACTCAGAGATGCGTGTATTTTCGGTAAGCTATTTAGTCCGCCATATCTGAATATCGATGTACAGGAATTCCTGAACAACTACGACCACTGTGTTGGCGTCTCTTTCTGAATTACCTGCCAACTTCACGCACCGAATGGCCAACGGTTTTGGAGAAAAGACGAAGAGATTACTTCGAGTTGGTGGAGAATCTGACTGCCGACGATTTCAAAGTCTCCAACCACGATCTGACGGATAACAAAAGCGAGGAAGCTGGCGATCACGTTCGTTTTTTGTTTGATTCTCAGCAATTTTGGGTTTCAGCCGCTTTCTGACGAGACGCAAAGCGAGTGGAATCGCTACTTCAAAGACAATGAAATCCTAATTCAAATCGACAAAGATGTTCGTCGAATGCGTCCAGAGATCGACTTCTTCCAACGACAAACCAACTACCCGCTCAGGTTGGAACTATCGAGATTGTTTTCATTGAATCTGGTTTTCCAGGAATTACAGTCGATTATCTAAACGCATAAACTCAGAAGATTTGTCCGCCGAAACAACCGAAAAAGTATGTCAATTTGATGGTCACTGTTCAGTTGTTTTAGGCGTCTTCTTCCACAAAATTCAATTCTTCAAATTTGTTTGATTCTCACGAACGATCGAATTCCGAAGCCTCGTCAACTGACGATCGCGAATTTCACTGGCAGGTTGTTGAGCGAATATTGTACGTCTACGCAAAAATGAATCCCGGAATCAAATACGTGCAGGTGACATTAACTTCTTGCGTTTTGATGTAACCAATCTCTTTAGGGAATGAACGAAATTATAGGAGTAAGCCTTGTAGTTGTGTTTACATTTTTGATGTAAAATTTAGCCCATCTACTACGTACTTGGTTCCGATCCAGTGAGTAAAAGCAACACGAATCCAACCGTTGATTGAGTTTAGGACCACGAGTGGGCAAAATTCGCTGAACCGGACGCGTTTTATTGCTTTCAAAATTTGTGCTCAGAGGTTCGTTTACCTGAAGAAAAACGGTGCAATAGTGTCGCGTTTAAGATCAAAGATAATTTCATGAAAGAGCTGGACACTTCGAATTGTGGAATCGAATCGACTTTGACGACCTTTTACCAGCGATTTGCGTTAACTGATCCTCAGCTTTACGATCACATGGCAAAACTCTCGATCAAACCACAGTTCTACGCGTTCCGATGGCTTTCGTTACTTCTTTCTCAGTAGGTTCTTTTGTTGGATTGAAATCGATTTTCGGCTTCAGAGAATTTTCGTTGCCCGACACGATCTTCTTATGGGATACGATTCTCGCAAGCTACAATCGAATCGAAATGACCGAATTTATATGCCTTGCAATGTTGGTTAACATTCGCGACGAGTTGTTTGCCGGCGATTTCGCCGAAGACGTTCGACTTCTACAACACTATCCGGTAGCCGATGTGAGCAATTTGGTGAGCAAAGCGTGGGAGTTGAAGATGTCCGAGCTGGAGAAATCGAGTCAAGGAGGCTCGGTGAAAGCAAGTGGAAGTCAATTTTGGAAAGGAGAACGATTCTCAGCGTTTGTTAACGGAGCAAAAGAGAGATTCACCAACTACGCGAATAATGCACGAAGAAATTGGAATAAAAGCGACGGCAACATTATCTATAATCCATAATTGCAATGAGCATTTCGTTCTTCTCAAGGTGCTTATTCGTTTTCTGTCTTTACGTCTTGCCGTTTCATTTATGTAAATAACTTCAAGTCAGCAAACTACGCATCACTTAAAATAAATTCATAACTTTATTCATAAACTCATGTATCATTTCTTAATGAAGTAAAAGATTTATTCGTCTTAAATGCAATTTGATTACACAAGAAACCCTGAAGTTTAGAAAGCGTGGCAGATATATTCGTAAGTGTTTGTTTACCATTGAATTCGTAGATAATGGAGGTTCGTTAAATAACTGAAGACAATTTGGACATGAAATGGATATGGCATCACATATTGTTGCGGTTTTGATAAGTGAAGGAAGACAACAAAGTTATGGCAGTGAAGAGAAACAAACTCAAACATCGGTCGGAACTAAAGCGCCATAGCGATCGAAGGATCGATTAAAAGCCGGTGTTTGTTTGAGTGGTTTGTTGATGCTGGAGTAACGAGGATCGGAGCTTGGTTCAGGTGGTGGAGTTTCGGGACACTGTTCGATATCAGCAATGATGCTTACGCTCAAAATAAATTTGTCTTTTGGATTGTAACGTTGACACAATTGAATCAAACTCGGTTCCTTCCGTTGATCAATTAGAACTTGAACCGGATAGTAAAAGAGAAGTTGGTTCGGATCTTCGGTTTGTAACAACGCAGTCCAACCGTATTCCAGATACTGTTGAGCAGAATGGGCAGAACTAAAATATTAAATTAGTTACATAGACAGAATTGTTTTACATCAATCGAATATTGACCGAACCCCGACCTTCGCGTCTATATCCGTCTCGTGCAACTTTCGACATGTGATATTGAGTTGTTGGATCTTTGCGTACCTGAACAATAACAACATATTCATAGTGGTTAATAAAGAAGCTTACTTTCATGATAACTTCTTTGCACAGTGTGTTGATGCGTGCAAACGAGCAACGATCTTTGTGTCGATGCCAGTCATTGGTGCGACAACGTCGAGAACAGTAGTACGTATAACAATGCTTACAACTAACGTAGTATTGTCGAGCCTCAGCAATGGCACGAGACTTCTGACAGTTGGTACATCTCACTATTAACGGTTCATTCTACAAAGGTTCTTTTACTTTCTTGATTATACCCGACTACCTTCAGCAGTTCTTCGGCCAAATACGGTTCTTGAATTACACGATCCATCAGATTTCCATTCGTTGTATAAATTCCAGGACCATCGATGTTGTGTGGAGGCGGTGGAGAAGTTTGATTGTCGCTAAAATATTACTGTCTAAACTTTCGAGTTTTAGTTGATTACCTTGGATCAAGTGGAATATTTGAAGGATTTGTTTCTTGAAAGATTGCATCAAGAACTTCCTCGATCGTCACTCGACCGCCATAACGACTGGTTTTCGGTTGTTGATGTCCGATATCGGCCACTTCGACAACTCGTGAAGCCCGATCTCGTGGTAGATTCCAGTCGCTTGGCACAGTGGAGACCGTATAGCCGGGTAGAAGTTTGTCGGAGATGAACGTTCGAACATCTCGTTTCGAATACTCTTCTCGCGCATACTCTTTACTGTATTTGCTATCGACAATCGTTGCCGTTGGCACCGGTCCGAGATCAACCTTTAAATTGTTAGTTATTTAGCAGCCATTTAAAGCGTCAGTTAAACATAAAAAGCGGTGATTTCAGTGCGTTGGAAAGCACAAGTTCTCTCTCTGTTTTTAAAAGAAACAACAGCGTTATATCTTCCACAAGAACACAAACCCATCGATTAAAAATTCTCTTTACTCACAACTTTGATATCACGAATTTAAAGTTAACGGTCAAATGCATACTTTGGAAAAAACGAAGTAGTTGTCAGAATGTTTGTTCTTTTAAGTACATGAACTCTAAGCGAAATTGAGCCTTAACACAGAGGTTACGAGTTTCGTTTGGGCATTCAAAATATTTGACATAAAATTCACAGACACACGATAGAAGGGAGAAGAAACTGAAAGGTTACAAGAAAACGGGTAACTCATCGAACTGACAATAAAAAAACTTCACAGGAAAAGCGGCAGTATCAACGTATGGACAGTTGAAGAGGCAGAAATACGATCCGTGAATTCGCACGATCACAAGACGCACACTTTTGTGTGTTCCTGAGGAAGGACAACACCACCGACCTGATGCAACGATGAACGTGATCGACGCATATCCTCAATTTCGTCTTTGTATTTGTCGAACATGCCCGCTGGGAATGAAATACCACCAACCGGTGAACCCAAATCGACCGGTTGTTGTGCATCGATTAACGCACTACCACTGGCCCTACGTTGACGATCTGCGGGCGGATAATAGGGAGGTGATGTCTCGTATTGTTGTCGTGAATACGGTCGACTTCCATAACCAGAAGATCGATAGTCAGTTGTTTGACTCAAATTCGTCGGTGGAGCCGGGCGAGACCATTCGGGGACTGTTGATTGCAAGTGTTCCGTTGATTTTCGATAACGTTGTTCGTGTTCAGTCACAATCGGCGCTGCCGGAGTCGGATAGATTCTGTCGGCCGTCTTTTGTAGCTCGTTTTCTGGAGCTGCTGTTTCGTCTCGTAGTCTATAACGAAAGAATTAAGGTTCGTAAACCATCAAAACTCACTGTTTGTCCATCAAATAATCGGCACTTTTTGAACGAGAATGTTGAGCTTCGCTTTCCGGTTCGTTCACATCTCGACGACTTTGACGGTTCGCTGTGTAGCCGAGAACTGATTTAGAACGATAGACATCATCTTCCGGTTGCTGAAATTTACGATTAAATCTCAATGAATTAATTCATTAAGAGCAAAGAAGCCGAAAGGAAGTCGAAAGTTGGAAAGCAAAAGCGAATGTAAAGTTCGAGGTTAACTGCACGGGACAAAAGAAGGTGAAAACAAAGAAATAAAGAAACTAAACACAACCAAACACAAAGGTCAGTCGTGCTCACCGAAGGTCGTAGATCGATATCCGTTTCGAGCAGACCACCAGTTGTTGGTGTTTGGAGTAAAGTTGGTTGACTGAGGCGTGGACGATAATTGGCAAGATTACGTTTCGCTTTTTCGAGCAGATACTCGTACTCCTAAATGGCAAATGTGGACAAGAAAGAAGACAAGGGACATCAGTTTGTGGCAACGAGATGATGCGTGTGTTTTAAGCTTTCTAGCGGATAATTACAATTACAACTGTTCCCGGGTTTTGCCAAACACTAGTGACTAGAACGAACTCACCTGATCGTATGGACTTTTACCATAAGCGTATGATGGCGGATTATCGTAATTGAGTCGAGAACCACTCAATTCCCCGCTATGAAACTGTTGAAGCAACGGACCACGATAATCGGTAGTTGATGGTTGAGTATCACTGGCAAAATATTCGCGTCTTGCTTTTTCCTTTTCCATGTTTGCCTTATACTTTGATGTACGATTCGATCCGCTGCGACGAAAATCATTGTCGTCTTGACTGGCGTTATGAGCATACAAACGCTCTCTTGGCGGTCCATCGTGTGAATCGGGAAGAATCGAAAGCGTACTATCAGGGAAACGATCGTTGCTAGTCCATAGGGTTTTGTCGACTCGCTCAAAAACTTGACGTTCCACTTTAGTCGATACTTCCGGTAATCCGATGGTCGAGAGTTTTTCGGTCGAATAATATGGTTTGCGGGTTAAACGTTCCAACGTTTCTTTTGATGTCAAATCTGTAAATAGATAATAGACGAATAAAATCGTAATTATGAATTTTATTTGCTTATTTAGATAGAAATCAACTACTAACCATCAATCTTACCTTTTTTGCGTTCCAATTCTTCTTCGTGTAATCTCAATAATCGCAAACGCTCATTGGTCCATTTTTCTTTTTCGGACAATGTTTTGGCAATATCTTGTAGGTGATCCATCGACTTCCTGTTCTCTTTCTGTCTGGCTCTTTCACGCTCGTTGGCCAATTCACGATCACGTGCACGTTCCATAGCCTTTCGTTTTTCTACAGCTTCCAATTCGGCTAAACGACGTTCTTCTTCTTGACTAAAAAATTCTCATTGATCTCAAATAAGTTTATTGAGATTACCGTTCCAATTCTCGTTGTTGTTGTTTCATTTTTTCGCGATCTTGATATTCTGAAAACAAGAGATCAATAAGAAGTTCTCAAAATACCAGTTGAGAAAGTGCACGGATTTCTACATTGAATGGAACTAGCGCAGCAAACTTCTTTTTAACATCAACTTACCTTTGGTTGATCGTTCCAGTTGCAAAAGTTCCATTTCTCTTCGTTTGTCCATTTTTCGTTGTGCTTCTCGTTCTTGAGCTGCTTGATCCAATCCAGCTAAGCGGTTAAGTTCTCGCTGTTCCTCGAGTTTACGGTCTTCTTCTTTCTGTCTGGCCAACATTCTTTCTCGATTCAACCTTATTTCTTCTTCTTTTCTCTGTCGTTCCTTCATTTCGTCTTCTGTAAAAGAAGTTGTTAAGATATAAATGAAAACACAACTATTACCAATACGCTCTTGGTTCCGACGTCTCTGAGCTTCTCGTGCTGCATTCAAGATTTCTTCTTCACGTCGCTAAAATATATGTAAAGTTTAAGAGCTGAATGCAATTGAAGTGACTGTTTGTAAAAACGCCGTTAAAGTGATTTAGAACGGTAAGCAAAAAAGATCGCAGCTTCTGAGAACTCAAGAATTTATATTTAGAACAAATAAGATTGTTTTTGCCCTTAAATTAACGATGAATCCTTTAAACCCACTATTGTTTAGTCTTATCTCAATGGTTCTTTAAAATTTCATAAATAGTAGGTCAATGAACCAGTAAGTATTGTACAACCTGATTCGTTGGTTGCAAAGCAAATTGTGTGAGCAATAGTTATGAAAACATCTTTAACGACATTCCGACAAACACTCAAATCTCCACATTGATTTACCTCGTCCTCTTTGCGTTTTTCTTCTCGACGCAAAGTTTCCAATTTTTCGAACTCCAATCCTAAATGACACAAAGTTGACAGACTATGGCACTAATCACTCACTTTCTTGTTCCCTTCTCAATCGTTCTAGTCGATCGGCATCCTGCAGAGAAGTTATTAAACAGGTTTAATATTAACGGTACCTCTAATTCTTTTTCCCGACGAGCACGTTCACGAGCTTCGGCCATCAAACGTTCTCTTTCCAACAACTCACGATCTCGGCGCTAAAACATACGTTCTATTTAAAGCAACATAGTTTTCAAAAAAGTATCAAAAGCGAATTGAAAGATACTATTCGAATAACTCAATGAATTTAATGGTTACCTCTTGTTCTTGTCTTAACAATTCTTCTCGTCTTTCTAATGCTCGTTGTCTCTCGTGTTCTTCAGCTTGTTTCCGAGCTTGTTCCAAAGCGATGCTTTCCAATCTTTTGATTTCCAATTGCTCTTGTCGTAGTTGCTGAATTCAGTTATTGACATTTAAACTAAGCGTTTTACGGTCTTTACCTCCGCTTCTGCTCGTTCTTTTGCAAGTTTCTCTGCGGCCTGTCGAGCGGCTTCTTCCTCCTTCAATTTGCGAGCACGTTCTTCACGTTTAATACGTTCGATTCTCTCGATCTCCTGAAAAATAACCGCAATAAACGACCAGAACAGTTTTCACAAACCAATCTTTCGATCTCAATTCTCTCTTTCTCGATCCGTTCATTCTACAATTAGTAGGAGATTAAACTAATTTATGTGCTTGTAAACTTTTAGCTATAGTTCAATAACTACAAATAACCAGAATCTCTTCCATTTGTAAGCATTAATTATGGAAGTTTGTTCAAGAACTTCGACCATTTCACTTGCCTCTAATCGTTGTTTTTCCAGTTCTTCCAAACGACGACGTTCGGCTTCGATCTTCTGTCGTTCCAACTCTTCCAATCGTAACTGTTCGCGTCTGAGTCCTACAAAATTGTTATCAGATATTCAATTCGATGAGATTCCACGTAAAATCATTTAAGTATTAGAATGATGACACAAAAAACTTTCGTAATAACCACTGGCTTTCGCGTCAATGGCCATCAGATTTGTCTCGATAACTTACTTTCTTTTTCACGTTCTTCAAATTCCCGTCTTTTTGCGATTTCGGCTTCTTCTAATCGTTTTCTTTCCTCCTCCATTCGATCCCATTCATCTCTGCGTCGACGTTCCTCTTCTTCACGCAATTGCCGGTTTCGTGCAATTCGATTCTTTTCATCAGCTTCTCTACAATAAAAAGTCCATTAATACTCCGACAATGTAAAGTTCGAAATAAAGATTTGAGTTTGTACATTGTTGTGTTAGTGATGTTCAACGAACGATCTGAATGCGATAGAAAGGTTTAGATTACCTCAATAAAATCTCATTTTCGAATTGCCTTTCAATCTTCTCACGTTCAATTCGAAGACTTTCCAGACGAGCAGCTTCTTGTTGTTCTAATTCTCTACGCAAGTCGTCAATTCGGCGACGTCGATCTTCTTCTTCTTTCCGTCTTTTCTCCTGAAATTTCAAGCTGTTAAAAACTCAACTTTTGAAACTAACCTGTGATTCACGTATTCTTTTCTCTTCTTCTTCCACATGCCGACTATATTTGTATCTAAACTCCTCGGTAATTTCGTCTCTGGGATCCGGCAACTGTCGCAAATGGTCGATTGGACTCGAACGACTCAAAGGTGCAGGTCCACCCAGTCCACTTAGAGCTTCAGTTGAACGTGTAACCAGCGTTCGTGTCATTATCTAAAGATTAAAAACTGACGAATCGAAAGTGAATATTTTTCTACTTCACGACGATAATACTCTTCCTGCTGTGGGGCATTGCTAATTGGATCATAATTGGTGGTCTTATAGGTGGTTGTTGCTTGGTATGGCAGTGATGTGGTCGGCATACTGCCAGCCATTGAAGAGGAATAAGAAGCTCCGAACGGATCGGATGAGCGTTGAATTTGCACCGGTATCTCGCGAATTGGATAATTCGATCGATTACGTTCCGTCATATACTCATCAGTACCGTCGCGAAAGCCCTGAAATGAAAGAAATGGTTTAATTAAAATCGATGAAGAGTCTTAAAAATATAAGTGGGAGCGGACAAGACAGAAAATTCAATCGAATGTCAATCGTAGAAATCGGGTCAAAAGTGCGTTTCTTTTGATGATTGAACGAAACCGGCGCCGTATTTTCCAACCGGTTGTCGTAAAGACCTCAACAGTTTTTAAGGGAAACGTGTTGTATGAATCAAACTCGCTTAGCAGTAGTACAGTGTTGAGTGAGTGGTGGATCTTTGACCCAAAAACTGTTTGATGAGTCCCAGGAATACGGGGCATCGCACCGTCAAGCCTCCGGCCCCGCCACTGTACAATTGAAAGAGCGGTGATGAAAAAGAAGAACGATGACTAGACAACACGGCAAAAAACAAACGAAGCCAATGGGGCAATGTGATTGCTCAGTTTGTGGCTGATGAGTCAACCGAAACGGAGGTGTAAAAGAGATTCTGCGGGGTCTCGAAAATTTGTTAATGAGAAAACTTGTTAAATGAAGTAACAAGAAAGCATAGCAGCAGCGTCTTAAACACTATAGTGCACTTAGAATATCGTACGGAAAGTGAAATGGCTACAAAACGCAAACAGTAAAGTCGATCGCAAATGACCACGCCAAAGGCCGCGCGACTTCGATTTCTGCCGTTGCAATCGACCTTAAGGTAGTAAACAAACATAACCTCTGACGCTCGACTTCTTACGCAAATACCGCGAGTTTCTATCTCTCTTCAGAAGACACGAGTCTTCTGACCGTTTCGACCTCCGCATCAGTCCACTCGTTTCCGCTCCCACGACATCCACTTTTTGTGAGCGATCGACAAGTCACGAACTTCGGAAAAGAGACCTGTGGAATGCGTCGAGAGGGAATTGGACTCATACAGAACTGACTCATCTTTTCATGGTTTCAGATATCTAGTTGACGGTTAAGAGATTTAAAGCAAACAATGGGAAGAGGAACATGAATACATTTTGTTCAATTCTCAATTGAATTGATAGAAAAAGTGCATGACATTGAAACTGTAGGCTCTTATAAGTTTCTGGCAAATTGAAATCGTACGCGCGGTTTCTACGTTCCGACAAGCTGCTTCAACAGCGGGGTCTTGAATCTCGCATTGCGAGAGCGAGCGTCTTCGCATTCAAGGTGAGCGGTTCCTATTTGCCCTTGAGCGCTCGGAAAATTAGCAACCAACTCGGGGGGACTTTCCCAGTCGTTGTGGCGGCTTCGGAAAACCAATCGGCAGTCGTGTTGATTCCCGTCGAGCAAAAAGACGCGTGGTCGAAATTCCAATCAGAAGAACAAGCTTTTTGATTGGCGCGTTCAAAGTCGTTGTCTTTCTTCCCGCAATAAAACGCGTGCAAACAAAAACAACAACCATCACATTCCAACAACGTACCCGAATTTCGGATGGCAGTGGTGGCGGCGCGTGAGACGGCGGTAAATCTTCCGACATTCCTGAAAATAAACACGTAAATAAAAGACACAAACTGACGAGTAAGCAGCTCGATTTGCTTCGCACGCAAATTCCCGTCGGTGGCGGAGAGAGTCACAAATTGACGGGTGTGGCCGTAGCTGTTGGCTATTGTGTTGTTCATCGTGCACCTGCGGCAACAATTTCTTTTTGGGGGGTTTGCGCGGCGGCGGAAATTCACGACCCCCCAAAAGGTGGACGATCGTCGCCATCCCTCGGACGAAATGGTCGCTGGTACGATTCAAACACCGAGTATTACGCGCTTTCGCTCCGCCCGACGGCTCTTTTTCACGACCCCAAGCGAACAATAACGAGAGTGCAAAACTGACCACTCGACTACCTACCGAACGTTTGATGTCGACTCATGGATTTCTCGGGCACAAACGAGCTTTGATATGTGGTGATTGTTGAGTCGATGAGTCGTGGCATTTCTGCCGTTGTTTTGGTATTTTCTTTGTCCGCATCAACAGACGTTGTCTCACCGAAGGCATTGCTTTTGAGTTTACTTTTTGTCCAAATCAACGGAGAATTATAGCCATGAGCTAGCGCACTGATTGTTGCCAGACGTTCGGGATTAGTGGCAGATGCACGTGATGGATTGGTTCCGGGAACAGAATTCGGTGAAATGGCATCAGAAGGCGAACTACCGGCAGCACTATCCGAACTAACCGGCGCAGCTAAATTAGTTGGCCGAGAGTCGTTAGTAAACGTTGGCGGCGCTGGCAAGGCTTCATCATCGTCCGAATCGCCACTGAACTTTGCTATTAAAGAAAACGGTTGAAGTAAACTCACGTTGCTTTTGGCGCGTTCTGTGGCTTTGCTGTTTGATGTAACATGGAGTTTTCGTCGTGTGGATTCGAACAAATCGAATGGTCGAGGAGTGAGTCTCGACTTCGGTCCAAGTTTATCGACATGGATGCAACGCTTGAATCTCGTCCGTCGTCCCTGCAAACGAATGGCATTGAGAGTGGAAAAGTGGGATTTTGAACGCGGCAATCGATTCGATCAACCGTGATGCACGGCGTCTTTTAAGTCGCCGGACGAGTTTTAGCGACCGTTGAGTCGAACGAGCCGAAGATTCTAATCGAACGAGCGGATCTCGACAGCTCACGGGATTTCGTTTACCAAATCCTCGGGCCTCGGCAGTAATTAACGATTGCACGTGCAGCGAAAGTCGGAAAGCGGATTTGAAACGTCGAAGCGCGTCAGTTGAACGGATTAAACGGTCAAACCCCCACGTGAAAACAAAATTCTGTTTTCCGGGTTCACAAAAGGAAACCAAAGACGCAAAAAGAAAAATGATAAACGCATTCTTGCACGTCGAATCGTAAACCGTCGCCTTTTGGGTTTGCAATCGCCGCAAAATTCCGCGCCATGAAAGAACGGGAAACGTCGATTGCTCGTTGGACGGCCAAACCCAACAACAAGTTTTGTGGATGCTCGTCGCCAATGTCCTTGAGCAATGGAGAAAGGTAAAGGTCGACGATACCCCATTGCGCTGCTTCTCTCCATCTTATCATCGACAGTGGCGCTCATTTTCTTTAAAAACAAACAAGCCCGCGTGCTTCGAATTCCCACGCCGTAAATGGGACTTACATCGGAGTGAATGTCGCGAAATGGTCGTTGTTGTGGACAAGAAGCTCTGTTTGGTCACGATCAGCGTCGATGGTCATCTGCAATCAAATTCACTCATGAATAAAACAGTCAAAGGTTGGCGTGTGCGGAAGCACAACGAAGATCAATGGAGGTGACTGGTCGGACGATTTTCGTGATTCATCGTTTGGAATGAAATGCGCCAAGTTTCTCGTCACGATGACAAAAATCGTCCGGACGCGCGTTTTATGATCAGTCGGTGGTCCGAAATACGAAGCTCATTTTCACACTCACTTTCGGCAGATCGACGAGCGGTTTAGTTTCAGCAACATGAACAACAGTAAGCGGCGACGATGAGGTAGTTGTCGTAACACTTTCCGATTTGGTTGTTGTGTAACGTGTATCTTCGGTAGTAAGATCGCGATTTTCGTCTGTTGACGGCGTACTCAATTCGACGATTCTTGGCGGTGAATCGATTGATGGATTTGATTCCTGTGCCAATAAAATCGCGTGAATTCGATTATCCACTTCTGCGGCGTCTGTTGAAGCAGCACGATTGGAACCGAACTGATGAGATGAAGCACTGGATTGCGTTCGTAGGTCGTCGCTATCTTCCTGGAAATTAGTTTAAAAGAAAATGAAATCGATTGATGGCCTTTTTTGTTCGTCAAACCACGTTCGCTCTCGAGTGACCACACGGTCAAAAGAGATCGAAAGCGAATGCCGTTTGTGACCGCGGTTTTTTAGAGAAAGGTCACGGCAAAAGGTCATTCGGATTGTGTTCGAGAGCACAAAAATTGGACACAGTTCTTGGAAATAGCGATTACCTCGGTAATTGAATCGAGGAACATCGGAACATCGGGAGTGAACATAAATTCGTTGTGCATGCCGCTGTCACGTTCAACTCCAAAGGTTCGAATTTCAATTATTGGATCGTGAATTGGCGGTGGAGGCGGTTGATTGGTCGGACGAGTGACCGGAATTATGTTGTCCGTTTGCAAGAGATGTCCAACATTTCTCATTGGATTAGGCGATGGAGGTCCCGACGATGACGAAGTGTCTGAGGCTTCAGGATCGGGGGAAGTTGGCTCTTCATTTGCCAACGACTTTTCGGTTTTTCGTTCTTCTTCCATCTGATCGATAGATCGTGGCCGAAGGCCCGCCAATGACCTCCAAACGATGGCAAGCGCCTAAAAATCCCAATAAAAATTATTTGTATTGTATGTCAAATCACGAGTGTTTGTTCATTGATGGGATCCTGGCGCAGATGAGCAACTGCACCTCATTGCCGCAGGTAAAAAACGCTCGTTTTCACGGCTCTCGTGAACGAAGAGAACTTTATCGCAAAACAAATAAAGAAAAAGAAAAAACAAGTGCGAGAAGCGTACAAACACGCGCACATCCATAAGATTCGTCAATCTTCGATTTATTGACGTATGTTTTAATCATGAAAGTGAAAGTTTTCGCTCGTAAGAAAGACAGGTCGATTAATTGTTTTGCTTACTAATCGACAACACAAACCCATTAGCTCGCGAATTCAGCACGACGACTCGCGACAAGATCTAACAGACAGATAGATTGACATAATAACTCCGGTAAACAGATTCCGCTCTCTCGACCCTTCACCTCAGTTCGTACCGTCCGATTTCCCGCAAGATCGCCGCTTTCTTGTTGACCAAAAAAGGTGAGTTGACCGCCAACTCAGGCCACAGCTCTTCAAATTGTTTGCAAACTCGCCCCCTTCTTTTCGCACTACATTGCAAATTGACCACAACCATTCACTTAGAACGTGGAAATGTTTTCAAACCCATACAACCGATCTTCGTAACAAACTTGCTCTGAAAACTATTCGTTTTCAAGACACCAACTTATCAATTCCTTTTCTGTCGTGAAGCAAAACCGATCCTCAGATTCAACGGCCGCAATCGACAGCAAACGCGTTTTGTTCGTCCTCTACTACGACGATCATGATTCAGCGGCCTCACAAATGCCTCCGGCAGCCTCGTTTCCGCTTCGCAAAGACGACGACCTTAAGGTTGCGATCGGACGAAAATTTGCACCTTACGATTCTTTCTCGACTACAAAAACTTTGATAATGAGCATTTTAGCAGTTGAAATGCGGGAAATACCCTCAAATGTGTGATTTGCATTCGCTCTGCTGCATCACGGGAAGTGAGCATGAAACCAGGACAACAAACAGGTGGCCAAATAAAGTCGACTCGTTTCTTACGCTCCTTGCGAAAAACTCTCCCATTCTCCTTGTGGTCGTATAAATTCACTTCTTCAATTCGACCCCATGATTTTGCCAATTAGTTTGCAATTACCGGCGATTAAAACTGAACGCAAAAGTAATTTCGCTCAATCGTTTCTTCATTCAAACGTTGCAACCGTAGAATTAGCTCTTGTATTTGCCTCCTTCCAACCTCCTAATTGTAATGCAAGATAAGGCAATGAACTCACCAGAAAAAAAGAAACAATCGTATCCAGGAATTGTTGAGATCCGTTCGAAATCACATTCTCTGTGCTTTGTCGATCATTTGACTGTGTTTTACGAACGTTGTTAGACCGAAATCCGAACCAACGCGGACGCATCTCCAGAGTGTTGTCGACCCTTGTCATTGTCTGAAATCGAGCCAAAAGGTTATCAGTGAAGAACAAAAACACATGAATCGCACATTCACTATTCTTGTTTTCCTTTCATAGCAAAACAGTTTTGCAACAGAAAAAGAAAAACAAAAGTCGAGAATCAGCGACTTCACGAATCGAACACTCCCACCATACGGTAAATCCAAGGAACAAAAAGGAACAACTTAAACAAACGAGACTCGATTACGTGGTATCGAATTCCGTAGAGCCGTCATCTGATTATCTTCAGCATTTTGGTCAAGGTCATTTTGACGTTGACAGTTCGATTTCTCCTTCCGCCCAAGGTTGAAAGCTCACACAATTTTGCCGTTGAGAATTTGCGAGTTGTCCGTTTCAACTCATTTGTTTCGTGCAAATTACGACCGTAAAACGAACGCGCCATAGATTCTCGTTTGTTTTGAGGTCAAATGGTTTGGGAATCCGTTCGTACAAATCTCCAATTGAACTCATAATTTTATTCATACCAACAAATTTCATACAAGTAATCAACAAAGTTATTAAACGATGGCAAACTGTGAGTAGAGTGCTTCTCGGATCTGATAGTATTCATCGCACACTGGGCCCTCAATGTAAAACTTCCCACCATCGGCTCGACTGATACTCAATGTGTCGTTGATGTACAAAACCCCAGAACTGAACTCCGCTGTATATCCGAGTTTCATTAGCACCATTTTTAGGTCCGTGAGTTTCGGATCATTAACGAAAACTGCTTCGTGCGGTGGAATGTTGTTCGATGGCAAGACTTCCAAATACAACTCTTCTGCTTGGTCTACAGTGTTCATACGAACTGGTTTTGGAGTAAATTCGGTTCCATCATCCATGTCCATTGCTAGTTCATCAGAATTCGTAGCCGAAGTTCCGTTCGTACGTTTTTCCTTCTCATTCTCTCGATTTGTTTCTGCATCCATGGCTTCGCCATCAGTAAAATCGGCGGCCGCGTTTTCGATTTCAGCATATTCGATTCCACTTCGAATCTTCTTCTTACGTATACGTGCATCAACCCAACTCAATTCGACATCTCGCACCTGAAAAGAAAGTCAAAATTGATGTTGTTGTCAAACGAAAACACACATTTTGGAAAATCAGTGACGACATAAGCGGATCGCTCAATGTTACTTGGTAGATATGAGACTCTACCGTCACGTCTATCACTTCGCCCAGACGTGGAGTGAAAACTTTTTCCTGAATTGAGCTATAGATTAAAATGAAACCAATCAGCTTACTTGAAAGTTTTTTTCTCGACAATAATTAGCGAGAGCTCGAGTTGACTGTTCACCTCCGTGTACCAAGATCAATTGTTTGGGTTTCATATTGCCAATGATTTTCTTTATTGATTCAGAGTCGGCACGACCTTCGAAGTCAATGAACTCAATTTTACACAAAATCTTTAAACCTTGTTGTAACTTGAATATAAAACTCGAAAACAAACCTCAATCTTCTCGACATAACTCACGCACTTGGTCGGCCATTCTTCATAAGTGTCCTCATACTCGTTTTCTTGGTCTTTCTTCTCGTCTTCTTCCATTACTTCATCCTTTATGGTTTGGGATTCATTTCTTTCACGCTTCTGGTTCGGTCGTTGATTTTTGTTTTGCTGATTGCTTTCAGCTAATGTGTAGTCTTCGGGCTTAATAACCTGTCCATAGTCATCCCACTGAATACAAAAATAAGTTGATGAAGTCAAGCAAACAAGATACCTTGGATCTCTCTTCGATATACGGGAACATCGGAAAGTGTTTTTTCGTTTGTTTGAAATAAGACATTTTCTGCGACTGTTCAAAACGTGTCATTAAATCATAACCCAATTCGTTTTTGATTCCCGTGTCCGAGTTGCGCAGCAAACGACTTCGATTCAGTCCCGGCAATGATTCTTCATCGCTGTCGTCCGATGAATCGTCCTGTTCTATTCGCATGTTTCTTCGAACATTTTCCAATCTAAAAGACCAGAACTTAACAAGAAAAAAGCAGGTTACCTTAAGCGTGCTTCAGCCTCAGCTTCTTGTCTTTTTCTACTCCTGTACGCTTCCAATTCAACGCCATCCAATCGAATTCGTCGCTTCACAGCCAAAGTTACGACATTCGAAACCGGTCGTTTTTGTTCACGAGCTTCGGCCATTCGAATTAGTTTCGAACTGAGACTTCGTTCACTCGATCGTCCTAAAAAACTCATATGCTTGAATATTAATCGCTTCCATCTACCAGTTACAATCACAATGTTCTTCGAATCAGTACACCAGTCAAGAAACAGTTCACGTGAGTATCCCGACTCCATGTCTATTCCACTGACCAAAACGACTTTTGGCGATCGAACGGCATTCAATTCAGTCAACGAATGACAACAACGAAGATATCGAAATTGAAAGGGATTAGCTTTTCCCTGCTCACAAGATTGAAGAATCTTTTCGGACATCCATTCAACTTGTGATTTTGCTGCTTCAATTACACTCGATGCAACATTGTTCAACATCACCAAATTATAAGCCATAAGACCAGATTCTCGACTGAAATCAAAACATTAAACAGTTAGTGTTATCTGTAGACCTCTGCCATAGTTGGTCCAACAAATGTGCTAATTCTAATACTCTTCCTGCCGTATCAATTACAATCATCGAATCACCACCTTCACGTAAAGTCGTGATCAATTTGGACAACAGAAGTTCATCTCGAGTTTTTCGTTTTTGTTGATTTGCGCTAAAAGCGTCGGTAATAAAAAGGTTCGGCCGACTAATAGCTAAAACTTGAAATTATAGAAGCTTAATTAGGACGTAACTGACAGTCAAATGCACAACCGTTCAAATGTCTTTCTTTGCGATGATTGAAATCCACAGCATAAACAATCTCTTCTTCGCCCATTTTTGTTATCCGCCAAATAGCACCACCAATCATGTGACCAGCGGGAAGAGGCATAATTTGCAGTCCACTATCACCTTTTAGATTAACCTAAGTAAGCAAATACAACTGAAATTCCGAATACCACTCACCAACTGGTTGTATTTTACGGGCTGAACATTGTCAAACGCAGCATCAATGTCCGAGATCTCAAAGTGCGAAAACTCCTCAACGTTCTTATGTCCAATTAACCAATCTTTCAAGAACAATTGGCCCATTTTATATACGGGAACTGTGGCATAGATCGGGCATTTTAAACCGCACTTCCCGACCAAATGCGGCAACGCTCCAATGTGTGGTATATCGGCGTATGAGATCAGAACGGCGCTAATTTGAGGAATTCGACGTTTCAACGCTTCGATATATCCCATCTCAAAACGCTCGTCCCAGCCACAATCCAATAGAATGAAGACCTGATCGACCTGAGTATCGGTTTGAAAAGTCATAAGAGTTAAACAAACTTGTAACAAATAGCAAAGTGGATCACCATCGCTTTGAACGCCCGATATTGCTTCCAGTTTGATAATCGACGACATTTTGCACGATCAACGTACAAAACGTGGAGTAATTTCATCGATCAGAAATACCAACTGAGTTGAAACAAAACGCCAAGTTGAGCAAATTGAGTCTGATGGCGAAAAGCGCGCTAAATTTTGGCGGGCCGCGTGCTTCAGCGAGAATTTGAGTTCCGAGTTGTCCAAATGACGCTGAACATATCACGACAACAAGCACGTTTCTGCGTTCCCGGTGAAAGCTTGTACGCGATATCCGATGGCTTCATTGCTGGTTTCGGAACATACGAGATGCACGCGACGATTTACAGCGCACTTGCCGGAGTCGTTCAAGTCACAACAACAAGTCAAGCAGTGAGTTTGTTCTTGTTTTCTTCACTCCTTAAATTCAGAGTGGAGACGATCAGCGAGTAGTGAGTGTTAGTGGTCGTTTCGACGAGAAAAAATACGTTTTGCCGACCAACGGCGGCATCGTGACGGCGAGAGTGAGTTTCAAGGTTTGGATTTGGATTCATTTTTAATTTTAGGTCGAGTCGTTGTGTTTACGTTACGCGAAATGTTCGATCATTTGTATTGGACATACGCACTTGATGGACGAGTTCTCGGCAACACTACGAAAGGAAGACGCTCGCGAGTTGGACAAAGACAATGTCGAACTGTACAAGTGCGTTCAACCCGGCGATTTGATTTTGGCTCGAGTTATCGGAGTGGGTGACACTCAGACATCGTTTCTGTTAAGCATAGCCGAAAATGAACTCGGAGTGACATTTGCAATCGGCCAAAATGGCGAGAAAATGGTTCCCGATACTCTTGCCGCCGTTAAAGATCGAAATTCTGAATATCGCGAACCGCGTAAAGTCGCTCGAGTGCCCGATCTCAACAATTGAATAAAAACTTTTAAAATCATTATTTTTATTTTCTTCGCAATCTCTGGGTCCCTATCTTGCCCGTTAATATTTTGTATTGTGCTCATTTCTAGTCTCCAAACAATTTGTTTTCAGTCGGATAGGCGTTGTATGGACGGTAGCAATAGAGGTCATATGTAGGCGAAAAGTTCTTAATGCGTGATTCATTTTCTAGCTCTTTTCTCCAGCAAACTTCGCTTTAATGACCCAAGACTTAATGCCTCCATATGGTTCATCTTTACCGTTACAATCCACTCTTTCCGCAATTCCAACGCCACCGATGAATGGAATTGACGAGCAAAAAGATTTGGAAATCATTCACTCCGATCACCTAGAGGACGAGATTTCTCCAACGAACACAAAACCGCTTTTACAACGCGAGTTGGAACTCAAACAAGAAAACAGAAAAATAGGTTCGTTGAGAAGAATAGTCCTAATACCAATTGGTATTCTAGACCAATCTTTGAGCTCAGATAGTGACAAATCGGAAGAAGAGGACAATTCGGAGTTTGAACAACTGAATGCTTACGCCAAAATACTCAACTCGAAATCAGATGCTGATCGTCCGGCTAACTGGCGATCTATGGTTCTCTTTTCCGGTCGTATTCTGCCGAGTGAACTGCCCGAAAATTGTCCGCGTCCACAACTTTCAAATGGAGCTTTAGCCCCCGAAGTACAATCATTGGTGCAGAATTTGATGCTTCCAGATGGAACGTTGCGTAAACCCGATTCTATTCATTTTGCAACAAGCACTACGGTAAGCAAACTTTTAAACCACAATAACCGTAGATTTAGACTTTTGCGGCAATTAATCAGCTCTCTGCCTTAGAAAAAGAAACTCGCGGTTACGTTCTTTCCAATGGTCTAACCTGGGTACGACATAAAACGCCTAGTGCAGAGAAGGTAAGAACAAAGTTCTCAAGTTTGCAATTGATTTCATTTCAGACTCAACCATCTGCTGTTCCATGGAAACGTAAAAACGCAAATTTGTCGCTTGTTATCGCCGGTGAAAAACGAATTTACTGTAGAAATGTGTACCAACGATGTTTAACGATCATTGTAATTTAGCCGGCACTTCGAATGAGTGTTATGCGTTTGCTCAAACTGGTGAATGTGCCGCTGGCGTGTTTTGTTTCTATGATCACAATGGAAAATCCGACCATCGCACGGTTGCTTTGTGCAAAAGGTCTGCAGCAATCAATCGACCATCATTCGTGTTTCAGGCAAATGATGGGACTTTGTCGTAACAGTTCGAATTGTTCATTCGGACGACACGCACTAGCTCAACATCAGATGCCTGTCTGCGACTATTATCTTCGAATTCAGTGTGCGGAAGAGGATTGCTGTTATTTGCATATAAAACATCAGGACAATCTTGAGTATTGTTCGAAATTTCAGACGGGAATCTGCAAGTTGGGGTTACGAGTGGGTGGAATGTTTTCTGAATTGTGGGCGCAGCTTCGATTTTAGTGTCCAAAACCGCATCGGTACAACGTCTCGCGAATTCATCAAAAGTGCTCTTCTCAATCAAAAGAAATAGAAGCGAACGGGTTGGTTTTTGAAGTTGGAATTTGCAAACGAACTGTAGATCGAAACTTTTGCTTTTTAAATTCAAAAACATCTTTTTCTATTTGTTTCTTAAACTTTTCAAAGCAGCACATCGACAACCAACGAGCCATCGCACAACACCGCCGAAACCGAACAATCGACAGAACCTCAACTTGCTACGTGGTTTTTCTAACAAGCATTCAGGCTTTCTACTTATTGTCTTCATACCGGTTCCTTCAAACAGGTGGGTCTATCGCAACTCGAAATGAACAAAAGAAATCTATTGTCGATAATGTAAATAATAGTATGAAGAATAAACATCTATGAGTAAATTGTCCCCCTTCTTCTCAAATGGTTTGCAACCATTGACTATTTTGTGTATGTGAATTTCCATTGGAATTGACAGCAAGTGTTGAAGATGTCCGTGAAAACAGACGGTGAAGAAGCGAATACTCGTGGACGACCTCGCAGATCTGCTGCAGCCGGATCGAAAACATGGGCTGCATTGAGTAAGAGCTTGAATTTGTTTTCCATTGACAGATGTGTTTTCAGTGCCAAAACACAAACAAGACGATGAGGAAAACGACGAACCGGGTTAGTTTACGACTAACTTCTTTTGTTTTTAAACGCAGTTTAGCGACTCCAAAATTAGCACCACGCAAAAAGGCGAGAATCGAATCGACCACTCCAAAGCCGGTCGTCGGATCTGAAACAAAGCCAGTTGAGAGAGTAGCTGCTCGACCACCGGCTTCAACTGTGGCAAAATCATCACCGGCTGTGACGCGAATTCAGAATTCAAACGGAAACAACGGTGCTGCGGCCATTGGAAAAGAGCAGCTGGCCAACATTGAGGTTGAAATGATCGTTGAAGGATTGAACGAATTCAATTTTAGAGAGAAATGGCTAAAACGTACAGCAACGAAGAAGATGACGACGAGGAATTTGCGCTTGAAGACGAAGATGAACCATCTGATGACGACGACGATTACAGTGAATCGGGCAGAAAACCAGCAAAACGTCCAGCTTCAAAAACTCCACGTTCAAGCGGTGGGAAAGCGCAATCAACAGCTAAATCTCAAGCAGCTGCAGCGTTCTCTCATCAGTATCCAATGAAGAACATGCTTCCACGCACTTCTGTGGTCCAAAAAACAAGCACCTACGTTCAACCACGAGTTCAGCCTATTCGTCCAATTGGAATTCAAAGATTGAGATACGCAGCTCCGGGCTATTCGGCAACAGTCAACGAAAACCGGCCGATGTTCGTGTTACGGTAACAAAAAGATACGTGGTCATTAATTTGCATTTACGTTTAGACAACCGGGAAAAATTGCTGAAACAAAAACATCCGGATCAGCAAACGTTGGATCGACTCCATTGACGATCAGTTCGACGTCCGTTCAGAATTCGAAAGAAATCGATGAGATCAACAAGAAGTTTGGAGAACGTTTGGTTTCTGGCGACAAGGTTCAAAAGTTCAACAATCTAATCAATGGATTACATGAAGAAATGAAGTTGATGGCAGAAGATCGTCTTAGGATGGTGAGTTGTTTTTTAGTTAGCTTCGACACTTTCTGTTGTTTAGGTGCAAAACCACGAAGAAACAGTCGAACAAATGGGTTTAGCACATTCGGCGGCTTTGGACATCAAGGCTTCTCGGTATGTAATTACAAGTTAATCTACTTAATCCGTACGACAAATTTCAGAATTCGACAACTGGAGAATTATGTCGGGCGATTACAAAACAAGATCTCGCAATTGAACGCTCAATTACAATGTGCACTTTCTGAACATGAATCGTCGAAAGACGATGGAAATACGTTGAATGATGATCAGGTTCCGAAGACGATCAAATCAAACAAACCATCGGCAGTCTTAACGAAAGCGAAATACGATAATTCTGACGAGCCTATGGACAGCGCTGAAGCAGCAGCAGAACGGGAAGAATTGGGCGAATTTGTAGGTTTCTTTCGTCGTCTTAATGTAACCACTTTTACGTTGTAGGATTCGGTTGAGAACAGCGCTTCCGGATCACCACAAGAAATGAACCAAGAATCTGCTTGACCTCACGACTGCATTTAATTTCCAATCCATAACCGACTATCCCTTTAATGTTTGTCTTGAACTTTTGTTTAAAGCCGTATTCTTATTTTGAATAACTGTTTATCTCTGTTAAAACAATCTCCTTTATTATTGAGTGTCTTCAATTGCAAATGTGAACTTAAAGACAATAAACGGAAATTGCACGTCAGTTGAGACGAATCGAAGACCACCATCTTGAACAACAACTTCAGACAAAACAATTCCTCAGATAATACGGTACTAGCGAGAAAACATCTTGTACTAACGCTCTTTGTTCTTTAAAACTCACGTCACGATTTACCTGAGCAAACGGATGGTGAAGCAATTGAGAGTCTACAATGCAAATTCGGAGGGTCGTTCGACGAGCATAAAGGAGATTTATGTGCATGAGGTACGTAGTTAAAAACACAGCGGATTTAAGGGGTGACGATGCCAAATTATACTCTTGCCGGTGTCCATACGAAAGACGTAAAAATGCCAAAAGACTCGAAAGAGAAAAGATGGACCTCAGGCAAAGGTGTGAATCGGGGCGATTATGAACGAAAATCTTTTACCTTTGAGTTATGGTTATCGTCCTTTTTGTCGTCGATTGGTCTGCATTCATCCAAATTTGGCTTGTTCCTTTCAATTCAGCCCATGAACTTCCGAACATTTCATGGCCGTTTGAACTCACAAGTATCCTTTTGTCGCTTTGTATTTCTCATTCAGTTTTATGGTTTGTGTTTCTTTTCCGAATGAACTTCTTGAGTACATATTTTTCTTGTTGGAATGCCGCGAAGAGCTCATCGCTTGCTTTCTCCCTTCTAATCACATTCTCTGAAACAGTCGGTTTGTTCGACCTCAACTTTGCCTCCACATTATCTTCTGGAAGACGACGCTTAACGGTCTGTCGAAGAAGAGTAATTACCGCGCAGGCACGGAATTTGTCAAAATGAACCGTCGGACTTAAGCGACAACAACGCTCGTCCAACAATGAACACCACTTTTAATGAGACTAAGCTTCAGTTCGCGGTTATTCACGTTTCGAGAAAAGACACGAAAAACTATGCTCTCTATTTGGCACGTTCTTCTCACTGTTTCATAATGAGCACGTCACTCGCATCAAGTGGACGTCACGTAATTTCTTGTTGTTCGTTTTAATTGCTCAATCTTCTCGACTCGCTGATTCTCCACTATGTTTGTTTTAACGAACAGCCTAATTTACATGTCCCTCCACCGTATAATGCGATAAGCTACGGTAATAAACTCGACACAATTAGAAGCTTCTTATCCTCACGTTCAAGTTCGAAACGTTTGTTTTACAGAAGTTTTCTTGAGTTTTGTTTCTATTTCACGATGTTTGTATTGAACTTTCAATCCGATTAATCTTCGAACTCATGTCGAAGCCCATTGTAACCCGATTTTTGATAGATGACTAAAAGTTGAAAGTTTTTGAACGTAGAATCGAAATTTTCGAATTGTTTTTGAACAAATCTTTCCACTCATAGATTTTCGTTGTTATCCGGTTGTCGTGGTGGCGCGTCGAATTTAAACTAGTCAGTCAATGCGGTACTATGTCGTATTCGGTCTACGTTCGATTCACCTGCTCATTGTGCTAATTTCCATTTGCCATGCTTCAGATGGTCAAAATGAACACAACGACCGTCACAGTCACCGGCCTCGGTTCGTGTAGTCCTTAATCGTTTGACCAGTTTTTAGGCGCCATTTCTCTTCCCACTTCAAGTAATCGACAACATTTGTCGACAACTTCGAACTCCGCTCGTTATTGTTCAGTGGTCGGTCATACGCAGAACTTCAGCGTCGATACGTTGACATATCAACACGTAATCGATAGAAGAAAGGGGTTCAGAAATCGTGGATCTTTGGGTCCTACAGTTCTGTCGGCGCCGTCGTTCGAGCAAGAGGATTACCGCACACGACCGTCCATACCGGCCATTCAAATTGGCAAAAGTTTCGATTTGGATCGTGCAAAAAACAAACTTGCCGCTTCCGATTCGAATGGACTTATAAAAGTGAGTAGAAAATTTGAGATGATTAGTTGTTGTGCGTAAAGGACAACTAATTAGTTCGACGAAAAGAAGCCGAAGAATTCGGCCCATCTGCGAAAATAAGAAATTGGCACATTTAACAATTAAGCCAATGAGCAACAAAAGGTGAAGGACGAAGGGATTTGGGGTCTAATTTTCACGTTCTCGAAGACCCGTTGATGCAACCGAGTTCACAAAAGAGGCCCAAACTCTGTTGATGTCTAGCAGTCAAACAACGAACGTTGTCGTAATGGAAAGCCGATTCCAGAGCGTGGGCAGGATCTCTCGGTTTTTCTCATTCTGAAACTGAGGGTGGAGTGAGTCTTTGTTAATTGCATGCTCTCGGCGAGTTAATCGCAATGTAAGTTTTCGGCAGGCAGTCCGACCTATCTTATTATCACCTTGTTTGTTTCTTTGAGTATTCGGTGTTGTTTTATCGCAACGACACCCTCGTTTTTTCACCTTCACATTCCGTTTACAAACAAATTCGACATATTGGGTTACTTCCAGACAGCTTTTAATTTCTTTATTCTGCGTATCGGTTTTCTTGAACTTCTGCTTTTTGTAATATTTTTGTTTAGTTCAAAAACGTTGTTTTGAACATTCGATCTGATGATATCAAAGGATCAAATTCCGACTTAAGAAGATGTTTGCGGTGAATAGAAGACCGAAAGTTTCCTTGTGACTTATGGTCCCTCATTAAGTTCATATTGGCGAGATTCGCCATTTGACATTCACATCTACCCCACTCAAGGGATATAACGTCACGTCGTAAACGAGCATTTAGACTTCGAAACGGCACGTTTTGATCGCGGTCAGAAGGTGAAGTCAATTTGCTCGAATGTGATCGTTAATAATAACGCGAATTCCGGTATTCTTATTTGCTCTGTAGTTTTTAGCACTCGGTTTGTAAATTGACGGGTCATGGCATCGATAAGGGAAAGAAGAGGATCGTCAATACAAGAGGTGACCATCAAAACTTTCGAAGAAAAATATTTCATTACAAACTTGATGTTGAAATACGTTTTTGTAGATAAGTGCTGACGTATGTCGATTAGCAGGTAGCAGGCAAAGATACAAGAACCTGTTAACTGCACGAAAACGACTCGGACAGATGCCTCCAGCGTTCACACAAATCGATTATTCGCACGATTCATTTGAGAGCAGCAAATGTGAAGTGAAAACATCAATGTAATAATTCGATTATTTAGCTGGAAAAGCTCCAAATGGTCCAGTGATGATTACGGTTGAAGACACCGCTTCGATGGGTCAAGCGCGAGTAACTTCTTGTAACGAATCTCAACGTTCGTCTTTGGATGATCGAAACCAAATGGTCACAATTGCTTCCGGTGAAAATGGCGGTCTACTCGGTTCGCCTTCTAACGCTCATGTCGAACTGAATCGTAACAACAGTCGGTAAGGAAAATAACCGTTTCCATTTTTTCCAATCATTATTCTTTGGCTATGGAGTTCCTATTGATGGAAATGCAGTCAAAATGGTTTACAATATGCGATCACAACGATTGAAATCAAGAGTTAGCATTTCGGATCGATGCTTGGTAAGCTACTGAACAATAAGGAGATTATAACAGTAGTTCAGTTTCTTGCTTTTATTGGTTGTATGTTAAGTGTCTTGGATTTGGAGTTGAGATATCAGAACGCGTTTGGGATTGTGGCGAAGGTAAGTAGACTTCTTGTTTACTTCTTCTCTTCGATAGTTTGATTGCGCGAACGGGAACGAACGAGATTCTCTGAAGCATTCTCATCAGCCTCAAATAGTTCAAGTGAAAACTGTACCGTAATCGGTGACAAAGTTCGAGACAGTTTCGACGGGTAGAATCTAAGAAAATTGATGCAAACTAAAAAGAAAGCAAACAGTTACATTTTTGGACGTAATGAATGCAAGGATCGACCTTAAACCCGGAGTTGTATTATAGTAATCAGAAGGAACATACCGATGAACGTAAAGATACTGAAGATCCGTTTGACAGGCAAGAAAACGTTGAGAACGAAGAATCTTCACGACATTGTAAACGGACAACTCGTTGCCGGCATTCAACACACGCATACAACATTCGAGAGCAACGATCGTTCCGGTTCTACCAACTCCCGCCGAACAATGAACAACTGATGGTGAGAAGGTCTGAGTGCGAAAAATGAGTCGAAGTGCACCGGTAGATGTCAACGGAACACCTTAAAAACTCAAAGTGAATTAACGAATTCTTATTGCACTTATCTTGTCCGGCCACTCAGACCAAAGAACGTGATTGACCGTGTGTTTTCTAACGCCTCCATCGCTTCCAATACCCGAAACAATCAGTTTCGTGTATTTGAGATCTTTTCCAACGATTTCAACGCCCGTGTTTTGAATACTCAAATTGGCGACGTTCATCTGCAAAGTGATGAGTAATTGTTATAAGGCACGTTCAACTCGCCGTTTGTCCCTGCTTTTCTGGCCAATACTGTTCGCATTTCTTCTTTCCATTTTCCACCACACTGCAAAGCATAATAATCGCCGACGATTTCTCCTGCCAAATCATTCGCCAAAAATCTTCGACAGTTTCTTTAGTCGGACCTTGAGTGCAAATCACTTGTTTGTCCATGTCCGGAAGTCCTTTGATCAAATTGGCGTGAATATAATCAGAAGTAGTACCCGGTGGCCAAACTAACTTCACTCGATTATCTTCAACACAAATGATATCTAAGCGAAGATACTTGTTGAGAATACAGTTTCGTTTCCCACCTTTGTATCGATTCTTTTCCGGATGTTTGTCGAAAGACGCATGATTGAGTTGATTTGCTGTGGGACAACTGACCTGAAAACCAAAGTTTAAAACATTTTGGATGTCTACCTTCAAGTCGTTAAACTCCTGAACCAGTGCATCCACTCCTAATCAATTGTTCGAAGTGACTCCAGTAATTATAATTACCTTTGGCTATGCAAACAGTTGCGAAGCGACGCATCACGATTTTGGTCCGTTCAGAGGGAGCTGAATCAATTGGTGTAACCGGCGGTGCAGAAACTGAATGAGCTTAGACAAAATAGACTATTAATTCTACTCACTTGTTTTCTTTTGTATGTTCAGAACAGTGCGAGAATGCACTCCACCGTGTTCTAGCGAAACACCAGCTTTTTTCACTGCTTCCAAAGCGTTGATCGACTTCTTACGATTCATCTTTCTCGACTCCAGAAATATGTTAACCTGTTTGCTGAAAAGTTCGTCTGATCAAATGAACAATGATAACTGAAGTTTTAATGAAAACTTTGCATAGGCCCACAAATGAAATTGTAATCAACAAACTGATTATAGGATCATCCAATTTCACTGAGTCTACGAACATTAGTTATGTTTTCCACTTTCGGATTACTGATCGAGATCGTTCATTTTCATGTAAACGAGTTGCTGGTAAGTCACTGGACACGTAAATGGTCACTGGACACGTAAATGACAATAGACGTTTTCAATTTAGTTAGATCTTGTTGATTGTGGAGCAGACGATTGGAGGGTTGTGTTTACGTGGAGAAGAACGTGGCACTTTTTACTGGAGTTTGTAATATGCGCCATCTCACCGCTTCCCGGAACTTCGACAGTCTCTTGGACGTTTGTCGATGCCAAAAATCGAGGTCACATGAGTTCAATGGCATCGATCTTGCGACCTGTTCCAACAGACGTGGTGTTGTCGTTGTTGATGATCGGAAGAATTTATTTGTTTTGTCGTTTTATTGTTCTTCACAGTAATCATTTTAAAGTAAGTACAAAGAGTAGTTCGATATAACGTTTGTTTTTAGGACGCATCAACACGAACTTTAGCGGCATTAAATCGAATTCAAGTAAACTTCACGTTCGTGATGAAAACGGTTCTTGATCAACGTCCGATGCTTTTTCTGAGCATTTTTCTTCTTGGCTTCTGGTTGATATCAGCGTGGACCTTCGTACAAAGTGAACGTGAAGGTCGTGATGAGGAGTGGTCGGTTCTCTACTCAAACGCTTTCTGGTTCATTGCCGCAGTAAGTTCGTGTATTCGGAGTGTTCTTCAAGGGTTTCAGACCTTCAACGGTAATGGTTACGGAGATGTTGTTCCAAAAACAATAGCTGGACGTCTGATCGGCATTATTGTTGGAGTTATTGGCTGCATTGTGTCTTCCATTTTAATTGCCGTCATTTCTCGATCCATTGTTTTGACAACCGGTATGTTAACGTTCTTCCTTTCTACAGTTTCACTGGTTGTTAGGCCAATTACGAGTCAATAACTTCATTTGCGAAACGCGGTTAAGTCAAGAACTGAAACATGCAGCCGCTCGTGTTCTGCAGAAGACGTGGAAAATCTATCGATGTCAACACGAAAGTAACGCTCCTGATCATTTGCTACGAAAACATCAACGTAAATTCTTGAACGCAATCTACGAGTGAGTGATTGGAATGTGAATTCGAAATTTCGTTCGATTTCAGTTTCCGTCACGTAAAAAACAAAATGCGAGCATTCAGCGAGAACAACGATGGCTCTTTTCAGCAGTTGAGTCGTGTAAGTTGGACTTTAGGTTTCGAATTAATTCGATTCTAGTTGATGTCTGAGATGAAAAGCTCGATGGATAAGATGACAGTTGCGCAAGAGGAAATGAGAGCTCAGATTGAGGTTCTACAACGGGCAATGCGCAACCATCGAACCTACTCAACACCTCAGAATTTGCCAACGAATTTCACCGATCCAAACGATTGCGATTGTTAACAGAAAACGTGTTTGTACATAAAATCGTTGTAATTTTTGTTACAGAAACGAAATAAACTTTTATTGTTTCTATTAGAAAAGCACCGGTTTATTTGTAGGCATTTGTTTACAATCAGAAGTGATTGTTCCAAAGATCGCGAGCGTTTGAAGGCGCAAACGAAGGGCCAACAGATGACTTTGATTCGTCAGATTCGGATTTGTTTTCTTCTCCACGATGACTTCCGTTGATGATTGTGGACAGAGTTTCGTGTTCGGTGGTCAATGACGGTCGTCTTTGTCGAATTTCGCGTTTGGTATCGGCATCAAGACTCGATGGTGCGTACATTTCGTTCGCGTGTTTGAACGCGATACCGCCGTTCTGTCTTTCAATTAACGGATTCTCATTCGACGCGTCACCAAACAAATCAGAGATGTGTTTGTTTATCGTTTCGCTGCTCATTTCTTCCATACTGAAATCGTTTCGTTAACGAGTTCTAACAAAAGAAACTAACTGAAACACGCCCGTGAACGATGGATTTTTGGTTCGACTCGTTGATTTAGCATTTGAACTTTGCATCAATCCATAAAGATAAGCGATGTGCGCTTCTTGTTTGTCACAAACTGACAAAAGTGCATCGTATTTGTGATCCAAAGCTTCAATTTGTGATGCATGAACCTGTAAACTAAACCGTAAGAGTTTACAGCCTTCTTACTCAAACCTTTGCAGTACGAGTTAACGCAAGTTCCAGTTCGATTCGTCGTTGTATTTCAGCTGAGCAGTTGTTTTCGGCATATTGGCATTGATCTCTCTTCTTCGCCAACTCATCTGTTGTGCGTTTCAATTGCAATCGCAGAACTTGAAGTCGATCTTCTGTTGGTGTTATCAAGTCGTGGTCACGCATAGTTCCGCTGGTTAACAACGCGTCTTGTTCCACCAACAACGTTTGACACCGATCACGAAGACGTTGATTTTCGGTTTGAGTGGCCGCCAAATCTTCTCGTAAACGTTGCAACTCAGAAGTTTGCATATCGGACAACTGACGAGTAACTTTTTCTTTTTCGTTGTTTGCCCATAACGATTCCAACTGTCGGCGTTGGGAATTGAAATTGTGTTCGAGAGCAGCAGAATTGTGTCTTAACGTTTCTGCTTCCTGTCGGCACGATACGATGGTCGCTTCAGCGGATTCAAGTTGAGTCATAAAGTATTGTTCTCGCTCGTGCAAAGTTGTACGCAATTTGATGTTTTCGTTCTTGATTTGCAGAATCAATTCGTTGTGTTTGACGAGATCGGCACGCAGTTGACGGTTTTCGCTTTGCAAACGTTCGTTTTCGGTCGTTAAAACCGCTTGTTTTCGCAGTCGGTCAAATAGATGGTGATTTCGCTGGGCATGAAGAAGTCGACAACTACGTTCGAACATCAGATGGTGATTAACCAGACGAAGTCGAGACTCCAGAAGATCACGCTTAAAAATTCCCAGTTCAAGTACGCGAGACGTATGTTTTTTTACCTGACTTTCGACGTTTAATCGATGCAGAGTGTCATGAAGGTCGTCATAAATACGTCCCGGTAATCGATCAGCCAAACCCAACAGTTTCAAGATGTCGTGATAATTCTCTGTTTCGATCATATAATTTTGTCTCAACACTTCGGTTTGCTTCTTCAACTCTTCATTCGATTGTTTAGCGAACCGAGATCGTCCGTAATCAAGAAGAAGGTTTGAAACGGACGGAGGAATACGAAGTGTCGATGTCGCTGTCAAATCGAGAGCATTTTGATCGAAAGCAGGCAATGAAACTGATCGTCTTCTAAAACAATTTTTGATAGAAAGCGTATAAAGAACATACAATGAGGGTTTTTGAGTTGGTCTATTGCTTTCCGCTAAAACGGGGTTCTAAAACAGGTACGTAAACTCGATTCGAAATGACTACCAACCATTCTGAAGGCACGTTCAGCCTTCGATGTGCAACAACTCTTCGATTCGCGCGCCGTTTTGAGATTCGATTGTCGTCCAAAAATACGAGCTGCGTTTTGTCCAGAATTTGCGTTCAAGAAGTAGGTTTGATGCAAAGAATTCGAAGAGTTCGTATTCATTGTTAAACTGTCGTTGAGAAGATTCTCCAAATTGATTGTGTCGATCATTGATACTTCGGGAATACCAAACTCCTCGTTGAGTTCATTTCTTGGAGTATTCAAGTTACAGAAATTGGTGAGACGAGAAGGACCTTAACAATCCGAATTAAGAAAGTCAACGGTTTCTTGTACCAAAGGCACGCAATCCCCGTGTGAACATCGAAAACGTGTTTTCATCAATAGAATGAATGCACTCTTTGTTGGCTTTTGTTTTTATTGAAACATCTGAAATCGGAAGGTTTCCACTGTGCTTGCAGTTCCTCTTACCACCGACTTTCTCGTTTATTTGCCGATCAAAATAGGAAGACGGGAAACATGTTGCTCCGTGATTCGAATCGTTGAAAGTCGAGACCTTTTGGCAGAGTGCAAAGAACTCATCGGGACCATGCTCAGTCCAACGTTCAGCGCTGATTTCACGTTCCCGATTCTCGAGAAGCGCATTTGGGTGGAATCTTACCGACAAAATTAAGGGCTCCAGGACACCGATAAAAAAATCCGTGTAACCACTACTTTGTGCGAACTTCCTAAGCTTATCAGCCTGTCAGTTTGACGAAGAGAAAACTTACTGCAAATGAGTAATGACATTGCACGGATAAATGCCGTAAATCACATTGAAGAACATCCCCAACGAATATTGTAGCGCATCGATTTGCATCAAAACTATGATGTTCGACATAATGAAAGGATTGTCGATGTGTTGATCGTGGTTGTATTGCAATTGTTTCCACTTCTCCAACGATGATTTCCGCTTCTGATGATAAACTTTGCAGCTGTCAATGAACGAACGCAAAAGATCACGAACTGTCGCATCAGAGCACGTCGGGCAGTGAGGCAACAATGAAGCAATAAGCAACAAAGCCGAGTTCACGATCTCCAAATTTTTACTCAACTAAATCGCACGACATACAGAAGTTGAACAGAAATAAACAAACTTTAATGAGATCCAGAATTCGTGTAAAAATCTCGTGTGCCGGCAACTTGGACAACCAACTCGGAGCTCGTTGAACAATTCGACCCAAAAGAACGATCGTACCTTCTGGATTCCTTTGTAAACACTCGGACATGTGGTCGAGTAAAATCTGGGAACACAAAGCTTCTGATTGCGACGAGTCGATTTACCTTATCGTGAGGTTCATTGACGTGGCATAGCAGCTCTAATGCTCGCACTGATTGATAGGATACAAAATATTTCACCAATTCACCGATACCGCATCCTTAAATACAGCTATTGAATGAATAAAATTCAACCATACCTTCGCCAATCCACTGCTTTAGTTGCAGGCTCGCTTCATCACACAGTTTTGAGTCCAGAGCTTCGCAGAGTCTACAAAGAAAGGTAGGTTTTTGACGTCCAAAATGTTTTATACCGAATTTGTTTGGCGATAGTTTCCGGTTTCACTGTGAGTTTGCGTTTATTCAAAATCTGCATTTTGTTGACGACTGACAGCACTGAAATTGAAATTTTCGTTCAAAATATTTTCGATTACCTACGCACAGCTTGTCGATGTTGAATTTTAGAATTGCTAAGACATTGGATTCTGGTCGAAGTCGTTACCGTCTGCAAGAAAGATAAACAACTCGCATTCTACGGAGCAATCGAAGAAATGTGGTGGTTGATTGGAAGAAATGAAAAATCTGCAACAGTTCGCTTGTCGGCCGCCACTCGCAGCACAACACACGTTTAACTGACTCGCATTTTGTGGGTTTCCGTGTTGGCTTTTGTTTTCGATTTCAATGGTTTGAAGAGTGGAATATCGATTCTGATTGCTTCAAATGATGCAACGACATTCGAAAGAAATTCCAGCGATTTCAAGTCCAGGAACCATTCGTTTAATGGTCGTTTATTTGCCGGTTTTTTGGTTTTAGCTCCAAAACTTTTTTGTAAAGAAATTTGCGTACTCTTTTCATATTCTTGTCGTAATTACTGAGAGCCGGAGATCTCGTTTGACAGCGAGCTGTGGCGGATAGGCAAATTTCATCACGTAAAAGAACACCGTGACGGCCAAAAGAAGTTCGAATTCATGAGTCCAACAAGGTCGCCTTCGAATAACTTTTGCGTGGCCATTAGATTCGGTCGTCCGCTTTTATGCTCGGCGGTCTCCGACTCTTTTACACTACTCATTCAGTTGTCCTTCGCCCGTTGGCTGTGAGCGCTCGGACATTGTGACTGAAGCAGCAGCTTTTTCGCATCCTTTCGGCCATCCGTTTGATGCCAAACGTGCTATTTTTATACTCTCACGTTGAGCTGCGGGACTTATACTCCGTGGTCTTATCGCCTTCAGTTTTTCCTCGTCTTAATCATCTGGCAACCGCAACCTTTTTTCTTTCATGCGCTTTTAAACCAACACAGGTGACTTAAAAAAACCGAAATTGAGTGCTCTCCACTTCCGATGCTTGCTTTTTACACAGTGGAACACTCGGAGTTGCTCAAACGCTAATGCAATTAGCAGAAATGTCGACCACTTTTATTAAAAGTTTGCAATTAGAAAGGAGAGCGTTTTCTTGCGACTGTTTGTGTTGTTGGATGACAGAATTTCATGCTACGGCTTTTCGTGACCGGTCTCGTTTCCGTTTGAGGTGGAGGTCTTTTCCGTTCTTCAGATTTTTGCCACAAGTGAAATTGTCACGTTCGTCAATGTTGTTTGCGTGTTCTTGTAATTGACTTAATGAATGCCCTAGATCTTCGTAAGTATTGCGGTTTGGCCAACATTTCGGTTTTTCGTCGGAGATTAATCGTGCCATTTGTCTCCATAATCAGCAGTTTAATCCACGTACATGTTCCAGCTCAAACTCCACGTGATAGTCCGTAGAAGTGTGCGAGTTCTCGAATTTCGTTCCTGAACCCGACATTCACTTTTATTCACTAATTCGATTCTTGTCGTCAATTTTGCAACAAACGTTCCAGTTCTCCTGTTAATCTACGATGTCTTAAGTTATTCTGCAGAATCACGTGGAGTTGGAAATCTGGCGGTTTGTTTTCGGTTGGTAATTTGCTTTGTCAATGCAAACTTGATCGTATTCCAGAATCCCGTGCTTCTGATTGGTTGTTTTACGCACTTATTCTGATACACTTGCGCGATGACCGATCGTCCAACCGGTTCCTCGGAATCGAACGAAGACGAAGGCGGATTCGAACGAAATCTTGCAATTCTGCAAGAGGTAAGAGACTTAAACTGTTATTTTCCACAATCATTTTGTAGATGTATCAACGAAAAAACGCCGACCTACTAAGTCAATTGCAACAATGCTCGCAGTTTTCGGCCCAAGATTATCTGCAAACTCTTCAGCTATTTGGCAATTTGCCGTTAAATCGAGCAGAAAGCTCTTCATCGAGTGCTCTGAATCAGCCGGTTGGGTCAGCTCCTTCTAGTGGGTTCAATTTTCGACCATTAACCGGCCAAAAGTCGGTGGACGTCGAAATGGCATCGATGATTGACATCGGCGCTAATAGAGACGCAAATCAGCAGCCATCGAGTAGCAATTTAACTCCTCGAAATCGTCGAACTTTTTCGGGTTCTGGTCAAACGATTTCACAACACACGAGAGATCGTCTAAAAACAATGATTGCAACTAAAAAACAAAAACAACGTCTTCATAGCGCCGGTTCTATTGGATCGCAGAATTCTCTTACCACATCCTCCAATAGTCCAACAACCAATTGGCTTCAAAATCCACCAGCAGTTAAATCGGGTTCTGATGCGAACTTAATAGCCCCACTAGTTAGTGCCCAATTGTCAACGTTGCCACCACAATCGGCCGGTCCCAGTAGTGTTTCCGCAGCTATGACACCGAACTTCGATATTTCTTCTTTTCAATTACCAACAAGTGCGTCAATAAATCAGAATGCCGCTCCTCAGCTTAGCGAATTTCAACTTCGCAAAGTGAATAGTGAGCCAAATCTGAAGATGCGACTAAGAGCTCGGTTATTGAACAAAGGCTCAAGTCCCGTTACGCATTCAACTCATCCTTACAACAATTTACCAGCATCTCATGGTGCGCATCATCGTCCATTACAACGGTTTGTTTATATTTATAAACGTGGATTTATTTTGTTTTAGATGTGAAAGTGATTCCGCACCTCTGGAAATGCTACTTGGCAATCAGCTAACTGATAATCGTTCAACTCTTCCGCATGCTCAATCTTCGTCGTTATTACAAATGCCCACAAATATGGTCATACCGTCTCCTTCACTACCCAACTTATCAAATGGTATGGAGCAGTTGCAATTGGATTGGAGTAATCTATTGATGCAAACACCATTTGCGAGCTTTCTATCAATGCCCTCGTTGTTGCGAAATGCTCTTTTGCCTCAATCCTCGTCTATTATGGAACCACAATTGGAAACAGCTGGAGGTAAGAATGAAATTGTAATGTTTATACTCTTCGTTTAGGAAATCGTTTTGAATCAAATCGTGGAAACACGAATCAACTACCAATCGGTGGATATCCGAGTTTACTAAAACAACAACTTAGAGATCTTGTATTACGACGAAAATCGTTGGTACGTGAAGAGCCTGAAGAAGAACAAATGTTGGAAGCGTTTTCACAACGCTTTCAAAACCTTTCGAACGCTCAAAACAATCAATTGAAAACTGGTAAGTCATAGCAATTTAAGACTTAAAGAAATTTAATTTCCAGGTCTCGCTTATGATGCGATGATGTCTGTAAGTTGACATTTTTATTGTTCTTAAACTTTCAAAATACTCAGAAACATCAATGTTTGTGTGGAGAAAACCAGAATCACGTTGAACATGGCGGTCGAGTTCATTCGATTTGGGCACGACTTCAAGAACGTGGTTTCGTTGACAGCTGTGAACGAAGTGCAATGCGAAAGGCATCCTTGGACTTGCTTCGTCTCGTTCATACACCAACTTATGTCACGTTCTTTGCGGTCTCTCCAACTGCTTGTTTAAAATTAGAGGCATCGGAAATGCCGTTAAAGAGTTTTGTTCAAGTAACTATTCAATTCATCCATCATTCCTCATCACTTACATTTTTAGTTGTCGTGCGGTGGAATTGGCGTTGACTCGGACACTTATTTCAACGATGCAAATACTCAGTTAGCTATTCGAATGGCTGTTGGATCGTTGGTTGAATTGGCATCGCAAGTGATTGAAGGAAAAATGAAGAATGGTTTTGCTTGTATTCGTCCTCCTGGTCATCACGCTGAACGAGAACAAGCTATGGGTTTTTGTTTTTTCAACAATGTTGCAATTGCCGCTCGTTACTTGCAAAAAACGTATCCGAATCAATGCAAACGAATCGCAATTGTTGATTGGGATGTTCATCATGGCAATGGAACTCAATTGTGCTTCGAAGCGGATCCATCAGTCCTTTACATTTCTATGCATCGACACGATAACGGAAACTTTTTCCCTGGAACCGGTGCCGTGACAGAAATGGGCGTAGCTGAAGGACGGGGTTTCACTGTCAACATTCCATTCAGCGGCGATACTATGGGCGATGCTGAGTATTTAGCTGCGTGGCGAGTTTTAGTCCTTCCATTATTGGATGCATTTTGTCCAGATTTTATTTTGGTTTCATCGGGTTTCGATGCGGCAAAAGGACATGCCTTGGCACTCGGAGGGTAAACGAACTTGGACTTGTTATTAACTGATAGTTCATTTTCAGTTATGAGGTTTCCCCAAAACTTTTCGGCTATTTTACTCGTACTCTTCTGTCATACGCCGATGGAAAAGTGGTTTTAGCGTTGGAAGGTGGTTACGATCTACCATCGATTTGTGATTCAGCCGAAGCGTGTGTTAGGGTACGTTGTTTTCGAAATAACATCAACTGTATGTTTCTAGGCGTTGTGTGATAACGGCGGGGAGTTAACGTCCTTGTCTAAAGAATCCTTGGAGAAGATTCCGAATCAGGCAGCGCAAGACACAATTCAGAAAGTAATAGCCGTTCATAAGAAGACATGGCCGGTTTTGACGGGAATACAAGGAATTAATACCAATGAAATGTATTGGCAAACATCTCAACGATTCCCCTCTTTGACTGTTTAACTCGAGTTGCTGTTTTCGGTTCACTTAGTAACTTTGGAACACTCATTTTTGCACGAAAAAGGTTTTTTCCCAACAAACTGAACGGTTCTAAACATTTCTTAGTTGTCTTATCATTCTTTTTGTAGTCATCTTTTCTACCAAAATTGTCTAATAAGCGTAATAGTATTCGGCCAGTGACCGTGTTCTTTGTAAATATTCAACATTGCTTTCACTACTGCCATTACGTTCATTTCAATGTATTTTTATTCTTAAAACTTCCACATATCCAACGCTTTTTGCTGTCATTTAGTTGAGCAAAAAGCTGACGAATGGACAGTTTTTTTTCAATTAGGTGTTTTTGTTTTCGTGTATTTAGAGACAGGACTCTTACATTTACATATTTCTAATCATCAATATCTAGAGAGTAATTCTTTGAGCAAATTTCTATTTTGTGTAAATAGTCGTTGAGAAATAAACAAATTGAATACTACGAACTTGTTTGACATCGTAAATGCGTGATGAAAGCGATGACAAGCTACTTCTTGTCCTATCTTAGCATTCTTTGGAACTGTTTACTTCAGGTTTCAGGATGTTTTCTTGATCGAATTCGCCGGAAAACCAATATGCCTGATGTTGAGAAGCTCGACAGTACAGAAGTCGAAGTAATTTAGCAAGTTTTTTGTACTATAATCTCTGTGATTACTTTAGAGAACAACTTCGTCAGCTGCCACCAACTCCAATGGAGTTTTAAGTATCGATACGAATGGAAATGCTCAGGCTGCTACAAATGTCGACAATTTAACTCCACTGGCAGTTGATGGAGAACAAAACGAAAAGAAAACATCACAAGTCGCCACCGATGCAAACACTTCAGAAGCCTCCAAACCGAATTCAACAACAAAAGTAATTCAAAGGAAGTGACTACTCGAATTGTTTATATTTAGCTGGAATTGCGTTCAAAAGAAGAGCTAATTCAACTGATCAAAAGACAACTTACTTTATTGAAAGAAGCACGCAAAACATCGGCTCAATACAAAGAAGAGGTAAGTGAAGATGGTAAATGCGGCAATCGATGGCTCCAAATTTAGGCTTCAACATTGAAAGAACAAGTTGCAGCATTCGAATCGAAACTTCAGAAAAACTCAGCTGTAAGCAATCACGAATATCGAAGTCACAGGATGACATTTTTCAGTCGCTCAATGATGTGGCCATTCAAAAGCTCGAGCTTTCCGATTACAAAAAATCGATGGAAACCCTACGAAAGAAATTGGAATCTACAGATAAAATCATCGCGGAAAAAGACGAATCACAACGAGAATTGGGCCGAAAACTGCACAGTTTGACCGAAAGAAACATCGAATTGGAAGAACTTGTGGAACGAGAAGCCAAAGAGAAAGAGGCAACAAACAAAAAAATGAATGGTAATTTTCAGTTGATTATACGCTCACATTTCTCTAGATCTCGAACAAACCATCGCCAAAATGCAATGTGATTTCGACAACGAGAAAAGCGAATTCGAAGAGAGGATTACGATGATCTTGAAGGAGACCGATGATATGCGAGAGACAATCAAACGACAGAAAAAGGAATTGAACGCAATACGTAACGAGGACAACGATCAAAAAAACGAACTCAATCGCTTCGTCAAATCCAACGAACAAATTCAGCGCAAATACGATGAACTGTTTGCCGAATTCACTGCCTACAAAGTCCGTGATGTTCGAATAGAAAGTGTATAATCGAGGGCATTTTAGGAGAAAGCAGAATTCGTTTTGCGACAAAACGAAGAAGAACGGAAAGAGAAAAGTCGAGACAAGAACTTCGAAATGGTCGAGCTGAATCGACAGGTAATCACACCGTAGAAAGAACTTGACGACTCAACAGTTTAGCTCAAACTCAAGTCCGATCACATCTCGCAGTTAACGTAAGTCTACAGACTGTACATGGTCTTTAAATACGCAAATTCAGAGACAAATTCACGGGCGCTCAACAAGAAATCAACTCACTACAAGAACGTTGTCGTTTATTGCGAAGCGAATTGGACGACGCTCGACAGTCGATTGGCGCAATGCAGAAGGAAAATCGAAATGAACGGAAACAACTAATACTCGAACATGAGCAAAAGACTCGTCAGTTAATGAAAGAATTGGAGGAAAACAAGAAGGAAATTTTGCAACTCCGAGAACAAAATGTTGCCGACCGTCGAAGTCAAAGCGAGATGATGGCACGATCGAGCTCTGAATTTGCGTCCCAACTTCAAGAGCTGCGCACTCAATTGGCTCGGCTTCAAACTACCGAAAACGCCGATACTGTGTCTAATAGTCAAGAACATCAACAGAAGGTAATTCGATTAATAAACTCAGCTGAATGTCGTTAAGATGTCAATCTCTCCGAAAAAGAAAACGTCTATGGCAACAGTGCGACCATTAAATTTCGACGTCGAAAGCCATTTCACTACTGATGGTATTAGCGAAGCACAAACAAGCAAGTCGGACAATCGACATGACATGATGAACTCTTTGTAGGTGAAAACTTATGACTAACGGGTTTTTTGTTTAGAAATGAACTGATTAATGGCGAAGATGAAGTACCGACAGAAGGACGCAATCTGAGTACATCGATGAGTTCGTTGAATTCGTGGATTGAACCCGATCAATTGGAAGCTCAACTACGACACACTCGTGAGATTCTGCACGAAATCGAAGAGAACAATTCGAAACTGGAGGCCCAAAATCGTTTACTGAAAGAAGAGATTCGTCGAAATGAACGAAACAACAAATGCGCCCAACACCTCGGATCGAATATGCAATACTTCAAGAATGTTATGCTCACGTTCATCAAGCAAGAGAAAGTGAACGACGGTCGAATGCAACTTCTTCCGATTCTCTCAACGATGCTCGGTCTTAGTCCCGAAGAAACGAAATCCGTGCAAGAGGCACTTCAACAGCAACAACGTGAACGCGAAGCCGCTGCAAATCAATCGGCAGAATATGCGGGTTATTTGGGATTCTTTCATTGATTTAACATTATTTTTGGAATTCAAAATTCACGACAATGTCACTGGTCAAATGACACTTGAAAAATTTGCTTTTTAATAACTTTTGTCCTCTATTGGTTAATTTTAGTCCCGGCAAATGTACAGAATACGAGGATTTGGGTTTTTGCGTTTTACGGTTAATAAATGGGTTACATAATCGTAGGGTAATTAGTTTGTTTTGCTTTAACGATCACCGCAAATCGCTTACACATTCCACATTATTGCCTTGCAAATAAATTTACTTTAAAACAACCGACTAGTTTAGTTATGAGAATCAATCGATCTCTGAAGCAAAACCAGTTCATCAATGAAGTAAACATTACCAATGCATCTGATCTCTTTCTGTGCAATTTCATTTGTTTCAATTACTTGTTTGAGTGAACGGTTCAAATGGTGACTACGTGGTCGCTGGCGATCTTCTATTTGATCGTAGTGATCGGACCGTTTTTCTACGTCGGTAAGGAAGACAGCTGAGACTAAGTAGTTTGCACTTTTAGGTACACTGTTGTTTGGATGCCTAACAACCGCCGAGAAAACGAAGAAGCTTCAACAAAACAAACTGAAAGCAAAAAGAAAGAAAGGACCGGTCACACCATCTGATAAGAACAAAGAGGTCGTATTGTCACTACATGGAGAAATCACCGAAGAAGACCTTAATATGCCCGATCTTTCCAACAAGTAAGTTCGAACTTGGAGCAGGATTACAAGCTTTTGCTTAAGATCCACTGCTATAAAGAGCAAAGGAAGCGATGAAATGTGAGTTAAAATCTTCAGTAACTTTAACTGTTTTCTAGTCTGCTGGAAGAAATGAAAGTCCAAGACGCGAAGCCGGAACCTCCTGTTCACAAGAAAACAAAAAGATCGACGTTGGAGAAAATGCCGGATTCGAAAAATCGAAAGCCAGAAAACATTTTTTATGGCTCGAAATAAACATACGATATCAACCAGTTCTTTCGATAAGATTTCGAAACGTTTATTCTCAAAACTCGAACAATTTCATCCAAAAAACGCCATTTTCTTCTTCGCTGCTGCTTTGCGATGCTTCTCGTGTTCGGTAAAACGAATGTCAAACTGATGACGAATGTAATAGATAACGTCGAGAGTTATTTTGGCGACCACAGCAGACAATGAAATAAAAAGAAGAAAAAGAACAACTGGAAAGTTAAAAACGGTTAGCAAGAAACTATCGACTTAAACAAACTGAAGCGACCGTAGTCATGGGAGCGTACGCTCAGCCCGTGCAACATCAAACGCTCGTAAGTGCGACGTTCAACAATCAATGCGACCATCTGAAACTTAAATCAAACGACTTTTGTCACTAACTTACATCGTAAATAGATATGGAAACGCAAATGAGAGCGAGTACCTTAAAGAATGCACGCATTGTGATCTTTGGACGGGACCACTGACGAATCGGCTTCAACACACGGGACTTGCGTGCATATTCGGCCAAACAAATTTCACAGTGAGTTTTACCGGAATGGGCGTACCATTGAGCCAAACAACGTTCGTGAATTCCACCCATCTGAAAAGGGTGCGTAACGGAGAGGTGGTCAAAACTCACTGATCCATCACAAACGCATGGACGAACAAAAGCTCCAGTTTCTGATTGGCAAATACGACAAACTATTGCGCCATTGGTTTCAGAAGCAGTTGGACTGGTGACACGTGAACAAACGACACAGGACGAGCGAACAGATGGAGATGCTGGAATGGACATCTTAACGGCAAGTGAAGACAACGAAAAATGACTAGTCTGTAATCGGTTTTACATAGATCTACATATTGAGTATGCAAATTTGCGCAGAAATCAATCTTTACCTCTTTAGTTTTGAACCATTTTGGTCCGCAATTCACAACAACGGACGGTCGATTTTCTTCTGAACGATGGGAAAGAAGACGAGCGCCGAAACTCCGAGTGCGAGCAAAGCCAATGATGGTGAGCACGTCAATATTGATTGTTGGCACGGATTGTTGCCGAACGAAGATACTGGATCACTTCTGAAGAACGATGGGGATTTTCTGTTGCGAGGAATCGAAAAAGAAGGCGTCTACTACATTATCCTTTCGGTGCGTTGGGGAAAAGACGTAAGCGTTTGCAATATAACACTGGATTCCATCAAGTCGTTAGGTTTACAACGCGGCAATTATTCCAGCCAAACGCGGAGGTTATGAATTCAAAGACAACATTTTTGAGACGATCAAAGACATCATCGACTTCTATCAAGTTCGAAAACGTCCGTTGACTATTAGCGGTGTGACTACGACGTTGGAGACACCAATTCGCCGTAAATCTTGGGAACTTCGTCATCGAATGATCACTTTGGGCAAAGAACTGGGTTCTGGTTCATACGGTTTGTTGTGTCATGTAGTCGAGTTCGATAATCCCATTTCAGGTACCGTCTATCGTGGTACACTTCAGATTGAACGTCAAAAACCAATTGAAGTGGCAGTCAAAGTGCTCACTGAGATGTCAGCCGAGAACTCTGCAGCTCTTTGGAAAGAGGCTCGCAATCACCAATCTTTCGACCATCAAAACGTTGTGCGAATGTACGGAGTAGCCAACGATTATCTTGTAAGCTGATTTTTTGGTTAATTGATCTAATCCTGTCTTTCAGCCCTACTATTTGGTAATGGAACTGGTGTCCGGTGGCTCTGTTGATCATTATCTCGAGAAAAAGGGGTCGAAGCTTCCCGTTCGTGCACGTGTTCAGATTTTGATCGAAGCAGCAACCGGATTGGATTACCTACACTCAAAAAGCTGTATTCATCGGGACATCGCTTGCCGCAATTTGCTTATTGATAAGGTGGTCAAAGTAAGCGAAACTCAAATAACTTCTTAAATTTTGTTCTTTTGATTTCAAGGTTGCAGATTTTGGAATGTCTCGTAAGAGCACCTGCTACAAAATCGATCCGAACAAGCCCATGAATCTGCGTTGGCTGGCTCCAGAAGTCTACGAAACTGCAATTGTGAACAAAGCAACCGATATTTACGCTTTTGGAGTTACAATGTTCGAGTGCTTTACCGTTCCGTACGCAATTCCGTATGGCGATTGGAAGCCAAATAAAGTAAACGGTCTTCGATTCTTTGACTAAAATTCTGTCTTAGGTCTACGAAGAAGTTGTAAACAAAGGATATCGTTTGGAACCTCCGAAACTAATGCCGCGTATGATCGCCGAGTTGATGGCCGAATGTTTGGGACCGGAACAAGATCGTCCGTCATTCAAGACTGTCATCGTGTGTCTTCGAACGTTCATGAAAAACAAAGAGGCACGTGGACTTGGAATCTTCTGATCATTTACGATCAAATAAACAATCGACTGAAACCCATGTTAATTTGTTCTAAGACCTCTTTCTGCACATACTTTAAAGCAAATTTCCTAAATAGTCGCATTGCGCAGTTTTCACGGTTTCCAAGCAACGAGTTTGCTTCAGCTCTCGAGGTAGAGAGCTTGTATTTTTATTGAGAGAACCAACTCTCGTAAAATTGTTAAGTGAATCGAAATGAGCAGCAATATGTTGAGAACGATCGTCGATGGATTGAATTCGCCGCCTTTTAATTTAAACATCACAATCATCACTTTCGATTCAATGAATGCCGACAAGCTGCTACAGGTGCTGAGCGATGCTCTTTGTTGGATTCAAGGAACAGACAAAATTGACATTCGATCAGAAACACCGGACGAAACTGCGATGAGAGTTTTGAATACACTTCGCATTCTCAAATACCCACCACCACGTGGAATCGATCAAATGTAAGTTTTTTAAAACAAAATTATAATCTCTTTTTAAGACAATCTTGGCGACTGGACATACTCGAGGGTAACAAACAGGCAGTTTATCCCGTGCTCGAATGGATCTTCACGAATGTTGACAGACTCAAAGAACGTGTTTACTTGGCAAAATATTTGACGAAGATCGAAATACCACACGACATTCAAACACCCGAGTTAATGCAAGTATCATCAGCGATTGAGCAGAAAATGAACGAGTTTAAGGCGAGAGTGACATAGTTTTGTATCAAAAACCAACTACTTTAGGCAATTCACTCTCGAATTATTGACATTCGCAGTGACTTCGTGAGAGCTGCTGACGTCAAAACGGATTTGAAAACGATGAAGGAAGAAAAAGACCAATTGATAAGAAAACTCGAACGTAGTAAATTTCGAATTGGCGATCGCTTACCGGACATAAAAAGATATTTGGATTTGGCCGCACAATATCGACGTGAACTTGAAAAACAACAGGAGCTAATCGCTCAGAAACAAGAGCAAAAAGATGGTGTAAGTAATGGGATTCAAGTTCAAAATGATCTTTCAGTTGCTTTTACTTGACCAACGAATGACACGTCTTCAACGTCAACTACACGAATTAGAAAGAGAACGAGACACTACAAATCCACAAAAGTTTCTCGAAAAGCATAAGGTATGCGATAAGTAATCGAACATCTTATTTCCTTCCATTAGATTGAAGCCGAGACCAACAGATACATAGTGCATGAGAAGCTGCCCAAAGATATCGCCAATTTGAAGACAAACATCGAAGGCGTTCGAAAGATTCTGTCAATGCGCACCGTAACCACTCAAGATATTGCGGGAATAAAACAAAAAGTACGTGTAAACAAAGAAGTCTTGAATCAATGGGAACTTGCAGATCGAAGATTTAAACAAAGAAGTGATGGAATTGACTTTGCAACGTGACAAAAAGGACGAAACAGCCGAAGACAAACTAAGTATCTATCGACATCAGGCAGCGAGTGTTCAAAGAAAGAAGTCGAGTCTTGCTGAACAACTGCAACAGTTAAGACAACAATCAGAATATTTGGAGAATCGAGTGAGTCAAAAGAAACGTGAACTGGGGCTGAAAAGTGGAGGCGAAGAGTTGGTCACAACTGCACAGGTGAGCGTTTAAGTGGTTGCTGTTCGAATCATTTTAGTATAAAAACTACGTCAATAAAATGCGTTTGAAAACGAATTTATACAAACGCAAGAAACTGGAAATGGACCAATTGAATTGCGAAGTGAGTGTGCTTCGATCGACACGTGAAATCCTCCAGAACAATTGGGAAACACTGAAAAAAGAAATCGTAGGTTTACAGTAACAACTGCACAGGTTCACTTGTTTCATTTAGCAATCAGAAGGGCGTGGAGTAATTGGTGATTCCGAAATGCAAGCTCAACGTCCACAAACGGCCAAACCAACTACAACCGACATATCCAATCTGAAACACCTCGTGAAGGAACTCGGCGATCAACTAACAGTCAAACGACAGGATGTGGCTCGTTTGAATGAGGAAATCACCGAGTTTTCTCAGCAACAAAAAGTGAGAATAAGTGCCGGTCGGTAGTCTCAAGTGTTTTAGAAAGAAAACGAGGAGTTTTTGGCCAATCAAACGCAAATCAATTCGATGAAGACGGAAATCGAAAGAGAAGAACAACTCATAAACGAGGTAGCTTAATTCTTCTTCGGCTCGTTAATTTGCTTCATAGCGAGTTGGTGACTTGGAATCGCAATTGAAAAATGCAACAGAGAAAATTGACAAACTTAACGGCGACATTGATGTCCATGAATGGTTCATAGAAAACGTTGAGAATGCCGATGAAGTCGACGTTGTGGTCGAAAAGCTGGAGGTCAGAAACGTTTTTGGTTTACGTTTTTACGTTTTCATATCAGAAGAACAATTCGGAGTGTTTGTCGGATATCGGACGCATTCGAAGCGAATTGAAAGAACTGTTGCAACGTTCAGATGCGGGCGAACAAATCGAGATGTGGAAATCGCTGGTCCAATTGTTTCAAAAGAAAATCGATTTGCACAAACAAAAGTAAGCAATTAGATCGTGGCTTTCGACGATATTATTCAGATTGAATGGAACAACTGACAGACCGATAGGCGATGCTCATTGACCGTTCACATTGTTACCAATAAACAACACCTTTTCGTGAAGAGTGATGTCTATTGCCGTCTGATTAGTTTCTTCCGAGCGTAAAATAAACAAACATAATTTTTCCCTGACACTTTCTTTGTTATGAAAGTGGATTTGTAACTTTCGAGCGGAGGTTGTCACAAATCTGAAAAGCGACGACATTGAAAACTCCCTAATTTGTTGTTCCATTAGGCTAACGGTTGCGACTAAATTTTATGATCGTCGAATAGAAACGGGCTCGTCGTTCTCCCTCACTAAGTTGGCCATCGAGAGGATGTTTGTTGGCACTGTAGTTAGGCAAAAAGTTTCACATTTCATAGGACGAAAAAGGATATTTTGGAAGACAATTTGGATGTAAATGTCAAAGTGATTATAATTTCTGAATCTCTTCTTTTCCAGTTAACTTCCCTTTGCGGTGTGTTTCCTTATTTTTGTTAGTTATACTATCGTTCAACTTCTGCTTCCCGTCACTTTCATACCGGAAGTTGGTCTCGAGATTAACAGAAACTTTTCAATATGTTCCTTGTTTTTGGAACCACGTGCACCATTTTTCCAATGTTTCCACAAGTTAAGTCAGTCACATTGGAACCAATTTTCGGTTAATTTGAAATTTGTTTTCCACCGGATATGTCAATCTCGGACAGAGAACCGAGAAAGTTGGCGGCCGTCAAAAAAACGTGTCAGATTTGTGGTTTGGACATTCACGGAAAATGATCTGCGACGGACAGTCGGAGATGACAACGTAGCGAACAGCCGGTGAAATCTTCGTATTGTTAGTCCCCGACATGAAATCTAATTTGGGAATTCAAACGAACATCTTTTGCACAACGAACTTCATAATCGCGAAATTGAACATCGACCCGGAGGATATTTCGCGCGGGTGTGAATTGCCTAACTGTTTAACAAATTTAACGTAATCAACGATTTCTATTTCAGGTTTCAATTTCGTCAAACACGATGCGTGGACTTGTGGATTTTCAGCATCAAAATCAACGCCTTCCGTCGACAACCGACAAAGAATATTGGGGTGAGTGTTTGTAGGAGTCGTAGAGGTTTCAAGTCATCAACGAAACTGTCCATGCAACGATTGTAGTTGAGAAAACTTGATGGGTAAACATTTCATGTCGCTGCCAAGAAGCTGTCTGGTAAAAAGGAGGCAATTTGAGTTGTCCAGTGGCTGTTGTCCCGCACATTTCGATTTCTTTTGGTTTCTGATCAACATACGATTAAAGAGAACTGTTAGTGGAAGTTCGCTTCGAAGATTAAAACACGAACAGCGAACTTTAATTGCCGAAATACGGCGAATTTCGACTTCTAAATCTGTTCGTAGCGTTGAAGACGCCGACAGAATAAGCGAGCATTTGCATAATTCAAGTCAATAGCGCTGTTTTTCCCACGGCATGTCGCGACTTTTGTTATTCGAAAATCGTACTCGTCAACAAATTGAACTGATCATTCGAGTGTCCACCAGAAGCCCAGTGTTGTAGATGTGAGAACACAAGTTGATGAGGAAACATACTTTTTGGTTTCCCCTCAACAACTTCGAATCCCGTGGGATGGACAACTGGAAATGTTAGTGCAGCCCTCTAATATTTGAATTATACAATTTCGAACAACAAAACGATTAGATCAATTGTCTTCTAAAGCAGCGCAATTTAACCCTCGACTTTGTTGGAAAATGTCAAAAGAGATAAAGTCGAGTGTTTCCATCCGTTTTGCTAAATTTAATCATTCGATTTATTTGCCTCTCAGCGACTGTCGAGGTTCGTTTTTGTTTTCCACAGTCTACAGACGTCATTTGGAACAGTCTCCTCAGTTATCGTCTTTGATCTCATTTTAATGCGGTACCAATTCGTTTATAGTTTGTACGACAAAGGAAGTTGGAAGTATCTTCTGGGACGACTTTCTTTTTGTTCTATCGATATGTTTACATTGCTGAAGCACATGGTTTTGTTGTTCGAATGGATCAAAATGACAAATTGCCGTACAAAGATCTTCGCTTATAATCGTCGTGAATCGTTAGCTGCCTACTGGGAACGAATGGCGAAAAATTGGCAAATTGGCTCTTAGGACTTTTTGATTCCTGATGCGCGCTTCTTCTTTTCCATATCTTCGTTGGCGTCATCGAGACTTAATTCTGACTTTCTTGCACTTTCGTTTTCGACCACTGTGTTGTCAATTTAATGGTGCTATTCGCATGGGCAATTTGTCTTCTCGAATGTTGCAACAGTTTCTGCTCGAGCAGCTTGTTTCGTTGGCATTCGATCGGGAGTTCTTTTGCTTATGTTGATCGCATTTCTTCGGATCGAAATCATACACTTATTCTCTCAATATCGATTTCCCATTGGCGTGTAAAGGTTTGTCGATTAGTTGACAGATGAGTTGTTCAGATTTTGTTTATATCGTATGGCGTCAATTAGTTGAATAAACTCGACAGACCACGTGCCGAATGGCGTAACAAAACGGTAAGTTCAGAAGTCACGGAAAGTTGCCATTTCGAGTGCACGTCTTTCAAAGGCGTGAGAGCATCCGGCTCAATGATTTTTGTATGGTTTTGGCCCGCAAATGTCGTGAGTTCATTACGAGTTTCCGCAACGTCAGGATCACAAGCCTTTGCGGATGATATGCGAAAATCTGTGACGTCGATATATGGCTCCAAGTTTGAGAGTTTTTGTTGCGGTCTGACCGTTAAGAGGTCACGATTTTACAAAATCGGGTGCTTCTTTATGCTATCAATTCGTGGATAACGACTGTCTCCGCCAAAAGGAACAGAGCACTTCCTTTTCCGGCTTTGAATCCGCAATTCTTGGGGGTGAATGCCACAGCGAAGGCAATTCCAAGGGTTTGGCGTGCAGTCAACGTTTGTCGTTCGTTGAAACCGGAAAACGGCAGAGAATCGCCAACAAATTTCGCTTCTGATCGCTTCGGAGGGCCGATCTTGCGGTTTCCGCTTGAGAGAAGGCGGCAGTCACGTCTTCGGAAGAACCAACGGCCATGGTTTATTTCAACGACCGTTAGGGCCAAGCAATCGCGACGAATTACTGCGATACTCGAATTGCTTTCGAGAACAATTAAAAGGATGTAAAATTGATATAAACGTTTAGGCGATGTTTAGCGAGATTGCTGTTTTCCTGCGCAATAAAAACGAAAATTAGACTTCGGTAGAAAGTGCATAAAATGTTGAACCATGTTGTTGGTCTTATATTTGAGTTTTGTTTCAAGATTTGCAATTCCAAAGCGTCCCGAATATCTGAATTCTCACGATTTTGAACTGTTCGTATCACGTATTCATTTTAATGTTTCAGAGGCCTCTCCGATGAATGCCACGGGTGCTCCAACTCATGCCGTCGTTCTTCCACCACCCGTTCAACTACAAATCGTTGCTTACTGTTACATTCTTCCCGTTTGTTTAATCGTTTAACACGCTCTTAGATCAATTTGTTTTCAGGTAATTTGTGTTCTCGGTATTGTGGGTAATGTAATGAATATTATCACCCTGGCTTCACGGCGTCTACGTGCTGTTTCTTACATGTGAGTCATTCGTTCAACCTTACCAAGGTATTCTTCTAATCTTAGGTACTTGAGAGGATTGGCTACGGCCGATCTGCTTTGCATGCTGTTTGTTCTTGCATTTGCTACTTGCGAAGTTCTCAACTATCTTGGTTTTGCATTGGCTGAATCGTGGTGGTTTGGTTTCTATCAGGCACATTTCATGCTCAGTTTGATCAATTGGGCGCTTTCTACCGCGAATGCCCAAGTTGTTGCTCTTTCATTGGAACGTTATGTCTCCGTTGTCTTTCCGATGCACTTTCGTCAATGGAATTCGCCGACTCGGGCAAGACGAGCAATTTTCATTGCGTATATTATTCCCGCACTCTTCTACTTACCTTACGCTTTCAATCGCTACGAAGTGGCGACCAAAGAACGAGACGGTCGAATCGTTTACTTTGCTGCCGATTCGGAGGCTTCGAAGACCGTTGCTTGGCAGGTAAGTGCAATTCTTCTAATCAAACTAATAACAAGCCAATCAGATTTACAAATGGACGAGAGAAGCAATTCTTCGGTTTGCTCCGATTATTATTCTTTCGATTTTGAATCTTCAAATCATGAGCGCATTTCGACGTCGACAAAAGATGTTCGCTCGACTCACAAACCGGGACCAGTCACAGAGTCGAGACGAGACTCTTCTTTATCTGCTCGGAGCCATTGTCGGAGCATTTTTTATTTGCAACATTGGCGCTGCGGTTAATTTGCTTCTGATCAACGAACAAATCAAACAACGTTTCGATTACCAAATCTTTCGAGCGGTAGCCAATTTGCTTGAAATCACCAACCACGCTGCTCAGGTTCGTTGAATGAACGAAAGAACTGATGATAACCACTTTTTTAGTTCTACATTTTCTGCGCATGTTCGTCGGATTATCGAGCAGCATTTCGCACGACGTTTCCGTGTTTCCAAGTACGTTGACACAACAAGACACTTATCGATAATGCATTTAGGCGTATTATTCTAATCGCGACAAAATACGATCATTCATGAAAAGAGGAGCACTGAAAGACGAGTTCAGTGAAAAACAACGACCCATTGGTATGTCGACAAGCACAGCAAATGCGGGAGTTGGTGGAACTTCGAGTCAATGTAGTCAACTAAATCATAAACGCTCAACTACGGCGACTATCGAACCGATTTCACTTTCATGTTGTCCTCCAAATACCGTTGATTTGGCGGTTGGGACGATTCAGTTGGCGAGTGCTGAAGACGATCTCATAACGAGCGACGAGGAATCGGACAGTTTGCTTTGCGGAACAGACACTCACGACGAATTAAACGGCACCACATTTCTCTAAGAATTCTCTTTTTCTCTTTGTGTTGCGGGTCTTTTAACTGCTCAATTAGACAAATCAGTTCGATCTCTTCAAACTTATTTTCAACTACGTGGTATTCATTCGACAATTCAAATCTAAATCCAACTTTTGTGATATGACAAATAAAAGTATGTGCATTTGAAGCTCACTAACAAACCACGAAACGAACATAACTATTGTTGTTCATACCAACATTTTTTGAAACAAATTGTTCTGGGACCTTCAACGTGAGAAAGTTCCGAAAATTCAAACATCAGTTTTACCGTTTTATTGTTCGTTTTGGCCCAACTGAATCAACACAAACGATCAAATTGAAATGTTGTTCATTTCACAACAAAGAAGACACCTCTCGTTGACTGTCATTGGCGTTTGTTTGCAGAACTGTGATGTGCAGATGGAACCGTTAATCTCGGACCGCTTTGTTTATGAACCGAAGGCTGAGTTGTCGATATGCCGTCATTTGCTACGGTCGTTGGCTCGATTACTAAAACATAAGCTTTGCAAATAAGACTAGAAGACGAACAATTTACCGTTAATTTTGACGTCCGGCTCTGCCTCCTGAAACGAACAGAATTGGATTGCGGTATCGTATTTAATGCAAACTTACGAGAATGACACGCATACAAGAAGAACAAGCGCCCATTAGAATTGATGTTTGAAACGCATTATCGACATGAACAGGTGATATAATGGACGTGCGAAACAGCTAAATATCTGCAAGCGTGTCTAAACATACTCAACAGTTAATTTCACAATACACACGCAACGCGGCCGTTCAAGTCATGTGAACAGCTAATTCGAGGATCATTATGCTCTCCGATTTCAGTGATAGGACGGCAATTACCACGCGCATATTTCCGCTTCAGTTCAACTAACTTTTCCTTCTTCATTCTCTATTCTCCATGGTAACAACTCAATGGGTTATTCTCAATCTAATAACCACCAAACACGCCAACTTGACCAAAATATTGTATAAGAAGATGTCATGCGTCTGTTGAAGACGTGTAATTTTGCCAAATGTCGGCAGATTACGGTGCTCAATGAACGTGTTATTTCGAATTTTTCGACTGTCGAAAAATGTCGTGTTTTTGTAAACCAAAAACCATCAACTCAAAGATAAATGTTCTTTCAATTCGATAAACCGAAATGCTAAAAACGACGGAAACTGATCTTGAACGTATTTGGGACCAAAGTGGGTGGTTGAATGTTAAGAATGTGAAATGACCGATTCGATTTAAACAACAATGTTATTTACGTCAACTAAATAGGCTTCTTAATTAACTGCGTGGTCTCGTTTCATAACGAACACAAACTACCACCTTTGGGGTTTGTATGACGTAATTTGGTTTATTACGATACCACTTCGACCTGAATAGAAAAAGAACCGGCAATGAGGCTAATGGCATTGAAATGCGCAAGACGACGAGTGAGTTTGAGCATCGAGATATGTGTTAATTAAGCTAACTACCGACGTTTAAAGCTGCGAGTTAAACTGGTGCCGATGAAGAATTGGTTTGGGTTCCATTTAATTCCGCTTTTTCGTTTTTCAAATGTGAGAGATCCGGAGGTGGAGCGTTGGGATTCCATGGCGGCGGAGTAGTCAGAGAAGTGTCTGAAATGCAGATTGTTTTCTGAAAATAACAGAACACGAACCCAAGTCTGTACCCTCGAATACAAACTCCTTGTATCGGGCCGCTACTTCACGAGGCTCCGGACCATCTTGTCCAAAACAACGACGTAGATGAGCAACAACAATCTCCAAAATTGCTTCTCCAGTGAATGTAGGATCCAATTCTCCTTGAAGTGAAAACTTTCGACCAACATATCCGGGCATTAAATACGCAAAGTCACTGAACGACTGATGTACAATGTCTCTACAAACACAAGCAATTACCGAGTGAGTGCAAGTGGCTTACTTGAATGTAAAAAGTGTTTGGTTTTCCAAATGGTACATTCGCTTTACGTTCTCTGGCCATTGCCATTTGCTGGCGTTCAAAAATAAAGTTGATTGAGTAACCCGAGAATAAAGATCTGTTTCAATCGGATACAACCAGCCATCCAATGAAATTGCTGTGGAAAAGTCGGTTGAGAACGCCGCTGCCGCAATTGCAGCACTTGCACCAAACGAATGTCCGACCATTGCCGCCTTCTCCATATCCAATCGTCCTTTAAATTGTGACCAATCAAAATCGTAGCCATAGATAATTTTTGAGCCAGTTAGTTTTCGATCAATTGGACCGGCAATACCCGCGTTCAACTCCTCCATTACAGAAAAAGCACGAAGACACTCGCCAACACGATAATGTAGCTAGAAACATAACAACATGTTTTATTGTTCCTTATCCGAACAAACTTGTCGATTTCTTTGCTTGAACTCAGCTTCTCCATCTGGATAAGTTGTCATAGTTATTGGCCTCTCAATAATCTACGAGAATGATGACCACTTAGTTCGAATTCTACTTACCACTCCACTAATTGGATCGGTTTCCAGCGTGAATGACCAACTTGCACTTCTGTCTCGGTGTCTGAAAGAAATCTATGAAATTTCGGCGACTATTTTGTCGCACTCAATGGCAACAACCACGTAGCCATAGCTGGCCAACGATGCGCACAAAGTCGAATAGCAAATTCGATTACCGCTGATTCCATGCGAGAAAATAAGCACAGGAAACTTCGGATCGTCCAAATCCTCTTCAAGACATTGAGCGGAATGTGAATGCGGAAGTCGTTCATCTTCGGATATCTCACTCAGTTGAACAGCCGATTGAGAACCGTGTAATGAGGTGTTCAGATTGTGGACGTTTGTTCGTTCCAGACGATGCGAATACAAGGGTTCAGCCCATGAGGCAGGAATCCTAAAATTTGTGTGGTCCAAAGTGCAATTCAATCACGCCATCGCGCCACAACTCCCTTATTATGGAACGACGTCAAAAAAAACTCACCGTCTTTCGCCTGTAATAAATTAACTGTTGACATAAGCCCACCGCGTATCTACTCACCTACAATCCAATCGAAGAAGAAGTGCATTTTCCGTGGATGCATTTGACGATATTCGGCCAAACCGTTCAGATACTCGGCTCGCGGTTTCCATAGCGGATATTGAACCGGTTCTTCGCGCTAAATTCGGTCAAATTAGAGGAAATTAAACCGAAGGACACATACGGAGTCGTGTGATAGTGAGGCGGGATAGAAAATACGAGCAAAAAGACCGCAATCGTTATCGTTTTCGGCGGCAACCATCAAATCTGCACAGCCAACCTAAAATCCACGGGAATTACACGACATTTACGTTGACTGCTTACATCATATTGACCTTTTCCAACAATCGGAAGGGAACTTGTCGGTCGGGTTGCTTGATTCGACGAGGTCAAACCCATGGCCTCAAAAAAGAAAGTAAAATAAACAAAACGGTTTCACGCACAAAAAATCCGGAAGCCGACAACAAGGAAACGGTTTAAATAAACCAGTGAATCACCGGCCACCAAAAGCTTTTTGTTTTTTGTTCGGTCGCTTCTTTTGAGCGGCACTTCAGAAGATGTCGCCGAGCTTATTCCCCAACGTCTTTGTTCCGTCAAAATGCCACCAGACTCTAAAATTGGAAAACAAACTTCAACTGCGACCTTTTCTTATCAGCTGCTTAGACGACGTCTGGACAAATTCAGAGACCGTCTCGGCGGTCGATCAGCGTTTTTCCCTCCGAAAAAATGAAAATCAGTCACAACTTTCGTACTTTGTGCACGAGACTTTGGCGGAAACACACCAATTCACTGACTGCTCGAGCGAACCTGCCTCCCGATCAGAACGCAAAGAAACGAAAGATGAGCAACTCGGTCGTCATTACAACCCACTTGTGATGAACATGAATTGTAGATTCAAACATCAGCTTTCGGATCATAAGCCCAGGTTTACTCCGTGAAAACACGTCCGGCCAATTTTTGCGGTCGTCTGAATGCAACGGCTTTTTGCCCGTTTGGCTGCTTCTCATCGTCGGAGGTATGAGGCAAATGGCGAGTGGACAAAATCTCTGCACTGCGCAGTCTCCGAACTCATGGTCCCCAAATAACCTGCCGGTTTAATAGAACTGCATCGTTGAAGCGCATTAATCGCTAATCAAATTTGCGCTTTCAGTTTCTCAACCTTCTTTAAACACCAACAAACTGAGTACCGTAAATCGACAAACAACTCGAACGACACAAATGGAAATTGCGCGCCAAACTTCTTCACTTGAAGAGAAATCTGACGAAAATGTCAAATGCAATTCTTTAGCCCGAAGGCAGAAGTTGAAATCGAGGATTTGAAATTTTCGAAGACAAACGAAAATTTTACTCAAATTTTCGTCTTTCTGTTTCCTGAGCAGCTCGACGGTTTGTGATTGTTTTCGTGTTGATAAGGTGCGCGATGGGCAGTCGAAGTGCCGCGTGAGCTAAATGCATCGGACAACAAGGACGAAACTTAATCGAGTTTACGAATTCTCTCTTCAGAGGGCGCCATTTTAAGGACGTTTTATCCCGCTTCCCGTCGACACCCCGCAAAGTTTGTTCGATCTTCATCTTTGGACCTCAAAAATTGCAGGTCGTTACTTTGGTCGTTTTCGAAACTTGAAACGGTGAGCAGCAACGTGCTCGGGAGTTTACCGCCTAGTACTTCCGGAAGTGAGCGAACAAATGCAGACGACATACGAAGGCATGAGCAGGAGTTCGGATTAAACCACCGACTATGTATCTCAAACCGACTCTTCATTTTCTGTTCTTTATTCCAATAACTTTCGCTTCGATATTACAAAGTAATGACAATTCAGTTGATTTGACTCGTGATCATTGTTCTCGAGTTACAGAGCAGACGATCTCCGACTGTTTGAGTGTGAGTCGATGATCGAATTGTGTTAATGAGAATCTTTAGCCGATTCTAAATTACGCCAATTCGATTCAACAAACTTCAGCCAGCAACTCGCCGTTTTCGTTGCAAGGAGGCGACGTCTTCAAAAAGCTGTGCACTTTGTATAGCGCATTTAAGGTCCACTAGTATTCGAGTGGTGATTAATAAACTCATGTATTATAGGATTGTACTCGCGGTATCAATTGCCATTCGATTTCGATCGAAGCCGTTGAAGCGTCTTATGGATACATGTGTGGTGCCGGTCATTCGCATTTTCAGAAGCACGCCGCTTGTTTCGCTGAAGTCGAAAGTCAACGCGAATACCAACTGTGTCGAGACGCAGCATCCGAATCAATGGACGATGCGGTGCGAAGTAAAACCGAAGACTTGGATCTTTACTTTCAAAAACTTTGTCATGTAATGGACGATTATCTTCGTTGTTGTCGACCGTTTGTCGTCGAGAAATGTGGTCAAGATGCATGGCGTTTGGTTTCCCAAGTGGGTTTCTTATACAAACAAGAATCTGTTCGAGTTGTTTCCAAAAAGCACTGTACGAATAACTCATTTATTCCGTGCATTTCAGATTACCATTGACAGCCTCAAAGTCACGATGCCGAGTTGCGACGTGAACAACGCACTTCTGTGAAATACTTCCGTAATTACGAGCAATTTGTTTCATTCCTCGCACTGTAAATGACATTCAACGTTCAATAAAATATGTATTTATTATGAAACAAATCAAAACAAACAATCTAATGTATAACTGCATCGTTCAGACTCGTAATGCCGTTATGACTTCACTGCACTTTGCGTTGACCTTCAGAGTTCCCAAATCATCAGCACGTGTCTTTCCGATGTTCACAATAACAATCGGTATCCTTCGCATCGACGCGAAGTGGACAAAACGAAATCCACTTAGGACAGTAAGCGAAGAGCCGAAAACTAACAACAAATCAGACTGCTCCATATGTTCGTAACATTCATCTACTGCTTGACGTGGAACATTATCTCCAAAGAAAACGACATCAGTTTTAAGAATCGAACGTTCACCACACAATTGGCAATACGGAATTCGAAAGTTTGTCAGAGCCGAGTCGGGGATGTCAATGTCGCCGTCTGGTTTCATTTCACCCACATCTTCGATTCTCCAATCTGGATTCAGTTCTTTGATCATCGTTTGAATTTCAATTCTGAAGCCCATAGAAATACTTTCTATCAAATCGTTGAACATACCGGGGATATTTTCGTTTACATCCCATGCAAACAACTCTTGTGGCGGATCCGTGAAGTTCAGTGAGTCGCGTCGAACCGGCTTTCAAGTGAAGTGCATCGACATTCTGAGTTATCATCCACTGAAATTTGGCCGTTTTCTTTTCCCATTCCGCCAATGTCAAATGCGAAATATTACACGGAGCTGAGTTAAATCGTGGATGTGCGACGTAGTTTCGGGCCCAGTAACGTCGTCTGAAGTATTCGGAGCTCATAAACTCGTGGTGTTGAATCGGTCGATGCGGAGTTCTAGCGAATTGTCCAACTCTTTCTGAGCGGTAGTCAGGTATTCCTGAGACAAGCAATAAGAATAACACCAACTGAACTTACCGCTTTCCGTAGACAATCCAGCACCTGTGAGCACAGCGAACCTGTTCGAGTTGTCGATTAGCTTCTGAATGTTGTGAATCGCAACTTCCGACACAGGTTCTGCCTGCGGAACAAACCGCATTAGACCACTCATCATAACCTTGCGTTAAGGTCAATTTTGCTGCAAGAAAACCGTTGGCTTTTGAATCTCACATTTGTAAAACGTTTTCATTTCACGATTTAAACTTTCTACAGAATAGTAATTAAAATCATGTATTTAGAAAATAATGTGATGTCAAGTGTTCTTTAGTAACTTTTGACATCTTGGCCACAAATGCGTCCTGAAACTTGTGGTCAATAATTGACACTGGTCAGTTGGTCATTTTAACCGAAATGTCCAGATTACAACTAAATACCTACTCAAAAGCAATTTTACTCATGCATCGAAACGGCTATGTGTGTAATCGTCCAAAAGATGAGACGATGTCAGCCTTCGATTTTTTCAAATACTTGGTGAGTTTTCTATAAAGAGTGCTTCTGAGCAATAGTCTTCAGCTGGTCTCACGACAGTTCCTTCATGCATCTCAACTGTACCGAGTCTACCAGTTTGCAATCTTCGCATACTGTAGATACGACAACAAATTCTACGTCTCAACAGAAGGAAGAAAAGCTGTCGGCGGCTGGGCAACACACTTCAAGTTGACTTTGGAGGAGATTCAAACTTGAAACCGACTACTCAATGCACAGTACGTAGGCCTATTTAGATACCAATACGAATACGCGAAAGAGTTTTCGGCTGTTAGCAGGTTCTTCACAGGTTTGCTTTAATGTTCTATCTCAAGTCAACTTTATTTTAGGGCCCATTGCGTTATGTCTGAGTCGAGATATATATAACACACAAAATCACGGTGGTATCATCAAACAAGTGCAGAAACAGTTATATTCATTTCGTGGCAATGCAAAATCTCTTTATATTTCATTGGAAGTGCCTCAACTCAATTTAGCTTATAGTAACATGGATATCGAAAGCCCTTGTGAGTTTCCTAACGGTTCAAATCACATCTCGATTAGATCAACTAAAGATGGTGTTGACAAAGCACCGAATCAAAAAAGTGGTCGCAGGAAACGATAGTATATATTCTCCAAGATTCGACGGTAAGATTCTCGTCTCAAAAACATTAATTAGAAGTTTTCAGCGACTATTGGCGACAACTTCTTCGACAATTTCCCCACATGTCCTTCTGTTGAGAAACTGATACTTCGTTGTAAGGATTTAGACGAAAATCATGATCTCATTTCAAAACTTACTAAAATGTTGCCGTTTTTTCCTAATTTAGTAGAGTCGACGTGCTATTTTGTAGCTGAGCACTATACACCCGAGCAAGTAGATCATCTTTTTCAGTACAAACATCAAGTCAATGACATTTCAGTTCAGTTTACAAAAACTGGTTAATTGGATAAGAGAAGAATGCAGTAAGATTAAGGAGCTGCAAAAAGCGTGGCTATCCACCACTGAGATGCTACTTGACTATAGGTTCAAAATACGCAAACCGGAGTCAAAAAAAGTAAAACACGTTATGAGATCAAATTTAAGTGTGTTTTAGGTTGTGAAGCAACTAGTAAAAGAGATACTCAAGACTACAAAGTTCAGTCACTTGGGTTCTGTTGAGCCCATCATTCCAAAATCCAGCAACGATGAAAATAACGTGCTTATCAAACAACATTGTAGCGTCGAACTATGGCGAAGTCAACCAAATTGTTTTGCTCTTTTACTATTCACAGTCGACTTGGATTCACTTACACTGGATGATGATGAATCAGAAGACGAGTCGAGAGAACATGACAACAGTTAACTTATTTCTTTTTGTATTGGCTATGCGCTTGACTAACGAATTTCATTTATGATCTAGTGACAAACATTCTCGCAAACAAAATTGTAACAGCTCTTTATTTTTAATTGTATGATGACGTTAAAAACAACTGCTCCTTAATTGAAGTTGCTTCAAAACTGTTCCATGTACATAATAAGCCTATGAAAGAATTTGTTTGAACATATGAGAAAACAGTTGGTTGCGTAATCCATTACTATGAACGGCTCAACCACAATTCTAAAGCACTTATTACCGACGATGGAAGGAAATTAATCGTATGATTCTTTCGAGATAACAGAACAAATGCTCGACCATAATACCACAGATGGCCATCGAATAAAGTGCTGCAACAAAACAAATCACAGTTCAATGGTTATTCCATCAGATCTCGTGCGAAAGAAGTTAATGAAAGATTCCACCGCGAAGACGCGAGACTAGGTGCAAAGTGGACTCCTTTGAATGCTTTAATAGCAGCTATGGATATGTTACCGTACAATCTTTGGTGGATTTATTGTCTTTCTCTCAACAAACTAATAGTCTGCGTCCGTTTTCGTGGACAAATCTGCTTCATCGCGTTTCACTGATTCTTCTCGCTTCTGACTTGTCGATTGACTTTGCGGATTTTCTTGATTTGGCTTCAATGTTGGAGTGTTTATAGTCGATTGAACGGTCTGTTCGACACGAACCGCCGATTTGTTGTTAACTGGTTGAACCGAATAAATCATCGTAATCAGACGTCAGCTAAAAATATTCCTATCCAAGAAAAAACAATTTACCTACAGTTTGAAGAGTGTTGTGTTGACTAAAACAGTTCTTTTTAAAGATTTCCTTGTGCCGTCTTTAAACATCCTTGAAACTGAAATTGAAAACGCTTTAATGGTCTGTCAAACGCAAATAGATACGTAAAAAGACAAAGATCAATTGTTACTCACAGTCAAAACGCAAGAAATGATGTCCATTTGGCACTTTTCTACAAACAGCAATGTTGCTCTTTAGATCGAACAAAGAAGCGCGATTTATAGCGGATCTAAAACGCCGCGATTATGCATTTTGAACTTCTGTGCAGTTCACTCTCTTGTTCTTTCGTTTTGCAACTCCAATCGAACATTTTTGCGGATTACATTGGGGTTTGATTCAAAGTATTTGTAACTTTTTGTTCATGAACATTTCACAATTTCAACCGACTAGCACAAAATAGTGGCATTAAAGTTGTTACAAAAAAGAATTGGAGAAGTTTAATTATCGTCGTTTACGACTTCTGAATTGGAGCTTTCGTTATCCGGTTCATCACCCGAGGACACCACGCCAATGAGTTCGGCAACTGCAATATTCGCTGATTCGAAAGGTTTTGATGTCGGTTGAGTTTCAACGGAAGTATCGACCGTCTGAAACGAAACAATAAGTACTGTCACATATCCACAACAAACAAACCTCGTTTACATTATCCTTTGGTGACGACGGAGCCGATTCAGAATCCGATGAACTCGACGTACGACTGTCTCCTTCATCATCTGAATCAGTGGAACTCGACGAATTGCCTGATGAAGTTGATCGAGCACTTGACGGCGATTTTTCTTTCGGATTCTCATTGACTACAAGATTTCCTGGTTGAGGTATTCGAATTGACAGTGAAATTCTGGATTTAGAATCTTCTTCCACTCTAAATTCAATGCTTACGAGCTTTTGTTGTCAAACACAACTCACTTATGTTGGACAACTGAAGACTCAAGTGGATGCAAGGAAGCGGATGTTGCTTGAGGTCTCATGATCTTTAATGGCGTTAGTTTCGGCTCTGGCGGCTTACTGGATGAAGGCTAAGTGAAACAAAAGTTATAATCTATTACACTTCAAACTCACCTCCTGTCTTCTTATCTTTGTTGGTGGAGCACGAAGTGGAAATGTTCGTTTCAACGATTCTTCACCAGTTCGCACTTTTTTTAAAAGTGGATAATTGTTCGAATTTTCTTCTTCTTCGTTCAAATCATTCTCCAGTTCTCCATCTACTTGTCGCTTCTTTCGTGCTCCATAGTTGTCACTTAACGGGTACGGAAAGTTCACTACTTCGCTCTTGATTACACTGGACATCCCGTGAAAATCGTTACGCGCTCCAATCTCCGGAAATGCTACATAACTGAAATACAAACACATTGTAAACATAAAGAGTAAATGATAAGCAACTTTTTAACGGCGTAGTGAGGTGGAAGTTGACCAAGTCGATTCATGTACGCTTGAAGTTCAATTTCCATCTCGGCTCCTGACAATAGTTGGTTTATGACTTTGATCACTAACACTTACGATCACTGACGTCCAGCATTCGAATGTCACGATTTTCGTAGCCATAATCAGCGGTATTTCGTTCGTTCACGATGGCAGATGGTGGTGGTGAACTCGCACGATAAAAGGAACTAAAAACAACAAAAGACATAAAAACTAATTGATATTCTTAAACTAACGGCGCATTTTGAACTCGAAATACTTGGCGTTTAGGAAGTTCGATTAATGGACGACATCGAGCGCAAGAAGCTGTTTCCGTTGGTTTCTCGTGTTCGAACTTCTCGTTAAATGGAAATGACTACAAAACGTTTAGAATACAGAAATTAACATTCGCTTATATACTTTTAGCCTTTCTTGCTTATCCATAATCGTTCTTAGTAGAGAAGTGGCAAAATAGTCAGCCGACAGAATGGTTCGACGAGTGTGATAGAAATCCGGTTGTGCAGAAGTTCTAAATACAAACAATGCGTATAACAGTTTGACAATTGTAAAATTACCTAACGGAAATTTCGGGTTTTTCGCGTGATTCGTCTTGAAGTTCATCTTCCAACTGCTCACTTTCGGATTCAGTAGCATACTCTTTGTCATTTCCCAAATCGGGAGTCGGATGTTCGACAGCAGCAGTGGTTTGTGGTGAGGCATCTTCGAAGATGTGCGACATTACTCCATCGCCCACGAATTCTCTTAATCCCGGTGTTGATTTGAATAAACGACGAAGAAACATCGACAACTGCGTGACCGTCAAATCGCTCACTTGCGGAATTGCACAAACGAGCACTCCACGATCTCGTGCCCTTTCCAATCTTTCAATCATATTTCGTCTCTTAGCCACTTCTTGTGCTCGACCGATAAATGTGGAATAACTAAATTGTCTTACAACTCAATAAGCTCTTTTTTTTACCTGATATGTTTCTTTCCGCTTTCGTTGGGACTCAACGGCGAACCATCAGTTGCATTGGATATCAACGGTGAGTGAACGTCGTTGGAGTCACCAAATGCATCGGTTACGACAGCCAACTGCTTTGAAAGAGGATCGTCAATGTTGTCAAAATTAAGTGAAATCTAAACAAAAATATAAATTCTGAACATGGGTTTTCAATCACCATGCTCGGATCCGTGAAATCTCGTTCTCCTTCGCCCATCGAAGCAAATGGATCATTATTGTCATTTTCCATACTTGATCCGGACTATGAACCCAAACTCGTCAACGTGACCTAAAAGCTCGTTGATAGAAGTCAGTTCGAAAGAAGCTATTGAACTGGGAATCACAATAGAACACAAAATGCAACACGCATAAAAACACGGTAATGCCGAAATAAAAGCCGACTCAACTGCAAAAAGAAAGTTGTCCAAAAGCGCAGAAATGACACTCATCATTTCAATTGAGAAACAGTTCAACTCGGTAGAAGCGATATAGTTATTTAGAGTGTTTGAAGTATGGAACCATCAGCTAGTTTTCTCAGTAAGTTCGCCAAAAACTCACAAGTGTTGCGCTTGATTGAAAGATACAAGAAGGAGTTTGAGGTTTGTTTTTATTGAAATGTGAATTGAATTTGTGTTTTAGATTTTTAGTTATCTTAGCGATCGCGTACCGACTTCATTGTGCGACAATGATTGGCAAAAGTAAGCTGAAGGCGAACTGAAGGTTGTTTATAGACTTCAGAATGTTGGAAACACGATCATGTGAAGAGCGAGTGAAGTTGTGGGACTTTATTGCGGTTAAACAAACTCGAGAACAATTTGACATCACTCGTCGTAAAACTCGTCGTGAAATGGCGCAGAATTTGATGAAAGATCAGGTTCGTCCTGAAGATAGTTATTATTGTCATGTTGTTTAGATTGACATGTTCAATTCGGGTGGTATGGGTTATGGATCGCACATGTACCAAATGATTTTAAATCCTTTTGCTCAAAACAAAGAAGGTAACAATAATCGCTAGTTGATCTTTAAATTGGTTTTGGGTAATGAACTTTTGATTGATCAACGTCAATGTTCGGTGTACGCTTTACGAGACCAACCAACGATCGCACTTGATCTCCAGTTCGTATCCGAAGAGTTACTGGCAACACGTCGACAACTCGCTAAACACACAATGTACTTCATTTCCGTATTGTTTTGCACTGATTCTGCTCTTCAATTTGATTGCTTTAGGAGAATCGATGGCAACATAAACGTCCATTTCCACTGTGTCTTATCAATGCCAATCAGGAAGATCCACTTGTCAAAGGCTTCATCGAGTATTTTAATTTTCGCTTTCACAAATTTAATTTCAACTTTCAGTGAACTCGGATTTTTCAATCGTCAAACAAAAGCGACCGATTTCCTTCCCGATCTACATCATAAGAATCCGTTTGCTGGACAAAAAGAAGTGATTTACATCTCTCGCCATTCGCGAGACATACTTGATGGTCCACTTAAGCACGATACGTATATTGTGCCGGTTACCTACGACGCAAAACAACAATCGCTTGGAGCTGCTCGAAAAGCGAATATTCGACCGTTGGCGTTGCCTATTCGTAAATATGTTAAGTGGGTGATTCTGCTCTTTAATAACATTAATCGGGTTGTTTAGGTGGGAATTTGGACCGATGTTTCTACCGTTGACCAACATCCAACGAGTTTTGGCCACAGTGTCAAAAACCGGCGGAGATTGGAGCCGTGCATTACACGAAAACATTTCTCGGTAAGTTTTCTTTGATTAAAATTGCCGTTAGTTTCAAATTTTAGACGACACTTGATACCACAAACCGAACAAAAAGCCATTCAACCACAGGAAGTTGCTCGTTTTCGTCGTGAAGAACGTCACCAGATAGTTCAAGCCATCAAAGATGCATTTCCCGAGTCACAGGAGGAAAGTCCTCCTCAGAATAAGCCACGACGTGCACGATCGAAACGATATTAGTTGTTGTTGATTGTATTAGGATTTGATCTTTTGTTATTGTTATAAACTTTTGAATTCACTACCAACACCTTGAATGTGCATTTTTCGTATTCAACTTCCAATCAAACGAACTTTGTACTGTAAAAAGCGGTAACAACTGATGGGATCAAACTACAAGTTTTGTAGGCCGAGCAAACGATGCAAAAACATAAAAGAAGTCGAACATCGTGCAGTTCAACTCTGGTTTTTCCTTATGTCCGGAATTAAAAATGTCGTTGTCGTTGGTGGGTTTGTTTACGTTTTAACTTCTCAATCAAATTTCAGGTGGTGGATTTATGGTAAGGACACTTTTTCCTAATGTCTCAACTGAAACGCATTTTCCGACGCAAGAAAATGCGCTTCAGAAGAGACATCAAGGAAAGCTCTGACGTTTATAGGGATCAGGAATAGGACAAGTAAGTGACTGGACACCATGTTTTAATTTTATGTTTAGGTGAGCGCTCAACACGGTTTTAATACGTGGATCGTCGATTTGACTTCTGCTGCATTGGAACAGTCGAAGAAGAACATAAGAAATAGTTTGGAGAGAGTTAAGAATAAGAGTTCACAGGCGGTAGAAACTGTGTTGTTTAACATCTTTCAATGTGCTTTCAGGATCATGAGAAACTAGTAACCAGTGTTTTCAATAAGCTTCGTTTCACTGTCGATTTGAACGAAGCAGTTAAAGATGCAGACCTTGTAATTGAAGTGGTTCCCGAAAAGTTGAAAGTCAAACAAGAGCTAATGCAACGTTTAGAACAAATCTGTCCTTTGTAAGCTTCAAGTTCTTAAACAGTTCTACAAAGATGGTGATTAAGAAAAACAATTTTCGCTACAAACACTTCGACTCTTGTTCTTGCGCAAATTGGAGCCTTGATGAAAGAACCTTCTCGATTTGGTGGACTTCACTACTTTTTTCCAGTTCCAATTTCTGAAATTGTTGAGGTAATCAATTCAAGTTAGTCAATTAAACGGCGGTATTTTAAAGGTCGTAAAAGCCGATAAAACATCCGAGCAAACCTTCAATAAACTTGTTCAATATACAAAGGAGATCAAAAAGATTCCAATTAGATGCAAGGTATGAAATCATTAGATCTCATCTATGTCTATTTAATTTTAGGATACTGTAAGTCGATTTTCTCTTACGCACACCTTCGAATCACGTTTCAGCCAGGGTTTATTGTAAACCGAGTGCTAATTCCCCAACAAAACGCCGCTCTTCATTTAGTTGATTCGGGAATAGCAACATTTGAAGAAGTCGACATCGCTTGTCAGAAAGCGCTCGGATTTCCAATTGGTCCGTTTAAGCTTATGGATATGATCGGATTAGATGTTGCCAAGCAAATTCGTGATGGTAAACGTTATCGACTACCGTGAATCAATTCTCATTTATAGGGCTCATTGAGCACAATCCCGAACTCCACGTTGATCCTTCTCCAACTCTAAACAAATTGGTTTCGGATGGTCATTTGGGTCAGAAAACGGGACGAGGATTCTACGACTATCGAAGAGCAAAACTTTAAATCCGTTTATTTCGTGGAAAAGAAGCAGAAGGCAAGTGGGCGAATGGCGTTTTTGTGCATTGTGAAATAAACTGATAAGCAAAAGTCACGGGGCCAAAACGACAGATTGAATAGTTGAGAATTTCAATAAATTGACTGCAAAGTTATTGCAAATGAATGGCATGCGTAGCGAATATCGACTGGTGTTTGTAATGGAAGAAAACGGCATTTTAACAAAGAAAGCATACGAAAAGAACAAATCAGAGAAACCCGTTAAAATGGTTGGAATGTTCGCAAGATCTTACAACAGTACGGCGGCAATTAGAAGACTAAGAAGTGGAATTCTCGACGCAGCAGTCGAAGTTTCCATTGGTGTTGTACAGTCTAACAAGTGCACAGGGACCTCGACCAGTCGACTACCGACATAGTTCGCTGGACTTGCTTTCGAACACGTGAACATATTTTTCTCTCGTATCTGCAACAATTGAACTATAGGAACTTGTCGGATGTACGTACCGTGTTGGTTGAACGAAACCACGCAATAAAATCGGAAGAATGACAATCGCAGTAAAACAAATTGCGACGAATTGTCAATGATTGAGGAGGAAGATAATTGGCAAAATTACGACGGAAATCTTCGTCTAACTCGTGGAAATAATTTCGACTCAAATCCAAATTATCCAGTCCACTCAAACAGCTCACGTTAGCCGACAATGTACTCAGCATATTTTGACGTAAATCTGAAACATCTAAGTAATTTATTTCAATTGATCGAAATACCAAGGAACGACAATGAAGGAAACGGGCAGCCAAGGTCATAAGGAATTGATGTTAGAAAGTTGTAACTCAAGTCCAAATACTAAAACAAGGAGAATTACAAAGTCGACTTGCTGTGGACGTACTTTCAATTGTTTCAAATCTGCAGCATAAAACATTTGCATCATCAAATCAAACTGAACGGTCCTGTTTACCGAACTTGTGAAGGCTCGTCGTAGGTAAAGCTGCAAAAGGACTCGTTGTGATTGTAAGAATAACAACTCACCTGTTGAAGCTTTCGAGTCGGCTTAAGAAACTCGACATTGTTCTTGTGAAGGACGATTTCGTTGTTACTCAAATCCAGAATTCGTATGTTGGGAGCTCCGATAAGAGCGTTGTTGTGAAGATTCACAATGTAGTTTGCTGATATGTTCAGTAGCTGAAGGTCATCATGAATATATGAACCAAATATTGGTTTGTCCGGTAGATCTTGGAAATTGTTGCCGTGAAATGTGAGTTTGCGTATCGAACTAAAACTCGTATGTCATCATTTGACCCTCTTTTTTAATACAATTTACCTATAATAGGTGTTCAGGTAATGAAAAGCATGAACGTCCACGAACTGCGCGTTAACACATGAAACCTCCTGCTCTTCGTCGTTGCACAAACACGCAGCAAATTCGCTTAATTCGCCTTGACAAACGTATTGAGCATTCGGGTCCTGTAATGCAACAAACGAGTAATCAAACACAAGCGAAAGTTTTTACATGATCGGGAAGGTGAACGCGCGATTTCCCGGCACTTACAACTGTTATCCATAACAACAGACTCCAACTTAATTTCATGTAGTTTCCGTCGAACTGCAAAGTTTGAAGCGAGTCAACGCTCCAGAAACTTAACTACGTACCATATTCGCCATTCGCTGTCGCTTAACGTGTCGCTAGCGAGGTGAACTGCATCAATGCGTCCGAAAAAAAAGAACCGGAATTTGCTTCTGGGCGCTACATAGCCGCTCGAACGACGGTCCGTCTATTTCCTCAATTTCGTGCTCATGTTCGATAACACTCGGAACGATAAATGAACTCGAACAGAACTCTGGATGTCTTCTACTGAAACAAGTTCTCATTAGTGCCGTTGATATCAACGTTCATTTGCAAACCAAAGAGCAAAATGATTGAGCGGCACGCATTTGAGATGCAAATCCGACAGTCGATAAACGAAATGACACTTCACGGTCTTTGCACGAGTGGAATGCAAAAAAGGAGATGGCGCAAGAAGGACATTCGAGGGAATAAATCAAAAAGATGGCACTTCAACTTGTGGCCAAAAAAGCCGAAAACACGCCACACTGGTGATCAAAGGTTTTGAATTTGACGCCAACGGACAACCGCAAGCGAAAGACGAACCGAAAGGACAAACGGAGCGGATAAATGAAGAGCGAAGAGAACCGATCCCGCCGTCCGTAAAGCCAAGAGCCACAAGAGTGGAGCGGTTGCTGTCTTTACGGCCCCAAACAGACCGCATTTGGAATCTGCTGTTTCTTTTGGCCAGAAACCCGTGCGCTTTCAGAGCGTTAACGGACATTTTCCGCAACACGGTGCCCGAATTAATTTGCACGGTCAACGAGTACCCACTCAGAAACACCAATTCATCGAACAGACGGTTAGTTTACGCATTCAAATTCGTTGGAAAGACTGCAAACCATTGAATGCCAGTTTCCGTGTAAATCAACTCCAATGTTCGTTTCTCTGGTGAAGTCTCGAGGATCTTTGGCTTTTGCGCTCTTCTGATTTACAGTCGCCAAACAGAACAAATCTAATTTCTGCATTCGCTTTAGAAACATCCGCTTTTCTCCGGAGCCAATATTCTTAACACGAGATTCTCACGGCTGTTTCGTTGTCAAATAAATTTGCCTTTAATCCCCGAGGAAAAGAAAATTTGTTCAAACGGAAAGTTAAGCACAAATGTAACAATGAAAATTCAAATATTAGGAAACTAACTTCAATCTATAGAACTTCTTCTCGGAAAGTTGAGGTTTCTACTCCGAGACAAAACGTTAGAAGTGTGTGAAGAGAAGGAATGACCGTAGAAACCGATTGAACGAAAACTTTCAACTAAAACCGACATTCCAACATCAACTTCTACGAAACAAACGAACGTTCCAACCATTTATTTCCACGAGTTTTGACAAACTAGAACAAACTGAAATCACCAGCGGTTATCATCACAGACGAAGTGCATATTACAAGGAGCACAGATTCAAACAATTGATGGGGATCTCGGAAAAGCACATTCGAAACTGAAAACCATATGCTACTGTAGATTGCTGACATTGCATCATCTAACTTGTTGCGCTTATTCTATCCACATAGCGAAAATTGCAACTATGTAGCCTACTCGTGACTAAACGGCTCCATTAGGTTCGTGAACACAAGTATTAAGTTGCTATTACCAAATTTTGAAGACTACAAACCTTTGGTTAATGAGAAGCAAACATCCCAAGTGTAAACCACTTTAAAATTAACATAATTTTGAATCACCTGGGTTCCGTTTAATCACAATCGAACTAATCTTACAGTTTTAATCAAACGGCGATGTTAGAGATAATAGCCGTCGGGCTTCTTGCAATGCCGATTGCGATTACTTCGACATTTCTATGCAAACGAAGTGCTGCGCAGCGTGCGATTGTGAAGCAATCAAAGGTGATGTCAAGTCAAAAAGTCGTTTATTTGTTTCAATTTCAGCCAAATGTTCGAAATAAAAAGGATGTGAATCGTTCACAAGTTCCTTTGCGACAGCAAGCTCTAGCTACACAAGCAAAAGAGAAACCGAAGAAAACGATCAAAAATTTCTTTCAAAAGAAGAAATCGGTTGTTCCCAAGAAGAGCGCTTCTCGACCAACCTTTCCATTGAAGAAAACGAAATCGGAAGCTCCGCTGCACACCGATGTGACTCAAAACTCGACTCGACCGTTGACACGCGTGATCTCAAAATCAAAGAGAAAAAGAGAATCACCGAAAACTCAACAACCAGTACCTCGTGCCAAACAAACTTCATCCCAGAAATCTCGTCGCAAAAAGGTAGTCGCTAACATTATTGTCTGTTGTAAAGAATATTTCAGATGTTGATAAATGATCCGGAGGTTCGCGGAACAGTCGACTTGCGATTTGTCAATCCTTTCGCCGACTTTCCACGCATTCAATCACGACCCGAAAGTTCCCAACGTTCAGTTCGTGTCGAACAGACCGTTCAATCGACTATAAACACTCCAACATTGAAGCCAAATCAAGAAAATCCGCAAAGTCAATCGACAAGTCAGAAGCGAGAAGAATCAGTGAAACGCGATGAAGCAGATTTGTCCACGAAAACGGACGCAGACTATTAGTTTGTTGAGAGAAAGACAATAAATCCACCAAAGATTGTAAGGTTACTATAGTCACATTGTGTCTTACAAATCAAATTCGATACGAAAAAATGAGTCGAAACAACAAATGGGCTTCGTTCTGAAGTGTACTTCTTATTCGCCTTTTACTTCTCGTACAAAACGTTAACGATGGTTTCATTGACTGATGTAAGTTAAAACGTTGTAATTAATTCAACTAATTGATTTCAGATCCAATCCGATTTGAACGAGCTTCAAAGTCTTCGAACGAAAGCAGAACGTTCGAATGTCCAGAAACTTTTGGATAATGAAATTCAACGCTTAACGAGCGAACTGAAGAAACAATCGAAACCCGAATCTCGTACACCAACCCAATCGACTTCAACGAACACTCGCGGAGTCAATCGGCCGGTCAAAAAACTGAAATCTTTTGGTTTGTTCCATCAAACGATACTTTTGTTTAGTTTGTTGTTTTAGCCTACGATGAGAGTGATAAGTTCGTTAAGCTCTACTACACGTTGCCGGGCGTTCAGAATTTGCCGTCAGATTCAATCAACGCTTCTTTTACAGAAGAGTAAGGGAGATTGTTTTCTATCGATTGAGTTCTTTATTTTCAGTTCTTTCAACATCAAGGTTGTCGATTTGAACGGAGTCGACTACACGTTTGAAGCTGCTGGGTTCACTCATCCGATTGACGCAAGCAAATCGCTGGCAAAGGTACTTGTTGCTTTGAATCAGTTGTCAACGTTTGTTTTTAGCAAAAGACGGATTCTGTCTTGGTGATGCTGAAGAAATTGAAAGACGGAACTCAATGGCAGAAGCTTCTGAAGTTGGAAAAAGCGTCGAAAATAGAGTGAGTGATTGGTTATTGTTCTGATGTTCTTAATTTACATTTAGCATGCCAGAAATAGATGAATCAGGTGATCCACAGCAAAGCTTGATGTCCATGATGAAGAAGCTCTATGATGTAAAGTTCAATTTGATGGATATTTTAATCGAATTTTCAGGAGGGCGACGAGCAAATGAAACAAACAATCACGAAGGCTTTCTACGAGAGTGAGCAAAAGAAGAAAACTCAAGGCGGAGATGGGGATTTGAACTTCTAATTGCTATTTCACTTTGATATTTTCGACAATAAACTGTATTGTTTTAAATTTTTAGGCCTCATGGTCTATTTAACATATTGGCTACGGATTTGGCTTGGTTGTTAAACTGAAAACACGCCTGATTACCAACTTGAAGCTCCGACCCACAGCGGGATAGAATTGAGGGGTTGTGGTCATTGTGCCCGATGGAATTCCGAGACCATTTCGGCGTCTTCGCGTGGCCCAAAGGGCTAAGAAGAAATTACGAGTCGCTGGGTTTACTCAACACTTGGCCAGCAAACGGAAGCAGAAAGGAAATTTGAATTTGGGACTCGTGGCCCCACGAGCTTATTAGGCGGTCAGAACCCAATAGTCGTGGAATTCTTGGTCTTTTGTTTGAGTCGGATCTGACACTTCTTTCCCAATTGGTATAAGCCGCGCGGCGTCGATCGCAACGACGCTGCGCCATGCGCATTTGGACGCGTAAGTGCCGCATTTTTGGTCGGCGTGGTTTTTTCTGCAGCGTCGAGTTCCCAACCGAAATCACTTTTTTTGGCCGTCGGTCGGCGAATTGTGGCGGGGGACTGCGCAATTCAAACTAAATTTCTTTAATTCAGCGTGGCTTTTTTGCGTATCCCGCAGTTTGCGTCGTCGTGATTTATGAACTCGGAACGATCGGAACTCTGACCGTCGACTTTGCCCGAAACTCGGACGTCCGTGAAAGCGGCTATTGAATTTCAACAGCGGCGACCTTTTTGTTCACACGCTCAACGAAGTTCGACGCAAAAATCACGCACCAGCGCCGCCGATTTGCACAGTTGGAAAGTGAAATTCGGGATTCGAGTGGTGAATTACAGTCATTGACTACGCCGCTGCGTTTTTTCGTGTATTTCGAATCTTTCGCCAAACAACTCGTGAATTAATCAGATTTGCCAAACACGTGAACTTTCGAGTGGGAATAAGGAAATTCGATCTTGGCTATTTTGCGGTCGGGACCAATATTGACCGCGCTCAATACCCAATTACGCAGTTTTGTGGCCAATTCGATCGGCACTGGACTCGCGGTTCTGTGTCGAGTTTTGGGTGTTTGCGCTTCGACAACGAGGTCGAGGAGAAGTTGCCGCCAAATGCGAAAATCTCTTCGAGTACTCTCATTGAATGTGACTTTGTCGGTTGATTTGGGGACCATTCAGTTTATTGCGTTCGGCGGGCCATTTGCGCGAGGATCAACCGTTTTGATAAGAATGTGTGGCGGCATTTATCAAAGAGAAAAGAAGCAGTTTTTTGCCCCAAATCTTGGTTGAAGCAAACGACCTCGACGGGAATGTTTCTTATAGGAACTATAACCCCAAAATCTTGTTTCTTTTTTTTCGTATTGTGTTCAACTGCTGCCATTCACCTTAGGGTTGTCAAGTGAGTTCAAAAGGGCCGCAACAAAGCGCAATGACCGTTTTGTTTCATGTCCGTTGGCGGTTCCCTTTCCGCAATGCAATTATATTGTCTCCGAGCATTTCCGGGCATCTCACATTTGTCGAGCGAACCAACTAGCGGGTTTTTTGTTTTCTAACCGCGTGTAAAGAGATCGACTTGTTCGTTCCATCGTGGTCGGACATTTACGAGTATCACATTCAACGTTTTGGACTAGCTCTCCATTGGCTGTAAAAGGATTGGGCCGGCTGTCAGCGCCATCAAATCGCTGAAACGACCGATCGTTTTTTGTTGATTGCGGGAAACCCGGATACTTCACTCCACGCTCTCCGGAGCAGGTGTCCCTGTTTGGCTGCGCAACCGATCTTCTTCTCTCAATACACTGCACAATAATCGTTTTGGCCACACAGTTCGCGTGTTGTCGATTTGCAATGGAGATTTTGGGGACTCAAAAGCGTCGTCAAGGACGTTCGATTTCTGTTGTTGAAGTGTGACAGTTGAAAATCGTGAGGAAACAAATTTCCTCTAATTAGATTTGTCGACCATTCTGATTGACGACAATTAGACGCAAAACGCTGGTTTTCACGTTGAAAAGTCGATTTTTTGGCGTATCGTTGATCGCCTTCGTTTTCACCACTTGAGTTTTATAAGCGGATTGCGCTTCAGTAGCCCAAAAGTTTGCTCAATCGTCTGTTTGCCTCCCAACAATCGAAACCCAATGAAATTTGTCCACCGGGTTTTGCATTTAAATTTCCGTTGGCATTTGCGCTGACTTGTGGCCAAACTTCACACCTGCCGACTTGTTTTCCATCTGCCGCCAATCAAACGGAAGTTCGCTCTTGCGATCGATTCGAAATTGCCGCTCTCAATCAATTACCTCGGCACATACCAGTGACTACGTACGCGGACGCTCGTGGTCAATTGTTGACAATGCGGTTACATTCGAACGAAACCCAGTTACCGTAACCGTTTGTCTAATTACACTGACAAACAAATTGGCCGTTGAAGCGCTTGCCGTTTGGGTTTTTCCTCTTCTCGACCAATTCCCGGGAATGGACGTTGAAAAATTGCGGGAGAAGCGCAGTGATTTCGGTGGTTTTTGTGTCGGAAACGTTTTCAATTTGTGGAATTCCGACTCTCGTCCATTTTTGGTAGTTGACAGACGTTTCGCGCGTGAATTGTCCTCAAATCAAACTCTCCAAATGTTTCCCCCGCGTCTTCGTCCACGCTTTTTTCTTCTTTTTGCCAATTCCCTCGACGCACTTTCGATGTTTTTGTTCGGAATCAAAAACAATTTGCCGATACTCCGAAGGTCGTCGTGTGGAATTTCACCGTCAACTAATTCGGTCGATTCGCCAATTTGCCACCTGTGGACGTCGAAGCGGCAAAACTTCCAAGGACAATCGGACGCTCGACATTTTGGCGCGTTTCGTTTTTTGCCCACAAACGCCGCCAATCGGGAATTTAAATAAAAAACTTCTGATTCAAACTCCACAAAAACGCTCGTTACGGACATCAATCAGCGACACGCGTTTTCCTAATCGAATTGAGTTCCTTGCTTTCTGACCTTCGCTTCTTATCACTCCACTCAATCAGCGCAATTGGCTGTTCAAACGATTGAAACAAACAAGCTCCCTCGTACGAAGTGATTTTACCGGAGGCATTAGCGTTCATTTACAACTCGTGTGAATTTGCCCATTTCAACCTTTTGTTTGCAGAGTAACGGATGACCAGTCGACCTAACGCTCTTTTCAACGATCACTGGCGGGTTCGAAACAATTATTACAGTCATGATATGCGAAAATCGGACAAAGAAAATCGACATCAATCTACTGGCTCGTCACGTCATCGATCCAAACGCGACGACGCCGCCTTCAAGGCGCCCACCACTTCAACTCAGATTTGTTCAGTAAAACCATTAATTTTTGAGCAAAAAATGCGCGAAAAAGAACTTTTCTCAACCTCTTCCTCCTCATGGTAACTTTTCTTAACCCAACAATTCTTATATCTTGAACGATTAGGTCCGACGACGAACAACGACCGAGTACGTCGAGAAAGAAAGCTCGAGATCGTTTGTCCACATTTCACAGTATCTCCGATCTCACCACCTCCGACTCTTCGATTGCCGCTTTGCGTGAAACCTATTTCTCAATGGACAGGTATGTTTTCTCGAGAAATATAATCACGAACTGAATTCAAGTCGCGACGAACGATTGATTACAACTAATCCATCTACGTACACTTCCTCCGAAATAACCCACGATATGTCCGAATCGGAGGACAGCGACGAAGAATACGAAATCAACGAGCGAGCTCTGCATCCAACACAACGTCTGGAGTCCATCGAAGAATCTCCGGTGTTGCCACCACCGAGTAACATTCACGACGACTGTGAACTTCCACCACAGATACCACCATTGCCGTTCGACACTCCAATGCGATTTCCGCACACAAATCCCAATCACGTTGCCACCCACTTAACGGCAACACACCGTCGATTTGCAGCGAACGAACAACCGATTTCGCTTTTCCAGAAAACCTCACGACCCGAAGACTTTTACATGCCAAGTCAAATTGCCAAACGCTACGGAACAGAAGGTGATTGCAGTTTTTTCGTATAGATAATCTAAACTTATTCACAGGTGTCTTGTTTTTGACGATTTCAATGACCGGACATGGCGACAAGTATCTTTTGGATCTTACAGTTCAGTATGCAAACTACTTTCTGACCGACTACGCAGAGGTCTCTACTTATGTACAAGCGGAAATCAAACCAAACAAACGACTTCGAAAACGGTCGTGTGATCACGAGAAATTGGACTCATTTAGAAGTGCAATCGTTCCCCGATCGCATCAGCCGAATTTCAATTGCGATTTCCAATTCCTGCTCAACAGAGACAATTTCCGAGCTCACGACAGGCTCACACTCAGCGTCTTTGTGGTTGGAGAGGAGCGAACGAAGACGTAAGTTTTCTCGATTATCATTTCCAATGAATTCGTTTGTTTAGTCGAGAGCTTCTCGGACGAATGACATTTCCGTTAAGTCGATTACGGAAAAAAGCGAAGATTGTGAGTTTGAATGGACCGTCACAAATGGAACGTAATCTCTCATTTGCAGAACTACAACAATGCACGACGGATGGAAGACGTAAAAACAAAGGTTAGTTGAGGAATCGGGCTCTCGTGTCTTCATAATCTTACGACGACATTTGGACGATTCGGACAGCCATTTAATCCTCCGTTTTACTTTCCGTCATTAGCATTTTTGTCCACGCAGTGTTTCGGCATAATTCGAATGTATTGAAACGTTCGCATCACCGAAACATCAGCGTTCTCATGAATTTTCATAAATGACTCTTGAGTCGAAATGTCGTCGATTCGAACTCGCGGGGACTGATTACGACCGTACGCTTAAAATCCAAACTTTCAGGTTTGCGACGGCGGCTACTTCCTACTTAACGAGTACTACGGCAATACGACAAATCTGCCGTTAGACAAAGTAATTTAACAGCGATCTCGGCTTTGTAAACAATCTTTTCAGGTCGAACATACGAAGTTCTACGACGGCATTTGGTCGGACTCATTGGCTGAAACAAACGACTCACTTGACGAGGTGAGTAAATTTTTGAGCAAAAATTTTGAATTGGCATTTTGCTTCTAAAGTCATTTGCTCGTTTGCTTTTAAATTTACCTCAACAGTTGTCGTTAACACGCAAGTCACGTCTTGTTTTCTTTTCTACGTACTCTTGACTGGAAACTGCAGGTTTCGGTTCTTCTCCAATCCAAATATCACCGTACAGTGAAACTGAAGAAACCGAATCCAAGAGCACAGTCGAGGAGAATTGAAAATTCTAATTGCCAACTCGTCATTCTCTTTTGACTGCTGACTTGTGATTCAAACAGCGAAATGCTACAGACCGCGGTTTTATCGGCCTTTTCGCGGTTTCTATTTTCGTCTTGTTGATTCAAAGAACCGAATTGCAATTGATAGGTTTTCGAGTGATTTGGGCAAATTGGCAGACTTCTTGCGTTCGCATTCAAGTTAATCTCTGCTCTCCGCTTCAGTGCGAATAAAAGCGGCTTCCTCGGTTTGGTGACGTGGCTCGAGTTTGATCAGAGTGCCCGAACGACGAATTTAAGAGTTCAAACGTCACAACTCAAAATCAATCATAGGACAACATTTGAACAGGTGGAGACCAAAAACGGATCTTGACAAGTGACTTCGATGTTCCGAAATAGAGCCTTCGAAAATTTGTTTCTTCGCACCTAGCCGAACATTCATTAACGGAACGATTGGTTCTCGGGGCGTGACATTTTGCATCGACTCGATTTATCGAGCACACCCGTCGGACCAAAAGTGACGATCAACTTCGTTTTTGTGTTCTTCTAATTGAAAACGCCAATTCGAACACTCGCCCCCGTTCTACTTGTTGCCTGAGGCGTTTGGCTCTTTGGCTCCACTCGTAAATTCTATTAGTGATCCGGTCATACGTCGACCACTGTGTAGTTTGTTGGCCAGTTGTCTTTTGCTCTCCTCGACCTTCGTTCCAATGGCCTCAATTCTGAACTCGTTTCCCGATTTATATCAAACGCCGCAAATCGAAGTTGTGAATCCGCCGTCTCGATTGTGTCGAAGTGCCGTCTTACTGCATGCTTCAGCGATGAATTTGTTATGTGAGGTATGTTCTGAGGGATTAATTTCAATTAAAATGCTCAATGTCGTCTAATCTGTCTTATCAGCAATAATTGTTGGGTCGCAGTTGAAGTCCATTTTCCATTTAATCCGCTCGCAAACTCTTTCCTCTCACATTTTAAAGCGATTTGTTTTTGAGAAAAAGATGAGAAGTCGCAATTTTTCCTGCAACTGCCAATTCAAAATTAGTGTTATCACCTGCCCTATGGCCGTCCAATTTTTGACGTGACGCATCATTTTCTGTCATTTGACGGACATTTTGTTTCAGATGATGGGCGAATCGGAATGGCAAACAGCCTTAAAATATAAGAACGTCAAAAATAACCCGATGTTGGACTCGCGACGTCATAGTGTTCAGACCACAATGCCACCGAATGGACGAGCTCAACAACAATCGTTCAGTCAATACCATCGATCTCATCTGTTGTCCGCAATGCCGTCCAATGGACCAACCGAACGATCTTACGGTATTTTCAATGGAAGTCCCCGCAAGAAAGTGTCTCTGCCGATGCGAGCTGCTTCTTCCGATCAACAACCACAAAATTCGCTCAGTCGTCGTCTTCTGAACAAGCCGGAAAAAGCGGTGAACTCTTCCTGTTCATCGTCTCGTTGCGTCAGTTCATCGTCGAGTTCTGGCAGCGGATACAAGAGCTATAAGCGCTTCACTGTTCCATCAATCACAACGACCATAACAAGTAAGTTTTTTAAAAACTTTAACGCTTTTTACTCTCTTCATATTGCGCAGTTTATGGGCACCAATAAAAAGTGCATTATCCTCAAAGCAAAAACAGTTTTTATGAGAAAACAAATGGGGCCTTTTTACATCACTTTCAATTTGAGAATGCAGAAGAGAAACGTTTTGTTTAATCCGTAGCCTTCAACAAAAGCGGAACAAATTTTTGATGTCGGGTCATCGGGAATCTATACTTCTCTGGGGACAGTTAAGTAATTCCTTTAACCCACGGTCGTTTCTGTCGAACTCGTCCATCTTTCGACGTTCGGTATTACCGTCATCAAGATCGAACGGTTGCTGTTCGCATCGAAGGAAAGGGCGTGAATATTCGTCGACTGAAAGTCACGACGCGTCAGTTTTTGGCAAACAACCACCGCCGCTCAAATTTCCTTTTGGGTCGAATACTCTCGGGAGCGGTCAGTCGCGGAATGTGCACGTTGTGAATTGTCTTCACTGTCTAGCCCTCATTCTGAGATCAATGCCGTTGCCAATCGTTCGCTGGTCTTCCAGTCGTTTGCCAACTTCCGATCAATCGCCCGCACTTCGCCGGCTCTGTTTACGCGCTCATGTCAAACCATCAAGTAGTTTGGGTCGTTTAGCTGACAGTTCCGAGTGTGCAATCAACACTGCGAATCAGCCGTTAATTGATTCTCTTCTGCATAATGTCGACCATCAGTATCTGTACGCTGATGCTGCACCATCTCAACAGCCAACCAAAACAACAGCCTTCAAATCAGCAGCAACGAAATCTCGACTGTTCCGTGAACACAAAACAACTTCAGTCAGCAACCATCGACCGCTCAGCAACCAGACTTCCGGCTGCAATGAAGATCTCGAAAAAACGCAATCCCACGGCACTGTTCGACGTGTTGCTTCGTTCACTTATTCAGGCGATTCGATTGCCGTGAAGAACTCGAAAACTGCAATTGCTGGAAAGAAGTTCACTTTGTAAGTTTTGTAAAAATCATTACAAACTCTACTCCCGACCAGTTGAAATGAATCACGCGGGAGTATTGAGGGCGTGATACATCCGGTTCGACTCAAATTTCAATAATTTCAGAGGACCTATCAGTAAAATTGGAAACTTCCTTCGCGGAAAAGTAGACTCTGCAAACTCGACTTCAACTCTCTACCCAAACCAAATGGAAATTCGCAGATGGCAGGACTCTTTCGACAATCTTCTCCGCGACAAATGTACGTTTGATATCAAGTTCTGGGCATTACTTTAATCTGCCTATGTCTAGATGGTTGCCACTTGTTCCGTCAGTTTGTTGAGAAGGAAATCAGCTCGGAGAATCTTGACTTCTATCAGGATGTTGAAGAGTTCAAAAAACTCAAAGCTGGAAAGAAATCAACAGTTCAACGTGCAAATGAAATCTTCAACATCTACTTTGATGAGAATGCTGATAAAGAGGTAATAACAACCTTAAAGGCTATTAATCACATTCTTTTAGTTGAATTTGGACTCGTGTACAAAAAACTCGACGAAAGCAGCATTGAAGGCTGGTGCTTTGCCGGATACGTTTAATCTCGCACAAAGTCGAATTGAACAGCTCATGGCCAAAGATTCATATCGTCGTTTCCTTCAATCAGATATGTACTTGAAGCTTCTCAATTCGAACACTCCACCGGCATCAACGACTGTTGAGCGTAAAGTAGTTGAGTCATTGAGTGCTCCTTCATCGGCCTGCACTCCTGACGAAAATGTCGACACGGGATCACTTTCAACGCCGTTAACTCCGCTTGAGTCCAAAGGTTTAGATTGCGCTGTTAAGGAAAAGTCGAGTTCATTGGAAATCGTTCAAGTCCCAACACTTACACCTTCTGAGTGATTTGCCGACTTTCATAGCTTATTGGAAATAGAATCCAACTCAATTTGAACGTTTTTTACGATTTGTTAACATATCATTCACAATATTTATTCAGAATGTTCTCACTTTCATTGACCAACCAGCAGATGATTAGGTTGCTTTCTGTTCTATTTAATATAAGCTGTGAATCTCATTGGATTGTAAATATGTTTTGTTTGATAAATGGGTTTGAATATCAGAGCACATGATAGCTAGACAAATAGAAACTTACGTAAACGAGCGAGGAAGATGTTATCAAATGACTTGCAATTTCAATGCTTTTTACACGTGAAGATTTCTGATTAGCAAATTAATGACGTCGAAACTTTTGTTTATCGTTTATACTTCCGGAAAAATACACGGAAACAATAAACGTAAATGGCGAAATTGGTTTATTGATTGGGGCAAACAAGTTTTCTATTGATGTATTCCGAGTCGTTGTTCTTCCAATATACGCAACATGGAACCCAACTCTCGATCGATTGCTTGTTTTGTGTTTGGTGGAATTGACGTTCCCGTCCAACCGTAAGTTGATTTCTTCGGTTTGAGGGTTTTGACTGTTCTTTGAACTGGGAATTCACTCAATCCACTTGTTGCGTTAAATATGGAGCTCAATCTGAAGTTGGAGCGCCACACCAAGTCGATTTGTCGTAGAACACGCATTCGCTTCATGAGAATCAGTGGATGCAGAATTGGATCGAGAAACTTAATCAAACACAACCAGTGATACTACAAACACGATCTTTAGTCTCTTGTTCGCGCGAAAACAAACCTTCAACGTGAGATTGGCAATTTCTTCAGCGCTCAAAAGTTTGTTGGGACCACATGATGCTTCGACGTATGTTGTGCCAAAATTTGACAAGATGTACGTGAACGAAACGAACGCAAGCGACATCAATACACCATTCATTTCTAAATCAGATGTCAACTATGAATAGCTGCTCATGAACTACCAATTTGCAATTGCGGTGGAATGGGAAACACCGACTTGTAAATCTTGAACCGATGGTAAACAAAAAGCGTCACAATCAACAGCAACGTTAAGATGTAGAACATGCACATAAAATACGCGTGACTTTTCAGCAAAGGAGCAAACGATTCCTGCCGTTTAATTGCTGCACAACTGAAAGCAAATTTCCGTTCTTGAAATCTCTCTGATGTACTTCTCTTTGAGTTCATCTTCGTCACTTGGTTTGGCTTGAAGGAACTCGTTCAACTGGTCAATAGTCGCGATCTCAATAACACAAATACCAATATACATTGCAATTAGAAAAAGGAAAACCGCAGCAATTGCAATTTTAACGCTTGTCAGTAACTTGTAACTTAAACGTCCACAAAAAGACTAAACTAGTGATCAAAATGTCCTTGTTATTGAAGCCTACAGCACGAAGTTCGTAAAGTAGGTTGTACATGAGTAACAGAAGAATGATTGCACCAATTGATCGTGAGCAATTTAACAGCAGGTCCTCGCCAACAAGCAAAAGATGCAGAATCCAAGTTTGAGAAGAGCTGTTGAAGTCTTCAGGATTATGAGCGTATCTCTACAAGAAACGTAAAACCCGTTGGGTATGTTTTGTATGATACATTGTTCATAATCAGCCGCAAGCCACTTGCTGCGGCAAAGTACGTCGCATTCCAAAATAAATCGCCGTCGTAGTTTTCGATCAAAAAGAAGTCTGCGGTTTGTTGTTCGGCGATTACCGGCCAAAATTGCTGAGATATCATCCACGCGTTGACAATTAAAAACAACAAATTGCTCAGTGAAAACATAATTGCCAACTGAACGAATGTTCGATTTGCACTCAAATATGCGATCTTGAGTAGGAAGAGCATGTAGCAATTCACAACGATACCCGACACAGTAAGAACGCTCATCAAGCAACAACGAAAGTTCTCCAAACTAACCAATGTCCACAAGTCTTTGTATCCAATTGTATACCGTTCGCGTGAGTAGAGATCGTCTTGATGACAAGCAATCTTCCTGTTGACTTTAAAATCTTCGGTTTAATTCACTCACTTACATGTATTTTCCATTCGTGTTATTCTTCTTTTTGTGATTCAAAAGATGAGCTTTTTGACAATGATGATCGATGAGTTTTTGAGTCTAAAGATCGACTAAACAGATCATAATATGGGACCTACAGTTCGAATTGAACGTCCGAAATTGTGCATCAACAATGTCGTGGTCATGAATTTGCGTAGTGTTTCACTTGAAAGAACGTAAAAGACTGACATCTCACGATAAATGGACTTAAAGCGAACATCACTCAGAACCTGTATTAGTCGATGCAAAGAGGTATTTCAGTTGACTCACTTGTTTAGACATCTCAGCCGCCCAACTGTTATTTTTTGTTGACTATAATGCGGGATTAAGAGTATTTCTCAGGTGAACTTACGTTAAAATATGCGTTATTATCGAACTGTGTATTGTTGTGTAGAGCCGACATAACCAACAAATACCACGAGAAGTTATAGGCTTCAGTGCTTTCTTTTGTATTACATCTTCCACCCCAGCTTGCAAGCGTATCAGATTTACAAGAAGATGAAAAGTTGTGAGTACGATGATCGATTTCATCGCAGAAGTCTTGACGATCTGAATTCTCTCGTCGAAAAAGAAATTCAACCAATCGACAGTATGAAATCTCCCAAAAACCCACGCAATACGTTTCCTTCTTTCCACAAAACAAAGCGAGAGCTGCGGAATTATACGAAATCGCGAAGCCTTCGGGTAGAATTCGTTTGCTTTTTTTTGCAGCATCAAACAACGAACAACTCAGGGTTGCGGTCTAGAAGTTGAAAGCTGCTTAAATTAACTGAACGAAGCTTACCAGCAATCGACCTTTTGCTCGTTCACTAGTTGAGTTGAAATTTGATGCGTTACCGCAATAGTAGTCGCTTTGATCGATTATCTCGGCTACATACGCGTGGACAAGATGACTGGAATTCGCGTACGTACAATCGAAACCGGACAGCCGAGACCATTGCGATTCTTCGGATTCTGCCACTTTCCCACCATAAACACAAACGCTTCCAAGCAAGATAAACGCAAGTAGTCGATCCATAGGAGAAAACAAAAGGTCGCCGCAATTTAATTTTCTTGCTTCCGTTGAAAACGCGAATCATCGAAACGATCGTTTATGAATCAACAGCCTCAACGTTCATTCCTTTCAAAAAGCACTCAACGATATGGCAAACTACGGAAATGTAAACAACATTAAAAGAGTAGAATTTTTACAGAAACGGTTGAACAACACGCTCAAATCTAATGTCTTCTGGAACAGTTCGTGTAGAACGCAACGACAACTCGGCACATTTGGTTCCCGCTTCCAAACATCCACGCAACTTTGCACCATGAAGATGAGCTACAAGAAACGCAGAATTGAAACTGAAATCATTGAATTGATCTTCGTCTCTGTTCTTCCACTCACCAATCTCCCGCTCCAGAAACCGAAACAAAATCTGCTTTTTCCACCTTTGGGCAGCCGATCTTTTGAATTTCCGTTCTGCTTCCATTTCTACTCAATGCCACGACTCCGTGAGGACCGAGAGTTACAATAAGAAACTCCAATTGGTTGGGAACGAGCTGTGAATTCGAGTCTAGGAATTCTGCTACAGCATCTGCATTTTGTAATCTATCAGCTAAAACAAATAAAGTTTAGTTAATTGAGCTTAATATCACCAGAAATCTCAACTCCTCGATCTTTACAAAAATTAAAGAACTCGTTAGAATTCGGAGAGAATGCGTTCAGTTGGTTGAGACCACCAGCTTCCACGAAGCGATTTACTTTGCCCGAATCTGTAGGTTCAAGCCAAACTGCAAATCCAACGATAAAACAAAAAGTAATTGAACTTTTAAACCTTTCTTGTTATAATCTTTGCAAAGTTCGAAGGCTTTTCGTAACGTTGGAATGGAAAGATTGGAGTCCAAAAGTACGTAATCACAACCTTCAAACAACTCTCGCTTTGCTTCCAACTGCAAATTAATTGCTGTGTTTATTGAAGTGACCGAGTTACCTTTGCCGGTGTGATTTGCGAAATAACCTTTTCGATTGACATCAAACCTTAAATGAAAATAGAAAGCTTAATCACATGTAGTTTACCGTAAGCGATGTTTCCACCGACATTCAACGACAAATATGAAGCTGTGTTGTGATTGGGTGCTCGGAAAATGTGATTTGTATTCTAAAATCTAAACGTTTATTTTTGCGGTTACCACTACTTACGGTGTCTGAATCAGAAAACAGAAGCGAGGCTTGAAGGTCATCACCAACGACAGAAATGAGCGGAGATTTGCATTGCAACTTTTGAAAGCATTCGGCATGATTTCTTGCTACTCCACCAGCACTAGAATGAACCTTGATTTCGTGTTCGCAGCTTTGAGCTTACCGTTGGAAGAACTGACCAGAATAAGAACCACCATCAAACTGAAAACAAAACGTTTGCTGTACATTTGTTCGTTTGACACAAATGAACTTGATTATTAGCACTGAAAATGTTTGCAGCCAAACAATCACTTCAAACTTTTACGCACTTTTTCTGTCGCGCGCGCGGAACGATCGACCCACGAGTGAAAAAGCAATTTAGAACGATGGCGGACGCGAAACGCAGTTGAACTTCGCACTCGACAGGTCCAGTTCGCTTCTTTCGTTCGAACCGATCAGTCACGAACGTCGTTTGGCCGAAAATGCTGCGCGTTCCTCATTACCGAGCTTGGATTTATGTGAGTTGAGAATCCTACGAACATAGTTTTCTAATTGGGATTGCAGATAATAAACGTTTTGTTGATTATACTGCAGGTAAACGTGATCGTTAAGATGTCTGATCGCAATTGTTTAGTTGATTCTCATTCAACTCATTTGCTTGATTTCCGCGAATCCCCGTCTGCAATTGTTTCCCGTAGAAGAAGTTTACGCATTGATCCTCTTTTTATTCGTATCCATTGCTCTTCAGGTTAGATCCAGAAGTATAGAAGTAAACAAAGTCGTGTGTTTTAGCTCTTAGTTTCCATATGCGGAATTTTGGGCGTATATTTCTCGAATGAGCACGTGATTCGTTTGACGTGGCTGCTTCAAGTCCCGATGGTTATTTTCGACGTAATTCAAGCGGTACTTTGGGCAATTTCATTTGCCAATTTGCATCAAGAATACGAGAAAACATTGACGACTGCAATTCAACACGTCGTTGCATCAAATATGCATACATCGTATAATCACGTCTGTCACTATTGGAAGAACTTGCAAACTGAACTTCGATGTTGTGCTCCAGCAACAGTTGCAATGAGTTGTCAAGATCGTAAGTTTTAAATGTCCTGAATTTAGCTCATGGCTTTTGTTTTAGTAACATGTCCGAAACAAGCTATCATGTGTCATTATGCGCTTCTCCAGTGGTTGCACACAAATACCGATCTTTTGGCCTCAGTTATCTACTTTGTTCTGTTACCGTTAAAACTAATTATTTTGGTCATGTTAAGGTAGGCTGCTAGATGATCGATGTTTAGCCGGACGTTATAGGGAAGATATAAGCGAGTTGTTGGTTGAGATTTTGCACTTGCACAATCGACAAGTATATCGGTATGTATATAATCAAAAACGACAACAAGAAGTATAATCGATTTTGTAGACACTGGTTAACAGATTCACAGGAAAACGACTCAAACGCTTGTGATTCACAAGTCAATTCGAAACTTTCATCGCCTTCAGAATACGAAACCGTATTGATATCGCGCAGTAGGAACGGCTCAATAGCTCAACTATAGAACTCTATGTGTTTGTATTTAGTTCCGTGCAATCATAATTTATTTGTCACTTCGATACATTCATTTCACGAATCAACAGTCAAATTAAACGCTCAAAAAGTTGATCTCTTTTCAATCGAAATCTCGCAACCGCAATTTTCGTTCTTTTGCTTCGTTGATTCGACAGTCAAATTGCTCTGCTTTTAGCGTAGCACACAAAAATTCTATTTCCTTTCACCCGTTGTTCGATACGTTACTTCATGAGAGCAATTGTGTAGTTTCAAGTAAACGTTTGTTCAACTGACCTTTGGTTCCTTCTCAGCAATGAACTCGTATTCGAAGATTGCAGCTCCAACACACAACTAAAGTTCACAGATAATGCGATGACAAGAAAGTGAATTCACAATTTCAAACTGACGTCTGGACTCGTGTTTAACTTCCTTATTGACGTTAGAAGAAGAAGAACGGAAAAGTGATGTTCGTTGTTGATTGACGTATTCGTTTGCGATTTGTGTTGCAATCTTTGCGTTGTTTTTCAACAATGCAACATCTTAGTTTGTGTATTAATGATGGTTGAATTCACTTTACTTACTGATTTCGAGGCTTGTAGATTGAGTTAATTCATTTACACGTTTCAGAAGAAACGGCGTCAAAGGTTTTCCACTTAACTTTAATTCACTAAAAAGCTTTTCATCGAATTGTTAATTGAATTTTCGACATACTTTGCTTCTTCAATTGCCTCGTCGACTGCACGTTCGATTTGCTCACTTTTGTTTTCGAATCCACAAGGCAAAGGACAGGCAATCAACGTACCACTGCGGTTATCCAACTCGTCCGAATGCTCTAAACGTTTGCGTTTTTTCATTATTCAACACGATAAGTTACTGAGGATCTCTGCGATAGTCTTTATATCGTCGGTGCAGAACGGGGATCTCAAATTCGAGTAACGAGAAAAGAAGCCGGGAAAACGATCACAATCACCGAAAGTGATAACATTAACGCCCAAAGTTTCCTGCAAGACCACAAATACTATAACCTTTTACAACTGATATTCACAAGCAACTCAAGTGTTTTTGGCACATCCAAGATCGATTTTGCTCCCGCACAAACGACCGCCACTGGCGATCGAGACATTTCGACGAGATCAGCACTGATGTCAAACGCTATAAAGTTAAGAGTAACACAACTCAAAATGAAAAACATACTTGAATTTGCTCCACGATGAACTCCTGCAAATTACAATTCACAATTTAATTTCTACATTCGCTAACCTCCGATTCCCCCTGTGGCAAACACTCGGATTCCAGCCATCGCAGCTAAAACAAGCAGTTTGAGTGAATGAAAAATACAAACCAATTTTCATCGTTGCTGCAACTGTTGTTCCGCCAAATCTCTTGTGACTCAAGCAACTGGGTATATCACGACTTGAAACCTTCAGTGGATGGTTGTTCGGATCACTCAGCAATTCCAAATCCTTCGAATTCATTCCAACATGAATTCTGCCGTTCATGAGTCCAATCGTCGCCGGTGTTGCACCTTCTTGTCGTATTACATCCTCTAAACTATGTGCAACCCTGCAATTTCAATCATAAAAATTGAAGTTCTCGTTGAAGTTACTCCAAATTCTTGGGATACGGAAGTCCGTGAGTCAACACCGTCGTTTCGAGTGCAACAACAGGAGCTTTAGTGTTCAAAGCGGAGTTGACTTCTTCGGATAAACGAATAATTGAAGGAAGTTGTCGAGTTAATTGGAATGAAGTTTTAGCCATTTCTAAGCCTATCTGTTAAAATCGTTATAACTGTGATTAGCATCAATAATTCTATGGGATATCCAAGTTCACAGTCAATCAAATACTCGTATGGTTTATAATTTTATACAATCAACAATTTTCATTTGATTTCCTTTCTTTTACCCATTCGTTCCACTTTTTTCTTGCTTCAGGTTTTCCAGAATCGGCGGTCGATCCCAAAATTCTACCAGTGTGAGACAAAGCACGATAGGACATTCCGTAGTCGGCAATTTCAAACAAATAATTCATTTCCTAAAGTAATAACCATGTGTACTTTTCATACGAACAGGAGTCTTGTGAACGAACCTCAACTACCAAGTGAGTTCGATCAGCAACAAAGCGAATTGAAGGAACATTCGAACCAAAAAGCGTGTTGCTCATTTTCGAAGCCAACTCCACCTTGCTTTCTTCTAACGCCCGTTCTATTTCCTAGAAAACAATCTTCTACAGACGAACTAACAAGCAAAAACTCACTGCATCTTTGTCTGTGCCCGTGCTCTTCCAATAAACTACTTGTTCCAAGAGTGTTAAGGGAACTTCAATCTGTTAGAACAAGTAAATTTAGGGCAGAAATCGCGTAGTTACCTTAATAAACTCGATTTTGTGCTTAGCCAAATCCAAATCGTTAACAACTGAGCAGAAAGTTTCGAAGTAAAGACCGTTGAGTTGCTCTTGTTTCTTCACGTTCAATTTTCGATGTTTCGATTCGGCTTTGGTTTCCAGTAACAATTTCTGGAGCAGAGTTGATGCAATCGATTAAAGTACTCACCAAGTTTTCGACTGATGAGTCGACTCCAAATTTCTGTCCCATAACCCTTGAGATTTTTCTTTCCACCGCAAAATTAAAACGCCGCACATCGCGCTCCGAATTGGGTCCATATCCCGGGTACCTTGAAAACTTAAAAGTCTTCTGCTTAGTCGAGTTCAATCGGATGGTGGTGACGACGAGACGAAGAGTATTCAACATCCTCGATTGTGAGTTTGTTATCAGTTTTGATGCAAAATTTGCTGGAACTCACGACTAAGCGTGTCATTTCTTCCCTTGTCTTGAAACTTCTTCAATTGAATGTAAGTTCCTATAAGACAATCTAATAGTGTTTGGTTGTTGGTCTCTAGCAATGTTATTGCTATTGGAAGTCGCTGAATTGAAGAATCGAGTTTCAATCAACTTGCTTTTGAAATTTACGACCCTAATGATGGCTGAAAAATCGATTACTAGAAGTCACAATTCGATCTTATTGGCCTTTGATTTGATCGTTAATTCGGAACACGTGCTCCAATATATAACAGTGCATTGGAGTGAAGCAGGTGCCGTGTTCGGATTTGACGTCAAACGGCGGAAATCTGATCGAACAGTTGTTTTTGGCGGCAATCAGCCGCAGATCTCTTTCATAAAACAAGCAAAATCTGCTGTTGGCAATAATGATAGTTAGAGGGCAATTAAATGGAGTTAATGAGTACTGGGCCGAAAGCAAAACAATCACTTCGAAGACGATGAAAACGTTTTTAGCATCGTGTATTATTTTGTGGACTTGAAGGTGAACTCATCTAACGGCTTTCTTTGATTCAGTTTGGTTTCTGGTCTGAAGTTGAATGGAAATCCAACTAGTCATTTTTGGTTATTCTTCTGAACATTAACTCTCGAACTTGATCGTTCAAAAGATTTGAGCCTTTTGATTGACAGTAAAAGCACAGAAACAATTGGTGTTGTGATTAACGTATTTACGTTCAAACACGTAACCTTTCATATTATACTTCCTGCTTCAACAATACGCCCCCTATCCATCATGTTTCTGGCCAATCCGAAGAGACGAGATTCGAATCAATCATCCGCTCTTTTTCTTGAGTTGTCCTCTTCTGTGTCCCGTTCACGTCTTTGGACTCGTTTCACAAGCATCCCTGGAGAGTTGTTATTTGAATCCTTCAGACTGACGGATCGAAACCGATCGTTCCGTGATCGGACATTGCGACCAAAGTTTCTTTATCGTCTTTGACGTGAACTCAAGCGGTTTTCTAATTGGAAATCGAGACGAACCGTTCACATACCTCCTTGCAACCTTTTTTCAAAAACCTGCACCTTCCGATTCTTCGCGAGTTAACGTTGATCTAACTGACTTATTAAGTTTAGGTGACAAAATGAAACTAACACCATTGGGTTCGGAGTTCGAATCGATCATTGCGGGCACAGTTCTTTTTCTGCTCGGCGGTTTTATTTGTTTTCTCTGCTGCTTCTCCGTAACACACACATACTTGTAAGCTACAAACCTACATTCATAGATTTATGTGCATTTGATTTCAGGTGCTACAAACGACGTGTATTAAAACGGCGACGACATAGCGTCGAGGATATCGACTATGCGCCTCTTAAAGTCGAACCGACGGAAATCGTTGTGGTTGAGGGAATTAACTCTCGACGAATCTCCGAATTGAAACGACCATCTGATGCGTCTTTTCAATCCGGTTCCTCTCTTCTCAGCTCCGAATCAACTTCAACCACAAATGCCACTTAATTTATCATGTTGTTTGCTCGTAAATGTTTGTACTTTCCTCCATCAATTGTTTTATGTGTATATTCAATCAACTTCTAGGGTTAGCAGTTTCACAAACGGGTCTAATTTTCTCGTCTACGTAATTGAAAGGTTTGGAGAATACCGTTACGTCTTTCATTTGCCTTACTGTACCTTTTGTGTAACTAATGAGTATTTATGAATGAAAGAGATTATTTTTATTTCATTATTAGTGGAGTTATTAGGTGCCTAATGGCTTTATTAGTAACAATAAGTAAACAGAGAGCACAGCAATCGTTTAAGCGCTGAGGAACGATGTGGGCAACACGTAGTCCATAAGTTCGACGATCAAACTTGTTCCAAATGGCAAATCGGACTGAAAGTTGATTGTCACACAACTCTTAATGTTATTGTACTCACAATTTGCTCGTCCTGTTCACCGAAAATCCAACGCAGCGATGGAAGTGAGCTAACGCTTTCAACGAATGATTGTTGCTGAAAGAACGATATAATCGTAAGCAAAAAATACGATTACCATAACACGATTGTTAAGAATGTTGAAACAGGATGCAAAGATATCGTTGACTACTATATCACCGTTTGAAGTCATCGGAGCGTAAATACCACGTTCAGTCACAATGTCGACCTTTTTAACTCGTTTCTGAACAAAGTAGCTGTTCTCGTTCTGAAACCCAATCATCAGGTTATCATCTGGACGTATTGTTTTACCTCAGGAATTGCGTATAGACAATCGCCTTCGTTGACACGTTCGGCATAGACGGGATGAGAGTTAACTTTTTCGAAAGCGATTGGACGATCTTCGGCCGTACATTCGGTTTTGTAGAGATAATGTTTAGCAGTCAACTTGAGAACCTTTCCGTCGGTCAATTCAATTCGATGAAAATCGGCTTCGATTTCTGGCATACGATGAATCCATGACTCAACATTAGCGTAGACCATCTGCAAAACGAATTCAATTTTGTTTTTGAACACTTTTTTTACCTGACTGCCATTTGCTGAAAGCACCCAATCGCCTTGTTTCAATTCGTCCATTCGCTTCTGCTCACCACTTGACAAACGAACCATTGTATCAGCAGTAAAACAAAACATCGAGCCACCACCGCCACCTGATCCATAGCCAGTACCATAGCCATTTCCATAAGCAGGAGCACTGAAAATCATTTATGCATTTATTTGGGCCATTACTTAGTCTTTACATACCCGCCGTAAGCTGGAGCAGCCGGTTGCGCGACGGGTTCGATCAAACCTTGAGGCACTTGACCTGGTGGCAATTCAAGACCCTCAACTGCTTGAACTTCTTCGACAATTGCGTCGGGTTCAGCCACAAATGGTCCTTGAACAACCTGAAAAGTTCTAATTTTAAGATTTTTCAGACAGAAACGGGTACCTCTACTTGCTCTTGACCAGTTGGTTGCAAAACGACTTCATTGGTTTGTGAACTAAAATGTTAAAAAAATTAGTAATTAAAAACAAGTACTCTCAACTTACATGATTTGACCACCTGGTTGATTTCCACCGATTTCTTGAAGCGGTTGTTGTCCACCAGCTTGAATTGGCACTTGGAAAGCAAGTGCACCCTGCCCTTTGCCGTGTTTTTCAACGCGAACAAATCGAGAGCTGATTTCTTCGTAAACTTTGTCTTCGACTAAAATATTCAAAACCACTTATTGTTCGTCTACAACTCTATTACTGTCGACTGCAAATTCGTGTGGTCGAGGTACGCAGGGCATACGGCGCACAGCAACATCGTAGGAAACGGTGCCGTCAGCTTTGACGCGTTTGGTTACATCGCTGATGTAATCGAAAGCATATACTCGTTGACCATTTTGAATTTCACCACCCAACACAATTTGTCCGGGATTAACCACAGCGATTCCCCGATCAGCCGAATGTTTCAAGGCTTCGTATTCGCAGCATTGAAGAGCCAACGGCAACGCGCTAACGTTAACCAATGGACCAATTCCACCAACCCAACTGTTTTCACCATTGCATTGATCAGAATCGTAAGTGGAAGCACATTTCTGAAAACGCACAAATCAACTAAGAGCACAAGAATCTTAGCGCTGTTTATTCAACCCCAATAGATCTGGCAAAGCACTTCAAGCGGTTTTGTTTTGATGTTTTTCAAAAGCTTATTGTGAACGGGTTGATGATAAAAAATCGTCAACCGTTCAATAACTTGCAGCATCAGTTTCGAGTGATGCGATATGTAATCGATGCTGAATTCGTTTACTAAACATTTTGAGCAACAAAAACGAATTGGTTTTCTGCAAAATTGGATTACTTCATACGTGTATTTGAATAATGTTTTCACTCTGTGGTATGTTGAAGAATTCGTTTACGCAAACTTTGTGTGGTATGACCGCAATAAAGTGATGTAGGACAATTTTTGCAACAAATGTGATAAACAACGTACTTGTCGTCGTGGTTTTTTAGCACTAAAAAGTCAACTCGAAAGTATGATCTTGCAAACCCAAAGCTTACAGGTCTTAACCTTGTTGCGAAGTTCCCATCGTGACTTCGTTGAAATCGTTTTTGCGTGGCGAACAGTTTGCTTGGAGGCAATTAGTGAAATGCGCGGCAATGATCGAACTAACAACGTCGATGCACGAATCATAATCGCATCAGAAACTCAACCGATCGGCAACACGATCGTTGAGTCCAAAGAAATTGCGCTTTTTTCCAAATCCCAAATTTGAGTTCTATGCAAAACTTACGGCAATTTGCGAGTGGAAATAAGGTTCAGCAATTGCGGGAATAGCCGGTGGTTGGGCTTCGGTGTTTTTGCGGAAATAGCCATCGGGTTTACCAGCAATTCGATAGAAAGTTGCAGGATTGCCAGCGGGCTAAAGTTTCGAGTTTAGTAAGAGAATAAATTTGCTCATCAAACCTTTCCATCCGGCCCGGATCCAAAACAACGCGGTCGAGCACAACCCAAAACTGGACGTCCGTCTGGCAACGACTCAAACGAGAACGGAACTGAAGCGGGACCACAGAACGAAGCGATGGTACTCAACGGCAACAATACAAGAAGAAAACCGATGTTCGTTTGTCGAACGGCCATGATACGAACTGAAAAGCGAAAGTAAACGACGGTTACGATTCAGCAGCGTTAATAAAGAATGAAAGTTCAGGTGATTGGATTAGATGAATGTGTACAATGATCCGACAAACGGATTTGATCGACAATATGTCGTTATCACCACCCACTTCTGTCTAATCGCCAATCAATCGGGACTTGAAAACACAAAACCCAACGGCAAAAAGTGAAAACGAACTTACGGCTAACGACCGTTGACCTAATTCTCCTTATCGTTCAGTTAGCAGACGGATTAACCGGTGATACGTGCAGCTGCAGAGCGGAAGAAAGATCGGAACGAAAAACCAGCTTTCGGACCGGAAAAGTTTCGAGATTGCCGTTGGGTATCTTCACAAAACTCTTCACTATCACTTTTGATTCGCCGAATTTCAGTCGTCGAACTTTTCACGGTGCTCATGCAATGAACCTCGACTTGTTGTTTCGTATTTTCATGTTTTGTGAACATAAGACGAGAGTATTTTTGTTGTAATTGATCAAAATTTTTTGTCATAAACTTTCCGGATCTTCGGAATCCCGTCAATCAGATCTCCGTCGTTTTCTCCGCTCACGAACGGCACTACTTAGCGCCGCCCAACGCCGTTGAATCTCATTCCTCTTGTAAACTGACCGATTTACGATTCGAATCGCTTATTTCGAGATAAACATTCGACTGAGACTTCACTTTTCGTTTCAGTTGTTGTTGAGTGCAAATCATGGACGGTCTTCGTTTTGTGCTTTTGGCTGCTTTGATTGGTTTTGTTGTTGCTCAGGAGTTGGCTGATCCTCGGTGTGGTACCGCTGAGACTGATTAGTAAGAAGAGATTGTTGCTCATTTCGAATAGACTCCGTTTTCAGTGCTCCGTGTGTTGAACAGGAGAAGGCCGACGCTCTTTTCCAACACTGCTGTCGACAATACGCTCCCGAAGGCTGCTTGCCACTTTGTCAATACGAAACCGATGAGTTGAAAGCACGTAACTTGGTAATCAGACATTTAAAGTACCCGAGTTAACTTCTTGTTTCTTTTAGCTCGTTCATGCCGTCAAGAGCGGGAAATGCGACTTGAAGGCAATTGAATTAGATTGAATACTTGTAATTTTTTGATTTCTAGCATATCAGCACTGTTCTTTATTGTGCTAGTCAGAACCAAGACAACAAAGCCTGTTGTTCGCATTTGAACTTGGCTGACAGCAAGTTGGGAGTTGGCAATCGTTGTCTCAGATTCTGCGATCCGTCCGGCGAAACTATCAGCTCAATCTCACGTGCCGATGTTTCTTGTTTGTTCAACTGGAACATCTTGACTTATTGTCATCGTTCGGGCTTAAAATTGGAATAAAGCAATTGACAATTTTCTTAATAAACTTGAACTATCTTGTAATCCTAATAAACGGTAATATTTGAAGGCGGTCAATCAATTTATGTACAATAGTAATGATAATAGAATCTCAAAGGTTAACAATTGAACCGCAAATGAAATAGAAAAGAAAGTGATTACCGAATGTTATGGCCGGTTTTTGTTTAGTTTGCGCACCGCTTTTTTCGTTTGTTTAACGTTTCCATCGATTCGCTTAAAGAAGGCGTCCATCGACTCGATTGGTTTCGTTTCTGTCAGCGACTTCAGATTTCCAACTTTTTGCGCGGAAGACCCGTTTCTTGATGATAAGTCCGCGGTTGGCATCGTGGAGCTGGAAGCGATAGTTGGAGTTGCGGCTGCTGATCGAGTTTCCTCGAAGAGTGGAATGTTCACCTAAAAAACAGAAATAAAAAATGCAACGGAAACTCACGTGTGTTTTGCAATGAAGAGCGTCGTTGCTCCACAGCCGATTGAGACGCTTGATCTCGAACATGGAGCTGTTGTATTTGAGTTCGAGGCTCTGCAGAGTATCCGTTGGTTGTACTTCGTGTTGAACGACTTGAGAGTGTTTCCGGAAGCCGCCATAAGTCGGCGAATTCAAATCACACGTGGATCCGTAGCGACGAAAACGTTGGTACCCGCACAGGAAAGTACATTCATCGGATTCGGACATTGTGGTCTTTTAATCTTGTCCGCATTGCAATCAAAACAAAAGCTCGCAAATCCACGAACTAAAACGCCGATAATTTTACTCACAATTCCATCAAAGCAATGGAAAAAGAAGTGAGTGTGTGTAAGCGAATTGCAACCAATTGACGAGGAGGTTGTAGAGCGCGCAAATTCCCGTCAAAACGGTCGAATGGCTTTTCGTTGCCAAACAATCGCGGTTTTCTGTGAAATAACTCTCGTTTTCATTTCCAGGTGCCTTCTTTTAGGTCTCGTGCGATGCCTTCAACGTTGTCGTCTGTTGAGAACGTTGACAAGAAGAATCGACAGAGCAATCTGAGTCGTCAGTTTCATGCGTTTACCGATCGGTTGAAACGCAAAAAAACAGCTAACGAAACAGCGACTCGAAGCAATTCGGTAAGTTCACAACAACATTTGACCGTGGGTAATTACCCGATTGTAATCCAATGTTTACGATTGGGGTTGGAATCGGCAGTTCGAGTGGATGGACTGCAACTGTTGACGGACTTCTGGTGGGCATTTCTGCGCATCAAACATAAGTCAGTAATCTGCTCTGGCGGATGATCTTTGTGAGGAAAAACTGTCGCAAACGTCATTTCACGTCAAGGATGCGAAACCATCACGTTTTTATACGAGCACTTTTCCACTTAACCGAACATTTGCGTCATAGGTGGATGTGACTTTTTTACATCGCACAAAATTTACTTTACCTTGGGGTTTCATCGAAAATCGTCTTCTCGTGTTGACCCCCGACGGTTGTTCTTATAATTCGCAGAGACGAGAACCGCGCATCTGGCGAATCAGAACAGATGTTTCCCGTTCTCGCGTTTTTTCCATCAGAAAAGAAAACCGATTGGTCATCAAAGATGATTCAACGGTTTCGATTTTCGACATTTGAATTTTTCTTAATGCCGAGTATCCACAAGTGTTCCGCGTGATTAATCACAGAGAATGGAATGAGCGTTGCTAACGATATCATCTTGTAAAAGTTGATATGAACAACTTTTGTTCTCGTTTCGGTCTGAAAGAAAACGACGATGATTCCACTTATTGTATTTACTCTTTTTTCCGTCCACCTCAACTGCCGTCAAATTATATTTTGCATCAAGATCCAGTTGTTTGTATTTCCGTGTGATTTCCGAATTTAACTTCTGAATCTTCAGGTGCTGTCGAGCTACCAGTCGAACGAAGCAGACGAGAACCGCTGGAACTCGAAGGTTGGCGACTCGTCCACTCTGCCTCCGCGATCGTCCATCAACAGTTCGCAAGGATTGACAGCAAAGCGTCACGCTGTTACTTCAGGTTCGTTTCTCAATCCGTCAGCTTGGTGGGAAAATGCGTTGGTTTCTTTGCGATTAACTCAAATTGACGGTGAACTTCGATGCGCAAAAATGTGTTCAATTGCTTTTTGCGTAATGAATTCGCGAGCCGATCTGTTTTTTCGAAATGCCACGGCGTCTTTTTCCGAACGTCCGATTCCTGTTCGACGCTTCTCCTCTTCCCTTTGACCTCAACGGCGTCCCCGCGCATTTATCGAGCGCGCAGTTTGAGCCTTGACTTTCTCATTCGAGTCGAATGTCCGCGTTTAACATTCAAAAGCGTTGAATAGCTGCCAAAAATTGGGTTAATTCAATTTGGCCATTACACCTCTCGTTTTTCAGAATCCGTTGAATTCGGCTACAGCACATCGTCAACATTGCCAGCAGGGTCTATGATCGAAGCTCGAAAAATGATTGTAAGTCAAAGGAAACACATGAATTGCAATTGCAATAACAATTTAGGCTCCAGCGAATCCACCGCCTCCGATTCCGTCGATGGGATCCAACGGAGCAATGCCGTTCTTAACGAAACGTACACTTTCCGTCACAACAAACGAACCGGCGAACAACGGATTAAAGCAAGTGAATGGACAACAACCACTGAAACAAAACGGTACTGCACCTCAACCACCACCGCATGCGCCGTCTGTTGCCGCTCAGAAACCAATGGCTAAAGAATCGGAAGAGAAAACTCAAGCGAATGGCACGACCGGCAAAAAAAGTGAACTGTTGGAGTTGCCAAAGTATCCAAATGTCAAACTCAATGGATTTGTTGGCTTTGCATCGTTGCCATATCAAGTGGTTCGTCGCTGTCAACAACGAGGGTTTGTTACTGATGAAGTCCCTCATTTCTTTTCTTGTTTCAGATTCCAGTTCAACTTGTTGTGTGTTGGTGAAACGGGAACCGGAAAAACGACGTTGATCGAATCGCTTTTTGGAATTAAACTCGACGATTTCGAACCTTGTGGAAACGAACTCAACACCGTTGAATTGCGATCGAAACAGTGTGGTCAGTTATTTCACTGTTGTCGAGATCTTAATCATTTGATTTCAGAAATCACTGACAGTAACGTGAATGTGAAGTTGCGAATCGTTGAAACCGCCGGTTTTGGCGATCAATTGGACAAAGAAAAAAGGTAAATTGATTTGAAGGGTCGAATAAATGCATAGCTTTTAGTGCCAAAGTTATTGTCGACTACATCAACTCGCAGTTTGAAGCTCGTTTGAAAGAGGAACTAATGGTCAAACGCTGTTTATCGTATTACGATGATAAACGTATTCACGCCTGCCTCTACTTCATTTCTCCCACTGGTCATGGATTGAAGGCGTTGGATGTTGTGACGATGAAAGAGCTCTCGAAACGCGTGAACGTTATTCCGGTCATTGCAAAGTCGGACACTACGAGCAAAGACGAGTTGGCACGATTTAAATCCAAAATTTTGACTGAACTTCGCAATCATAACATCGAAATTTATCAGTTTCCGACCGATGACGAGGCAGTGGCCGAACAGAATCGACGGATGAACTCGTTTGTGCCGTTTGCCGTTGTTGGCAGCATCGATTTCGTAACCAAAGAAGATGGTTCGACTGTTCGAGCTCGCCGCTATCCGTGGGGAATCGTTGAAGGTAACAAAGGAACTCGAAAGTGAAATTGATTTCGTTTAGTTGAAAACAAGGATCATTGCGACTTCATTTACCTGCGTGAAGCAGTTCTGCGAACAAACGTCGATGCACTTCGTGAACGTACTCACAAAATTCTCTACGAATCCTATCGACGTGAACGTTTGCGCCAATTGAAAATGAACGATTTCGATACCGGATCCAATTTCGAAACTGCAATTGAATGTGTATGTTCTTTCGGATCGACTGTACGTGAATTCGTTGTTTAGCGTCAAGAAGAATTCAAACGCGAGTTGGAGAAACGCGACAAGCAATTCAGCGAAAAGTTCGTTCAACGTGTCGACGCCAAAGAAATCGAATTGAAAAGACGTGACGAGATGGTGAGTCGACGGTATGTAGTCAACGATGAATGGGAATGTTTAGCTCACTCTTCATAAACGTGACATGGAGAGCAGTTTCAAGCACAGTATGCAAGAACTTGAAGATCGCATAGAACAGATGTTGGAAGAGAAGGCACGATTGGAAGGACGATCTTCGAATCGAGGATCAAGCAAATCGCGAAAATGAGAAGTAACTTTTTTTGTATTTCATTGTTGATTGATGACCAAATTCTGCCCAGAGCTATTCACTGCCTCTTAAAATGTTTTTGCTTAAACTCATGTATTTATTGTCTGACGAATAAAACCATTTCCGACTAATCAATCAGCCGAAGATGGTGATCAAAAGAGTGATACGAGAACTGTGAGTGCCATTCGATCCAAAGGGTTTTTTAATAGGATTGTTGTAGCGAATAGCGACGATCTGAAATAGGAAACTCATTTGATGATTTAGATAAATCGAACTTCTGTTTCAAAAACGTGATTTTGAATAGTCAAACGAATAAACGGAGTTCGATGTGACCCGAGGATTCGCAGTTGATTGTGCAAATCAACGCAATAAACCAAATCGTTGGGGTGGACATAACTGTAGAACGAAGTTCCGATCTGAATTTTTGGCCAAAAGAAGTTCCTACAAACGAACATTACGATCGTCTTCTTTGCAACTTGACTGACTGATTATCGACGTAGATGATTGCCAGTGCATCATCGAGACTCAAAACAAGTGAACTTTGGACTCGCATTCCGTTGGAGATTCGAGCTGAATGCGGTTGGCAGAACGCAAAGAACGATCCGCCCACCTTGTTGTTGAATTCCATCGATATCACCTGGAAAATTTTCCGTATGATTAGTTGACAATGCAAACTTAATTTGTAGCCTGCCGCACAATACGGTGTCTCACGGTTCCGACGTTTCGTCAAAGTCGATTTGAAACGTAAATTCAAAATCATTTCCGTTGGTTTCTCGTTCCGAAGAAACTCGTCTAAACGAGCTCGTGCGAAGGGTAGATCGGCACCGTGAATGTAGTCCCAAAACACACTTCCACACAATTCAACCTTCAAATGGCCGATCGATTGATTCCTATACTTCACTTACTTGACTTAGACCTAATTGAGTGCTGATTGTTTCGCTCACATATAAGATTGTGCCACTGGTGGAAATACACAAAAGGAATCCGTCAAGCATCTTAAATTTCGACCGTGAAATCGTCGTGTTCATTGAACTCACGTTCACGACGTTGCTTTCAATCAACGGACCGCCAAAGGTTCGATTCGATTTCCATTGGTTAACTGCGTGATTTAGTCGGATAAAAGTACTGGCTATTCGAACGATTGTCGCTTTGTCCAAGTGCTTCTCACTGATAGCTCGTGGCAAAGGCAGAAGCGAGGATAAACGATGAAACTCCGAATTTTCCATTCTACGTCGCTCCTGTGCCATTGTACGAGCATGTGAATTCACGGTTGAAGTTTCACAGCGATCATTTTGATGAGCTGAAAGGATTTAGCCATAAACCACTTGAAGAAACTTACTTGGCAGACTTTGATTCGGTATGTTTTCGTATGTCCAATTGTAATCGAAAGAGCGAGAGTAGAAGTCGTCCATGAAGTTGCTCGGGAATGAAACTGTTTTGCGACAAATGAATTCAATGACTTGCGCAATACGTGTTTCGCATTTCAATTGAATTAAACTGCCAACGCGACTTTCGATTCATTTGCATTCGTTAAGTTTCTATTTCTACAGACAAGTATTTTGACAGTTTATTGACCAACTAACTATCGAACGAATACCCGTAAATGTTACTTCTCATGAAGACGCTAAACGACGAGATTGCTTACAAAGAACAACAACGGTGAGAGTTATACGAGAATGGCGGTTGAATGTACACAAAATCATTTGAAAGATTGTTTTCGTAGCTCTAGCAGAATATCTAAAGTTTGAAGGGGAATTGAGCGGAAATAAGATTATGAAATGGCTATCAAATACGTTAATTCTCATCGACACATTTAACGTCCACCACCGAAGAACTGACTCAGCAAAGAACCGGCATTGAGTCCGCCCGTTTCTTCCGGAACCGCTCTTTTTGCACCGGAACGTGATAATGCATCAACGATTGCGTCAATGTTGGATCCTTTCGAGTTTCCGTATTTCGATTGTCTGCTTCCGTAGTCATCGTAGGTTGGTTTGAAGATCGATTCCACTCCACCGGAAGAAGATGATTGGGGACCGCTTAACGATGAACCTAAGTTAGAGAACGTTGAATGTATTTGAATGTTGATTACTAACCAAGAAAACTACCCATTAATGTGTCTAAGATCGAGCGAGGTTGTGAGCGAGATCCACTGCCCAAAGGACCGCCGCCATATTCGCTTCCTCCGTTACTTAGTCCTCCAAAACTGCCGAGATTATCGAATTGGCCGCCGTAGGTTGGTCCCGCATCGAAGTTGTTTATTCCTTTGAATTGGGGTCGTACTTCCGAGAAGATACCGTTGCCTCCATCGCGTGCGATTTGAGAGGACGATGTGGGCGATTGAGCGTTGTTTAAGAAGCTGCCACCTAGGTTCATTAACTGCGTAGCCAAACCATAGACTACAACTCGCTTATCGCAAACAATTTCGACCATTGAACCTACTTTCTTGGAACTTCTTCATGTTCTCTGCCATTCCCGCATTGTCCGCGGCTTGAACCGGCGGTTTTCGTTGGGCTTTGACTATGTTGGCCAGTCCGAGAGTGAGGACAATGAGCGCCAATTTACTCCGCAAATACCGATGGCATGTCATCCTCTGCTCTAAAAAATCGAACGTAAACTTGATTCTCGCTCGTCGCTCGTAAATGACGCAAGCGTCTGGAAGTAGTGATATTGTGCGAAAAAACTCGAAACATCGAAGTGGACATGCGGTTTCGAGTGATGAAACAAAGTGAGCAGTCGGCAACCAGAAAACTCATCATCGACCGAAAAAATCAAGATCTGCGCGACATCGATCGATTGAAACGACTTTTAAGAATTGAAAACAAACGAGAAATCAACTGCGATTATAACAAAACTCGACGTTCCGAAATTGGAAACGGCAGTTCAACGCGAAAACATCTTCTGATGGCAAACGAGAGGACGAACAAATCGCTGCTTCATCGGTCGTTCTGCTAATTTTCAGACCTCACAACTTTTGACGCCTGTTTTCGGTGTAGCGCGAATCTCAGTCATAAAACTGGATTGTTGTGACTGACGACAAAAAACGCGTCGTCCTTTTAACGACATCGTACGGATAGCGAAATCGGCACTTGATCGCGAAGAACCAGAAAGCACATTCGATCATCAATCTTCTTTCTTCAAAACTCAACAACCTTCTGAAGTCCGAAACTAGGCCACGCGAGCGAGACATACTCTGAAGGTCAACTGATGGGTCGAGAAGCGGAGGTCATTGTCAATGGACATCGAAAACAAGTTCTCTTCCAAGTACGAAAGAAGTTTGATTGCATGTGCTCATTGAGTTAATGAACCGTAGCCTAAATCTCATCAGATATTTCAAAATGACTGCTGATCTCGTCAATCCGAGATATCCATTAAGCAAATTAGCTCATCAGTTCATCTTTGCGCCTAGTGAAAGTAGTGTTGAATAACTAAGCGAACAACTTAAACGATATCTTACGCAAGAAAATATAAATTATACGAAAATAACCTTCAACTTGTATTACAACATTCCACTCGTCGGACATTTGAGTCGCCGATCGAGCAGACGAGTGAGGGATAGGCGTTTTCAGGTTTTTATGCTGCTTGCTATTTTCAACGATCCACTTTTGCCCTCTAAACCGTGCAAACACAACCGAGATTCTGCTACCAAACTACAAGTTTTCTCTAACAATTTCCTTTCAAATCATCTGGTCAAGTTTAGTCTTTGAATCACACCTGCTAGACAATGAAGAAAGGCGATGTTGGTGCTTTTTGCGGTTTTGGTGAACTTGCATTCGCAATGTGCGGTGTGGCACCAAATCCAAGAGCCGGTTGCAAAGGCGTGTACCCTTCTTGTTCTTGGCCACTGAATCGTTGACGAAGAAGTTCGTTGTACTCGCAATCGAATTTGGCATATTTCTACGAATAAAGTCAGAGATAATGTTGAAATAAAAACTCACTTCAACCAAAGTTCCTTGGATCAATCCAGCAGCCGATGCATAAGCAAGAAGACACTTGTTCACGTAGACGAGTTGAAGATCAGTCTGAACGGCATGCATGCGCATCGCTAGAAAATAATCGAATGTATAGTCAGTTGTTGTCTTACAGCGTAAATGTTGAATAACTTGAACGACGTTGAGCGGTTTGTTCGTGAGTACCGTTTGCAGTGCCAATTCGAGAACTGCCACCGTGCCCGTACGCCCAATTCCTGCCTTAACAATTGTGTTAATACGTGAATTGTACGGTTAACTCACGGAACAATGAATGACCGTCGGTCCAGTGCACCAACGAGCCACCTTTAGCAAACGGAACGGCGCCATCACGCTTTGTGGAACGCTCTTGTCCGGCCATGTACGCCATTGATGATGTTTCAAAAGCAACTTCTCCGCCTTGCATGTAACTTCTAAGTGACAAACGATGGTTGTGCTGTCGGACGTATCGATATCCAAGTTTTTGATTATAAAACCCGGAAATTCGTTAACGCCGCCTTTTTCTCGTGGCCAATATTGTTCACATTTGGTTTTTCCTTGTTCAACAACCTCGCAAAGCATGAAGATGTTTTCCACCTTTTCTTGAACAACCATGCGCCAGAAATCAACCACGGTGTTGGGCATTGGACCCTAAAACAGACGAATATATTTCATTGTTTTTCACTTACTTGAGTGCAGATGAACGTGTTGACTAACGGCTCACCATTCACGTAATTCGCATGCACATAGTCGCCATTCGGATGGCCATCATTGAGAACAACACGGCACTGATCGGCGCAAACCACGTCTAAAACAAAATAAGCAGCAATGTTCTTGTGTTTACCCTTATAACGATTCTTCTCCATATTTTGATCAAAAGCAACACGAGTGGCAGTGAGCGGAACAAATGCTTTCAACTCTTGATTGTAGAGATCGATAATACCTTGAACACCGATGTTGAATGTTTCCTTCAGAAATCGTACGTAGTTTGTTCGCTGTTCATCTGCACTTGGCTTGTCGCGATCGTAGTTTCCAATCACTCGGTTTGGCTTCTTGACCGCCGGCAATGCCGTTGTTTTGCCCGATGGACCTTCGGTTTTGCTGGATTCTGAGGTAAATAGCTGAAGATGTGTGTGAGATGCATAAACTCACTGATTTTTTTGCGATTCTTGTGCTGTGCAGACGATGGCGTTTGTTTCTCTTGACGACCATCGTCGTTCTTATCCGATTTGCCCTTGCTTGTCTGCGAAGTACGAGCGGGACGAAGCTCAGCACGACTAGGTTTGGCTCGTTTTACGCCCATCGTTCCGACGGCCACAATCAACAAAAGTGATGGAAGAAGGCGACAAAACAGAAACCTGTGAGTCGCAACTGCTCGTACGGTCAAATAAACTTAAATAATAAATGCTTTCAAGAACTTTTAAAACTCGATAAATATGCAAATTTAACCGACTCCGATACCTTCACAAGATATCTTTTCTTAATATACAATCGATGTATTGAGCAGTTTTGTCAACTGATAGGCGTTTATCAAAATTCTAGGCTTTACAATGATATCTGCGTAGATCATAAATGAAATTCGTTAGTCAAGCGCATAGCCAATACAAAAAGAAATAAGTTAACTGTTGTCATGTTCTCTCGACTCGTCTTCTGATTCATCATCATCCAGTGTAAGTGGATCCAAGTCGACTGTGAATAGTAAAAGAGCAAAACAATTTGGTTGACTTCGCCATAGTTCGACGCTACAATGTTGTTTGATAAGCACGTTATTTTCATCGTTGCTGGATTTTGGAATGATGGGCTCAACAGAACCCAAGTGACTGAACTTTGTAGTCTTGAGTATCTCTTTTACTAGTTGCTTCACAACCTAAAACACACTTAAATTTGATCTCATAACGTGTTTTACTTTTTTTGACTCCGGTTTGCGTATTTTGAACCTATAGTCAAGTAGCATCTCAGTGGTGGATAGCCACGCTTTTTGCAGCTCCTCAATCTTACTGCATTCTTCTCTTATCCAATTAACCAGTTTTTGTAAACTGAACTGAAATGTCATTGACTTGATGTTTGTACTGAAAAAGATGATCTACTTGCTCGGGTGTATAGTGCTCAGCTACAAAATAGCACGTCGACTCTACTAAATTAGGAAAAAACGGCAACAATTTAAGCGTCGGGTGGTTCTTCTTCGCGTTCTAACGCGACAGCGGAACAGAAATTTGAATTCGTTTGTCAAATCATTAAAACTGCACTTTCAGTTCGTTGTTTCACCTCATTGTTCTGCAAATGCACAGACACACAAAACTGTAAGGTCGAAGGAAAAGCGAGTTGTAAGCATCATCGATACAGTCAAAAGAAGCAGAATCGAATGAGAAAATACGTTGCCGATTGATCGGTGTTTTCGTTTTTGTTTAGTTGAAATGTGCTTGTGCATTAAAAGCGGTCATTAGAATGACATTGAACGGTAACGAGTTTGTTTCTTCCAAAATACAGATTTGAAACTGTGTCTGAAGTTTTTATTCGATCCCACAAACATAGTTACGATAATCAGTTTTTTATAACAACTTGCAGTTATCTACCGAGAACAAAGTCGAAATACTCAGATTTGTGTTGAATGCGTTGAAGCAATGATACACATTAGTGTTCCTACTTATTTGGAACAATGTGAGCGCAGTGAACCGCACAAGAAATACCACGTAAGTGAAGTTGTGTTTGACTTGAGTTTGTTGGTTTGCAGATCTACGACTTGTTCGTGAATGGCGCTTATCATGCGAGTGTTCGATATTCAGCTTTGTACGCTTTGCATGAAAAGCTGTTGGAGACCTTCGGAATGCGATTGGGAAACATCGAATTTCCGCCCAAAAGAGTTTGGAAGAATTTGGACGCTGAGACGGTGAATAAAAGGCGCGAGGGCCTAGCCAAATATTTTCACGGAGGTAAGCAGCTTTTCAATCCACATAATTAGAGCGATATTTCTAGTTCTTCAAAATCCCGACATCTCAAAACATCCGATTCTCGAAAGAGCTTTTCTCGACTTTCAACTGGTTTGTTTACTTCAAACACAACTTCGTACGAGGTATTCAGAATTCGTTTCTGTCGACGGTTCGTGAAGTGAAATTAGAAGTTTTTTTACCCGATGGCAGCGCCGTTCAGGTGGAATCCCATTCCGATGATCCGACAAACGTAGTGATGAAGGTAAACAAAGAAGTCGAAAGCGGAAATCCTTTCTGTTTAGAAGTTATCTCGTGAAATCGATCTTCGTTCGGATAACCTTCCTCATTTCGGTTTGTTTTTAATTCGTGATCGAACTGCGGAAGAAGGACGAGTGGATTCAACTGTGAAACGATTCGACCAGATTTGTAAGTTGGGAATCAAATTCTTAAAACTGTTGTGTGTTGAGGTGTCAGATGGCTTAAGAACTTTGAATCGCCGTATGTCTCCCAGCAATTGATGAACAGAGGATCTGATCAGTCGGGAGTACAGTATCGATTAGGGATACGAAAGGGTAAAAAAGTGATGTTGAGTATTTTAATAGCAACAAAGCTTTAGTTTTATGGGATCCGATAATTGAAGAACCGTTGCTCGACGATCCGGGAGCTCTACGTCTACTTTATCTTCAAGTAAATGCACAAAATTGAGCTGAAAATGAATGAGATTTATAGGCAGTTAACGACCTTCAACGAGGAGTGTTCTGCGTCTGTCAAGAGTCCAAAGAGAAGTTGATTGCATTACAAAAGGAAGAACAATGGAAACAAGTAATTGAAATTCAATCATTTCATTTACAAAAACTGTCGTTTAGTTTATGCACGTGTGTCACAAACAAGCCAGTTATGGGTACGAGATTCTAGCGCCCGTTCGATCCGACTATCCGGTGGAAAACACGATCATGAATCTGAAGATTGGAAGACGACAGTTGTTCTTCGAATTTCGAGAACAAGGAGTTCTTTCGCAGCTTGTCATCAAATCGACACGTATTAGAATTTGGCGGGTATCACATAACGATTCCAATGTCGACATGTCGTTTCAAATCGAATTCGTGAGTTTATGTCAACTACTTTGTGTGATTCTCGATTTGCAGCTCGTGGACAAGCAAACCGGATTCCGACAGATCGTTCTGTACACTTCCCAGGCCGTTCTGCTCTCTCTTTTTCTTCAAGCAAGTATGTTTATTTGGAGGATTACCGGCTTACAGAATCCATTTAAGTTGCGGCCGAAATTCTACACGATTTGAGTCAAACGGTAAAAATGACAAGTCGATCGTTGAACCGAAGTGTTTTAGTCGCCTGCGCGTTACAAGTTCAACGACGAACTGCAGTCAAAAGTTGTCGAGAATCTGCAAACATCGAAAGCAAACTCGATTGTCAGTGGCGACTACTCGATTTTACATTCAACCGAAGAACAAGCTCCGGCCAACTTATTTAGAATTATTTCCGTGAGTTTCGAACGCAATTTCGCGTCAAATAACTTCTCCGTTTTGCAGCATCAAATGCCTTTTGGCGACGAATCTTTCGAAGACATCGGAGACGACGATCTTTGAGCAATCTCTCATTAACGATGATATTCACTTGTCCATTGCATAATAGCTTTTCACACCGAGTTTATTGTTAAGCGCATAATTAAATTGCAGTAGTTTCTGAATGCAAATTGACCAAATGATCCACGTATTTAATGGGTTGTCTTAGGACCGTGAAGTTAATTGGTTTTGACGCGTAAGCTGAATAGTAAACAGCTCGCGCATCAATGAGACTTCCATTTCTAAAAAAGAACACCACTCCAGTAATCTTCAACGATCTTACCGTCTCAGTTGTTCTTTCGCTTTGTTTTTTGGCGATGAAACTTCGGCATCGTTCGTTGATGGAGTCTTCAACGAACCAGACTTACGAAACGACAAGAATCTTCTCAGTCTTCTTCCGCGACCCATAGCCGAGTCTGCGTTGTTGTTTGCCATGAACCTAAACAACAAACTGTTTTGCATTGTTGACATCCTACTTACTCTAAGATCAGGAGGTTTATGCACGCCGAGAAAACGGCCAAACCGAAGAGAATAAAAATCAACGTGAAAAGAACATAGACAATATCTTTCTCGAGCCGTTCGCCTGTTTGTGCTGGAACATGATCGCCGAGGCCAATTGTGGACAGCGTGATTACACAGTAGTAAAAGGAATCAAATAGGCTCCAGGTTTCTTGTTTGTGAAATACGACCGTTCCGATAGCAATTGTTATCGTCCCAATGGTTGATGAAACAATCAACAAGTGACGGGTTTTGATTTCGTTCAATGACTTGTAACCAAGACGCGTTAAGAGCGCACAAAACTAGAAGTCAACGTTACAACAGTGTTCTTTCTGCTTTCAAATTACCTTAACTAAACCCAATCTGACGACCGTGTTAATTCTCTCGCCTGTAAAGAGTCCCAAATTAATCTCCCGTCTACTCAACCAACCAATCGATTGAAACATAACCAAACCGAGTGGAATTCCAAAGAGCGAAAATAGCATGTAGAAGCATTTGCCTGCCACCGTTGAAGGACACGAATGACCATAACTAAAGACCAAAAATTAAAACATTACTTAAGCACATGACCAAGTATGACCAGCAATCTATGCCTTTCACTCACCCTACTGTAGCAATCACGACCACACAGAAATAAAATGCTCCCGGAAAGAACTTCCATTGGTATCCCGCAGAAAACGGAATCGATGTAATAACCATTCCTTCGAACTCAGCGTAGTCTCTAAACCCAATCAGTCAGTCGTGTTCGATAGCTCAACTATAAGCTTATTGACATACTCAAGTGTAAAATTGTATTTTTTTTGCATCGTTTGACGAGCCTTCTGCAAGTCTTTTCGCAGTTCCAAGTCGGCATCGTGTTCCAAAAGCCCAAAAACAATGGCACCAAATACCAGATATAAAAATGTGATCAAACACAATTTCAATGCGCGTTTACTCTTGTTTTGTAACTTGAAAAACATGCCAATTAGAGACAAAAGGTCAAGAATGAACGACGGAAAATAAACGGCGGCTATTTGGGCCACACGTTATTTGAGCAAATGTCGACGGGATTCTCAATATTCCTTAGCTACAGACCAGTAGCATGAGCGTAGTTTGCTTTTTGTCGACTTCGCTTTCTTCACTTCCGTTGTGACTTCCGAATTGCCTAATTAAAGACGGCAGCTCAAATTGAATGAGACACACAATTTGAGCCATAAGTGCGTTCAAGTGAAATCTTATTTATTTGAAAACATGTAATTGCAAACATGCAAGAAAACATCAGATGTCCAACCCGAATTCGGCCAACATTCGCATTTGTTCTTCTTCACTCAATTTGGGTTTTGACAGTGCGCTCATTTCCGTTGGAATCAAGCGGTTAGTCGACGACGGGTTGTGGTAGTAAGAGAACGTCGATGGAACAAACATTCTGTTCGTTGGCGTTTGCTGAGTGAATGTTGATTGAGAATACGTGGACATTTGCGGTTGATGATGGGACAGGTTTTGCGGGACATAAAATTGAGAACGAAACGTCGGTGGCGGTACAGGCAACGCTGTAACAGCCGTTTGTGTTGATGGAAAGCGAGAAGATTGCGTGCTTGTAGAACTATAAATTGATACAGGATCTAAATGTGAAGTTGTCTTGTTTGCTTCGTTCTTCTCCAATTGACTTCTGATCAACAATTCGTGATCAGTTTTTGAAGCAAACGACTGTTGGGCTTTTCCGTTAATTAATTTTCCCACTAGACGGTCGTCTTTTCGCTGATAGATTGCTTGGCCTGCTTCTTTCTCGGCTGCGATCTGCTTGATTTGGTCTTCTGCCTCATTTGATGTATGATTCTCGTCCGTATTCTCATTTCCTTTCTTCTTTTCGGTGTCCTTGGATTCAACGTTCTGTGTCGTGGATTCTTTCTCCTCGTTCGACTGCTGAGCTTTCTTTTCTGCATGTCCTTGCATGTAACGAACGGGATCGGATTCCGGTTGACCGCGATACAAGTTGATGGAGTGTTTGTGAATTAAGTGCTGAACAAACTGCCACGGCTCAGTGAACTTTTCTTTGCACGTAAAGCAACTGATCGATGCCGGAGCAACTTCTGAATAGCATCTTTAAACTCCGTTTTCATTTGTTTGATACCTCGTTCAAAGAACGTGCATTTTTTCTGCCGTCGATGTTCGATGTACGGTCGAACAGCCGGGAAAACGGTTCGACATGTCCCGCATATCACCGTATCGTTTTTACCTGCAAATGTTTGTAAAAAGACGTTGGTGTGTTGGAGCAGCTGTTTACCATGATCGTGAAATGTCACTTCTTTCATCGCCTCAAAAACCTCTTGAGCAAAACTGCGATTTCTAACGTTCGTCGTTTCCACTCGAATTCGTTGACCGCCAAAGAGAAAATCGTGTTTGGGTCGACGAATCGGTCTATAAGATCGATGTTAACACGAAAAGTGAACAATTAACTTGCCCACTATCCGACGGGTTGATGACCGTGCTCCTGCCGAGAGCTGCTGGTCGAGTGTCTGAATCACGAAAAACTCAAATGAACTCACGGTCGTCTTTACCTAATTTTGAACCATGAAAATTGTAGCCTTTGAGCACTCGAGTCGCTAATTCTGCTTCTGACTCCGTTTCGTATTGAACGAATGCGTAACCACGAAACAAAGACAGCGCCTTCAAATTGCCATAAGGACTACAAAGGTCGATCACTTCTTTTCGAGTGCATTTCATCGTGTTCAGGTTTCCAATAAAAAGTCGAGCACTGAAATTGAATGTTGATATATGTCTAACTGTTGCAACAAACGCTAAATCTCGAGGATCTTTTGAAGAAGTGTCGTTGGTGACTTGTTGTTGTTTGGCTTCCAATCCGAATCCTGCGCTAAATTGTACGATTAGTTCTCAGATTTTGTCTCGTTTGTTACCGTAAGGACGACTGAAGATGCGATGGATTGATGTCTAGACGCTGTTGAAACGGTGGAATTAACGAGGGTCCCGGGACAAATGAAGGAACGTGACTATAAGCCGAAGGAGACTCTCGATGATTGTAATACGACAGCGTAGACACTTTATCGGATGTATAATACTCTGTCAAAGAACAAAGTTTAAACTCGAAACAATTAAAATCTTAGTTTTCAACCAAATGGTGAAACAAAAAAGCTCCCACGAAAATCGGAAACATCCACAGAAGTCAAACGACTCTGACAACACATTCAACATCATTTAGTTTTGTGTTCATGAGTTTAACAACAACAAAACAAAAGACTATGGACTATTTTTAGGTAACATATCGTTCTATTGAACGACAATAACCGATCTAACGCGGTGTTTAGTGTATGTTGAAGATCATTGGTTTTCAAGATTACACTTTGAATTGTCAATAAGAATGTTTATGAAGTCAAAAGCTAAACAAACCGTGACTGTTCGGATACATCGCGCGAATTATGGTACCACTTGAGATCTCGATTGAACAATCTGTTGGACTAAACATTATCCAATTTTTTTGTTCTTCTAATATTTCTTGTTGACCAAAACAACAAAACAGGTATTTCGGTATTGACAACAATAAATTTATTTGAATTATCGATTGCTTACAATAACAACAAGGAAAAAAAACACAGGCATAGGATTAAGAGTTCCTAGAGCGCCGAGTCAAAGACTGTAGGTTAATAACAGAATACTCATTTGACACTACCCGAAGATTAAACAAAACCAAACAGACGTGTTTGAATAGCAATCAACAGTTTAGCCCGAAGAATTTTCTTTGATGAGTAGAGGGGTAAGTAAAGCCGAGAAATGCAGGTGTTGGCCGTAGGCAGATGTTCGTCATCGGCTGGACGTACCATTACAGTTGGCAACGGAGTAAACGCCTCTTCGGATGATGGCAATGATGGGAATCCGGTCCAGAAGAAAAGAAGATCTTGTTTTTCGTGGTCCGAGAACTTTGAAATCACACTGTAGAACCAACGTTTGTATTTGCTTATCAATTCGGGTTTTGATGAACTCTCATCCATGAATGTCGTGAACGTCTCCAAAAGACGAATAGACACTTGTTCCGTACCGCACAAAATCAATCGCAGATCTTCGGACGATAAACCGGTTAAAGTGTCGGGTGGAATCACATCGAAGACGCCTTGTCGAATTGCTTCCAGCGGTTTGACGTGCTCATCCAACAAACGCTTCTCAACGAAGAGATAAATGTACTCGAGCACATTGTCGCGATTGACCGTGATGTTTTCGCCATTAGGTTTCAATTCCAAAACACCACCACCCTGCAAAAGTAAAACCGTCAAAAGATTTGTGGTTTTCATTTACCTCTTCTTGTGGAATATCGATAACAAAGTTGAGTCCAAGATCTTCGTAGAATTGATCGGAGTGGGGCGTGTTCGTTTCGTCGTTGAATGCAATAGAACGTAGACTGTCGAACATGTCCGGATCGTAGAAGGCCAAATCGTACCAAGTGATTGGTCGACCCAAAATAAACTTCAGAACGTGACGACAGAGTGGTAGCGGCAAAATGTCCATTTGTTGTAAACACAAGCCGATGATTCTAAAATCAATTGACTTGAATTTTGATTGGTTGTAGAACATACCGTCCAACATTTCGAAAAGCAGCACGTCGATTCGGTGAATTTGTGCCGGGAATTGGTGCCATGAAGCCGTGATTAGAAGCTCGTCGAAACAATGGAGCGGTTTCCATTTGTTTCGACACGTCCGGTTTGGCTGTATGACTCGATTTCTTCAGATACTCAGCCAATTCTTTGGCACAGGTGGCAAGTAGTTCGTCGTTCGAAACCAACGACAATTGTTCGACTAGTGGCAAACCATTAACAATGAGACCCGTGATTTGGCGCGCATGTTCCGGTTGAACTGCGTTGACTCGTTCGTAGAATCTTTCGCCCAACAAAGCCGCATTTGTGGTTTCCAATGAGCGACCTTGTGATCGATTTTGGGATGTTGAACTCTGAGGCAAATTGCTCGATGACGTCGAAAGAGACTGCTCGCTTCCGACTACGGGAGATCCACGAGGTGGTTCCGAAGAACGGCTCGGTGTTTGCGATGCAGCTTCTTGTTCATTCTTCGGCACATACGGTGCAGAATCCAAGGAGAAAACGAAACGCTGAGAACTAAATTTTTGCGGTTTTTAATCGTTTTGCAAAGATCATTCACTTACGCATTCATTCCCTTGCGTTCTGGAGGAATATTTGACGACGATAAATCGCGTCCATTTGTCGATGATGGTGCTGGTGGCAACGTGGACGAGGCGGCGGCGCGTTGTTGAGCACGAGTTCGAACTCCACGTTCGGTAGAACTCGACAACGATGCTCCGGCCAAACCTCCTCCAGACGTACTCGACAGTGAGTTTTTACCACGATAAACCAAAAACTCTAAACGACCATCGCTCATAACATTCAAGGAAGCCGAGTAATGTCCACGTGAACTGGTTCCCGAGTTCATCGAAGAGCCTCCAGATTGATTGGCGTTCGAGGACTCGCCGTCTTTTGGTAGATGGTCCATTTCAAGGAGTGCTTCAGCGAATGCGGCGTAGAATGAACGAACAACACCCGTTCCTTCACCCGGTTCTTCTTTGAAACCCGCTTTAACACGATTCGACGCCAACGGTGGATTGTTGGCATCTACTCCCGTGGCACCTGCTGTGCGTCTTGAGTACTGTGTGTTTAAGTAGTTAAAAACATCGCTAATCATCTCATGTTTGTCGCGAGTAATATCCTAGGATCATCATTTCAACTCTTTGTTCAGATTCCAGAACTTACAGCAAAATGCAGATCTTTAGCCAATCCGTTCTTGAATTTCTCCATTCGTGCTTTGAATTGACTTTGTTTCAGATAAAAACCGCCGACTTCGTTCAACAAAATGGAATTAAACGAATCGTTGCCGCAATAAGCGATGATGTCTTCATGAAACGCCTAAAGACAAAGACAATCAAACACACAAAAACAGAACCTTACTTTTGCCAAATAAACCATTGAGTTGCCCCATCGGCCCAAAGTTTTCTGTAATTCCATTCGAGTAGCGTTCACACCGCTTCCAACAATCACCGCCTGCATATCACATTTGATTTCAGAATCCTTCGGTTTTGATGGCTGATCGACTTCCATTGATTCGGGAGCTTCTTGTTCCGTCACTTCGTTCATAATGTTCTCGCAGCGAACTGGTGGGTCGCTTAAACTCATTTGTGTTGGATTAATGAAGCCATGTTCACGAGCAATGCGCTAAAACAATCAGATTGCTTCTGCTTTTAGTTTCCTTTCAAATACCGAATGTTCTTCGGAAGTTCGCTCCATAACGGGTAACATGAACAAATCGGCACGTTCTGATTCGGGCTTCAACAACGCCGATCGAAGAGCCAATGGAAGACATTCGCCAGCGGCATATTTGAAAGCGTTCTGTGATTCAGCACTTGTCATGAACGGATAGCTAATTGAATCGGAACGTCGATAGAAACGTCGTAATTCTTTGCCAGTCACTGAGTCGCTTTCGATTACCTGGAAACACGTTTCGTTACTACTGACTTTTGAGTGCTTTTGATATACCATTGAATTGTCGTTTGCTGCAATTTTCTGTGTTTTCGTTTCGAGTAATTCGCCGATGTTGATGTGGAAGAGATAGGCTTCAGCCATCAACGAGAGATGGCGGAACGGTGCGGGCTCCATGAATGGCATATCGTCTCCTGCTTCAGCTGAATGAGTTCGCATCAAGGACATGAAATATCCGAAAAACTCGTGTTTCGCGGAAGTGGCTGGATCTTCTTTTCTGTCCGTTTTTCTACGCGATCGTTTTTCGCTGCGACTGGTGGCCAACGAAGACGATGAAAGCATTGCATCCGGGCTGAACTCCGAACCCATTGGTGACTTTAAAAATGCTGAGCCGTAGCGCAACATGATTTCCAATTGGTCCATGATTCGCGTAAACCAATTCCAAGTTGGAGCAACACGCTCAATAATCACTTTCTTAAAAGCGTTGTATTAATTTCATCCCAATCAGAAGTCGTTACCTGGAAGCGATTAGCAATGAGTTGAGAATCTTCGATTGCCAAGAACTCTTCGATTCCTGTCGGCAAACGTGTGTAGTATTTGTCGTAGTGGACGAGACGGATGAGAAGTTCGTCGATTGTTTTCAACAAAACTGCAAAACTCGCAGACAACTGAATTTTCGTTTGGAAAACGTCGCTTTCCGTCGACGATGATCGTGGTTTCAATTTTGACTGTCGAGAACTTGAAGTCGTCGTATCGGTTGGATTGTTGTTTTCGGCGGCGTTGGTGGCTCTTTCAGCGGCCGCGGTCGTGTTCGCGCGTTCGTGATCATTCGAGGCCGTTGATTCGTTTTCATCGTTTTGTTGACGAACTCGTTGAACGGCCCAACCAATTGAAGGCGCTAAATTCGAATCAGAATGAACGTATTCTCGCATTCGCTTACATTGTGTCGTGAAGGTTTGTCGTCCGCTGGTTTGTGATTGTCGAGTGGGATTTGGTGTTTCGTTGAAGAGTCCACGAAATGAGGATAACACACGAGGATGACTACGATTGCTGCTCGCATCTTCGGCCCGACGTGATGCAATTTGTGTTTCTCCTGTCGATTGTCGAGCGACTTCCGGTTCGTTGCTTCTTGTCGCAGTTTCAGTCGCTTCGACGTTTCCATTGTCCGTACGATTTTGCACGTTTTCAGCGTTCGCTCCAGAATTTGCGTTCGATTGAGTGGCAGCGTTTGGATTTGAGGGTTCGTGGTCCATTGATTCTCCACCGTTCTCATCTCGAGCACCCGATGGATTACTGTCGCGATGAGAACGTCGAGTACTGCGACGCGAATGACTTCCAGAGTTACGTTTTCGACGATTTCCAGAGGCGACTGGAACGGCATTATTTTCGGCACCAGCTGCTTGATTCTGTTCAGCGGAGCGGGCATTTGCATCCGAACTTTCGATGTCGACAACTTCATCGAAAGGATAAGGCGGTGAATGATCTCCTTCACTGCTGTAATAATGCTCATCCTCGGTGTAATCGTCTAAAGCAATTGTTTTATAGGGGAAACTGACAACTGATTACCTCCACTCTCTCCAACAACTTCGTCGTCAATTCGGAAATAATGTTCTTCTTCATCGCCCTAAAATCCAAGAGAGTTACAAAAGCGTGAAGTAATTTCTCACGTAAGCACCATCATCAATGTACGGTTCTTCCTGTCCTTCGTCATCTCCATCTTCTGTAAAGCTCAATGGTTGATTTCAAATTTTCGCAACGAAACCTACCGTCTTCAAAGTCTTCGTCATCTATTGGTGGTCGATTGTAGCCATCGGGATCCGCATCCATATCGTCGTCCGTACTGTCCGTTTCATCCGAAAGATGATGGTAAGTCGGTACTCGCTGTTCGTTGTTTTGATTCTCGTTGCCGCGTAATCCCGCTTCTCGGAACGCGTCGTTCATTCCACGAGCAATCATGTCCTCGGCAACACTCAAAGCTGCAGCATTTTCGACGTTTCCGGGCGCTGAATTTCGCGGTGCGGTTCCCGGATCTGAATCGTCATCCGATTCGGATCCATCCGAATCTTGCGGCCGAGTTCGACTGCTTCCACGATCTTCGCCGTTGCTTCCTCGATGGCGACGATTCTGAAAATGTTGTATTAACGAACTCAAGTGATTCGTCGACTTACTTTTTTTCGAGAATCAGATCCATTTTTGTTTGACGAATAATCGCCTTCACCAAACAAACACTTTTCCATTTGATCGATGGCATCCACCGAGTTGATACATCGATGGGCAACGACACATTGTTTTGCAACGCCGTAACGAACTGGAGCCATGAGTGCATCGGATGAGTTGAGAAGTTCGGTCAATGAATACGTGATTAAGACCTAAATATATCAGTTACAAGAGTTGTTAACAGAGGAAAACTCACTTGGAATACTCGTCGACATTTCAAGACAAAACTGTTGATTAGTTTCTTTCGATTTTCTTTCGAACTCGAACCACTTAATGAAACCGGAAGTGAAGTTCGCACCAACGAAAGAACACCCGAAACCGTGATTGTACGATAGTTCGGAAGAAGGCTCTTGCTCGAAGTGCTGTTGGAGTTTGATGGAGGAATCGACGTGGAAAGCTGATATTTTTGTGTCGAGTCGGATTGATCCATTTCAGCGCCCAATGTGCACGCGATTGCTGCCAACACGGTGTTCATTGCTTGTTGAGATGAAATGCAAAGGAACGAGAAGAGTCGAACCACCGAACGCACAAAACGAGAAATCAATGCATCGGCGTTTTGATCACGATATTCGCTGCTCTTGTTCGATTCGCAAACGAGTGTGTTAAGGAAGACGTCCAAGTGCTAAAAACAACGATTCATTGTACTTCTTCTTGTTGGAAACTCACTGATTCGGGACAGCGTGCCAAAAGCATGAAAGTGAACTTGTCCAAATGGCTTGAACCACTTTGACCATTCAATTGAAAGATTTCTTCGGCGATGAGATTACTCGATTCTCGGTCTTTGAGTCCGACCTCCAACAACGACTTCACTGGCCCCCAACGACTTAGCAGGGATTGAAGAGCGCTGAGAGCAAATTTCGGCGGTTCGAGATCATGTTCGGGAAGTTGAGAATCAGCAGCAGCGGTTTGTTGTTGAGATGAACGAATTTTACTCGACAGACGACGTGGAAAGTTCTCCTGTTCGACGAGTTGACGTCCGACAGTTCGGGCCAAGAACAAAATCAAATGCTCATTGTGTTGATTGAGCACATTAATTAGAGTCGTGTCTTGGAGTAGGACGTTGAGCAGATTTTCTCGTTGAAGTTGATTTCCCGCCACCAATGCTTTGCATCCGCATTTCTCCCAACAATCGCAGTACGCGGTTGGTGATGTTCGTTTCAATCTAAGGTTCAGCTCATTAGAAGTCGATTAGTGATCTTTTTGACATACTTGCACTCGTGACCCCAATGACATGCAAATGCACATTCGGAGCAACAACAAAGAGATCCAACCAAACCACAAGTTTTGCATTCGAAGATGTCCTGATTGATATGCTCTTCTCCAGTCCATGTAAACGAACAGGTGTCGTTGTAGCACATGAGGAAAAGCGGTGATTCGCCACCAGTTCCCGATTTGGTCAAATGTTCAACTAAAAACAATCAGTAAGAAAAATTGGAGATCAAAACTACTTGATGATTTTCCACTTGTTTTCTGAATTTCATTCAACTTTTTCCACATGATCAAAGCGGCTGTGTAGGCGCGTATCTGAACGGCCGAATAGAAGGGGGTGTGTCCGTGAATATCGCGTTGTCGCATCAACTCTTCGAAGAACGGACTAACCACAGGACTAGACGCCAATTCAGCAATAATCAGAATTGCGTTTCGTTGACGTTGTCGTGCATTGATCGGAATTTCGGTTGCATCCTTCGGTTTGTTCGACTCCTTCGGTTCTTTGTCTTTCGGCGACTTCGCAGAAGTTTTGCTCGACGATGGTGAATTCATGATCTTGAGAGCGGTTTCAGTTCCCGTACTGATCATGTCTTTCCATCTAAAAACATGAGTTCTTATGTTGTGTTCATTTAGCAATCTTACCGTTGATCGAATTTCACGCTCGCCGCATCAGCTTCGGTCGTGTCCATTTTTTCGGGAGCATCTTTTTTTGACTTAGCGTTCGGTTGCTCGTGGACGGTCACTCGACCGGACTCGAAAGTAACTCCAACGAAATCATCGGCTTGATCGCGATTGGTCGTCGAAATTGCGTTCATGGTCGCAGTGTGTAGAATGTTTCGATTTCCGTCCGTGAAGTTTTCCAGAATCTGATGTTTTCGTTCCTCGTCGTCTTCACATTCTTCCAGTTGTTTGAGTACTTTGCGAACACCTTTCAAATCGCAATATTGGACATTTTGAAGTAACGAATCAATTTTTGGTTCGGTTGTTCGTTGTTCGGGAGTAACTAATGCAGCGACGAGCATCAGCCGTTGAACGTTCTTCACCACATCGTTCTTTCGAAGAAGATTCGCATTGTAAATGGTGTTCGACGTAATGATGTTGCAGCTCAATTCGCCAGAACTCACGAATCGACATCCAACGGCCATGTGATTCGTTGGGGCAAATCCGACGTAAACCGGCTCACGATAACCGCCCATCGAATCGGGAATAAGTGGAACGATACTTCCGGCAGCATCGCGAAGCACCAGAATATCTTCCTGAATACAAAACATAATGGAATCCGATTAGTCATTCTGCTTACATCTCCGTAGTTTTCCAAATCCAGACGTTTGTTGTCACGTGATGAGCATTTGAGAAGTGAAAGTGCATCGATGGGCACCAGCTGTTCGTTAACTTCGCTGCCATTTCCATTTGTTGTTACAACCGCGATTTCGCCTAAATTTTTTTCGGCCAAAATCCGAAAACCTGCAAAACAAAAAGATTACCATTTGAACTGTCTGTTGAACTTACAATTGTTTTCAACAGCTGACGACAGAATTCGACGAATTCGACGTGGAATCTTCACTTCAAGCAGCTTTCGTTGGAAGGTTTGTGGTGAACGTGAGATCTTGACTGACGGTACAACAACCAACTCGTCTTTGCGCATCAATCGAACGTTGCGTGTCAGAAGAGCAGTTTCGTCTACCGATCCGTTATTCTCCTTTTGATTTTGTTCAATTGCCGATTTGTAAACCACACCAACATAAGATCCATCGACGATTCTAAACGATTTGTGTTTGTACTTCCTCAATACCGTTGACTTACTTTACGATGGCCGTGTCACAAACAGGTTCTTCGTAGAAGAAAGTGACTTGTCGTAGTCCCCACGCATCCTCTTTGTATTGAGCACTGGGGACGTTTGTTGGTTTTGAGGCAGTTCCCGGGGTGCCTTCATCTGAAGGAGCGGCTCGTTTTCGGGCATATACTAAATTTGAATGGGGTTGGACTCAAATTCGATTTACGTGCTGCAAAAGTTGCTACCGCAAATCTTTTAATTGTCAACACCGTTTTTGGTGCTTCTGTTTTTGAGATCTCGAAATGGTAATTTTAAGTACGAAAACCGAATACAATTTTTACAATTAAAGGCGGGACATTGAAATTAAAAGATTTACGGTAAACACGAGGGACACGGGACATTCGGCTTTCCGGCACGTTTGATCGCCCACCCATTTGTTTCTTTTTTCGAATGCAAAAGCTTGTTCATCGTTTTTGAAGGAGTTACCAACCACATCAAAAAAGCGAAACTCACGATTTATCGGTGGAAGTGGTGTGACTGTTGGGTCACGAATCTCCTGAAGGTAAATGTGATATTGTTCGGGGGTGAAGACACGAAAACGACACGTTTCGGTCATCGTCCATGCAGACTCCATCAATATGCCGATCTGCAATCGAGATCTCGTTGTGTTTTCTTGTCCCAAAATAATCTTACCAATGGGACACCGGAAGAGAAATTCACTCCAACCGAACCGCTCGCGTAAATCGGAATCGCACGTGTTCGAACTTCGGCACCAACGATGATTTCTTTCGTTTGTCCCGTCTCTTCACGACCCTTCTTCTTCACGTTTTCAAACATTTGCATACGATCAGCAAACGGATAGACTCCCCTGAAAAAGTTGTTTGTATCGGTCGAGTAAATGCTGTAACATACCACCAATAGATCTTGTTGCCAGTGGTTTGTATTGAAGCATACAATGGACAAACCATCAGCTTTTCAACAGTCAAACCGGCAGGCACTTCCAGAAAGTCGTTGTAAAACGCTGTGCACAGGTTGGCACCGAAGTAGTCGTCGACGAAGGTGGCCACTCGTTTTTTGTTGCTCATGACGGCAATCCGCCACGCACAACAGGCCATGTCGATGATCTTTTCGTCGGTTTCTTCTAAACAATCATACCAGTTAAAGCAAACTTCGAATTGCTTACCGGGAAACAGCAGATTGTTGCTGGAGTGCGGTAGGTTCGTCGGTTGACTGTCCATCCAATTCCACGCGTAGATCTGTCCGTTGTCGGCCACAGCAAACAACGACGAATACGTGCTGCCGATCTTCACGAACTTCGCTCCGTATGTCACTCCGTTCATTTGAGTTTCCTTCCAAAATTGAAGTTCGTCGTCAAATTTGAATGTTTCGTGTACAACTTCCGATGGAACTGCAGAATCCGATTTTCGGTCTTTTGATTTCGCTTCTGAACCACATTTTGGTTCACTTCTTCAAATCGAATAACAAACCTTCACGTTTTCGACCATCTCGTATGGTCATGTAGTCGTAGCCATCACCGCCGTTGTACAATCCATCGCTGTCGATGACGGCCGTTCCTTCGCCGCGAAGTCCCGCATCCAGAAGAGAAAGAAGCTCTTCGTGCAGATATTCACCCGCTTCATCCAAATCGTCTACTGAAATAACAACTCCCTGTGAGCGTACAATCGAATCGTTTACCTTCGTCATCATCACGACTTAACAGATTGTTAACCGCTTCGTTGACGTTCAAATTTGTGCGTTGCAATTCGCGGACGATGACTTCGCGTGACTTTCCTTGGAGAACAACTTGAGCTTGAGCAATCAACTCTTCGGGCACTGAAGAGGCGGGAAGCATGGCACGTGCACGATCCACGATCACACCCGTTCGTCCACAAATCGCTCCGGGACGACGAGCGGCGATCATCATTCGACGAATTTTGGCAGTTCGATTTGCCGCCGATGCGGCACTCTGTGAACCGAAAGCATTCAAAGCGGCCTGAGCAGTTGAGTTGGTCGAGCTACTTGTACCCATGGTCGAACTTCCGGCTTGTGGATTCGTATTGGCTGCTGAACCAGTGGAATTGGCGTCCGTTCCGTTGGTATTCGATGCTGAAGCGGCGGCAGCGGACTTCTCCTCGGAGTTAACAACGGTTTCAACAATTCTGAAGGCCAAACGAGCTACTCGATTGTCCTAAAAACGATGACAATCGTTTGCATTTTCAACTTGATCTTACCGTGAACAGGAAACCGATGTTGTTCTGTCCAACAACCATCTGTTGAATTTGGTTGGCTGGAATGTCGGCGAGAGCGGCCAATGGTCGAGATCCGTAGCGATTTCGATTGTTCGCCGCATCGACGATCCTAAAACCCAAACGATCATTTCAACGCCCAGGATTCCCATTCACTTACCGCTCCATAAATGCATTCTCATCGACTTTGCTTGGAACTGCTCGTCCAAATAGAAACAGTTCTTTGTGATCCCGCATTGTTGTTAATCTAAAAGACATCGGCTTTTAATTGTTTTTCTCAGTCGTCTCTGTGGGACAGCAGCCTCCGTCACGACTCGTAACACGCAATTAAATCCACGTCATTTGGTAACCTAAAATCAAGATGGAACCCCAAAAAACAAGTTGTTTTTGTAGGTGGAACAAAATTTCGTATAGTTCGCATTGCAAACCCCCCGGTCCAAATCGTCCATGACGAGTCGTCTCTTATTCACCAACAATATTTTTACGAGTGGAAACGGAAAAGCAGAGAATTTCTCTTCGAAACCCGGAACGTGATGCCGAACTGTGAACCGAAGTCCAAAAACTGTCAGTCAGCTTGTTCTACTGAACTATGACCACGACTGCTGTTAGCCATTGAACGCGTCGATTGACTTCGAGTTCAATTTGTTTCCCGTGTAGAATCCAAATTACGAGAACGTTCATTTGGACCTCAATGTGGAAACACTCGACTTCCGTTTCTTGTTCAATTTCCAAAAATTTTATGGAAATTGCGTGACATAAAACAAGTTAACACACTTCAGCGAGTTTAAAGTACAAGTGGCAGAAATGATTTCAACTGTTCGTGACTACTTCGATGAACGCGGTCAGTTTATTTAAGTTGTTCTGATCGTTAAACCCGACGGTCAATCTCAAACACTACAAATCAAGCAAACCCTAAGGGCAAAGAAACGTGAAGATGCAAATTGTACAAACAAATTACGCACATTTTCTGGGCAGTATTATGAAAAGAAAGTCTGCGATGAATTGCATAATTACCGGGACTCATTGGATCCAAACATTGGGATCAGGTATTGGAATCGTTAAAGTAAACGGAATCAAGTCGACTTTTTGTTCTCATCGCTCTTCGGCGTATCCGTTGGAATCAATCGCTTTTGTGGGTGCAGTATCCGCGGCAATACCAACGCTCCGAACAGCGCCACAAAATGAAACACGAAGTACAACCGCCTATAACATCCAAGTGTTATGCTCATTCGATTATTCAACTAACCGGTAAATGAAAAGTCCCGGATTCAAGTGGAGTGTAATGAACGGATAAGCGGCGTAGCAGAGTGCAACTTTTGTGACCAAGAATGTAACACAATCGTAGAAACGAGCCAACGTCCAGGTGCTTTGAAAACGATGACGCAGACAACGACGCATCTAAATTCAAGTATAAACATCAAAATCTTAAGATCTTACAACTCTCGCAGAAACCGTGAACAACGCAGCGGTAAGAAAAGTCAAGTAGTAGCCGAGAAAGAATCCATGCCATACAGCTGACAGAAAATATGTCGAGAAAGTTCGATAGTTTTTCGGAACCCTTTCAAATGCCACACGACGTAGCCAATACATAGTTGTACCTAAAAATGATTGAACTCAAACTGATCATCGAAGAACAACGCACAATTCCAGTTATCCAAGGTTTCTTTGAAGCTCAACGCCGTCTAAAACTTCTCGTCTTTTAAAGCTCCAATTATTTGAATGTTAACCTCAACACGCCATGCATTTACATTGCTAATCAGATTCCATTTTGCTCGACCGCGAGAATCGTAACCATTGAATCCGAAACCTGACAAGTTCGAAACTGCATCGGCCCAAATCCACGCGTAGTAGTATTGGACTCGTTTAAGGAATGCGACGAGATACAACAACCACCACCAATGATACCAGGGAAGTTTCAAAAGTGCCGGCTCTGCCAATTGCTCTGGATAGTATTGTTTTCCGAACAGCGCCACAACCACAGCACAACAAAGTGCAAAAGTGAACTTCGGTAAACAAGCGTCCCAAACGTTCAGTTTCTATACTTCATTAAAAATAATGTTTTTTAAAAACTAACTTTTCTTTCGTTGCTACTCATTTCTTTTCCATTAATGAAGTCCCAGTAATCGGCGTAGAAACAAAGTGGACCAGTTAAAACGGTTTGAAAATGGAAAAGGTAACTCAAGTAAGGTAAAATGGCCGGCACTTCGCTTAAGCCAAAGACACATTGATCATTTCAAAAATTGAACAAACCTTAGAGCTTCTCGTTTCTGAATATCTGTCAATTCTCCAATTTTTTTCACTTTTCCATCGTGCAAACTAAATGCCATGGTTGTGACTTTTTGTACGGCGACCTGTAAATTCAATGATTGTATGTTGTAAACCAAGTCCCCAATTACCATCATAGGCCCGGTTATATCGATGCTAAAAGAATCGAGCAAAAAGTAGCGATACAAATGTATAAATAACAGGTAAGCCATAGCAAAGATAAATACAACTCTATAAAGCGGATTTCAACGTTGATGATTAACACCCGAAGACTCACTTGTGAACGTATTTGGTCGGAGAAAACTGCATGATCAAGTAGCAAACCGCCGCCAAGATGGCCGGATGTTTGATTGCTCTGAAAGCATTGAACAATCGAAGTTGAAAGCTGCCAGTTCACTCACATTCCATAGCAAAAATAACTGATTGCAATTCCCCAAAAGAGCGGATAAGCGAGGCGAACGTTCCGAGAAGTTTGTTCCGGTGACAAATAGACACGATAGAAGGCGGCCAGTGGAACGGAAATTAGCTGTGAAAACACCAAATTTATCTGAAAAGCGAATACGAACTTCAGATGTGCAAACAAACTGACCATGTCGATATCGAGTTTCGTCCATTCTGAGATCGGGCTCAGCATTAAGCTGCCGTCGTAAAACAACGTGTTGTTCATATTGCTATAGAAGTAACGAATCGGACAAAATCAAAAACGATAAAAAAGAACGTTTCATCGACACACTTGGACGTAAACCAAAATCTATCGATGTTTTGCGAACAAATTGGACCAAACTAAAGTAGCAATGTTCTCATAAAGATCCCTGAAAGTCAACGAGTTTACCTGTGTGAGAGTCGCTAGTAAACGTAGAACAGAAGCGCGAACTGACAATCAAGGGAAAATTGGCAAAATGAAAAGTTGACGAAATGACTCAAGAATCTAACATTGAAGTAAACCCACGGAGCTCGAGAAACGCGCTTATCTCCATTAGCAACCACAAGGCGGTTGATGAAATTGAAAAGGACGAGAGTTCGCTCATTAACTGTCGAATTAATTGATAGGCAGTTGGAGCGTACAAGAGGGCTGCGGAATCGCGACTTTGTTCGAAAGATTCCGATCTTCGTGTGTGGCGCGAAAATGGCGAAATTTTCGTCGATGAGTTCGAAGCTCGTCGTTGGACAAAAAGAAAGGCCCAGGAACAACAATAACATTACTCAGCCGCCTGTTCGTCTTGCCAGTTGAAAATCTCGCTCCAAGAGCCACGCGAAGAGTCCAGAAAAACATCGTGAGTTCGAGCGAGAAAGTCGAAATTTCCATCTTTTATTCATTTTTATATCGAAGGCGTTTTTATGATAATTCAATGATACCAAATGCAATAACCCACACGTGAGTGTGTTTAACGATCGTCTTGGACGAGTTTGAGTAAAATGACTTACAGTTAATTGGCAATAAAAATGAAATGGGCGGTTGATTAAAAGACAACGTTTTTCGAGTGATCGTTTCAACTCGCAACATTCAGCTGATAACTCGATTTAATGTCCCAATTGTTATCACACGGGTGTTGCGGTTACTTTGTGCCAACAATCGTTCTCTTTTACCACAGTCATCTGTGGGTTGTTCAGTGAAAACAGTTCTTGTGTTAGTCGTTGAAGAGCGAAGAATGTTAAAAGATTTGCAAACGGCCGAAAGCTTCGTTTCCATTCTTTTGTTCGTTCTGTCGAAGGTCAACAGATTTCTGAGCGTGAATTTGATTGTAATCGAAGCTGAGAGTCAATCCCCCGCGTTTCGAATTTCTACGTGAAATTCAAAGCTCGAAACTTCCCGTCAACTTAGAGATCTCTTTTGTACTTCTGTCCCAGTGCTCAGCTTCCGTTTGGCCACTTTGCCTCATTGGATTTGAAAACGAATCGGTCGTCAGTCCACTAAACCTTCGAAATTCCGATGAAAAGAAGTGATAACGTAGATTCTTCCCAGTTGCCGCAATTTTCTTAATGACGATTAACTACGAGAATGGTATAGTTGAATAGACGGATAATCACGGGGTATTAATGCCCACCATTTTTTGTTAATTATCAACAAAGGACAAAATTCTGTGGGAATTCATGGTTGTCAGTACGCACTATGGTGGAGTGTCTTTAGTGTTCTTAAGCTTCCGAACTGAAGGTTTAAACCATTTTGTTTGTCAATTATTTTTCGTTGTTTCCTTCGGGAATTCTGCTTGTTATCTTCAGTTAAAATCAAAAAAGAATGCAAAATGGCTCTTAACAGATGTTGATTTTACAGTACGAATACGGTTAATTGATCCATTCGATTTTCGATTATTGCCCTTCAGTCTTCGTGTTGACCTTCGATCGAGTGAAATCCAACGGATTTGAGGCTCTTTATGTTGTCGATTCACAAGCCAAAAAGAGCGATTGCGGCGAGAGAGACCGAAGATCGATATGCGCACATGAGTTGAACAGTTCACATTGAGGGGCGGGAACAATTGAGATGAAGAAAAGGCGTCAGAGAAAGTGAAAAGAGTTGGTGGTCGGTCGAGTTTTCTCATTTGTTTTTGCCGCGTCCCGGGCTTTTAGAGAGGGCAGGCCGAGCAAGACCGCCCTTTTCTCACTTGGTCGAGAGTTTGCTTTTCGTTCTGCTACTCATTCCACGCCTTTGCAGCGTTCAACTCAAGCCGTTCCGTTCGTTTGCTGTTCGATTTGTGAAAATGAGTGTTCCACAAGACGTTATTCAAAAGATCGAAGATGGTTACAAGAAGTTGCAGGTAACATTTCCACTTCAATTAGATATGATTGCGTTATTTAGGAAGCCAAAGACTGCCACAGCTTACTCAAGTAAAAATAATGGTTTTGTTTCTAATCGCCAGTCTATTTTAAGGAAGCACTTGACTCGAGAAGTTGTTGATCAACTCAAAGGTAAACTCACCGTTTATGGACATTCAATTGTGTTGTTCTAGACAAACGCACTAAACTCGGTTCGACTCTTTGGGATGTGATCCAATCGGGAGTATGTGATCTCATATGTGGAATGATTATTTTCGTTATTTAGGTTGCAAACTTGGATTCGGGAGTTGGTCTTTATGCACCCGTACGTTCAGTTTAATTTACGGATATTAAATATCAAATGGGTTTTGAGATCACACAGTGTTATTTTTACTTTTTTAATTACATAGATTCTCGCTTTGATGTTATTTTTCCGGAATCATAGAATTTGATTTTAGGATGCCGAAGCTTATACGCTCTTCAAACCTTTGTTTGATCCGGTCATTGAGGTTGGTCAAACAAGCAATTGAAATTTCAATTGTTTTCTTCAGAGCTATCACGGTTTTGGTCCAAACCAAAAGCAACCGGCAACTGATTTGGGCGAAGATAAACTCGATCAACTCGTTGATTTGGATCCGGAAGGAAAGTACATCAACTCAACTCGTATTCGTTGCGGTCGATCTCTTCAAGGCTATCCATTCAAGTATGTATCGAAATTGAGTACTAACTGATTACTAGTATGTTTTAGCCCATGTTTGACTGAGGCCAACTATTTGGAAATGGAATCGAAAGTCAAGAATGTTTTCAACAACATTACTGACCCCGAATTGAAAGTAAGACCATGCATTTGACTGAGTCATTAATGTCTTTAGGGAAAATACTATCCATTGGATGGAATGAGCAAAGAAGACCAAAATCAACTTATTGCTGATCATTTTCTCTTCAAAGAAGGTTAATCGTATAGCTCGTGGGAGTGATTAGACAAGTTGTTTTAGGCGATCGTTTCTTGCAACACGCCAATGCTTGCCGTTACTGGCCCAAGGTACGCTACAAGTTTTTTAAAGTTATAAATTGAATTTCCAGGGACGTGGTATCTACCACAACAACGACAAGACCTTCTTGGTTTGGGTCAACGAAGAGGTAAAGCCATAATTCTTTAGACTTGATTACGATTGTTTCTTAAGGATCACTTGCGTATCATCTCCATGCAAAACGGTAATACTCAATTCAATGAACGTATTCATTGTTCTTGTTTAGGTGGAAACGTAGGACAGGTCTTGGGACGTTTGATCAAGGGAGTTAAGACTCTTCAACAAGTTCCATTCTCACGGTAATTGATCACCGAAGTAAAATAAGATAACTTAATATTTCAGTGATGATCGTCTCGGATGGCTCACTTTCTGCCCATCGAATCTCGGAACTACGGTGCGTGCATCGGTTCACATGAAAATCCCGAAGGTTTCGGCGCGTCCAGACTTCAAAGAACTTTGCGAATCGTTGAAATTGCAACCACGGTACTTGATCTCAACATTTCCTTTATTTCTCATTATTTTAGTGGTATTCATGGAGAGCACAGCGAGAGTGCGGGAGGTGTTTACGACATTAGTAACAAAGCTCGTTTGGGATGCACAGAATTTGAAGCGGTCTTGCAAATGTACCAAGGAGTCAAAAAGCTCATCGAATTGGAAAAGGCCGCTTAAATCGAAGAAAACTTCAAAATTCAGCATCTCGCTCCAGGCACACCGTTTTCTAGTTGCACTACTCACACAGCACGGCACTTTCTCCAATTAGGTTCATGTATTAGGTTCGAATATTTCGCTTTATTGGAATTCAATCTTCATCCATCATTTGCATCTTGTTTACGTCCTCTAACTCGCACAATACTTCGAAAACCCGTCCCGTTTTGTATGTTCTGTAACTCGAAGGATTTAAATAAATTTCGCCGCACATTCTTTCTATTCAATGTTCAAGACCAGAGGTCACAAAAGATCTGTTGTTTACAGAAAAGTGATCTGTTGAAGAGAACTCTGTTGGTCTAAGCGGCGAGAAGTACGCCTGTTTGATCGTCAGCAAAGCCGCCGCACATGCTCATCGAAAGCGAGGGAACCGGAGAAGACCCTTGAGGCAAATGCGACAGATGGTTGCCGCTAAACAACTCGACAGGTTGACGATCAAGGCAGCCGCAAATTTCACAGGCACGTTGGAAATCGGCTGTTGATGTCATCAAAACGCATGCTCGACCATTCATGTTGTCAATCACGACAAATGCCCGATGGCCTATGAACTCAACTAGTCGCCGCTAGCAATTGGTTTTGTGTTCCTTTTGAATCATTAAACCGACGTCTGTTACGAGAAACTTAAAATAAAGTTTACGAGATGTGAAAGTAGAATTTTTATATCGATTTATGACACAAAACCTAACAACAAATACATTTAAATGGTACGTGCATCCCGTCGTTCTGATGGAACGGTCAACGTAATTGCCGGCTTGTCGGCTTCGATTATCTTAACTTGACATCCCAAACGACTACGATCGTAAAGTTGAGATGCGTAGTCGAGAATATCCAACTGAAAATTGTTGGCAATTAAAACTGTCCTTAAAAGTCGCTCTTAACATCAACATAGTACTTGTACTCACCTCATTTTCAGAAATCTTACCACATCGTTCAAAGTGCTCCGGTTCAAGGATCACGTGACAAGTACTACAAGCTAAAGTCCCTTCACAAGCTCCGTATCCCTCGATCGGGACATCGTTGTTAATCACCACGTCGAGAATTGTGTCGCCAATTGGGGCATCTTTCACAGTGAAATCGCCGCTGGCAATTTTAAAAGTCACATCGACACCGCTGAATTGCATATATAAACATTCAATGCCAAAAACTTACGATTTGTTGGAAGAAAAAGTTCGACCTTGTACACTCGAAATACGAAAACTACTGCAAGTGCGAAGCAATTGACGAAGCATTTTGCTGGAAGCCACATTATATTGCTAATTGATCATTTTTACGATAAACATCGGTATTACAACCCAAATAGAAGTCAAAAACGACAAAACTATTTATTGTGACTATCTTTAAATCAGCCAAAAAGATCAATGAGATGTCACTGTGCGCATCATGTGCATCGCTTGCTCGTAAGCAAAAAAGTAAATGTAACCGCCGATTCCCATCCAAGCACAACGAGGTGCAATTCCAGCAAACAAAGAACAATACCCATCACGTTGAGCAATTTGAACTAAGACTTGCAGCATCGAGAGCTGTTGTGTGCTGAGCATAATTCGAGTTTTGGCGACATCCAACGGGGTGGTAACTGAAATCGTAACTTGTAAATGAATGCAATCTAAACGTACGTCCTGCTGCTACAACTCCCGCTATACTCCCACAGAATGCTGATTGAATTGGAGTAGCTCGTTGATTGTCCTAAAACACGTTGCAAACCTCAGTCGTCAATTCGAATCGAACTTTTGCTATTCGCTTCTTCAAATACTCCCATAACGGATATTCAACGAAAGCAAATGGGATTTCACGTGCCAACGTCGTGGTAAATCCGCGATAGAACGCTCGGAAACCACTTTGTCGCCAAAGATCAACGGTGATTTTCAGAGCTGAACGTTTAGACGAAACTTGAGCGTTTTGTTTAACTACTTCCGTTGGTACGCGAACCAAACAAGCAGCAAACTCACCACAACATGCTCGTGCAGCATCACACCACGATGCTGAAAATACGACCAATGAAATTCAACATTCACAACTCTAAAGACATTGCATCTAAAACAGAAACAACAACGTCCAAGAACTTACATTCACAATGCCAATACGAATCCAATGTTGTGTATGTGAGGAAGAAAAGAGCCGAACCAGGAGCTGATCCCAATGCTACCGAACTCATTCCGCGATACAAACTTCGAAAGCCGCCGGATTTTTGAAAACCTTCGTGACTTTGCAATCGTGTTTTTAACGTGTCCAAAGGATACAATCCAAGATCCACGGCCAATCCGGCAGTAGCTCCAGAAATTAAAGAACAAAACGGAGAGTCCATTTAAGTGATTTAATTTGACTATAACGCTCCATCCTATCTCTAGTCGAACATCAAAATACCGAGATTTGAAAGAAGAACAACTGACACGTCTATCGAGATCGACTTTGTTTCCTGGTTTCGAACTTTTAAGTATAAAATAGCTTAATTTTAAAGAAAGCTCTGATTAAAAATAGTAAATGAAAGTTTAAATTGGGATTTAAACTTGCACTGAGTATTAGTTCTATTCGTGAACACCTTCGATCGAAAGCACAGAACGCTGATTTTTGTCTTTCAGTTAAATTTTATCACTTGCTTTTCGGTGCTGTTCGTGTGTTTTGATTGTCAACACATTTCTCAAGACTGCTGTTGATTCGCGATGAGAAGGTTGTTATTTCACTTCTCACAAGCGCACGAAAATTTTCGTTCTGCCGAATGGCGAAGTGCTTGTCAATTAGCGCGACTGAAGAAGTTTGAGGATCATTTGGATCAAAACACCGTAAGATTTCAATCAATCAAGCTTGCTAAATGTTCTTGTTTAGGATTCACTAGTTCTGTTGGATGTCGAATCAATTGAAGAAGTGCAACCGCTCTTAGATCGTTTGATTTTGTTGAAATCAGTCTACGAAGTTATCGAATACAACGGTTTGTTTATTTTAGACTTTGTAACATTGTAATGATGTTTAGATGGAGATCACGATTCGATGTGCAAGTGGTTGGCACAAACACCGGTCTTTCTAGAGGTTTGACAATTCTGTTGAAAGGAAACGATCGAATTCTTAGGAAATGAATAAAACATGTTCTTCTTGGTGTCTTCGAATTCGACCAGTTGGAAAGAAACGAAGTGGCGATTATGTAAATGATCTTCTGGAGGTCTTTAGCTAGTCAATTCGTAAAGATATGGGGTTGTATTTTAGAAGTATGCAACTGCAATCGAACTACCAGACGTTAAAGTCGACTTGCGAAGGCCCGAAATTGAGCTTTCAATCATTGAAGATGTGAACACGCAGACGGCGAAACTGCGAAAAGTCTATTTGGTTCGATTTGTAAGTTAATTTGAATATTGCGATATTAACTCGTGTGTTTTAGGTTGGAAACGGTCAATCATCAGTGAAAAGTCAGTACTCGTTGAAGACTCGAATTTACATCGGAAACTCGACTATGGACCCCGAGCTTGCACTCTTGCAATCAAGTTTGTCTATGGTGAGAGCAGGAAGTTTGGTTTGTGATCCATTTTGTGGAACTGGTTAGCTAGAACAATACGAACGATTCTGAACCTCTCGATTTAGGCGGATTGCTGGTGGCAGCAGCGCATTTTGGTAGACGATTCTGCTTCTTTTTTTCAAGTCACGTTCATTTAGGTGGTCTTGTTGTTGGAACGGAAATCAACTACCAAGTTGCCAGAGCGTACGTTATTCGAGAGAGAGCAGTAATCATTGGTGTTCAGTAAAGGACGATCTGCACGTCACGGCGAAGGAGAACTACGATCCGGTTATCATTCGATCGCAGCGAACTTTGCTCAATACAACCTACTAGATCGATTTCTTGGAATTGTAATTGCTGATGCGAGTAAACCGAAGGTATGGAGGACGAATACAAACGCACTGTTCGATGTCATCATAGCAGATCGTAAGTCTTTCGACGTTTTCATCTAATCTTATAGTTTTGTCTCAGCGCCGTATGGTGTTCGTGAAAAAGGAAGCAAATTGGGAACAAAAGAACGCAAACCAGATTGGTTGGACACAAGAACTGAAAAGTAATCGACAGTCATTCAGTCACAATTTTCTTGTTGATTTCAGAGACATTCGATTACCCGAAAAAACAAAGTACAAAATATCGAACACGTACTTGGATCTGGTGAATATGTCTGCTTCATTGTTGATAGTTGGTGGGCGTGTTTCTTTTTGGTATCCGGTTTTACGTGATCGGTAAATTTGACTGCAAGCTTCTCAATCACGACTTTAGGTATTCCACCAAAGTCCTGCCGTCACATCCCGTTTTGGATCTTATTGCTAATTGTGAGCAAACATTAACGTTGAAATGTTCGAGGTGATTTAAGCGAAGAATCAATTTAATTCCAAGTATTTTCTAGACGTCTTCTTGTTTATGAGAAAACTCGAGAACCGTCAAACGAGGAAACCGCGACGATTGAAGAGGATTGTTTCGAATCGAGTTCATTTCGAGATGCTATTTTTACTCCTGCTTAATTTGTTTGTTATGTTGTTATTGTTGAACTAAATTAAAAGTTGTTAACCGTTGCATATCATCGTATTTTGGTTTGTGTCTCCATCAATATCTTCAAGACAAATTATCTGAAGTTCATTCATTTCTTTGTAACAGAGAGATGTCTGACTCTTTTACACTCTTCGAATCTCTTGGAGCGGCAAAACACATGCTCGCTGTTGGAGCTCCGGGCCCACGACTGTTAAAGCGAGTAGCAGAACTAATGGCTGAAGTTACTCCAAAGCGTTTGGCTGATGAACAGACTCCAAATGCAAATGGTCGTCTAATGCAATATGGAGCACAAATAGGAGACCCACGTTTTCTCAATTATCTGACCGAATTTCTTAAATTTGAATACGACGATGATGTAGACCGAGAGACACTTGTTCAAACCGCCGGTGCAACGACGGCGTTGGTTTTGATCTTTACTCAGCTTTTTCCTCGACGTTCAATTGTCTATTGCGAACAGCTGTCTTATTTCTTGGGATTCGACATCTTGCAGAGCTTGGGATTCACTTGTAAACCAGGTAAATAGTCGTCAATTTACTATATGTAACGAATCATAGTGCCATTGGAGAGCGATGGAATCGTTTTGGAGAAGTTTGAATCTCAACTGACTCAGGATCTCGGTGATGTCGAAAAAGACAAAGCAGAAGGTCGCTATTCCGCAGCTGTTTATTTGGTTCCTGTTTACCAGAATCCAACAGGATGTGTTCTTTCTGAAGGTAAATAACTGAATGTTAATTGGTTTCAATGAAAATTGTTTAGAAAAGTGCCAAAAACTTGTGCAATTGGCTCGAAAATACAATTTGCTCGTTTTCTGTGATGATGTTTACAACTTTTACACTTACAATGGAGTCAATTACAAACGTCTATTTGCCTACGACAATCCAAAAGATTTGGATTATGGTTGTGGACATGTCATTTCAAATGGCACATTCTCAAAGCTCTTAGCTCCTGGTTTGCGTCTCGGTTGGATGGAGTTGCCAAAAAAGATCAGACAGAAGTATTGGATTGAATCGCCGATTTTGATGTCCTCTGGATCTCTGAACACATATACCGGCGGTTTGGTTGCTGAGCTTCTGCATTCCGGTTTAGCCAGCGAACATATCGCGATGATTCGAAGTGAGCAAAAGAAGAAAATGGAAAGAGCTCATGAACTTCTCAACGATCATCTTCCTAGCGGCTGTAAATTGGTCAATAAATCTCAAGTAAGTTCGAACGTGCAAATTTAATAATCGAGTAACCGTAGGGTGGTTATTTCTTGTACATTTTGCTTCCGAAGACAATCAACTCAACGAACGCTGTCGCTTATATTCTCAAGAATTACGACATTTCAACCGTTGACGGAAAACGGTAAAGAACTATTGTTGACATTTTCGATGCAAATTTTAGCTTTCTGGTTGGCAACAGATCGTCGGATCAAGAAGAGAAAATTGCGAATGGAATTCGTTTGTCAATCGCTTATCCACCGTACGATGAAATGGAAGAAGCATTTAAACTCGTATGCAAAGCCCTACATGAACTTACTTCTCAATCCAAGTGAAAACCGAGCAAACAGACTTATAAATTCTTAACTACGCATTTCTATAGCTTGTAAAGATAAACTTGTTCAATCAGACACTAGTATGTTTATTTGAATATACTGCCGAACAAATGGACGGAGTCACTTTGAGAATTATACCAGCAATATAAACCCAGTTTTAAATAGAACAATTTATATTCATTACGTTGTAGTGTCCAAGTAAATACTGAAAATAAAGCACCTTTGGAATTAAAGAAAGTTGGCGAAAATTCGTGGAAATAAATCTGCTACGTGATCGCACAATTCAAAGGCAACCTCCGGCGAGAATGATAAGCGAATGAGCAAAATAAAACAACGACAAGAAAGTTTTTCCAGCAATTAACAATCTCATTAAACAACGAAAATAAGATTATCAACAAGTGGGACCGGTAGTCGAACACAGTGGTTTTCGTTGAAAGTTTTGAATTTGAAAGTAAATTTAACAAAAAACATCAACAGACAGAAAGACTTCTTTTAAACATAAATCATTGCACCATTCGCGTCGAAAGTTTGTGGATCGGATACATTGGTGCTGGTCGTTTGAAGCGTTCGCTTTCCTTTCGTGCGATCATAGGTCTCAAGATCTTTCGCATCAAGTCGCGTTTGTTCTTCTCGATCATACTCTCCGTGTTTTGAACGTATTGCAAAACACGTGAATCGAAATCGGACATCTTTTCGACTGTAGCATCGGGTACCTGCTGCAAAACGGTAACGATATTCGGAAACCTAAAACTTCTGTTCGAGCAATTTATTAAGCTTTGTTTACCGTGGTCTAATCAACGAATAGACGCTGAAAGCCAATCCAAGCAGCGGTCCAACACATGCATCATCTGAACCATTGATTTGTAGGCTTCGAACACAGTGAATAAAAACGTTTGTTGCCATTTGTTCATCGAATGTCTCATGATACTAAAGGCAATAAAAAGAGCTACTTGTCGACTACTTACTGCACTAAATACTTGACGAGCAACGGGCAGTAATTTTGTGACAACACGCGTATCAGGACAATTAATCAAAGTGCAAATCGATGCCACGATCGGTTGCAGTACCGACTGAAAAGATGTCAAATAGAATAAAAATGTCTAGAAACAACATACACGATCTTTTAACAATTGTTGAGCCAGTGGTGTCATGACTTCATTCGGTGGTTTTTTATTGTCATCTAAATGCAAATTAACAACTTTTGCGTAGAGACTGCATACCTCGAGCAAAAACTCCACTTCCCAAAACCAAAGTACTCAACCAATCGGCATAATCTCGTGACAGAATATAGACAATTTGTTGTGCAAACAACTCGTTGTCACCAACTTCTGTTGAATCTAGATGAAAGATGATTGGAAGTTGCGTTTTTACACAAACCCATGTCGATGTTTTCTATTGCTGTCCATCGATTCGTGAGGACCGTGTACATGTGTTGGCTTAATAACGCAGTTATTGGTGCAATAACTTCAACTCGTTCAGCCGGACATCCAGTGATAAGACGACTCCTAAATCAAACACCACCTAGTTAAACCTAACATCTTTCACACTACCATGCTCTTTTCAACCAAAAACGAAGTCGAAAATCGGGCAAGTACTCGGCATTCAGAAACGCGGCTTCAACAAGCGATGATGCGTCTTCGAGTTTGTAGAATTCAGCTCCCAACCTTTGACCAACTTGTCCAATGATGTTTTGTACGATATCGTTGACTAAAAATGAAATTGAGCATTTCAAGAGCAATGCCAACAAACTATCTGTAATAAAACGGCGCATGTGTGCAATTCCGTCATGTTCAACGAACTGCGTCGGCGTCAACTCGTCCGTATCAAGACCGCTGCTACTGGAGTCTAAACGAATACAAAAATCAGTAGTTACAACCACTCAAACTTACAAATGATATCTTGTTGTTGACTACGTGACATGGAAATGATTTTAGTTCCATATGACATGTGAATGAGAGCCGAAACAGAATCGCTATGAAGAGCGTTAATGCATCTAAAAGAATGAACAAAATAAACGATTAGCATGTGAATACTCACGTTACTAAATGGAAAACGTGTCTCAAAGCGGGCAAACACAACTCGAAGAGCGGATTGGGTCTATTTGCTGGTGCATTCACTTGGGCTATAGCACCTTCGACTATCGACAAGTGAGATTTCAACTAAAATTACACAATGAAATATAACTGCTTGAAAATACACATACCTTAAGTCGATTTTCGTAGAACGGTGATGTAAATGCTTCTTTGTTTGTAGTTGAAGCGACGGACAGTGCACCAATGTAACTCAGAAACCCTTGGGGTGTAAGACAACTGAAGATTTTTGATTAGAGAACGTAAACTTTAAAAAACCTTTTGAATTCGTCGCTTTCGAAGACAACAATCACATCACGAAGTGCACTTTGAAGGAAAATTTGCTGATGTTCCCAACTATCAGTAACGTTGCTCAACGCCGCCAACACTTGCACTAAACTTGCTTTCTGCATTGCAGTAACCAATGGTGCAACAGTGACAACAACGTCCAAAATATTGTCGACGTATTGCTGTAAGTTGTTAGTGTAATGAAGACATCGATCTCTTACTTTGGCGACTTCAGGTAACGTTTTTACGAGCTTGAGCAATAGATTAATACAATGTCTTTTCAAAACAACAATATCTCCCGATTCATTTCCAAAATTTTCGTTCTTTCCTCCCTGTGCCTCCGAAAGCGACAGAAGCCGTTTCAACTGAAAGTTGATCGATTAACAGCTAAGAGCAAACAAATCCTACCAATTCGAGAATCGGAGTAATACGTTCGGTTGCAAATTCCAATAGTGGAGAAAATGACGAAAGAATTGAAAGCATTTCGTTTGTTACCCTCGGATTATTCAAAGTGCAAAGACGATTGAAAACGCTGTCCATCAAAATCAACAGCCATTGTTTTACGTCCTGCAAAATGCAAGATCAGGTAGAAACTCGAATAATACGTACTTTGTTTAACATGTCGAGTTCTTGAGCTGCCTGAAGATACGACGTGATATATCTTTTCATACTGTCCCATTCAGTTGGTGGAATGTTCTCCGCATTTTGAACACAACGATCATTTATCCAAGTAGTGACAATAGACGAAAGAACAGTGAAATGTTGAGACATGTTCTCTCGTATTAATCGATTGCAACGCTCACGAAGCCCTAGAAATGAATTGTTATTTGAATTTCTACTATCAAATCTTACTTGTATAGTCCTGCAGAAAATCGGCTTCACTATCGTAGTCCATTCGTGAATATTCGTATGTTGGCGAATTGGTGTCGTTCAGTTGTCCCACCTTTTCGATGCTTTTTGGCAACGAAGTTAAAATTGCGGGCATCTTTTCGAGCAATGCGGGACTTCGACAAATAGATGGATTTGAAGAGAATGCGACAAGAACATGCGATGTTTCCAGACGAATATACTAAATAAAGAAATCAGCAATTACCTAAGAGTAAACTTACAAGTGACGGATGATGGAAAAACTCGGCAAGAACACTCAAGTAGAGACTGAAATTGGCCGGTGGATTGGTTATGTGCAACCAAACTTCAGCTAAATGAACACCCAGGGAACACAGAAGATCACAGAGAGCTTTCAGGAACTGATAATGTTCGAGACTTGTATTCGATGATGAAGCAGCCAAATTGCAAGCGGCAAGAATCGATTGCATTGGTTGATCGCGAAATATGGAGATAACCATCGGAAGTTCATCGGTTTTAACACGTTTTCTCGATGCCAATTTGTATCTGAAAAGTTGGCAATGAAAACACATCGTGAATAAACAAAGATAATGGACTCACAGACATCGAGCAGTAACTTCGTATATTCCACAAGTTTCGGTTTGAAGATACAAACAGAGAACTTCGACTATTTCATCGATTGACTGTGCCAAAACCGATCCACTCGCCCACTCGAAGATTTCGGCCAACAACTCGATGGCTGCTTTCGACAACAAAACCGATTGCTCGTCGTTTCCAATCGAAACGGAAAGACGAATTCGCATCACAATCATTTGAATGATTTCCGTCGTGTGTGTTGTAATTGCCGACTGCAGTTTCTTTCGACGAACATTGTCCTCAACTGATACCAAAGTGAAAACGTTTTCGATTAGCCGTTTGAGAACAAGAAAAACCATTTGACATTGAACTCCATACTTCGCATCAACTGAAATCGCGGAGAACTGAGGTAAAACTAAAGCAGCCGATCACATTAGCATCATAATCACCTCGCGAAACATACGTTCAGGCCAATTCTCGGGCCATTCGTGTTCCATGATTCCAACAACAGCGCGAGAAATCGCAGTGCGAATTGGAGCATCGGCCACAGAAATCGAAAAGGAACCTGCAAACATTGACATCAGAAACAAACGCAAAAGTCGAAAACAAACCGCTAGAAATATAATCAAGAACACCATTTCGTATTTTCAGTTTGGTTTCCCCCTCCAACTCGTGCCATTTATATCTAAAAGACAATCAAAATAATTTCAACGTATTCAAACATGTCCACCTGATTATATGCTCGATTATGTTCCATCCCACGTGAGATATCAATCGCTCGACGTTTCCGATCAACGCGAATGCCGTTGGAATCGACTGGACCGGACTTCCATCTTTCAAGTTTTCCAGCGCCTAAACGAGGTTTGTTCGAAGCAAAAGTGGGTTTACTCGCCTGTGTAAAACGAAGTCGATCAACGTTCGGCGTTTCCGGATCATGAATCGCTCGTATAGCTCGTACAACTTCGTCGATTTCATTGCCCACCACCGTCATTAACGCGAAAAAACTGACGATTAGAAATGAGAAGAAAAACAGGAATCTAATTGACTACCAGAAATAGTTAATGTTAATCCAATTTCACAATTCCCAAAAAGTCGAGTTCATCAAATGACAATGTCAATTCTTGCAACATGCAATGATTGTCGTTGTTCCATCATTTAGCGCGCGTTGTGGGAAAAAGCGAATCTCGACGGGAATCTTCGTCGGACAAGCTTAATGTAAAGTGTAGCAACGAGCTGTAAAACTCACTTGAAGAGTACCGTTGACAAATTTCCAACTGTTAACTCTGAGGGTTTGTAAAACTTTAACTTTATTTTTTGTTTAATTCTCAGTGTGATCTTGTTCTCTAACGAATGTGAGCAAATTTGCGTTCTTCAGTTAATCTCTTGAAGCCCGCAAGTTTACTTCCAAAATGTCCATTGAAGCAAGAAAGTTTATTCAGATTAACCACGAGAAGTTGATAATAGAAGAAGCCGATTTAACAAGTCAGAAAACTTATTCGTTTAAGTCATGAAGTTTGGCCGCGAGCTTTGAGTAACAGGAAAGATGGCTAACAAAAAGCATAATACTCTTAACAACTGAGCAATTGTTTAGGAAACAACAAATAAATAGGTTGAAGAATGAAAGTTTCGGTTTTAGAAGCACCAAGTGACTTATGTTTGTTTATCCAATTCCTCCAAGCGTTCGTAATCGTCGTACTCCAATACTTCGATTTTGCGTCCTACAATCAGAAGTTAGTTTGACGAGAGTGAACAGAACAAACCAAAATGTTCTTCGAATGCACGAACATATTCGATCGTTTTTGGACTATCAACCAAATTGACAGCAATCCCACGTTTGCCGAAACGTCCGGTTCTTCCGATGCGATGCAAGTAGGTGTCATAGTCACCTCTATAACTAAACCACACCCCAATAAAATACTTCCCGTCACAATGAGATCACGAAAAAAAAAAGCCCTGACCAAAAATTCTTCCAGATTCCAAATCTCAAATAAAATTCTGATCATCGTCTACAAAAACATACCGAAAAAATGCCCCTTTTGCGGTCGTTCAAAATTCAACATTTTTTGGCCGAGTGGTGAGTGCGCCGGATTTTTGGCGCCGGGGGTCGAAAGTTCGATCCCGCTCGCTGACATTTGATTGTGCACAGTGGGGGAATTGATTGTTTGAGTGTATGGCTGAGTAGTTTTTGATTCTATTCAATTCTTACAGTGTATATTCAATTCTTACAGCCTATATTCGGTTCTTACAGTGTATTATAGTAAACATATCGCTACTTTACGGTTCATAATTTGAATATCGATACTTTCGCATATTTCTTCGTATCGAAATGGACAACGAAGGTATTGCCGTGAAGTTTGAACTTCGAAGTTGTTGTGTTGAAGGTTGTCGATTGAAGGTTCGTATTGTGATGATCAACGAACTGAGGTTTTGGTTCGCTACTTAAGTACGTAAATGTTGATTTGTTAACTTAGCGTATATGATTTTCGATTAATTGGTTGTTGGCGCGCAAGGTTATCACAATCAGTTCTAATCGTTTGTTTCCTAAAGATTGCTACCATCGGGTGCAAAGATTTGGCGTCGCTATTTAATTTCGGGTTCATAGTCCTGGAGTGAGTGTTGATTTCGCTATGGAAGTCGAGTTCATGTGGTTTTGTAGGTTGTTGGATTGACTTCTTTTGTTGTTTCAGCTCATTGGTTAATACTCAGGATGGTGATTTGCGCTCGATAAAATGTATGATAAACGAATATGTCTACTGAATTCACTGAGTTTGGAGTATTTCCAATGCGGCTTCGGTGACGTACATTGATAATCTGTTTTCGATCACTCCCATAATTGAACCACACCACAATAAAACGTGGAGGAGTCTTTTGAGCTATTCGGTGAATGACAGCCTCTGAATCCGAGGAATCGTATCCTCAAAACCCGGAGCGATCCAAAGGGACGAAAAAGCGGGGGAACGATCGACCGAAGGGCGATCGTGGAGGAGTCTTTTGAGCCATTTGGAGAGTGACAGCCTGTGGATTTTTGGGTGTTTTTGTTAGCAAAGCAGTCGTTGGTCTTGCACTTTTCGGGCTGAAGGCCCCAAACGCCAGGTAGTCAACTTTATGAACTCCAACTCCCCTCCAACCCAACGCCACTAACGGCAAAAGACGGGAGCGACGCGACCGTCTTGTCGGGTTTTGGAACTTAAACGAAACTGATTAAAATCGATTCAAGATCGTTCACTCACTAGGTTCAAAAGTGACACACGGATCGTAGTTAACAACCAATTTGACATGTGGAATGTCCAATCCTGAAATAAACGAACAATTTTAGTGGACAGATAAACTAACTGACCGCGTGAACTGACGTTGGTAGTGATGAGAACACGATGTTTTCCTTCGCGGAATTGTCGAATAGCATCTTCTCGTTCCTCGGGACTCATTTGTCCGTGCAAGATCCCGACTTTGCGTCCCGTACGACGAATCTGTTGAGTCAACCAGTCGACGGATGAACGGGTGTAACAAAAGATGATCGAAGACGCAATAGAAAGCGTATTGTACAAGTTGATAATCTAAATTCACAACTCAAGTTATTCTCGACATTATACGACTAATTACCGCTTTATACTTCTCGTCGCGAGTACCGCATTTGATCATGAACTGCTTGATATTGGGAAGCGACTGATCAGTACGACGTAAACTAAACATGAAGATTAAACCAGTCAGAGACATAAACACTCACGTAATAGCGGCAATATCGGGTACCAACGATTCGGCAAACGTGTAGACCTCCGGCGAGAATGTCGCACTAAACAACATGCATTGACATGTTGGGTTTGATTGAATGATTTCGCTAAACGAAGTTATTATAAGAAATCAGGTTAACTTACTTGTGAATTCGAATTGAAATATCGCGATATCCTTGTTGCATGAGCATGATGTCCGCTTCGTCGACAACAAAGCAGATAATGTTTTTGGCATCAATAACTCGATACTTCAGAAGGAAATCCGAAAGTTTTCCGGGTGTTGCAATGATCAATTGTTCGGTGAGTTGTACATTGGATTGAGCTAAAACTCATGTGAAATGTCAAACATACTCAAGTGATTCACTCACCGATTTCACCCTTAACCAAAATACGAATTTTGACTTTTTGCAGATATTTTGCCATTTTCCGTGCAACTTCACCGATCTGAAGAGCCAACTCGAAGGTTGGAGCCAAACAAATACATTGAGGATATGGAGCGTTTGGATCCAGACGTTGAAGCATAGTGAGTAAGAAGGCCGCAGTTTTTCCCGTACCTGATTGTGATTGAGCCAACAAATCTTTTGGTCTGCAATACAACGGTTAGTGCATTGACAACAAACACTTACGGATTACCGAGAAGTAAAGGCAAAGCTGCTTCTTGGATTTTCGATGGCTGTTCGAAACCCATTTCGTAAATCGCATCGATCAACGGTTTTTTCCTAAATCAATTTGAAAGCAAATTCAAACTGCTAACTTACAATTTCAACGATTCAAATGTTTGATTTGAATACAATGGTGAGCGCGGATCGTTTCGCAGATTCACGTCGATCGTGCCGTTCTGCGTCTCCGCCAAACCGGCATGAAGGATCTTGTTCAACCGTGAAGTTTCTGCCAAATCTAACGCTTCAAAAGACAAGTGATTAGCTTGCTCAGTCTCATCCAAAAAACTCACGTTTCTCCTCCTTCATTTGTTCGAACTCGTCTGATTGTTCCATTTCGTTGGAGAGGAACAGTTTCAACCCAACTCCTGAAACAAAACATCAGAAGCCTTCCGTGAATACAAGACAAACATCGAGAATGAACACAAAAAAAGTTTGAAAACGATTCACGTCCGGCTTCTAAACCTCATAACCATCAAGCACTGAGAATGCACAAACACAACAGTTAACGAAAATACAAAAACTTCAACGACAAGAACCAACCGATGGACCGTTTGAGTCGTGAATAAACAAATTGGTTGATGAGTTAGAAACCACGGTGTTTTCATACTAAAAATGCACAGGGTTTCGTTGAAAATTGTAAGCATTATCGTTGCCATTCAAAACATCGAACAAAGTAAACGAAAGACGTGCAAATTCTTCGCGCATTTTAGCTGCTCGATCAGCTCACGTTTTCCTTCGGCTTCTCTCATTACTCGTCTACGTTCAGCTCAACACGCTCATTGACCAAGAAGCTTGTTTGTTTAAGCGAACTCAAGAATTACTTCTATTGACCGCAAATTCAAACAAAACTCATTGCTGAGTGTTGGGGATCTTCAACAATAACAATGCGAGTCGAGTGATTCGATGGTTTCAAAAGGCCATAAAGACTACAATCAATTCGTAAGTACATTCAGAGAGATGTTAGCGATTCGAAAAAACAAGTTCTCAGCGCATTTCAGGTCGTTTATTGAGAACAAGTGCCATTGAAACATGTAAAAAGCGATTAACACTTGTCGTCTAATGCCGGACGATCAACAGCAAAATCGATAGAAATCAGTTTGAGCACACAATTGAACTACCGTAAAAAGTTCCAAGTGACAGATGGGAAATCAGACGTTAAAACAGTTGAAGTCATGACTATTTGATTTTGAATGGAGACCTAAATGTTCGGAAATTTAATCGACTTCCTTTAACTGGATAACCCACAGCGAATTGTCAATTTAAATCGAATTCAACCGACGAATATCATTGCCCGTAATGTCATTTCAGAGCGACGATTCGCTTACAGGATTTTGTTTCTTGAAACATTAGATGTTTTAATTCTTGCACTAAAAATGATGCTCATTAGCTTGAATGTATTCACGTGCAAGTGCTTGTTGAAGCAAACTTCTTCCTTTTCTCAGTAGCTGTTAAGTTGTTTTACGATTCTAAGCACCATCAGACGACGAATTATCAGCCGCAAGTTTAAACCAAATGTTTTCGCCGACTTTTTCACACAAATAACCAGCTAATCCGAGACTTTTTGGCGTCCAAACACAAAACTTTGAGTGTTGTAATCTTCGAGATAACGGAACCGTTGAACCAAACTGCTAGTTCTTTTTGTTTTGTGTATCGCTAAGGTTCTAGTTGCCTTCAAGGGTTGTATTAACTGCGATCACAAAGGTCACGCATACGTCCAAATATAAATTACGAACCAACAAGAAATATGCTTTCATTTTCGAATGAGTTAGAGTCTCACAAACGCCATGCCGCAGATTAATGCCTTTGTGGTTAAACGCCGAAGGGAGAAATTTGTGAACATACGCGGACAAACAAGTCGATCGAAACTGTTTGATGATATACAATGAAAAACGAAGAGGATGGAGAAATACAACGATTAGCAGCGATTTTGCAGGAATGCCGGACACCGAGAGAGATTGCTTGAGGACCCAGTGATGTTGATTGGAAGAGGAGAGTTCATTGGTAACGGATTGTAACATGTACAAAAAGACAAAAAGACGTCGAGAATCAAAAAGAAACAATGGAACGATTTCACGGGTTTTGTTGATGGAAACTCGGGTTTGAGACTTCCAGATCACCGGTTGTTGGTGCAAGACCTGGACACTCGTAGCTAAAACAATCCAATTAAAGGGTTTGGATTATTCGCTCTTACATGCTGAAGTTATGTTCTTCGAGGTCGTCCGCCTCATCGTCACTTTTGTCGTCGTGTTCCTCATTATAAATTCCGTTGTCGTCGCCGATGATCTTTTGTTTGGTTTGTTCGTAGTGATGCAAATGCGCAGCTTTTGCCAAATCATGATCTCCAGAGTCGGTGATTGGCGATCCAGCCATTCCACGACCTTTGCGCAAAACATCACGGCCGGCTTAAAATATTATTAATTGAATTTAACTACGCACTTGTGTATTCTTACGTCCGGCAGGTGAATATCGCGTGAAGTCTTCGAATGCTTCATTACGTTGCTTGCGGACACTAAAATCGAAACGCGTAATTACATTGTTCTTTGGAGTAAACGATTAAATTTCAGACGTTAACACGCAAAAGATTATTGAGCACAAAAAGAAAGGAAACCACAGGCCAAAAAACGAAAGCCCATTGGCCAGTTGGATTAGTCGAGAATGAAAACTCACTTATTGAAACGATAAACGCCTCCCACGACTCCAACGACAACAACCACGCAGCATACAGTTACGGCAACTGAAAATTCATGGGATAAAAGTTATCAGAATTGCGGCTAATTGATGTGTCCACGATTATGAAACTAGTAAGTTTGAAACGTACCAATAAAGAAAATGTTGTTCGATCCGTAGACAAATTGACGAGTATTGGAAACTCCATCGAATTGGCTAATTAGTGCACGTTTATCCAAATACTCAACGTTTTTCAATGCTTTTGCAGCGTGCGGTTCAATGAACTCAACGTATTCGTATTGACCCTTTTTTTGAGCGGTCAATGGTTGTTTTACGTTTTGTTTCGTTGCTTCTTCTGATTGTTCCGGTTGACTAACTTCTACTTTATTGTCATCAACTGGCAATTGCTGTCCGTTTTGTTCTTGTTGACTTTGGAAAAATTGTTGTAAATCGCCACCAATCTTCGACAAGTCGTACGGATTGGGCTCGTCGTTAGCTACAGCTTCCCAATCGCCTGAAATTAACGACTTTAAAGATTACGTTCTTAGAATAGCAAAAGGTGCTAATGACGCACGAACTCATAAGATCGTGCTTCACATTGGAATGTGCGAAGATAAGCAAGAGTGGAAGCATGACGAGGGTTTCGAAAACGATCGTTTCTCTCCGTTCACTCACCTGTTTCATAACGTCCGATTGGCAATTGACTGTCTAATCCGAATTGTTCGGCATTTTTCAATGCTTGCAACTCATCGACAATCTTAGACAACGACTCCGGATTCACTTGAGGTTCGGGCTGAGAGCGAGGAAAAGATGCCCATGGGTTGTTTCCGCCTTCTGAAAACCGAGAATTCAGTTTGTTCAGCTGGTTGCAGACAGTTGATTTCGCTGATCCGTTTGCTTACCTGAGTAATATTGAGCCTTGACGGATATCCCGATGCCAAGCACAAGGACAAGGCTTACCGCGTGCCACATTTTCATCAGCTGCGGCACAGAATGGAGAATCGACGACGACTTTGTGTGTTTGTCGGCAGTTGCAAACGGGCGGAGCGACCGCGGCACGTTTTGGTTGACGGCAACGTGAGGGCAAATACGAAGCGAAATGAGGCGATAGGGCCCACAGTCTTCTTTAAAGTGTGCGTATAGCCGCAGGCAACACAAAAGTCTTGACTGAAAGATGGCACGCCACTTTTTGGGTTTTCTTTTGCGTCAGAGAACAGAGAAGCGGAAACGAGAGATAAGGCCTAATCGGCCAATGGCATTCTCAGATGCATAGACGCACCCCGTTAGTTGTCGACGACCGCCCTTTTTTGTCTCTCACGTTGGCGAACCGAACGTTGATGAAAACAAGAGAGAAAAGAGAGCAATGGTCGTGTTTTTGGTTTCAGGCAACCGGCCAACCGTCGCTGTTCGTCTGTTAGCTGCAAAGAAGAGAGTCGGTTGGCGAGTGGCGTCATTGAGAATAGAAAATCCGTCCGTCGAGAGCGTTCAACTGCCAACATGGTCAAGTGCGATGTTCGTCCTTCGCATTCACAGAATCCCCGAGAACGAGGGACGTTCTCCTTTTGTCCTTAAGCGCCATTTCGTCTAATGACTGCAGACTTTAAGTTTTAATTTGAAGGCCAAAGAGAATTTGAGATGTTTGCTCTCTCATTTCTGTTTTATTAACAAAGAAAACTAGGAAAACAACAGTAATTAACGATAGCAGGAAGCCACAAGAAGATCGATCTCTTCGCAAGTTGCATTCGGCAAGTACATTTTCGCAAAAGCACAGTTTTTATGGACCCATGCAACTACATCGACCACTTGATACAAACCGGCGTATTGTTTAATCTGAAAGTTTTCAATCGAATGTTAGCAATAACATCGAACTGACCATGTTACAATATTGAGGATCCAACTGCATATTCGGTAGTGGTGTTACAAACGTTACCGGAGCGGCAGGCGGATTTGGCGCTCTGAAGTTCGTGTTTTCTGTCGCTAATTGAGTTCGTACAGGCGCAACAGGTGGACGATTCAATGTAATTTGCTTCAACGATCGGGTTTTGTCTTCGATCGTTCGTTCGTATGGAAGTGTACGTGCCATTTGTGGTCGAATGACGGCTGCTTGTTGTGACCAACTCGTTTCCTACAAGTCGATCCTTAATCTCGCTGTTTTTGGTTTAAATTATTAACGTCAGCTGTTAATACAATCGTACGTTTTAAATCCGGGTAAACAATTAACTTCTGTGTTTTCGAAGATTAGAAACCAACAAACATACCGGCACAGTTCGTGGCTGAGTGTTCGTTGCTTGGACTCGACGTTGTTGTAACTCGGAAATGTAACTGGCACCGGTATTCGCTCCTCCACCCACAGTATCGTCGCCGTCTTCATCATCGACCTAAAATACAAATAACCGAGTAAGATTCCCGTACGACAAAAAGAAAACAAAATAAGTCCACTGACCAGAATACACTTATACTTCTTTGGTTTGTTGCTTTTTCGTGGATTAGTCGAACTGCGCAGTCGCGGCCAAATAGAATCCGATTCCACGGCGGCGATCTCAGCAATCAGCAAAATGAATAACAAGGCCAAGGACCAGAGGCACGACCTCATCGTTGAATTGACGAGGATTGGTCACGAATTTGCCGTCCATCAACGGCACACTACGCGCCAAGGGCGACAAGAATCCCGCCAGAGGCGTTTGACCCAATTTTCGAATTCACTTTCGCTGTTCATCGCTCAATCAACCTGTTTGATTGCCGCTCTTGTCGACAAGCGGATTCCAGCGATTTAAAACAAAAGGCGCAACAATTTCGTAAACAAGCTTCTTGTTATTCGCCGAGAGAAAGCCGTCGCCCGTCTCAACTTCACTGCACGGATATCGGAAGAAGGGATTGATTGAGCGAAACCGGGTGTCGACGGAGTGTAATGTTTGTGTTCATTTGTCCGATTGATTGGATAATTGATCAGCTACAAAACGAGATAGTTTCTCAGCAAACTTGTTTCCATTCGAGAAGCTCAATGGAAATCACGAACTGTCTGCTGGTTCGCTGGAGACCAAAGAACAAAAAACATCTGTGCTTAATTCCTTAATGTGGAAACATTAATTTTCAATTAGTTCTTGTTCGAAATGACAGTCCTCAAACAAGGAAGCGAACAACCTCAGGGGGAGGATTACGGTGAAATTGACAACAAGAGTAACGAAACACTCCCCGATTTCATTTGTCTCGAGACGCAAACTGCCTTTTTGTTTTTCTGTTTAATGCATGACCAAGGAGGAAGTACAGGGTGTCTCAAAAAAAAGGGCAATCGTGCTGTAACTTTTTAATCAGCCATTGTATGAAGATTCTGTAAAAAGCAACTAAGGTTCTTTTTGGCCGCGGAGTCGATTGGTCTAATTTTCTGCCGGATCGGACAAGTCCGCAGGCTGCTATGGACAATTTTGTACCTCCAAGCGAGTTTAACGCTGCGAGTTTTTGCATAAATTTACAAACGCTGCTTCTCATTCTTCATTTTTGTCTTCGTTATGACGGTCAGTCGTTATCAATTCACTTATGACAATCCGGATTTTGGAAGCATGGGAAGAACTCGGGCACAACATTCCATTGTGCAATTTGTGGGTTAATAAGTTTCTTAAGCGCATTACTTTGGTAGTACGGGAACACGGAGGCCACATTGAACATCTTGTTAACAAACTGTAATTTTTAATCTTAAATTGTTATAAATAATCTGTAATCAAGTTCATCCATCAAGTGACATAACGAAGTCACGTCATTTTTGCCTTGCTTCAATTATTGATATCGCCAGCGCTTAAAAAAAATGAAGAATGGGAAGCATCGTTTGTAAATTTATGCAAAAACTCGCAGCGTTAAACTCGCTTGGAGGTACAAAATTGTCCATAGCAGCCTGCGGACTTGTCCGATCCGGCAGAAAATTAGACCAATCGACTCCGCGGCCAAAAAGAACCTTAGTTGCTTTTTACAGAATCTTCATACAATGGCTGATTAAAAAGTTACAGCACGATTGCCCTTTTTTTTGAGACACCCTGTAGAATTAGACGGGAGACAACTTTTTTTGATCTTATATCGAAATAGTTTTGCAATCTCGTTGAAGAAATAAAAAATTATTAAGAATTTCCAGCGAACATGAGTCAAGATCAAGGTGCTGGTCCGAGCGAAATGTCTTCGGAGACTTCAACGGTCGGATTCAGTGGCTCCAACGATAACTCGGCTGAAATATGGTAAGCCTCATTTCACTGATTGTTGATTCCAATTGTTTTAGTCGCATTTGTATGCAAATGTTTTTTGAACCTTATTCAACCGTTTGTGGTCACACGTTTTGGTTGGTTTGGACTTCGAAAGTTGTGAATGAAATCGCATTTCTAGTCGGGCATGTATTTCCAGACACATTGCTCGTCGTTCGGCGTGTCCAATGTGTGGTACAGATCTTGACCCAACGAATCCAATTCACTTGATCCCAAACCATACGGCTGCTGCACTGATTGAGAACGTTCGAAAGACAAGACAGGGAATCAATTCGTTCAAACGTTTGGCATCGGAGATGAGCCGCGACAACTATCAAGTGAGAAATCATTTTTGAGTTGAATTCACTTCGTTTCAAGGACTTGGAATCGTTGACAAATCTGATCACTCCAATGAGCTCTTTGGATCATATAAACGAAGCGATCAGCGAGCTAAAAAGAAGAAAAAAAGAAATGACGTTGACTAATGAAAAGAAGAAGAGCATTTTGTTGAACGAGTTCTTTGATCGAATGGTACAAAAACGAAACGACGAGATCGCCAATTTGATCTACGAAATACAAATGTTATCAGCAGACAAAGCTCGTGCGAATGTAAGATTGCTCATGGATCGACTAACTGATTGTTTTGAGTTTAGAAGGCATTGAAATGTGACGATATTTCCAGTTCAGAAAACTATTTGAATGTTGAACCATCGAGTGAAAGATCCACATCACCGGCATCTGTCACTTCAACAAGTTCGGGGGCTACGAGCGAACAAATTCAAAGTTTGAAGAGTCGAATAGAACCGAATTTGAGCAGCCTGGAGTTGTGTTATTTCGATCTCCGTACCAGTGTTTACGGTGAGTTGACGACCACAACATAGTTCTCAACTTTTGACTGTTTTAGACAACGAGCACGCACACAAAGAAGGATCATTAGGTCCGAAATTGGACGAATTTTCGAATATTCTCACCGGAATGTCTCAGTACACAAAAGTGAGGAAAATGACGACACTCAATCACAATATTGCCACTGCACATCCAAATGCTTCGATTGTTTCAAGGTAAAGAGTCAACAATGACTGTTAATTTCTGGGTTTCAGTATCGAGTTTGATCGGGATGGCGAGTATTTTGTGGTTGCGGGTGTCACGAAAAAGATCAAACTTTACGATTTTAATGCCGTCATTAACAACGATTCCGAGTTCCAGTACCCCCTCCATCAACTTCAGTGTTCATCAAAAATCAGGTACTGGAATAGTAAGAACCTGCCTACTTTTTTGTTCAGTAACATCTCGTGGAATCCGTACATTAAATCGGCATTGGCGTCGAGTGACTACGACGGAAAAGTGCACTTGTGGGACACAGAACTTTGCAAAAACATTCGAACGTTTGCGGAACATGAAAAACGATGTTGGACTGTTCAGTTCAATAACGTCGATCCACATCTGATGGCTTCCGGATCTGATGATGCAAAAGTAAGAAATAGCGAAGAACAAGGATGTCAAAGTTGTTTTAGGTGAAATTGTGGTCGATGCAAGTGCCGAATTCGATTTGCACCGTCGACGCAAAAGTCAACGTCTGTTGTGTGTATTTCAGTCCAACATCACGAAACAATTTCGTTTTCGGATCGGCAGGTAACATCCGATTGCTTTCAAATCCAACTATTGTTTAGATCACTGTGTTCATCTCTACGATCTAAGAAACACTTCGAAAGCCGTTAGTATTTTCCGCGGACATCGCAAGGCGGTTTCGTACGTGAAATACTGCAACGAAAACGAGGTTGTTTCTGCGTAGGTCATTTGCTTAACAACTCATATTCGCTTCATTGTTTAGATCAACGGACAGTAATCTCCGGTTATGGGACGTGAAGACCGGAGTTTGTCGTCAAATTATGCGTGGACATCAAAACGAAAAGAACTTTGTCGGTTTGGCTACAGACGGCAATCACATCGTTTGTGGGAGCGAAAACAACAATCTTTACATCTATTACAAAAACATTGCTGATCCGCTTCTTCGCTACGATTTTGCAACTCGTCAAGCCGATGCGGATAATGCAGATGTAACTTTGGTTCCGATCGCCAGCGAACAGTCTTCCAACGATTTCGTCTCGGCAGTTTGTTGGAGAAAGGTGCCTCGAAAAACGAGTTTGTTTGATCAACTTCTTTTCAGAACTCGAATATCATCGTGGCTGCGAATAGTCAAGGAGCAACACACGTGTTGGAGTTGCTATGAGTTTGTACATAGTTTTGCAAATGCTTTCAATTTATTGTTATCTGTTTCAATAAACTTATTATTACTGAGAAAGAAGTTAGAAGAATCGAATGTCTTTTCAAGCACATTCATAAACGAGCAAATCGAGTCCTGAGTTCGGGGTTTTCAGAAATCGGCAGTAAAATTGCGGCAAAAAGAAACTAGTAGAGAAGAATCGGTTCGTGATTAGATCGAGAAGAAGATGCCTTGTGAAGACCTTTACTAATAATCGAACCAGCATCGTCGATATATTGAGCATACTAAACACGTTTTTTGCTTAAATGAAAACCGAAAGTAACCAACATTGTCTTCAATCCACTTAAAAATATGGACGTTGTAAGGTACGTACGGCTGTCGAAGTAGTTGCTCTTGTACCTCGAGAAATTTCTTCAAATCTTCTAATGTGATACGAGATTTGCTCGGTCTAAAAGCTCGACAAGTTTATCTACTACAATGTTCAAACTGACCGAGTTTTCTTCAACGCTGCGACTATTTTCATCGCCTAAAACAAGTTGAAAGGTGTTTGAATGAGCGAATGTTTTTCAAGTCATTCACTTGCCTCACGAATATCATCGCTGACATTGGCGAATCCGCGTCGAGCCCCGCGTATTTTACGTCCAAAGTAATGCAGTTTTGTGAATGTTCGTCTGAAAGAGACGGTTAACAAACCAACTGAATAAAATGCAATCGTTGAAACTTTAAACAAGAATAAGCACAATGAGATACAGGCTTTTTGATTGTTGGTAAGTAGTGTAACAAACGTTTGCATCCACTTACTTCAATGTCGAGCTGCACAAATCCAAACTCGCAGTTACGACTGCCAATCCAATGATTACGTAAACAACGACAAGCTGAAACGAAGCCCTCGAATAAGCACAATGTTATGGAAACGTACAGTCAAATAGAGTTTACTTCTAACACAAATGTTTCCTAAGCTAATCGTGGTGATTGTGTTGAAGGAAAAGAAAAGACCGTGAGTGAAAGACCTAAAAACGAATGGTTACGACATCCAACTTTTATTCAACTTACCATATGGGACCGTGCTAAAAGATACAAACGTATAACCGAAAATGAAAGATCAAAACGTAACAATTATCAATACTATGATTGTCATTGTTACGCAGAGATCAAAACATTCGGAATCAAAAGTAATCTAACCTCAAAAATGTTAAACAAACATGATCCAATTGAACAGTAACCAACAACGATAACAAAATAAGAAAATATTGGCAGTTGTAAACGCTCATCATCGTCCTGCAAACATTCCTTTAGTCCGCTCTCTTATCATTCCTTTAGTTCGTTTTTCATTTGCGTTAGACGTATGAACTCGAACGATAAACCTAAAATCAACTCACCTCTTCATCCTCTTCGTCATCGTCTAAGCGATGTCGACGACGCTTTTGTTTTACTATCCTGAAATGCAAAATTAACTTGGAGCCCTCAATCATCACCTCGAGTCGATGCTATCGTCGTCTTCGTTCATCATGTATGTTTTTATCGCTTCTATTATTCGCATACACCACGCCGCAAGAGCAAGTAATCGGCCGTAAGCTCGAATGACAATGTCCGAAAGAAATTTTCCAATATCAGCTGCAGTAATAAACATCAACGGAATACCCAACAATCCGTAGAAAACAGTGAAAATTCGACCCGAATCAGTAATTGGCGACAAGTGATCGTACCTGAAAAACAACTTCAATACTGGATTTTGTCCTCGATTACCCGGTTGACGTAATTACAGTTAACGCGTAGAGAACAGCTGCTGCAAAAGTCCATTTGTTGTGCAACTCCGATTCGGAGTCCGTCCACGTCTGCTGATCCAATGTGAATTTGTCGTCGTACTCATGTGTACGTGATAGTGTCGACAATAGTGGTCGTAATCGACGTTCGACCTAAACTCACACGTCAAAACAATTCGACCTTTTCCACCTACCGATCTTATGTCAACTCGACGGTCACAGATTTCGTATGTCTCGTTTATAATTTGCTGAAATGAATTGGAACAACATTGCGTTAACGACTTCAATGGCTTACTTGATAGATTCCGAGAATGTCGACGAGTTTGTCCTTTCGCTTTTGTAGCTCCGTATCGGCTTCAAGTAACGTGAAAACCAAGGCGCCCATTCCGATATAAGTGAAAAGAAGAATGATCAAACCGATATGCGGCGCGAGGATTTTCAGGTACTGAACGGTTCTCCAAAGTTCATTGAACATTTCACCTTAACTTACTTTTATTACTCTTTGCGGGAAACTTTGAATTTCGGTTGTCGTCTCATCGTTACTCGCTCCTTCTTCAGCATCTCGTCTCAACGGAAATTCGTCCCATTTCACTCGACTTACATTTTCTGTAATCAGACAAAAGTCAATTGCAATCGAAAGCTCAGAATTGAATCAAATGAACAAACCCAAAGTGTCAGATTGCGTGCTGTTTAACTGTGAAATTATGCTTATGCTCGAGTGCATGTTGAGCGAGAAAGTTTACAATCCTAAACCAAAAATTCTCCCAAACTTTTAGCCGGAAGTGTCCAAAATAATCCGTAGGGTTAAGGCGAGCAAACATGAAGTGCGATTTGGACCTCAAATTTCTACACTTGCGCACTTCAATTTCCCACGATCTTGAGGGCTACGCGCGTAAATTGAAATGTAAATTTGAAAGATGATTACCGGAACACAACGAAAAAGACTCGGTAGTATCTCTCGGTGGAGGTGCTGGTGGAATAACTGATTGCCATCGAAAGTTTAAACTAGTCGACGTGAAGCGTCTGAGTGTATTGTAGGCCCCGGTTGAACCCATGACGATCGACAATCAACGAAATTGCACGTGAGTCACTGTGGATTGCTTCACACATGGATTTTCAAACGGGCATTTAAGAAATCGCCACGAGAAGTTAAAATAAACGAGACATAAAGGCCAAATGAGCAGCAGCTGAAGAGTAACAAAAGACTGAATGATGTGCTTCCATCAGCAGCTCTTTTTTCCGCAGAAAAAAAGGATCATCTCGGCAAAATGACTTGGCAACCAACTGCTTGATTCCGCTTCGTTGGCCATTTCAGTTTGAGTATTGCACCAAATTCTTGAGCTTATTTTTTCGTCTGAATGAAAATCGGAGATTTTTGGCGCGACAACTTTTGGTTTTGTTCTACAAGTGCAAAACTTTCGATACAACTTTCGCATTCTAAGGTTTAGATTAATGGAATCTCCGTTCGTATCACTTACAAAAGAGATAGTGCAGAAAGACGACTTCATTTTTCTGACTTACCAAATGCATCGGAATGGTCGTTCGGGTGTAGGGATGCTGTTCTAATCAACTGAAAAGCAACACTACCCATCGTTTAGCGATTGATGGACAATCTACGATGAGTATGAAAACCAATGACTGATGTGTTCATTACATGACGACCGTAGAAACCAAATGAAGAGTTTGGTTAATTGAGTTATCTGCACACGAGCAGTAGCCACAGAATCTGTTGCGGTGGGCGGTCAACGAGGAGCGAAAGCGATGAAGTGCAAATGGATGGCGATCATTCGATTAAACAAACTGCAGCTGCGTCGTTCAGCTTTTCATCGCATCGGAACGACGTCGATACCAAGCCTGTGGACCGATATACGACAACGAAATCTTTTGACAGACGGTCGTAAATTTTGCTCGTTCGACGGCAACCCCAAAGGTCAAGGATTTGAGTCTTCCGGGCAAACCGACCGACGGATGTCACACGTAGCATGGTGCCTTCCCTGGACTCGTTTTTTCACAAAAACAAAACGAGAAGCATTTTCGGTTCGACGACCGCGGATCTTTTCAATCTCGACAATTCGACCGGCTTCCGGTTGGCCGTGCCGAATTAGGTCTCGAGTCCTCTTCGTTTGTTTGAAGTGCTGGTAGAATGACAGAATGCTGTTTGCTTGGAATAACAAGAAAAATGAACGGTTCCGTTTATTCAATAGTAACAAAAACCAATTGGTTAAAACATCAAAACAGAACGAAGATTTCATGCTCCATCTTCGTCGTCTTCGTCCATATCAACGTTAATCTCGTCCGGATTCTCGGTCGTCTGCTCGGTTGTCGTCTTACTTTCGCCTCGTACAAACGAAATCGGTCGTGCACCATCTCCAGCAGCGTTTCCTCGTTTCGTTGCTGCAGCTTCTTCACGTGCCTTCGCTTCGAGCACCGCCATACTATCGGCCGCACTCAGTTCGCCGGCAACTTCCGCTTTTCCACCAATGGTTGCCAGCATTTGAGCGCTCATGTAGTTGACATTGGTATTGTAACTCGCTTGCACCGAACGTTTCACACGCAACATCTCTCGCAACGTATCTTCATTGCCGTGATCAACTTCGAACGTCTTCCAAACATCCCAGAATAAGCCATGAACCTTAAAATAATCGTAAACATCACACACAAACAACTTACACGTGGATCACAAATCTCCGCACAATGCGCATAGATCACACGTGCACGATCAATTTCACCCAAGTTTCTTTCAACTTGAGCGAATTTAAGCGACATTTCTCTGAAATTAAATGTCGCTTGATGACTTGAAATCGAAAACAAACCGAGAACGATCTTCCGGTAACGACTGGATTGCTTCCATGAAGATCGCACGACAACTCGTGATACCGAAAAAGTCAATTGCTTTCTTAATGTAAATATTGTAGACCTAAAATTCAAGTTAATTGACACAAAATAAAATTAAAAATACCAAATGCATTTCCTCTCGATCCACCGCTTTACACGCTCGATTATAAATCGCCATCGCATGTCGTGCCAAACCATAGTCTTCTTCCAAGCGTGCGTATAACAAATAAATGTCTAAGATAGAATGCTGATTATTGCAATTCATTTCAATTACTTTTCGCATATTTGGGTGGACAGTTTTCGAGACATTGTTCGAACAGATCACGTGCTCGTTCCAATTTCTTTCCTCCCTAAAACTCTTATTTGCTAATCAATCAAATAAGTCCAACAAAACTCACGTATCGTTTAACGAATTTAGCCAAATAAACATTCCAAATATCGTAAACCATGGGCCATCGAAACAGTCCGATTCCTTTCTCATATGCCTGAAACGAATCTAATCCTGGAATCGAAATATACACTAGCCTTAAAGGAGTCCTCGAAGAAATTGTTCTCTTCCAAAAACAGTCCGTAGTTAATGACAATCTGAGGAGTTGCAATTCGAAGTTCGATGATGCGCTCGTAAACTGCCCGACACGAATCAATCGTACCCATCGACTCTTCGATGTCCGCGAACAACGACCACAAACGAAGTGACTTAAACAAACGGTTCTGCACTTTCTCAGTTTCATCGAAATATTGCACATGTTTAGCCGGTGCTACTGTTGCTCGTTTCAAAAGGCTAACAGTCGAGTCGTAATCTCTAGAAATAATGGATTCAAATAAAAGTAAAGATAACAAACCCATGTTTTAGTTGAAATTGTACGTATTCGCACCAAATACGCGCCAATTCATCGACTTTTGCAAACGAAACACGAACAGCACGTTCGAAAATGTGACGAGCACGTTCAACATCGTTCGCATTTTCAACCAACTTAACCATTTCAATCCACAAATCCGCAAAATTTCCTGTTTGTATTTTCGGATCGATTGTCCGTGCCGCTTCTTCAAATGTTTTGATCTGTTGGTCCAAGGATCCCTCGTAGAGATGAATTCGATTGATCCATTCTCGAACATTGTGCGGATTTTGACGGAGCAGAACGCTGTTCAATAACAACGGTCGTCTTTCCATCAAGTGTTCGAATCGACTGATCAACAATTCCAACTCGAACTCGCAGTGTTCGATTTTGTCCGCCGAAGCTTTTCGTACGATGTCCATCTGATGAGAAGTGATTCGTTCCATAAATTTGGCATAAGCATCAAAAATCAGCGCAAAATCACGAACTGTTTTAACGCTGATCATTGCTTCTTCGTAGATATCACGGGCCTAAAAAACCGAAGATGCGATAAAATTGCTAGATAACTTACTCTTTCAAAGTTAGGTTTTCGCAAATAGTACTCAGCTAATGATAACCACAAGATTCCAACTTGATCGGAATAACGATAAATTCCCTGTCGAATAATTCGCTCGACGTTCAAAGAGTAGATTTTGTTCGGATTCTTCGACAACAAATCACATAGTTCGGACCATAACTAAAAATTTGACTGATAACAATTTCAAATCAATTAAACTTACTTGAAACGATGTTTTCCCTTGTTCGCTAACGTCTTTGTCTTCATTAACCAAAATGACCAGCTCGGTAGCTGCTTCGTCCAACTTGTCGATTTCCTTCAAGAAGTCAACGAACGATTCGCGAGCCGCCGGATAAATCTGAAAATTTCAAAAACAATGAAAACAACTCAAGAAAAACTTACTTTCAAGTAACGACGATAAACGCGAATCGTTGTTTCAGGTATGTTGTGTGAAGTGAGAAACTCAATGTACTTTGGCCAAATTCGCATGTGTTGTGTGACTGGTAGTGCGCGAATAGCACGATCAAAAACACGACGAGTTTCGGTGATCAAACCGCGGCGTACCATCAACTCGCAATAATCCAACCAAATACGCGGCATCTAAAATACAAAACTAAAATTCGCAAATACAATGAACAAAAATACCTTGTTGAGAAAAACTAAACATCGCTCATACGCATCGCACAAATACGCAAACGACTTGTCAGTCACGCATTTCCGTGCGATTGTTCGTCGTCGATACTTCAAATAACTGTACCATAGCTTGTAACTTCGATTGAAAATTGCCAACGCTCGTTCGTAGACAATTCGCACTTGATGAGGTTCGGACTTGGTTTTGATTTTGTGTTCGATCAAACGTTGCCAAGGTCTTAGTGAACCAGGATTTCGTGTGATATCCTCTTCGTAGGGAATATCTTCTTCTTCCTGAAAATCCGTAAAAATGCAAATATCCGCGTAAAAAAACTTACAAAAATAATTTTCGTGAAATCACGTCGTGTTTCTGCTACATCGCCATTGTTCCCGTCGGTTTCTTGAAGTGCCATTTTGCAATAAGTTGAAAACAAGTGACAATAATTAACGCGCAAATCAAAAGCTACAGAGAATCCGATGGCACGCCGCGAACCGCGACCTGATGCAACTTGTGAGCCAAGTTTGTGCGCGCGTTTTGAACGACAATATTTCAAATTTTCTGATTGACCAGCGGTCGAAATAAAAATCCAAACTGCAAGGCCATCAACCGACTGATCAGCAGTATTCTCAGTCCAATCAGAATAATAAAGGTAGTTCCGATCCGCCCACGTAAACGCAAGTGACACAACGATCAGTAGTCCAATCAGGCTCGAGGTGCTCCTTGTTCGCTTTCCAAATCGGTTGGTTTTGAGCGCGGCTTTCCGATCGTTTTGGTCAGTTTCCTCGTCGCAGATCTTTTTTCCGACTTTTGCTCATTAGCATTTTCATTTTTTTCGAGCGTCCGTGTTTTGCGTGTTGTCCACACGTTCATCGCATTTCTTTTCAGCGTCCACAACCGTTACTATCAACGGCCAGCGAAATGGACGAAAGTTGGCGACCACTCAAACATACTCGCGATGAAGTGAACGGTGAGGACCGCGAAGTCGAGCCGACAACCAAAAAATCGAGAGGTAAATGATAATTTAACCACAGTTTTTTAGTGTATTTTTTAGGAAGCAACGTCGCGATGAACATGATGAAAAACATGGGATTCGTCGAGGGTGGAGGCCTCGGTAAAAACCGACAAGGTCGAGCGACGGCCGTGACTCTGGACGCGAGTACGAGTCGTGCGGGTTTTGGGCACGGTCACCGAAAGGTAAAGTTCTATAGTTTTCTAATTTTTATTTTGTTATTTCAGGACACGGCCATCGATCTCAACGCTGAGTACGATGACTCTGCCGAAGAGAAGCCGATCACCGAAACGGTGACATTCATCGAATGTTCCGAGTCGATTCGTGAACGTGCACGCGAAGAACTGTGCAGCGATTGGATTGTTGTAGGAGAGGTAAGTTTATTTTTGCTTCGTTTTTTACTTTGTCTTTAAGCCAACTACAACTCTGCGCAACGAAACACATTTTTGTGAAGCAGAAACTGTAAACGGCGTCATTGAAGCAAAAGCAGTGTTCGATTCAATGAACGATCGGGACATTCGAGAAGCACGAAAACGAGCCAACCCGTACGAAACGATCATGGGCGCCATCTTCCAAAATCGGTTTGTTGAATACTTGCTTTTTCTTTTGTACAAATGGATTTTACAGCGCTGCGATGAAAACAGCAAATTTGGACCGTGTTTTGGATTGGCGGCTAAGTCGTGAAAGCGATGAAGAACGGCGAAAGCGAAAGAACCCGCTTGTCAAGCACGAGAAACGAGAGAACACAACTCGTGACGACGAGATGTTCTACTTTGCTGACGTCTGTGCCGGTCCAGGAGGCTTCAGTGAGTACATGATCTGGCGAAAAGGCTTCTACAATGTCAAAGGATTTGGATTCACGTTGCGCGGAAACGACGACTTCAAACTTCGATTGTTTCGTGCTGGTTCGGCTGCGTTCTTCGAAACGTACTATGGAGTTCATAACGATGGTGATGTGACGAAACCCGAAAATTTGGAGTAAGTTGCTTGATTATGTTAAGGTTTTTGTTTTGTTTCAGAGGATTGAGAGAGTTTGTTAACACACGCACTAGCGGTCGCGGATGTCATTTGGTTATGTAGGTTGGAAATCTCACAACAAAAATAAAAACGTTTCCAGGTGCGACGGTGGTTTTTCTGTTCAGGGAAAAGAAGAAATTCAAGAGATTCTATCGAACCAAATATATCTCTGTCAATTCATTGTTGGCTTGTCGTTGTGTCGTGTAAGCGATGGAACTGAAGGATCCGGTGGCAATTTTCTCTGCAAACTTTTCGACGTTTTCACTCCATTCAGTGCCGGCTTGTGTTATTTGATGTATTTGGCGTTTGACAGAATTACGTTGCACAAACCGCACACAAGTCGTCCAGCGAATTCTGAGCGGTTAGTTCCAATCAAAGATTCTGAACATCTGTTTTTCAGTTATATTTTTTGCGAAAACTTAACTCCATTTGGTGCCGACGTGATTCGCAAATACTTTGTTGAGGTCAACAATAAAATGGATACGCTCAAAAAGACCAAAGATGTTGTCGAAGTTTACCCAGTGGACAAAATCAAAAATGATGTTGTCTTTTACGAGTATTTCTACAAGCATATCAAAAGGTTTGTACATTAACGACTAAACTCTTCACTTTTGTTTTAGTTTTGCTATTCGTCAAATAATCTATTTGGACAAATATCGTCAGTTTACACGCAACAAAGGAATCTTCGATCACGACCAAATGGATTTGCGAGAAAAATGTTTGGAATATTGGGAAGTCCCCGACGCACAACGAAACAAAAATGACGTTGAAGACCGTGGAAAACCGGGAAATTTGGCTTTACGCTCGATACTTAAGAATCAGGTACGTTGAAACTGATTACTATGTTTTAAATTGATTGTTTTCAGCAGTTTGATTATGATCGTGTGCACAAATTTATTTTGAACGGGGATGCATGGAAGGAAGAAGGAAAACAAATTCGTCTAATCGAACAGTGCGCCGTATTGATGCCCGAATACACGCCACCAACGTTACTTTTCTCAAATGAACAGGCAAAAAAGCGAATGAAACGATTATTTTGTTTATAATTCTGTTTTAGGGTCGCTCTTTTATTTATCGATTTGATGGACAATGTCACGAGCTTTCTGATTTACTATTGCCACCAAACACTTTGCTTCTAGTCCAAGAAACACAAGTGTACAAGAAGGTGACTACAAAAGTGGTTGAATTGTTGCAATTGCATTTTAAGGACGAGAAAGGAAAGGACTTGGTCGTGGATCGCACATACTCCAATGTGATCTTCATTGTTGACGCCGCTCTCATAAACGGCGACGACATTTCGCGATTTGATTATGGATCTCGAATTCGATCAATTCGCAAGTTTTGTATTGCCATCAATCGTGGAGTGGAAAGCATCAAAGCGGACTCAGCACCTCGAATGGACTTTAACCAAAACAATCGTCGTGCACCGTATCATCCGAAACCGCGAGCTTCGTTTTATTTCCATTGCGCCGAACCGGTGAAACTCGAAGATCTTCCTGGTTGTTTTGATCGTTACACCGTTACATTTGTAGCGCAAAAATGTCTTCATATGGCTGTTCGTGAATTTCGATATCCGGTTGAACTTGGAGCTCCCGATGAGTCGTTGTTTTGGACGTGTAAAGCGGTTCGGTTTGCTCAATTGTATAAACGTAAGTTGACTAGCACTTTTCTTAGTCTACGACATTTTTTTTAGCTAATGTTATTTGTTGTTGGTCAAATTCAATGGGCAAACCATTTCTACACGATCTGTCGGGAAAACAAACCACCTACGAGTTTCTTCCCGAGTTTTTCGCTTCTTTTTACGACCACATTCCACTCTCGAGCAACGTCAATAATCGGCCGATAGTTTGGATGTGGAAATGGCAAGTTGATAGTAAGACCGATTATGGTCCGAAAAAAATTCTCACGGACGATGAACACTCACAGTTTTTAACAGTACGTGCTTTAACGAAAGCCATTGAGGAACGTCGGGCAAAATACGATCCCCGCGTATTCATTCAGAATTCTTATTGTTTTTAACTGATCTCAGATTATGTTGATTATTGTTAACATGTGTTAGACACGAATAAAGGTTTTATTTAAAAATACAGAAAATGAGAAGCTTGTTATATCAACGAATCAAAGAAATCTTCGTTTCCACTTTTTCGTTGTTTAGCGGCGGTTTTTTGGCTGCTCTCCGACTCCAGAAGTCGCTTTCTCTGTAAAACAATAGGATTTAAACATTTGATTGTAGATCCTACCTTCACTGGAGTGTTTTCCTTTGTACCCAATTGACTGTCCGATGGTGTAGCGTCAACTGACGAACCGACTGTATCGTTCATTGAATAACTCAATGGACGATTGAAATCGGAAAGCAATGAGTCCTTGACCATTTCACTTTGACTACTGATTTCAAGATTCGAAACAGTGTTTCCTTTTCGTTTTTGAAGTTGAATTCGTTTTTGCGAATGTTGAACAGAAACCGTACGATTTGGATAAGAAACGGAGGTTGGTTCGCAATGTGCCGGTCGTAAGTACGAGTCTTCGCTTCGTTCCTGACCCAAAGTTGTAATCTAAATTAGAAATGAGAAGAGAAATTGGTGAATACTCACTTTGTTACTCAACAGAGCATGCTGTTGTTTGGCGGCATAATTGCACATAAGCTGAAGATTTTGAGTGTTCGTGGACATGTGAGCCAATTCAAATGCACGAGTATCTCGTCCTTTCTTACAACAAAGAGCAAAAAACTTGATCAACGTTTTGGAATGTTCTTGTAACAAAGCGTTTAAATCATTCGAGATTTCACCATTAGCTTCTGATTTGCTTAGTGACAACAAAAGTTCGTTCATAACAAGTTCGTGTTCCAACGTGCTTTTCTCGGTCGTCTAAACGGAAAAGTGAGTACTGAACTAGTGGTTTCTGTTCACGTTTGTTTCAATCGGCAAACTCCACGACTCACTGAGTGGAACTTCGACTCGATTGAAGTTCGGCGTCGATCGCCCTTTGCAGTACAAATAGCGGAAAGTTGGAGTTGGCTTTTCGGTTAAACTAATCGGCCAAATTGAATCTCGTTCCGCTGCTTTCAAGACATCCATTCCGTTGAACACCGGAATCCATAGTCCATTCGGCGTCAAATAGCGTACAATAAAGACGTCGTCCATTGTACACAAATGACCGTTTGGTGTTATAGATGCCTTAAGATCATGATTAACGTTTACACACTTAGAATTGCTTACCCAAGTGATTTCGCTTCCCGGCGTAACAGCCAATGGCACTGTCTTCTCCTTTACTACTGGACACGTAGTAAGAACAGATGCTTTAAAAATATCAGCAGAATACTAAAGTTTTCGTATTTAAATGTCAATTGAATCGAATAACATACTCGATGTTCACACTCATCGCCGGTGTCTGCAACAACCAAACCACCTGTTGCTCGAATGACCGCAAAATAGTTACTGCCAGCAACTAGAGATCGAATTGGACCTTAAGTTTGTTTTATATCAATTGTTAAACTGTTCGATTTACCTTCAACCGTAAAAACAAAACGAAAGATTCCCGTCGCAGTGTAAATGCGAATGTTCCGTAAATCCGATGAAATCACAACGAAATCGCTGCCAACAGCAACACTCGAAATTCGTTCGTCATTTTGCATAGTAATCGTCCAAAGAGCACAATCACGATCCCATGAACCGATATGACGGACGTAGAGTTCACTAAACAAAATACAAACCGCAAATTTTAATGTACGTTACCTGACTCCTTTGTCGTTCTTCTTTGATGCTAGCGCTAGAAGATTGTTGTTTATGTCAGCAAAAATGTAGCGGTTGGCATTATTCTCCAAAACAATTTCTTCGTGAATCGATGCATTATGGAAAGCAATCTTAAAACCAGCTTGTAGATGAGCTCGTTAAACCAACCAACCTCGAGATTGTTGTCGCCGTCAATTGTCTTACTGAATACGTGACCAAAAGCATTCCAGCGCTAAAATCTCAAAAATTAGCGCCAAGATTCTAACAACTCACCAAACAACTAAAATCGTTGTCATCTTCTGGCACAGATCCTGGAATAAGAATCTTTTGCGATCGCATTCGCTCCAACGGCAACGATGGTTTGGTTTTGACTGATGGAATCTTTTCTACTGCTTCAAAATCCAGATCGAGTTTGGGCTCATACATCGATTTAATTTTCCCGATATCTCCTTCATCATCTGAAATTATTCGATAGTGAGACAACCACTGTTCCGTTCACCTTCATCGTCCAGAGTCACCACTCTGCTTGTAGCTTGTGGTCCAGAATGTTCTTCATTGACTGAAGATGCTTTGTCTCCGTCCAGTTCATTTAGAAGATCGTCTTCCTCTTCGTACATTTGGAATGATTAGAAACAAATACGATCGACAACTGCAGAAACTTTCGATCGCGTTTGCAACTCTTGGTTTGAATATTATTCCGTGGCGCCTTTATGGTCAACTGTTTCTCGTCAATGCCCCAAAAGTTTTGTCATCATTCTACTCGGTTTTGTTTGGTGGTATTCACGATATTGCAATTTCTGTCCAATAAACGAAAATGTCTCGTGGAAGCAGTGCTGGATTCGATCGTCACATTACGATCTTCTCGCCGGAAGGACGCGTCTATCAAGTCGAGTATGCGTTCAAGGCGATCAACTCAACCAATTTGACGGCCGTTGCTGTCAAGGGAGCGGAGACAGCGGTTATTGCCGTTCAGAAGCGTGTTCCTGTAAGTCGATTTACTTCATTTATTTTCACTGCTGAAATTAGGATAAACTGGTGGTTGCCGATTCGGTTACGAGTGTCTATCGCTTGTCGCCAACAATCGGTTGTGTGGCAATTGGAATGATTCGTGAGTTGCTCTGAACAAACTACAATTGTAATTGTTTTAGCGGATTCGCAGTTTCAAGTTCGTCGTGCCCAAATGGAGGCAGCCAAATGGAAATACGAGAACGGCTACGACATGCCTGTGGATCAATTGGCTCGTCGAATGGCTGATTTGAATCAATTTTACACTCAAAATGCCGAGATGCGTTCACTTGGGACCAGTGAGTTTTCGATCGTATCTTCGTGTTCACGATTCAACTTTCAGCAATGCTAATGATTTCGTACAACGAAGAAGACAGTGTTCAGATCTTTCGCGTTGATCCGGCCGGCTACTATCGCAGCATGCGTGCCGTTTCCGTTGGTGTCAAACAACAACCGGCTACAAGCTTTTTGGAGAAGAAGCTGAAGAAGAAAACCGACTACACCGAGGAGGAGACCATCCAATTGGCGTTGGAAGCGTTGCAAAATGCTTTGGGCAATGACTTGAAGGCGAGCGAAGTGGAGCTTGTGGTCGTCACGAAAACGAACTCGAATTTTCGTCAATTGACTGCCGACGATGTGGACGCCCATTTGAATGCGATTGCAGAACGTGACTAATCAAACAATTGTGGTGATTTATTTCATGTTATACTATTATTCGTTTGTTTTTGGTTAAGTAAACGAACGTCATTTATTGGACCTGTTGGGCTGTTAACATAACTGTTTTATTGCCGTAGAATTAGTGGATGTTAAAATAGAAGATTTTATCAGTGAAGACATTTAAGTACAAAGCTAAGACAGAAAACGAAAAGACCGAATGAACATGCATGGAATTAAATGTTTAGGTGAGGTGAAATGAGTAGCAATGTTCCAAAGCGACCCGGAATTGTCTGACAAATGTCTCGTAGTCTTGATAAGGCGGAATCTTCACGTAGTTATAACATGTCATGGCAGAAGGCAACTCAATATCCGCACAACCGTAGGTGGCAACTTTTCGTACGACAGTTAGCGGCGGATGAAGAGCCCGAAAACCACCAACGGGCAAACGAGGTGATCCAGTGACAAATTGAAGGAATTTACGGCGCTAAAAATTCAGAAATTTTTCATAATGCACAACAAGATGAACTAACATCTTCACGATTGAACGAAATCAACATGTCGACAAGCCATCCGATTTGAATTGATTCGTGCGTATATCCGTGATCCGGACGAATCGATTGTTGCAAAATCGAACGTGTCCAATTTGAATCGTCTGCGCTTTCAGAACAACCACAGAACAGCCCTTCCATTTCATTGGCCTCAAAAATAGCCAAATGATCGGGATGAACGACCAATTGGAAGCCACGTCGAACAGACTCCATGTCCGCACGAACCCCCTCAACCAAACGCCAATGAACGATCAACTAAATTTAGATATTGGTTTGACTTTTGCAATCATTTAACTACCTCAACAAAGTGATGATAATTGTTCAGGTTGAGAAGTTTGTGTTTTCCGCCTTTGACAAGCTCGAAAACATCGTTTCCAGGATACGTGAAGTACTGAATTCATTTTGTTAAACGAGAAACCTTGATATTCGTTTACCATTTCAAGATCTTCGAATTCTTCTGCTTTCATACTTCCGATTTCACGTAACGAATTGTAAATCGTTGGTTCCAACGCCTCGAAATCCGCAACTCCAAGGCTATCTTGTTGTCCGAGAAGCCATTTGAAGAACGGCGTCGCAAACGGAACGTCCATAATACGAGAATCTAACAACGTTTGAGCCATCACACGTCCAATGAACTCGAAACGACGTGATCGAGAGTCCCAAGCACGCGAATTACTCGGATGACGAGTGATCACCGGATACAAACCATTTTCTCCGTTTGTGTATTCAATTGCTTCGCCTTCTGAAACACAATCTTCATTGTTCGTATTCACGGTCAACAAACCTTCTTTATGTACGACAGGACTCCCGTGCCACAAACGGATCGAGTGTTTTTGAAGCTCGCGACTGAGTGTCGAGTAGAACTCCAATGTCGGGCCAAAACCGGTGCCAACTTCTCCGTCGAAAACAATCTCAAGCGCTGGTCTAAAATATTCAAAATTAGATAATGAGTTTGAATTTGTCAGAACATTGAAGTGCAAAATAGCAGGTTAGCGCAAAAAAACTTACCGAGATGATGCCAATTGATTCATAGCTTGTTGAGCGTCTTTCAACAACGTGTTTCGATTGATGGAGATTTTTCGTCGTTCTAATCGCGGAACCAAACGAGAATTCGACTCGTTGTCGTGATCATCGGGATTCGCTTCATTCACCAAGTGCATCAACGCGCGATCGCGACCGAATGCCGTGCAATAGAGAAAATTGCGTCGAGTTGTAAACGGAAAAGCAAAAGGCCTATAAATTGAATTATATTGCTGCTACTTAAACTCAATCACATACACTGAACGAACTAAATTCTTCGTCCAACGAGGAATTTGTTGAGTAGCAACAGTCAAAAAGTCAGAGAGCTGGCGACTAACTTTGGAGTTCAGTTTGAAAGAATGAAAACAACTGAAACCAAATTTTAGTTACATCTACCTTACTGACTCACCTTTGGCTTAAGATTGGCTTATGCGTAGATGGCAACCGCTGGTTGTCTTCGAACAGATACCACCAATAAGTATTGAGTCCGTACAAAATACGAAGTAAAACGAGACCCCGCTCCGACGGATCATCGATTGTTTGATCGAAAGTATTGCGAAGATAACCATCCAACAAACTGTGTTTTTGCGGCATCTTCCCTTCTGAATAACTTGTTCTAATTTAAAAGTTATAATCGATCTTACCGTTGAAGAAAAGTTTGTCTTTGTTGCGATCGTCTTTGGAGCGTTTCTCTACTACGATTTTTTCTTTCGGCAGCAATTTCTTGGAACGACTACGCGTTTTGCGAGATGACGCTAACAACTCCATAGACGATGCAATTCCAATTGTAGGATCAATGGTCGAACTGCTGGCTGTGGCTTTCGATGTGCCCACCGACTTGTTGCTTGCAGAGAGTCCCGAACTGCACGGCGCTTGTGAATGATCGTCGTCAACAACCGCTCGATAGTACAAAGTGTGTCCGGCAATCCAAATACTTGGCGGAATCGTTTCTTGATCTTCATCTTCTTGAGGCAAAGAGTACTGTCGAATAGCTTGTAAAATTGACATATCCGACGGCAAACGATTGTCACCAATCAAAATCTCGATGCGGCCTTTAAACGATGCGTTCGGCGACCCACTACCAATTTCCTAAATAAAAAACATTTTTACTTGGATTTAAAATAAAATCAACCTTGTCCTCATCACTGACTTCTTCGTTTTCCGAAGACCAATCTTGCGATGTTGTACCGATTCCACGGTCCGTCAAATAGCGTTCGATTGCCGAAATCGCGGTGAATGGATCAACCTGCAAAACGGATATATGGTGAAAATATCTTGGGGTTTCCAACCTTAATCGATCCACGACCTCGACGCCACTCACGCAGAAATTTACACGATGGATGACGACGAAGATTGCAGCGAATTTGATGAGATTGGAAGAAACGCAAAGCTTGTGCTCCACGAAGATATGTGGTTGAGCCGAAAACATTTTGCGATCCTCCGCTTCCACCCGATGAACTCATAGATGCACCAGAAAGACTTGAAAGATTGCCACTCAAATTGGTGATCCGAACACTGAACTGCTCCAAACGTTCGACAGCAAGAACAATACGTGAAACGAGTTGATTGAACGATTCGAAGGCTTCGTCGCCACCAATCGGACGGTTGTAACTCTGGAAATTGGAATATAAATAAGTGAAGTTTGTTCAACTTACATTCAGCAACATGAAAACCGAAGCAAATCGTCGCAAACGTTCTGAACGACCGGGCAATAAACGTCCTTCGTTTTCGGTCAAGTAGCCGATTAGTGCACCGATAATACCCGAGTAATTGACTTGAAAAGCACTGAGCTCGCGAGATGAAAGCGCGTCACGAAGATTGTGCAAAGGTTTTATACCGGCATCAATACCCGTTTCACTGAGTAGATTTGCAACTTCGACGAGCAAATTCATGTTCTCCAAATTTTTAGTGTTAACACCCGTTCCAGCAACACATTTTGCAGACAGAGCGGAAGATTCGATTTGAATAAACTTTTCCAGACGCTCTGTAGCATTTGCTTTGACGCTCGAAATACTCGCCGTATTCATTGGACTCATGTGTGTGGTGGAGAAATTCGAGGAAGACGAGTCGATTGGTGCACTGAATGCTCCGGCATAGTTTAGTCCATAGACGGGATGCGAATAACTTGCGCCGACCGCATTACTCAACGTTTGATATAAGGAGCCCTGTGAACGAAATGCTGATCGCAACGTTTGTTATTTCCATTTTACCTGAAGACTTCCAACCGAAAGAAATAAATTTGGCAGAACACTGCGACTGTTAATCGGAAATTGTGGAGTTTGTTGAGCGTATCGCATAACAGCGGGCGATACGTTCGGATTGACTGTAGCTGTTGTCGTTGAAATGGGCGGAAGTTGGATGTCTGACGAAACAGAGGACTGAGAATTAGAGATTTGTGTTGAAGCTAAAAAACCTCATTACATTACGGAAACTGAACTTCGGACTGACCACTTTGTTGTTGAAGCAAACGTCCTAATGCAGCGGCTGCCGGAGCATCGAGTCCCGCAGTATCGATGTTATGTTCAACGGCACGTCGATGATGTTTCTCGGATGGCTTGGTACGAGAACCAGGCGGACTGCTGGAGTGTGAAGACTTGGAGTTGGATTTCCTGGTTGGTGCCATAACTGAACGCCGTTTCAATTCAAAGAAAACTCCTGAAAAGGAGCTATCAAACTGGTCAAAATTGATTTCAAACCTTCAGCTTCGAAAAGCGGCATGTAGAGATCGGGCAGTTTTTCGAGTAGTGCACCAACAAGTTGAATGGCAAGAGCGACTAATGCGAGATTTTTGCTGCTCGACAACGTGCTCGAAATGTACGCAGCAAGTGGGATTTCGTGAAGAAAACTGAGTAGTTTGTCCTTGTCTTCAACTGCATACAACATTCGCAACATCACACGAACGCAATCGTAACGCAAATTCACGCATGTCGAACTCGATCCAATTTCCACCAAAAGCGGAAAAACTGTAGCAATAAAGTCGAGAAAAGATTCGACACTGCTATTGCGAAGTTTTTCCCGTTCATCTTTGTTCTCACCTACACATTTAATGTGAATATGAAAACATCTTAAATTTAAGCCTAACCATAATCATTGTATGGACGTCGATCGATTTCGACTTCAGCTCCAGTTGCAATTACACGACGAGTCATTGTACTGAAGTCAATTTCACATAACTGACCCTCGACTTCCAACGACATCAACGTAACTCCCATTGTTCTGTTTCTTTCCAACGCTAATTGTTCGTTTGGTGCAAAAAGTTTCCATTCGACAAGACGACCAGAAGTTGCCGGATCTTTGTAGACCCACATCATGGTACCGGATTGTTTGTGCCGGCCGTTTTGAATAAAAACCGATGGATTGGTGTACTGTTCCAAGTAGACGTTCACTTCAAACATACCCGTACTCGGTAGTTTTGGTAAGAGTTCGCTAAAAAATGTTTAAATTGAGTAATTCTTCAATTATAAATGATAACCCAATAAGATCGACGATCTCACGAAGTTGCTGTGCAGGTCGATTGGTGGCCTCGATTGATTGCTGCTCGGCTTTTTTCTCCGATCCGACCAACAGAAAACGAAGAGTACGTCCAAATCCCATTTCGAAAAGTGCGACGCTCAAATCACCGCAAGAAGTACTCATATAGCGAAGAGATTTAAGCAGACTAATGAAAGTACCAGAGCTAATAGTCAACGGTTGAATTGAGAGCAATTGTTGAAAGACACGAAGTAACTCGTGGTTTTTACCGGCGATTTGTCGAAGGCGATGTGGATGAAAGCGCATGTTTTCGATGAGACGATTGAAAAAAGAGCAAATTGATTCCACACAACGTTTGTCCTAAGAGCATAGTTAATTTGGTGTAATGAATTCATCAGCTTACATCCATGTTCAGACGTTGAGTCAAATCAGCCAAACAGTCCTGAGCCAAATGGAACTCGGAAGGCGTAACGAAACTCGCACAATTCGCCGCAATTTGGAACGCCAAACGTTGGGTCGGCAATGAAAAGAAGTCGACGTGAGAAATGACCGCTTGAACGCCCGAAGCAGTGAGAATGTTCTTCGCATTGCGACGAGAAATCACTTCCAAAATAAACAGCGATTGTTCAGCAACCTAAACTTCGAATACAATCATCGAAACCAACGAAATAAACTTGCATCGATGTACTCAATACGCTTCAATTTCTGCAATAAGACGGGAACCGCCTCAACCAAAAAGGAATACGAGCGCGGCAACGCTTCCTGGAGATTCGTAATGCAACGCGAAGCACTTAACATCTGTAAATAAACAATGTTACTATTGAAAGCTCGTTTGTACAAAATACCAATTCAAAGTTGTGGTCCTTATTCAAGAGTGAAATTAAACATAGAATTAATTCTCGAATAGGAAAGTTTGGCAAAGATTCTTCGTTGCCTAAAAGCAGCATATCGGAGAGTTCGCTGCATGCTTCTGATTGACGGATTTCGTTGTCACTGCGAAGTTCGTCCATCAACGACATAATGCGCATCTCTGAAAATAATTGGATATTATACATATGTAAATTTGGAAGCTTACGCGGCAAATATTCAGCCGAAGAACCGGATGAAAATCCAACGTTTGAAGACATTGTAGCACTTGAAACAGCAGAAGAAGTTCCAAGTAACTGTTGCATGCGAGGAACCAGACCAGTTAAGAACTGTGAAGCTCGCTGATGAACATGTTGTGAACTAAAACACTCTTTTTAAGCGAAAGATTGCGCGCAGTAATATGCCCGTTAACTTATATAAGTTTTGTAGTTTTACCGATCGAAAATTACGTAAGGACATTGTTAGCTTATAGGAAAGAAAGCTCTTCGTCGCTTTGTTACTACTTACCGCACCAAAAATGGCGAGTTAGCGCTAGCCGATGAGTTGGCGGCGTCGTTATCACGGCTGGTAGTTGGCATTGCGTTCAAAAGACCGAAGTTTGCAGTGGCCGGACTGTTGGCTAAAACGAGGTTGTTACGTCAACCGATCACATTTGAAACAAACCTCCAAGAGTACGCAAATCCGCAGAATCGACCTAAAGATTATTGTAAAAGTTGAAGTTAAGTTGAACGTACACTTGTAGTAACCGATTGACTTAATTCGCTTGCAAAACTCGACGCAAATGAAAAACCGCTAACTTCCGAACCAGCAACTGTAAGATTTGATCTACAAAAGAATCGCGTTAGAGTGTTGATGATAGAACAACATACGATGAAGGATCGGGAGTTGGCGAACGATGCTGCGAGGAATCGACGGATAAATCGGTAGCAACAGCTGTGGCAGTTCGTTTTGGTTTTTTGATTCCGCTTTTGGATCGTTTTGAACTTGAAGCTTCAGCGGTTGAAGTGGACGGACGTTTGCTGTCGGCGGTACGAGTACGCAATCTAGATCTAGTTAAGGGTCCCGCTTCAACGTCTTGTTCAGGAAAATAATCAGTCAAAAATCGCAATTCAGAATTCTTTTTTGTTCCACTTGAAGTCGGAGAGATAGTCGAAGAAGCGGAAGATCCAGTAGCACGCACAGAAACGTTACTTGTCGAAGGCGTACATGTTGAATTTCGTGCGTATTTGCGAACTTTGGACTCGCTTAGACCGCTCGATGAGCCTTCGTCATGGACGCGTCCAGCTTCTGAAAACATGTGTTCAAACGTGTTGGAATACGAAGATAAACCTGAGGATTGTCCCGAATGACGTTTACGTGTCGAAGACGAAGTTGGAATACTATCGGATGCTGTTCGAGTCGGATTCTCAGAACCACCGGAGTTTTCGCCAGCACTGTGGCCGGACATACGGGCTATAAATGAAGAGTATGCCATTGTAAAATGTAGATCAACAACTACCTCTGCGCTCAGCGCGATATGTACAATGATGGAAAGCGAGGAATTAACGGCGTCTAACAAGGACGATTTAATTCGCTGAAATGAACAGTTCGTCAATTTTGTTATCGATTGTTCGACCACGCGAATGTGAAACGTCAGTAACGAACGAAAAAGAAGAACTGCATGGCAACGAACACATTGAAATCTTTCGAAATCTCGTCGTTTTTAAGCCATTCACCGACGAAAAAACTTCCATCGACTAATTGAATGTAATTTTTGAGATGTTTTATCGAACAACTGAGCGTTTTGCTTCGCCCTCAAACTCATTCAATGCATTTGATTGATCAATGATTGAGAGCGGCGGTTGGGAATTCGCACAGAAATCGAGTCATGTGAATATTATGGACGGAATGCACACCGAAAACACAGCGAGTTGTGAAATTGAAATGAAAACGACTGTCAACTCAACGAAAACCGTTGAATTTTACGCATCGACCTTCTGCCATTTGGACTCGTTGGGTTTGAAGCCCCGGCCTTGTAGCGCCGTGAATCGGGGCACAGTCGTAAGCGAATGGGTGGAGGTCGGAGAAGAAAATTTCTGCGATGTCTCTTTGGTTCGTTCGCATTCTCGCTCTTCGCTTGCTGGTGCGATGGTGGTTCGGGGTTGTCTGCAGTTTGTGAGCGCTCGGTTCATGTCTTGCGAAGTATGTGCGTCTGCTTTTGTCCGCTCTCGGCCGTTGACCTAAAATCTATCAATTTTCAAGGCCTACATTCTTGTAATTATAAGACTTTGCTTATCGATCTTGGACCTGATTTCGAAAGCACGTGTTTACGTGACGATTAAGTCGACCAATTGCGCGTATTTTGTTTTTGTTTTCGGTCACATTTCTTTCGGTTAATCGAGTTGTTTTTCTTCAGGTTTCAATTTGCGAATTACAATTTGTCAAACGAGATATGAGTCAAAATGAGCAACAACATGGTCATAACAATGGCCAAATGCAGAGTCAGTTTTTCACTTGTTTTCACTTTGATTGTCATCTGTTTTAGAGGGACGTTACGTACCGCCAGCGTTGCGCGGTAATGATGGACGTTTAGGCGATGTTCCAGAAGGGATTCCGACTAATAACTTTCATCGAGGCGGTTTCGAGCAACAACCGTACCAGGATTACAATGCCGGCTACAACAATGGCGGAATGCACAAAAGTCAGAGTTTTGCTGGAGTTCAACAGGTGAGTTGTTTACAGTTGAGATTATTTGGGTTGTTGTTTTAGCCAATGCAAGATTACAATCGTGGCTATCAAAACTACGGCGGAAATCGCGGTGGTCCACCGCGTGGAAACATGTATGCACAACCAAACTACGGCGGCGGCTACAATAATCAGCCGAACTACAACGGTCCACCTACTCCACAGCAACCTGCTGCTCCACAAATGGGTGGATATAACGGACACAACGGCGGCCAACAACATCAACCTCCACAACAACGAGGAAGCCGACCACAATACGGCGGTCGTTTTTCGTACGATCAGCGAAACGTTCACGATGAGCAACAATGGCAAGACCAATCGTAAGTGTTTTCGTTTTTTGTTTTGTATGTTTTTTGTTTTATTCAGACGTCAACAAAACAGTCGCTGGCAACGACCGCGTGAAACGGAAGTTGATCAGCACGCTTGGGAACATCGAGGACCACCAGATACCAATTTAGAATCCGAATTGTTCTCAGGCATGAACTCGGGAATCAACTTCGACAAATACGAAGAAATTCCCGTGGAAGCAACCGGCAAAGACTGTCCAGCGCCAATTACCCACGTAAAGTTTTTTGGCTTATTTTTCATCTTTTGGTCAATTTAGTTCGCCGACTTGAAACTTCACGCGTGGATTGAAGAGAACATCAAGAAAAGTGGTTACGATCGTCCTACTCCCGTTCAAGTTTGTATCCGTTTGATTTGCTTTTGCATTCCATCTTTCTAGAAATACTCGATTCCCACCTTAAATGCACGTCGCGATTTGATGTCATGTGCTCAAACCGGATCAGGTAAATGAAACTGCTGAATGCGTTAAAAGATCATTTGAAGGAAAAACTGCTGCTTTTCTTGTCCCTGTCATCAATCGCATTCTCATGGATGGTCCTGGTCAAGTCAAACCGGTATGGTTTTGGACGTAAATTTCGTTCATTCCGAAATATTTAGCCAACTTTCAATCATGGACGTCGTTGTCAGTATCCGTTAGCTTTGATCATTTCGCCCACTCGTGAGCTTTCGCTTCAAATTTACAACGAATCGCGTAAATTTGCTTATCGAACTCCAATTACTTCGGCTTTGTTATACGGAGGTCGTGAGAATTATCGAGAACAAATCAACAAGCTCAGAGTAAGTAAACATCGATATCCAATCGTTTAACTGTTTCTTTTTGCAGTTGGGTTGCCATATTTTGATTGCTACTCCTGGTCGTCTTATCGATGTTATCACCAACGGAATGATTGGCTTAGATGCATGTCGTTACTTAGTTTTAGACGAAGCGGATCGCATGCTGGACATGGGTTTCGAACCGCAGATTCGTCGTGTAAGTGATTCGTTGAATGAGTTTAATCGCGAAGAATTCAGATTGTTGATCAAACCACAATGCCACCGCGCGGTGAACGTGTTACCGCCATGTTTTCGGCAACTTTCCCAAAAGAAATTCAATTGCTCGCTCAAGACTTCTTGCAAAACGATTACGTGTTTTTGGCAGTTGGACGTGTCGGTTCTACTTCGGAGAACATTGTTCAAAAAGTTATTTGGGTCGAGGAAACGGACAAACGAAACGTATTAATGGATCTTCTTGACGCAAGTGAACGAGATGCATTAACTTTGGTTTTTGTTGAAACAAAACGTGGTGCAAGCGAATTAGCATACATGTTGGAACGTGAGAGTTACAATGTTGTTGCAATTCATGGCGATTTAAAGCAAATGGATCGTGTATGTTTGAACATTCGACTCCTAGAAATTTGTTGTTTAGGAACGTCATTTGGATGCCTTCCGCAGTGGAAGTGCACCGATTCTCGTTGCTACGGCTGTCGCTGCTCGTGGCCTTGACATTCCGAATGTGAAGCACGTGATCAATTACGATTTACCTTCAGATGTTGACGAGTATGTACATCGTATCGGACGTACAGGTCGTGTCGGAAATGTCGGTAAGAAATCAAAGTATATGCACCAAAAGTCACTACTTTAAAGGTATTTCTACTTCATTCTTTAACGATCGTAACCGCAATATTGCTCGCGAACTTTCCGACTTGATTGTCGAAAGCAATCAAGAGCTTCCCGAATGGTTGGACAAAGTTGCCAACGAATGTCGTTCGGGTGCACGTAATTTCCGTCGTGGCGCTGGAGGCGGCGGCAATCGATTTGGTGGTCGCGATCATCGTGTCCAACAAAATGGAGGAGCGCCGGCGAACGGAGGCGGAATGATGAATCGTGGAGGATTTGCGGCCGGTGGCTTCTACAATCAACCGCCGCCTGGTGGACCAAGTGGCTTCAACAACCAACGCAATGGCGCTCCTCAGGGACAAAATCGCGCCGTAAGTATTTTGACTTTTAATTCGTTAACTCTATTCAACTTTTTCAGAATTGGTGGGATTAAATTAAACCCAACTTTCTTATTATCTTTTCTTGTTCCACAACTGTTAATCCGCCCGTGGATCTCTTTCCTCCTGACTAACTATTTAACGTTGTTGAATGCTGCTAAATTTGGAATAAAGATAATTAAAAAGTTTATACTTTGCCGATCCAAAAAATCAGCTGTCCAATCGGCATACTTCTATCTGTGGTCTTCGGATAGCTTTTCTTCACTGAAGTCAGACTCCGCAGTGTACATATTTTCTGGTAGTGCTGCCCGTTTCAATTTCATCTTAACGGGCAACAACCACGATGATCGGATGTGATGCCCGCTGACCATCTTTTACCTGTTTTCGTTCAGCCATCATCCGAAATCGTTTTTGTCAGTTCCAAACCCGAAACTCATAAACAGGTTCTTACATTAATTAATCCTTTCGACTTTACACTTCACTACAAAGGTTTGTTCGAGAAAACAACGCAGCAACTTTCGCTTTAGTTTTATCAAATGTGCCGGCAAAATTCGTCGTTCAAGAATCGAATGGATACATCCGATCAAAATGTGTAGCTGGAATGCAAGTTCAAATGACCATTTACACTAATTCCAATGGTTTTAGCGGTGTTCGTCACCGTTCACCAGTTGTTCCAGAGCGCAATCAAAATGATGTTATTCGAGTTGAGTTGTATCGTGAGGGTGAACAGCAGGTAAAGTGGCCAATCGAAAGTTTTGTTTACTTTGTGCTTATTTCAGCCTTGTGGCCAGAAAGATATACGAGTGAGTGTTGTAGCGTCTGAACTGCCGCGCCCTTTGCATAATGAGTTTCGATCCTTTCCGTCCAATACGTCAAACAACCCGTCCAAACGTTCTCGTCCTCACACCGCATTTGTTCATCACGATCAACAACGACAAGCTCCCAATTTGTTTTGGTTTATTATGATCGCTTGCGTAGTATCGATAATCGCAGTGATTTTGCCGACATTCGATGAGAATCGTCAGCGTCCCTCACTTGTGCCAACATACCTCCATCCTTCGCAGAACATGCAATTAGTCGCCGCATATATTCTGGGTATTTTAACTGTACATTTTATGCGACAAAATGACTAATATTACTGGTACGAATTTTGACATTTCTTTCAATAAATCATTTCAAACACCGAGAATCATTTATACCCATTTCATTTACGAACATCTCAATTAGAATTTGTAATCTTTGGACAGGAATCATCGCCGCTAGAAACCTCCGGACTCATCGATTCGAACGAGCGGCCTTCAGCCGCACTTCCCGGACTACAAGCAGACGACATGACATAGCCGGCTGGCAGCTGTAAACAAACAGTCAAGAATGACAACACAACTGAGATTACATTTTCGCTTGAGACCCCCGTGGAATGAAAGCCGACCATCGATGGCGACGTTGATCCTTCTCTTCCGTTCGATTGTCTTCGCCATTTAGCTCGTGCATTCTAAAAACGACTAATTTGATCGTAAGTCACTCCGTTGACTTACTTGAAACCACACTTGTAGAACTCGTTTTGTGAGTCCCGTCTTTTGAGCCAATTGTTTCAAGTCTTTTGCATCGGGATTGTGATTCAACGCGAAGTAATTTTTCATTGTACGTAACTGATGGTGTTTGAAACTCGTTCGCATTCGCTTGGTTTTGCCGTGTGGTCCAATCAACGAATTGTCTCCGTCACCTGAATGATTAGCTTCGTTAATCGCTAGTTCGAGGACTACGGTCAGAATTTTCGTTAGTGTCCCGAGTTTTCTCGCCGGTACTTTTCGCCACCACAGGAAATCTGAGGCGCACACGCGGTTTTTTCTTTTCCGGACGACGACGGAAACGACCCCAAGAGTCCAATTAGTAGTGGGTTACGGTAAAACTCAAGTGTACGAAAAAGTGAGAAGATTTTTGGTCTTCGATCCGACAGCTAATACCGGAGACTTTGGAAATGATTGCAAATAATGCATTTTAAACGTGTGCAAAACAAACGGTCTGAATAGCTTACCTGCACTGTCGTAGAAGATGTTCAGATTTTGTTCCACCGCCGCTTTTTTCGCTGCCTTGGAACTTCTCGATGTACGTGGCATTTGAGAGAAGAGTGACTGTGAATCGATAGATGAAGAGTTGGTTTCGACATTCATTGTTGTCGAGCTGTTTTCGTTCTCGACCAACGGTTCTGATGGAAGTGTCAAAATCATTTCACAATGTGCTAAAAACAATGTTTTAGATGTCCACGGAGTGATCTCCAAAACCTTGACAGATTAATGCTCCTTCATCGCCTTGAATATAAGTGTCCCCTTGTCGAAGTATTCGACCACAACTCACACAACTAAAACATTCGGAATGGAAATAACCGTCTCGAGATGAAATGACAAAAGATCCCGGCTCAATTAATGCGAAACATCGACAACAACGACGCCAAAACTTCCTAAATCGTGATCTGATTTCAGTTAACTCATTGGATTTACGTTGCATAGTCTCGTTTACAATAAAGAGCACCGTGTTTGAAGAAGCAGGTCGGGTGTTGCTCCAACGGTTCTTGACATGTGCTGCAACGGGCACATTGAGCGTGCCATGAACGTTCGCCAATTAGCAAGAAACTACGATCCAGAATTGGCAAATTGCATAAACCACAAGGTGAATTCGGACACATTCGCGATTTGTCGTCCATGACAAGCGACGAAGAAGGTACATGTTGTTGAGATGTTAAACCGTTCGGGACTTCGAGCAAAGACGGGCACGAAGGAAGAGTAATTGACGAAAGTTGAGGTACTGGCAATAACGGCGTTTGTACAGGCGCTAAACATCCAAGTGCATCAGCCGTGTCATCTAACGCGCTAAGCGCAAAGAGCATAGCCTAAAACGATTGAGCAAAAATGAACGAAACCTTTGGTGTTCTTTTTGATTTGAAGAACAAAAAACTGAACAAAATCGAGAGCGTCGGATCAACAATGACACCCGGTTTCGTAATCTGCCGTGCGGATGATCCATTCAACCTCCGGCCTCTCGATGATGCGAGATCTCACTCATGAATAAATTCAACTCAAATGGCAAATCTCAACTCAACGTAAAATGAGCCGGGACACCGCCCCGCTTACAGTAACCAATTAAGCAAATAAAGAAACGACCGCAAGTTTTTGGGCACTGAATCAGCTGTTAGAAGGGACGAGAAACTTACGTCGATCATCGCGTTGTTTTGGTAGCGCAGTTGATTGCGACAATAAAATTGGCAGATGCTCTGACGGCACGTTTCGTTTAAAGTCAGCGGCCTACGGTGTTTATGATGGTCAACCAAAAATGAATGGGCGTGGTCTCAATTCGTTTTTACTGTCTTTGAATACACTTGTAAAGTTCATTGTTACTTATTGTCTATATCCAATCTTCGATTCTTCTAACTATTCGACATACCTTTACTATTTCGAATATTAATTTAGCATCTTTACTACAGATTGCTTCTAAATTTATTAGGCTATGACTTGGCCTTCAGTAGAAAACTGAAATGCCGCGTATTTATGACTTAATCTAACATTAGTTTCTGGTTGCTATTTCGCTTGTACTCGACCATTGTCTCGTAATCGACTGTTCGAGATGCGAACTGAAGTGCAAACTCGGGCGCAATTGAACTTGTTTATGTTGGGCGTCTGGTTGTAAGACCAATTAAGAGATGTCCTTTTGATTCAGCGGGTGTTTTCAGGCAGCTCCATAAACTCGGTGGCCATTCCGTTTTTCGGTCACATCAAAACACCCGCTGCTGATCCACCAGAACGACTGGCAAGTCCAATGACCACACAAATCCGACGGAGTGGTTTCAAAATTTTTGGATCGTTGGCCGAATTTTCAAATTTCAACTCAGCCGCTAATCCATCGTTTACGTTCACCTGCTTCGACCTCGCACGTTTTGTAAGATGACCCATCGGGCAGTCCACAAATCCGTTCAAGTGGACACCCGCTGTTTATTGCGCAGGTTCCGGTTTGCAATGTTCGATTATTCGGATATTATGATTTCCATGACATCAAACGTGTCTTCTTGCACATTTATTTGATCAACAAGTCTTGACAAACAATGTAGATGCAAACATACGATCTTTCAAGTTTATATGATGGTAAGCCAAAATCAGATTATTCAACAAACACGAAAAACCTTCGAATCTTTTACATCGTTGTAGTAACAACCATATTTCTTCATGACATCAAATGAGGACAAAGACGTTTATTCAACCAAACTAATGCTACTAACTGACCTTTGAGCCGAGCAATTCGAAGTTAATGACTCTTATCAGGCTTCCGTCCACTCTGTTCAAATCCGAAAGTACCAGTCGACAAGAAGTGATAAGCGACTTTAACTTCAAAGCATAATCCATGCAAACAAACACAAAGCGTAGACAATAATCATAAGCGAAATACAACAGTGCTGTTTAGCATAAGATAGCAAGCTGTTAAAGCATTTAATTTCAAAAACAAATTAGTAATCAGTTATCACGTAAATAGTAAAAAATGCGTTAAAATCTCGAAATAACATCTGTGATATTAGTCAGAGAATTTAGATAAAGTCAATATTATGCCCATTTAAGCTTATTATCGAGCCGAAAGCAGATTCGCACGGCTTAAAAGCCTATCGGGTTATAAACAACAGGAATCATAAGATGCCCCCAATGTACGTAATGCAACAGACGAACAAATGGCGATACAAAGTGGAAAGACCGGCTGATGGAATAAATACGAAAAAACTGTGGAGATGTGGCCATCTTCTTCTTGGCCATTGCATGGCATGCACATTGGGGAGGACGGAGGAGTTTTGAGGTCCGGCGGTCGCGCTCCAGCTAATTCGCCGTCGAGTAAAAAAGTACGGACGGCGGTGTGCAAAAGAAAAGTTGGCCACCGCGCAGTCTAAGAAAATGTTGGACTTTCTCTCTCCAACGCCTTTCCCTTCAATTTCTGTCAGCCAACTCGTTAGCTGTCTATGAAAATTTTCTGCGACGGTCAAGAATTGCCCGGAGGCTTCCAACTCTCCTCTTTCTGCTTGTACTTGGAATCTGATTGAAGACTCTCAAGTTGAATACAAATGTGGTCTTCAAAGAAATTGCTTAATGCCAACAAACTCATGTAATAGAGAATCTCTTTTCAACGCTCCTTAAACTTGTATTTTTATTTACAAGCCACTTCACAACCTGAGAGGAAATCGAACGACTGAAATCGTTTATAGGAATTATTCTATTAACTCTACTATACCTTTTACCTTAAACTGCAACTGACTGAGCCACATGAAGATCATCTCAATAGTCGGTAACTAGTTGTCAAAGTTCGGTAACTTGCTCTACGAAATCTGTAATTCTGTTGGATGATTTTGAGGCCAAAAACAGATCATAGATATCTACAGAAGCATCAAATTTGCTAATCTTTTAGTCAAGAACTTATCTCGCTTCTGAATCTTTCGAAATTTGAGATTCACACTGAAAACAGAATCTGCACTTATTTGGAATTTCCGCGTAAATTGGATTAGTGAGATTGGTTGTTAGCGAAGCGTCGTTCTTACTTATTGGTCCAATTTCGTTGGTTATTGTTCATTTAACTGCTTTTACGAATATTTAAATTTCACAAACAAATACACGAACCCGTTTGTTTATTTATAAAGCGAAAGAAGCTACAAAAAAGAAACCGATGAGATGGCCGGAATACTCGTATTGTGTTTGTGGCATCTTAGAAGCCCGATATCATGTTTTAAAGCTGTTATTGAATCGACTCAGAAATGCCGAACTCATTCCAATGCAACGAACTTCGCGTTGATTCGCCGAATTGTACGAGACTGTCACTCTGCAAGCAAATTGATAACTTGAATGACTTCGTTTTTACCTAGATAATGACGATTGTGCACTTCCAGCCATATTCAAATGGTCCGACGACACTGCACCACCTTCAGTCGTTATGCTAAGGTCATCTAATGGTCGAGATTCACTGTACGGAAAAACGTTTAGCGTTGAATTGGCGCGATTGAGTGAGATGTTCAATTGCTGATTAGTCCAACGATTCGTTTCTTCCGTGTTTTCCCATTGTTCTTCAACACCCGAAAGACGTGGAGTAGCCGACTTAATTAAAATATGTTCGTCTTCTGAATCACAATCCAAAACGCTCGTACAACCTGTGCATTTGTTCGTATGTTTATCTTGCAATTCTGACGTACCTGGAGCTGTGTGAATCACGGATGTGCCAATTATCGACTGTCCCATTTCACTCATAATGTTCGTCTCAAGAGAATATTGAATTGCCTAAATTGAACATGAACAAACGTTTGCATTCGATGTGATTTACTTGAATCAAAAACGGAATACCGTGGATTGATTTTAACAGAGATTCTGTAGTGTCGTGATTAACATGCGGATTTACGATCATTCCATGTCCGTGCATTCCTTTCTGCACGGAGTTTATGTCCAACACTCCAACTATGCCAAATGGTCGTTGACGTAAACCGCGCGATGCCGTTGATTTTGAAAATCGAAGCGCGTACATCAACGATCGAGGTAGCAGTTTAAGCCAAATAGCCGCCGAAATACTCATTACCAACAAACCGAATACGATAACTGTAATCGTGAATGCTATTTCGCACAATTCAAAAAGTCCCATTGTAAGTCCGCTTAAGAAGAAGAACAGTCCGATTAGACCAAGTAGAACCGATACAAGCACTGTCATCTGAAACTTATGTACATAAGAGCTGCAATTTGTCTACGAAAACGTAAGTTAGAATTAACATAACGAGGAAAAGCCCAAGAAATGTCAATTGCATTTCGTAGCTTGGCATCACGTGTGTACTAAGAAGAAGTTGGCAGAAGACTCGGAATGTAAAAGAAGACACGAGATTAACATCCACACAAACTGCTTGTGTTAGAGAAGATGCGTTCAGTGTTAAACAAGTTGTACGGATTTATGGATTCAAATCGTTGAAGCGAAATGTGTAATCACGAGCAAAGTTGGAAATCCACTGGTCCGTTTTATTGAGACAAATGGCTGACGAGGCCAATGCGCAACCGGAGAATTTTTAGTCACTAAAATTTTCCGCTTCTTCAGTCGCAATTTGAATTTGGTGGCAAAACGAACACGCGATGCAGATACCAAATTACAGTCGGGCCACGAGACAACGGTCGGGCATTTCGTTTGTTTTCGTTTGTTTAAGAACGAATGTGTAGTGATGAAATGGAGATGACAAGGGACAGGCGCATGATAAAACATCAAGCGAGGGATCCATGAATATGACCTTCTAACGCGATTATCAAATGTGCCTAAGGAATTATAAGGTCGTCGGTGCTTGACGTCGTTGGAGCTTGATTGATGGCAAATTAGAAGACGCGAAAGCGACGAGAACAACATTCACAGACGTTCAATTTGGCGACGAAGTCAACTTGAAATTGTGGCCGAAGCGGACAAACGGAAGTGCACAGCCCGGCAGCCATTTTCGCTCTGGATAAGCCAAACACACGAAGATGATCATGTGCGCGGAGAGACGCTTCTAATTTGTCTCCACCGCTCCGTAAACGAAGGCACGGATTCGCTTTAGCTCGGCCGCCCACAGTTCTCGTTGACTAGTCGCAACTTTCGTTTACGAACATTCTTCGAAGTTCAATAGGAAGTCGCAAGCTTCCGTCTTTTCAATTCACTAATCAAACTACAAGTTCAATTCAATGATCACTTACGAAATGTTTAATACCGAAATACCATCACTTTCTAGATTCTATTATGATCAATCATGTGAACAAAAAAAAGTTGATTGAAAGAGCCAACAAACAAGTGATGTTTCCAATCTAGTAACGAATAATATGAACTAATTTGTTCGTTCAACTACAAATTCGAATCGACTTTATTTAGTGTCGTGTAACTTCTTTAAACTACTCACAAACTGTACAATCAACATTTTTTGTATGAAAGTTGGCTATTGCATAGACATTTTTCTATTAGATCAACAGTAAACATCCTTCTAATGCTATGAATCAACTTGAAGCTGATGCTTTGTGGTTTACATCTTCGAGTTGTATCTCAGTGGTGACCCAAAAGTTCGCATTCGGAGCTCTTCGACAAAATTGCCGTTCGAATTCGCAGCAAGTGGATTGCCTTTGCTTCTGATGCAAAACGCCAAGAACATTTTAGGCCCGATCCTACTCGCCGAGCAGCCGCCCATTTACTTGCTTTTTGCTGTCGCCCAACACAAAAATGGTGAGTTAATTTCGATTTCTATTGTTGTAATTTGTTGAGTTATCGTTCCCACATTCAGCGTTGATTTGATTTTCGTTTTTAGGTGAAGAAAGTTGTGAAGAAGTCCAAGAAGGTTGCACCTCCGCCAGCTCAACTTCGCAAAGCCGAAGCAGCTAAGAAGGAGGAAAAGAATGCTCTCTTCGAGAAGCGTCCACGAAGCTTTGGAATCGGTAAGTGATCGATCAGATGGAATTTGTCGAGAAACCGAATTTCTGGAGTGAAAATCTCAGCGAATGTTTTTGCTCAAAATCCTCGTTTCTCGTATAACAACACGGACATCACACTTTACGTTCACTCGGGATTGATAGAGTTTACGTTCTAAATTGTCCGATAATTCCAATCGAACAGAAGAGTTTAACTCAACTTGTGTTTAGGCCAAGACATCCAACCGAAGCGTGACTTGACTCGTTTCGTTAAATGGCCCAAGTATATTCGTTTGCAACGTCAGAAGGCTGTTCTTCAGAAACGTTTGAAGATCCCACCGTCAATCAACCAATTCCGTTTGGCTTTGGAGAAGAATCACGGTACGTAGCTCAGACCCAACAAAGCCAATCAATTGGATGTTTTCAGCCAGCCAAGTTTTCGATCTTTTGGACAAATATCGTCCGGAAACCGCCGCGGCCAAGAAGGATCGTCTCAAAAAACGTGCCGAACAATTGAAGGAAGGCAAGAAAGAGACCGTCACGAAACGTCCACCCGGACTTCGCTTCGGCATCAACAACGTGACTAAGTTGGTTGAAAACAAAAAGGCCGCTTTGGTTGTGATCGCTCACGATGTTGATCCACTCGAAATTGTTTTGTTTTTGCCTGCATTGTGCCGTCGTTTCGACGTTCCATACTGCATCGTCAAAGGCAAAGCTCGTTTGGGTCAAGTTGTTCATCGTAAGACCTGTGCGGCTGTCGCACTCACTGACGTTCTTCCGTAATTTTGTTGACGAGTTCTCAGTTAATCAAACCCCGTTTCAGTGAGCATCGCGGAGTTTTGAAGAACATCACTGATGTGGTCACCGCGAACTTCAACGAGCGTGGAGATGAACTTCGCAAGAACTGGGGCGGCGCTGTCATGTCCGACCGATCGAAGGCTCGTGCCGCAAAGATCGAGAAGGCCCGTCAACGTGATCTTGTCCACAAACAGTAAAATGTTAAGCGTTGTTTGAAAATTGTTATTTGAATAAAATATCGTTTTGTTAATTCTCGTATTCGGATTATCTAAAAAACGATTATCAGAGGATTAGATGATTAGTATGCTTCTGGAGGTTTTTGTGAATGCAGTAATTGATCTCATGGTAAATTTCTCACTCACCTTATGCATTACGAAGCTTATCTACGTAATTTGACCCAAATGCCTCTTGGAAGATTACAATCTAACCCACGACTTCAAAGTTGTCACCGGAGGTAGTAAAACAGAGGAAATAAATTCTTTTAGTTCGACGGCACTTCATTTCTGTCCAGGAGTTTTGTAGAGACTGAACCATGTGGTTAAGAGTTTTGATCCTCTTGATTCCAATACTTTCTGTCCAAAGTTCAATAATTGACAACGAACTGAGTGATCAGCCAACGGTCTGTTTAGTTCGTGCTTTACAGTAATTGGGCTTTTTAGGTGCAATGTGAAGAGAGTATGGTGTCGTTAACGTTTAAGACAAAAAAGCCTTTTACTGGTCGAGTGTAAGCAACAGAACTTCCTTGGCCTCTTTACGTAAATAAGCCTTTAGTTATGTTCAAGGATTGGCTGACGACAACCGGTGTTCTCGTAATTTCGCTCGAAACGTCGATCAATCAACAGTTTCGATTAAAATTCAGAACGGTGATTGTACGTTGAGTAGACAGCGGGTTTCGGGAAAGTTAGAAGTAAAAAAGAATGCACAAAAAGTCACTATTAAGCCACTAAATTGTAGGGAATGATGGTATCAGTTACAATTGTCGTCTCTTTTCACGGTACCTTTGTCACAAAAGCTGATCGTGCGTATCGTTGCATGTAGTTGCTAAAAGATTGTACTGAATATACGGCAAATTGTTTAGGTGTTTCTTCAAATCGGTCAAGCGAATGACCAATGGAATCGATATAAACGCCGTTCCAACGACGGAAATCATGGGAACATCTCAAACGCCGTAAGTTTGCAATACGATTTATCTTTAAAAGTAACAATCTAGAGAATGCGAATATTCAATTCGATCGGGTTCACCGGATGGCCCCGCTGTTCAGTAACTTTATTTTCGTTATTCTTTATTGAACTTGTGATTTTCAGACTCGGACACGTCGGTCAACAAATCTTCCACGTTTTCAAGTGCAACGATCCATCGCACTCATTTTTGGTTCATTCTTGTGCTGTTGATGATGGAAGAGGGGTCAGATTTGATTTGGTACGTTCAACGTGGACACTCGCAATACAAACGGTTATTTCAGTTGGACATCGATGGTTGTGCAATTGATCCAGTCATTCAACCAGATGTTATTTACGATATGGATGGAACAAGAGTATGTTTTTGATAAACGTCTACAAACTGTAATTCTTAATTCTAGGCAAGTGTTGAAACCTTTGGTTACAAATTCAGCGACTCCGCCGTTCTCAACTACCAATGTATCATCGAGTTGTGTAAAAAGAGCACGGGCGAATGTCGTGGACTAACACCACCATCATGTGGACGCATTAAACGACGTTCGACTGCAATGTTGGACTCAAGAAACGACATCAACAGTGAACGCGTAACCCGAATGATTTGTTGTCAAAATTGTTGTTTCATTTTCAGCTCGAAGTCTCAAACACGTTGACAATGTTGAATCAACCAATGGAAGAATCAGTTCCCTTAGCAACGCTCGGAAACTCTTCAAAATTAGCGGTAAGAACACGAATAAATAGGAATTTACGGTAACCGTCTTCAGATTGAACTTGCTCCATTAACTTCGGATGGAATAGCGGAATTAGAAGCTGCAGAACAGCCGGAATGTTTGAATACCGTTGTTATTGCTTTCTGTGCAACAATTTTGGCGGCAACTACTTTCGCTCTCGGGGCGTTGTTCGTTTCATTCAGACGGTAAACGCAACATCGTGGAAGGTATTGACACCATTTGCAGGAAAACTGTGATGTACTCTGTGAAAGACGATGTCGCATTCTAATCGGATCATTTCTGTCTCAATATCTTCAACCAAAAATTATTTCAAGTATAATAATAAGAACCGTTTTTTTTAATAAATTATCCCGCATTAATACACGGAAACTCTTCGCAATCGTTTTCATGAATCGAACAATTTGCGCCGCTCCAATTTAAATCACAGTTACAAACGTGTCCCTGCCAAACGTTCCTACATTTGCCATGCGACGAACAAGAAACATTTGAACATTGATTGATCAACGTTTCATGGTCCTTTTTATGCTCACAAAGATTCCTCTAAAATATCCAAACCGTCAAGTAACGTCGATTCAAGCGTTTGTAAACCAACATTGTTTCCATAATACAAGGAAACAACCAACGACAACAAATAGGAGACCATTGGTAGTGCGGCAACATTCGACTAAACAAGCTAAAACTTCAATGAGACATCTACAAACTTGTGCCATTTTTTGCGCAGTGATGTACATTGGTAAATAGACTTGAGGCAAATGGGAATGTAGACGAGATAGCATTTTGATAAAAGATACTTGAAATTAAGATTTCAATTATACTAGTTTACTTAAATGCCAAATAGAAATTGTATTGCGTGGATGACGATCTCCAATAGCTACTTCCTGAAACGCCTGTAGAAATTTAGACAACAGAATCACTTGAATTCTTTGGGTTGGCCACTTGATTTTGCGATCCCGTGATTTCAAAACTCGAACATTAACAGAAGTGCCGTGGACACACGAGTGAATTGAACGATTTTGAGCGTCCGAATAGCAAGGATCTACTTGATTGCAGGTTGATCAATAAAACCTAAAGCGAGTTTAAAACTACAACTAAAAGATGCAAACCTGCTTCACAATCTCATTGATAAGAGCCGGGAAGATTCGTACATTCGCCGTGTACACAATTCAAATTCGGTTCCAAACACTCATCTTGATCGGCATCACAAAGAAGTCCTTTGTATCCGGTTCCTCCACAATCACACTCAAATCCGGCGACACAATCCATACAACGATCATTGTGATGACATGGATTCGGAGCACAATCGTTGATGTTCACTTCGCAATGCGGTCCTTCAAAACCAACGGCACAATCGCACGTGAAACCCTCGATGTTGGTCGAATTCCTTTTCGCACGAATCGCCATTGAATCCGCGAGGACAAACACACATTCTAACTGTCAGTTTAAAGCTCAAAAAAGATCGTTCAGAACATCGATTTTGCTATTTTTTATTTCTATACTAGGAAATAACAACAGTCGGCATATTTAACGGTAAAATCTTCCCAACGACATCGATTGCTAACCTAGAGAATTTGAAGGGCACGTTTTGAAGGCTGTTTTTATGTGGAGCAGTCGAGAAAGACGATTAACAAAAAGTCTGTTGGAGGTTAAATAAACAGGCGGTTAACAACGTCGAGTTTTACTCGTAATCCTAACGGTCTTCACGAGCAACGTACAAATGACTGTAGATTAATATATTTACAAAGTTATCATTTTTACAAAATGCACTTTTAAGGCCAATTTTGAACGGGGTGGCTGAAAGATTGAAGAGAATGCACAACAAATTGAAACGCGGAAGTTTACGAGAATCGGGAGAACAAAGAAACAGGGAAAACGAGATCGAACCGGAAATAAAAATTGAAAAGACAACTAAAAACCTACTTCTAAGTATTTGACAACAACAATTATTGCATCGTAAATGGCGGTGAGCGTTGGAGCGAACTGAGAGTAATGAATGGCACTTCTGAATCCCAACAAAAGGACAACGCCCGTAGATAGCGAACAAAAAGGAACATATAAGCCCAAATATGAAATCGAATTTCTATTTGTTTCGAAATACTCGCAACTGTTTTCGGAGGTGGACGGTTGAATTGAATGATAGCAAATGACAAAATTGAACATGACTGATTGTTGAGCTTAAACGTGCGTTCGATTCGTATGATTACCCGCTTCGATGTCGCCATCAGGATTAATAAGTGCACTCGTTTCGCTGCTTGCCCGTTTTAATCTAACATCGAGCTGAAACGAGAAAATTGTTGTGTATTCGAATCGGAAACTTACACTCTTTCGTTTCAACGATCCATTTGGTCGCACCGTAACCACGTCTTCTTCCAAATGTCCCTCCGCAGTTACTTTGTTTAATGGAAGTTCGTTTTTGGTTTGTAAGTCATCCCTTTCAAAGTTCATGTCCTTCGGATCGTACGTTCCATCGTTTCGATTCTTGTTGATTAGCGTTGATTTGTAAGCGAGAAGATAAGTTTGAGCGCAAATCTCCAAGTAGGTACAATCATCGCGAATTGTTGCCGTAAAATCGGGAATGAAAGTGATTTTTTTCGTGTCAACATCATTCAATTGCGAAAAGGCTGTGATATTAGCCGAGTTCTGCGAATTTGCTGGTAAACCAGATTGCGAGTTTCGTGGACTTTGTGTTGTTTGGTTCTTTCGCATGGTTGCCGTGATTTGGTGCAAGCGATCAAGTAGCTCATTTCCGAAACAATGCCAAGGCCCGGCTTCAAATGTCATTTCATTTTGACCAATGGTTACCAAAGCACGACCTTCCAGGATCAAGATGAATTTATCTGACGGTTCTTTTTTGGTGTATAGTTTGGATGTGCGCGGCAAAACCATGTTGGGATCTTTCATATCACCCAGATGTGTCAATTCGACCTGAAAACACAGCGTCTAAAGATCGAAGTCAGAAAATAACCTTGTGAACGTTTTGACGAATTACTTTCTCCAGAACCGTATAGCTGATGAAGTCTTCGTGGAAAGCGGGATGATTTGTTGCCAACCATTGCATTGTCACTAATTGCATTTGCATAGAAATCTGACACGCACCCCCGTCGTTGTCCAACAAACAATGCGTAAAGTCGTGTTCCTAAAAATAACCTTAAAACGATAATAAGCCAAATATACTCACCATAGCTCTTCTTCTTCGTATTCGTGTTACATTATCAGTAATCGCGTCAGTTTCATCGACAATTTCAGCTTGCAAAATCTCCTACGAAATCACAAAACTTAAGCAACATGAACTACGACCTACCTCAACAATGTCTTCCAATGTAACGATACCCGAGAGTTCGTAAACGGGATCATGGTTGTCCGCTTGTACGATCTTTTGAACCATCGCCAAATGATAGTCACCTTTTTTGAATTCTTCTAACATAACTCTTAATGGCGTATCTTCCATAATGAAACGAAGTGCATGTTCGTGATAACCACAAACGGTTTTCACTAAAACATCAAGTTAAAAAGCGAATGAATTGAATTTACCTGAAAACGAATCATCAGGATCAATCAACGCCAAATCCTTGACAAACAACAACGAAACAACGTTGTTTCGATCGCCCGAATAAACCGGAATCCGTGTGTATCCCATGCGTAGAATTTCGGCGACTGTTTTCGTATTCAAAATTGTTGTATCAGGTAACATAAAAACATCCTAAAATATTAAGGGGAATAATTGTATAAACATCAAAAACAAACCGTGATTTTGGTCATAACATCTTGGACGGTTTTATCGGAAATCTCCATAGCTCCTACAGCAATCTAAATATGGAAATAATAACAGAAAGAATTTCAGCTCATACCTTCAACTCATCAGCAATTCCATCCTCTGATCCAGTGGTCATTTTGATCAATTCCATGAGGCGTTTACGATCGTAAGAAACTACTTCATCACCCAAAATACAGTCGAGAACTTTACTGATCGGAAAAGCCAATGGGAAAGTGAGAACCATAAAGAAACGTGTAATCCAAATCGTTCGAGCACCAACCTCGAGACCTTTCTGAAAAGAAACGAATTCAAACATTGGTGCGTGTAATGTACAAACCTTTACACAGAGACTTTGTGGACATATTTCACCTTAAAAAAGTCAAAGATCGTTCAATTTACAGTAAAACCTCGCTTACCAAACACCACAATCCCCGCTGATGCAGCGACAAGAGCCACATAACCGGAAGTCAAATCATCGAAAAGAATCGAAATGGCCGAGTTGACACAAACGTTTCCGATCAACAACGAGCAGAGAAGGAAGTTTCCCGATCTTCTCACGGGCAAAATCGTTTCTGCACAAACGCGTTCTCGCTTCGATCCTGACTTGCTGATGAGCGTCAATTCCTGTGGTGTCAGAGCCATGAGTCCGAGATTGAGTCCAGAAAACAGCGCAGATAGAATAAGTAAAATCGAAATAATAGCAATTTGAATTCCCATCGGGAAGTAGTATTTTCGCGGCGGTAAATCCGTTGAAACGGAAGTTCGCAGGTCATCAATCTAAACTCGCAAATTATCGTCTTTGTATGTTCAGATACTCACTAAAAGGTACGGCATTGGGTCGCCGTTTTCACGAGGTTTTTGTTTCATACAAACTTTAAAAATCGACGTGGTCGCTGGAAACGTGTAGTCGATTACAAGTCGTCGTTCAGTTTGAATCGTGAAGTCGGCTTGAGTCACATCACCCTCCGTTTTAGCGCAGTTATCGTTTATCGTGAAACCGACCAAAATCACTTCGTCCATCCACCAACCGAAGAAAACGATTCGAACCGCGGTATTCGGTTGTACGATACTAATTCCCTTTTCTCTAAACCAAAGCAACTAACAAAAAATGAATAAAAAACGCACGTATATCCGATAAATCCATCGTCTCCGGGCTCTTGGTCTTCCACACGAATACCCGACAAATGAGCTGAAATTGTTCCTGTCACTCGAATGTCATACAAGAACACGCACCTTTCTTCTCGGTTGTAATGAATCCACCGGCATTTAAGGCACTTGTGACAATAATGTTCTAAGCAAGCAATTCAAGGAACAACTCGAAAGACGTGACCAACCTTCAGTTCTTGCGGTTTATCCGACTGATCGGTCGTGGCGAAAGCAACGAGTTTATTTGTGGAAACAAGAACGACGAGGAGCAGAGCAAAATACAGCTGCAGCTTTGCCCGCCCAGTCCATAACAAATTCCGCATTTATCGACACAAAAACCAAATGAGCTCCGTCTACAACCCTGAAAAGAACTATTGACAGTTAGACGGCTGATGATGACTCTTGGCAATCGGGACGCGTTTTCCCTTTCACCTTCTCGTCGCTCGATATTTTTCAAAATGCGGTCTATGACAAGAACTTTTCTTTTTCGAAAAATAAATACACGTCTTTTAGCGATCTGCACCGCTCACTCTTCGTGCCCGTTGTCTCGTCGGTCGCACATCATCCCGGCAAAAGCGGGAGGCAAAAAGCGAGTGAAAGGGAAAATGTTTCGAAGAGAAAAAAGTCGGAAGCAGAAGAACGGCCGACTGCTTTTGCAAACCATCGAAACGGCCGTGGTTATCGTATGAAACTTCAAAAAAACGCTGCGCTCTTCTTGTTGTACGTCACAATTCGAAAGGGACGTCCGGAACGTTCTTTTTAGTCATGGACCTTCGTTGTCCCGGTGATTTCAAGCAACCAAATGGGAAAGAGTGTGAGAAACAAATGAATGAACTGTATGCAAACCATCGTCGAAAGAACAAATTGGTTTATTTCCAACATAAACAAACTCTAACGGATCGTAAGCTTAAAAACTTCGTACAGGAACCCGAGATACGAACTGACGACTCCAACGGCGCATACAGTCGAAGTTAACATCAAAGGCAAAAAGTCTGCGGTGTCTTGAAACAACATCTAAACACAAGAATCAACCTCAACAAACATCGACTATACATACCCGATGCAAAGAACATTTGTAAACCTCTACAACAACAAACAGAAATGTGAAAAGTTGTGAGGAGGTAGAAAACGTTTGTTTCACTTTCAATGCAAACGTTGCATCAAAACCAACGAATTGAAATGTTGTGTAAAAAACAGCTAATGCGTACTTGATCAAGTCTTCTGTTGGATTTGCGTGAATTAGTGGCAGCTGAGCATAAACGGTGCACATCGACAACGTTACGTAAATGGTCAGAAATCTCAAGTCCTGAAAGTTGTAATGAACGAATCGCTTGGTTTATTTACCTTCATTACTAATACTGTCATTGGTATTTGCACAAGCAACAGCGCTTTTTCATGTACGTGCCAAGAAAATAAGAAGAATGCAAATGCACTCAAGACTAATGCTTTCAAAAACTTTTCTTTAGTTTTTGTCAATAACAATACAAATACGGGTATCAACGCAGTAAGCACCAGTAGATGAGTGTAAAGCGGTCGGATGTTGGGTAAGACTGCGTGGTCGTATGTCTACAAATAGAAATCATACACAATTAAACTTTCTATTTCATACGTCAACAATTCCCGTTGTATAACGTGGTTGCATCAATGAAGTAGTAGAAGTTATTCGAGCTATACGGTAAAAAATGTAATCACAAAAATTGTATAACGCCCAGAAATTCGGTGCCCAATAGGAATGAGTTAAACCACGTTTGAATGGAAAGAGTCGACTTAGAATCTGTGACAGAGCTTTCAATCCACCTAAACAGTGACTCGAATAGCTTAACTATGCAATCACCTTACCAGTAAACAAAAACGGTCCAAACGATGCGATCAAAGGAGTAGCAACAACCAAACTCAATTGCAAAGTTCGTTTAACCAAACCGAAGTTGATTGGCAATAGAAAAGCCGCAGAAAATATTCCGATCAACGCTGGAGCGTAGTAGAGATAAATGTGCTTGAAATTTAGCAAAACCGAGAACACAAAAGCGCTCTTCAAAGATTCAGCATTTATGTTGACTTTATTTCGATTCTTACCACGTACCTTCAGCCATTGAGCACGAAGTAAGAAGGCAACAGCAATACAAAACAATCCATACACTAAAACAATGATGAATATTGCACAAAGCTCAAGATGCGCTCACTCATGGAATTGTATTGAAAATGAATGTTGTCTAACAACAGTAAACTTGGATTCATGATCAACGATCCAAACAACGTAAATTTTAATCGATCCACATAGTTTTTCGATTTACCGATGTTCTCAAAGGATGAATCCGATAAGAAGACACATCCAAGATACTGGAATAAACGATAACAATCAACAAGGTGAAACTCACAAAAACGATATCGCAAATCACGACTGACAGCCGTTGAAACAAGAGCGTAGATCGACTCATAAATGGTGTGGATTGCAATGTAACAATTGCCGGATCGTATAGTCGTGCAAAGAATGATAGTAGTGCTTCGAAATACGCAAAAAACGGCGGATAATCGAGAGTCCATTCGGAGGTCTCGTCGAAATACCAACGAGAAAGAGGCAAGTTTGCGGTGATTGCCATCCAATTTCGATGAACCTGAACTGATGCTGCTGATCGAAACAGGAAGTTCATTCAAACCTCAAAATCAGTTGAACAATAACAGAAAACCAACGCACATTTCATTGCGCTCCACATTCCACATAGTAAAAAAATGTTCGTCCTCGTCCATAACCTTTTTTCTTCGTTCTCAGACGTCTTCATCGACATTTTGAACACGAAATAACGTCGAATCACTTGTTGCAAGTTACGAATTTAACGTCAAAATTGGAAGATGAGACAACACTTTCGCATGTCATTTGTCTTCTTTTGCATCCGTTACGGTAATTAATGTCCAAATGGTCGTATCGTTGGCCAATCAGACAGCAAAACGACCAGAAAGAGTGCTCATTGAACTGCAAATGTCCGTTTGTTCGAAATTCAGGTCGGAAAAAGCAGCGTAGTGACTAAGTTGGTTCGATGAAAAAACGGCGAGTCGTCAAATGATTTGAGGTCGCTTTTTACCAAACATAATGGAACTGCGGAAGGCAGACTAATGTACTCCATTTTTCCTGTTCAAACGACCATTTTTTGTAAAACGATCTTCTGTTTCGTCCATTCGATCCGATGACCAGTGGGTTTATTGTTATAATTGCGGTTTTGTTTATCATTGAACCCGCCCGATTGTTAGCAATGAATGAACAGTTCCGTTTGATCTCTTGGAGGTTTCCGATTGCTCCATCCGCAAACATGTTTGCCCTTTCTGATCTCGAATTTCCATTCACACGAAACCCTGAGGAAACGGTTCAAAAGCCGCGCAAATTCACATTTGCAATCGGTTCAAAAGCCGAGCATTTCAACCCATTCCAACTGTTAAATTTCGTCTAATTCTTTTGCTATTTGTGTTCTAATTACGATACTTCGAAATAACATCAATCGAAGATGTTGGAAAAACGTCAAATTGAGAAAACTGCAGAGTTGAAGCTCAGCCTTCAAAAGGCCATGGGGAGACTGTTGGAGTTCGGCGATCGATCGCGTTTCGTGGTTCTGTTCATTGGACTCATGACTTTATCAACAACTCTCGCATGGTAGATTATTGTTAAAAATGAAAGATAACATCGATTTTCAGCGTAATCTGTTTCAACGTTGCAGTCATACGAATGACGAACATCGAAACCTCGCCGTTGTATCGCCACAATTCAACAACTGATGATGATGTCGACTACGGAAGCCCCAGTTTGTAAGTTCCGAAATCAAGAAATTAGCATCGATGATTTCAGGCCTATGGCTGATCGTCGTTTTCGATTTACAACCACACAAAGAAGTCTCTTGTTTTCTTGTAAGCCATAATCAAGTTTGTGTTTTCGATGTTACTATTTAAGCAACTTTCTTCTCGCCGGTCACTCTTTTCTGGATTGTGGCTTGGTCAATGCGACGTTATGGAACGCTAAAGACCCAACTTGTTTGTGGAATTAGCACGACCATCTTCACAGCCATCACTCCATTCATCGTTGCGTATTTGCCTTTTTGGGCGCTTTTTCTTTCTCGTTTTCTGCAAGGAATTCCGTTGTGTAATTTGTATGATCCTAAGGATATACAGGAAATAAGCACAGGGTTTTAGATATCCGGTTGTTGGATCGATTGTCAATCAATGGGCGACAACTAATGAACGCGGTCTTTTTATTTCAGTACTCACCGGTTACCTTCAACTGTCGTGTATTATTGCCATGCCACTCTCGGGTGTGCTGTCCGAACTTGGTAACTGTAGATGTCTATTCGAATACTAATGATTGCTTTTAGTTGGATGGCCAATCGCATTTTACATTCATGCTGCAGTGAACGCATTCTTCTTTTTCTTGTGGGCAATTTTCTATCGCAACGATCCGAATCAACATCCGTTTATTTCGAGACGTGAACTCATGAAGATTGTCAATGGTCGTCCCAAAAGTTCCAATTCACCGCCCATCAATGTTCCTTATCTTCAAATCTTCCGTACCAGAAGTGTTATTGCGGTTTATGTTGCAGTCTTGGGCAATTTCATGACCTTCAACTTCGCTAACACATTCTTTCCATCTTATTTGGCGACACTGTTCAGTATTCCGACGTTGCCCGCTGGAATTATTCCGGCAATTGTGTTGAGCGGAAACTTTGCGGTCAAATTTGCCACCGGAATCATTTGTGATCGTTTAACTCACGTCTCTGAAATATCGAAAGTTCGCTGGTGCAATTCGATTGCATTTTGTGGAGCGGCCGTTGGACTTGTGGTTTACTTGTCGATTCCTTCTTCATGGCCTGTGCTTTCTATCATATTTCTGTCCTTTCCATTCGTCATTTTGGGTGTGAATGCTGGTGGATTTCCGAAAAGTGCGGTTCTCATTTCTGGTCAACATGCTCCAACGATCCTCGCCGCTCTTCAGGTTTTTCTCTGCGGTAGTTTTCTTCTCGGCTCGTTTGTTGTTCCCGCAATGACTCCAAATCGAACCTACGAAGAGTTCACCAACGTATTTCGACTTTATGTAGTAATTCTCATCATAACCAGCGGGATCTTTGTCGCTTGGTCCAAAGCCAGTCCCGAACCTTGGGCTCAGTCCACTAATCTCGATCCAAGTCCCACCGAAGAGAAACGAGCTCTATCGTCCTAAACTATGTGTTTTTGTTGTTGATCTCTGATTACTATCAAGTATTCGTGTAAAATAAATCTTATATCGACGAATAAAAACCCACGACAAAACATCTTGATCATCGATGTTTCTGTTAAGTGAATGCGTCTTTCGATCACAAACTACGAAGTGTCGTTGCAACAAAAGACTTAACGAGAAGTAGACCTGACGAAGCGTTTCGATTCTCATTGTCGAGTTTACAACCAAAAAGAACGGTTTTTCTACCGAATTTCGCTGACGATGAAAATTCACGCGCTCGTCGACGAAAACCGTCAGCGACCGTCAATTCACTTTTCTGAGATCATGCATTTTCGGTTGCAATTTCACTAGTCGTTTCCATTGAATTTTACGGATGGACGATGTGCCGTCAACAGAAAAATTGACCAAAACAAATTCAACTCCCAACTTACAAAAGTGAGTTAGAACATTTTCTTATCATCAGCACAAAACACGCGGAGCACAGTCGCCATATAAACTACAAGTTCACGGCTCATATTTAGACGCCGCAATTCGCTTTCACTCGTTAAATTACGTTCATTTCTTAGCTTTTGAAGTTGCGTATTTTGTCATAAATCGAATGTGGAAATTTGTCGTTTTTTTCTTTCAGAATGCCCAAACGTCATTCTCCAGTTCCACGAGACGAAGTGCTCTCTCGATCGTGGTTCGTGTACTTCAACTTGGCACTGGTCTGTGGTGCTTTTCTTGTATTCTACTGGTCAGTTCCGACTAAACGAGAATGTTCGTTGCTGGTCAACTACAACGAGAGTGTTCTGTCCACTTCGAAAGTTTTATCCAATGGTGACATCAAACATTCGATCACAGTCGTCACAGATTTGGATCATGATAGCAAGTTGCCGGAGAAAAACGTTTGGCATTCGATTATGAAGAAGGGCGCTTTGACCGTTAGCTCTGATGGTGAACGTGCGTCGATTGAATGGGACGATGAACACGATATTATCCTCAAATCGCAAATAGCGGCTGGTGGAAGAGCGATGGAACTCTCGGATTTAGCGGTTTTCAACGGTGGTTTATATTCGGCCGACGATCGAACTGGACTTGTATATCGCATTGACAACAAAAACGATATTATTCCGTGGGTAAGTATCTAGTATTTTCTTCTGAAATACTGTTTTTGTTTAGGTTTTTGTTAACGATGGTCCGGGAAATGTAACCAAAGGATTGAAAGCCGAATGGTTGACAGTCAAAGACCATTTGCTTTATGTCGGTGGCTTAGGAAAAGAGTGGACAACAACTACTGGAGAGTTCGTTAACTATCATCCAATGTATATCAAAACGATCAGCCCCACGGGTGAAATTCGACATGTGGATTGGACCGAGAATTACAAGAAACTTCGTAGTTCTGTGGGCATCGAGTATCCGGGTACGTTGTCTTTATTTCTTGAATCGTATGAATTATTTTAACCCAAATGTTTTTAGGTTACATGATTCACGAGGTTCGTTGTTTTTCGTACGTTCCATTTGTTTCAGTTTTGTAGGCGATTCAATGGTCACCCGTTCAGCAGAAGTGGTACGTGATGCCGAGGTGAGTCGGACGGACGGTCCGCAGAATCGGAGTCCGGCAGTTGAAAGGAGTGACCTTTGTTCGAAAAATTTTAGACGTGCATCAAAGGAAATTTACGACGAAGCGGCAGATGAGCATCGTGGTACGAATTTGCTGTTGATTGCGGACGAGAACTTCGATCACATTGAAGTACATCATGTTGGAGAGAAGGGAGACGGAGCTCGAGGTTTCAGTGCCTTTCAATTCGTTCCCCAAACCAACGACAATGTGATTTTGGCGTTGAAGTCCGAAGAGAAAGACGGTCGTCCGGTCGGTTCGTACGCAGTGGTATTTCGAGTATCCGACGGTCATGTTCTGATGCCCGATACCAAACTCACTGGTCCATATAAATTCGAAGGTGTCGGCTTTGTTTGAACTTTACGGGTATTCTCCTCATTTCATATCGCAAAGGATTGCTGTCTAGTCAATTTGATTGTTTTATTTGAGCTATAAATTCCTAGAATTTTACAATCGTTTTTGCTGAATCAATAGATCAAAATAACGTTTCAAAGTGTCGAAGAGCCGTCGACGAAATCCGCTACGGATTATTTTGTTTTGGCATTTCGGTTTCGCTAAGCGGAGTGACGACGACATCCGAGGGCCGTTGAGTTTAAGAAAAGCCCTAAGGGTGTTTGGTTTTAGTTTGCAAGTCGATTAGACAGCGGCTATGAGCTCCAATGTTGTTTTGTCTTTGGATTCGATAATCGAAATTCGCGTGTGTTTTCGAGTAACTTGTGAATTCTGATTTACGATTATATTATGTTAAATAGTTTGCTTTTAGCTAACTTACTGATATGTCTCACGACGCGCATGCACATCATCACCCACCAGCAGCTCAACAAGAAGTTGTTCATCAACATGGAATGGGTCATGCGATGGCTTTTAATTTCGGCACGAAAGAGATTATTTTGTTCACATTCTGGGATGTTGAAACAGCTTTGGGTTAGTTGATTGTATTCGAACGATGAGTATTTTGTTTTAGGGCTTTTGTTGTCATGTATTGTCGTGCTGATTGGATGCGTTTTTTTGGAGGGAATTCGTTGGTACCGTGCGCATCGTTCGAACATTCGTTTGAGCACAGCGACGGGTCCGGAGGAGGAAAGTAACCGAAAACGGTAAGTTAGAAGCCTTTAATGTTTTTGCAAGTTTGTTGTTTAGACTCGACGCCTGGTTGATTACTGACACCGCATTACATGCAATTCAACTCGTCCTTGCATATCTGGCAATGCTCGTGTTCATGACTTTCAACGTCTGGCTTTGCATCGCCGTTGTAGTCGGCGAGGTTGGAGCTCATTTGATCTTCCGCATTCTTTGGCCGCATCTCGACAACATGAGCAATCCAGTTTCGTTTGCTCGGCCCTGCTGCAGTTAGATGAACTACTTAGTGATGAGATTAGGGCATCCAACATTGATCTTTTCTCTTGCCCCCCTTTCTTCGATTTCTGCACATTCCGTTGGCATAATATCTTTCAATGACTGGTGTTTTCTTTTTGTTTATTGTTATGCTATATGATCGAAAATAAAGTAAATGGGAAAAGAGAGATCGCGCTTTATTTGCGAGACCCGTTCAAAGGACGCTCCTCCTGACTTGGCGACAAATTGAGCAAAAATCGTTTAGAAAAGATGACTATTTCAAAATAACAATTGAGATCAGTAATTTCGATTATGTACAGAGTTTCCGAATTCGTGTTCTTCGCTCGAATGGCCGAACCCTTCGCTTCGCAAAAACTCGCCGATATCAGCCCATGATTCTTCGTCTTCGATTCCGTGTAACCCTTCGGTATCCTCCAGATCGTTATTTGCTCCATCAACGGCTCCTGATTCGTCGGCGGTTTGCAATAGGTCGAGCATGCTAGGTTCAAACATGAGTTCGTTCGCCACAGATGCTAATGAAACATCTCCTTCGACCACTACAAATCAGTTTGTTAACAACAATAAGCAGTTTTATTTTACCGTCAGTTAAATTAAAATCGTCCATGGTTATTGAATTCATCAGTTGATGATCAGCATAATTGTCGGGAGCAACGACCTCCGTTGACACATGATTGTGCTCAACGATTGTCGTAGTTAAAGCGGGTGTTGCAATTGGTAAACGATGTAGATGACCATTGGAAATCACTTCGTTTTGTGTCTAAAAAACATTCATTTAAATGAGGCAGAAGAATTGAAAAAAACCTGGCGCATGTGATTTCCATTGTAATGCTCTTCACACATTCCTTTAAACACTATAGCATTTAATTTCGAGACCGGACGACCACAACATGGTGTAGTACAAAACGAGAATGCTCGCTGATCCACACTGAACGCAATGTGATCGACGCACATCGTCGAGCGAGGAACGCAGATGTTCGAACATCTCGAATGTGTATCTCTGTCAATGTGAAAGCACTGATTTAATGCCGAACTCAATCCGTTTAGGTTCCGACGACGACGATAGAGCTTGCGCATTCGAAAAGCCGCACCAACCGAGTCGGGACAACTTCTAGTTGCGTGCATCACAGCCAACGATAACTTTGCGTTTCGTTGTAGCTTCTCGCTTTCTCGTCTCAACCGCTTTTTCATTAGATACAATTCGAGACGAGATGCACGCATATCGTTCGGATTCACAGTCACACGTGGCAAATGACTGAATGTTAACTCATCATCTGAAGACTCTTCATCGTCTGACGGTTCAAGACCTGAAAAGCGAAGATAAAAACGAACATCCGACAATTGATTTACCCAAAGGAAACAAATCGGTGCCATCAAAATCATAGTCTTCAATCAATTGACACATTGCATCAACAGCCGGTATTGCTCGAAACTTTCCATCGGTTCGTATTCTCCTTCGTTTTTGTCGTAGTTTTATAACACTCGACTTCTTTCTTGTCGTATTGTCGTTTCCATTGTTCAAGTAATCCCTTTTCAGTTTTTCTATTTCTGTTGTTTCATCGTCTGCACGAATCGAATTGACATCGTAGAACACCGGCGGTGGATGTCGATCGATGAACTCCAACGGAGATTTCAATGGCAAGATATGAATCGTCGGTTTCAGTTGTCGATCGGGCAAATCGGCGAATTCGGGGCGTGGAAACGCAACAAAATTCGTTGGTCCCATTTCAACCCGTTCAACGCCATCGATGATCGGTCGATGAAGTTTGTTTGCGGTGCCATTGACTGGGTAATCAGGCGAATCGAAGATCTCGGTTTTTGTTGATGTTCTTTGCACGTAATGAGTTAGAAACTGCGGATTCTGAAGCGGAATAACAACCGGCTGTCCTACAGTACCATTTTCTAGTGGAATTATTACTTCCTGTTGTAGTTGCTTATTCAGAAGGCCTCCTGGTGATCGTATCCTCTCGTGATAAGAAGTAGATGTCGAGTCCAAAGATGTTGGAGTTGTCGTCACAGGCACTTGATGTTGTGGATGCAAAAGTAAATTCTCGTTTGGATGTTCGGGCGGACGTAGACCGTTGGTTAGTGGAGGGATCGTGAAGTCGTTGTTTGCCATCATTTCGCGTGGAGATTTTCCAAAGTCGTTAAAGTCAACATCTGACACATTGGTTGCTGGCTCGTCATCTATAAACACAAAGGTTCAAAGAACTGATCGAACGTAATTACCGGCTACACTTGACGAATCCTGAGTATTCGATTGGGACGCGGGACCGACTCCATCGGCCGTCACGGCATCTTCTGGTTTCTTTTTCCTCTTCGGTTTCTTCTCACCCCTCATTATGAGATGAGTGCTACAATAGGGTGTAGCGGCATCTTTCTTGATAGCATTCGTGCATTGTTGTTTCATACCTACGGTAGGAAAAAAAACAAAAATAAAAGAAAATGGAAAACAGCAAACTTTTCGATTTGATCATTTCAGCACATCGTTTGTACGGCGCATTTGGATCTGCCAGAATGTGGCGAATGCAGAACCGATAAGACACGATTGCGCGTTGTTTGCATTGCACCTAAACAGAAATAACATGAAAACAATTGCAAATCAAAAAATGTAGATCACGACTATGAATTGTCTCCGTACCTGTTCCTTATCGGAGTCTAGAAATTCACAGACTTGAGATCGTGGTTTCGATTTTTTTCTCGGCGCGGGAGTTGATGTCGGTGGTGTCAATTGGGAGTTTTGACTGTCGGATAGGATGTCGACTGCTGAAATGACGTCATAAAGGGAAATGAAATCGAGGGTTTTCGCTCACGATCTCTGCTCAACGAATCTTCCCCGTTCCGAATTGGCGGATCGACGTCCATTACTTTACAAATCGAGAATCTAGAATACGAACATATGCGAAAAGTGCGGGCGTGACCTTTTTGCTACGACAGCTGAGCAGCGGATAATGAAAACTTCGCACAGATGACGCAAAAAATGTTCACAGTTGACTCGCTGTAAATGTCAACCGCGTTTGCGTTGACAACTTGATGTTCGTTGCAAGAGCAATATCGGAAATAGATCTTATTTGGTCATTTATTCAATTACTGTTCGGTAAGAAGTCTCATAGGAGCTTCTAACGCGAACTCTCAATTTACTGTTATTCGAGGTTTTCTAATCGTTCTTGTAACTCGTGAATTATTCATCGACCTAAGACACTTACGGTTAAGGATGATCATAATCGGATGACACGCTGACGGTTGTCATGGTGACATTTAACAATTAGTCTTCTCGTTTACAAATTCTTTCAAACCAAAATGTCGACTTTGGCAGAATCGTCTTCTCAACAAACAAGCTACGATCTCAGCGATGATGAAAAGACGGTTTTTGCGCATATCCAAGAAGGTAGTAAAGGCTTCGCAGATGTGCTAGTCGTTTTTAGGACGTACGGATGACGCAATCGAATTGATCAAAAATGGAAAAGTTCGAATCAACTGTTTGGATTCCACCGGAATGAACTTCGTTGATCAAGCAGCTTTCAAGGGCAACGAGAAGTTAGTGGAAGTGCTTCTAGAAAGTGGTGGAGACGCGGACAATCGAAATCACGCACAAGGTTACACGTGTTTAATGTTCGCTGCGTTGTCAGGTAGTTGAACATAACAATCAGTTTATAGAAAATGTAATTGCAGGAAAGCCGCGAGTATGCGAGTTGCTATTGAACGCTGGTGCTCGATCATATGCGACTAACAATTTGGGCAAAACAGCCGCTGAAATGGCTGCATTTGTTGGTGCGTAATAACAAGATTTCAATCTACTCTCGCAATTATTTCAGGAAACTTTGAGTGTGTTAGTATGATTAACAGCTACATCAGCAACGAAGACGTGGAGAAATTGGTTCATCCAAATGGCGAGAAGAGCGATCAAATGTTCCCGCAAGAATTCGTCGATTACATTCACGAACTCACGCGAACGCATCTCATACATCCGGTGTCTATTGCTCAGGGACTGGCCAATCGTTTGGTTATGTTGAAGTACCGAAAAAAGTTGTTGTACGTCGTGGATCGTTTGTTCGAACGACAATTGCGATCAAAGCAACCAAATGAAGTGAGTTTGTTTAGATTCCACGCAAGACCTTAAGCTTCAGATCATGGCTTTGAAGTTGTGGATGGTTTTAAGCGGACTACGTGAAATCGTTAATTTCGTAAACAAAGCAGTTTCTGAATCGTCACCGTTCGATGAAGGTGCTTGTGTTCTGTCGGTCAACAAATTCATTAAAACGCTTGTGGAATGGAAGAACATTGAAAATCAAATTGGACGTCGTCGATTGGAGGCTTTTTTGACAAGTGCAGCTGCCGGGTTTCCATATCAACATTCAGTTGTTTTCAAAGCTCTTGCTCAGTCGTTTAAGAGCTTGAAATTTGGTCGAGCACCCAACTCGTTTGTGTTGATTTGTGCCACAATCTTCGGTCAACGATACGCACAGTCGGGTTTCTGTTCGTTTTGCGGTCGAGCAAATGCTTCAAAATGTTGTTCAATTTGCAAGGTTGCATTTCAATTTCTGCTTATTATATCCCCATTTTTTAAGGTGATATATTGTTCTGCAGAATGTCAGAAAACGGACTGGACAAGTCACAAGAAGGTCTGCGAACTGCTGAAGCAGAATGCTGAGATGGATGCTTATACGACGCCAAAACCGAACGAGATGGCATATCTGAGTTTGAATGACGATGAAGAGTCGAAAACAAAAGACAATAACTAAACAAAAGTTTTATTGTTGTTCATTTGTCTACAGTAAATTCATTCAATGGGCGTCGTCGCTTTGTTGGCCAAAACATTTCCATATCACTCAGCAGACTCATACTGTCGTGTGCTTGTCTCAACTCTTTTGCACGTTTTCCTCGACGAATCTTAGCAATGACGTCTTCGTCTCGTTGAACCAAGCGCACTCTAAACACAATCGTTGGATTGTTTTTGCGTAGAATTTACTCTGGATATCCGCCTTTGATCTCCAAATCTTCCGAAACATCGTGCGCTTTGTCGAATGTTCCGAAAACTGACAAATGTAGCAACGGCGAAATCTAAAACGAACAAACGAATATCAGTCGGGTGAATGTTCGTACGTTGTTTCCAACTCTATTTGTGGAACCTAACCCATCAACTTCGGCAATCGTTAGAGTCAGAAGACATGCAATTGAGAGAAAGATAAGAAAACAGAAAACAAAACCGATCATCGAAATGTACGACCATAACTGAATTGCACTCGCAAATTTCGCTACGCAACCCGGATGAGACAACGCACTGAACAAGAAGTTATTTCAGAAGCCAGTTGCAAAAGAACCTATTTTCTTTTGGTCCGAATTTGAAAGCTCGTTGTAATGCAACTTTTCGACGCACATCAGTTGAACTAATCCACGGCAAGAATGTTCGTACGCAACTTAACGCCTCTTTTGAATATTCGTTCTTGGGTGCGAAATCAGCACAACAAGAGTTCGGAGCACGACATAAAGTACTATCATTGCCTCTGCAGTAATTAACAAACTCGTAGTCGTTTTCCAACACTACAGATTTGTTGCTAAACTGAAATAAAGAAATAGAAACAAATGTGGTTATTGAACGCACAGGTTCAATCCAGTGATACAGAATGTGTCTCGAATAATCCTTTAACCCATGATCGAAACCACAACCTACAAGCATGCGAAAACAACCTATACTATCACTTACACTGTAATTCATATTGCAACATATCCAATGAATTGCCGGATGTCTTATTCACATTTTGTTTAGCAATTTGACCGATTACTGAGCTCGCTTTTCGATCGAAATTTTGACCAAAAGCAACTAAAATACGATTATTATTATCATCTTATGCTAACTTACGTATCAAAACAAAAACAAACAATACTGCAATGTTACTTGTATAGACAAAAGCGAAAGAACCGGACAAAAACTTGAGATTACGCCAAATAATAGAGACACTCAAAATCGCGTTGGCAAGAATCAGAATCCCAATCAAACAGATACTACTGTACGAGAGCACATTCAATCCCACGACTACCTGAAATCACAAGTTGTTGAACAGATACGCGATTGTTTACCGCCAACGATTCAATCGGTGGTTTAGAGGTGAACGTTTGAAAGTACACTAAACTCGTGATTCGGACGACTGATTTATGGACTAACCACTTGAGATTACTTTAACGTAATTAACATTGAACCAAACACAAACTACCAGGAAAATCAATAATCTAAATTGTTAGTTCAAAGTAATATCAATGCTTTAACTAACGTAATTGTTTGAATCAAACACAAAATGCACGTAAAGATTGTCGGCCAAAATAAACTGCTCTTTCGCACCGCAATTTGCTTCTCGTAGTAACTCGCATCCTGTAAATCAAAACTGCTACCATCTGTGTTAATATCGAACCTTGTGTGCTTGATCTTGAATACGTAAAAGAACTTGACGTGCCTGAATCGATACGATAAAAACACTAATGTTTACTTTAGCTCACAATCCGACCATCGATATCCGTCAAACGAGATTTCCATTCGTTTTTACGCTGTGTCTGCACATCGGGAGCAGACATCACGAACAACGACCAAACTCAACGAAGGCTTCAATTCAAATGAAACAATTTTTTTCAATAAAAGCCTTTATTGCCATCAGCATAAAATTGAAACTCTGACTAAGTGGTCATACAATAAGACGAACAGTTGAGATCAAGAAATGTCATTTATGTTACAAATGCATTAAGATGGCAATAGAAACTACACAAAAGAACCGATTTTGTTAACCCGCAAAACGTTAGAAGACCGCGCAGTTAAGACTTGTTGAGCAAAAAGGAATATTAAACTTTTGGCAACAGCGAATCGTCTTCCTCTTCTCCCTCAGAGTCGTCATCTGCAAAGGTGAAGTTACAATCACGCTCGTTCAATGTGAACTCACCAATTCCACCTATTAAGCCGGGAATATCAACGAGTTCATCTTGAATTCCCACACGATTCAATTTGATAACATTTTCGTAGAGTCCATTGGTTGTCAGACTAAAAATGAAGTTCGTCCAATGCTAATGATAGACTCACGCTTCTCCATCTTCCAATTCCAAATCTTGAGACAACTTGAGATAGGGATTGTGACGAATTGGACGGAATGAACGTGCAACGAGAACAAAAAAGAATAAAGTCAGGGATTGAGTCACGAGTTCCGCGATCCATTTTTGATGAAACGGCAAAGTCATCTGAAAACAATCAGTTAACGGATTACAACAGAAACATACATCCAAAAAGAAACCACCCATACGCGTCGAGTAAATGTAAATGATAACCATGACCTGAAATGAAATTTGTAATCGAAAACAAAACCAATGGTACGGACGTAAAATCGACGGAAAAGAGTCAGTTTCTCCAAATTGAATTGCGCTTTTCCATCAGTTTTGGCTCCTTCCTAAATGCATCCACATTCTTATTCAAACTCCCAATCAACCGACTTGTAGATGTCTGATACTCCAGACTACCGGAAACAAAATTGCCGCACAACACAAAAGATCCAGCACTGTGAATAGTTCAAACCAAAAAAGATATTGTTTCGATCCGATTTCGGATTCTTCCAAAAAGAACAACGCTATGTTGTCAATGACCTAAAGATCAAGGTAAACTAAAATGTATATAGTTTGCCAATCAGCTTACTTGCAAAGGAAGAACGATCATAAACAAATTGCGATCACGAGTAGTAAGAAAGTTCTTGAAGAATGTGTAACCGGTTCCGATGAGAATCAACGTTCCGAACAGCAAGAAGCCTTTGAGCAAATGAGTAACGTAGAACAACACCATCCATGTCATTCGTTCGTGGCCCGTTACCGATAGAAAATATAGATTCCTAAACGTTGTCGTGAAATAAAGAATAAGCATCCGGGCTTACATTCCATGACAAAAGATCGAAATGAGTTTAATCACAACCTAAATTGGTGATTGATGTTGAGATACTCAGCGAACAAACCAAGAATGTCATGAGATAGTGAACGCGGTAAATATGACGTCGACTGAATCACTTTTAAACTTAAAACGGATGATTACTTACTCCGATTTACAGAGCACATTTATCCAAAGGATTGTAGCTAAACCAAAAAGAAACGAAAAGTACAAGTAGAGCTGAGGTTTTGGAATGTCGCCGGCAGACAAATGTGAGTTTTGATTCTTCTCCACAATATCAAACTTAAAACGCTCATCAAGTGAATGTCATTTCTGAACATACCGTAAAATCAACTGCTACTTTGTCACTGAATCCGTGTTGTCGGTAATTGAAACAGTTATGATAAAAGAAGTGGTAAAAACCACGTTGTGATTCGTGAAAGCGAACCATAAACTCAAACGAATATTCGTTTCCACTCGCATTCAATGGTACGTAATCAATCCACGGCTTCCCACTAGGTTTCGTGCTTGCACCGGGCCACAACTCGTTCAGTCGTGACAAAATTCCCGGCTTCTCACTTTGAACCTCCCACTAAAGATCTCAAAACATACTAATCGATCCGAACACAGCTCCTACTTTTCTTTTTGATGGTTCGGTATTACACCACTCGAGATTCGGACAGAGATCAATGTCGTTGATTTTGCCCGATCGCTTCACAACCAACGAGGAAGTTGGGAAGTCGAAAACGAAGAAAAGCGCGTCGATATTCTGATCGGTTTGGGTCAATTGACACAAATGAGGATTCACACGCGAAGATTCGGCGATATCTCGACCACGACTCAACGTGAATCCAATGATGCCCTGAGTGTTCGATCAGTTTGCGTCTTTGAAGCGTTAAACTTACGAATTTGTCCGGTTTAGCCTTATTATTCTCAGTGTCTTTTATTACTGCATCAGGAACCGTGAAGTTCGAAACAACAATTGAAAACGTTCCGTTCTCCAAGAAGCCAAACTTCGTGAGCAGAATGTTTCGACGGATTTCTTCCTGAATTATCTCAATAACTGAACGTTGTGTTTGATGTTGTTACCTTCAAATCAAGATGATGAAATTTCCCAATCGCACAATCAACGAGCAGGATAACAAACAGAAACAAACTGAACCACCAGTTCTTCTCCATTTTGCTTCAGAGTCACAACCTCAAAAGGGAAAATGTCCATCAATGGCGATTTCAACGTCAAGCTCCGAGTTGTGTGAACGAAATGGTTGAATAATCGGTTTTGTTGAATTGCTCTCGTGCGGACGATGTTTCGTGAAAAAGTCGGGTTGCAAGTTGGAAAACATTTTTTGTGGTTCCACCGCAATCGTTGTGTTTTCCATTTTACCGCTGATTCGATTAAATGAACGTCGCTCTCATCTGAAGATCAAAAAGCGAAAATGAACGCGGAGGTATGTTGTTGGGGTTTTGAAAACGGTTTCCATTGAAAGTAAGCGCATTGATCATCTCGAGAAATTACAACGTCTATCAACTCTAATTTTAACGTTGAACTTTGTTCTCTTCCTGTCAATTCCACCCGCCCTCTGCTGTTCGGTTGTAAACGCTCGCGGCTCCGATAAATTGAAGTATTTGTTCACGACGTCCGAAGTTGATTCTCGGTGACTAACAGATGAATCAGTGGCAATGACTTTGCTGCAAGTTTCCCCCAACAACACGTCGAGTCGCAGAAATAGAAAGGTATGCAAGCGGCCTGTTCTGATGACCTACAGTTGATTCTGGAGCACGCTGTTACTGCAAAGTTGTTTTGGGAATTTGCCGCCATTTCACTCAATTTAACTGATTTTTTTCAGTCGGATACGAACGAAAAGTTCAGCGCTCACTCTTCTGATGCCGGGGAATCGGGATCGGTGCCGTTGGACGATGGCTACATACCTTCAGCTTCGTTCGTGGACCAACGTTTACGATTGGAGAGGAAAGTCGAAAAGATCCGAGAGAAGATCACCAAGAACTCGATCGCTCGTGAAGCCGATATCGAACAATATCTGAACATCATGAACAATGCGGACGCCGAGACCGCTCAGATGGCTCGTCTGAAACAGAATTTTGAACGCAAAAACAAAAAGTATTCGCAAGAAGCCGACCAACTTCAAGTGAGTCAGCAAAATTTTGTTTTTTAATCGATGGATTTTAGAAAAAGTTGGAAGAATACGAACAACGTCTGGTGGAATTGGAGAATGGAGTCGATTTATCTCGATCTTCGCATCACAAGATGCTGTTGCATAACGTCGGACATGGAATCACGAAGACTGGAAATAACTTAAAGGGTATGGCCGGCTCTGTCATCAATGCACCATTGGATATTGCTCAAAAAGTTAAAAGAAATGTCTTTGGTTCTGCTGATAACATCGCCAACGTCTCACAAGATGGTAAGCGTTTAAGTATCAGCCAGGTTGAATCTTGTTTAGCAGAGAAATCTGGTAACGGAGTTGGTCAATCGGTGTTTTACGATGATCACAATGAAACTCATGGAATCGAACAAAATCTGTAGGTTCTCTTGTATAAGCACATGTCGACAATGAATTCAGAACGGGCGATATTCCACCAACTTTGTCGGAGAACGAAGAGCACGTGCTACGACCGATACCGGAAACTGAACCGTTGACTCGCACCGAATCCGAACATCACGATTCTCTGAAGAAGTTACAACAAGAAGTCTCGGTTCTAAAGCAACGAAACAACGGTCTGCAACGAACCGTCGAAGGTTTGAAGGTAATTAGCCAATTGACTGATCACAATAATCGGGGAGTTTGAAGCGAGAAACCGACGAAATGAAAGCACAACGATCGGAGTTGATGGATGCGAGATTCAAAATTCAGGTATTTGTGTGTCTGAAGGCTATTGATCGTAATTTTAAAGCAATTGGAACACACGTTAAATGAAACAATGGAGTTGCATCAAAATGAAGTGAAACAACTGAAAAACGACTTGAATTTGATTTCGACTCGAATGGACTATCAATACAACGACCGTTTCAAGAAGATCGAGGAGTCAGTTGAATCGTCACATAACCGGGTTTGTACATTCACTTCTTCATTTCTATTGAACAGTTCAATTTGCAGTTGTATCGACTGGAAACAAATTGGCACGAAAACTCGGAGAAGCTCTTGGGTGCAAGTCAAAACATGTGGAATGCTGTGATGCTCTCTTCAGCGAACATTATTGTCGAAATTTTAAAAATTTTGTTGTATTTTATTGCTGTAGTTTTGGATTCGGTTAAACCGTTTACGGGAACTCGGTAGGTCGAACAAAAAGCGACGTTTGAGTTGAAATCAATTTAGAAAACGTGCTGGCATTGTGGTCTCCTTAGCTATTGGCTTGTTCTTAATATGGAAGTTCGGAGTAAGCGACTTAATTTGGTCATCTAATTCTTCAACATCTACTGGAAGTACAAAAACGTAATGGTTCCTTTAACAGCCCGTTCTCTTCCATTCATAACACGGGATTCTAACGGTCCAAATGAAAATCGGGATTCACAAGCATCAAACTAGTCATGGTCTGTTTCCACACATTCCTACGCTTTTGCCTTTGTAGTTTTGAGTTAAGATTTTAACGTTTCAATCAACATTCTTGCCTATTTTGTGTATTGGTAGACTCTTGTGTACAAACTGCTGAACTTTGCGAATGAACGTGATAAACGAATGCAAACTCAACTTCGGGCTGTCAAACAATTCAATGATGTCTTTGTAATGCAACTGCGAACTTGAGTTATCATGAGACCATTCAAGCTCAAGACGTCCGAATGCATACACTCAAAATCATTGTAAACTTCACAAACTCTTCGAGTTTATTTAAAGGCTACAACAAAAGTAGATATAAGTATTTTATGGTGATTTCACGACTCTTCGAACTCCACCGCACAATAATCCGGTCCATTAATGGGTTGTGCTGAAAAAAGATTGTAAGTGCGAATCGGTTTTGTTTCACCTCGAAATCCACGATTGATCATTCGGCAGCGATGTTCGTGTAAACGCGGCCATGCGGCATCGGCGTCATTTGTGTCCTTCGAGTTCGACCACAATCGTTCAGCTACGGCCGAAGCACGAGGCCTGAAAACTTGTCAAGAAAAAGATTTAAATATTATCTACCATAACACTGTTTCTACATTAGTCGAATCAATGAACTCGCCCTAAAAATGTTGTTTTACATCACTGATTATATAGCTACTCTCGAGTCGATACGAAAATCGCAGACATACTAATCACTCACCCAAACAGCTGCAATCCCGCCGAGCACCAGCTTCTTCTGTTCCTCAGTTCCGTCGAAATCACGTGGATTGCAGTAGTAAAGCGCTGACGGCATCTCTTTCCAGTCCGCTCCATATTTGATGTAATTCAAATACCAACAAGAAGACAAAATAACCTCATGTCCTGCTGCAGTGTATCGATGAAGTGCTTGTTTTCGTTGAGATTCCGTACTACTGTACCAAATGTGTGCAATACTTTTTGGACTCTGAAACTCGTACACTGACAAATGAATCGATTAGAAACGCTAACCGGTGTATTAAAGTTGAATACTTCTTCCCAGAAAACCATTCGACTGTTATCGTCATTTCCAAGAAGCTCTTGGATAATGTCTTCCAACTTGAAATTGACAAACTACACTTGTAGGTTTACAGATACTTACTTTAGAATAGTAATAGTTTTCGAGAAGTGTCGTATTGCTTCCAAAGCCTTTCTTTTGCATAAAGTCCATGATCTTCGGATTCGACAACCAACAAGATTTCCATGCGCCCACTTCATCACCACCTGAATGAGAAGATAAATGTTGCGCTAATAATAAGCAACATACCTAAATGTATAAGACGTTCCGGAAATACCGTAAGTATTTCGTTAAAAAAATTCTTGAGAAAAACGAAATTTCGATCCAACGACGGATCGATGATATTCGATGGTACGATGTGTCCCAACGCATCTCGACATTCTGCCAATAATCCCAATTCACCACGCCAAGAGCCCATATGTCCTTTAACCAGCCTATATGTTTGTGTTTGTTCAATCAACAAACCGGGAGTATCGAATTCGGCCATCACTCGAATACCTCGCATTTTTGCATGATCGATAATCTCTTGGACCGTATTCTTATTGTAAACATGCGATGGTGTGTAAGCACCCTAAAACAATTTCATTTAAATTCAATCACTCGCTCTCACTTTGTCAGACAAATTTGGATACTTTTTGCTAACATAAGGAAACGCTTGACTGTCAACGATGTGCCAATGCAACAAGTTCATTTTGTTTTGGGCCATCAAATCCTAAAGCTTGACGTTAAAATAAATCGATCTGTCTCTTACGAGTTGTCTGATCAATGTCTTCTTTGGCAAATAGTGACGGGAAGTATCGACCAGAACTCCACGAATAGAATATTCGGGCCAATCATGAATTGTTGCAGTGCGAATGTAATACTAAAAATATTGTATAAAAGATGTTATAAGAAAAAAACCACCTGATTGTGACTTTGAAAGATAAGTTGAGAGAAGGTCTCCAGACCACGTAATATGCCCCAAACTTCATCGGCCTCAAGAACAGCATCTCCACCGGTGGGAACTCGCAAGTAATACTCTTCGTTCATGTCTTGTCCCGGATAAGCATCTAAATCAATAGAGAAATGTGAACTGTCGAGTGGAGATTTGCGCATATGGCTTCTTGTACAATCTCGTTTGGAGTATGCAATCAATTACTATTCTCAAACACCCACCTTTAGGAGGACAAGGACCTTCAGTTCGAATGACCAATTTGATTCCACCGGTCATTGGAGCCAAACGAGTCGGAAAGAACCAATCTTTTTCTACACAACGTTTAAATCGAAAAAAGAAACTGGTGTAAAGCTTACGATAAGTGCGTTTAGCAAATTCAAGAATATCACAGTCGACATCACGAAGACCTTGAAATGCGATTGTAATCCCGCCTTTGCGAATCGTTCGATTTTCTCGTCCATAATCGATCTAAAAAGTTTAATAGTCGACCAAAACACCTTACTTTTTGAGGTAACGGCCACACTTCTCCTTGTGTCCTGAAAATGATTGCGAATAACAAATTAACGATCGATTCACGTACATGAGCGCAGGTGTTGGCCAGTCGTTAATCTCATCGTCTTGAGTACTTTCGTTCACAAAACAGCCACCAATCAAGAACGCAATCAAAAACGCATCGACCGTACGACTCATGACCGTTTATCGTCAATGAGCTTTGAAATTTTGAATGAAAAGAAGAGCAACGACCAGGAACTGGCAGCTGTTTGATATGCAGGCCGTTTGACCACTACTCGTGTTTGTTTATTTGCCGAGCGTTTAAGGTCTCGTTTTTTTATACGACGGCGGTTCGTTTACAAATTTGGCCTCAATCACGATAAACTCTCAAAAGATCTTGTCTCGGTCTTTTTGTTAATTTCAATTAAATGAAAAAGGACTATAGTTCACGAACAAAAGTTCAGTCCTTAATTGCATCACATTTTATTCGCAATCAAATCGTAACAACTTTTCTTTAACAGTAACAAAAATAACAATCAATGAACAGCGTGGTCAATCTTAAGCTTTACGTTTCTTAACAGCATTACGTCGTACTCCCGAAGTTTTTGGACGCTTCTTTCCGCCTTTCTTAGCCGGAGGGCTTTCATCTCCGACTACTTCGATTGTCGCTTGACCGATGGAATCACCGTCTTCGGGCAACTCTTCCAAATCAATCCCAGCATCGCCGCTATCTTCTTCTTCTTTCTTCTCGGCCAAATGTTTTGCCAAAGCTAAAAACGAAAAGATGCAGATAGAAAAGTGAACTGCAAACCTCGTTTGAACTTTCCACCATTCACATGATTCAGAAGTGCTTTTCCATCTTTTGATACCGTTCGCATCGTGAGTTTACAGCCGAAAAGATTTTTTCTACAAATTGAAACTAAGCAAAGAAGTTGCAAACAAGCTCGTACCCAACGTCGTCGAAATACTCTCCGTACTCCTTCAGCACTCGGTCCATTTCGTAGTTTCGAAGAAACTTTGGAGTCTTCACGTAGTTCTTCAAATCATCCAAACGAAAAGGCATTTCGTGTCCAGTGACTGTGCATCTCAACTACAAGAATGAAGTTGATTCGATCGAAAAAGTGTGCAACTTACTTTTCCCTGTTCATTCACTTCGAAAACCTCGTACTTCTCCAACAATGCGTCCATTTCTTTGTCCGTCTTCGAGTTCACCATCTTGACTTTCAACCACGAAGGTAATTGACATTCGAAACGATCTACCTAACAACGAAGATCCTCCAAAAAGCACGTTCTATAATTCACGTTCGAATTGGCGCTTGTCGTTGCAATTTGCGTATTTGAGCGGCGTCCGTTTCGTTGCGCGTTTCGGTTTTGCTAAGCGAGTTGGGCAAAAAATCGTCTGGATTAAACGAACTGAACGACTTCTGTAGCACGTGAATCGATTTGCGTTTTCGACCCGCCGCTCGAAAGATTCCCGCATTGTCAAGATAACTTTTTCTTTCCGAATGTTTTCATTGCGTTACACTTACTTCCGTTTTCGTGATAATGGAAATTAGGTAATTTTCTGTGTGTTTTAGGACCGCAAAGCTCATCAACGACCAACGTTCTTGGCGCCGAATGTCCAAACGTCGGCACAATACGCGCGAAGACTCCTTTTTCCAGGAGAAGCGTCGACGCGAGTCTTCGAGACGTCGAAGAAACGTTTGCCGCGATGAACGGGCTCGACGACGTTCGAAGGAGAATCGGGAGCGTTTTGATCGTGACAAGTACCAGAACAATAAGCCACGAACGGAGCGAAAATACGCTGAAAAGGTTGGTGATTTTGTTTGTCCAAAAAAATTTGCAAGTTTTATTGATTGAAAAAGGCCATCGGAGGTTTCTTTCTAGTCGGCAAAAGTCTCTTGTTAGACACCATCTCCGAGTAATCACTAGTAGATATTCGCTAGTTGTGATGAGGACCTTTGAGTGCACATCCATCAATGGATCAGTACTCTGAAGACGTTTAGTTGGACGATTTGTTATGACAAAATTCGCTGATCAACTTCAATCGACTGCTCAACAGATTTGTGTAGTTGAATGCGAGAGAAAAGTACTGGGATTTGTGTTACGACTGAAGAACGTCAGAAATTACTTTACGGTCATTGTCACTGTTCGACGATAAATCTCATTGGGATTTAAATCAATCGATTGACTTTCAAGTACCCAAAGGGTTTCTGCAGCATTTCGGAATTCAATTACACAAATAGTCGGATATTACACAGTCGCAAAGAAGTTTGTTTACTATTTTAGGTAAAGCAAAATGAAGGGGTTTGTGTTGTTGCCATGTGTTGTGAATTGTCTAGAAATCGATTACAAAATGCGAACTTGACGTGCCATTTGAATCAAAAGCACGAGAGAATGGCGATCGAAAGACATGAACTCTTGGAGCTTCTAAATCTCTACAAGTCTTTTGTCCAATTTCTTTTTGCAGTTTGAAAACCCATGGCCGAGTCTGATTTGTTTGTGATCAGCGAGTGGAACAACTGCAGCAGTTGTTTGTCAGTTAATGGCATGGGTTGTGCGTACGACTCCCTCGGATAGGTTTCGTGGATCAATTGGAAGGGCCGGGAGCTCGCAGGTGTCTCGGCGTTTTCTTCGAGAGCCCGTTTTAGCAAAATGACAACTGATTTCAAAGCGGCATTACGTTGTGGCCGATCGCCTCGGGCATTCGAGTGCGTAGCAGCGGACGGGCGTGAGACAACTGATTCTCGATCACTTTGGCCAACCGAGAGTCTCCTTTTTGTGAATGCCCGACCTTCCGACGGTTCATTTGCACTATCATTGAGGATTCGGGGATCTCATCGGGGGTCTATTACTTAACCAAAAGGTGTTCTTGTGTGTCTTCAAGTTTCGTTTTACGAGTTAGTTGTTTTTGGGAAACAGTCGCGTGGTAAGGTCCGATTAGTGTTGATCGTTCATTCTCTCAATTGATTTAGACTATCTGTTGGAGAATCTTCTCATTTATCGGCTATTTATTTTTGTTGCTGCAACATTGTTGCGGCACTTACACCTTTAAAATCGACGCCGCTTTGCTTATCGCTGATGCCAAGGATCTGGACGAACTCAATCGTGACTTTGACGCATTTCTTCACGCAACTTTTCCCAACAGTTCGACAAGTCAAAATTCACTAGTTGTTCCACCATCTGCGGTTCCTTGGCGCAGTTTAACGCGAAATAACAGCGACACTTATCAAAACGACGGTGCTCTTAACACTTCCGGTTTACTCATAAATTCGTCGAGCAGTTTTTCTACTGGTAGTTTTGTTCGACACTATCACGATCAATTACGTCGACTACCTCAAACATCGTCAACTTCTCGTCTTGAAGAAATGCCCAAGAAGTCAGTAGACGGTTTGAAACGAATGCCATTAGTCGTTATTCCGAAACGACGTAAACACAAAGACTACGTATCCCGTCGACGAAATACGCAACTTTTAGCCAATTTACGTAAATGTACATCCGATCCGTATTTGTATCGAAGTTACAACAATTGGTCAAAACTTTGCTATCAAGACAGTAAAACTGATGGCTCGCCGATCTCACAACCCATTTCCACTGCTTCCGCCGTTCTTCCAACTTCTCGACTGCTGAATGAGTCGGGAAGCTCGCCAACTGCTCGATCGATTGGCGAGTCACGTAAACTGCTCTCATCGATTCCATCGTCTCCTCGAAGTGGCCGTAAGCTCTTGAATCCAATTGCGCAAAAGCCCACAGCCGAAGTTGATTTGTCTGCTGCTCGAACAGAACTGAAGAAAATCGATTCGAAGCAACAGCCAACCGAAGCGAAAGATCCTGTGGTTCCGAAAACAAGAACGAGTCAAAAATCGGGTACTGGAACAACGAATTTGGAACGAAAAGCCTCAGCAGCCAAACGAAGACGAGCAGAAGAATTGGCCCAAATCAAAAAAGAGCTTCGTGAAAGCGCAAAACTACCGCAATTATCCGTGATTCCGAAGAATAAAGAAGCGAGTGATGAAGCCAAAGCAAAGAATACCGTTAACGCCGTAACTGCTGCTTTTTCAACTGCCGATCAAGCCCGAACTCCGATTACAACGAACATGACTACAACAACCCCGATGGCGACCAGTCAAAACAGCAGTTCGAAAAACTCCGCAGGCAAACCACCGGCTTCTCCTTCGGTTGGCCGTAGACGTTTCAATAACGACAAGGTTGCCGGTACAACTGGATCTCGAATTGCACAGCCAGCAATTTCACTTGTCAACAACAAAACTCGAAATGTCCCATTGTCTCAAGCACTTGTTACTGCGCCAACCGAAGTTCTGGCGCCTAGTGATCCCTCATCAAGCTTGGACGTGAGTCCGGCAGCCGACAAAGAGGTGTCAGAAAAGGAATCTTGCAAACCGAGCCAAGCCGACACTACTGATCCAATTAAACCGGCGCCCAAGAAATTCGTGGATCCCGATCTCATGAATCGACTTCAACTTGATCCTAATGTCTTGGCAAAAATTGATCGTATTATTTCGGGAGGCGGGAAAAAGCTAACTGTGGTTAGTTGAAAGCTAAAAAATGAGGGAAATACTTGTTGTTACAACCTGAAACATGACTCGATTCATTCAACTCATTAATCAATTTATTTTTTTAGTCCGAACATTATCATCACTCACAAGTTGGCAGCTCGACAGGTCGTGGCGATCAATATGCAACGGCGGTTATTGCTTCGAATTCGACGACTAATAAATCAGTCAAAGATGCAAAAGACGGTCACATGATTTACGAAAAAGGAGATTTTGTTGCCAATCGATGTAGGTCGACAGATTTGATTTTCAACAACAAGGTGATTATGTTTAGATGAAATTGTCGACACTTTGGGCGAAGGTAGGTTTTGAAACGGTTGCGTTTGAAACCGTCTATGCGTTTAGGTACCTTCGGAAAAGTGGTTCAAGTCAAAGATACTCAACATTCGAACACTCAACTCGCTCTCAAAATCATTAAAAATGTGCCAAAGTATAGAGATGCTGCTCGGTTAGAGATCAACGTGTTGCGAAAACTGATGGAACGCGACCCCAACGGTTCACATCTTGTCATTCAATTACTTGACTATTTTGACTATTACGGTCACATGTGCCTTGTTTTCGAACTACTCGGTCTGAGTGTTTTCGATTTCATGGTGATTTCGACTTCAGAATTCATCACTATATTCATTACAGAAATACAACGACTACAATTGTTATCCGATGGATCAAGTCCGATACATCAGCTATCAACTTTGTTATGCGGTCAAATTCATGCACGACAATCGGCTGACTCATACTGACCTAAAGCCCGAAAACATTCTATTTGTAAATAGTTCATACCGAATGGAACAAGGAAAAAGGAAAGCAATTCGAGTAGTTGAAGATGCGACGGTGCGGCTCATCGATTTGGGTTCGGCTACTTTCGATCATGAACATCATTCGACTATTGTTTCAACTCGTCATTATCGTGCGCCGGAGGTTATTTTGGGTGAGTAGATTTTTATAAACTAAACATTGTATTCGACTGTTTAGAACTGGGCTGGTCACAACCTTGTGACGTCTGGTCCATTGGATGCATTATGTTCGAATTGCACATGGGAATTACGCTCTTTCAGACCCACGAAAACCGTGAACATTTGGCAATGATGGAGCGTATTCTTGGAACAATGCCATTTAGGATGATAAAAAGGACAAAGTAATTCCGACGCACAAACAATTTTACGGTCTTGATTTCCAGGACCAAATACTTTTATCACGGGCGATTGGATTTCGATGAAACATCATCGTCGGGCAAATACGTTCGAGAACAATGCAAACCACTTTATGTAAGTATTCGAGTTAAATTGACAGAAACTTTCGTCTAAAAACGATCGGTTTAAACGTTTTTCACGGCCCACGTTTTTTCGTTGTTCGAACAGCTGCGAAATGGTGGGCTGTTGGCTTCTGAGAACGACGGTCCAGTCAGCTGACGCCATCGATCCTCTTTTTTGAATCACGAGACAAATGACGGATATTTTCGATACTTCAATTCAAATGATCAATTCGGTTGTTTCAGCGATACATGGAGAACAAAGAAACTGAAACATTGGAGCTGTTCGATCTCATTGACAAAATGCTCGACTACGAACCGACTTCGCGGATTACGTTGGCCGAAGCGTTGAATCATCCGTTTTTCGCTCGGATTCCATCCCATCAAAGGTAGCTACTTTGATGCGGCTATTCATTTCTTGCCATTTAGACTTGATCATTTGAACAACAGTGCACCAAAGAGCTTAGCGAACAACGGTAACAACTCAACAAATGGACGACAAGCTGTGGTTGTTTGAAAATAAACACGGTTAAGAGTTCACGTATTCGATAGACGGGTATTGTTGGTTGTTTACCTCACAGTCGTTTCGTATCCTTGCCTTAATTTCAAGTCCCAATTTCTATAGGTTTTCGCGCATTTTCATTTCTCGCTCTGGTTTCCTTTGGGCACTGAAGCTGATCATTTTGAGAAAACGGGTTCATTTTTAAGAATATTTCTTTATTTCCTTTGCTATTGTGTATTCTTGTGTTTGTAGCCGCTCATTAACTAGACCAACAAGCTCAGTTTTTGGTTCTCGAGCCGAATTTTGGTCTTCTAAAAGGTTTCTTAGTCGATTTCGCTTATTTCAAAAACTGTTCTTGGTTTTAGATGCCAAATGTTTTCATAAGAGTAAACACTTCTTCATATTTGTTAACTGAATCCCCCTCCAATCTCAGCACTCCGATATTTTGTTTTGTATTCGCCGGAATCCAAGACTATTAATGGGCATCGAGTTGAATTGCAAGAGTACGGTTTACCAGAACAAACGAATAAAATGCACAAACTTAGAGCTGTTTTGGTAACGTCGATTTGAATAAATACACAGGTTGCCAACTGGCCAACAAACCACAAGATGAATTGTCAAAGTTGGGCAACAAATGAACTTCGTATTTTCCGTCATTTAGTGTACGATAAACGAAAGAACAAATGAATCGACCTAAATGTAAAATTTACTGTCAATTTGAACGGCAAGCGAATACCTGCATGAACCAAAGTGACCGTAAGACTGAACAGCAAAACGATCAAGTTAACTGACCATAAAAGAAAGCGTATTGACGGAATCGGGAGAAGTGTCCAAACGGCAAGAATGTAAAATGCAACAGCAAGTTCCCAATTCATCTTTCTGTCTTTGTTCGCTTCTAATCACCAATCGCATTAAGACGCCCGATTCAACGTGGCATCTCAGGTGATTCTTATCGCCGTCAAATGCCGATCTCTTCACATGTCAATCTCGAGTTTTTGTTGGACGGAAGCGCCCTTTAATGGCTGCCCTCGCAATCGCTTTCCGTGCCGAAAAGTCGCCCGGAAACCGAACGCTTGAGCGCCCTCTGATTGAACCAAAAGTCGAATAGGAGATTGCTAAACACAAGCTTGTTGTCGTGACTTCAAGGCCACAGTAAAAACCACTGAGGTGGCAATTAGAGGCGAGCAGGAACGGACCGCTGGGAATGGAGCCATCCATCGATTCAAAAACACCTGAAAAACTCAAGGACAACGCACGTTCGTTGGAATGAGAAAAAAACGTTCGAATGTGATTGAACGTTCTCAACACGATCCTACGATCTCACATGTTTGTTTTATCCAATGAATTTAAATGATTGCCAAATTGTGTGATTCGAAAGTTTGAGCGAAAGTTGGACGGAGCAAATTGAATGGGTTGGTGACACTCGGTACTTTCCGTCACCTGTGGAACGCTCAAACGTTCGCCGTCGGTCGTGCAAAAATTCTCAACTTCGCCGAATTTTCACGCCGTTCAACTTCTTTCCAATGGAGAGCTTGACGTTTCCGAAAAGAAGCGCACAGTTCGAGCAAACGGATTTTCCTGATTCCGCCGACAAGTCGTCTGACGAGCGTCGCTTCCGAATTCAAATTTTTAAACGAGTAACAGACGAGTGATTCGTGGAAGTTGTGAGGAAGCGCGTAAATACGTGAGTCGGACACCGTCGATGGAACGAGAGTGAAACATGTCGCTGTGAACACAAACGACGAACAGACTAATTCTCGTGCACGACCAAAAAGTTGCTTTTGTGTTTCGATCAGAATTTTTTGCTTTGCAGAACAACAACTCGATTGGATTAGACGACCATTTCGCAATGAAATGGGACCACACTAGAGGTCGTTGTTGTTTTTCTCTCGTAGCACAATCTTACGTGTTGTTGTTATTCGCCGTCTTTTCGTACGATCGCAATTTACATGAAGATGCCGCCGGAGATCATCCGCCGTTGGCTCCTGCCGTTTTCACGTCTTCAATTGCTCAACTTCTCTGTAGCCTTGACCCCGATTTGCGCAAAGACGCGTCAATCACGTCAAATCGGGAGTCGCCACCAGTCTTCTTATTATTGTCAATTTGTAGAGGAGAATCCCGAACAAACGCTGATTGGCCAATCTCTCAACTCCGCCCCGGCTCGAGGAATTGGCCAACCGGGCCGCGGGACTTGTTCTTCGAATCCCGGCGACCAATCGTCGTTGCTTGTGCGACGTCCCGCCTTTTGAAAAGAAATCGAAGCTCAGGTGCGTGTGGAAAGAGTGAAGAATCGCAAACGACGTACGCCTCCAATAGACGTCGTTGGGGCCGCGCTCCCTTTTTCTTTCATCGGGGACGATTGTACATGCGAATCGCTGCATGTTCACCTGTCCCGCCCATTTTCCACTTTTGCTTTCCATCGCCGCACGACTTGGTGATGTCCAACGCTGCGCAAAATGGACATTGACCGACAGTCTCGCGTCGCTGGAGGTCGTTTGACTTTCCATCGTTTTCCGTTGCTTTCGCTTGTTCGTGTTCCGCGTTGCGACCTCAGCGACATTTCTCGGTCCTCGACCTTCGTGATTTAGCCTTGGGAGCAGATAGATCTCAAACCACGTGACCGCAAATCGCTGTTTCAGCCTTGGAATGAAGCTTCTTGATGCATCCCCCACGCCTCTCGTCCTTTCATCACCTCAATCCAAATGCTGTGTCGAAACAGCAACAGGGCCAAACACCGGGGGCAATTCACCGTCTTGCTCAACTCCTTCATCGGCTAACTCATCAGTTGGTCCAACGCCAACCGTCCTCACCCACCACCACAAGTCCAGTCGCTCTTCTGCTCATCAACTAGCAAATCAACAAAATGCGGGAGCTCAATTCTCCGGTTTCGATCAAGAACACTGTCCGATTTGCGGTGACCGAGTTTCGGGTTACCATTACGGTAAGAGAACGACCGATTCATTCGCATTCCATTTATTTATTTGTAGGACTTTTGACCTGTGAATCGTGCAAAGTGAGTTATTATTGTATTTTTGCTAACTGATCGTCGATTGATGAACGAAAACCGTTCGTCGTTGACTTCCGCGCAACTCCCGTTTTTGTTGCACCAGTCGGTGCCACTCGTTCACCCTCTCGATGTGCTCGGAGCACAAGTTTGGATGATTAGAGAGCTGATCAATTGATCGCATTGAGGGCAATGCCTTTAGGGAAGAGAAGTGTGTACGAGTCGATAATCCGATTTGCCTAATCCGCCGGAAATTGCCTCCAAACGCAAATATCTTATGGTCATTTTATTGCTAACTACTTGTAATTATCGCCGACTCAACTTTGTTTATTTCCAGGGATTCTTTAAACGAACAGTTCAGAACAAGAAACAGTATCAATGTTCCGCTGATGGTCACTGTGTGGTAGACAAGACCTGCCGTAAGAGATGTCCTCATTGTCGTTTTCAAAAGTGTTTGAAACGCGGCATGCGTACCGAAGGTGAGTTCTGCTGCATACACTATCGATTATCTCAATCTATCGGCTACTCGCTTTTATTACCTTACTCGTTTATGTTGGCAACCGCTCGTCCCCATCGATCATGGCGAGACGAAGAGGTCAAGCAAATTGATTGCTTTAATCTTGTTGTTTCTCTTACTTTTTGGTCGTTTTCACTTTTCGCCCTAGGCAGCCGATGCGCATTATGCGTCACCATTTTTGATGGCGTGCAACACACAGCAGCATAAAAAAACTTGATTCTGCGTCCTCCTTTTTGCCCCCGCGTGTCTCTGAATCGACTGGCACGCGCATTTTCGACGTTTTCATCCGTCGGACGTTGTGCAATCGCTTGTGCTGCTGGAGGGGAAGAAGAAGATGCACGTAGACGACGAGACACGTTACGACGAAGCGAAAGTCGCAACGGCAAGACAAACAAAAGAAGATGAGTGCGAGATGCGCAGATTTGGTTGATCTTTTGCGTCGATTTGATGGCGCAACATTTGACGCAAATCCGTGAACCGGTTTCTTATGCCGGAAAAGTCGCAAAATGGATACGCGAGAAATTTCAAAGATTCGCGCTCTTGACAATACAAAACTTTTTGAGATTGTCCTTTACCACCGTAGTCCTTCGAGCAAATCATGACAACGAAAGCGAAAGTCGTTAGCCGACGACGCTCAACGATCATCGTCGGCGCGCAATTTCGTTCGGACGGCTTCCTGCCGTTGGGTCTCATGGCAGTTGGAGTTTTTTTGCTCGTTTTCCTCCACTTTTTCTACACACACCCTCAAACGCTTACTGTACGTCTTACGGCCGAATGACAAGTTTTGGCGATGGAAAAAACGCCGAACGGCGTCACTTTTCGTTTTTATGGCGTCGTCGAAAAAAGAGGAAAAGAAGACACGAAAAAACTACGCCGCCGTCAGACTCAATGAACCGGTGGAGAAGGTGGTCGTCTAATGGTTGCGCAATTTGAAAGTCCTAAAATCGAGTCGGCTGATGGAAATCTCAGAAACGTCGGTCGCATGAGAGATGTCGATCGAGTTTTCTTGAACGACTGTTGTCGATCAAATGGCCAAAAGAAGTCGTAAATCACAACTCTATATGCACCTGAAAGGGGTCGTTAATTTCTGATGCATAAAAATTTTAATGAAAACACAGCGCTTTGCGCGCGAATCCATTGGATCAACAAGCCGTAGAATTAATTGGACGATGGGAAACCGCATGACCTCCGTTTGTCCTCATAAATCCTCGTTCGAGCGCATGCTAATCGCGAAATAAGTTTGCTGGAATCTTTTTGTTTGCACGGGATTAGAGCTCGGCACCCGTGGTTTACAATTTGCATGTGAAAGGCGCAGAGATTGAGCGTAATGAGTGTCGAAGATTGTCCACATTGTTGCTCCTAAACGTATTCTTTTGTCTCTTGACTTTCCTCGTACTGTAATCGTCCTTTCTTGACCTTTGTAACCACTTGTCTCCATTATTGCACTCAACCACTTACTACAAACCCGAAAACACAGAAACAAAAAACTCATGAAAATTCAAATTCCAGCTGTTCGAGAAGACCGAATGCGTGGTGGAAGAAACAAATTCGGTACATATTACAAGCAACATCGTGCGCAGCGTATGAAACAAATGGCAACACACACGTCAACCAACGTGATTAACAGCACTGGAAACGTGCCGACCGGCTACGCAGTTTACTCTCAATCGTCGGTTATCTCCGACCACAACGTCAGTAATAGGTGAGTGCAATTATAAGTTGAGAGCAAAGCCATCGACTCGAAAACAAAAAAGACGACAATTACCGTATTCAAATTCGGAAGCTTTTAATTTTCGGTCGGTTTTCGCGCATTCCAAAACCTCTAACGACCTCTCGACCAATCCCCCCGCTTTTGTCGGCGTGTCGAGGATTTCATTTGAATAAAAAGAGCGGCGGATTCGCATCGGATTTCGCGAGTATCCAAAGTATCCGATCACACGGACGTCGCGGATCAATGGTCGCGTCGAGTGTGCGGGTTGGCGCTTTGAACGAGCACTTCAAAGGCTCCAACTTCTAATTAGCGAGCATGGACTCTCGATCCTTTAGTCCATTGTGTCGTTGGCGGTGTTGTTGTTTCTCAATTAGAACACAAATTGGTCGGGAAAGAAATGCCGCAACGCGAATTATGATACCGTAATTAGCGAACAGAAATACGAATCTAACGCAAATGACTCGAAATAATCGTCTCAATTTCAGCACAAGCGAATTGTCTGGTGGCTATTTCGAACATGCAAAAATCAAGAACGGTACTTCTTATGATGCAATGCTTCAATCGCCAACATTGTCGAGTACAAACGCCGGTTCATGTGAGAAGACTTCGAATGAAAGAAATGATCGGTTTGATTTCAGTTAACGATTTCATGATTCAACATCAATACGTGCAAAATGGCGAAAGTTTGGCTGTACTTCTTGGTCAATCAATGGACGAGCACTCGTTTGCTGTTCGACATGGATTGAGTCGTGGAGTTGCTTTTCAAACGAGTCTGTTGAATTCTAACAATCATCCTATTGGCATTGCGACTACAACACCAAACACTTCTTCGACTTCAAATGCATCGTCAAACGTGAAAGCAGAACCATTTGATGGATATATCATTGCGAATGGTTCCGGACAATTGGCTCCGCAACGCAACACACTCGCGGCAGAACCACCGTATCATATCGTTCAACCCGATTATGTCAGTCAAATCACATCAGCCGCTGCAGCAGCGGCCGTCTATGCGCCCATGGTTCCGATGACTTCACTTAATCAAGCGGTTTTGAATTCACATCATCATTTCGGTGGGCATCTCGACTCGACTTCTCAATCCCAGCTCTTGCCCGTTTGTCCGTTGCCTACTGAAGAAACCATTGACGAGTACTATGCAACTGCTGCAGCTGCTGGAATGGGCGCTAGTTTGTTGGATTCGTTGAGATGCTCGTTGTTCGAACATCGTCATTCGCTGAATACAATTTCGCAAAAAGCGTATTCAGCTCCAACGGCTCTTGATTTTTGTTTGATTGCCACTGAAGAACATGTGAGCCGCATAATTTCCTGGGCCAAAACAATCGACAAGTTTAATCGAATATGCGTATGTTTATTTGGTTGTCAATTTTTGCTTATCAATACTTTAGGTGGAGGACCAACGGAATTTGATTAACTCGTTCTATGCGACTTTGCATTTGATCGACCTCACCTACAACATTCTCGACGACAAGCTACCTACAAGTTTAACGTTGAGAAATAGCATAACGTAAGAAAACCAATTTACTGTGCAATAACTTTGTTTTGTTCTAGAGTTGATATTTCTTATTTGGCACTATTGGGATGTGTGGAATTGGAAAGCGAATGGAAATCACTGTGCAATCAACTCCGCCAATTTCAGTTTGGTGAGTACGATTACGCAGCCATCATGTGTTTGACGATCTTCAATGTGACCGGTAGGACATTTTACAAGTGAACTTTCTTCATCTTCCTTCTTTAGGACTCGCACAACAAAAAACTGAACTCGGAACTGCTCATGCAATTTCCCAAACCCACTCGGAGATCATGTGTGCTTGGGCCAACTATCGACGAACGCATCCCGATAATACGCAGTTGACCGAACTTTTGGCTCAATTCAGGTATGTAATTTATGATTGTAAAACCCGGGAGTCGAACTTGGGAAGAGCAACAGTTTTCGACCGAAACCCATTTTGTTATCCCGCTGTGGTTAAAAATCAGGTCCGCGCAGTAATTACAGGGCACTTTCCGCCCGAATTAGCGTGCATTTCTTCTCCTTTTGTTCGGCCATAAACTCTCAAACTCTTCATGTGCTTACTGTTGACCAAACTTGACCTTTTCTCTCTCTCCTTTTCAATCCGAAATGTCGGCCAAAACAAAGAGGCAAAAAATTAACATTCGAATTTCAGCTCACTGGCTAATCGAGCTCAAGAACACTTGCAAAACGTTGCTATGCACGAACCGAACAAGATCCCCGGCTTGCTGCGTGAAATCATCTACATACCAGGCAGCGACGTGTACTACTATTCAACCATGACGCAATGAACAACAATGATCGTTGGTTCGTTGATCTCACCGAAACCAATGCACTTAAAAAGTTGCATTTATGTTGTAAATAAGATCACTTGTCTACGTTTTTTAATCTCATTCTTCTGATTGCACGCAATTTTTTACCAAATCAACCTCCCAAATCATATTCCAAAGATGCCATTCGGCTCCAATCGCTTCCGTTCGTTTCCTACGTTTCCGAGTTGTTAATAACAAACCAAATTTACCGGACCATTTCAACGCCAAAGACTCGAATCTGTTAATAACTTTTGGACACTAATCATTTGCTAATCAAGATGGAAATCTTCGCTGCATTCCAACAAATCATGTGCATTCGTAAGTATATCTTTAAACGAAATCACTTCTGACCGTTTCTTGCCTCAATCTAATTCAAATCGTGTAATAGGTCATTTCATTTCGTGCCCATTCCCGTTTCACTTGTCATCTCGAATGAATTCGCTTTTCCGAATCGATACGTTTATTGTTTGTTTTGAATAAGATTATTTAAAGAACTTGAAATGTGAATTAAAGATCGTTGAAGATGACTCAATGGCAACCCGTCGAAATAAATTAAATTTGCGAATCTGCAGCAGCCTCAATATTCTTAAGCAGACACGAGGATTGTTGTCGTGACGTCTCGTCTTGAGTCCATTGAACTGAACCATCTCGACTCGAAACCACCGAGTCTCTTGTGTTGTTGTTTTGACTGAGTAGTGAAGGACGTGTTGTCTGCGTGTTGTGGCCGCTGCTTGTACGAACAATGTGGGGATCACGTCGAAACTCGTGTAGAACACCGGTGATGGCCGTGGAACATCTTTCGGATAATCGAGCGCCAAGTCGACTTTTCGGTTGAAGCGAACTACAAGCCGAATCCATTTCTCTGTGGGCCGAACTGGGATTTCGAACAAGTCGACTTTTGCCCTGACAGAAGTGCAAATACTCGGCAAATGCCAAACGAAATTGATCGTTTGTTGCGTAAAGAAAGACATTCCAAACGGTCGAACTGAAATCTTAATATTAACAAGCCGTTTTCATTAACAACTTTGTCTGAGACATCTCGATAGGATGCACTCTTGCAACTCATCTCATGAACAAAATTGCGTTTTCGGAGAACAGGAAGGGAACAAATTAGACGGCATAGTATTTGGGTATGTCAAAAAGCACGTGACCGTTAAATTTTAAATTTGATAGTTTCGGACGGCCGGTAAACCAGTTTCCTTCCTGTTATTATGAACGTCACAAGTTTGAAAGCATCAATGAGATTCAAAGTCAAATGGATATTCCCTACTAATTACACTATATTCATAAACGACAATTATGTCAACTGTTAAGAACGATTGTAAGATTGAAATTCCGTGGACGTACCTCATGCTAATAAGATGCGTAGATATGCCAACTAAGTACTCTTGTTTGACAAAATATTCCGGTAAGGAATTCCAATCACGCAGACCGTTGAATAACACCGTAGGCAACCAGCAGAGCAAAAACACGGCGACCATTGCGACAAGCATCTGCAATTGTGTTGTTCAAATTCACGAGTTTACAGTTCATTCGACTGGTGGTCGATAATAATCGTCTTTTCAATTGTAGTCTCCAATGACGGTTTGAATTCTTTTTTTCCAAACTTGTTCAATTGATGCTCATAATCCCTCAAACACGAAAACAGTTCACTCACTTTGTTCGTTCGCATTCGACGTTTCATGGCCATTCGACGTTGATCAGATTGAAAAACGGGAGTCGTCTGGTCAATTCCGCGTTTCGTTTTTATCAACATCCCCTGAAAATAGACGATTCCGGTGATCGCTGATCCCGAAATGAACTCACGTTTCCAAGTCGGTAAACTATTACACCATAACAGAACGTAATGATTACTATTGGTACTAGAAACTGAATCACAAAGACGATTGTTCCGTAGTTTTTTCTCCCAAGCGAATCGGCTTCCCAATCTTCGGCACAAAACTGACCACAAAAGTTGGCATAATCCACGAGTTTCTGTTTGAAGAACATGGGTAGACTTGTTGAAAGTGCGATAACAAGGTTGAGTCCAATGATTTGAAATGCATGACGCATTTGAATTGATCGTTTTGTTGGATAGATAATCAGAATGAAACGATCGATTGATATCGCTGTCAAAGTGAGCGTACTGAAGCACAAACTCGTGCCCTAAAATACTTCGTTTTACATCAATTGTGCCTATACTACGTACTTGAATAACTGGAACCAACTTGCACAGCGACTTTCCGAAGATCCAAATCTTCGTGAAAGCGGAAATTGGTGTAAAAACCTACAAAATTTGAATTGGTTTGTGTAATCGTGTGCATTGAATGGATGTGTTGAAATGCTTACCGATGATACTAATGATACAACGATATCCGAACAGGACAGTGAAACTAAAGTGTTCAAATCGGATACAAAAACTGCTATGGCTGTGACTAACCAATGAAAACGTTTCTTGTACTTTGAAGCGATTTGTGTCGAACAACACTCGCAATTACCAGCGAGTTACCGAGAACTCCCAAACTAAATGTACAGGGATAATCAATTGAATTTACCGTAAGAATTTATTTTGAGCTTCAAATTTGCGTTAAATTGATTTTCACGTGCGTTTGCAAACTATAAATGGCAACAGTGTCACTCTGTTACCGGACCGAGCATCTGTTGAATTATTGGAAGTTAATTCGCGAATTTTCGAATTCTGCTCCCACTTGATTTGAAACGAAAACAGAAATCAACGATCAGAAACCATGTTTTTGTGACATTATCGATGTTATTCGCATCGAAAAGTGCCGGGTTAACGGGAACTTACGTAATTATACACGTATAGAGCAGAAAGAAGATGGCCATGGTGCTGGGCAAACTCGTCAGATCGTGCTGTTGTGACCACAAGTATTCCCTTATGTTCACACATGTCTCCGCACTGGAATCGTTGTCTCCAGTGGACAGCAAATCAGCCACTTCTGACTCCATTGTTCTCAATTATACAGTGCAAACGTCATTTTTCGTTCTTAATTGAGCTCTTAGTTGTTAAAAAAACACATGGTTAAATAGAGCACGAAAATTGCCTAGGGAGTTTGAAGAGGATTCGAGGAAACAAACGGAATTCCCTTACATTTGAACCCAAAAAACATGCTGGAATTCCAAAAGCAAAACCACTGAATTTGGTCGGGCAGCTGATTTCCATGCCACCCAACGAAATGACGTCTCTTTTCAGCAAACCGTTGCAATCAAAAATCGTGAACGAGAAAAAGAAATTAAACTTCACAGCCACGAATTGAATTATTTCGTAAGCCCACCGATACCGTCAGTCGTTGAAAATAAAAACATTCGACTCCAATGGCGAGTTAGTTTCGAACAATTTCCCAGTCGTAAATTTGATTAGAAATAACGGGCTCACGAATTCAATCACGCCCCCGTTTCGACTGCAAACCGATTGTGTGGCGAACCCAATGGAAGTTCTGTTGGAAAACAAAAACCTTAACAAGGTGGTAAAGAGCCAAAAACGTTAAAACCAAACTGAAAATACGGTGTTATATGGAGCGGAATGAAGCGAGAGACGTGGTCCATAAACTTGAAGCTTTTTTAAGGTTACCAGTTATGGCGTGTTGCGCGAATGGGATCATAATCCTAAATTTCGACCAACGGATATGGAACGTACGCAAACACGACATGAAACATGTGGAATAGTCGTCGAGCCCAATTCAACGGCCCACGTTTCAAATTTTAATCTTCTCGAAATTGCATGTCCAAGTTGTTTATACGCGAAGTGTGCACTTCTACGGATTATAGACTAACTCATTACGCAATCATCCATCAAAACATGAATCCGACGGACGATTCAGCCAGTTTGATGAACAGCAAATGAGGGAGAGTTCTTGCGAACAAACGTTTTGCAGACCACAAGCGTGAGTGCGAACAAAAGTGCATGGCCAATTATGTGGATAATTTAGCCGGAGGGAAATAAAAGTACTCTCGATGTTTAGTTCCAGAGTTTACCTTCTGAAGTTCTCCGAATACGAGGAGCAGACGGTCTAGAGAATCGGTCGGACAATGAGAAACACCATGTAAGTCTCATGGAAATCTGTCCTTTGATCCCGTTTTTCGAAGTCTTTTGCTCGTCGTGGTTTTCATCGGGATGCACTTCAACGTCACTGTTGCTAAGAAAACTGAACCGAAACTCTTCAAAATTATTCATGAGTGTATGGTAAGAGTAATCTCGCGTTTCTTGGCACAACCATTGCACAAATTGCGCTTATTCGCCGCATTTCCGTTTCGAAATTAATCTCCATTCTCGCTGAATTTATGACCGTAGAACGTGTGGCATGTAATTCGAAACAAAGACGACATCCGTTCTGCTAACGACAGATGCACAACCAGTTGGCCAAACGAGAAGTAAATTGCGCGATGTGGAATACCGAGAAGGCGATGTTCGTCTACCTGTCATTAACATTTCCATATGAAAAGTTGGTAAGCTCGAAATAGAACGATGGCTGTTGAAAAAATGAACATTTCAAATGGCAAATCGAAATCAAATCTGTTCTCTTAATTAGATGGTCATTTCGGTTTCCGAAATGAACGGCATGTGCCCTCTGTCTCAACATCATTTAAAATTCGCAGAATCGGAAAAAAGTGTGAACATCGAGTTTTTAGAAAGTACCGTAAACGTGCTTTTTTTAAGACATTTACACGAAAATGTTTTTGGAACTCGGATCTCACTAACTCGTTCATCTGAACTAACCACAAGGGGAATGAACTTTGACGACCAACTTCCGCTTGTACTCCGCTTTTGTCTCACGCTCACTACTAATTACTCCTCTGACAACTGACATTAGCGAACAACATGGTCATCTAAATCGGGCACTTTTTCAGCTTCACCTGCGCAGTTCTTTTTCATTTCTGACAGTGAAGTTCCTCAAATTGTTGGATTTCATGTCAATTACGAACTTCAAAGCACATTCGATGATTAACTCAGACCAAACTTCAATGACGGTTAAGTAAGAACCCGACCATTTATGTCTCGCTAACTTAATTATTCATCATGATTCCATAACAAGGTTCCGAAAACTTACGAAACCGGGAAACAGCTGGAAAAGGAAGAGATAAATTCAAAATGCAACAGGAGAGTGGCTGTCATGAACAGTTCTGAGATTCATGCAAATGACGATGATGTTTCCAAGCCTCTAATCCTCAACCGCTGCTGTTCAACAGTTTCCCCGACCTTTTGTCTGCTCCTCACTTTATTGTCTCCGTTGGACGTGACAAAAACACCGTCGGAAACATTCGTGGAATCAAAACAACTGCCTTTGGCAGGAAATTTTAGTGAAGACCTCGCTAGTCGCGAGGTCTCAGAATAAACATTCGAGTTCATAATGCAAAGAAAATGCTTGCATCAAATTTCAATTCATAACCTTCGCTCAAAACTTCTCGTAACTAACTGGATTTCATGTATATAATGCAACAAAAACAATTAACGCTGCATCTAAACTCGTTTACAGAGCTTCTTGTTCGAACTTCTTGATCGCTTCCTCGTCGAGATTGTGAGTTTCATTTCTCGTTTGTGGTCGATAAAACGGGAGAGCGAAGGCAACAATCGTGAATAAAAGCCCGATTACAGCGAAGAAAACGCTGTAGACGAAAAACTGAAAATATGGAAAATAACCTTATTAGCGTCAAACTGCTCATTACCTGACGTCTTATTGGAAGTGCGAGCATATGCTTATCGTTGACTACAAACGTCAAGATCGATTGGAAGATCAATGCGACAAACGTATTAAACCCAAATACCAAACTGTAGTTCGAGGAATTCAATTCGGTAGCAATAATACTGCTAAAATAAAAATTGAATTGTAGAGTGTCGAGATATTTTACCTTGCAGCAGCAATCAACAAATGATAGACTGAAGAATTGATGACGTAGAGTGCGTACGAAAGTAAAACTCTTTCTGTAAGAGCCATCAATAGAAGAAGAGCGGCGGAAACTATCGACGACAAAACGAACAATTTACTTCCATAACGTTGATAATTTAGTTTGTAATACTGAAGTGAAAACGTAAGACAAGCAGCTGGAGTAGTTGAAAGATATGTCTGTGAATATTGTTGAAAGCTTACAAATAAGCGTATTGGCACACTCAACGAATCCATTGCCAACAAATTGTCCCTCATTTTGCATCGGCGCCCACAGTGTTTGAGCGTAGTTAGCAACCTAAGAAGTTGATATAGCGAAAATGAGTTGCTTAATTTACCTGGTAAGAACCACAGGTCGATAGAGCCCACCATAATGACCACATGAAGATTGTACGATTCTTGAATATCGAATACAATAATCCGGGATATTCTTTCAATGGCAACAAATGCGATTGTCGTTGTTCTTTGTTTTCGTTTTCAGTCAAACCCACATCATCTACCCGTTCAGCTGACAAAACTCTATGACTACTCAGTAATTGCTTAGGTGCTGGTGGAACTACAAGAGCAATCAAAAAAGTTAAAGCTACAGCGCCAAGCGAAATCTAGAAAGCTAATTGATTAACAAACACATCATTTTAAACCAACTTGATTTAACAACAATAATGATCCATAGCTGTTAGTTACCATAATCTGAGCCATCGAAAACGCAAAAAACTTTCCGATTAAGGCGGCTGTGCGAACATACGATGTAACCTTCTTGTAATGCCGCTTCTCGACCACCGCATAAGCGTAGGAAAGATAGGCGATTTCTGATGAAGTTGCAATTCCGAACATTACTTCCGCAACTTGTACTTGCCATATTGTTTTGCCCCAAACCAAAAAAATCCACGTGCCAGTCAGCGATGCCGTTTCCAAAACCACAATCGGTTTGTAACGAAGATAGTCAGTCAAGAAAAATATCGGTACCTACAAACGTACACAAATGTCTCAATTTGACTTCGAACTCACAATGAACAACAAATATGAATACGTCCAAAACGGGTAGACTTCCGAGTAAAGTTCTGCATTTGTAAAATTTTTCGATGGACTTTCGAGAAACGGAGTAAGAAACGGAGTAGCTGGTCTGAATTCCTTGACGATGCCAATTGCACAAATTAGCCCAACGATCAGCATTTCAATAACACAATGTTCTCAATTGCAAAGCGGCTCAAACACAGCGACCAAACAGCCGTGGATGCTCGATGGTCTCCGATGGACAAAGGTCGATGATAAGTGGTATTTGGAGCGCATGGGCGGACAATTGGTGATATGAAAAGCCCAATGCATTAACAGATATTTTGTTTACAAAATCAAAATGAAATCGAAGGGCTGATAAAAGAAATTCACGTTCGAATTCGCGCTAAGAACTCAATACAAAGGTTATCGATTATCGTTGTTGTAACTTGATGGTAAAATCATCAAAAATTTGTTGGTCGCTGGTAATTTATTTCTTGGTACTTCGAGTTTATTTGTTGGATTCTAACTATGGATCGACTTGTTCGTTTGGGAGCTTTGGGAGGAAATTTGAGTTTGGGCGGAGGTACTCCTGCAGATTCAAATCAAGTGGACACCTCCGAAACGGTCTACATTTCATCGTTGGCTTTGCTGAAGATGTTGAAGCACGGAAGAGCAGGTAAAGTGATGGTTGAGTTTCCATGGATTTGAGTTTTTATTTTGAAACTTTTTGGTTTAAACCTGAGCAAATTTAAAAGCTTTATAAGCATAGCGTAGAAAACGAAAACTTAAATTTGAAACTCAATCATAACAATCACGTATAGGAGTGCCTATGGAAGTAAGTTCTGTTTACTGTGTAAGTCAATTTATACGAACATTTCAGGTTATGGGTTTGATGTTGGGTGAATTCGTGGACGAATATACGGTCAATGTAATCGATGTATGTTGGATAGTGAGAAAGATAAGCAATGCAATAATTTTAGGTTTTTGCGATGCCACAATCGGGAACGGTTTGTTGGAAATTGCTGCTCGTTGACTTAATAAACAAATTCCAGGGTGTTTCCGTCGAAGCGGTTGATCCGGTCTTCCAAGCTAAAATGCTGGAAATGCTAAAACAAACGGGACGTCCAGAAATGGTTGTGGGTTGGTATCACAGTCATCCGGGTTTTGGATGCTGGTTATCGGGGTACATCATGATTTGGTTGAATTGCTTCATTTGATTCTTTTAGAGTGGATATCTCGACGCAACAATCATTCGAGGCACTTTCTGATCGTGCGGTTGCCGTAGTTGTTGATCCGATTCAATCCGTCAAAGGAAAAGTGAGTGCATTAAGTCATTGGCTTTCCATCTTCTAATTCAGGTCGTCATTGATGCCTTTCGCACAATCAATCCACAAACCATTGCGTTGAATCAAGAGCCGCGTCAAACCACTTCAAACATTGGTCATCTCCAAAAACCATCCATTCAAGCGTTGATTCATGGCCTTAATCGCCATTACTATTCGATTCCGATCGCTTATCGTACGCACAATCTCGAACAAAAGATGCTTCTCAATTTGAACAAGCAGAGTTGGAACGATTCGTTGGCATTAAACAGTTTCCAACAACATTGCAACAAAAACGAAAAGGCTGTGGAAGAGATGTTGAAGTTGGCGAAATTGTACAAGAAGGTTAGTTTATTATGTTTCTAACTTTATACAAGCTTTGTTCTAGGCATTGGAAGACGAGGAGAAAATGAGTGACGAACAATTGGCCATCAAGAACGTCGGAAAACAAGATCCAAAACGTCATTTGGGTGAAACCGTCAACAAGTTTGTTTCTAAATTTCATCATCATTTATCTTGTTTTGTTTTTTAGATTGTTGGCTGACAACATCGTTCAGACGTTGGCTTCAATGATCGACACAACTTCATTCAAATAAGAGGAATTCGAATCGATTTTTTGAGTAACTTATACGTCTGTTCAATGATTTTCATAAACTTGTTTAATTGAAATACAATAACTCGACCGGCCAAGTACGTACTCATCATGAAGTCGTGCTCAACGATGAAGGGTGTTTTCTTCGAATGTAAAATGTTTCTGAAATTACAACACATTTGTTAGTTAGAGGCTAGAATACGGACCGTTTCATGACTTTGGCGTCGTGCAGACGTTGTTCCGAATTCAAATCCGCACTGGGTTTGTCAATCAGATAGACATCCGCTGGTTTGCCCAAGCAAATGATCAGAGCAACCCGTTGAAGTTTACCACTGGATAAATTTTGAACCTAAAACAAGAAAATACACAGAATATCGTTTAGCTGCAGACACCTGTAGATCAAGTAGTCGGTCGATTTGCAGGGGATTGAGTACGTCCGTTTTCAAAGTTGGATGACTGAACATTTCATAGATTCCATCGAGCAACAATTCACAAACAGTTTCCGGATATTTGGGCGAAATCTTCTGTGGTTTATAGGAAATGTTCAGTTTGGGCACTTCGACTGATGCGTCGTCGGAAGCCAGTTTACCGGCCAGCATTTGAATCATCGTACTCTTTCCGGTCCCATTCTCGCCCAACATCACAACAATCTCCGAGTCCGTGAATGAGCCCTCACTGATTTCCAATTGAAAGTCTCCCAACGTTTTACGCATATTCGGATAAGAATACATGTTGTTGCGTTCATTCGTTTTACGTTCCAGTTGATCTATGCCTTTAAATGAGAGGGAAATTCGCTGAAACTCCTTGCATAAAACCTCCGAAGACAAGCAATTGAACGAACCGGAATCGCATGTTTTCCAACGGAATGAATACTTCAAGAAGTGATTGATTCTCTCACGAACACCCGATGGCTGAGTAACAACTCCGTAAGCTCCGGACACTCCGTACAAAATGCAAACAAAGTCGGAGAGATAGTCGAGGATAGCAAGATCATGCTCAACAACCATCACGTAGCTGAACATCATAATCAACAAATCACGAAAACGACCAACTCCCTTGCTCGATGTACTGCACTCACGAATAGCTTTCGCGGCTTCTAAACGCTGTCGAACATCCAAATAAGAAGGCTCGTCGAATAGATAGACATTAGCTTTGGATACAATGCACAATGCAATGGCAAAACGCTGCAATTTGCCGCCGGAAAGTTGATCGGGTTGACGATCGAGTAAATGACGAAGTTCTAGAAAGCCAGATATACAACCAGTCACATGTTTCGACTTACCGCGCTGATCTATAACTTTTTTCAAGTTGTCACGAGCCGAGACCTTTGTCGATGCAAATCGAGCTCCAAAGGCCGGTTCTATCCCGCACCGATTTTTCTGTTCTTGCACCCACACACTCGCCTCTATTCAAGATCCTTGGCACCAACACACCTCAGTTTTTTCCTTACATTGGTACTATTTTTGTTCCTATTTTCTGTTGGCTAATAAAACCCTCGTCTTTATAATCTTGGTTTTTGTTTTCGGCTGTCGAAGTTCGTCGACACCTTGTTCAAACAATCACTGACGGTCATTTCTTTTCCCTTGAACAGCCTGGAACACCGATTAGTTGAAGTGAGAAGTTGAAATTACTTTGGTAAACTGTCCACATATTGCACTTTTATTATCGTCTTAAATTTGTGCTCCAAAACTTTCATAAAGTACTTCTGAAGTTCTGAGCCGCGGAAGTAATTCAAAACTTCTATTCACTTGATGGTCTTCAGCAAAACCGTTTCTTCGCGAGTTGTTGAACGATCTTTTCCCGCGCAATTCCGCACTTTGCGCGATGTTCGATCAACCGATCGGTGCCATTTTTCGCATTTTGATGCAAAAATGGCTGACGACAATCAAGCATTAAAATTTTTTGGGCGGCGAAAAAAGAAGTGGCAATCACGGTAAGTATAAAAGGTTTAGTTTAGTAAATCATTCTTTTAGGACGCGGCACACCGCGACCTTTGCAAACTGAACCTGATCGCATATCGCGATGGATTGATTGAAGCAAGCACGCAGGTTGGAAAACAACCATCTTTGAAGGACATGAGTCGAGTCAACGAATGGTCAATTCTAGTGGCTGACACTGGCGCTCGTCATCAGTAAGAAGCAGCAAGTCAGACGTAATCATCGAGTAAAACCTTGAGTCGTCGGGCTTATGAAATTGGCCAGTTAAATGATCGTTTTTTCGCAAACGGTTTTTTTCAATCAGTTTTCATACTCCGTGCCATTGATCTAGCTTTGGAATTTATGCAAAGATCAAAACGATCTGTCGACACTTTTTGCGCATTCGTTCAATCTTTTTTTTGATAAAATGTCGGACAATTTTCGTGCATTACAAGAGAAACAGTCATTGAAGCAAAACGCTTGAGCTGTTGATGCGAAACTAATGAAAGTCGTGGTTTTTGTTTGAATTGTTGATAATGAAAGCTTCAAACTTGTGGTTGAAACGATCAACTGACCAGCGCGGATTATTGACCACGACTTTCTGGACACGTTTGTGGCCAAAGTGCCTAAAGTTGCTGTCTAACACTTGGCATTACATTTATCATGTAAATGAGCCTCTAATCACTACTAAGTAGTCATTCAAATCGTGAGATGTAAAAGAAAACGTTTGCTAAGCGTATGATAAACGTCCGATTCTCAAGATCGACATCGTTTTCTTTGACTATGATGTTCCACGTAAACCAGTAGAATGAATGCTACGAGCAGATGGAGAAGCCTGATTTGTTGCTGGCTTTCGGTTTTACGCTAACTGTTTTGAGTGGATTTTATTTTGTCCACTTTGCGTCGATGCGAAGGATGCTGATTGTTGTTGTAAACATCGAGAAGACGCGTGACAATAACTTGGGAACGGTCAATGTCGACACAAAGTGCAGTGAAGTCACAAGGACATTAAGAATCTAAAAGATGCTGTTGTGTATCAGATTGTTTGCTTTTGATTGTCTCGTAACAATTGCATATTTTATTGGACAGAAAATGTCATCTACAGTGCAAGAAATAAAACCCATTGCTCCTAATTACGGAACTATTTCACAGAAGTTATTGTTTACGTTGCAGCTCGGCATCCTTACTTTCAGGTTGTTAATGGTAATCTAAAATGCACGGAATCAATTAGTTATTCGTACACTGTTTTTGAAAACAGCTCGAACGGGTTATTGACACTTAATTTCGATTAATGTTCTAACGATAAATATCTTTCTTTAACATAAACTTTATCGATCTATTAAGCCGCAGAAAACTTGTTCGACATTACAGTATTTTGAAGGATTAACAAAACAATTTATCTTATCGCGTGTACCGTCTTTGAGGTTTTCGATTCTCAAACGAGGTTTTCCAGTTGGTTCGCAGAACGTTGAAGTGCGTAATTGATTCATGCGAGTGTTCTAAAATGGTCGTCTTTTGCACGTTGAATATTCGTCTTTTTTGTCGTAAGCAGTTAAGAGGTAGCAGACGACCGAGATCTCTAAGCACCAAACGTCTCAGCGGTTTGTAGTTGAGAAGTATGATACCAATGAAAACGTATCCGTAAATATCGAAACATAAAGTTAAAAGCTAAAATAGTATCAATCTTCTTGGGTCCAAAAGAGCAATTTGACCTGTACAAGCGCAAATTGAAGCCAATCATCAATACCGTATTGCTTCAACTGATAATTGTGATACAGAATCATTCCCATACACTGAAAAAAGCCGAGCATTTCGATTGTTGCCGGAGGAACCAAAACACGAAGCATCACAACGTTTTCATTGGCTTGGTATCGAAGACTCAGTTGTTCCAGACCTCGATATTCCTTCAGAATATGACAATTCTTGCGGTACAAGATGTAAAGTTGCTAAACAAATGACTACGATGTTATCTTTACTATTGCTTACCACAGTACCAAATAACACTCCCGAACCGCAGAAGATCAATGCCCATTCGGAGAATCCGGGATGAGATTCGATCATGAATGGAAAGCGAACAACCGCAACGTTTGTTTCATTCTTCAACAAATCCATATCGTAAACAATCATACAGACAGCAACACTGATGCCGAACACAAACTAAAATCCGAGTGTAATTTTGAAAACAACACATAAACATACAGAACTAATCAAACATGAAATGCTCAGCCATGGTATCCGAACTTTTTCATAAGTTTTACGAAAAAGTGTTGCATGAAGACGTTCAATGAAGATGTGAAAATAGAAAGTTCCGAATACTGCGCCGCTCGAATACTGTAAGATCGCAACAATTCCCATCAACAACAGGAAATGTTGACCTCGTTGTTGAGATACGTTCGACATCATTAGATGACTTGAACTGCAAATTGCAATACTAAACGGAAGAGTACACTAAAACAAGAAACATACGATGAACACAATAAGAACACCTACCAAGAGAATACGAAGATTAACGTGAATTGAAGTACGTGGCGCAATTTTTCGAATGTAATAAACCGTGAGCAAGTAGTAAGGGAAATTCATGGCCATTTGAGTAGTTCGAATCCATCGCAACGTCACCGACTGATCGAACATATTCGAAGTTGAGTTCATCAAGATAATCACAGTTGGATCTAACGTTTCTATTTGATGTAAGATTTGCGGTAACGGACACAGTCCCGTGTATTTTAGATTTAACTTGATTTTCTGACGTTCACCATACAAATTCAAAGCGCCACTACAATTTCTTGTCTGATCAACATGACATCAAACGAAAGTTCAAATGTGAAGGCCGACGGAGTAAAGGTACAAAACTTCTTATCCATCTGATACAAAACGTTTGACAAAAATAAGGCGGTTTCATAAAACAATCAACGGATTCCATTTTGTTGGGCATTCAAAATACATCATTTTTATTAACGTATTTCACTTGTGAGCTCTAGAGTCCTTGAATTACCGAACTTGATCACTTGTCTTCTCGTTGTCCTTTATCATTATTTCTATTCAAAATGGGTGGAAAACTAATCAGTTGTTTTTAGTCTATCGATTACAAGGACTCGGTATTTGACTTCAAATGAAAGGGTGTATGTTTTTATTCTTTGGTATGTAAGATGGATTAAAATAAAAAGCGAGAAGATGTTTCGGGCTTCAGATACCCGCATTCACAAACGACAACCACTCAAGAATTGTCGTTTGATGGTTATCGTTACCGTTCCGATTCGGAATCACTGAGATCGCAATGCCCCTGAATAAAAAGTTTATTGTTATCAAAGTCTTTTGTTTACTTGTGCAATCTTTTCGTCCAACATTCGAAAAAACTCCGTTTGACTGTTGCTTCCAATCTGACTGCAAATTCAATATTTACGACAAATTTGGAATTTCTTTTACCTAAGTGGTTTTGATGCAACGGGTGCTGATGAAAGACTGAAAAACGTCGTGATATACTTCTTCGTTAGCAAACCAACCCATTTTCTATCAAGACTTTTGTCGGTGTGTCACGGCGATTCAACGCCAAATGCCCGTTGCGATTGTTTATTGGAGTCTCAGCTCCACCGTTCGTGTTTCGTCGTTCGGTTGAGATTCGTCCAAGAGAGCTCTGATAAACGTCGTGTTTCGAATCACAATCCCTTCGTCGACTCAAGTGACAGCCCATTCCAATTACTCATGCCGACAAACGCGACGTCAGCAATTCGAATACGAATACCTACGAGACGTGTTGACTACTCTTGAACTGGTGAACTGAACTTGGAATACAAACTGAAAATTTGAACGTTCAAATCACTGGATTGACAAATAGAGCTTGTGAGATTGTCACGTGTAAAGTGCATACAAACAAGTTGAAGCAGTAAAACGCACTCAATTTGACGCGCAAATGGAACAAAAAACAAAAATGTTGTTTTACGAGCTTTAAACTAAAAACGGCCATTGAAAAGAAAACACGTGACGGGGTCGATTACGTTGTTCCGCTTAGTGGGCGAGATTAATCGCGATCAAATCCGAGAACCTGATGAATGGTTCTCGTTCGCCAAAGTCCAATAGAGCGGTCGTCTGACGAACCGAATCCGTTGGCCCAAGACAAAACAACCGTCGATATGCCGTCGAAGATCACGAGTTTGCGCTGATCATAAACGGTGGGGAACGTGCAGAGCGTAAGAACAAACAAGAACGCCAAACAGTTCGCAACACTCCTCATTTTGTGTTGACATTTGGTTATAACTCACGATATTAAACGTGTGAAACGGAAACAACTTTCAAGCACTTTATTCAGTTGAAAGTGAAAGCAAACGATACCACCGACTTGTTCAAATGTTTAGTTTGCTTGTGGGAACAATTCCAAAGCAAGTTTCGATATCACACGCACAAAAACAAAGATAACTCAAAACGTTTGCATCACGCGTTAAGTAGCAGCAACATTGGTTGTGATGTCAAATTGAACAGACTGAACGAACGTGCCAACTGCCAGAACGGCAATAGTCGAAGTTAGAACAACAGGTGACTTTTAAAATTCGCTCCAATTTAATAAGACTCCCGGGTTAACACGTTATTTTCGGGTTAGAACTGTTCATGAAATTAACTTGTTAACAAAGAAGTTCCTGCCAACCTCAGCTCCGGAATCTCCAATTACGCTATTGACCTCCGCACATAAAATGTCTGCAAACGTTTGGATGCGTTTGATAAGAAGAAAAGCAGTTCGTTTGGGTTTTGCGTTCGTACACTTTCGCTCGTGGCAGCACGTCATTCCAACATAATACAAACAGAGATCTTAAGATAATTAGGTGAGGAATAACGAAGTTTTCAGTCGACTGACGACTTGAAGCTCCACGGACGGTTGTGGTAGATTCCTTCGAACGGACAACAAACTCACCGGAGCCCAAGGCAATTCGGCAGATCGATGAGGGCGATTAATTACAATTTGTCTTCAGGCAATCAACTCGAAGTTTTACGACTCAATGGAAAGGGCAAAGTTTAACGAGCAGAAGCGGTCGAACCGACTTTTGCGGTTCGTTCGCCTTCGTTGGTTTCGTCCACATTCGACCACTCTAATTGGCCACAAATTGCGTTTTGAAGGCAAATGCCGCGGTGGAAACTAAAAAACGGTTTTCAATTTGCTGCGCTTCTTTTTCCGTTTCGTATTTTCGAACCAAAAAACCTTCGATCTAATTCCCGGTGGTTCATAATTCTGGGCTTCGAACCTGAAGACAAAAGAGCTCGACATCAACGCACGAAACAGCAACCAAAGGTCGTGGCACATGAACGTTTGGTTAAGGATTCTGAGAAACCGAACACTCTTTCGGCACGTAAAAACAATCGAAAGTAGCGCCATTCTGCGAATTTTCGGCAAATGAGTTGATTTGCAAGTCCGCAAATTTGACAACAAGCCAAATGAAGAAACGACAAGATTTGGAGATTGGCCAAAGACGACGGACAAACTGAATGGCTATTGGGGTTCCAATGACTGCAAAGAAATTCGCGCACATTCATTTCAACTGAATGGAAACTCTCGGATTGGACTTGTAGAGAGTGTGGCCGCTCATTTCGCTCCAACGACCCGCCGCTTCACGGGCATCAAATTCACTTGTCTTCGTCGTCTGTCTTACTCATCCCACGAATTCGGACTTCTTCTCGTTGTCTTTTCGTTTTAACATCTTTTGTCGCCGTTCCGAATTTCACAGTTGCATTTCGTTATCGCAATTCAAGTAAACGGGCAGATTCAATCTTCAAACCAACGTTTTCTCAAATGTTTGCTTTTGATTTCGTTTCGAATGTATTGTTCGTTTTCTCTGCTATTCACTGGTTTTGCTTCTAGTTGTCACAATGATAAAGACAAAAACATGAACAACCACAAAGTCAACTGACCGGACGTTTTATTCCGGTTAACACAAAATAAGAAATCAAAATCGTTGGATTCTCCGTGAACTGCTCACATCCCGTCTTCTAATTGGTGGCATTCCTTGGAAGAAACGTTCGAATCCATCGCCAATTCCCGCTTCCACACTTCTTGCCGGACCAGTCAACATTCCCATGGTCGATGATGAAGCAGGATGTTGATTAGAGAGGGCTTGTTGATACAATTGTTGCTGTTGTTTTATGAACTGCTGTTGAAGTTGTTGTTGTTGACGCTGCCATTCCTGTTGAAGTCTTTGCTGTTGTAATGTTTCCATACTGACGGGCGCAGTTTGTGGCATTGCGGCAACTTGAGGAAGCGAATACGAGGAGTCGATAGAAAACTGCCGATTCGGTGAACTACTCAACAAAGTTGGCGGCGTGGAACCCTGACAAGCACACAAACACTGACCATTCAAAACAACACCTAAAGATTATGTAAATAATTAGAACTGAACCGTAAAACTGTTAACCTTGACTTATGCTCATGGCACTACCACTGTTTTCTGCGTCATCAGAAGCAGTCGAACGAATCGGATCGGACGTTTCTTTGCTGCTCCCTTAGAGAAAAATACGAGAAAACTGAAGACTAAAACTAACCGCTATGAGTACCACCATTGGAGGAGGTCTTGCGAGGTGGAGCTGCGGCATACGCTCGAAAACCATTCGACTGGCCACTGTTTTCCTTTGCATCACCACTCAAATCAACGATTGCTGAGTAGAGTTGAGCCAACGGAGATGAACGTGCACATTCGAGAACAGCTTTTTTAACACGAGATTCAAAGGCTTCACGGGCATTGCAAATACAAGATCGGACTCGCTGACTGTTTCCACCGCGACAGCGACGTTGGGCCCGAACACCTTGAATACAAGTTCGAAGCGTACGGTCTCGATTTTTGAGCATTTGACGAAATTGAGAGTCGCGATCAAGAAAGTGTCGATAACAAGTGAGTTGTTCAGTTTCGAAAAGACACGAACTATTCAAATTGTTACTAAAATCTTAATGTAGACATTTAAACGTCTGTTTGTTACATTAAAGTTTGCGCTGAATCGACTACACGCGAAATCCCTCCACCGAACAATCGCATTCCCACTCCCTTGACCAGACACGCATCTTGTGGATCAAGAGTCGGCTTTTCAACTGTTTCCTGAAGTTCCCATAAACGGTCAGCAAATTCAGTTCCATAAATAGCACGAGCATAAATTGCATCTTCTTAATTATAAAGAAGTTGATGTTTGTTGTTAATCTCCGCTTACCGTCAATCAATAGGGAACTGGCATCGGGAATTGTAGGCTCAGAGCCGTGAAAACATTGTTCCAATTGAGCTCGATAACGTTCGGCAGCATCAAAGAAGTCGTCATTTGCTTAAACCAGTAATTGAAAGTTTGAAGACGTTTTACTTACGAACGTTGTTTCCGTTGAAGGGCGATCGAACCGCTCTCACGCTTTTCAAATAACAATCGTCGAAAACCACACGCTCTTGAATGCACCTGAAAGGACCGTTAGTTGATTGAGTGCGAGTTCAGTTTACGGTGTTTGTGAGAAACAGTTTCGAAAGGCTAGTGATTTGACGTCCTGAATTTGTCTTTCAAACTCCTCGACGATAATTGCACATTGTTGTGTTTGATCAGAACACGGAGTTTCCACGGCGGACAATTCGATCTGAAATCGGCAAGCAAATTGGATAATCGTAAACTGTAAACGCACTATTTGGCATAAAACAATCGATCCAATTAGCAATTGACGGTTGATGAACATTTTACTTAGCAATCAACGAGCAATAAACAACTGGAGATCTTTAGTTCGTTTACATGAACAGCCAAAGGGCATAGAAACGCCCGAATTGGTGATACTTCGAAATATGAAGCAGTAGGTGAAGAGAGAGCGCGCAAAGGTGTGAATTTAGATTTCTCGGATTTCCTTCGATCGTCTACCGTCGAGGCGAGTAAATAGAATTTGGATTGAGTGGAAGAGGAGAAACAAGTTGCGGCATGTTTGCGCTGACGCACGTTGCCGCGTCTTTAGATACTCCAAATTTACACAATTGCAAACATCTTTCTTATGATTCTTACCGTCGATGCACCTCGATGCTCGTCGACGAGAAGACCACTCGTCTGCCAAATCGAGCACTTGAGTACATAAAGCAGTTTTGAGCATAAACTTTACCGTGACTCATTACTTTTGTTAGTGGATGAGTAGGTAGTCGAATTGTGAGAAAAACGAGTTTCGAAGGTCATCCATTTCCGATTATGATTCAAAGATGTTTTCTAAGTTTGTAAAGAAATTGAATTTAATAGTAAACAACAAAATAACAATCTAATATGTTATCGAGTAAAAACTGATAATAAACAATTAATCTAAGAATGCGAATCGATGTAAATCCATAGTCTCATCTTTCCGCAAATACTGAAGGCTTATTGTCTGTCCAATCTAAACAACATTATAGAGTGTATTCAAAACTAAAATTACCTGGAATTTTGATGTATCTATTAGCTCTTGAGTAATTACATCTTGAACTGCTATTATCAGTGGACCTTGAAGAATGGGAATCTGAACTGTCAGTCCACGTTTTCCAGCACTTAAAACCTTCACGTCGCGAAACATGACGCCCCATTTAAACTTTTCTTTTATCAAAACTCGGTCTTCGTCACTAAACGTCCGAATGTAATTGTTCGTACGGACTAAACTAACCTAGAAATCACTTGATAAGACGTAGATTCGATCATTTTTCGCGCTGTTTCCAACTCCTGAGTTGTTCTAGCGTAGATAACGATGTTCCCATTGCTCCCAATAAGCTGAAAATAAACTTTCGCTAAGTAGATTATCTGGATGTACCTTTGCTCCAGTTTTCGTTGAGATTGACTCTATCAATTCACTACCCGGTTCAAAAATCGCTTTCTGTTGAATTTCATTTAACTTCAGAAGTTCAGTTAATGGCGCATTTGGCTTGAGAAAAGATCTTGGCGCCGAAATAACTTTATTTGTAATACCAAGCACGTGATCGAGGCCTGTTCTTCCCTTCTCCAAACATGTTCGTAAAAGATCGACGGGTAGACCGGGAATCGAAACGTCCAACTGCATTCCAATAAATCCATTTGTTGTTCCTGCTATTTTCAAATCCATGTCACCAACATAATCCTAAAAGCGATGTTCATCACAACAACGTTATGAAAGGTTTTACTTCTAAACCCATCAAATCAGTTAAGATCAATGGGCCTTGGCTCTTCAAGTTCTCCTCCTCGTCGTATAGACCCATAGCTATTCCGGCGGCTGGAGAAATCAACGGGATTCCGGCGTCAAGCATTGCCATTGATCCTCCTGTTATTGATGCCATTGAAGTCGAACCGTTTGATTCAAGAACCTAAAAACAACACTACGTAATCAAGCAAATCTCAATTACTAGACAGTCCAGACGAACATCGTAATCAGTGAAATTATCCGGCATAACTCTTCTCAACACTTTATCTACTAAAATTGCATGTCCCACTGAACGTCGCTGCATTTTCGTTGTGCTTTCGTCGATTCCGTTGACTGCAAAAGATGGAAACTCGTAGTAACACGTAAAATTTTGCTTTCGATCAATTCGAAGGCACTTGGCAATTTCATCCGGGAGTTTTTTTGGGTTATAAAAGTCATATGTCACTGTACTCAACACCTAAAATTTTATGTTTGCAATTTTCGTCAATTGAATACCTGAGATTGTCCACGTTGAAACAATGAAGACCCATGGAGTTTCGGAAAAACTTCAATTTTTGCTTCGATTGGACGAACTTCGTCGATTGAACGGCCATCTGGTCGTTTACCTTTTTCACGACTAACTTTCCGAACCAACTGCGCAAGGGCGTGAAAAAATCCAGCGTTGAATAGACTTAAACTGTACGAGGACTGAAGATGTCGTTTGTATATCAGTTTTCGTAGACGATTTAATCCTTCGTCTCGCGCTAGCTTATCCAAACTGTTGTCATTCAAAATATACTCCAATTTACTCGCACAAAACTCCAGAACTTTGGTCGTGACTTCTTGAGTACGAGAGACATCAACGTTTGTCTATAAACCACAAGCTTATGAACTAATCAGTAACTCACAAGTATTTTTCGTTTCCCCGCTGTTTCTTGAAGTCGTTCGATCCCACAAATAATCTTATGAACTTCATTCAACCCCTCATGAACGCTGCAGTTAACTAGTGTATTGCAGACATTTCTTTTGTTACCTTTCCATAAATGTGTCCAAATCGATTTCTCGTCCGTCCATTTCAATCATGACCAGTTTACGTTCTCGAGTTCCACTCAACACCATGCTCATTGTACTGTTTGCTAGTTGCCCATATGGTGGGTTCAATGTAATCTAAACTATCGGTTTAAATCAACTACGAGTATAAACTTTTCCGTCGATTATTGCAACTCGACAGGCACCAAAATTTGCAATCAATGGAACTGAGGAAAGTGCCAGCGCCGCGGAAGTGGCATTCAATCCCAACATGTGTAAATCCGTGTCTTCGCTTTCGACCAGCGGCCGACAAACAATGTTGATTGTCGAGGGATATTGTTTGTGGATTAACGGACGTATAGACCGATCGATCATTCGAGAGCGAACAATGTCTCCATCGTTTTGCATGAACTCGGCTCGTAGTGTGTTTGTCGGAATCTGTGCGAGCGAACTTGTGGATGGAAGGAAATCAACGATCATTCGTAGAGAAGGATCTTCGTCGATTCTGGAGACAACCGTTGCCAACACCTAAACCACGATAATACACACGTTCAAACACTTCAACTTACAGTTGAATCCTCAAACGTTGCCGTGACTGATCCACTACACATTCGAGCTAAATGACCGGTCATCAACTTCAAACGTCCATTCGAAAGATCCACTATTTCTTCCACCGTGTTTCCCGTCCATTTTTCAAAGACCGTTGAGTAGCAACGTCGACGGGCAGCTCTTGATCGTAAACAGAGTTTGCGTAACATCCGACTCGAAAACACAAACTCGTTTAACACAATCGATTTGGCCAAAAATAAAACACGACATTTAACTCTTTTGGATCGAATCGACAACAACAAAGACAACCAGTTTTTATGTGATAGAACAAGTACCAGCAGTTACAATTGAAAACATGAGATAAAATAATTGACATACGAAATTGTCTTTCGATATCTAAACTTTCACTTAAGTGTCTTCAATGGATTCATAAAGTCAATAAAATCTAAAACAAAAATGTTCAATGTGCTTGTTGAAAGACCTACTATTGTAAAAGTTCTTGTGCAGAAGCGGTGGTTCGTTCTTCTCCATTTTCATAGCGGGAAAAGAAATCTAAAACTTAACAGTTGAAAACAAATCATCGAGTTACCTCGTCGTCGTGTCCGAAGAGCACGGGCAATCGAGTCGTCAGATACGAACTTTCAAAATTCTCCTCGTTTACAATTTTCATTTCGTCGAACTTCTGATTCACGGACTTGTCCTTTTCCGCGTGCGGCATATCTAATCCAAGCAACTGAAGGGTTTTGTAGCTGAAATTGAAATGCCAAGAGAATCCAGTGAACGGTTCTGTTACGACCGTTTGAGTCAAAATGCCAACATTCAATCAATAGCTTGTGAGTGAAAACTGATAGAAAATGGACATTAAAGTCGACTATGTGGTCATATACAAAACAGAAACCTAAAGAAAAGGTATCTCCGAAGATTTCTCTACGCAAATTCAAAGCGCGCAATTTGAAATCACTTTTAGTGACCTCAATTGACATATTAACCTCCAGAGCTCAAAATGCTTTTGTATCCAGGGGCATTCAACGTAATCTAAGCGCTTTTCGGCGCATTTTTCACTTATGTTTGTGTTATTTTTATCGTGTGTTTAAGGGAAGAAAACAACTTGAGACGTTTAGATTGTTGTTTAAGATGTATCGTCGCGGAAATGACTCGCGAAGTCCTAAACGATACTTTTCGGCCAAAAACAACTATCCAGACGCTCAACGACCATCATTAGTGAGTTCGTTTTCCGTATAAACTTCTATCTTCTTGTTTTTAGCGTTATTCCACCTCACCGTCGCCCGATCGTAACAGACGTTTGAGTCCGAATCAAAGGTACGGGAATCGGGATGATCGTCCAAGACAAAATAGTTGGCAACATCATTTGAATACACCACCAGCTCGCGACAACTTAGACGACTATCGACCACCTCGAGAGTTTTACGGTTCACGAAGATCTCTACAACGTTACGAGCGTTCTCCGACGTTCAGTTTGGAACGAGAAAGAACACGGAGCCCATCGATTTCACCACGACGTTACCCACGAAACCGATATTTACGGTCAGTTTCCATTTAGTTTTTCAGTCATTGTTTAGACTCATTACGGATACAATTTGAACAAAACTAAGTGGATTTTAGTTCACCACCGTCATCTAATCGACATCACCGATCGAGCCAAAGTCCAGCTAACAATTCATGGCATCAAACTGTCGATCCTCGTCCATCATCGACTGTATACCGTAAAAATCGCGAGTCATTTCGACCGCAAAACGACTTGTCATCGCCAAGACCTACGGATTTCATTAGAGACAATCGAAACAGATCGTTGAGCGGTTCACCGATGGACATTTCTTCCAATGGTAGTGGACGTCATTCGCCGTTTCGCAACACTTTTAAACCCGTGGGCACCAACAAAAAAGAAACGAAAAGCAAAGCGTCAAAGAATACGACTCACGACGATTGTCCAGAAATCGTTGAACTCGACGCCAAAGGTCGCAGAGGTCGAAATGTCCACAACGATTCCAACAACTCGGGAACCAAACGTCAAAGTCGATGGGACGACGAACAAACTGTTCATCAAACACTCAACCCAAAGGAATTGCTTATTCGTCAAGGTTCTCTACAAACCTTATTTTCGTTTGTTATTTTCGTTTTGTTTAGGTGTTGCGAATCCGGACGAAGCGCTCGAAAACATTGCGAATTTGCCAACATTTGATTCAAAGTCCGTTCTTTTGTTTTCATGTTTGATCTCATGTTTTAGATTCAAAACAGCGTCTGTTAATGATAACTCCGTTCAGAAACAACTTCAGATGTTGGCTAACCAGGAACGTTTAGAGACTTTGAAGAAGAACTTGCCGGCTGGAACGGGGCTTCCCACTTCCATTGCGTTTAGTGCCATCAGAAAACCAAAAGTTACACCGTCAAAAGCAGTTACAACCGAAAATTCGGAATTGAATCAACCAGTGCTAATTGCTTCTTCAATTTCAACCGCTTCAACTTCAATCTCAGCAACTCAGATTGTTTTACCGTCGCTAACGGGAGTTCAACTACCGATTTACAACGTTCCTCCGCCGAACTTACCAAACGAAATGATCGCGCCGTCGTCCGTGTCTGGAATACAAACATCGCCTAATGACCAACCAGCCAACCCTTTTATCGCAGCAAACACGTTGCCACCCGGCTCGTTGCAACAACCGCCGATTGGCAGCTCGATGATTTCTCCTCCGTTCACCAATTTTCCACCTCCAATGTTAAATCAACCTCCGCCAATGCGTCCGGAAATACAATTAGATCCAACAGAACGACTATTCAAGGCTCGTGCAGATCTTTATCGCCGGGATTTAAGCAAAATTCAAACAATTCCCCAACTTATGGAATACAGTAAGTTCGTTTTTAGCCACCTTACACAAATCGACTTCTTAGTGTGGAACCAAGGTTTTGATTCGATTCCACGCGAAGATCCTGTATTACTCTTTAACGAGATTATCAAGAAAAAACAGGGTGTTATTGGCGTCTCAGCTTTGTATCAGATTATTTGCTACGGACATCCCGAACTTGAAAGCTACTACTGTTCTCAATGTAATCACTGGACAACGGTTTCTGAAATGTTCTCTCATCTGACGGCACCGATGCATCGAATGAATTATCTAGTAAGTTCTCTTTCGTTCTGCCATCACTTCCGAACTCTCACCTTAATATATCGCTCGACATGTTACAATGACTCTTCGTTAATCTTCAACCGGAATTTTTGCAAAAACTTTGTTTACTAAAGAGCGCGGATCGTTTATGACTGCGACGTTGACTTATAAAGACCCGTAGAAAAGTTTTGATTGATACCAAAAAGATATGTATGGTGAATCCACTTGTCTTCAGAGATCTTCACTTTACAGTCTTATTTTTGACATGTTTTTGATTTAGTTACGCAACTACAAAGTATTTCATCAGAAAGCTGAGAGTATCACGGATGTGAACGATCGTGATCGATTTCTCAATTTGGTTTGTCACAAAGTTTCTGCAATCGAGGGTTCTGGTAGCTGCGTCAATCGAATGCGTTGTATTCTGAACATCGATGTAATTAGACAGGTTTGGCCAGACTACAATCTGTTCGTTGACAACTCCTGGAAAGTAATAGGTTTGTTTGCAGTCATTAATTCCACTTATCTTCAGTTTCAGACGATTTCGACTTTTCGCAGCTTAATCTCGTCTCTCAAGCTGACGAGCAATCTTTTCGTTCTTCAGAACAATCAAGCAATTTAAGTCCTCTCCGACAAACTGAAATAAACTCCACCAACAACTCTTTCACGACTCGAGAACTGCACAGCATCAGTTCAGATCACAGCGATCGGAATCGTCGCCGATCAAAAGAACGATCCTCAAAGGATTCGCGTCATCGTAAAAGAGAGTAAGCCTTTAATTTAATTCTCGTGTTATTTGCTTCCATTTAGACGCTCTGATAATCGATCTTCTGATACACGTCTTTCAAAATCTAAAAGTCAAAAACGTAAAATTTCTCGTCGATCACGCTCCAGAACTCCGGTCGAACGCGAGCGAAAAAGCGAGAGAAAAGGTTGGAGTAAGAAAACTGCGGAGTCCATCGAGAAAGTTGTCAAGAAGAACGTCAAAGGGCCTTCAACTTTATCGACTTCTGAAGATGTCAATTCGCCGGCTCAGACACCGACAAAACGCCGTGAAGTTATTGTGGAGAATGAGAAAATGAGTCAATTACGAAAGGCACTTGGAGTGGTTGCTGAACTGGAAAATCTACACAGCAAAGAAGGATATATCGTGCGACATACGGTCTACGATATTGCTCAAGATATGGGAATGGACGATGACGCCGTTAGCAAAAGTCATGTGATTCAAAATGCTTTGGCCCAACTCAACGTTGTCGATGAGGCACCGAAGAACAACAACTTACCGCAACTCAACACCGAACTGACAGCTAAGAACTTGGAAGCCTTCGGCCTGTCGATCAGTGGCGTCCAACAATTGCTCTCGAAATTAAACAATGCAACGTCGAATTTAGGTTCTCAGGATGAATTGAATTCACCGATCTCTCATCCATCTTCTTCAATTATTCAGCTTCAAAAATCAATTAGAGATGTTGAACTTCAAATGATCGATCCTCAAAACGCATTCAATTTGTCGTTTTTCCAAAAGCGACATGCCGATTTGAACGCCCAATTGCAAATTGCATTGAACTACGAACGACAAACCTCAGTTGCATCGAATGTCAACTACGTGACTCCCAACAACTGGACGACGAATCAAGCTGCCATTTCACCAACAAACAATCAACCGACAGCTTCTCACTTTTTTCAACGTCAACAATCCGTACCAGATAGTTAGTTTTGAATTTGTGCTTTTCCATGTTTGACTTTAGATTTATCAAAATTCGATCCACAAAAGATCGAAATAGCGTGGACAAAGTATTTTTTGCTTAGTCCAGAAGAGATCGACGCTCCGATTTCTTCGAGTTATTCTGAGGTTCGGTTTTCAATATGATGCTATTGACAGTACTTTTCTTTGAATTTTGCGTGTCGTTGAGTATTCCGCATTTATTTCAGAGAGAATACGACCAATACTACGGAGTTGGTACGTTCAGAGCTTTTGAACAGGCCCGACAACGAGCAGCTCAGAACGCGAAAAAACAACTTCAAAATGATGTCAATCCATACGCTAAGGGATACTACGAGAAGTTCTAATTCACGATGCTCATGATTGTTGGATAGCTGGTTAACTTACCTCTTATTCTGTTTATGACTAACTGATTTGTTAACCCCGTTTAATAAAGTGTTTATTCAATTAACACAAGACAAGGAAACTCGTGTAACTGATAAATTCAAACAGAATATAACGAGGAATATTAGGCCGAATATCAAAAGCTTAACGTATAAAAACACAGAACTACAAATGTTTTGAGCTTAAAAAAGTTGGAATAAGGGAAGTACAGAAGAATCCGCTTAAACAGATGCGTAGCCTGAAAGACAAAGTTGTTGGAATGAATTGATAGAAGTAAAATCTACCTGCTCTTTTAGCACGAGCGCGGCCGATTAAATAAGCGACAAGAACTAAAATAAAACGATTATTTCAATAGGTTTTCAACGGCAATGTAAACAGAAATCCACAAACGACTTACCAATGATTACAAGGCCCACCAAACACGCACCAACGATAATGGGAACTAATTCAGAAGTCTTCGCGTCAGCAGCACATTGTTCAAAGACTAGAAAACAAACGATTCGCATAAACGAGGCATGAACGGCGACTTACCTTGTCCAGCAGGGAAAGAAGCATTGGACAAGTGAGTGAATGCAAGAACACGAACGTTTTGGAAGTACAAAGTCGAGTCATTGGTCAAAGTAAATTTGCTCGAACCACAAGTATAACCGTTAGTATCGCCAGCAACTTCCCAGTCGTCTCCTTTGTTAACCAAAGTGTAGGTTTCATCAATCACTAAATTCATAGATTTACACAAAATTTCATTCACTTACATGAAGAATTCAATTCAGGAGGGAAATTGGCAAACAAAGTGATGTTCTCAACCTAAGAAAACAACATAGAAACAAGACACCGTTGAAATTTTATACCTTGAAACCTTTGCCATCGTGATCAGAGACAAACAAGATGTTCATGTCCCACGTTGGATTCTCAGCCAAATCGTCAACTTTAAACGAAAATTTCAACGATTCGGCGGTCGTATTCGCTTTGTAAATGTAATAGCAAGTGCCGGATTGGTTGACGATTTCGCTGACAGTAAACGAAAAGGATTTGGTTTGATTCTAAATTCAAATTGTTTGCTCATCTCATTTGTTGTTGTGCTCTTACAGCTTTGGTTTGATAGTTGACAGATCCGGTCATGTTTCCATCGAAGATAATGCAGTAGTAGTTGTCGCTCTTAACCGCTGCATGGAACGATTGAACGGCAGCTAAAAGCGAGAATTCGATGAGATATTCTCAGTCGATTGAAACTCACCGAAACCAATGAAGAGAGTGCAAATCGCCAAAATATTCGACTTGAACATCTTTCTGGAAACGCAAAGATTACTTGAAAACATGAAACAGAACTTTATAATCCACGACACAATTGAAATAAACAGAACAAACGGTTTTAAACAAAAGCAGAAGCTTTTTTGCTGATTCATCATTTCAATCCACTGAATGTAAAAACAAATTTGAAAGCAATTAGCTTCTTTCAGTATTTCAAAACTAATCTCGGATGAATCAGAAAGCGGCATCCTACGACAAACCACTTTCTTAGCAATCGATTTGCGGCCCGAACACTTCGACCCTCAGCGAACCGATCGCTACAAAGTCAGCATAAATCAAAGGAGTTCAAGGTCTGCGTGGAATGGATAAAGATAAGAAGAGCCGCGTGATTAGACTTTGAACTCACATGCACATGCTCGTGTTATTCAAGAGAAATCAGTCGACTGATTGAATTAGGCAAAATCGAAAGCAATCGGTTTTTATCGACGACCATCGATTTTGAAACGAAGACGCCAATGTGCAGTGGCTGACTGATAACATCAGCACAAAAGTCACAATCAGAAATGAGAGCTAGATTGTCTGGCAACTTGGACTATCGGATATTAGCAACAAATGGTATTTGAGGAACCTGAACCGAAATAACAAATTTCGGGGATAAGATTGAAAGGATCATGAAAAGCAATCAACCATCTTGTTTACAACGAGTAACATCCAAACTTTTTGCTGTGAGTTGTTAGGTCGATGAAAATCAATTCACCAATTACTTCGACTCGGCAGCAGGATTGTTACAAACCGTTAATTACACATTTTTATTTTGACAACATGAAATTTCGTTAACAACTTTGGCTCGAATTTGTGACAGTAAATGTCGAGAGTTATTTGGTTGTCAACCCGACGATTAATTCGAGTCGGTGGTGTCGAAGCGGGACCGTTTCTTCAAGGACTCTTAACGAACGATATCAAGTAAGTTTGGATCTTCATTTTGTTCTTTTACTCTTATTTTGTAGTTTAGTCAAGCCGAGTTCTGCCCTCTACTCTTTCATTCTGAACGTCAAAGGACGTGTGGTGCACGATCTTCTCGTTTACAATCCCAATTGCAATGAGTATTGGCTGGAAGTGGATCGGCAATCGTTTGCAGGCTTGGAACGAATGTTGAAAGTTTATCGGTTAAGAAGAAAAGTCGATATTGAGTCGCTGAAATCAGTGGGAGTTGGCTTCTCAGTTTCCGAACAAAAGAACTCGATTCCCGATCCACGCGTCAGCGAATTTGGTTTTCGAGTATTTGGAGAAGTGGCAGACAAACATCAAATAGTCGAAGACGAGTATCTAGAACGCCGAATGGAATGGGGAATTGCCGAAGGTCAAGAAGAACTGTTCGATCAGATTCCACTGAATGCAAATGGAGATCTTTTGAACGGAATCAGTTTTGACAAAGGTAAATTGTTTAGTTCAAAATTGAGTTGTTCATTCTTCCAGGTTGTTATGTCGGTCAAGAACTGATTGCTAGAACTCATCATACGGGAGTTGTTCGTCGTCGAATTGTGCCGTTTAAATGCGGACACCAAGTGAACGGATTTATTGTTGACTCAAATGGCAAGAAACAAGGACGCGTACTGAAATCAACCAACACCAACGGAATCGGCTTAATGGCCGTTTCATCTATTGGATCTCAATTGTTTGTCAACGACGAGCCAATTCAAACGTTTCGACCAAAATGGTGGCCCGAGGAAGTTAGATAGTTTTTGATTAATTTTATGGTGTAAATACACTAGTTAGGCTCTAGGATTTGCTTAATAAACGAATTATTTTCTCTTGAGTCGTTGCATAATTTCGGTTTAATGGCCACTTGTATTTTGAAGGTGGAGTTGGCGATTTCGATTACCACTCTCTTACATTACAGAGCGACAAAGATGCTTTGCAATTAATCGGACATAAGCTCGTTATGCGACTTTCCGCTGTCCACGGAACAGAAGTGGATGACCGAAAGTCGGTTTTATCGGCTTCAAGTCTCGGAAGCTCGGGATCAGCTGACGCTAAGCACTCGGTCCACAATGCACAACAACAAGGACAAACGAAGAATCGGAGGCAATTGAAATAGTTTATTTATGTTGACAAATTAGTTTTTAGGTTTGCTGCAGCAATTGGAAAAGTTGGTTACGCAAAAGAAGCTCGAGAAGCTGTGTCGAAGCTCATCAACATGGTAAGATACAAACAAAAACACGAAACAATCATCGTTTTAGCGAGTACCACCAATTTCTGAACCTCTGGACTACGAATCGTTTATTACCGAATTCAATGCCGAGTTAGAAAGCGATGCCCTTCGTGAATTGCTGCTCTTTCCACGAGATGATATCGCGGTAAAGTTCAACATCGAAAATAGCATTTTGGCTGTTTAGTTGTGTAAACCGTGCAAAAACGAACTGGATGCTGTGGAAAAGGTTGCCAAGTATTACAACAGTCCGATCACGTGGGCGTTCGCTCGCGATGCTCTACAGTACTTCACATCGCCGTCATGTTTGATAAAATTTAACTACGAAAACTATTTCGGAGATTGTGAGAAGTACATCGCAAGCTCAGGGCTCGAAGAACTGGTTTTTGAAGAAGCGGAACCGACTGAAAACACAAAGGTATGAAATTTAAAAGAGAGTAAACATACCAGATTCAGGATAATGGTAACGTTCCACAAGTTGGAATTTTGAAAGAAGGTTATCTGCTCGTCGATTTACACGGCGAAAGTTTTGTTCGCAACTTTAAGGTTTGTATCGAAATCCCAACCATTGGAGAAGTTAAGTTGTAGGCAAGAAAACGACGTTACTGTGTGATTCGACGGAATGCAGAGCAACAGGTCATAATCGAGATTTATAAGCAGGCCAATTCAACGGCAAACAAAAGCTTTTTTGCCATAAAATCCGCACTTTTGAAAACGTCTAACAAACAGCGAACAACGATTCTTGAGCTTATTCCGATGTCTGGTGTCGGTCAACCGCCGGTTCAGTGTTCGTTGATGCCATCGGATTCGGAGAATGACGTCAAAACGTGGTTCATTGTTGTCGATCAAGCTCTAAAAGGTAAATACGCGAACAAGTGCAAATCTTATTTCTGATTAGATTCGAACTTAAATTCAGAAACTGAAAGCACAAGCGAGAAAACTTCCGAACCGAGTTTGAGTGAAGTCGCTAATGAATCTGTGAGCGGTAAGTAAATTTTACTTTTAATTGCTCTTCTACTGAAAGATGGTGCGGAGAAGTACTTTTGGGCTTTTTTTGTTCATTGATTACTCAACTTAAGTTCAACAAAAACCCAAAATATAAGCCAACGACTGTTATGCTTACTGCCCGTGCTTATCTCCGACGCCCAACAAAAAAATTAATGTTGGTATAAATAAGTAGAGTGAAATTAGTCATCTAAAAGTTCTGATGTTATTCAGATGCCTTTCAACCGTCACGTCGACCTTCAAATACCGTTGAATCTCTACTTCGACCACCGGTTTTGAAACGCAAAAATCTTTTCTATTTATACGAAAATGTTGAGGTATTGAACGATTCTGTTTCCGATCTTATCCTCTTCTTCAGCCAATGTGCAGACCAAGTGGAGAACCAAGTGCCTTGTTAGAAGAACAAGAGAACGAACCGTTTAAAGTTTGTAATTCGAGTGGTCATTTGGCAGTTGGCGATCCGGAAGCTGCAGAAGTCGGTGCGAGCAGTGATGTTGATCTTCGAAACTGCCATAGTGTCTACGAAGATTTGCTTAACATCTCAGTTGTTTCTGATCAGTTTCATCTCACAATTAGATGCGATGAAGTGGTGGAACAAATAGAACCGTTCTTTTTGCACGTTTTCCTTTTCGATTTGCAATCTGGACAGCGCATTTCTGAAGAGCTACCAATAACCATTACGACCAATGAATATGCTCAAAAGATTAGTGCAGACAGCTCGAATAGAAAGTACAAAACTTGTATTTTTGGTGTCAACAACTACTCATGGCGGGCAAGTTTTCAGTTGTGAATTCATTTATCACTCACTTACAGGCGTCATTCAAATTATCTCAAGTAACATCGGACGTTTATTTGGTTTTTCGAGTCGAACGTCTTTTCTCTTCGTGTCCAATCGAAATTTACAACAAATCGCATTTGGATCGAAAGTCGCTAACTAAGAATTCAAAGTTGATTTCCGCGGCGTGCAAACGTCTACCCGACTATCGAACGTTCTTCGCTTGGACTGCGCGGTAAATTGAGTCTCATATATGTTCATGACGTAACCTTTTAGACCGTTGCAATCGGCCAACATGGGACTATTCACGAACGATAAGAACGAACTGCCAATTTACATTAAAACTGAGGGACATTTAACTGATTTGGATTTGAAACGTTATCTAACAGACTTTCCAAAGTACGTTACATTTTACCAGAATTCACTTTTATTTGCTTGTTTAGACTTCAAAAATCGGGTAAAATTGTTTCTATTCCCGGAGCTTTTATGAGCGTCGTCGTGAAATTGACGGCAGAAACAGTCGAGCTGCCATGTGAGTAGTTGAACTTGCGTAATTCAATTAATCCAATTTGTAGTGAAAGATGTCAATTCGTATATAGCCAGCGATTTTTATCGCAATTTAAGTGATCCAACAATTCAAGTGGAAAATTTACCATCAACAATCAACTCAAAGCCAAAAATGTTGCATTCGTGCAACAATTGGCTTTACATCTATCCGCTGTCACTGGCCTACGGATCACAGAAATCGTTCAGTCGCGCACGAAACTTGGGGCTTACGGTTACGTTTGTGCGTCTTAACGACGGTCGACACGAAACTTGTGCGAAGCTGTTAGATTTGTCTGCAATCAACGGCCCGTTTGTTGCTTCTCAAAACTGTGCTCTACAGTATCACGAACAAAATCCAATGTTTGCGGATGAGTTGAAACTGGAATTGCCGTTAGATTTGCGTGAAGGAGATCACTTGCTTTTTTCTTTTACTCACATTTCCCTTTCAACTGCACAAAAAGTGCAGAGTAATGAGTCAGTGGAGCAAGCAGTCGGACACACGTGGATTCCATTGGTCGATGAAAATGGTGGATTAATTTTATCGCAGGACTCGCAAGATTTCGAACTGCCCGTCGCTTCTGTTTTAACACCCGACTACTGTTCTGTAAATCCGATTGCCGTTGCGAATCGAAAAGTAAGACGCGAAACTCGGACTCTGAACATAATGTTTAGAACAACGAATCGTCGATCAAATGGGTCGACAATGGGAAGCCACTTTTTCGTCTTCGACTTCGGTTGCATTCGGCACTGTTCACATCGAATGGAAAACTGAATCAGTTTTTCCAAAACTGTTCGCAGAATTCCGATGATTTGGATTGGTTGTTAGAGTCAAGTGAGAGTCCATTTGATGGAATTCCGTTTGCTCAGATTCTGCCCCACTTGCCAGTCGTCTTCAATCGTGTGCTGCAGCTTTTTACGAAGACTGGGATTCTGGGATTCTCCGGACGAGTTCTCAAGATTTTGGTTCAATTGGCTGATTTGTGCATTGAAAATGGAAAAAAGCAAGAGATGCGTGAGTTCATTCGTTTTCACTGCGCCGTAGGAGGCGAATTCGACGCGAATGCTCGAGCTCTTTACGAAGGCATTTTGGAGGGTGTTGATGCAATGGTTTGTTAAGAGTATCGTATTCAATAGGCTTCGATAAAACTGATTTAGTTAGTGGAGAATTCAAATCAATCGACAGTCTTGTTGATAATCAGAAACCTATGGTTTGTTTTGGATATTTGTGCCAAAAGCATGACTCAAGCTATTTTGATCAATGGGTCACACAAAGTACATTTATGTTGTTAGAACAACTTTATTTCGTCAATTTTTAGTATTCACGACGTCGTCGCTTCTCGAATTTTACCATCGAAGCTTTAGAATCAACGTTCACTGCAGTGACTCAACAGATTCTCAATCATCATCAACGATTTCCGGCCGAAACTCGAATCGCAAACTTAGCTCTCGCTTACTTCGCTAAACATGCGTTGAATTTGGCAGACCGTGGAGTTGTGTTCAAAGTTGTGTACGAAACAGTCAAACGTTATGATCTCTACGAAATGGGAGTATGTAATTGATAGAAGATCTTGAATACGCAATTGTTTGTAGCTACCACGCCGCTTTAAATTGGAGTTACTTCAAATTTTGGCTTCACACGAACACTGGGTACCTTTGAATTTGCCGATCGTTTTTAATTCGTCTAATAAGCCGATTATGAACTTTACGGGACTTCAGAATGGCGATCAAACGTCTGTTGGAGCTGACGGTAAGGACGCGAATGTTATGATACAATCTAACAATTATATTCACTTGATGTGCCGTTGACACTAATTCTTGTTTAGCATTACGCGTGGCAAAATCATCACTTCGTACAACAAACATTTTGTCCCGTTTGTTCTCCCAGTTTCTACCCTCACCGTTTTCGAGTGGAAGTTCGTCTAAAAAATGTTCGTTTTTATTTGAAGTTCTTAACAATAAGCTTGCAACTTTTGATCTTTACGATTCTGTGCTTTAGCCACACTCAACATTGAACACTTTCAATTAAGTCGAACGTATTGCAAAACACATTTTCTTGTCGGTCTTCTGATTCAAGAATTCGGAATGGCACTTCGAGAGTCACGTACTTATCGTCGTTTGGTCATAACGCTAGTCAGAAATCTAATTTGCAAACACGGAGGTGATGGACGATACGATAGTGCCGTAAGTTTCCATTTCGTTTTCTCATTTGACTCGGAGTGTTCAGACCGCTCAAAGTCGAATTGCCGTCTTGTACGCGCCGTTGATACGTGTGATTCTCGAGAACATTGGCGAGTTCGAATCGTTGGGTTATGAATTCAAGGAGAACAATACGATGGTTGAGAACAGTAAGCTTAGTTCAATGACATCGACTATAAGGTGGTTTAGCTCAAAAGAAGTTCGATTATTCGCAGATGTCTGCTCGCTCAATTGTCTCAAAGGAAGCCTCCATCCAGCAATCGAAACGTGCAACCGCGAACGGAACAACTCAAAAAATTGCATCTTTTGCCGAGAAATTGGATTTTGATGAGACGAAAGATTTGCTTTTGTGTTGTTTGTATTTGTTGAACAATCTACCAAAATCTGTAATCATTGCCTTGTGTTTCAATTCGTCAACAAGTGAGGGCTTGCCAATTCCATCGATCTCAAATGACAACAGCTCCACATTTCCGATCATTCCGTTACTCAAATTAGCTCTTCGACTTTTCCGATCAAACGATTCGAACATTACGGTAATTCGCTTTTAGAAGGTCTTTTACACAAGATTTAGAAACCCACAGCGACGAAGAAAACTTCATTGACAATCCGAGACGCGAAATCAGCTTCGCATTTTGATCGCTCAGCTCGACAGCCTCGAAAACCTACGGTTCAGGAAGTTCACTTCGGTCAAGAAGCGTCGTTGATTGTTCTTGATGTTGCTCATGTTTTGGACGAGTATCTTGCGGTATACAAACGGGTTGATTTTGCATTAAATTGAAGAGTTACAGAGCATATGGAATGCTTCGGATTTTGACGAAACACAAGAACGTCAGATGTTTAATGGACTGCTTCAGTTGAAATTAGAATTAGTCGGAGACGAATGGCCCGAAAACGTGCGATTAAACGCCCTGAACTCGCTGGGAATGTTCATTGAAATGGTACAATTGGTATTCAGACATCGAACAAATCGAGTTTTAGTTTGCTTCACAGTTGTCAACAAACGATGGAGCTGATGCGATGATGTGTCGTCTGTGTCAACGTTTACTCTTCTTCTTGAATAGTCGACTTGAGCGTGTTCAAGCTGCCAGCGCTGCCCTATTGCATCTTTTGATTCGCCAAAGCTTCGATAAAACTATCGATCATTATTGTAAGACACAAATGTCAGACAGTTTAGAGCAAAACATTTAGACAAACAAATTGAAGAATTGGGATACATTCCAAACCATATTACAACAGAGTTATTAGGTAACTCGGGAGTTCAAATCACCACAGCGTTAGCTCATCTTCTCGGACAAAACAAACTATCGGCCGATTGTCCACGTTTCCAACATGGACTTAATCTTTTTGAGTCACTAACAAGTGGAACAGTTGGGAGAAAAATGGAACTATTTTCTCTGGCTGCAAAAGTTTGTTTTTGTCGTTATACACAATTAATATTCTCGTAGGATTTAACTCATCAATTGCGAGACATTCTCAAAGCAACAATTTCAATATCCGCCGCTCGAAATGATCCCGTGCTATTGGCTGATCTCCACGTCCAATTGGCCAACAACTACCGGGCATCTCCGGCACTTCGAATCGCGTGGTTCGAGACTTTGGCACAAATCCACATCACTGAACGTTGGTTTGCTGAAGCGGCCGTTTGCCAAGCACATTGTGTTGCTATTATAGCAAAACAACTGTCCTTGCGAGGTGCATAATTCGATGGTTTCAAGATACTAAACTATAATTTAGGTTTACTTGAAGAAGTGGATTTTTCACTTTTGGACAAAATCAGTCGAACCATTGCGGTCGAAGAAAACACACATGGTGTGGAGTTGCCGGTTGTGCAAGGAAGTAATTTTACTTTGGACGCTTTTACAAGCAAGGTCGAAGAGACTATGAAGACGTTAATTCAAAGTGAACGCTATGAAGCCATCGGGCCGTTGTGTCGTCTGGCAATTCCGATTTACGAAAAGCAGTCAAATCATCGAGCACTAATGGCGATTTATTCCGATTTGCTTCAAGTTTCGAGTCGAGCAGCTGAAATCGAACAGAGTGGGAAACGGTATTTCGAATTCACAAGTCTCCATCAGTAACTTAATGATTGTAGTCATTTGGGATCTTACTACCGAGTCGTATTGTTTTCTCCGTTGCATTTTCGGTTAGCAGTTAATCTAATCGGCTATGAAATGCTGTTTTAGAGATGATCACAAAGCAGAATTTGTTTATCGAGAACCGGGACTCACATCGTTAGCGGAAGCTTGCAACTTTATGGTCAAACTCTTTCGTCGTGCTTTGAATACCGATCAAGTACAATTCTTGACCGCACACGATATCGAACCAAAAGATTTGGATCCAAAAATCGCTCATCTTCAAATTACCCACGTTGAACCGTTGAGTTGTATTTCAGCAAATCGAGCGCCAAGTGAAGAGGAATTTGAAGCACATTTGATGCGAATGCAGTTGCCGGAAATGAACTTTTCTGCGCACACGAATGTTCAGCAATTCTACTACGAGAAACCATTCATTGAACCGCAACCAACCGACAGCAACGAAAAAGTGGCCGAACAAGCACGTTTATGGTTAAAACGTGTGTTTCTAACAAGTGGGTTTGCAAATACGTGGTCAATTGAATTGGGAGTTTAAGCCGAAGAATCATTTCCAAATACCCGACGACGTCTAAGAATCGTTTCGAGCAGCACCTCGACTTTGAATCCGTTGATGTTGGCGTGTGAGAATTTGCATCGTAAAGCGGCACAAATTCAACGGATTCTGACAAACAGCGGAATCTCACCGTCTGGACCGTTGGATCGATGTAAATTGAATTTGTTGGACATCAAAGGACTCCAATGTTTACTTCAAGGATCCGTTAGTCCGACAGTTAACGTTGGAGTTTTGGTTCGTTGTTCATCTCAATTTTTAACTTTCTTATTTCAAGGCATACGCTGAAGCTTTTACTAGTGAAACACAACGAGCAAAATATGGTCCCGAAGGATTGGACAAACTAAAAGATGCTTTTCGGTTTGTTTTTAAGATATTTGCAGGATCAAACTGGGTTTTAGTGTATTTATGGCTCAACTGGCTCGTGCTTTAGCTGTCAATGAGGCAGCGATCGGACAGGATCAAAGTGAATATCAAGAAATGATGAAAAATAGTTTTGACGGGATGGTTGAACGACTGAGCACCTTTTTTGATAATGAAAGTGTAAGTTATCCGACGGCTATTTAATCATTTTATGTATTTCACTTACAGTTCTTGCCCGATCAATACTCCACAAGTCCGAATTCGGTGTCGACTCATTCAACTGTTAATCCAACTTCATCTGATACAACATGTGCTCGTAATTCGACTTACATTCTCGATTCTATTAGCGGTCTTCAACGACCTTAAACTTCGTTTATTGCCTCAAACAAGTACAAGTGCTTATTCTCAATTACCTCTTTCATGTATCTCATTCCAATTTAGTCATGATCCTATATCCGTCTTGTACAATTCGTTTTCTTGTTGCATAATAAATAAGTTGTAACAATTGATGTCCTTAGAAATGCAAGTTTGAATGAGTATTCAGATTTATGCAAAACAGTTCTAGCTCTTTGACTAGTTGATCATTTTGTCAGCCTCCGATTGTACGCAGTCAATATGCTTCTATACATCTGCGTCCTGATACTTTTCATTCCGATTCTCTTAATCAATTGCAACAAAAAAGTAGACGTTCCGAGATAAACTCATCGCTTTTCGTTTTCAGTGCCGCGAACAACAAATGAAACCTCAAGAATCGAGGCCAAAAACATCCGTCAAAGCGACACCTTCGAAGATGGCGGTTCCATCGGTCGTTGAAGAGAAAAAACCGATTGAAGTGGAAGATCCACGTCTGGCAGCCGAAATTGCTGCAGCTAAAAAAGCCATGTTGGTAAGACGATTGAGCCGTTTGATTCGTTTGACTGTTGGCTTTAGAATCGAGAGCAAGCGAAGAAGAAATCGACGCCGTTGATCTCCGAATATGTACAAGCAACAACCAAAAACGATCAAATGGTTTCACGTTACGTACAGGACAAAAATGAATGAAGTAGTGAAGAAGTTTTCTGAAACGAATTTCGGATGCAATGAACTTGTTTTTACAATCTTTTTCTTCTAATAGCATTAAGGTTAAACGTAATTCTATTAACAAACTGAATGTTCTGCTTCAAAAGCCATAAAATTTAATTCAAATAACAATATTTGAACTGTACAAAATAGGCACGGTAAATGAAATGAAAAATCGAATTTCAGTTGCAAGTGTCGAATGCATATTTACACTCCGATTCCGAGCAATTGCAGTAGAACTCTTTGATCTTCTGCTGCCACCAGCAGTCTCCATAGTTTATTGTTAGCTCCTCGCCCTCGGCTATATCACGAAAAGAATAGAAGCCGACACGTAGGTAAGGTTCGTTTCCTACTCGAGCACGCAGAGAGAAAACGTTGGCCGTACAAGAGTGATTGATGAAACGAGAAACATTGCCACATTGATAGGCGTCAATTAACCAGCTTCGACTAAAACAACAATCATCTATTTGTAGGACTGTTTGTAGTTTACCAGTCGCCGTATTCGTGTTCCATGGTGTCAAGTTGGAAAAAGTAATCATCGATGGGTTTATTGTTGTTTGCGTAGACATGTTTTTCACCGTGTGTAATGTCCCACATCTCACCGACATATTCGCTGATAAAAACGCGTTTTGGAATTCTTTGTTTCGATCGTACTGCCCACATATTCTTCTCATCGTTGAAGTAAACTTCCAGTTTGAAGCGAATGCCTTGATTGAAGAATCGAAGCGGACAATGCGCATCTGAACACTCACGAATAAGAGTGCCCTCATGCGGTTCAGTCTTCAGAACTCCATTATCATCATAATAATTCGAGCAACAACATACGGGCGGCTAAAGGAACATAACATGAACAAATTCAAAAGAAACTGCTTACTTCTAGATTCGAAGTGTACGGCAAGTCGAATCGGATTCTGTTGCAAGTAATGTAATTGAATTCTTTCGGTGCTTCAACTTCTTTTCTCACTTGATCTACAACTGGAATCGGAATCCTTTCAACTTGATTACTAATATCGGGATTAAAGTAAACCATCACATAACCTGGAAAAGAGTAATGAGAGTCATTCTAATGGTCTGGAAGATATTGAATGAACGTTTACAGGAATTCTTTTTTGTTTCCATACACTTCAGCATCTTTGGTTTGACTTGTTTATTTGTTTGCAGAAAATTGCGATAAACCCACGGAATCTGGAAAAACGTTAAAAAACAACAAAAAATTTTAGAAAACAGAAATCTTTAGAAGACTCAAAGATACCAGTCGGAAGGAATACAACATCTTAACTGCATTTATAACTGATCAGATGGCAAAAACGGAAATTGCGGTTCAATTTAACCAACCCAATACTTTAGAAGATCGAGGCCAAAAGTTGTTTGAAGGCGAACAAAACGAGCGGTCGAATCCATGTTGTAAAATGGAAGTAGAAAACACTCGACCAAAAGATTTGTGAAAGAACGTGTCGACCAAACGGAAAGACAACTTGACGTGGTTTTCCTTCGAAACGATTCGTCCGATAAAATTGATCCAAAATTTTGTCCTATAATTCAATAAGAAACGTTGCGAACAATCTCCACTTACTTTTTCTTCATAGCGTTTGTACAGCCAATCCTTCAGTTTCTCTTCGTCCTGCCATTCAGGTCGTATTTTATGAATTTTATAGTGGACAGCAACGTTTGTGTTTCCATTCGGCCACTCTCCAAGCATTGCCGATCCCAAGTCAACAACATTTCCCTTTGGATAACCAAGTGTTGCATCGATTATGTATTCCATTGGTGGATGTCCATCAACTGTTTTGGTTTCATCTACAAAATAAACGATTGAGAGTATGAGGTTTCAAAGTTGTTACCCTTTAGTGATGGTCCACAAACTGATAGAACCGCATGAGCGGCTCCAGCTCTCGGATGGACGCAATGTTTGAATGGTGAGAGTCCGTTCTTGGCTGCAAATCTCTTTTCAGCGTCCTGTACCAAATAGAGTCGTGAACCTTCGGGATATAAGACCACAAATCTGTATTCATTCTTTACGTAAATTGATCGAAGATGTTCTTGCAGTTCTTTCAAAACGTTTTGTCGACGTTCTGCTCCACCATTAATGAAGAAGTTTCCATGCGCCATCCACATAAAACCCAAGGGCGTGAATTTCCAGATGTTGAAGATAACCCTGGAAGAATGGTAATGTAATTAAGAGTCCGAGTGTTTTTTTAACATGCCACAAATAAGCACCAGGAAGTGAATTTTTGTCATAGAAGGCAGTCATAAGTGCAAAGTGATCAGCGAGTCCGAGGTGGTTACACAAAAACAATCCTCGTTTGTCCGCAACTTTCTTAATGTCATCTCCATATTCAGTAACTGAAAGTCCCATAAACTGTCCGCTGGCAACCCAATGATCATTCACCATACGACACAGGAAATGCTCAACGTGATTGACGAATGACAATCTAACAAGCCTTCCAAGTCTTTTATTTTTGAATAATCTTACCGCAAACGGAATATCCAAGCCATTGCCATTAGTGGATAAATAATGAAAAAGAGCGAACAAACACAACCAGTAGGTACGATTAGAACCTAACACGGCGATAAATGACCATCTTAGAGTTGGCCTAACTTACAGTCATTATCAGCCAGTAAAACGCTCCGATCATTGCCATCAACTTACGGAAATCCATAGTAGACGACGTGAAATCATTATCAGCCGTTTTGTTGGCTGATGGACCCAAGGTTCTGAAATCGAGAGTTTAGCTGGTGATTAATATCAAGCGAATATTATCACTTTTTGGTTCTCATTTTAAATCCATAAAAGACCAATAAGCAAAAAGAAATGTTCGTAAAATGAAAACAATTTTCGAATAGACAGTATTCTGATTTCACCAAAAATCATTCACCTTCCGAATAACCACTTACTTGGCGTCCGTACGATTTTCGTCCAAATCTATACGCTGATTGATAATCATTGTGTTCGAATTGGACGAATTTAGGGCCCTGAAAAGTAACGAGCCGTTTAATCATAGCGAATCATTTCATTAAATTGCCAAAGCCCTCCCACGTCAATAGAACACGCCCAACGTCTTTTATGCTCCCTTAAACACGAATCGAACTTTTCAATCGTTTCCTCGGGAATGTTATTCGGGCGATGCGTAATTCCGGTAGTTCGACAACAAATGCAAAAGTCAAACATTCGCGAACCGACAACACAAATTCGTTGGGAGTTTTTGTTTATTTGGACTCAGTTTACGAGCCGAACAAACTACAGCGAATATCGGATCATAAAGGTCGCGATTATTGAGGGTAAGAAAGCGCGCAAAAGTCCAAAGAACAAACAATCGATCTGCATCATTGGACCTTTGAGGTGGCGATTCGTGTGTTATGAACAGAAACGAATTTGTTGGCTGATGAATCCGAAAAAAAGAGTTCCCACGCAGGAGACTTACTTTTTCTCCTCCGCTTCTTCAATGATAAAATTTCCAACGACAAGTTTGTTCGAGAGGAACAGCAAAGACGTCTCCTCTTTCAAGTTGATAATCCCCGTCGAAAGTGTTTTTTCGATGAACACCATAACTCCGAGAACATGAATCGAATCTCGATGTTATCTCGGCTTATGGGGATCAACAAATTGGTGTCAGAAAAAGTTCTGTTTCGGGTGTGAAACATTTTGATCGCTTTTTTCTGATCGTCTTCAAATTGTTGAGCGGCGAAAAAGAAAACGCCATTCGCTCTGAAGCTTTCGAACGTTCGGATGGGTAAAGACACGAAAATGACGGTGAGAAAATGGAGGACATGTGAATTTCAAAGAAAGCTCATGAGCTGCGAATGTGAGCGATCATAAGTCACGATCCGAATTGCGGATTGGCGCGAGATCTCAACAAAAAACCCTCCACACGTTTCAGTTAACGTCAAGTTGAAATGACGAATCATTGAAAACTTCATTTTTAGCTCACAATCAAAGATAAGCAGCGTATCAGAAAGGATCATAGAAGTGAAACGTCAATTCCGAAACGAACAGAAACACCACCCTCTTACTCATTTGCTTAAGGAGAACCGAACAAAAGTAGATAAGACAGTTAGATTATGCAATTAAATCATGTGCCTCTACTATTTCAAGAAAACTCAAACCCTCGATCAAGTTTGATAAACGCCAGCAAAAAGTGTCTACGTACGACTCAAAAACATCGAACTGACAATTACAGAAATAGTTTCATTGTAACCAGAAAACCACTTTTACAACAACCGGATAACCTTGAACGTTTAGTTTTGTTACTGGAAAGAACGTGGAATTTGTGGACTTAATGTCGTGTTCTCGAAATTGGATGTTTGCTATTTCGTGTTGAACAATTCATGTGTTTGTTGCATTCAAACAGTTTTATTGGATATAAAACGTCCATTATACGCAAACATACCAACATCGTCTACAATTCAAGAGCGACACTCAAATAGCCTGAGGTGTGTGTTTAGGGCTAGAGCATTATGGGACCTTAGAGTTGGAGTAGAAAGTAACTTCAAAGTGTTTAAATGAAGAAAACAGCTTTCAATTCTAACCGATTTGAAATTTGATAATCAAACGATTAACATCGAACAGATGTCTGTCTTTTGAGCGTTCGATGAAACAAACAAAGCCGATTACGTGAAGAGCACTAGTAAGCTTCAAATCAAACGCAACCTTTGAAAATGGAATTTTTGCAATCTTTTCCTCAGACATGAAATTACAAAATGAACTAACTGAAAGCAGGAAAGAGCCATAAATTTGTCTACGCGTACTTCCCGGTTTAATGCCCAAACAGCAGCACTCATAAACGATTCCTTAAAAGTAATCAGAAATTTCATAAGTTTGATGCCAATAAAGTCGAGGAGTAGTGTGGAAATCCCCCACACCTATCCGCTTGTCCGTCCGTCTGTCATCGGATGCAAATTTTGTGTTGGAAAAATGAGTCGCATGTTCATTTTTGGACGACTGGAAATGAGTGGATCGGTTCAAAATTGGAGTTTGTTTGGAAATTTGTTTAAAAGTGGCCAGCCAGTTTTTTCCATTCATTTTGGAATTCAACGTTGGTTGTGAGGTCGATTAAGTGAATTAGCGATCTTTTCAAGTTCGGATTCGCTGAACTCGATTAATCTCTTGGACAAAAACGTATTCTGTAGCATCATATTGACGTCAATTAATATTATTGAATTGAAACGGCTTCGGTAAATGCTAAATGGCTTTATGTTCAATAAGATTGCAATCGAACAAATGGAACTTGACAAATCGAACTCAATTTCCTTTCTGAGTTCTTGTTTATGGATTTCAATTACATCTGAAGCCGAGCAGATTGGAGAGTCACTTATTGCTTCAATTTTGTTGGCTTAGTGTTGATTCGAGTTGTGGGTTTTTGTGAACGAATATTTCATTTAGATAAGAATGGTTGCGATTATTGGTAGTCGAAGTGATTTGATTTAGAATCGAATTAGAGTTGAACAGATGAATGTTAAAATGATCGAATAGTTAGAACTGAAAGTACGGAACAATCTCTTACATGTAAATTCCTACAGATTTGTACGAATAGATTAAAAGCTCTGATTTCACTTTGATCTTGTATAATTTGTTGAGTCGAAATGATTTCTAGATTAATGCGCAGTGATGATGGCAGTGGAGACAAAAATGCCTCCGGGCTAACGGTGCAAATAGCGCGAAACATGAGTAGAGGCTCGGGCGAAGAGATTTTGTGGGATAAAGGCGGTGATCCCATCGGGGTTTTCGTTTGTTGCTGCGCAGGTAAGACGGTCGAGTGTCGTTTTCTTTGGTCGTCGCCACTTCGGTGGCGTTGATCCCTACTCGGTATGCGCCGAAACCGCCGTATATCTGCGAGTGTTAAGGGACCGCTGGTGTCGCAGAGGAGATCTTCGGATCACCTGCCAGCGGTTCTTGAGCACTCACAGGGCCAAGACATATACTCTCAGTTCTGACTGCGCCAGACGGAATTTTTACGAGTTCCCACTACTGAGAACATACAAAGTTGATTTCAAGAACAAAACAAGAAGAATGCTTGAAGTGTAGTGGGTAAGAAATTACACGCATCAAACGAATCGGTTTGTTGAAGTGGTTTAAAACAATCAGAGCACTGGTCTGAATAAACGGGAAAAAATTGAGCAAAAAAGTCATTCATTTCGCCGAAATCAAAATTACGACACTTTCTATGATGAATTCAAGAAACTCTTCATAGTCATTAAATGGCATCAAATTTCGGACTTAACGCAAAAACGCAGGAAAATCGGTTTAATAACAACTGAGAAATAAGCGTATATTATCGTCATTGTTCACTGGGATACGCTTTAGAAATCCAACAGGAATGTCCGTGAAAAAGTGGAATCTGGAAGAGCAACTGATTTCTGCTGGTGACTCTAACGGAGTTTCATTTGCAGTTGTTTGAAAAATGGAAGTGGTGTGGTTCTCTTTGCTCGTCTTGTCACTTGGCTTCATACATCAGACGCAATCAAATGACGACTTGATTGTAGCTCTAACCTCTGAATGTCACTTTTATGTTTTCTCAGATGTCGGTTTACAAGATACCAAAATTCTGTTCAGTCAAGTCAACAAGACTGATGGGTAAGTTGAAAGTGAGAAGATTTAGTTGAACGAAACTTTCAGTCCATGTCAATATGCTACGGTCACTTGGCACGATGGATTTATGCTTATTGCACGTTACGTTGAGCCAAAAACAGTAGAAATGGCAGCGAGTCGAATCGAAGTTTCAGACAACGGTTATTTCATCGATTTGAGTAATCAATTTCGAAAAATGAATCATAGTCATGGTACGTATCTATATGAAACAAACTTATCGTTATTTTAGTTCTCAACGACTGTATTTACGAACGAGAACTTCTAAGTATATTCATTGACTTTCATGTGCTTTATATGGTGGCCAGCTGTAGCTCGGAGCTAGGTGCTTTGACACGATCAATCGTTTATACAGATGGAAAGGTTAACACTCCGTCTGGTCAATTGATTTACTTCAACAAAACCATCAACGAAACGAAGGGCACATTTTTTGCTGGAGCTTCTATTGATGAATATGATACGAATGCAACTGATCCGAACGATTCTTTATTTATTCGTGTTGATACAAACAATAATAACACGGTTTGGATCACGGAACTTCATCAGTTAAATGCATCTGCAAAAGCCACAAACAATTCGGGACAGTTTCCCCAGATTGTTGCACCGTCATTTCAAACCTTAACAGCTTATCGAACGTTGTATCAAAATGATAATTCGTCTGTAACACTCTTCTCCGTACGCTCAGCTATCGACAACAATACACGTAGCTTTCAAATGTTCAAAATGAGTTTAACAAATGGAACAAACCGAACATTTGAAGCAGATAGTAGGCTTGAAACTTTTAGTTCTGCATTATGAGTACTTTTAGATTACAACATTAATTTACCTTCTGGTGTTGTTTTTTTCTGTTTTCTTCGCAATTATTCGTCGAGCAAAAGTCCAAAGGTTTTTGAATTCACAAGTGGAAGTGAAAACATACCCTGGCAAGATGAACATTTGGCCGACACAAAAGTGTGCAATTTGGACGATTTAACGGGCACGACACTTCGTTGCGAGAACGATCAAGGACGGTAAATACACAACAATAAGTGACTTACATCCATTTTAGCCTTCAATTGTCACTTTTCGTTCTCTATAGTGTTGCGGGTTTTCTTTGTTTTTCAATTCTTATCACATTAATCGTTTTTGCCATTTGTGTTTGCAAACGTGCTCAGCAGCAAAACGGTAAGAAACCATCTTACACTCGTCTAATAGCTCTCTTACAGCTCTTTTACTGTCACAGTTAGCAGCAGTACCGAAAAAAGCGGAAGATACCGTCAAGACTCCCAACGTCAGTTAGTTTTCGTTGAAAATTAAAGTCGATTCCGAGTGCTGTGCATTTGACGAATAAAAGTTCTGAAGAACGTAAATCATGTAAAACAAAGTCTTCCAATTTTGTCGTTCGAATGCTGAGTGTGTTTGTCAAACAATTGCATGTTTCGGAATTGCTACAAAAACCATCGCTGTCGGTCTTTGGATTCTGGCGGAGTCCTCAGCTCTTTCCTTTCTCGTTCAACCGCTGGAAGAGCAGAGCTCGACTCGACCGTTTTTGGCGTGAGTGCTTTTTTGGTCTCCGATGTTATTGGCACTGAGCTCGTTGCATGTAAAATTCGGAAGTAAATTCATTGTTTAAGTGCACGGAAAACGTAAATAACGAAAATTTGTTTGTTGAAATGTGATCTTTCAAAAATGTCTTCTTCTCGACCATTTGAAATGTAAGTAACGTAAAGTAAGTAAACGGTTTTTAATTTATATTTTTGCTGCTCTTTAGACACCTTTTATTCTTTTGATGTTACTCTTTGCCTGGTCATTAGTGTCGTCAGCTATTCACTATGCACGGAGACGGCGACTTCTGTCTATCTTGCAATCGTACATACGATCATCGTCGGCATGTCAATCGGCGTTGGTTTGTCGACGAATTTCTTTTAAACCGAAGTCTAATCAACTGGAAATCGAGGGTCGCGATTTGTTAGGGTCACTACTTCACGTGTTTCCATTACAACTCGTTTGTTTAGAGCCCGTCAAACGACCAGTGAGCCGTTTCTTGATCGAATTTCTTGGCGTCCAGTTGTAATCTATCGTACAGAAGACTCGGAGATTCTCTCAACACCTCCCGTCGTATGTTTCTTTAACAAAACTTTCTATTTGATATCAAGGAATTTGACCTAAACGAATGGAGTCCTGCATTCTTCAGCGAGAACCGTTTGGTTTTGGACGGAAGCAAACCACGTGTAATTCTAATAATTCGGGTAGTTCCACTAAAATGCTCAAAATTGGAACCGAACTCAAGCAACAGCACAGTTCAAGGTATCGCAGTTTTAGGAGACGAAGTTAAAGCCGATTTTTAGTTGACAATTCTAACGATATTAATGGATTGTATTCGGTTTGTTTGCTGTTTGTCAGTTTTATAACTTTGTTGTTAAGATCGATGCAGTGGCCAATCGGATTGCATGTCATCGAAATCGTCCAAATGAAATGCTCTACGAAACAAATTTGAGTAATTTTTACAACATTGTGATCTACTGGACGGAAGGCATCCTCACGAATGAAAGCGGACAATTTGCAGTTACCGATATCAGCAGTAAATGCATTCCAGGATACCATCAATCATTTGTTCTTTTAGCAATCCATCTACCTGATCTCATCAACGGTCAATACAGCAATTGGACGGGTCTACAATCAACTACTTCATCCTGCAGTTCATTAGCTTTTCATCCCGCATTTTCAATTTCCAATTGTTCACGTGAAGTGATCAACAGTTCAACTCAAGCACGGCCGCTGTTAGAAGTTTTGTATCAGGACAAGCAAACCGCACGTTCCGTTAACTCCGCCAACTACCCGACACGTGATAGCATTCATTTTGTTCGTGAAATTGGATTTCAAGGACTTGGAATGATGAAGAAACGAGCAATCTGTGCGAGCGATACGTTCATTAATCTTTTTGATATAAACATTGAGGCTGAAACTACAAACAATCTTAGAAGGTTAGTTTCTAATACGAACTTTCGTTAATATTGGTTTTGGGGTTAAGATTACGCAAAGATCTTTACTCAATTGCTAATAACAAGTTTCGGATGCGTTCGTGCAGTCCATCGATTTCAAGTCGACTTCCAAATTCAACGGGCAGCTTCAAACATCGTCCAACACAATGGATAGAAAATGATTCCAATCGTAGTCATTCAGTTCGATACTCATCACCACCCGTGCCACTTTACTTCAGACATCGACGTACTCATTACGATAGTGAGCCGAGTACTTCGTCCGCCGTTTCGACAACGAGATCTTCAATGTTCGTTTGTTTGCTTGTTTTTATTGTTATTCGATTTAGACGAAAACCTTGTGAAGCGGCGTACAGTAACACATTGAGCATTTCGTCAGAGGAAATGAATACATTGGACGAAAAGTAAGTTTTTTCATTGCTTTGTTTCGTCATTTTACTTATCTTTCCATCCAATTGATATTCTGTTCCTGTGGCCCTTAACGTTGTTAGTTTGGGGCTCGTGTTGCTCTTCCGTCTTATTTTATTACGACAACTCAAAGTGTGAAAGAAAGAGGCCGAAAAAGGAGAACAAAGTTGGACTATGTAATAAGATTCTTGTTATCGTGTCGTCCTTCGAATTCACTCATAGTGTGAATAGCTACAATATGTTCTTCCCTTCATCGACATTGATTTGTAGTTTCGAGTATTTCGCGGCACGCATTTTCCTTTTCCATGACGACCAAGTACTCAATATCGTTTTTGATTTCAACTTTCTTACTCATTTGCATCGAACATGTCGGCTATTTTTAGTTCACTCGACGACCAAGAAAAGGTTCCCACGAAAGCGGGGGATCTCGAATCGAAATTGGACGTTGAAAATAATCACATCGAAGAAACAACCACCGACCTCAACTCTTCAGCTGGTGAGTGTTTTTGCGCAATCGCTTTCAGTTTTTTGTAGATACGCCAAGAGACAAGGTTTCGCCTTTGAAATCTGAGGTTGATTGTCGATACAAAAAGCAGCGATCGAATCCGATGTCCTTTGGCGGAATGGAACTACCGCAGTATAACACTGTAGATGTCGACATGTTGACGGACACACGACCCAACGAGCCGAACACGTTTCTCGATGTTGACGACGTGAGTTGAGTTGCAAATTAATTTGCCCAACCAATTAGCGGGTCTTTGATTATTTTTGCTCGTAAACAGAAAGAACGGTTTTCGCATTGACTGTTTACTTTTCATTCTTTGGCGAACTGCCATCGCTGAACGACGTCTCTTTCGCTCATAAAAATGATCGTTTGGCGGCTTTTTTCTGCGAAACTTTGTTCCAAGGTCACGCAACTGAAGGCCAACTCGAAGGTACAAAACTGATAAAATTTGGAGCGTCTTTAGCTGCTAATAAGCAATCGATTTCAGTTGAACTTTCTGGCCGCTCGGAAAACCCGTAGACGTGTTGCGAGTTTAACACCGCACTCGAATGCGTGTCCGCCCAAGGACTTTGGAGTGCAGGTTGGATGTGAGTTTGTTCGATGTGTTTATTTGACTTTTCACACAAACAAAAGGTCCCTATCTAATTGTCAAGCTCCAAATTTTGCCGCCAATTTGTCCAGACGTTTTATTGCCTCTGAGAGCACGCGGAAAATTTCATTTGCGATCGGCTGTTAGGCTTCGGCCCGTGGTCGTCTTTGAACTTAACTGATAGGGAATGCGAGACTGCAATCATTTCTATAAACTTTGATGTCGATTTCATCAGCACTCACGTTTTCTCAATCAAGCCCATGAGCTGATACCTCGAGACCGAAGCGATCTTTGTTTTTATTAGTTGGTTGAGAAGCTAACAGAAGTGCAAGTGCGGCAGAGAACTCCTCCAAAAACAATTTTTCCTCGTGGAAATGCAATTGGTCGTCATTTGGAATAGCGAGTCGGAAGGCAATGACAAACTTTCAAATTTACATGTGTTTTTTGTGCTCTTCACTTTGTTTTTGCCTTTAACCGCCTTTACTTTTGTTGCTTTGCTGATAGGGTTTCGTTTTTCCAGCCACTCGTCGACGATCACTGAGTCCATTGTCACTATCGCTGTTAGCGAATTATGGTTCAAAAGAGGCCATCGATTCGATTTCATCGCAGAACTTTGGCTCAATAAGCACAGACGCTATCTTCCAACGAAATCGCGCGAACGTCGCTCCAAAACGTCGATTTCACAACATGCCAAACGGCGAAGCGACTGCCGATGAATCGAATGGCGTTCACGTTGAGGACAAACCACGAGCTAAACCACCGACTGTAAGTCACAAACAAACTGACTATTGAGACGAGTAATTTAGGTCCTAATTTACACCGGCGATCAACCGGAATTGTTTCAACGAATTGCTACATCTCTTCGGGACATTTTGCCCCACGATGTCTATTCGGTTTCTCATCTCTCCACGCGGTCACTACGCCATCATCCGTGGATTGACGAGAATACCGCCTGTTTACTGATTGCCGACACAAAGCCGCTGGACGACCAAGCGTGGACGAAGTTACAATCGTATTTTGTGCACGTAAATTTCAATCTTCAAGTTCAGATGTTAATCGCAAATTTCAGGCCGGGAAGATTCTGTTTGTTTGTCAAAACAGTTTATTTGCGAGTTTAACGAATTGCGATTCCGTGAAAAAACAAATGGGTGTTTTGAAGAGCGCTTTTGGTCGCAAAGCTGCGGCCGGAACATTGGGCAAAGACTTCGAGAGTTTCATGAAAAAGGCATTGAAGACGTTGGATAAATGCAAAGAAGTAACTATCGGAATTCGAATTAATTACCTTCTTATCTTAAAGGCTCACGAGACGTTTCACGCACGAGATGCAGTTGGCGGTTACAAGTACTCAGTTGTTTTTCACAAAAAAGCCGACCAACCGCTCTTATTGTACATGGAGAACTCCGAACACAAAGCCTCGGCATTGTTTAGTGATTTGACTACCGAACAATTGCTAAGCACAGCGGGTCGACCGTTGATTGCTGAAGCCATGAGCCGACTTGGAATTCGTTTGGGCGATGGAACTCAATTGCCGCCGCTGACTCGTGCTTATTTGATTTGTCATAGCGATCGTCTAATTTGGAATATGGAAGGTTTAACATACGGAGATGAGATCGGCAACTCTCCTCGACTCTTCTTTCGTTCTAGCGAGCAAATGGCAACTCAAGAACTCGAACTCCCTAAACCGACCAGTGAGTTACTTCCCGTTGAAGTTCGGAGAAGGTATTGAAAGTTTAAAAGAAGAAAATTAATTGGATTTTTCAGGAAATCTGGCTTGCCAGTTGGTTTTGATTCGGAGATTTATTTTGACAAGTTGCGCACTAAATCTCTTGGTCAAGCTTTGTTTTATGCCCAAACGTGCGATAGTACAATAAGAATCTGCAAAAGGTATTGGTTATCAAGTAGTAGAATATAAACGTGTTTTTAGTCTTAATCAAGCATTACCCAATTTTGACGGAATCGTTATCACAGCTGATACTCAAATTGGTGGCATCGGCAGAGGTGGAAATCAGTGGCTGAGTCCGAAGGGTTGTGCCATGTTTTCTTTCGATTTTAACATTCCTGTTGATTCTGAACTCGGTAGCAACATCGTCTTTCTTCAACACATTTTGGCGGTTTCAATAGTTGACGCTGTACTTTCACTAGTTGATATATCCGATTTCCCACTTAAAATTAAATGGCCAAATGATATTTACTATGGTCGCTCATACAAAATGGGCGGAATTATTGTCAGCGCATCTTGTCAAAATGGTTTTATGCGTTGCATTATAAGTATGTTTGAAGCCATGTTGTAGAATCTAACGACCGCTTAGGCGCTGGAATCAATGTCGCAAACTCTCATCCGACTGTTTGTGTGAACGATATGCTTCCTGCTGATTCCGATCAGATGTTGTGTGTGGAAGAAACGTTGGCGGAGATTATGAACAAATTTGAATGTAAGACAGTTAAGCGACAACCCAATCTCGGATTTTCAAATTTAGTTTATGTGAACATGTTTGTTAATCGTGGTAAACAGGACTTTATTGCAACTTACGTTCAACATTGGTTACATACTCGTGAAGAAGTGACGGTAATTGATGAGGAAAGCGGCTCTAAAGATCGTGTTATTATTCGTGGTCTCGATCCAAACGGCTATTTGGAAGTTCGATCCAAATCGACTGGTCGTGTATTCAGCGTTCATGATGATGGAAACACGTTTGATATGATGAAGGGCCTAATTCGACCTAAAATGCGTGCTTAACTTTCACTTTACCTGCTAAATTATTCTCCCTAATAAACACAAATTACTTAACAGTTTGCTCTACGAGTTCTACTTTAGAAGAAGGTAAAGTATTTTTTTATTGTTACTAGTAATTATTTGAAAGATGAGAGGATCGTCTACTGCCTTTTGATTAACGCACCAAATGCACTATTTGCCAGACCACAAGAGTTAACTCGACGTTTCATTCGCAAATAACCTGCGGCACCCCAAGCCGGACCCCAAGAATTCTGAATAAAAATGTAATGAATTGACGCACTTTGTTTACTTTCATTAGCCAGTAATCTTCGCCGTTCATTTGTCCATAGCCAACGATTGCTAGAGCATGTGAACCGAGTGACCTTTGTGCGCAATCTTCTGGAGACGGATCGAACACACCGCCCTTGTATTCGAACATTTCTTTTATGACATTTAAACCTGAATGATCTTTCTTTTTGAACGACACATAAGAAGACATTACCAACGGAAATCGGTCCTTTTGTTGCTACCCAGTCAGCCATATCATCTTCGTTGCGATCGAAACCGTACATTTCGTCGATAAATACTCGAGTTTTGTTTATCGTCGGTAATCGACAACTACCAACCGTTCCCGTGTAACTGTAGAATTCTTCTTCAACCAATCCAGTTTGTTTTACAAATCTAATACTACAGATGATCAGTTTGAAGAGACAAAATTACCGAAAAGAAGTTGGACGATAGCCACCTAAATATCAGATTTGTGACTAAGTGAATTGGAACACGCACCAAAACAACCCATCTGTTGACGATCACAGTCGAGTAGCTCTTGTTCCGAAAGCTTCGTTCTCTTTCCACCAGCAATCACGTTCAAGGATTCAACGACAGCAGTTACCTGAATCATTTAACAACCGCAATTATTCATTTTGACAAACCGAAAATGCGTAACAAGAACCGCAGCTACCTAAATCAATCAATATAGGTCATGTTTTTGTGAATACCTTGATTCTTAATTCCCGTCACGGCTCCTCTCGAACGCCAATCGAATTGAATTGGACGTTTGACGGTCTGCGGCCACGCAGGTGCTGTGTCGAAATGTGGCAGATCTTGAGGTAGTCCCGGCTCAGAGTACGAGTGGGGTATTAGCAGCTACAAATGCATAAGAGATGGAAAGAATCTACTTATACTTACACTCGTAAGCTCACTGTCGTCCATGTCGCTGAATTCGCTCATACCAAAAATCGTGTTGTTGGATTGTCGACGTACGATCTCGAGTTCTCGTCGATTTTTCGTGAAAATCAAATAACGACGCCAATGTTCTTTGATCGACGAGTATTTCTTGTCGAAGCGATGAATATACTCGTGAAACTCGGCAATGTGCTCGTCCTCATTTTCGTCAACTGGCGACAAGTTCAATTCACTTTTGAGTTCATTCAAATTTCCGTCCAACGTCCGCGGTTGTCGTGAGTGTCCACGTGCTGCAAATCGATAAACACATCGAGCACTGAACACCAATAGAATGCCTATGAGAATCAAAATTGCCGCATTTTGTAGAGTATGCCAACTAAACAACGATTCAATCATTGAAATTGTTCTCACCTTTGTTGTCTTCGAATCTCCACATGTTCGTGTCGCCATAGCATTCGTTCCACGGGAGTATCGTAGACTTTTTCGTTCAAACATCTTTGCGCTTCGTTCGATTGATGTGCCATGTAATCAGAGTTCATGTCAACGAGAACGAGAAAGCGGACGATTGGAAGTTAAAAAACCCAGGAACTCGTTCTGCAAGTCATTCCATTTTGTCTTATTGCTATCAAATCGGACGAAGTTCGCTTATCAGTTCGACAGAACTGCTGGCCATCGTTTATATCAGGTGTGTACTCGTGACCAACTTTTGATTGTCAGTTCAAAATCTCTCGAAAATATGCATATATTCTCTATCCAATTGACCATTGTATCGTTTTCCATGACTTCTAACTTTGCACTCGGCCGTCTAACTCGTTTGAATTCTGTTCAACATGAATTCGCTGGCCATTGTTTTCTACGTGGTTTCTGCGTTTCTTTTGACACGACTCGGAGTTACAGTTTGTACTCAACATGAGAATCCGGCAAGTTGAATCTCCGAATGGCGTTTATTTTTTCAGAAATCGACGATCACAACACACGTACGAACTTCAAACAAAATCACGTCTAAACGTCCATCCGATTGAAACGCATCGACGTCTGCGGCACCTGATGGCTAAACTATTCAAATGAGAGCAACTTCGTGACAAACACGAAGTCGATTCTTAGCGCTAATGTGCGTATCGACTACGTGGAATTCAAATGTTTGTTGAGAACTCAAGGTTTCAGACATTAATCGCGTACGTCATGTTGAATTGCGATCGAAATCAAATAAAAAGAAGCGCGCGCAAACGAGAAAACGGTGGAAGGCGTAGCGAATCGCATCAATCTCTCGTCTCGAATTCACTACAACTTTCTCGTACACACAAACTGGTCAGAGAGAAGATGTTCGCGTGCGTGCATTTGATCGCGGTGTTTCATGAGCTTTCAGTACAGGTAATTGTTTAAAGAACTGGAGTGTAATATCTTTACTTTCAGAAGGCGATGATTAACGCTCAAATTGAAGCCGAACTAGCGGTTGTAAAGCGAATATCGGAAGCTAAAAAGCTCAAGAATCGTTGAGATCGCTCTCAATCGCTTCTTACTTATAGCAAAGAGAAGATGAGTCCGAACAAATTCGACGGTCAGACAGCATCTGAATTCGTTCTATCGCCCACGGGCACTCGGCCAATGATTCTCTCTCGCTATGTGGGCAAAAGTCATTGGAATAAAGTCGATGAAATCATCAACTCGAAAGTTTAATTTAGATTATGACGAAACAGGTACAATAAAACAAGATAACTAGTAAATTAATGGGATAACAATCGGTTCAACAATCAACGAGAAGCCAAGAATTCGGCGACCGACGAGGAGTGGTTTTTGGCCAACTGCTCGTTGAGTTTAATCGCTTCGACGGTTTGTTCATAGACACGAGCAAAACCTTTGCGTTTCTCGGCATCAAAAGCCGAATTGCAGAAACTCTAAAAACAACGATCAAGCGTTCTATTACACAAACAATCGACTTACCTCCATTTCTTCCAAAAACTTGCTATTCGCTCGGTTGAAGCACGAAAACTCGAAACAATGTTGGAACATGGAATCACTTGTTCCACCATATGCCTTGACCAGAAGTGCGTGATTCTTTTTGAAGTATTCCCACGCATGTTCTTGTTGTTCTTTGTCACCACGTGCACAACCTACAAAACAATAAAATGGACGTTCTTACAATCGAAAACACTCACCGACAAACAACATGTACCAATCTTGGCTTTGGACCTTGTTTTCCTTGAGTGCGTATTCGAAGTTCTTCTCACGACGTTCTTTGCTGTTCGACTGTTGAATTGCAAGCAATGAGCTACGACGAACTTCCGCCGATCCATTTTCAAAGATCTTAAGCAATTGTTCGACTCCGTCTTCACGTTCACGTGCAACAACACCGAAAATTGGAGCACGAAGTTCGGGATCGATGTTTGCTCCATTCTTCAAGTAGTCGTCGAATTTGTCCAATGCAAACTTGATTGTTTCCGTGTGTCCGGCCTTTGCCAAAGAGTTCAGAACTAAGGCACGCAACATCGATCGATGTGGGTCTTCGCCTTTTTGAGCTTCCCATCGAATACGTTTGGATACGGGTTCCAAAACCGAACAGACGAATTTCTCGAGTTTCTTTTTCAAGTCGCGATCATTGTGTTCGAAAGTGTTCAAGAAGGCACGAATGGCACCATCTAAGGTTGCCCAAACGACGTATTCGTCTTCGTTGGTTGAAGCCGCGTAAAAAGCGAGGAACTGGGCGGCGGAAACACGTCCTGCTTTAACCAACGCGTACAAATCGTTGGCCAAATTGAAACGATCCAATTCATTCAACTGTCCGGCGCTAACTGCTTCCATCAAACGTTTCAACATCTCATCTGTGTATTGAACACGATAGAAACCAGAAAGCTCGGAATTGAGCTTAAACAAAACAGTTTTGACTAAACAAGCAGCAACAAACCTTAATCCAATCGTCCTCAGGAACATTTTCCAATTCAACGGTTTGTTCGCGTTCCGTTAACAACAACTTGGTGCTGACTCCCGACTTCGTGAAAATAGTAATTGGAATCAACCAACGAGTGTCATCCGTCGTTCCGTCAGAAAGAAAGCGAGTTTGTTTCAAAGTCAAACGTCGTTTCTTGTCACCAGATTTCTCTTCGGAAACACTTACAACCGGGAAACCCATCTGTTGAGTCCAACTGGTCATCAATTTCCCAACATCTTCACCGGATGCTTCGCTTAACGCCGCCCAAAGATCGGTGGTCACAGCGTTGGAGTATTGGAATCGTTTGACGTAGATTCGAAGGCCTTCGCGGAATTTTGCCGGACCCAAATACCGATAGAGCATGCGAAGAAGTGAGTTCGATTTGTCGTACGTGATGGAGTCGTAAATGCTGGACAATTCACTTGGATCGTTAATTGGAACCTAAACGCAGAAGATAATACAACAGAATAAAATTATAACAAACTTCAATCGGATGAGAACTGCGAAGTGAATCCAATGCGAAAGCCGAAGAAATTTCATCGTTCAAAAACGACGTCCACACATTCAATTCGGGATATTTGTCGCCCAAGAAGACGTAAGACATAAACCTAAACAAAGCTTATTTTAAAAACAATATCGAATTCAAAAAGCATACGATGCAAATCCTTCCTTAAGCCAAAGATCGTTCCACCATTTCTAAAATTACAATTCCAGCTAACTGACACTGAATATAAACTGACCATTGTAGTCAAATCTCCAAACCAAAAGTGTGCCAACTCGTGACTGATCGTAATTGCAGCTTGTCGACGAATAGCATGAGATGAGTGTTCATTGAGAAGAATGAGAACCTCACGGAAAGTTACCAAACCCCAATTCTCCATGGCACATAAAACGAATCAATTAGATCAAATACAACGATCTTCAAACTTAACCATCGCAAAATTTGGAATAGAAATCAAATCGCACTTTTTCAACGGATAAGGGAAATCGAACCATTCGTTGAAATAGTCAAGGCAGGTAGTTGCACACTTCAACGCGTACTCAGCATCATTTTTCTTGCCGGGAATCGTGTAAACACGGACCACAACATCACCGTTCGTTTTCGACTAAACATTTTAATTTAGAAATCAAGTTAAACACAATGTTTCTACCTCAATATATTCGAAATCGCCAACAGCAAAAGCAACCAAATACGACGACATGATCGGTGTGGTAGCGTATTTAAGAAGCTTCTTGCCCGATTCGGTGGTCGTTTCGCTAATTACTTGGTTGTTTGAAAGGCCAATAAGTGATGGATCGATAGCCATTTCGATGTCGAAACGAGCTTTGTAAACGGGCTCATCCCAACATGGGAATGCTTTTCGAGCAGATTCGCTTTCGAATTGAGTGGAAACCATCCATTTGGTTTCTCCGTTGGTGGTTTTGTATGATGAACGATAGAAACCAGCCATCGTTTCGTTATGTTCGCCAATGAAATCAATTGACAACTTAATCTTTTGAGGACCAAGTTCAGATGGCAATGCAACGGTCAACGTCTTCCATCGTTTATCCATTTGCACAGTCAAATTGGTCCATTCTAAAATATTAAAATGATTAGATTACGGTAACGAGTGCAAGTTTACCGTGTCCATCAGCCAATTTGATTGCTGCCCGTTCAATCTCGATTTCGTCCGAATGCAATTTCAAATACTTGGTTGGTTCCACGATTTCGACATCGATGACTTCCTTGGCGTTGTATTTGAAGGTCTTCAAGTCCGGTTCCAAGTACAACCAATAGTGAGTCGGTTTGGCGAAGGTCGGGAGCTTTTCGAACTTCTCAGACGTTGCCATCTTTCGAATTGTAACGTTGCAAAAAGGTGCGAAAGTAGAAACCTTAATGTTCGGCATTTTAGAAGTGCAGTCGATTCAATGCTTGAAAACACACGACAACATGTTTCATTTTATAGTAAACATGATAAACTCTTCTAATCTTGCCAATTATTTTTGGATCGTAAACAAAAACAAGACGAGACGTGGGACAGATCAACGGTCATTCCGTCGACGACTTTCCATGACAACAAATGACGAAAAACGTACGCGCTTCGTGAAAAGTTGAAGACCTATTCGATAAAACATGAAGGAACGAGAGTTAATCTTTGGGCGTGTGGACCTCTGATGATCTATGCGAGAGAATTAGACGTTTCGACCTGCAAAAAACAGCGCAAAGGTCAGTGGACAGCGGAAATTTGATGATAAGAAGCGGACGTAATTCGACCAAACACGTCAACTGAAATTAAGCACTACAGATTTCATCATAACAAGTTTGAATCATCAGAAGTTAGCTTATGATCTTCGACAAACAACATTTTCGGTGCAAAGTCTGATAGAAAGCAACGATCGAATGATATCGTTTGCGAACTACAGTTCTCCGTTTACTGGGCCAAAAATCACATTGGGCAAACGTTGGGACAATCTTCGAGCAGTGCAAAGTGAATGAAATGGTTTCTGTGGCAAAACGGTTTTCTTTCGGAGCTAAATCGACCTTTTGTCGATTCATCGAAAAGCATTCAATAGATCAATGAGGAGCCTCATTGTGATCGTAGTGCAATTTTACTGTCGAACCAAAAGCATAGTGTTGCGACGTTAACGAAGTAAAAAATGTTAAATTCTACTCGCCGTGGAGTCGCGAATAAAAGACCTCGTTGTTTACCTACTCATGAATTTTGCCTTAACTGACGCCAGCTCACGCACCTCAAAGAGATACCGCAAACACAACTGGGGCTGCTGAATTCTTGCGATTGAATTTCACGTTTGAAGCGAATTGACCGAACTTGGCGTTTTGAAACGTTCGGACAAAATCGTTTTATTTTCATGGCAATGGAAGAATGGATGTCCAGAAGAACGAACTTCGTTCAACGGTGGTTGTAAGCTCGTCGTCTGAAAGCGAACCTGACAGTGTGTCAGAAGAACTAGCAGACAAATCAACACTTGAAAGGGTTGGTTTTTTGATCCAGTTTTTGAATAAGTTCCGTTTTAAAGATGAAGTTTTAGTTTGTCGGCTTTAGATTTTGGGAAAACCTTCGAGTGATAAGGAGGCAGATCTACGACGAAAACTATTGGAACGCAAATCGCAGTTGACCGAAGCAAAATTACGTAAAAAACTTCTGGCAAAACGAACGCCCGCAGGAGACATCCGAACAAAAGCAGATTTCCAAGATGAACATTTGGCAAACATTCCGCTCCCACCCGAATCCGACGACACGTCTATGGAAGTGGATGTGGAGTTGAAGAACTTCGAAGATTTAACCGACGAAGAAAAACCAATGGTAAGTTTCTTTGTTTTGATTTTTACTGAACGGTGATTGCAGCTTAGCCCGACGTTACTCGAAATGAAAGAAGCGGATTATCAGCGACGTTTGTGTGCTCGACTACCGATCTTTTATCCCGGAATTTCCGGGTGTCGAAGTATCGAGGAGTTCAAAATTCTGAACAAAATCGAAGAAGGTACCTTCGGGGTCGTTTATCGTGCAGTGGAAGAGCGAACGGACGAAGTGGTGGCGTTGAAAAGACTGAAAATGGAAAAAGAGAAAGACGGATTTCCAATCACATCGCTGAGAGAAATTAACATGCTCATGAAGTGTCGCAATCATCCTAATGTCGTTGGATTGAAAGAGATTGTCATCGGCTCAACAATGGACAAAATCTACCTTGTGATGGAGTTTGTGGAACACGATATGAAAAGTCTGATGAAACAGTTATTTGAACGAAAAAAGAAGTTTACAATGCGTAAGTTGAATTCATCTTAACTTTTCTTAGAAACTATTTTTAGCACAAGTCAAGTCGTTGATGCATCAGTTACTATCCGGTTGTGCTTATCTTCATCACGAGTGGGTAAGTTAATCAAAAGAATTTATAAAATTTACTAAACCTGAAAGCACCTTAAAATTCTTTACCTCATAGGTGATTCATCGTGATTTGAAAAGTTCGAACTTGCTTCTATCTCACAACAACGTTCTAAAGGTCTGTTTGACTAATCGTGTAGAAGTTCAATTCGAGTTGCAGATCGCAGATTTCGGTTTGGCACGTGAATACGGAGAACCACTGAAAGCGTACACGCCGGTCGTTGTTACTCTTTGGTATCGTTCTCCGGAGCTTTTGTTGGGAACAAAGGTAATCTTCATTCTTACATTTCATTACTAATGGGTTCAATCATAGAAATATTCGACGGCCATCGACATCTGGTCAATTGGTTGCATCTTTGGCGAGTTCTTGAAACTGATTCCCATTTTTCAAGGAAACAGTGAAACCGATCAACTGAACAAAATTTTTATGGTCAGTAATTTCGTTGACGGCTTTCTATCATGTTGTTTGCAGGATATTGGAACGCCAAATGAGACGGTATGGCCGGGATACAAAGAACTTCCGGGAGTTGCTCGTTGTGTTTTTGCGAACACTCCCTACAATCAACTACGCAAAAAGTTCATGGTCGATTTGAAAAGTGAACTCGGTCTTGAACTAATGAACAGGTGGGACAATTGAATTTGTGCGGATTCGAACGTCTATTTAGATTTCTTGCACCATGTCCCGAACGTCGAATTTCTGCTGAATCAGCACTTAAACATCCGTTTTTCGACGAAGAGCCCAAAGCTGCGGCCTTGGATTCGTTTCCAACTTTTCCTGCTAAAAGTGAAAACAAAACTCTTCCACTTCGTCAACATTACTAACTTATGATCTTCTTTTTGTTTTGTCCTGTTACGGGAGTTTGTTTTTCTGTTTTGTTATGCAATCACAGCCACTTCTTTAGTTAGTGTAGTAAAACTTTGGTAAAATCGTGGAATTTCAACCATTTAGTTTGAAAAAGAAAATGGCTTACGCATTGGAATATGTCCACAAAACTCACGAGGCATGACATCGATAACGAATTTGCTCTCAACAAAGCACGAAAACATCAGAAATCGATCGTTAAAAGGATTTGCATTTTTTTTATCAAACTTTTGAAATCAACGCGTTTTATCGACTTAAATCACGTCTGATCTCTGCTGCTCAATAGCTCAGTCGTATTGTTGTTCGCAACAAGTGACGACGAACTTCAAAGGCTCTTGCTACTAACCAGTGGTTTGTTAACGATGTCTCGAGTAGAATTGTCCAATTCTAAAGAGCCTTCAACAACCAATGGAATACACGAAATCCACAAACTAAATGCTGTTTGGGATCAAAAAACTACCAATTGGAAGTCCATCTACATCTCTTCTTTGCTTGCTTACGTAACAGCCGCTCAGTTCAGTTTGTATTTTTCCAGTCTATGGCCATACCTACAAATCGTACGTGAAATGAATCAGAATGAATTCAATGTTTTTAGCTTGACCATCATGTCACGGAGAAGTTTCTTGGAACGACAGTTGCAGCTTACAGGTGAATCGTTCGATCAATCCAAATAAAATTTTCGATGTTGTTAGTTGTGGGCAAATCATTGGATCACCAGTATTTGGTTATATTTCTAATCGAATGAAGAATATTCGAGTACCATTGTACGCGTGTTTATCACTGTCTCTCATCGGCAACTTTCTGTACGTTTGCGCTCAACTGCTTCCTCACGATCGAAAATATGCAATTTTGATTAGTAGGTTTATTTTGGGTCTAGGAGCAAGCAAGTTTATCTTATCAGAAGCTAATGTCAAGCTGAGTGATTTAAGGTGCTATTGGATTGCTTCGGAGCTACGTAGCAACAGCATCAACAAAAAACGATCGAAGTAGAGCGATTGCGTTTATGACTGGTATCCAATTTTAAACTTAGTGTGGAGTAATTAGTTTCCTAGGCGGTTTTGCGCTTGGGATGACCTCCGGACCGAGTATGTTGAAGACTTCAGAATTCGAACAGCCCTTTTAGTTCTACAGTTTTTCTTCGTACCATTAGGCTATCCGGGATTTCGAATTGTGAATGAGCTTCTCGTTAATGTTTACACCGCCCCTGCTTGTTGTGGAATCTTCATGAACACGTTTGGAATTCTTCTCACTCGTTTCTGTTTTGTTGAAACATACGCAGGGATAATCAACAAAATAGAAGTACAAGAAAATGGAGAGTTGCGGAAGGTGAAGATTGCGAAGTACGATCGAGTAGCAGTTGGTGTTTGTTATGCGACTCGATTTACTCAAATGTTCACCTACACGAATTTGGAGACTTTGGGAGCACCACTTTCAATGACAATCTTTGCTTTCAATAAAATGGAAGTTGTGCGATATTTGGCGATTACTCACGCATGTCTGTCTGCCATCGCTTTTTGCGTGTACATGTCTTTTGTAGTCTTTAAGTTAGACAAATAGTAAGCCCAAACATATACACGAGATAACAGTTCATTTTAGCATCAATTTTCGACGTCATGTGATCGTGGCACTTTTTGGCTTGATCGTCTTCCATTTGGTATCTTTCAGTTGGCCCTTCCTTTCTGGTCATCTGAAAACTTACACCAACAAAGATTTGAAGAACACAACACACGAACCGTTGGGTTGCAATGTGGATCGATTCAGTTGGTGTGACGAAATCAAACCACTGAATGTGTGGGTGTATTTCGTTTCTTTTGCTGTGTTCATTGGATTATGTTTTCCGAATATCAACATCACTGTAGGAACACTTTTCTCCAATATACTAGTATGTTAAAGAGATTGATTCTATAGGTCAATTATTGAATTTAGGGTCCCAGATTTCAAGGAACTCAACAAGGAATAATGCAGATGTCTGGAAGTTTTGCGAGATTAACAGGACCGATTATTATAAGGTGACGAATAGGAAACCGTGCTTTTATCTTATTTCCTTAATTTTAGTTCTTTGTATTCGACTTATGGACCACGACACGCGTGGAGTATATGAATTAATCAAGAAACTAATTGGTACTTCATTTTAGTTCTCGAAATTGTTGTTCTGGCAGCAACAATTGGTCTATGGTTGATCTTCTACAAGCGAATGATACCGTTGGAAGTAGACGAAGAGCAACCACCACCGTTGCCATCGGGTTCACCTCCTTCACTGTCGTCAACTCCGCCGTATGAATCCACTTCAAACTCTAATGGACAAACAAATCAAATGCGGTTTTGATGACAACAAATTTGTTTACGATAACCACCAAAAATAAAATTCTTATGAACTAATGTCGATAGCTCTTTTCGCAGATTCTACAAAGTGAACGAGAAATAAGAGTTGACGAGCTTCTTTGTCCGCAGTACACATGACTGAAGCTCGCGGCTTTTTGGTCGATGATTTACTTCGAAGTTTATTTTAGCTGCTTATGTGCATAACTTAATGGGCAATTTGCTAACAGTTATCGTCCAATTCGAGTTCTATTTCATCGATGGAGACGCTAGAAAACACTATCGAGTCAAAGCAAAAGTGCGACGACGTACGCGTTTAACCGAAGTTCTAACTGCGATCTGCAAAGAATCTCCAGAGTTCCAAAAGTTGGAAGGATCATGGCGTACCGAATCGTTTAGTTGTTCGCCCTCGATTGTCGTAAATGCGGTCGAACGCATTCAACGTGCTGGAACTGTGGTCATATACTTGGAACGAAACAAAGCCGCCGATGAGAAGAAGAAGACGGGAATTGAAATTTCGGTAAACTTCATTCAATAATTTTTTACACTTATTTTTTTTAGCCATTTACGGCTAGTTTGACATTTGATGTCCAATTGAATCAAGTGAGTATTGCTCGTTATCCGATTCGTGTCCCGATGAACTCCACGGTTTTATCCGCACTGAATGCGTTTGTTCGAGCTCATAGTTGTTGTTCAAGCGACTTCGAAATCACTAAGATAACAACATCTAATGAGAAGCTTGTGAGCGGATGTGATCGTGTGAATTCCGGATCTATCTACATTGTCGAGCTGAGCAGCAAAGGAACATTGGAGTTGAATGATGTATGTTAAGGTTTAGGTTTTTTATTTATGCTGAGTATTAGGAAGACTTTGTCGTATCCTACAAATTTGTGCAAAACGACGAAGAACAAGAACTTCAATTGGAATGCAAACCAGGTAGTACCGTCGCTCAGCTAAAGGAACGTTTGAACTTCTTGAAAATCGATAGTGTTTACTACACGGACGAAGATGTTGGTGCTTTAGTTATGTTAGATGATTTAACACAACTCGTTCCTGATGCTCACTATTGGATTGATGTAATCGACACTGCGGCTGAAAACTCACTAAAAGAACCGCAAACTGAACGCGTTGTAAAGTGCACAGTTAAACCGGAGATCATGGCACCAGCTGGCGTATCTCAAAGCGTTATTCTACGCCGTAATGCAGGTGGTGTCCAATTGTCCTTAGGATCGCTTTTCGACGCAAATACGAACAAATTTGTCTCCGTTCACTTCCCATTGAGTGTGTTGAAATCAAATTTAAGTCGTCGATCGTTTGGAAAAGCGCATCTGAAGACTGAAATTCCATCAGCAAAATCATGGACATTGGTGAATCCAAATGGAGAAATGGACGAGAATGTCGATGCGTTTGGAGTGAAGATCGATGACGATTGGGACCAAAATCGTTTATTCTATTTTCTCTACGAATGTCGAACGGGAGTAAGTTCTCATGCGAAATACTATTAACGGAGTTTCATAGACTTTGACGATGGATTTGCCGTCTAACTTTTACGAAAACATCGATTTGGGCGATTGCACACACGCGTTGAACTCGGCAGTTATGGGCGTCTATTTTGTCTTTGTACTCTACTTTAAACCTGCTCTTGTGAAGTTCGATCGTGCTGTCGTTCTTGAAGTAGGTTTTTATTTAACGTACAGATTATTAAAACGCTTAATTATAGGATTTAATTCAACAGCTAATGTCTCCGATGCCTTCGACTGAACGTCCACCACTGAGCGATCGACTGCGCGAATTCGAACAGAACGAAGGGGTCGAGATTCGGATCTACGTTCCCGATATTTTAGAAATGAAAACCCCAAACTCCATCGAAGAATGTCGAGAGCTCGTGGATGATTTCAAAGTTCCCGAATTCAAAGAAGTTCAACTGGAACACTGGTTCTTGCCGTTGCATCAACTCGTATCCATGGAACGCTTAACCTCTGCAAATATCGTACCCTACGATAGTGTGACGCAAAGCAATTTGATACCATCGAGTTTGTAAATAACCGGCCAAGTCGCAATCTACGGCATTTATATTAACAAAATCTTTATAGTATGTACATAATTCTTAGATAAACGAACTTTCTACGCACACAAGATCATACCATTGGATATTTAGGCAAACTGAAGATAACGTTTTTGTTTCTTAACTCACAAACAGATTTTGCACTTCGTTAGAGCGTGTAAATTAATAGGAAATAAACGTAATGCCAAGTGTTCGACAGCAACTTTAGGCACTTTGGCCACAAACGTGTCCAGAAAGTCGTGGTCAATAATCCGCACTGGTCAGTTGATCATTTCAACCACAAGTTTGGAGTTTTCATTATCAACAGTTCAAACAAAAACCACGACTTTCATTAGTTTCGCATCAACAGTTCAAGCGTTTTGCTTCAATGGTTATTTCTCTTGTAATGCACGAAATGGTCCATCAAAGTGATGCTCATTTCAAACTGTCTGTTCATACAATTCGGTTTTCTGGACATAAACTCTACTCAATTTTGTTAAGAGAGAAACTGATCGCATGGTTCCATTGAGATAGTAGAATATTTGGTTATACACGATATCACATATGGCGATCAAACAAGGTACTACAACAAAACAAATCACATCTCAATGCTTTGTTCTCTCAAATCTCGCACAAAAGAAGAAGTTAATAAACGATTTCACCGCGAAGACATAAGACCAAATCAATGCGGAATCACGTTGAACGTTGTAGTTCGCAAGAGTGCGACCGTCCTCCAACTGTTTGCCTGCAATCAAAGGAGTCAAAAACAAATAATATAAACGTACCGGTGACGATCAAACGTTGTTGATTTGCTCGAGATGTTCTTTGTCTTAAATCTCCTCTTCAAATTCTCTACCTTTCCGATCCCTCGACCTGCAACATGATCGTTTGCGCGTGAGAGTCTTGGAGCTAAAGAGAACGGGGAGTGGGTTTTTAACGACTGCGGAAACAATCAATCACTGCATATTTTCATTGATAAAAATGTCTTTTGAATATGCTCATGAAAACAATTGGCAATGCGCGTCAACTGTGTTTTGAATTTTTGGCGCTTTTCATTTTTTGTTGCGGTTATATCAGCTAGACATCGAACAAAAAGAGTGTGTTTGATTGAAATTTACATATTTTCGTCTTTACTCAAACCTTTAAATACAGGGTGGTTAAAAATGAACTCCCACTTTTTTTCCCGAAAAAAATTTTTGAAATGAAAAATTGGAAAAATCGGTTAGTTTTGTTAAATCGTTATGGGCTACAGTGCTCAAGAAAAAGCATAGTTTGTTGGTGTGTTCATTGAGGAGGCGTACTGTTACGTCATGTTTGTCAAACGAATTCGTCGTGATGCCGGAGATGATGATGCTCGTAACCCCGATCGCAAAACCATCCAAAAATGGGTGGAAAACTTCTACGCCACTGGTTCAGTACACGGCGAGCGCGGTATGCACAAGTCCAAGTGAGTTCGAGTTTTGCTTTTTTTTCATTGCCCTTTAGGCGTGTTCGAAACGCAGAAGCAATTGAAGATGTTCGAGAAGCGTTCGCGGCCAACCCTCATCTTTCAACGAAGCGCAATCCGTTCATTATTGGACCCAGTGGTGATGGAGAAGACGAGCCAACCACTCAGATGTCACGAAGCACACTCCAGCTTATCCTCAAAGAAGACCTGAAGATGCGTCCCTACCATCTTCAGATGGGCACACGCTCTCGACGCTCCAGATCCCGCCACGCGAATGAATTTTGCCCGAGACGAGTTGATGCGTCTGGCGGCTGATCCGGATCGGTTGAATAACTTGTTATTCACCGATGAAGCCCACTTTCATTTGGATGGGGGTGTGAATCGGCACGATTGGATCATGTGGGCAGATTCCAACCCGCATTGGTTCGATACCTGTCGTTTTCCCTCCCCGAAAGTGACGGTGTGGATGGGCGTTGGCATTGAAGGCGTGATTGGCCCAATTTTTTGGGAACCATCAGCCGGTCAACGGGGAATCAACTCCCAGTGGTTGGAACAAACCCTGGTTAACGAGATCCTGCCACGCCTTAGGGGTTGGCCCAATTTCCACAACATCTTGTTCCAACAAGATGGCGCCCCGTGTCATATTGGGAACAACGTTCTGACTTTGCTCGATCGTGAATTCCCGGGGCGGTGGATTGGAAGAGGAACCCGTGCCCATCCATCACCCGCGGCTTGGCCACCTCGATCTCCAGATCTCACACCATGTGATTTCTGGCTTTGGGGTTACATGAAAGGCCGAATATTCAACACGGATCAGCGTCCCAGAACGCTCGACGAGTTGAGGACGGCAATTGTTGAAGTCGCCGACCAATTAAGACAAGATCGACCAATGCGCGAACGAGTCATGGCCAACTATCATCGGCGACTTCAAACCTGCCTGGATCGACAAGGGGGACAAGTGGAAATCCGATGAACTCATTACTGTTAATAAATTGTGATCTCGAAATGAAAACAGACCGATTTTTCATTTCAAAAATTTTTTTCGGGGAAAAAAGTGGGAGTTCATTTTTAACCACCCTGTAGATTTCAATTTTGCTTTCATTCACTCATTCTCGCATTTTTCCGCTCTCCGCTCGACATGACTAAAAAGATTTCTGTCAACGGCCGCGAAATCAGCGTCAAGGAAGAAGACTTTGAGTATTTGATTGAGCAGCTCGAAGACAAAGGCTTTCAAGTTGATGATCTAGAGGGCTGGCAGACAAAGGTAAGAATTTATACTAGATTCTTTTACAATTCTCATTTTCAGGTTACTCACGAGCCGTATGACTTCAACGTCTTCATTCAAAAGGCCAAGGAATATTCCGGTAAGGTTCCGCCAGATGTCGTTTAATTCTCGGAAAAGGCATGGGGAGCAGCATTAATTTGCGTCAAAGAGTTTTACTTGAAGAAGTTTGGCATCTTGATCAAATCTCATGCGGCGAAAAGCAAGTTGTTGGACGCGATTTGTGTTGGTTTGAATGTCGAGCAAGCTATCGAAGTTAAAAATGCATGGACTAAGGCCGAAAAGTAAGTCGATTTTAGCTTTATTTTGTTTAATCTTTTGATTTAGGTCTCATTCGAACTTCTACGAAATGAAACTGGTAACAGAAGATGATCGAAAGGCTTTGTTGGAGTCAATCAAAGAAATGGCTGCAATCATTGAACAAGCTGATGTAGATGCTGTTAAGAACAAATTGAAGCAATTGGACAATCTGGGTTCGATAACTATCCGCTATGTTCAAAAGGAAGCCTTTCAAATCGGCAACAATTCATATGACTACAATCGTGTTGTTCTCTAATTTGGAAATAAACTTGTCTCTGTGATTTGTGTTGTTATTTGTTTCTTTGGGTTCTCCAGTTTTTGAATTTTGACGCTTTCTGATAATGAATTTAAGGGATTGTGAACTTAAAGTTTTTGTAGATTTTTCTTGACTTGTAAATGGTCTACTTCAATTTGAATTTGACTTCTAGCGAGTCCATTTTCAGATGGTCTATCTTTCCATGGATCTGTTTGTATTGGGCGGTGTGCCACTGATGTACTGCACTTATCTCCCGTTAAGATACCTATTGCAATGTGATGTGGCGAAACTGTTCGGAAGGAAAACGACCGACCGAAACCTCAACAACAGCTCGTTTATTCAAAAACACGCACCTCTAAATGCTGGTGATTATTACTTCAATCAACTGCGAACTTCTTGGATTTAATTTCATGTAAATAAAGTTTTTTGTTCGTGAAGTGAGTTAATCACAAGGTTCCTGGAACAGAAAAGTGTCTGAACAAAGAAAGAAATGTCGAACGCTTGAAAGTTAAGAACAAGAAAACACAACTGTTTTCAACTTTTTCTTTTCAGTTGGCTAGGAATTCTGCTGTTCAGCCAAATTATGTCCGAACCATCAGGTTTTGTTCAAAACTCGCGATCTCATTTCTCGCTTGAATGGGAGGATAGTTTCTTCTCATTGAATCCCGTTCATTTCTCTCATGACGGACGAGTGATTTGGGGTATACAGAAACTGAATGGTCAAGAGACTTGTACAGCAGTTGATTCCTTTAACGGGACAGAAACGTGAGTTCACGGTTTATTGTCTAATAAATGGTTTCATTTAGACGACTAAGATTGCCGTTCACTGATCACGAGTGTTTTCTCAATTATGTTCCCATCACAAACACACGTGGCTGTTTGGTTCGTTGCATCTCTCAAGTCGGACTTCGCATTTCGGTTGTTGATGTGAATTTAAAAGTCGGCACATTTGAACCCACGAATCTCCATCACGATCTCAAACTTCAACAGTTGACGCACATTCCACGGTTTATGACTTTCGGTCAATTTCTTGCATTTGAAATAACGAGCATCAACGTTACTAGCGGTCAAGACGAAGTACCGATTTTGTTTGTATTTCAAGTTCCGATTGTTCAAAGCTCACAGTTTACTTCTAAGGACCCTATTCCTTTAGTTTATGGTAACGCCACAGCTATTTACGCCGACAACTCTCGTATTTGCTATTTTCCTCGTGATTTCAATTTCTCCAATTTGGTCACTATCAATTTGGTCGATGGATTAACAACGATCACATCAACGAATGACTTTCCATTCACCAGCGATGAAATCAAACAATTTGGTTCTAATGTAAGTTAACAAATGAACGCTTGAACAATAGAAGCTTGTACAGGTTGTCTGGCATAATGAGAGCTGTTACTTTGTTGTTGGATCGACAGTTGCAGTTCTCGATTTAAAGATGAACAACAACTGGAACACAATTAACTTGGTTCCTACCATTTTGCTCGATAAAGTTCATCGACCAGTGATTTATCTAAACTCTGAAGGAATCTTGAATGTACATGTCCACAAAGAAGGATCTAAACACCGAAAACGAACGTATTGCTTTCAAATCAAGTAATTCAAACGTACAATTCACTGACAAGCGGTTTCATTTCAGTCATCCAGAATCGCTGAAAAATCTTTCGTTCTTCAGTTTGACACGAAATTGTTTGCTCAAACTCTCCGATCTGCCACGTAATTCTCAACTACAACCGCTTTTCGGCAAATCAATTGTTCAACTCAACACTTCAAAGTACGTTCCGAGATTTCGCATGTTCAGCAAATAAATTTATCAGTTAGTCCAATACAATCATTCTTCTCCTAATTTTTTTTCTTTAGTTTTTGAAAGTCGCGGCAACATTTGAATTTTTTCTTGTATTCTGCATTACACTCGAGTGTCATTTTTGATGGCTCGGGATAAACGGTGCCAATAAACGCGAAACCATTTCTCAAGAGCTCGTAACTCTGGACATTAACTTCACAACCGTCGATGCTTATCTGAAGGTTTCGAATTCAGACTGAAGACTTTTACATCTCCTACCGCACATTTGCTTTTGTCACGATGAGTCAAAAAGCAAATCGTTAACACTGAAAAATCGAATGCCGGCGAAGTGTTCGCAAAGAAACTCCCGGTCTTCTTTTCGTAATTTCCCCACTTGAAGTTCGCCGAAGCGATTACGTCCTCAAAAATTGCTATCAGATGTGTCCACCTACTCGTATTACTTTTCGTTTGACTATGAAGCCTCGATAATCTAGTCGATTGTTAGGATCGTTTTCTAGCTGATGAATGACTGCCCAGTTATGAAGTCCGCTAACTTCATTGTTTTTCTCCTAAACTTCATTTAAAAACAATGAAAACAATAACCAACTTCTCCAAAGAAAACGTGTTCGAAGGCACAAGAGTCCAATTCGCCTTTAAAGCGGGAGTACAGACCAAACCAAATTTGTTTGATCGACTCTTTCAAAGTCCTCTCATCTTTTGCCCATGGATGTGCTAAACATCGGTTGATTGACGCTGAAGTTTAGAAAACCTTTCTCTTTTAAGAGTTTAACGACAAGTTGAAATGGAACTGATGACCAGACCGTCGAGTAGAAAATGTTGATCTTTGCCTCCTTTTCTGCCGACTGAATCTCGGCGACACCGGTTTTCGGATTGAACAACGATCGAAGGTCAAGAAGTTTGGCAAAACTCGGTTTCTGAAGAACTTGCGATCGAACCACTTTATACAAACTGAATGGTATTCGTTTTTCAGTTGATAATAATGGACACACTTCTCTTTTGCGTAGTTCCGATTGTTACCGTCGAAATGTCCTTGATAGTCGAGTAAGAAGTCACAAAACTCAGGCCGTTCGAGATCTTTCTCTCGCATCTCCACTACTAACTTGCGCAGTTCAACATCGTTGACTGTAAACTGCGGGATATTCGAGACTTGTAATGCGGTTAACTGAGGAATAAAAAGACTGAGAACCAAAATCCAAGGGCATTTCATTTCTGATGGTTATAGCAAACCAAAAGATTAAATGCAACGGATTTCTGTCTGTTTTCCTTGTGCAACTGAACACACAAATCACTTGTGCGTTGGGTGTTCGCTTGGACGTCGTTTCATTTCATACAAGCTAATTGGTTGCTTGCAGACCGACAACAAAGTCCAACTAGCAACCTCTTTCGATCATGTTCAGGTTTTATTATTAGCGCAAACTCGAACGGTTGGAAGGAAATGAAAACAAGAAACAAGGCAATCGAGTGGCTTGAGAAAGAAAAACCGTAAATGCACTTAAACAACCGATTCTTCTCATGGATACGTCCAGAATACAACGTCTAGGAAATGTGGTTTTAAAGGCAATGTAGACAGAACTATCGAAGACACAACTCGTTTTTGATGTAAAGAGAACAAGAATAATAAAGGATTTCAAGGCACTTAAACGATTATAAGACACAAAATAGGGAATGTCAGCAATAAACTAAATAGTCGACAAACAAAACTCAAGCTGTTTCTTGGGTGCTTTCAGGTAGAATCGGAGCAGTAGCATTTGCTTCACGATCTTCCAATCGAATACCAGTTGGTGGAGCTGCTTCGCCGTTAACCGGACCATTTAGTGAACAGCATCAAACAACCGATGAAACCATTTGTTAATGAGTGCAAGGAAGAGACATATGATTGAAAAAACAAGGAATCCAAAACACAACATTGACAATATTCTCGTTGTTGTTTATGATTTTCGTTCGATATGCTCTCTGTTGTTCCATTTGTCACTACGTACGCTTTTGTACCTCCATCTACTTTCGGTAGAAAGTAGAGTAATCTGTGATAGGCGATACGGATTAAACGAATAAAAACACCATAGAGTTGTTTATAGTTTTCATATTCACAAATGAAAAAAAAGAGTATTACCATAATTTGCAACAACATTGATGACGACAAACATTAGTTAGAACAAATTTGCGAGCAACAACAACCATTTGTTTGAATCTGTTTTGCGTTAATGTTTAGACTTGTAAAGAACGTCTGAATATGTTTATTTAATCGTTTGTAATAGGACACGGGTTTTAATTCAATAGCATAAACAACAAGAAGAGTATTGAGTCCGTTTATTGAGATACTTAAGAGAAAGTCACCTCTTCAAATGGATGTCGATTCGAGAAGCTGTTGTTTTTTGGCTTTCAGAGCTGATACTCGCGCTTCCAAGAACTCTGTCAAATGAGAAGTGGTGTCGAGATCGAGTTTCATCTGGCTAAACGAGAAATACAAACGATCAAAATGAACACGTACATTAACTCCTTTTCCATATTGTAGTTCTCCATGAAAGCAATCGAACGAAAATGATCGCAAAATTTGACAAGATTATCGGTTTCCTGTAGCTCTTAATCACTTCTCATTGCATTCAACTCACTTTTTTAATGTTGTCGCTCTTCTCTAAATGAACTTCTTTGATCATCGCCAACTCTTCGGCCAACTCCTCTGCTTTCTCTTCTTCCTCTCGTTTCTTTCGGTCCAACATCCGAATTTCATCGGCCAACTCGGCGATCTTCTTAGCAGCTAAACTCTCTAATAAAAAATCGAGTGCACAGAAACTTACTGTTATCTCCGCTTTTGCGTTGTAATAAATCACGAACTTTTTGTAATTGTAGAAGATGTTTCTCGAAGACTCCACTGACGATATGTCCACGAATAACATCGCGATTGCTGATCGCGTTTGTTTGGCTCTAAATTTGTGGTCACACAAATGTCTTTGTCAGTTTACTTACGGAATTTGGAATCTCCATTGGCACGATGTTCTCTTCATCATCTTCGAATCCCATGAATCGAAACGGACCGCCAATCCGCGGCGCATTTGCTGTTCCAGTGGTAATCGGCATCGTGGTGTTCATCGTTCCTGTTGTAATTGTTGGCTCAAGTTCGGCCGACGAGTGCATTACTGACATCTCGATTCTGAAGTCGAAACTAACAAGTGAAATCCAACACAAACGATTTTACCACAACGCAGAAAAGTGAGTTGTTGCGAATTCTTCAAAATGAACGCTTTGGCGTTTCGTTTGTAATCAACTTTGTGCTCTCAGATGTGTTGAACAAAACTAACTGCTTGTTTCTATTAACTGTCCATGTCCTCAATTTTATTCCAAAATTGATAGAAATCAATGACATTGATACGCGTTTTTACATTGAAGAATACACGTGTAGATAAGTTGATGAGTTGTGTTAGTAACAAAAACAATGTGTACAAAATGAAACTTATTGTAGTTAAACGGACGGCAATTGAAATTCACACGGGATGTGAGTTTATTCGTTGAAATGTTTTTTGAATCTACTCGCAAAAATGTTTGATTGGACAGTAAGATTTCAGGCGAGAGTAAAGCCTTGAGTGTGATCGAGACAAAGCAAGAGTCGTTTCTTCATCGTTTCTTTGTCCGTGACTTTTGGGAGATCCAGAAGATTGAAACACGTGTGAGCTACAGGAATAAGTTCCGAAGGCATTGGTTGTATGATCAAAGGAATTTCTTTCATTCCACGTAATGGGATACGATCGGTGCCAGAAAGAAACAAAAGGAAACGTTTCTTTTGTTCGGAAGTCAGTTCGAAGAAAACATCCCAAAAGTTTTCAATCACCGGATGTCGAGCATGGTATTCGCCTTAAAATTAATCTGCACCTTAGCTATCCTACTGAAAATCGACACATCTTAAATGTCAATGGACTCGGCTCGTCGAGCGTAGTGAATTGATGTAATTATGTGATTTACAGTAGGGTATCTAAAGTGCAGTTATTTCTTGCCTTTGTATTGAGCGTTCTTAAATACCTTGATTAGTAATAAAAAAGGAAAAGAACAAGCCTTTTTGAACTCGATCCAATCGTAGTTCTCGTTTCCAATAACCATTTCCTGTAGCTCTCGCGGTTGAAATAATCCCAGAACTCCCTCGTTGAGAACACGAGTAAACCCACGAATGAATGCGCGAATTTGCTGCTTCATCAATCCATCGATTCCGTTTTCCATTTTCATTGCAATGTATTTCTGCATAGCAGATGTTTACGGTGCTCAAGGTAAGCACACAAACCTCAACAAACTCCGCTTTGTTCTTTTGAGTTACTGGAACGTTTTCACCATCATCGATCAATGGAACTTGTCGAACGTGTCCGAAGATTTCCATGGAGACAACGAAGTTCAAACAAAAAACATCTTCCAAATCCTCTGCTTCGTACTCGAGCAAACGTTCCAAAGATCGTCCTTCAGAAGGATGTAATTCTGAGTAATCTTCAAGAGTCAACGCTTGACCAAGAATTTTTTTATACAATGCCAAAGGGAAAGGCAAATTCACAAGAACAAGATTGTAAATAGCCAAAGCACAAAGAAAACCAACAACCTAAATGACAAAAACTTCAGAATTCGTCTCTTGTATTTGGAATCAAGTAAAGTTCTAATTGCTATATTAAAACGTTACCTCATAGCCGGTTGTGTCGTCAATAGCGCCAGAGAACCAAATGAAATGCGATTCATCAGATTCAGTAAACATTCCGTATCTGCAAATAAGCTATCGTGTCTAACAGTATGATTGAAAGAATCTAATAAACTGCAAAGCAAACAAAGCAACCAATTTGTATACCTTGAAAACTTTTTTCTTTTTTGCTTGCGTAAAAGTTTCGAAAAGCAACCTTCAGCAAGACGTCGCATTAGACGTTCTGTCCAAGTCTTCAAGCTTTCAAACGCATCACTGATTGCGACGGATTGTCTAGACACTCATAATTATACGTTCAACAAATGTACAAAACAAAAAGAAAGCATTCGTTTTGTAGTGAAGAGATAGACAGCGCAGATTTAAGATGCAAGATATTTGAATGAAAAGCATACGGTTAGTCTTAAGCACACACACACACACAACTGTTAGTGTAATAATCAATCTAAACGTACGTTGGTTGTAACAGCTCTTGGAAAAGCAACATGAAAAACTCTTTTCGAACTCCACCGCGATCGTCAGCTTCTTCGCCAACAAAAGAGACACGTAGCGGTTTGCTAACATCGTTCTTCGAAGTATAGTGCATCACATGCTAAACCCAAATATTGTATGTCTACTATTATTTACTTACTTCGTACGTGTCTTCGACAATATGATCTCGACGAATTGTAAATGTGAGGTACGTATCTTCGGGGTTCACGAACGGCAACAATTGAGCCATTGGAGTACGACTGACAGCAAGCTTAGAAACAAGTCAATCAAAGAAATGAAAGTGCAACCTACTCGCATTCTAATCATCGAATCAGCTTCCAAAATTGCACTTTTTGCTTCTGCATTCATCAAGAACGGATATTGAGACCAACGGAAACCTGGACGCGGCATCGGTTGTCCGAAACGAGCGAACTCATCGGGATGCTGAACATGAAATCCAATTCAGTCAAACTAAACATTTCTTACCATTAGAACAAAGTTTTCAATGTAATCCTGATGTATTTGCACTTTTTCAGACAAACAGTTCAAATAGAATTTGTCATATGGAATGCGATTTGAAATACGATTCACATGGCAAAGTTCTTTCAAAACATTTAAGGCTGGCACAAAAGCGGCGTGATTGGTGTGGTTTTTGTTGAATCGATATTCCACGTAATTCATTAGAAATTGAACAAACCGATTCATGTGTCTCGACTCCAAAATCAACCACCAGGTCCCTACAACATTGTATAAATAGCATTTGAATGTCTATGGCTTACGAAGAATGTGGCCGAAGTGCGTGACAGCTTGTGCTAAAACATTGATGAATGGAGCCAACAATTGACGTTCAGTCTTTTCGCTTGGAGCAATCATTGAGTGGAAGAATGGAATGATCATGAAGAAACGCAGTTCATCGTAAACAAAGCTCTCTCGATGTTTGGTCAAAATCTTATCGTAGATCTCAGAAAACTTTGTTTCTTCCAATGACATCATAATTGTTTCTGCATACGCTTCGTGGTCTCGTGATTCGGCAATCAAATTGAACGACTTCATAATATCGTCCATTGATAGTCCAGAATTGGTCAAAGAACACTCGGGATTTTGGTGATTAGCAATGAACGAACCGTTGATGCAACCCAACGAGCTGAATATGAACTCCAAACAACTGAAACCATAATTTCAGTTGCTATCTCGAAAATCTGACACACGATTTCACATCAATAACTTCTCCTTTTTCCATTACTACACTCAATTCGTGATACGAAATCGATCGGGCTGCACGAGCATGTGGAACATGAGGTTTCTAAATGATCAATGAGTATATGATCCCAGAAGCTCCATCAATTACTTCACCGCAAATGATGATCGATTGATCGAAGCCAGCAAAAAGAGCGTTTGCATTTGTCAATTCGGTAGGCGATGGTTTGAATTGGTTTTTAAAAGTGCCAATACCAAGTTGCCCGTTTGAGTTCATGCCAAATGAGTACAAACGATTCGGAGTCAAAACAACTGAATGATTGGATCCAGCAGCTATAGACATCACCGGCTGATTTCTCAAATCAACCACAAGCGAGGGTGATGGTTGGTCTTTGCGATCCTCATTCCCAAGCTGTCCGAACGTATTACCTGCAATACAAGCGATTAATTTGATTGTAATGAAAACGAAATGACCTCCGAATGCGTAAATTCTGCCATCTCGTGTCAAAACGACCTTAAAATTCGATTGGTCAATATTTGACTATTGTTATACTGACGGTATGAGAAGCTCCACAAGCTACTTGACTGACACTATTAATTCCAGCAACAACCACAGGAATTCGAACTTCTAAATTGACAACTAAACAATTACGAGTATTGTCGTATCTAACCGCTCTTGCCAAGGACGCTCGCTTGACCCTTATCGTTACGACCCCACAATAAGACATAACCACCCGAAGAAATAGCAGCATAATGGTCACTTCCAGCTTCAATTCTGCGAATTGGAACTGGTGATAGCAACTCAATTTCTAATGGCTTGACCGATTCGTTGATGTACCAACCAAATACCAAAACTTTGTTAGCTAAAGTATATACTTAAACACATTTATAAACTTGTCACCTACTTTCGATTAGTACAATCGAAGAAATGTTTCCACAAGCAACTTGACAAACTTGTGAAACATCCTTGACGCGTCTGCAATTTTGAGCGTTACATTCACTGAATGTCTGAACTTACGTAGGAAGCGAAATGACTGTCGATGAGGCGTTCAAACCGCATTGTAGGTACTCGTTTGAACCCCACGCGAATAAACGACCGTCATCGGCTACCGCAAGATTATGTGCAGATCCTGTGGCAATTTGAACTATTCGAACGGTTTTTCGAAAGTCGACTTTTCCAATAAGATGCGGTGCTGAAATTGAAGCTTAGAGAATAGAAGATGAATGTGAACTTACTATCTCGACCAAGTTCTCCTTTGTCATTGGCCCCGCAACTATAGATTTGGCCAGAACTTGTCAGCGCCAAAGTGTGTCGTTCAGAACAACAAATCTGAATAATATGATCCACTAAACCGTCTTCAGTTTTCATAATCCATTGGGTCGGCGAAACGGCACAAGATTTGTCGTCTTCGCCACGAATCGCTCCGAACTGGCCATCACCAACATTCCCCATGACGTAAAGTTGTTGACTCATTGGATTTGTGTAAAACTTGAATGATTTTCTAAAACCACAAAGATTTGAATTCTAATACAAAGAAAAGACTCACGGAGAAACGGTGTCGGAAAGATTAAGATAATTTCCGTACATTGCCACATCCACTGAAAACGATTGGATCACGATGATGGTTACAAAACGCGCGAATAGACGTTACAACTCGGAGCAAACGCAAATGTCGAATTACACGTTGAAAAACAAAGTTGATGGCTTCAAAGTAGTGACCTTAATTCTACTGATGAGCGTCTTAAAATCGAACACTGTGCTCATCAGAATTCAAAGTGCGAACGGGAAATCTAATTAAAGAATTAGCGTTCAGGATCAAGAAACTAATCGACTTTCGGATGAAAACTTCGCAGCTATCGCCGTACAAGATTCCAAATTCCCGAATTGTTCTCGAAAGGTGCGCAGTTGAGACTGAAAAGTCGGGAAAAACAAGGTAGTTTCCAGAACGAAAAGAACAACTGACGAGTTAGGAATAAGCGATTCATGTGATTGTGCCGAACGATAAAAATTGGAATGTTTGTCGGGATGTCGAAAAAACGACAAAAAATCTTCGGAAGCAAAAACTCACTGGGAATATGCGCACTGAGTTTAACTCTCAATCACACGCTCCGTCAACACAAAGTGCACTCTGTGTTCTGCTGAGAAATCGAGTTCCAGTTGTTGTTGTTAGTGTTCGACGAGTGTGTATTGTACGCTTACAGTGATCACACCCAATCAGCTAATTGAGAGTCTATGGTAGCCTATTTATTGGATAGAACTTGGAACCCGTCTTATACAATGAATTCTCGGAAGCAACAACAACTCCGTTCTCAACGTCAACAACTCGAGAATCTCCGTTCGTATTGGGAAGCGAGATTTGGAATCGTGGAGATTTTCCAAAAGTCCACTCGTCAGATTTTAATTCCTTAACTGTTTTTCGAATTGCTGTTTTTGCCTCTTCCTCAACTTCCTTTTCTATTTCCTTGATCTCAACCACTTCAATCTCTTCGGCCAATTCGTTGAATCCATTGATTATAACGGAAATCAACTGTTCGACTCGTGCATTTGCATTCTCGTCAATCAGCTGACCGACAGCCTTAGCTCTTGTACTTCTTGTGGCATTCGTCTTGATTTCTGTATGAAAAGGTGATCGAATTGAACGGCGAAGTGTTTGCAAGTCGGGATTAACAAGCAGCGTCAAATGATGATAAGCACGACCACGTGCAATTCGCGCAGCCGTTCCGGAGACTTTACGGTCACCCGGTTGAAGAAGCAGATCGTCTCGTTTGTTGGCTTCAATCTGCAAAGAAATCAAATAAAACCAAATGGATTCGTGTTACTTGGACATTGAAATGCCGATTCAACCATCCGGCAATGTTCATCAAATTTTTTGGACGATCGTGACGTTTCTGCGAAGTCAAAATGGAAACATTTAAGTTGCCTACAAGCATGCAATGAGCCTCTAATGTCCAAGCACTAACCTAGGTCGTGATATACCGTACCGCCTCCGCTATATCGCCGAACCAAATTTATACCGCGATCTCGAACAAATTCGACATCCGCTTCCATCCACGGATTCTGATGGCGACCAATAACAACAGAAGGCGTGTTACTGAACAATTTGATTTCTAGACTAATTGCAAACGTTAACTTACCTCCACAGTAAAATTGCCTGCGCAAAACGATCGAGATCGTGATGCCGAAACAACCACTCTTCAAACGCCAAATTTTGAAAAATACACGATGATTGTGAGACAAAAACTTTGATTTTCGACACACGTGCCATCATCTAGTTTACATTACCAAAACAGTTCGAGTTCAGTTTCTAACAAACTGACTGGTCAAAAATCTCGGGTTAGAGTTGACCGTTGATCTCCGGGTGCGTCGTTTTTGCTCGGCTGTTTGGTTTTGTCATCTTTTTGGCGTGAAAGATTGTTTTTGTGTAACCACTAATCAGTTTATTCCAGTTCTCTAATTCAGAATGCCGTGTGTTACTGTCAAGTGGAGCGGTCAGAGTTTGGACGTCGATGCGGATATTCAGGAAGAGCCGTTGGTTTTCAAGTCGCAGCTTTTCGCGATGACTGGAGTTCCACCGGATCGTCAAAAAGTGATGTTCAAAGTAAACTTTCTAATGAAACAACTGATTGACTTTTACGTTTTAGGGAAAAACGTTGAAAGACGATACGTGGGAAGGGTTTCCAGTTCAAGAGGGTTCAACTTTGATGATGCTCGGCAGTACGACCATGGTGCCAGAACTGAAGCAAGAAACTCCAAAAGAATCGACCAGCAACAGCGTTCAATACGATGAGAACGGTGAGCAGATGGTCAAACTCCCTTCCGGTTTGCAGAATTTGGGTAACACATGCTACATGAACGCAACTCTTCAAAGTTTTTTGGTTTGTCTATTTTATGTTGACATACAAAAAGTCTTTTAGGTTATTCCCGAATTAGTTGAAGGAATCTCCAATTGGACGTCATCGGGAAGCTCCAAAACTCAAAATGCGCTGATGAAAAACTACACCGGATCGATTTTCACGCTCTTTCGTGATCTGGCCAGCAAAGAGCGAGAGTGTTACATACCATTGCTTCAGTTGACGGTCGGCAAAATTATTAAGAATCAAATAAGAAAGAGTTCAATTTCAGTTAATGCATAAACTTTATCCACAATTTGCAACTCAAGGTGAACAAGGTGGATGGCAACAACAAGACGCCAACGAGTGCTTCAGCGAGTTGCTTCGAGAGTTTGCTGATGCATCAGAAATCGAAGTCAAGGACGAGAAGAATGAAGTGAAGAAGGTGCCCGTTCGCCGATTTCTTGAAGGAGAATTCGAAATTCAAATGAAGAACACCGAGAATCCTGAGGAAACAGTGCAAACTTCAAAAGAAAAATTCATGCAGGTAAAATAACAAATGAAATCAAGAAGCAATCGATATTTTCAGTTGAGTTGTTTCTTGTCACAAGATACTCGATATTTGCAATCAGGAATCAAAAGCAAATTGAGTGAAGAGATTGTGAAGCATTCGGATACGTTGGGTAAAGATTGTACCTACTTAAAAGAAGCGAAGATCAGTCGATTACCGGCTCATCTTACCATTCAGATGGTTCGCTTTTTCTATAAGGAAAAAGATCAGGTAAGCGTTAAAGGTCTTAAGTTGGATTATTCGTTTTAGGTTAACGCGAAGATTCTCAAGGATGTTAAGTTCCCAATGATCCTTGACTTGTGCGATTGCTGTACTCCTGAATTGCAGGCCAAACTTCGTCCTTATCGTGATGCGTTCAAAGTATGTAAAAGACGAATAGTCGGCAATTACTTTTGTTTAGGAATACGAGGACAATAAGATCGAAGAACAACGTGCAGCAAAATTGAAAGAAGGAAAACAGATCGTAAAGAAAGAAGCGGAAGAGTTTGCTCCATCAAGTTTCAAAGATGATCCGGGCTCGTGCAACAGTGGTTTTTATCAGTTGAATGTAAGAGATCGATGTTCAATCCCTTATTCTTTTTCTGGTTTAGGCAATCATTACTCACAAAGGCCGTTCAAGCAACAGTGGTCATTATGTTGCATGGATTCGTCTTCAAGGAGACAAATGGGCAATGTGCGATGATGAGACTACGATTCCAGTCACCGAAGAACAAGTTTTGAAGCTTTCAGGGGGTGGTGATTGGCACTGTGCTTATGTTTTGATTTACGGACCACGTCGTTTGCCAATTTCAAAATCTTAAGTCGTGAAAACGAATTGAATCTTGTTTTCTCCCATTTTAAATTTATAATCGCACATGTATCCGCTTAATTCGTGTGTTGTTGTTTGGATACGAGTATAAGAATAAATGGAGAAATTGTCGAACAGTGTCTTTGAAGAATACTAATCTGCTTTTCTTTATCACAATAGAAATCTTAATTCGAACTATCAAGTTGAAGCCAAGATTTCCAGCAAATGAAATTCCTCTTTGAAGTGGTTTTCTGTCCCGACACGCAAACTGAACGCTTCGTGTCGCTTAGGCTTGGGCTTGCTGTCGAATTTCTTGTATTTGATCGTTTTCCAATCAACTTCAATGGCCAAAGCCGAAGAGAATTCCGAATCTGAAACCACTTTTTTCGACGGTAAACTTCGACTTCACCGTGAAAGCTTCTTGACAGCCGAAGGCGATGTTCTGGTGGTTCCGTGTTTTCCGGATTTGCTTTGTGGTAAAAACCGTTTTTGTTTTCTTTTATTTTGTTGAACTTTTAGGCGGCGAAGTCTTTAAAAACGTATTCGACAATGCCGGACCAGCACTTCCGAATGCTCTTAGGCCGTTCATTTGCTTGGAAGCGGGATCGTGCAAACTGACGTCTTCATTTGAACTCAAAAACTTTAAAAGTTCGAAATCAGGCGTTTCGATAACTAGTCTTTTTTTTTATAGAATTAGCAATGTGCGTTCTTCCTGAACTGTTCGATGACGAAGGACTAAGTCGACTGGACCGCGTGAAAGTCTCGATGTGTATCGCTGACGCGTTGGATTTGTCAGTGGAGTCTTCGGCCACATCAGTGGTTTTCACTCATTGGCCGATTGCTTCTGTTGAACAGTCAGCGGAGATTCTCATCCTATGCATTGCGCATTGGTTGAGAAATAGTATTTATACCGAAAAGGTAGCCGTAAACACTTGGCTTCATTATTCATCCAATTTTTTCAGTTGACAAGCATCTCGTTGTTTTTGGATATGTCTGAAGGCTTTGAATCCTATTGTCACGTAGCACAATTAATTGAAGCAGATCCCAGTCTTGTTTTGGATGTTCTTCAAGCGCGTCGACCCGATGACTATTCGATTGATCCAACAGTAGACGCGGACATGGTTGAAAATATTCCTGTTGAGTACGCAGAGTCGAAAACACCTCTTCGAATGCACTGGAACAGTGGACGAATGATGCTCGATAAACGTCAAACTGGAACTCAAAATGGTTCGTCGCCATTCCTTTTTTATTCGCGGAATCTGAGCACCTCAATCCTATCGATCGAACAACCCGACGGCACAATTCATCAAGTAAACAAAGGAAAGTTTATAGCAATACACATTTTGTTTTTAGTATCGATTGTCAACAACAGTTTACGAGAAGAATACTCATTATTTTCGTTGTTCACGTTGTGATTATTTGACTCGAATGCATCCCGAAATGGGACTGTTTCGACCAAAAATCACAGTTCGTGACGGGCAGATTGTGAGCGACAGACATCCTGCTCATCATCCGCAATGCCACGGAATGAGCAAAGAAAACTTTGTCGTTCAACAATTGGATCGTCTATGGAAAGCAATTGCCATGTACGAAACTGACGAGTTGAGACGCTGTTACGTGACGTTAAGAAACATTGCATCGAAAGAAGCGAACAGTTTGTACAATGAAATGGAGAATCCGGAAGGTCAATTTCCGGAATGGGAAGTTTTAAGGAAAACTGCTGAGAAATGTAAGTAAACAGAAAATGATCCTGTTATTAGTGAGTTGGAATTTTAGATCACGATCAATATTCAATGAGGCTGATCAAGTGTGCCAATGCTGATGGACCCTCAGATATGGACGGAGTTAATATAGATCAGTACTCAGAAATTCGAAGAGTCGAAGGGGAGTTAGACGGAGTTCAAAACAACGGGATCGCGTGGTTAACTGAGGGAGTTGAGTTGGAACGAGATGAACATGAACCAGAAGATACCGAAGCAGCGCCAACTAGCAGTGGAATTAACACTCGCTCCGCTCAGTCTGTCGTCACAAAACGCGTTGTATCTGTCAAGACAAGAAACGAAACTCACGTTGTGGTTGAAGACTCGAAAATGGACTCAGAAACTTCATCAAAGAGGCCGCAAAGGACAATCAAACCAACGTACAAATTAAGATCATCCAAGTAAGAAAATACTGAAGATTTACCTAACATTTGTTTTAGCGAACCTCCAAATCCAACTGCCCAAGCGAATTTGGAGACACGAACAACTCCGTCGAAGAGATCTCGAAACTGAGCTTAATCACTTTTGATACTCATGTGTGTTTGCACAATATACTGTGTCTATTAACTAATACTTCACTCTCACCAATTTTGTAAATAAAAAGTTGTAATTGACATTTTTTTCGATTGCAAGCTGCGTTCTGTAACGCTATTCATATATCTCGTTTGCTGACTTGTTTTTTGCATTTCATTCAATTTTCAGCTTCCGACAGCAATCATGGTCCGAATCAACAACGCGTCTCCGGCAATTCAATGGAGCATTTTGCGCAAGCACTCTGCTTTTCTCCACAAGCGTCGTGGAATCGACAAGTATTTCAGTTCGGATCCGTTCAATTTGACCGGAAAGTAAGTTCAATCAATTCATTTGCATTGTTAACTGCTGATCTTCAGGTACACTACTCGCTCGTCTGGAATCGCTAACACTGCGGGAGTCTCGATTCGTCCCACCGCCGACAAGAAGGGATTGATCGTTGAGACGAAGAAGAAGAGTGCCGGAGCTGCTCGTCGTCCCGCCAAGGCAATCAATAGCACCACTTTGAGTGGAAATCCACGTGCCGTCATCAAATCGGTTGGCAACTTGGTCAAATCGTACGAACCTCGTCTTCGCGCCAGCGCTCAACTTCGCGCATCTCAATTGCTTCGTTCGATTCATCCACGCAAACGCGGTGGCAAGAACCGCAAGAACAAAGCGGCTGCTGCTTCCAACAACTAAGACGTGATTGTTGAACGTGTTTGTTATTTTTGTTAATTGTGAAGAAATAAATTCGATTTGTTAATGAACGAAGTCACAAGCTTCTTAAATGACAGTCAACGGATTATTGGTTTATTTACTATTTTCGCGTATAATTAGAGTCTTGAAGTATAAGAAGTTTGTCAATTTCGTCGTCGTAACTTTGCTGAGCATTGAATAAGACAAACAGTGTCCTGAAAGTTATGATGACAATAATGTTGTTGAAGTTAAGTACCTTTTTGATTTCATCTGTAGAGTAATCTCGAAGAAGATCATCACAATCGACAATTGGAATCGAATGACATTCCGACTAAAATGATTAGGTGGATTAAACTGTTTTATACGTTTATTCCATACTCCTTCAGCTGTGCACGTACAACTACTACAAGGACTGACACGCTTTGTCTTTCCCATTTCAATGGTCACGTTTCCAACAACGCAGTATTCTTAAGTTTAGAAGTTACATTGTTCACAGTTTGAAAGCTTACCGCGTTCAATCCAATAACTAAGATCGATAGTTGGCATTTGATTACAAAAGATTGGCGCGTTTCTACAAAATCTATTTCACTGCTACATTCTCAAGCTTACGTCAAATCATTTGGCTGCAAAAAGACGTTGGGTTGAATTTTCTTTGCATAGTCACTGTTCTCGCAGATCATCTTTCCAAACGTGCTTTTTCGAATTTCTGTCAATTGCGCTGAAAACTCAAACAATTGAAACCATTCAAACGCTTTTGAACTTGAATCCAACTTTCACGACGTGATTGCTTGTCTGTAAACATCTAAAACTCACGTGCTGTAAAGCGGAGATACGAATCGTCAGTTTCGTAATAGAAGCGATCACAATGTTTCAATCGCGTAAACTGTTCAGCCAAGAAATGTGCAACCATTGGGCCCACCAATGCACCTTTTAACGGTCGTTCAGACATCATTCCAGTGAAGAGATCAATATCGTCGACGTGTTCGTACACCGCAGACAACGCCCGAATTGATTCCTCGTTTATCGTATCAGAGAGATCTTCGAATTTTGTTGCTTTTTTCAATCCGGCACTTTCACGATACAAATTGTAAGCAGACATCCCATGATCTCTTCCACGTTGAATGTTCACGGCAATCAAATCCAGGCCCGTGTATGGGCCACCGAGATACTGGAACAGATGATTTCGCACGGCATTCGACGCATGACGATTAAACTGCATTCTAAACTCGACAACACCTGCACAACTTCTGCAAATTGACTCACTCTGCTGAACCCATTAGACCCATCAAAACGGATTCCATGTGTCCTAAAACCGTTGAATCGAAAGTACGTAGATCCCACTACTCACCGTGTTCTGGTTGATAAAGAGCCGTGGCGTTGTTAAAGTTCTCACGTAACTCAACCGTTGGAAAACCAGAAGAATTGTAATTCCGATCCAATCGTGGAAAGACGTTTCGAATTAGTGTATGACCGTAACTAAATGTTTACATTGGAAATGTAAAAAACATGTAAGATTACCGAAAAGCAGCCATCGAAAATTCCTGACTCATTTGTGGATCACAAGTTGGATCGTAAACTTTTTTTGCGTATCCCGTCTTCTGAGGCCAAAGATCATGTTTTGACATCAACTCACAACCGATGATAATTGGAAGAAATTCGGAGAAAGTGATGTGTTGAAACTGAGCGATTAGAATACGACGTGCTTCTTGAAATAATTTTTCGTCAGTCCAATGTGAATTAAGACGCTGCAATTCTTCGGCTAAACGATTATGCTCCCGCAACATCAACGTGTGAACGGTCGCTAATCCCGGTTGAATATTGTTTCGCTCATCTCCCGCATTGAAACAACTGTGTTTCGGATTGGTACTGAAATTAAATGGATGCTTATCAGATGGTTTCCAATTCTTACTGGCAAAGTCTCTCTTGTGATCCTTGTGGTAGAGCTTGTTTGTTATGAGGCAAAGAAGTGAAGTTAAGTTTTCCATCACGATGCAAACGCAATGCGTCGGTTTCGCAATCAGTTGAACCGTAAACATGAGAAACGTCAATGAACGCTGTCAATTGATTTAACTGATTTCGATAACCCAAAGTCACTTGGCCGAGAATTGAACGCGCCATCGGAATACAACGTGGAGTACCGTCCGTATGTCGTGGTGGGAAATAAGGATCATCTTCAGGTACGGGAATAGGAAAGCAGTGTCTGAAGTAGAGATTATATAATGGAAATGTCGATTGTCTTTACATCGAAAGCGTTTGCGGTGTGTCACAAGTCGAACAGTTGAGAATCCGATTTCCCGGTCCACGCGACAATGGACTATGTGTTAAATCGTGATCCAAGAGCTGTCCAAATTGCATGAGCATATGACTGAAGTGTATGTCCTCGTTATGATCGTCGTTGTGAACGTGAATTGAAACCGTTCGGGCTGATGGAAGCGGTCGACCGCTTATAGAACGTGCTCGCGGTGTGTCAAAACCTAAAGTCTCAATTAGTAAATTATCCATTTTTTTACCGTCATCATAAGCTGGCGCTTGGATGCGACGCATCGGCTCGAAAGCGTTACCAAGCTTCGGATCTCGGAGATTATTGCACCAACCCGTGATTGTTCGATATCGAGAAGTTCGATCGCAGGGCAATGGACGTGGAAGGCAAATGGCCCGTGCATTCGGTTGTTCTTCAACATAGTCTTCGTAATAACCGATTACTCGCCCGACGTCAACGGTTGGCAACAATCGGTGTAAAGTCTCAACATCCAAATTCGATGGCAAACGTTCGTGTTCTTCTAATCCATCACTGTAACAACCAGAATTAAGATGATTACGTCCATTTACAAACCCCGTAAGAAGAATGTTTGTTGTTTCTCGTAAAATACCCGCTACGTGTGCTCGATCAATAGCTTCGGGCTTGGGGGCACCATAACGAGCATGTGCAACAATAGCGTGAGTTACATTGGATTCAGAAGGTTTAGCTAACGGATTGTCAGCCAACCGTTTTTGTTCTACTTGTAAAAATCTTCTATATTGCTCGGCTCCCATACGAAGAGCCTTTTCAACAGTTTCTTGGCTGATTGGTAAACAGAGTGAAGACTCAACATCTGCCCACGCGCTGAATTCGACTTTAGGGATAGTTGAGCTGTTGCACTGTACTGGGCAGTTGCTGAATTAAACTTTACAAGTGCAAATTATAGACAATCTCACGTTGTATCATCGGGCAGCTCAAAAGCACGGGGTTGAACGGGTCCGATGTTTTTCACATTGTCACAAACTAATGATGCAAAAGTGGTTTTTCGAATTTCTTGCAACTGCTCCGAAGTAAATCCAGAAGTTCCAAGATCACCGTTTGTGTACCAAAATCGATCTCCTCGTTTTACCTTAAAACTCATAATTTCCTAGTTAAATTCATTCCACATACTCGAAGAAATTGTTCTCTGATGATACATGTAAAAGTTGGACCTAAAAGAGCTCCACGTTCCGGTTTTTCTGCTAAGCCGACGGTGAAAAGATCGCAGTCGTCAACTGTTTCATAAACCTGCTTCAACTTTTCAACATCTTCTGGATTTCGAAGTAAAGTTTTCAAGTCGTCGAATGAGTAAGGTCGAGAAAGATTGCAATGCTCGCGTACTGATGTGTAGGATGCCAAGCCATGATCTCGCCCCATTTGAACAATCAAAGCGGCCAAATCAAGACCGTTGGCATCGGGACCACGTACAAAACGTTCTAACATTCCCGCGCTTAAACGCAACCCCGGTTGAACAATTGCGTCTTGCAAGAGACCACTAAGCTTAAGTCTTATGGTTTAGAGACTTAAACTTACCGTGTGATGGTTTTGATGCCATCAGATTCATAGAGAGGTTCTGGATTGCCAAAAAGTGTACTCAAATGTCGTCGGTCGCTGGTTTCATTTGATGGACTTAAAGTGTCAGGTCGAAGCGCTGTAAAAAAGAAACCGGCTGCAACCGCATATTCGTCAAGAGTCGTTGGATTTGTTTTCTAAAACATGAAACTATTCACTGTATACTTTAAAACCCCACGATATCGTAGTTATCGTTGATCGGATCCTCTTGAGTAGTAAGTTTGGCGCGAAAGACTTGTTCTCGTCCAATGATTAGCGGCAAGAACTCGTTTACTGTAATGTGCTGGAGTTGAGCGACAACAATACGACGCGTTTCATCAAACACTCGTTCGTCTGTCCAATAGGAATTCAAAGCCTGCAATCGACTGGCGATTCGGTTGTGATTTCTAAGCCAAATTGTGTGAAGAACGGCGGCTGTTGGCAACAAATTCGACCAAGCAGCAGTTGCCGAATCAAAACATGGTCGATTGGAACGACTGTTGGCGCAAATTCCAGATGAGTTGTGAAGAGACGGTGGAAGTTCCAAATCATTTTCGGATTTCTGACTTCTTAATCGACCGCCAACAAATTCTCGTAGTCGATGAGAATCTTCGCGCGTGTTGCCGTACAGAGATGAACCGTCGAGAAACGAGGTGGCGAGATTGGCGGGCCGCCGTGGTCCGAAAGAACAATCAGAAGGCGGACTGATTACACTTCGAGAATACGGAATGCAATGACTGCGATCTGAATTCAATCGATTAATTAAGTACAACGCTTTTTACCTTCGTATGTTGTGTCATTTGAATCAGCAAAAATCGGCAAACATTCCAAGTGTTTAGCTCCACAACATGGAAGTGGTAAAGTTTTGTTATCTGAAAGCGACAAAGTTCTCATTGCTGTTGATTCCACAGACTTTTCATCAGTTTGTTCGTTCCGATATGTGACATGTCAACCAAAACAAATTGGCCCCATTGAGCGAGAAGAAGTGTACAAAACTTGTCGACTGAGCTGTTGGTGCCAAAAACAGTTTTTGTTATAATCCGTGGACTTCGCAGGTCCGATCCGGTGGTTGAACGACGTATCTGACTAATTTCTACAAGATACAATAATTATCTTTCATTTTCTATTTAGCTGACCGTCAGAATATGAGATTGGAGTGAAACGTTGGAAGGGCGCGTAAGTCGATCCCCATTGCGGATGTTCGACGTTATTGCAAATGCCCGTAGTCGATCGATATTTGCCTGGCACACAGTCAATCGCGGGATTCTTCACACAGACTCCGTTGACTGCCGTTTGATTCAAATGAACTGACGACCAATTTGTAATGTTGAAGTCACTAAAAGACTGCGAAGAAGTAGTTACATCTTTCTTACCGCTTCAACTTTTGGCTTGCAATCACTGTGATCAAGGCAGAATACGACCGGTTTTTTGCATAAGCATCTGCGCTCGTTAAGTCGTGCCATGACAAGGTAGAATGACGGAATTTAGTCTTTTCAAACTCATTGAACAGTTGAGACTCCAGATCACTTTGTAAACGATCGACTTCGATTTTTGCCCGCACAAACGCGATTTGAATGTCTTCATCTGTTGGCAAATCGGTCAAAAGCGAACTTCCTACTGTAGTTCGAACACTGTGCGATGTCGTAGTCGAAGAAGTTGGTTCAACCGAAGTTGGTTTTCTATCCTGATTAGGCAACAACGATTCTTCATTAGATTGACCATCTACCGTTATAATTGTTGTAAAAAAGAATAAGAAGCAAAGCCGGTTCATGGCTTCAATTCAACGTTAACAAAACAAGTGTGTTGAGTTTAAATCGCAATTGTTAGAAACCGTTTTTCGGTTTCGAGTTTCTCATGAACTCCGCAATCGTTTGACATTCGACCGTGAGTTCAATTTCGTCAGTCGACACGCGATTTTAGCAATCTGTTTGCTAATTTGCGCGCTCACACATAAACAATGGAAATGAGATTGAATTGCCAATCGGAGCTTGGAGCCCAAATTCCGAAGACTAAGAACAAACAATCTCGCAATCAGTCTGACGTCGACTAAATTAGACCACAAAACAGGTTTCCTGTCATTGTTTCAAGTTTTTTATGAGGATCTCATGGATGGAAACACAATTGTGGCTTAGAAGTTTATTGTTCAAAATGAATTCATTTTAGGGTTGAAGAAGTCGGTCGTCGTCGTAAATCTCGTCGTCGCTCTTCAAACGTCGAAACGAGCGATAAGCAGTGAGAAAAACGAAGATCATGAGCAGAAATTGGCAGAAATGAAAAATGACGAGATTAAGAAGTGGATCGTCTTTACGTTCCAAGTTGAGGTAAAATGTAAGCAATGCACAGCTTGTGACCGCTAGAACGCATAAAAATTGAACCTGAAAACAGATACATCAGGATTCGGGTATTGACAACATACATGAATCACGAAAAATGCTAAATAGAGTGAAGAATGTCCGGCCAAATTACCGATTAAAGCCAAAAGAACAACGAAGGACTCGGCCATATTCATCGCTTGAGTGAATGTTCCGCCCCATTTGCCGAATTCACGAGATCTAATGAAGTCCGTGTTCTCGTAATCGATCAGTAATGAAGTTAAGAGAACGCATAAACCAACAATCAAGAACACTCGAGCTACAATCTGAAGATGGTCGATAAATGACAATAACAAACAAGTGACTAACGTGAATGTATGCTGAAGAGTTGTTCTTCTTTTTCACTTGTGGCTTGGAGATTACGGTGATAGTCGAAGAGGAGTTGTAAGTCTTTTCGGACATTTTGAAGAGTCGAACGACGATGATTTACTTGGCGAAACTTTTTGCTTTTTATATGCGACAAACGGAAAGCAGATTCGAACGTTTGAGGTTTGATTCTTCTGCAATTCTTGGCACCAAACAAATTGCTTTTTTTCTTCACAAATCACCCGCTGAGTTAATGTCGAATAAACACTTCCGCGTTTCAGAGCTCAATCGAACTTCTTACTGTAAATTCACAGCTTTTACTCTTTTGGTGTCTCATGAAAAGAAGAGCGAAGTTTGTTTTGATACTCAGCAGTTGAAGATGATCGTGACCGAAATCAACCGAAGGATGGTCGGATTTTTGTTGTAAACAGATGCAATCGATACGTAGAGAAGCGTTGCGGTAAAAAACGCGCGTAGCAGAAAAACACACAAAATTCAACTTTTACTGGCATCCAACTGATTTCCGTGTATTTGAACTTGATAACTTTTTTCTTAAACGAGCAAGATGGCACTTTGGGCGGACAAGTATCGACCGAAGAAAATTGAAGACCTGGATTACAACGTGGGTCAACTGAATATGCTCAAGCAAATGGTGTCAACCAACGACTTTCCTCACTTGTTGTTTGTTGGACCCGATGGCTGCGGTAAACGTACGAGAATCCACTGTCTGCTGAATGAGATCTACGGTCAAGGAATCTACAATCTCCGAAACACTACACTGGACATGGAAACCGTGAAGGGAAAGCCTTTGAAAATCAACGCAGTCGATAGCAAATATCACATCGAAGTTTGTCCATCGTATGTTCAAACTTTTCTTCACTTCACCTATTTTGTTTTTAGAGAAGCCGGTTATAATGATCGAGTTGTCGTTCAACAGGTCATCAAAAATATTGCTGGCACGGTTGCCGATCCCGCTTTTTACAAGAAATCATTTCGAGGTTCGAAAACCGATTCGAAGTACTTGATTCGCCTTTTTCAGTTGTTGTGATTGACGAAGCAGAGCTTTTGTCTATTGACGCTCAACAGGCACTTCGACGAACAATGGAAAAGTATGCGGGTAGCTGCAAACTGTTTCTTTGCTGCACTTCGTTGAACAAAATTCTCGAGCCGGTGATCAGTCGTTGTATGGTTGTTCGCCTTCCGGCTCCGTCATCAGAGAACGTGGTCAAGGTCTTGAAGTACGTTGGCGCGAACGAATGTCTGAACCTTTCGGATAGTTTTTGCGCGCTGTTGGCCAAAAAATGTGAACGTAATCTGCGACGTTGTCTTGTGACTTTGGAAATGTCTGTGGCTAAACAGTAAGAACTCAATTGCCAAGCATTCAAAACCACAGAGTTTAGTGGTAAAAATACATTTTACGACGCGGAGAAACAAATCGCTGTTATGGATTGGCGTATTCACATTCAGGCGATTGCCGAGAAAGTGATGGCACGACCAGACGCTGATGGGTGAGCGATTTGACGGTCGTACTAACAACAAATCTACTTGTTTCAGAGTTCTTGATGTACGAAGAATGTTGTATGAAATAATCAACCGTTTGATTCCGATGAATATCATTTTCGAGGTTTGTTCGTTGGTTCATTTCCGATGACTTTGTGTTTTAGTATCTGACGTTGGAACTAGCGAAACGGGTTAGCGATACTGAGAAATGGGTGCTTTACAATGCGGCAAGCAAATATCAACACTTAAGTATGTTCGGTGAGAAACCGATCGTGTTTCTCGAAGCTTTTCTGCTCGGATTTCTCAGTCAACGAGCTGAGATGATGGCTAAAAAATAACCTGCCCATTCTTTCCACAACGATGATCTTGCTTTATTGTAAATTTGAACAAATAAACCAAAAGAAGTCGATGTCTGGACGGTAGACTTGAGTGTTTAACAATCGTTCTGTTTGTCTTCGAGCGTAATGACTTCCGCGTTGTAAGTTTTGCTCGGATTCTCAGAACCGTCAGTAATGTAACTTTGTGGGATGATTACACGAGAGCAGATCTGAACGTTTTCCGAAGTACAATTGTGTGTAATTCGCAGTTCGGGATCAATTTTGGTAAGTTCAGCGGCATGACCTAAAGTAACTGTTATCACAAATGACATATTTCCGTTCAACCAGTGATGTTGAAGTAACCGACCGGACCATTTATGCCGCCAGTACTTGTGAGTTCTTCAGACATCAAATCGTCGGGATCAACAGTATCTTTGTCCCAAAGACGTACCCACTAAGCTCCACAATTATTTCGCTTTCTTTTCGTTAACTTACAACGCCGCCAACATATTCGCTTTTGCAACGGAGCCAACCGTGGACCGAAATACTTTGCGTACTCGCCAAAACAACTGGCAAGAGAATCAAGAAGGCAGACGAAATGATAACCAACTTCATGGTCGAATCAACGGACCAAATGAATGTTTTCGATGTGATTGAGTTTCTCTCAGTTTCCGATTTGATTGCTCGTATAAACATTCGAATATTCAACGACGATCATTCTTCTTGTGTTTATTTCCTGGTCGAATTCGATGCAACTGATCGTTGATCTTCACGAAGCTTACGGCAAAAATTATTGGAATCTTAGACTCGTGTTCTAGAACGTGTTGTCTTTCCAATTAGATAAGTTAAGGTAGTGTGAAGAACATGCGATAGCGTAAAACAAATGTGTTCCATAAATGTCTAATCTCCGCCTTTTTCGGACTGTTAAGCCAAAAAACGAAGCGAATAAATTGACTGTCTTTACAAGAAGACGATCCACTATTTGCATTGTGTTTATTCATAATGAAAGGTCTAATTGTGTCACTCGTCTTCGGTCTTTGCGCACATTTTGCTCACAGCTCCTGGACGCCGTATTTCACCGCAGAACGTCTTGAAGACACGAGCGATGGAATGTGTCTGGACATATTTCCGAACAGGTCAGTGAATGAACTCGAACATATTTGCCGAACGGATTCCTGACATCTTTACAATCGATAACATAGGTTGAGAAGTCGCTACAAGTAACAGTTTTGTTGGGCTGTAGACTACGCGTTATACTGCTCGACTGTTCGTTACCTTTCTTTTCGACTTGTTTTGACGTCCGAAAGACAGTAGTCGAAGTCGTAAATTTGGCGCATTGCGAAGTCAACGATAAATTTTATCAGTTCATGACAATACGCATGTCCGAAACGTGCAGTAATCAGAATGTTTTATCACACGTTCCCAGTCGAACAAAAGACTCCCGCGATTGTTGGGCGCCATTCTACATTTCGTTAATTAACGGAGTGCTGATCGAATTGATAAAGTGAATAAACTTAATGAGCAAAAGCATGCGCTTTATAGTTATAAACAAAATAAGCCTACGAAGTTGAGCACATGTATTGAAATCTTTCAGAATCGTATACTGTGAAGGACCGTTGATTGAGGCCGTGAATATGCATCGGCTGTACAATGATTCGAGTAAGTGAGATTCGACTTAAAACACAAACAAACAGCCATTTGCATACAAACACAACGACTAGTGTTACAAATTTCCAGAAGACTACGTGGACAGACCGCTGAGACAAGATCCAAAGATAATCATGGACGAGTTCTCCAAACGATTTCCCTCAGACATTCGTAAAATTGATCCTGACAAATTGAGAGCATTCGTTGAAGAGTTTTTCTTTCCACTCACCAAAGAACTTCTTCCTTGCACGCCGACGGATTGGCAAGAAGAACCCGAGAAAATCATGAAGATTCAAGATCCGGAACTGCGTGCTTGGGCCTTGGAATTGAATGCTTTGTGGCCGACGCTTTGTCGTATAATCGATCCAAAAATGTTAACAGTACGAGACCGTCATTCAATTCTTTGGGTCTCACATCCATTTATTGTTCCCGGTGAGTTCTTCTCTACTCCATGGAGGACAATCGTTTGCAATAATTTAGGTGGTCGTTTTCGCGAAGCTTATTACTGGTAAAAAGTTAGTGCACTTAGAGTCGAACACAATTTTTAGGGACGCATATTGGATCATTCGAGGACTGTTGATTAGTGGAATGACCGAGACCGCAAAACTTATGGTTTACAACTTTGCAACAATTATCAAAGAGTAACATAAATCAATTCAATTGTGCAAATATTCCGATTTAGCATTGGATTTATTCCAAATGGTCTTCGAGTTTACTACACGAACCGCTCACAACCACCCATGTTCACTCCGATGGTCTACGCGATCTATCAGGAGACTCAAGATATGGAATTCTTAACCAAAATGATGCCATACATGGAGATTGAGTTTAAATTTTGGGAGAAAAATCGAAAGTTCGCAGTTGTAAGCGAATCAGGTGTCACTCATGAAGTTTACTTCTACCGCACGCGAACCTCAAAACCGCGTCCTGAAACAATGTGGGCAGATTTGAGTGCAAGTGAGCAATTGGACGAAGAAGATCGTCCATTCTTCTTTCAGGTAATTCCAGATAATATATCAAGTAAACGCGAAATGTTTTAGTCAGCGGCATCAGCTGCGGAATCCGGTTGGGATTTCTCGTGAGTTTATTTTTTTCTTCCGGAGTTGATATTGCAATTTTCAGATCTCGTTGGTTTTCGGATCCAAAATCAATTTCTACGATGGAGACTGTGGTGATTGCTCCTGTCGATTTGAACTCTTTTATGTGTCGAAATATGGAAATTCTGGGTTACTTGAATCGTATTGTTGGTGACACTAAGAAAGCTGTCTACTTCGAAAATATGCACGAAGATTTCATTTGGACACATGACTCAGTATTCTATTCTAACGATGCCGGCGGCTGGTATGATTACAACAACCGAACAAAACGACATATTGTTCATAACTACGGAAGCGTAGGAGTACCGCTGTTTACCAACTGCTACAGCACTTTGGATCAAACAAAACCTCGTCGTCTTTATGACACCTTGGAGGTGATCAGAATCTTCATCAAGAAAGTAACTTGTTTAATTTCAGGCTACCGGATTCTTTAGTTAGTTGACAAGGCGATCATTTACGATAATAAGCGACATGTTCGTTTAGGTTTCGCCGGTGGTGTTCCTGTTTCAAATGTTCGCAATACAAAACAACAATGGGTAGGTTGAAGAGTGGATTACCATTGAGCAATTTTTGTGTTTTAGGACTTTCCCAATGGGTAAATATTTCGAATTAATGTGATTACTCAATTTACAGATGGGCACCTTTGAATCATATGTTTGTCGAGGGATTGCGTCAATCTGCTGATCCAATTATGCAAGATCGTGCGTTTGAAATTGCCACAAAATGGATACATGGAAACTATCGGGTGTTTAACGAAACAAAGTTAATGTTCGAGAAAGTAAGTGATCATTTGGATCGTCAGTTAAAACAAAGGTGACGATTACAAGATTGTTTTTAATCGAAGATTCAAATGTACACGAGTCATTTTCAGTATAACGTGGTAAGCAGTTTAAAATCGTTTTTTATTCTCATGTTTGATTGAAGATTGGAACGAGTCCTTCTCCGGGCAGTGGTGGTGAATACGCCGTTCAAACTGGTAGTCGTGTTTTCAGTTTCACAGTTTCATCTTTTACATTTAGGTTTTGGTTGGAGTAATGGTGCGATATTAGATCTGCTCTACACATACTACGATCGTATGCAAGCTCCCGATGCTAACAATAAGGGAGATGGTAAGAAGGACGATAAAGGTTCCTTGGCAATAGCTTGCAACGGTTCTTTTGCTCTTATGGTTGTTATGTTGAGTCTTCTGCACTCGTTATTTTCATAAACTCAACTGGAATGGTGTAAATAGTGTGCGGTCAGTAAAACTTACAATAATGATTAATCGTTGTCAGAAACAATCTTTTCGATTAGTCGGGATTTTAATTATTGTATTCTAATCAACTTTGAGGATTGAAGGTCTTGAAATTTTGAGTTTTCACCCAAACCCGAACATTTAATGTTAAGGTCCTATTAAAGCGAACTCCAACGTTTCTTACAGTCTTGTGTCAAACGCTGAAAGTGATTTGTTTATTACGTTGAGCGTCATTTCCGAATAAAATAGTCAAATGTTAAGTTCATAAACGGAAATTGCAATCGACTGTGCTTCCAAATTTCGTATAAAAACAATATAAACGGCAGTGAGAAACGCAGATGGACGATAAATTAAGGCAAAACAGAGCAAATTACTCGTATATTAGAAATAGGCAAAATAGATTCTTACTGTACGACAATATTGCGAATTGAATGCACAAAAATGTAAAGAAATTACAAACAGATAACGCTAAGAAATGTGAGAGTGTGGCAAACATGAGATGAGTAAAAATACTAAACAGAAGACATTGAACTCTTCGGTGGAGTGGTATATACGTTTTCGAGAGTTTCGTTGGCGCTTCCTGGCGGTCGAATCGGAGAATCACGCATTGGAAGAGTGCCGTCGATGTACTCCATTGAATTATCATTATGCGATGGATCATTTTGTCGAGGGTAGATTGAAGAAGGATGATAGGGACTAGACTGAATTGAGATATTAGTAGTCAGAATTCTCTAGATTTTACCTTGTAAGTCGATTGGATATCCGGAAGGTTTCGCTTGTATACGTCGCCTCGAGAAAGCAATGGTTGATCGGACCGGTTCGAAGATTTTGACGGTGTGTTGGATCTTGTTTGTTGGAAGTATTTGCGTGCCAATTCCGTCAGCAAATCAAATGTTATGCGACCGCCAATATGCTGTCGAATAAAATGAAGGAGAAGCACACCGTCGTGATTTAAATGATCGGTAACGAACTCACGCATAGTCTCTGCTCGAGCTCCGAACAACTAAACAATCATATTCGAAGCTAATTGAGTTCAACGAACCTTAAGTTCCGATTGATTCAAATTGGTATAAATAAACTTCACTCGCAAAGCGGGAATAGTCATGATAAAGAAGTGGTAGAGGAAGTTGATCAACGACACAATTGCAACAAATGAAAGCCACCAGTAAAGGAAGAAGTACAATTTCTCGTTGATCATATTCATCTAAGCAAGAATTCATTAGGATCTGGAAACTTGATTTTACCATAATCACACATTGAACAGTATGTCGTTGCATGTTTGCTAAACGTCGAATCGTGAAGTCACACATAATAACTCGAGGAAAGATCTCGGATTCCTGCCATTCTTCTCCTCGAATTACTTCCATTGCCGTATTGTAGCCCCATTTGAAGTAATTGCCACCAAGAAAATAGTTGAGCATCACGAGTTGGCCGATGGCATTCAGAACGTACAAATATTTCATGAACAAGTAAAGTACCGTAGCATTCCAACCCGAACGTGCCAGACGCTAAATTAAAACCGTACATAAAAGACATGTCGAAGAAAAACATACACCACGCATTCGTGGATCAAAAACTTGAACTGAATCGTGAATATACTGAGCCAAATTTGAGATTTCTTTTTCACGTTCAGATCCCGTCAATGCTCGACATTTTTGTGCTTCATCAACCAGTGCTCGTGGATTCAAAGCTAAACAAAGAAGTTCTAAATGCCAGCTATTTTTTCAATCTTACCGGTTTGCTTATGCAAAATCGACCACAAAAAGTTTGGAAATGAGAAAGCCAAGCTTTGTAGTGCCAAAACAATAGGAACCCACTGAAATGTACGATTGTTTCTATTTTGCTGATCAACAACTTACTCGGTAGTACGAAATACGATCTTCTCGTCCAACCAAATCTTGTGGTATTTCCTGTATTCAAAAAGTTAACGTCCTTCCTTGATGCGCAAACCTGATCCATTGGGACATAGTAAGAGGATGCAATGAAACAATAATCTGAAAAAGGCCGATTAGATGGTTTTTTGTCGAGATATACACTTGCCTTCGCTGTATTTTTCCCACGATCCTAAATGTCAAAACCGTTACATTTGCACTTTTACATTTGTGCTTCGATATCTAAGTCCCAAAGAAATATAAACAGGTTAAAGACTTCATAATTATGGCATTCAAGTTATCATCCATATTCATTTCTTGGGACATAAATGTCGAGACAAAAATGTAAAGACGCAGATTTCATATAACCTTTGAACTCGTTTGGAACCCAACATTGAATAGGAGCACCTGTAACTCAAGTTACAATATTCGTCTTCTCGTCATTCCTAACCAAAATATTGCTTCGCAGAAATCGCAATCGCCGCAAATATTAGCATCAGTGAAGATACATAGTAACTGAGCCAATCGACCGAATCAGCCACCGGTTGTAATTTCACTAATTTTATGTATGCGTCGATAAACGGGATGCCCAACATTGTGGATCACCACAACGGAACTCTTCCACAGAAAATTTAAATCTGAAACCAACGCTTTCAACAGTTATTTACAGGTAGAGATTAAAGTGCGCGAATAAGCGAAGTTGCAGCCAGATCTACAAAGTAAACCACGACCCACGACTTTTGACCAAATATGGAACGAAAGCGGAGATTTGGTTTAAGAGGTGAGTGGACAAAAGGAGACGATCCGCGAGTTGTGTTTGAGCAGTTGACGACAACGCACATACACTGATGTAAAAATATGAGCGTGTTAATACGAGATGAGACGGTTGATTAATGTAGTTAACACGTGCACTCGATCTGGGAAATTTCTAGATGAAAGCGCAACGGCCAAAATGACGATCGAACAAATGCGAGCGACGGCTGCAAAGCATTGAAAGCAAATGGTCGCTTATGCTCTTGAAGAGGGTACCCTCGAAAGTGAACGCTCAGCTTTGCGGCCAACGATTAAACAAAAAGTTTTATTTTGGCAGATGCATTCGACATGTTTTCGAACACGAAATCGAATGTTCTCGGGGATAATACGTTTAAATTAAGATAAAAACATTGGAGTTTCTGAATCAGATTAGGACTCGAGAATGATGAGAAATCGGTTTGAGTGGACAAAACGCGCTGACCTGCACCGTAGATGGCGGGTCGAGGTCGGTAGAGATCAACCGAATGCCGAGAAGTCGCCACAACCAAGGACCATGCACTCATTGCGATTCGACATTTTACGTTCTCTATTGCCTTTCCCAGCCACAACAAAAATGGCAACACGCGCTTAAACTTATCGAACAAAACGATAGAAAACATCGATCGATACCACGTGTTGGATGCTTTCGATTCTCAGAACTCCCGTTGCAATGTTCGTAGACGCGAGAGAATAAAGTCAATTCGATAAACTGATTCATCGAACATGTTTTAAAGCAACATCCAAAGTCGCGGATATGATCGCGAATTCAATCTTCCATTACAAAGATTGTCTCTTGGGCTGAAAGAAATGAGTGTACGCGGAAATCGATCAAAACAATCGGAATATTTTCGTTCAGAAAAGACAACTAATTTCAATTGTTATGTTTTTTCGACTACCGATTTCCTGAGAAAAACGTACAGATAGTCGACGAGAGAAAATAAATGCAAGAGAACGTTGTAGTGCATCGGAGACGAGGAATACAGAGTGTTCCACGAAGAGTCCTTATTTTCAATCGTGAATAGCTTCTTTCATAGTTGACATTTTTTGATGCGGTCTTTTGTGTTAGGTAGCTTGAGCTGCCAACTTCTGTTGGTACCTAAGGAATCCTGATTTCATTAGGCAAATTACCGAATTTTCGATTTTGACGAAATGAGTCGCTTTTCGCGCTCACTTTCGGTTTTTCCTCCAAAAGAGATTTTGTTTATTGATCGAATTTCGACACTTTTACTGTCATTATTAATGATCTTTTCAAGGCAACGTTCGTAATCTTCAATGGCTTCGTCGACCATTTCTTGCCGAAGCTCGTTAAACTCATTGGTCTACCGTTTGAAAATTGGTTTGATCAGGAACATTTGACCGTTCATAAAGATCGTAATGAGACCGAAACTGGCGTAGAAGTGCTGTTGGACTTTCAGTTTGAGCAAAAGCGAGAACACAAAACACCTTCTGTTCCGGCGGCCAACTCATTTTTATCGTGAGAAAAAAGCGAAACGATTTGCGTCAAAATCGAAAATTCGGTAATTTGCCTAATGAAATCAGGATTCCTTAGGTACCAACAGAAGTTGGCAGCTCAAGCTACCTAACACAAAAGACCGCATCAAAAAATGTCAACTATGAAAGAAGCTATTCACGATTGAAAATAAGGACTCTTCGTGGGAGATTCCGTAGATCGACGCCGTTCACTCGCCTTCCACCGTTTTCTCGTTTGCGCGCGCTTCTTTTTATTTGATTTCGATCGCAATTCAACATGACGTACGCGATTAATGTCTGAAACCTTGAGTTCTCAACAAACATTTGAATTCCACGTAGTCGATACGCACATTAGCGCTAAGAACCGAACAGAAGTCGATGGTCCACTGTAATAATCGTGAGCACTTGAGCCTTCGTGACGGGTAATCGAATTGCAAACAGAAATAGATTCAGTCTTATGAACAATCTCCATTACAATTTCGACCACTCCCAACTGGTTTATACTCGGATCGTTACATGTTTTTTGATCTTGAGAAGAAGTTTATTCACGTACTATCACCAAGAGATCAACCGTCCAGCAGTTAAATCGATCTCTATCGCGAAGATCCCGCTCCGTCGTCTAAGCTTCCGTAGTCGCTGGGAGCTGCGCTCTTCTTCGATGGATCAATGACGATCGTAAGCAACAGCAACAAAAAAAGTTGCCATAAGTTTTTGTTGTTGAAAATTTCTGTCGTTTCCTAGCCAAAGCCTTCAAATTCCAAATCGTCACCAAAGCCTTTGACTTCCATATCAATTGCTAATCCATTGACCTCTAAATCAACTTCAAAACAGTCTACTTCAAACCCGTCGAAATCAACCGTTAATCGATCGACTTCAAAAACCAGAGAACAACTTGCTGATGAACTTCTTGCTTTCGGTCAAGCTAAACTTGAGGAGCTTTTGAAACGTTACTTCGAACCGACGGCTGCTCCTGGTACGGTAACAAAGTGTCCATTTTCGGAGTGCAAATCAAACGCTATACATAAACACATTTCAACGGTCAGAAATCACTTTATCAAAATACATGGACCTCCGGTAACTTATAATTCACTGTTCTTATAAACAACTTCTTGTTTAGATGTATCTCTGTAGAGTCGATGGACGCACAAACACAAACGGATTCTCAACTCAAGCACAACTAAACACTCCCATGTTCGCTCATAATGACGTTACACAGAAACGAGCATTTTTGTGTATTGTGTGCGGATATGACCCTAATCATTTGGATAATATGCAACCACATCACAAGAATTGCCATTACAACGGCAAACGATTGGCTGATAAGCAAATAGCCAAGACTTTGCTTCGATTCGAATACCGTTGCACAATCGATCAAAGCCATTGCAAATTTGGGAAAACGACGTCAACGAATGGCATCGTAATGAGAACTTCTGTGTTTACAGCGACTGCGATCACATTTACGCTCCGGAATTCCAGCGAATGCCACTAGTCGAACGCACTGAATACTTCTTGCGTAAAGTTCCACCGAAAAAGAACGACCTTGATGAGTTTGTCTTAGCAGTTGTGATGGACGACAAGCTTCATAACGATGGACAAGAACTACGGGAAGTCATCGAAACGTTCCAATGGCCCGAAGTGGACAATGAATACGAAGATATGGATGATAAAGCAGGGTACTATTGCTACCTACTTTTTCATGCCAGTTTATTGCCCATTGATACCACTTCCTGCACCTTCAAGGAATTCGTCATTGCAGCGTTCTACGTAGGCAAAGAAGGTCGAGTTGCGCACCATTTCTGTGGAAGACGAGATGACCACAAAGTAATGATAGTTTTAAATTGTCATTACAGTTCAACTGATCATTCAGAACCCCGATTCGGCATGTAAACACTTTATTCGAGGCTTATGGCCAGAAGGAAAGTCGGTGATTTCCTTTAAAATCTGCCCGACAAGTATCGAGAAAATGGCATTCACGATGGAAGTTGCAATCATAGATGCCTTGTGGTCTCCGGCACTTGCTAACGTAATTCTTAGAGATTATTATGATCCTGTAGTTGATTGGACTGAGCACAACAAAAAGGTTCTTGGTAGGTGTCTGATTCTTGACGCTTACAACACACCCGTCAAACAACAACCTGCAAAATCGACAAATCGACTGGGCCTCGAAGAACCTTGTTCAGCATTGCGATCAATTAACGACTATGAAATCTAACAAACTTGTATCAGCGCTTTAATGTATTTCGTATTGTTCCAATTTCTATATTACTACATGTTGTTTGAGTTTTCATTTGGTTAGACACTTTTTCCTCTTCGCCAAAAATCAAACACATCGGACAATCGATGTCTGTAGTCCCGAACACGTGAGCACCTGAATCTTCGTGACGGGTAATCGAATTACGATTGAAATCGATTCTGCCAAAGCGCAAACAAAGTTCGCAAATGATCGGGATTGACGGCCAGTCGAGTGTCTTCTGTTGTCTTTTGCGATGAGAAATATCGAGCAGTAGTCTCTGACGTTCATAAGATCGAATATGCACAGTTCGATGATTTTGTCATAACTTTGTGTAGTGGATTAAGAGTTATTTTCGCTTTGCTAATACAACGATTGCGCTTAATCGATTACAGAACATCACGCTTTAAAGATGGTGCGAATGTTTGTTTGATTTGAAGCAAATTTTACGATCAATGCATTTGGAAAGTTGGACGTTTGATAAAAAAACGTGCGTCATAAGAACTTCGATGATTAAAACAACGACAGAAAGATGAATGTCAAAAGCAGTGACTGAGTCACAAACTATAAGACTTCAGCAGCAACGACTGTTGGACACGATCAATGTGAAATAATTAGGCTTATCAGCCATCAGTCCTCTGCTCATTAACTACTCTAATTCGAATATCAACGTGCACAAACAAAGACTTCTCGTCCGGTAGGTGTGGAGTTTGGCGTATAAAAAGAAGAGTTGAATTAACGGCTACATCTTCAGTTAGATTCGCTGCTTTTCACTTAAAACTCAAAAATGAGTCGCATTTTGGTTGCTGTTTTGGCGTTGGCTGCCGTCATGATCTATTCAGAAGCCATCACATGTTGGGTCGGTCAAAAGGACCCTGGACAATCTCCGTTTGAAGCAAGATAATCATCTGTTGAGCAGTTTTACTTCATTTTTTAGGTCAAAAACGATTGTCCCACCAATGTCTCATATTGTGGAACTGCTTATGACTCAACAACTGGAGAGTTGTATGGAAATTGTGACCTGAACGGTTTTTGTACGTCGCCTGGAACAACGAACATCTCGACCTTCTCAATCACTTGCTGTAATTCTAATCTTTGTAATGATTTGAATAACTCCTCATCGCCATTGTTTCATCCTTAAATCGATCTAATTTAAATTGGAATCTTGCAAATGAAATTCAAGCAATGCAATAAACAACCATTGGTTTATTATTCGATTAGACAGAAAAATGAAGGTTGATAAGTAAATGCAGACTAAAACACAACTTGTACTACCCGAATATAGATGATTGAGATTCGTAAAAACTGAAGTACCGTTTTATAAGAAGAATCAAAAGTTAGTTCACGCTTCCGTTTGTTTCGACTTGGCATCATCGTCCGCCGACAATTGATCGTAAGTGGTCGAATCCTCGGTTATGCGCAAAGGCACCTGTAATTGCTGTTTTCAAAAACAAATCACAAAAAATTTTGCCTCAAAGTTCCCCAAAACCCCCACTACTTTCTCAATCTATCGACTCCTGATTGTACTTCCTGTTCTCCAATAAATCTGTTTATTAGCAGATCAGGAATTGTGCAGACTAACAAACTTTTACTCACCATTCGTTTGTAGCATAAAATAAAAAGACTGAGGTTGAGAACGATAACAAACAAGACGATTATGTAAACAAATCGAGGACCGTAGTTCAGGAACACGTAACTGAAAATACAAATTTAACTTGACCACTTGTGTTCGAAGCAAATACCTAACCAAAATTGGTCCAATCATACGCGCAACTCCACCGGAAACTTGTAAACATCCTTGTTGAAATGCCTAAGATACATGAACGGTTTCAAATACGCATTTTCAGATCTGAGATTTCAAACAGTAAAAAGGTAATACAAATTTGTAATAACAAATCTTCTGAGCAGCATTTCAGGATGTGAATAATAAAATGTCGTGTCCAAAAATGAGTATTTAAAACCGTTTACCTGACGTCTTGGACCAATGACTTTAGAGAACAATGTGTTCAAACAGATGTTGATCGACGAAAAGCTGATGCCAACAAAAAAGATGTAAGCCGCATAGTAGAGAAACACATTCACGTATTTGAAATCAAAACACCATCTATATCGGTCAGAGTCACATCCTAAGAGTTCGCCGCCATTTACAACCGAATCTAAAAGATCTATGGATTATCAATACTAATGTAAATCTCACCGTTGTGATGAAAAGTTTTGATTGGTTGCGGCAAAAAGGGGTACGAAAACGTGATCAAATAGAAACACGCAAGTCCACCCAAAGCCAACACACAACAGAGACGAAAACTCAAACTGAAAAGACCTAAGTGAATTCAGTACTCAATTTCTTCTTACAATCGATCGGCTTTAAACACGATAAACAAGAAGTAAATCAAAAGAGCTAAACCGGACATCGCTGCTTGCGAAATCGCAATAAACTCAACGACATCGTGTTTTGACCACGCAAAAATAGCCATCGACAGCGGAGCACTTAATCTAAAACAAAAACCTAGAAAGATAATCGAACTATAAAACCAACGTTTCGATGTTCGTGTGCACGAAAATCTGCGTAAAACGTGTCAAATAGCAAACAGCAATCGCGACGAAATCATAAGGTGGTAATTTGACTTTGTTGCCCGTATCCTAAACGCAATTAAAGACATTTGCTTCTAATTCTTACCGTAGTTTGAGTCAGTAAACCAACTTCATTTTCACGAAACAGGAACCTCACAATGAGAAGACAAAAAATGTTCGATAAACAAGCTCCGTATGCTGGAGCCGTGTACAAGTGAAACTGGTATTTGAATGGCAGCGAATATCCTGGATAATCGAGACCAACAAATGCGAGCTGAAAAGCTGGCCCAAGAATCATTCCGACTGTCACTGCTCCCGTAACGTAGGCAATTCCGCGACTTCGATCACTTGCCACAGTTGCAGTCGTTGTGTAAGCTTTTAATAAGCTGATATTACCTGAGAACAGTCTTAAAATCACAGAATCCTTTTAATTCGTACTTGACCCAAAACCAGTAATAAGTCGACCAAAAAGTAACCAATGTTTTCGATGCGATGGAATAACCTCCAGTGACAAGTAAATGAAGTTTCCAACAAGCATCAACGCAATGTTCGTGTACAAAGGCAGACGTATTTGTTTGATTCTGTTCGACCAATAGCCCACTAATGGACTTGCAATTATTTGACCCAACGAGTAAATGGCCACCACGTAACCAAAGAAATCAGGTCGGATCTCCGCATCCAGCTGCAGCAAAAGATCAAAACAAGTTAATGGTCTGCAAGCTTACAATTTGTAGAAACGGCCACAAACTGGAAAAATATAAACTGAATTGCATGGCTGTCGAGAATGCAAGTCCAGCTGTGACGTAGATCGTTGACCATTCGGTTTTTCGTTCCTCATTCTCAGTTGTCGTTACCGTTTGACCATCAGTTTGTTGGACATTTGAAACGAACAACTTCTCCAACTGCTCATTTGTGGAGGGCATCGAGTGATAGAGACCCTCGTCTGATAAACTAAAGAAAACGATAAACTTGTTATTCGACTGCAAAAACTTTCACGCCAAATCGGTAGTGGAATCCGGGTCATTAAATTAAAAGCAACCGAATTGATAAAAAGAAGCAATTAAACACTCCAAAATTTTGTTTGCATTCCAACAACTTTTAAAAGGCCAATGGTTACTCTCAGGCCGGAGAGTTGAAAAGATTTCAGAGCATGAAATTTCTGCAAAAATGACGTAATTTATTGGCGAAATTTAACGAACGAGCAAAATGGCCGCGAGAGCTTTGGTGTCTGAGGAAAAAGAATTACGAAACATACGAACGGGAGCAACGGCTCTTCACACGGAAAAAGGCCTTAGACTCGCTATTCAGCGGATGCTCTTTGGACCGGTGGAATCGAACATCATTTTGACCACTTCGTTCGAACTACTGAGTAGTCGGTCTCGGGCTTGAATTCATTTTACATTGAGCAACTAACAGTCTCAAAACAGTGTTAACAGTTCTGTAGTGTTTTCGAGTGAAAGAGAAACCAGAAATCACAAACGAAGTCCCCATTCAAGCAGGTGCACTTTTGGCCGTTGGAAAACAAACTCCTGTGTTTTTCTTTCCATTCGCTCACTTCGAACGAGACCCATGAATCGGAGGCTTAAAATTTTTTATTGGTGTTCTAGTGACTTTTGTTTGCGGTCAATTTGAAAAGTTTCTTAATTCTAACTCTGTTTTTTTATTTACACTAACGAGTTAAGACGTTCGTTCAGTAAATGGCTGCGGTTCAGCACTAGCAAACATCACGAATAAAACGTTGGATAATAGGAGAGCTGCAGCATAAATGAAAAAGACGACGTTGTACTCATCGGACGTCGAGTTTGGTGTCAGCAACGGAACAATAAAAGAGCCTACGCATAGTGAAACACACAAAATGAACTGAAAAGTATCGATGGTAAGAAACAGGAGGTTATCTCACTTGAATAGTTGACATCACGAATTGACTAAACTGTTTGCTGCACATCAGTCCAGCTTTCGGGAAACCACCGGCATTAAAACCGAGAATGATGATGGCGCAGATGATGAAAACCAAATTCATCGTCGCGTATTCTTTGGCCGGAACCACAGCGGCAAAAATGAAAAACACGGCGGATCCAAAAAACGCGATCGTATTCATGAGTTTGATTTTACGCAAATCGCTCAAACAGTGCAGTCGATCGCCAATAAAACCAGCCGCTAATTTGGCCAGAAACTAAAAAATTGCCTGCAAATGATTTAATTTCGTTAATTACTTGAAGTGACAGTGGAATCACGGCAAGAAAGCCCGCTGTTTCCAAACTATAGCCCAGCGATCTGACAAGATATGAAGGCCAAAAAGTGAGTGCAAACTGAGTAACAAGAAAGCCTGCAGCCGCAGAAACCCAAACAACTTGAATTGGTGGTGAAGCAACTATCTTTCTATAGGGAATCTAAACAATACTAAGGTACTTATCATAAGGTTTGACTTACTTTTTCTTTCTTTATCACTTTGTTCATTTCTTTTCCAACACTGATCTTTCGAATTTCGACTTCGCTTACGAATCGATGGCGAAATATGTCGTCACGATAAAAATAAGCCCAAAAGACCAAAAGAATGAACATGGCGCCCGAATGAATGTAGAAAACGGATGGCCAACCGACTAAATCAGACGTTCAATTCGTTCACTCTTGTTAGTAAACCTTTTGCCGAGAAGAATCCTGTTGTCGTCATCGAAAAGATTGCTAAAAACATCATTTAAACATTTACATTAAAAGGAAACACACCACAGAGCTGCAGGTAACCGGTTAAGACGGAAACGAAGATACTCGATTCTGTTGCAGCTGACCAACTTGAAATCACAGTGCCAATCAACGGATAAGCAAGAGACAGAGTAGCACCGAGTATAAGACGAAGTAGAATCAACAATAAGAAACTGTGAGACACGGCAAACGGTACAAGCGATGAACCAATCGTACTCAAAACGCTCATTATAATTGTTGTTCGATAAGCGCCAAAACATCGTAACATCAAATCAATGGGCAGTATCCCAAAAATAGCACCAATAAAAACAGCTAAACAGAAATTGCCTTGATGATCAAATGAACAAACCGACCAGCAAACAAATAACTTTTCTCCAATGGCGAATAGATCAAACGACGATCAGCCAACGGCAAAGAGAAGTCGTTATAGTAATCAACATCGTCCGTAATGTTCAGATTGTATTTCGGCGATGACTGTAGATCTGTGATTGCAATAACCGACGGATTCCAAACCACAGTGCTGAAAAGGCCATGGAGAATAATACCGATGAATAGGAACTCACTTCGAGGTGATGATGGCGATCAGACATGCGCTTTGTTTACAATGATTACAATGATTTATTCGGTTCAATCAACAAATCAACAACAAGATAAAATGAAAGATGGTAGAAGATAGTTAATTTGTTGATGCGAATACTTCGACCGCTTTTTTCCAGTCGCTTCGGTTTTGAGCGATTTGTTGCCATCCGTTTCCCAACAGATTCAAGTCTCGGCGCCAACGGTGAGGTGGTCTTCCAATTGGTCTGGTCCAACCATAAGGCCACCAGAAAGTTGTTCTTGTTGACCATCGGTTGTCGTTTCTTCTTGCGACATGTCCGGCCCATCGAAACTTACGTTTTAATGCGTCGTGAACGGCGTCTTTAAACTTTGTTTGTGTTCTGATTTCAACACTTCTGACTTCATCGCGTAGTCGAATGCCAAGAGTTCTTCTTTCCATTGCTCTTTGCGTCGTTGTTAATTTGGTACGTTCGGTTTTCCGCATCGTCCAAACTTCAGATCCATAATTGAGTGCTGGTAGTACAACTGAGTTGAAGAGTTGAGCTCGAATTTTGACGTCTTTTGTCTTCTTCAGGACTTCTTGGATGTTTTTGAATCCAAACCATCCGGCCGATCGTCGCCTTCGAATTTCCCCATCAATGGTGTGGTTTTCAGAGATTTCTTGACCTAAATAAACGTATTTACTTACCAATTTAATAGGTGCGTCCTTGATCAAGATCCTTCCCACTTCACAACTTGGATTTGCCATGACTTGCGTCTTTTTACGGTTAATACGAAGTCCAATTTGCGATCCCACGTCATCCAGTTCGTTGAGCATAAGTTCAGCTGTTTGAAAGTCGTGCGCAAAAAGGACAATGTCATCAGCAAATCGAAGATGGTGGAGTCGTTCGCCGTCAATCCGAATTCCATAATTGCTCCAATCCAACTGACGAAAAACGTCTTCCAGTGTGGCAGTGAAGAGCTTCGGTGATATTGTGTCACCTTGTCTCACACCTCGGCTAACAGGTACTTCAATTGGTTGATAGAAGAGTTGGAATGTGGTGGAGCAATTGGTGTTGATGTTCTTGAGCGTTCGCGTGTATTTGCTGGAAATGTTCTGGTGGATCAGTGAGTTGATAACCGCGTTGATTTCCACGGAATCAAATGCCTTTTCGTAGTCTACAAAAACTAAACAAAGTGGCATTTTTACCTCACGACAGCGTTCCATCACTTGGTTTACTGTTTGAAGGTGATCCATAGTTGAGAACCCAGAACGAAAACCAGCTTGTTCTCGCGGTTGCTCGAAGTCCAGTTGCGACGTCATTCGATTGACCAGTACTTTGGTGAAAAGTTTGTAGACAGTTGGCAAGAGCGCGATGGGTCGATAGTTTCGAAGATCTTCAAGGTCGCCTTTCTTTGGGAGAATGACTGTTCTTGAAGTTTTCCATTGTGCTGGAACATCTTCGTGCTGCAGGCAGTCGTTGAACATTGATGTCAAGGTGGTCCATAAAAGAAAACCACCATTTTTGAGCATCTCGTTCGTAATTCCATCGGGCCCAGGTGCTTTGTCGTTTTTCAAACTTTCCACGGCTGCACGAACTTCAGAGACAAGAATGTTAGAGACTGATTCTTGTTCACGATTGTCAATTTCTGGCGGAACGTCTATTTTAGATGCAAAAAGATCCGTGTAGAACTCTTTACATCGTTTCTCAATGTCCGACCGTTTTGTCAACATTGTCCCATCTTTTGCTTTTAGTGTTCGCATTGTTTCCAGTTGCTGTCGGAGTTGACGTTTTGCACTTCTTCAGGCTTCGATGGTGTTGCGCAGCGTCGAGGAGTTTCTGGAGTCGAAAGTTGTCGAAGTCCTGTTTAACCTCTCGCCGTATAAGCTTTGAAAGTTCAATGAACTCAATCGGGTTGGTGGTGCGGTCCATTTCCTTCCGTTTCTTCAGCAACAAATGTGTTTGTTCCGTCAGACGAGAAGAATGTTGTGGTTTGGTCATTGAAGCGGTGTTGACGCAGGATTGAAGTTTTTCCTGAAAACAAGCAAACTTATCAGTCAACGTACCCTTCAGTTCCCAATCCGTATTGTCGATCTTATTGCGTAGAACATCGGCGTTAAACGTACGTGCTTTGTGGACAAACTTTCTGCGCTTGCAAAGCATCGGCACATCGAGTGTAAAACGAACCGGTCGGTGATCAGATCCATTGAGCCGAGAAATAAATTCGATGTTAGTTACTAACCTTCTGTTGTTGATTAGACCGTAATCGATTTCATTTCTGTACTTGTTTCCATTGCCATCCGAGTTGCATGATTCCCACGTCCATCGCTTTGCTGGGTTCTTTTGGAAGTAGCTATTGATAATGTAGAGATGTTGTTCTTCTGCAAAGTCTGCAAACATCTCTCCATATCCGTCTTCTTTCCATTCGGTTCCGGTAAAGGTTCCCATGAAACGTTGTGTAGTTGTTCTCGGGCCAAGTTGACAGTTGAAGTCGCCTATTACCATCTTGTGAGAAGCAGGTTGGTCTAGTGCGTCTCGAAGTTCGTCGTAGAATTGTTCAATGTCGTCCAGTGCATAGCCAGAGTGTGGTGCATACGCTTGAACAATGAGCATTGTCTTCTTTTGGTCCAGTTTGATCTTCAATGTAGCAACTCGATGAGATCGTGTGTCAACTTCCATAATTTGGTCAACAATACGCTTGTTCACAATGAATCCAACGCCTCCAATTCGTCCGTCCGCTGCTCCAATGATAAGTTCGTCGCCGGTTTCAGTCCATTTTGTTCTTGATTCCGTGCGTGCATGTGTTTCGCAAAGTCCAATAACGTCGTACTTGAATCCAGGAAGATCTCGGAGTTGTTCCATCAGAAGATTCTTCCTTGCCGCGTTTTCGATGCCGTACTGTAGGTTGTAGGTCAAGACATGAAGCTGTTGGGAGGTACTCAATTCATGGCGGTTTTGTTCTGCAGGTCCGTTTGAAGTCCGTTGCGTCCTTGTACCCGTAGAACGCTGGTGCTCCAAAACGCCAGTGCGGACCCTCTTTAGTCGAGTCGTAGCGAGTTTTGTTTAAGGTCCGCTTGCGGGTTGCCAGCCCTGGAGTAGACCGGGTGTACTTTACGTCGTACCCAGACGTATCGAAGTTGGCCTACTCGGATGTTCCGAAAAACATCCGAGCGTTTCCCGCCGCACACCACGTGGAGGTCTTCGATTTGTGCAGCTGCGCTTTGTACCAAAACAATAAACCGAGAAGAATGGCCACAATTTGCTTTCACAGGTCGCACTTGAATTCCGATTTCTTTCTTCAGCGGTTCATCGGACACTACAGTCTCCATAGATTAAGAGTAATCAAATGACAACAACCACTTCATAAACTGGTGTTTTATGAAGAACACATCGGAAAGTGATGTGCGATCGTCGTTCTTTTTTCAGTTGGAGTTCACTACATGAACGTTTTCTATTCCAACTCAATTTCGAGCACTTGATTCCCAACATAAACTTTGTCGATCCTGTGGATTTGCATTCGATTGCAATGATGATTCTGTTTACGAATTTTATTCTGAAATCAGCGTACTCCAAAGTATAATCATTCCCTCACACGCGCTTCTAGCAAAAGGTTGAGGAGAAAGTTCTCGAATGCCTGCTGACTGTCAACCGTTTGCCAAGCGAAATCATATCAATAAACTACAAACTCAAATATCTTTTATTTCATTACGAAAGTTAAATATTTCTGTATCTTTTGAGTATCGAAGTTTAATCCGCTATGAAGTGCTAGACTACACTCAAGCTCCTCTAGTGTTCCTAGACTTATTCTCAATTTATTACATTAACGACAATAGCCATGAATGTTTGAGTTTATTTTCTGTTGATTCAAAATTAGTTTCTCTTTTTCAAGTCACATATTTGCGATTAAACAAAAGATCAATCCGATCTTTTAAAACGCACGTCCGTTCTATTTCACGTACTTTGACGGCTGAGATCCAAAGGACCACCAAACATGTGATTGGCACCAAAGGTCGTTCGTTCTCCCAACAAATTAAAATGTTCGACATAACACGCAAATAGAATTCTCAGTGTTTTTAAGCAAAAGACTGTAAATTTGAAGGTAATCAAATGAATTACAACAATTCGTAGATGTACTGTAAACTTCACCGAAGTAGTTGTTTTGTGGATCAATACAATAAAAGCACTCATCGGAGACTCATAAATAATATCTACATTGCAGTTGTTTGTTGGACAAAATGAAAACATCCACCAATAACTGCAAACCAACTGTTAGGTCGCGTGTTCGGACAAACTCTCGAAAACATTCGTTCGTTTCTCTAGTCAATCAGCTGAGGTCATTCAACGTTGCTTTTTGGATGAGAGTACGAGAGAACACTAAGGCTCTGGAATCTAATTACTCCCATATACACGATGTCGTTTCGACAATTGAAATTTGCAAGACAAAAATTGCATCATCTTTTGAAAAGGTATGTTTGCTTTTAATCTGTAGTCTTTTGAAAAAGTCAAATCACTGCAAAAGATTTAAGGCCATTAATCAGCGAACTGAACGGCCGGCTCTTAGCTTTTCTTGCCATTTGACCATTGCCTAAGCGTTTGGCAATAGCCAAGCATCTGAAATTGCTTGTTCGTATTTGCATTTCGGCGTTATTTTGCACGATTGTTTTCACCAGAAGACGTCTGCAAGAGCAAATTTTGTCGAATGATCAGCGTTCCGGCCGACCAATTACGAAGAGGTCCCGGGTTTCCTTGCTGATAAGAAGTAGAAAGTCAGAATGTAAATGCAAAAATGATGTTTTCGCTTTGTTTCGTCGATGAAATCGGAACAGGCTGACCGCTTGGTCGCAGCCAGAAACCGTGCTCTTTGTTCTCGTTGACTCATTGGAAGCTCCCGCCAACTTTCACTGCAAAACACCACCTTCGCATCCCATTGGCCTTTCCGTCCGTCAATTGCATCAGAATGAGCCACGCGTGGCGAATTGTGAATATCGACAAGCGGAAACAGATTTCACGGTTTTTGTTTCGAGAATCAGAATTCAAACAGAAAGTGCGAGAGCAAGTGCAAACATTAGTCGTCTCCGTTTTTGTCCATTGGCAAAAGAAGAATTGCTCGTCTATCGCCATTCCCGTTGCGTCACTCAAACGGCGAAGACTTCTCGTTCCGCGTTCTCTCAAATCGCGCACTCGATCGTCTTTTATGGACGCGCAAAAGTTGAAAATTTGTTTTTGAGTTCGAAAACGTTTGGCGAAGAATGTCGGTTGGACGTTCCGCGTTCCCGTTGACTATCAAAGCGAATTGAGAACAACGAAATTGCGACTTCTCCTAATGACCCTGTGGTTTGCACGTTGCGTCATTCTTCCTACACAACGGGCATGAGAACGAAATCGGGAGAAAAAATTTCGCGCCAAAAATCCCGAAACATTTCGGTCGTCCACTTTTCGAGCAAACAGGCGCTCCACTACGTGTGTCCATCTCGAATTCGGTTTGTCCTTTTGGCCTTCGGCACTCAATCAGCTGAGTTCGTTATCTCGCGAGCTTCCTTCCTTCCAGCAAATTTAACTGCAGAACGTTTCTTCCAGAGTTTGTGTTCATTTGGTCGATGAAAGGCGTTGGGGTTTTCGCCAAATTCGGTTTGCACTCCTTCAGAGCATTCGACACGTGCTTTTTCGTTTTTAGAAGGTCAAGGAATTTGACAATCTTTCCATTTGTTTATTTTGGTGTTTAGATTAGTTGGACAGAAAGGTCTTCTGTTGGAAGAATTAGCTCTCAAGCTTTTTGTTTCCTTTTTTGGTTGCTGGGCGTTTGATTGCTCACTCGGTGGTGTTGTGAGGGTTTCGTCTTTGTCTGTTGCGTGAGTCCAATGGACGAATTTCCATCGAAAGATTGTTGTAACCTTTGAGTTTTACTCTTTGAATGCGCATTTCTGCTCATCCATCAACTTCAAGTTTGCGACCGGTGGAGTGAACGGCGACCTGCAACGATAAGCGCGGAAATCAGACGGAATTCCGTTTCTTTTGTCTGCTTCCAATTTCGCAGCCTTTTTCTCATTGCTCGAGCCAAATCTGTGGACGCAGAGATCACAAAACCGCCGACAGTGTAACCTCCGATTGATTGCATTCAAAGGTCAAGCAATGGGCGACGTCTACTTGGCAGCGATTGTTATTTTAATGTTCAAAAGGCACTCGAATGGGAAATTTTCACATCTGCAGTTTGTGCGAATTGGCCGCCGAATGTTCTTTGTTGATAAATCAAAACATAGCTCCATTCCAGTTCTTCAACGGCATAAATTAGTTACTGAAGAAGACAGATGATCAGAAGGGTTTTCTGTCGATGAATGTTCGTGTCGTAAGCCTCGATTCATACGATCTTTTCGTGTTTCTGTTTTCTCATGTTCTCCGCTGAATTCCAAAAGATTTTCCGCTTCGTCGCCCCAAAAGATGTCCGAATTCAAATTGACCAGAAACTGTCCACCTCGTCGCTCGCGGCGAATTGAAAGCGAAACACGCGCTCGTCCTTCGAATTCGTTTAAATGAAAATTATTGAGAATTGCGCGCTTAATTTCGCTCAGAACTGTTTCTTCTTATCGTACTATTGTGGTTTCAGTTTCTCAATGACGGGAGTTGGCACATCGCCCGCAAACGGCGATTCAGAACGAAAACCAACGCGATGGAGACCGGTAGCTTTGGACGGCGGTTATGGCTGGGCGGTGGTATTTGGATCGTTTATGATTCACGTGTTTGCTGATGGCTTCGTCTACTCGTTTGGTGTGATTGCCGAATCACTTGTTCAAGTAAGTGGATTATTGAGTTTACAAGTTGAGTCGCCCTTACAGGAGTTTAAAGCTACAAATGCGGAAATATCATTCATCCTTTCTCTTCTCACTGGTTTGATGTTAGCCGCTGGACCGATTGCAAGTGTCGTTTCAAATCGAATTGGATGTCGATTGACAACAATTGGCGGTGCTTTTATTGCGTCGTTTGGCTGCGCGATGTCGTATTTTGCCGAGTCAATGGGCTACTTGACGTTTAGTGTTGGAATCGTCATGGGCTTTGGATTCGGGATGATGTATTGTCCTGCAATTATGTAAACTAAGCTTCTTGTGTCATCGTTACTGTGATTTGTGTTTCAGGATTGTGACCATGTACTTCGAACGTCTTCGCTCACTCGCTACTGGAATCACAGTTTGCGGTGCTGGAGTTGGTACTTTTGTGTTTTCTCGAATCATCTCGTATTTGATTGTTCGATTTAATTGGCGAACGGTATTTTTGATCTACGCGGGTGTTGTAATACTATGCGTTCCTGTAAGTTTCTGTCTTCAGCATCTTCATAATTTTTCTTCTAGTGCGGTGCTCTTTATCGTCCGATTGCTTTCGAGCCAATTTATGAGGACGAAGAGGACGAAAAGAAGAAGGTGAAAGCGGTCGATCAAGCTCCAACAATCACATCAACGAATGGATCAGTGAAACCGGAAGGCAACTTCTTACATCCTGATCGTAACGGAGTGCTTCGAGCCGCGGTTTCGCATACCGATGTCTCGCCACGTCCTTCGGCTTCGAATTTACAACGAGTACGATCATTGGGCGAACATCTACCGCATCACACAAAAAAAGATTCGCATTCCGAATCCTTGGGTTACTTGAATGTTCGAGATGTTTTTTATCAACGTTCAGTGAGCGAGCTCAAGAATTTCGACGAAGTCAAAATGCGATCGGTTCATTCGTTGCCTTCGGCCCACAAAGAAAGCACAACAAAATCGAAAGAAGTTCTTCCCGAACTTGTCGAAGTCGATGAAGAAAACGAAGACAGTGCAGCGACGAGTGGAAGTCGAGCAATCGCAATTTGGCAGTGAGTTTCAAAACCAAAAATCTAAATTGACATACCTATTGCAGCACATTGAAGAAAATGATGGATCTGTCCTTGTTGACCGAGCCGATTTACATTTTGTTTGCGATCTCCAATTTCCTCACTTCAATCGGCTTCAATGCTCCACCAATGTTCATGCCAATGAATGCGGAGACAGTTCTGAAGTTATCCAAAATCGATTCCGCTAATACAGTGGCTGCTTATGGTCTGGCTAATACCTTCGGTCGAATTTTCTTTGGTTTGTGTTGTGATCGTCAGTTGCCATTCAAATGGGGCAAAGATACAGCCCGAAATCGACTTTGGATTTACAATATAACTTTGATGTTATGTGGAATTGCGTCGTGTTTCGTTTTTAAAATGGAAGACTATTACTCGTTTGTTGGTTATTGCTTCTTCTTTGGATTCACAATCAGTTCGTACGTTTGTTTGACCTCTGTTGTGTTGGTCGACTTGATCGGATTAGAAAAGTTGACTAATGGTCTTGGTCTTTTGCTTCTTGTCCAAGGAATCGCGACATTTGTAGGACCACCAATTGCTGGTAAGTATTCGAATTAGCAACAATTCTAAGCACAAACTTTAGGTCAATTGTACGATATGAGTAAACGTTACGATTGGACATTCGTTTTTTGTGGCGTTTGCTTGTTCGTCAGCGGCTTGATGCTCTTCACTATTCCGTGGTTCAGAGAACGAGCCAAACGAGAACATCATGAAGCAGCTCCACCAACTGGTATTCGATTGGAAGATCGTGAAGCAAATGCTACTGCTCCGATTCTACCTGAAAGCACCCAAGAAACAGCTTGAGTTTTGTTTGTCGACTATTTAGTTTATTGCTGACATTCCCCATTTTGTGTCTTATAATCGTTTAAGTGCCTTGAAATCCTTTATTATTCTTGTTCTCTTTACATCAAAAACGAGTTGTGTCTTCGATAGTTCTGTCTACATTGCCTTTAAAACCACATTTCCTAGACGTTGTATTCTGGACGTATCCATGAGAAGAATCGGTTGTTTAAGTGCATTTACGGTTTTTCTTTCTCAAGCCACTCGATTGCCTTGTTTCTTGTTTTCATTTCCTTCCAACCGTTCGAGTTTGCGCTAATAATAAAACCTGAACATGATCGAAAGAGGTTGCTAGTTGGACTTTGTTGTCGGTCTGCAAGCAACCAATTAGCTTGTATGAAATGAAACGACGTCCAAGCGAACACCCAACGCACAAGTGATTTGTGTGTTCAGTTGCACAAGGAAAACAGACAGAAATCCGTTGCATTTAATCTTTTGGTTTGCTATAACCATCAGAAATGAAATGCCCTTGGATTTTGGTTCTCAGTCTTTTTAATCCTCAGTTAACCGCATTACAAGTCTCGAATATCCGCGTAATGTTGAGTTCTTGTGCTGTGAGTTACCGAGTAAACGTAAATTGTAAATTTCTTCTACAGACTATTGTTCTATTGGGTTATGCATGATTTTGACGACGATAATCGCGGCAAATTCTCTCGTGAACGACAAACTATGCGTTCGGATATGGGCGACCGGTAGCCAAAAACTGATGCTATAGTATTTTACGTTTGTTTTCCAGAAACCGTTATTCCACCGGTTCAATGTGCACAAAACATGGACCGCCGCGTCGAGACGATGGACCGCAGTTGAAGAGAAGTTAATTCGAGAACGCTGCCGATTCGTACGACCCGAAGTTCAACAAAAAGAACGAGGAGTCGAAACGTGCGATGTTAACGTTCGAGAAGTTCTGTGAGACACAAGACGACAAAATCAGCGATGAAGATACCATTGCGAAGTACAACGACTACAAGTTGGACTTTTGCAAACAAGAATACGAAAAGTTCTTTCAAGCACACAAGGATGAACAATGGTATGTGATAAGTTGATTACATTTGCTTTTTAGTTTAGGTTTCAAATGAAGTATCATTCGGATATGCAAAAGGAGACCAATGAGCGCAACTACAAACGATTCAAGAAACGACTGGTAGTTTTTACTGAAATCACACAATCAGCTGATGTCAATGCGGATCTTTGTTTCGACTTTGACAACTGCGAAAACATCATCCGTTTCATGGATGTGGTTGTAATTAAACTGGAAGATGGAAGAAATAAAGACGTGCCGTTGGTGCTAAAAGAACCGGTGGTCGACGAGTCGCTTGATGATCTCTGAAAAAAGTACAAATCGTCGAATGGAAGGTAGTTGCTTGACGTTATGCGACCTCAATCAATGACATTTCTAGTAGTGATCAAAACGGTGGCAATTCAACATCCAGTCAAATCAACAGAGTAGCCAAAAATGAGTCAGCAACAGAAGAATCAGATGGAATGGCCGTACTACTCAAACGTGTGCCCTACAAACCCATAGCATCTTCTTCCGCAACATTGAATCAGGATTTAAGATCGAAGACATTGAAGCAGTAGGTCTACAAATACGTGGATCTAATTGATTGCTGAGTTTAGAAATGCAATAACTATCCGGGATACTTGCGTCTCGGTCTTTCAAACCAACTTCAGAAGAAAATTTCACACGTCGCTTGTGGATCTCATTTTGTCGAGATGTTTGAATCAAAGATATCTTTTGGAATATGAAAAATGCTAAAGTAAGGAAGAAACATTGAATGTTAATAAGCATATTATGGTTTTTAGTTTGCTGAGGGAGACATTCAAGCATCAGTTAATCGTGATCTTCGTCGTCGTATTCGCACGGTCAATGCAATCTCGAATCATCGGCAAGTGGTTCAAAATGATATTCGACAAGCGGCTTGTTTGCTTGCTTTGTACGATTACAAGCGGAAGATGTTTGTTGATGACGAAGTACAGAATCCATCAAAAGATCGATGCGATCGTTAGCAAAAGCAAGAACCCAGTACTGAATGGCGGATTCGATAATCGCTTTGTTAATGGTATGTCTATTGATTGATCTTTGAGTTTACAATTTGACTGTTTAGATTGTTTCGTCGAGATAAACCAAACTTGTCTTTGCTTCAAAAAAGGACTACGACCGTTCTCAACAAACTAGAAGTAAGTTTTAAAAAGGCTAGTATAAAAAAAACAAAATTTAGGATCAAAGAAGAAATTTCATACAGATGTGTGGATTTAAAGTGAGTTTATTTTATTTTATGTAGAATTATAATATTAAACTATCGCAAATTTAAAAAATTGCAGATACCAATTCTTATCCTACTAATGTGTTGTTTATATTTTTTGCTACATGTAAATCCGATGTGATGTTCACAATTGGTGTTATTACATTTGTTATGATCCTTTTATTTCTTGCTTTTATTGCAGCTGTACAGATCGAATGTACAACGATTTTGATTCCAATTAGTGGATCGGCTTCACAACGAAATCTCTCAGAATTTTAAATCAACTTGTTTTTACGTTCAATTGCTTCATAAAATGCTTGTTTGTATAATGTCTATGGTCATATAAACGTCATGAATACGCAAACGAACTTTGAGTTTGTCGCGATTTATTCGTCCTATTGGCCATAGAATCGAAAACAAGAACCTAATACACTTTCATATTACATAGAAAACAACTAGATGGCCTTTGCCTCTTCGGAGCCGAACTTTTGAGTCGGTGGTTGAACGACAATCTGATAGACGGCTTTTCCACTTGCATCCGTTCCAGTTCTCACTTTTTTGCCGTGCAAAAGATACGGTTGGTTGATATCATGACGGCAATTAGACCAGCCCATTCCAACGCCTAAAAGCGATATTATAATTCAAATGAATTCAACTACCTATGCCCGTTCCCAACCATACGGGCGCTGTTCGACCTTTGAATAATGCAACGGACGTCACGACTCCAACCGCTAAACCGCCGGCGACTTTGAGCAACGTATCAGCGAAACAACGGTCCAGCTTAGCACCAAGTTCGTCCTCCGAACGATCGACCATTGTTCAAAATGTACTCTGCAAAGTCGATAGAATGCAAATCGAGTATCTGTAGAATCAAAAGATAAGAACGGAAACGATGACCGACTGTAAACACTCCTCAATCGAATTACATTATTTATTCGACAAAATATAAATTAACATACGCGACACTATTTAACGGCTCATGAAAACGGAAGATTTTGGTATCCCAGAAGGCACTTTGGCAATGGAAAGAAGAGTAAAAGGACCACAGAAACACAAAAGACAGAAAACACAACTTCTGTCGATAACCCGCACGTTAAACACGACTAGAAAAGAAGGTGATATTCGAAAAAAAACCATCAACCTGCGCAATAGACGTGTTTTCTAATTAAGAGCTTTGCTTTAAATTGGAATCGTTAATCGACTGATCATATACAATTAAAAGTTCGTGAATTTAAACGTGTATTGTTGTCCGCCTGGAACCGCAAAGTTAAACAATCTCGTCTTATAGTCTTTAACTTACCGCCACCGGGAAAACCTTGGAATCCGTTGAATCCTTGATGGAAATGATGCCAACCCTGTTGATGCGCAGTTTGTGCCGAGGGATCGAGCGGATCTTCGCCGTGATCAAACTTCTCACGCTTCTCAGGATCAGTCAAAACTTCTTTGGCGTTTGCGATGTCGATGAACTTCTCTTGAGCACGTTGTTTCTCTTCGTCACTTTGAAAGTTGTCGGGATGCCATTTTTGAGCCAACTTTCGGTATGCTTTCATGATCTCGCGTTTGTTTGCGTTTCTGAAGTTTAAAGGATTAACAAAGAAATGATGGCAAAACATACCGACGAACTCCCAAAATTTTGTAATAGTCCTTCTTCTGTGATTGTTTCAGCAGCTTCTGGGCTTTGTTGAGTCCTTCCTTGGCTTTTCGAGAGTCTTCGTGGGCATTCACCGCTTTTTGATAGTCTTCTACCGCTAAAAAACTACGAAATTACAAACTGATGATGATCAACTACGCGCCTTTGTCGAATTGTTCGTTCAGAATATAGGCTTCAGCTCGGTCGCACAAAACCTCCAAATCGTTCGGATCGGCGTTGTTCAGAACTTCTGTACACTCCTGAATCGCTTCGGCAATATGTCCGGCTTCTTTGTTGCAACGACATGTGTAACGGAAAACGTCCAATTGCACGGAGTCAATCTTGCTTTCAAACTTGAGAATATCTTGTCCTTTGGCCAAACAGTCCATCCACTTTTCGTTCTTGGATAACTTGGCAAGATCCTCGCGCAATTTTGCCAGTTTCTTAACACGTTTGTAGAACGGAAAACACTTCTTGTCGTCGGGATTCAACTTCAAACATTCACGAATTTGTCTAAAGGATCCAAATTGATCATCAAACGATGACACTTACAGCAACGAGTTTTCAATGTCGCCAACATCGTAGTACATTTCCGCGCTCTCCAAATAGACTTCAGTTGAATCGGGCACCAGCTTGGCGATGGCACGAATATCGGAAATTGCGTTTTGAATGTCACCACGAGCTTTCCGACATTTCGCTCGTTTTCGATGCAAATCAGGATCCCACATACATTCTTCGATTGCTTTGTCCAAAATGCCTTCGGCAGTCGAATAATCTCCGAAGGTCAAATGTTCGTCAGCCAATTCAATCAATTCGGCCAACTCCTGAACTTTTTGTAGTTTCGCTTTAGCGTCCGAATTTTCCGGTTCAGATCGAAGCTAAAAAGCGAAATCAAAGTGAACTCGAATGACGAGCTTACCGCTGTTTTAAAATCCGTCTGAGCTTCGGATATTTTGCCCTGCTTTAACAAAATATTTCCACGTTGTATCCGACCCTAAAAAGAGCATGAACGATAATGCGAATTGAACCTACGGCAATAAAATCGGGTTTCAATTCGACCACTTTGTCCAGATCGGGAATCGCAGCCTTGACCTTTCCGGTAGCTAAAAGAACGGTGGCACGACGGAAATAAATCTGGTAGTTTGATGGATCAAGTTCCACAGCGGCGTGATAGTGTTGAAGAGCGTCTGCGAATTGGCCCTTACTTAATGCGATCTTTCCTCTTTCCATATGAATCTCAACTTCTTGACTTTTGTCGCATACAACTAAAGAAACATACTCTCAGTTGTGTTACGTCTAAACCACTAACCTCGATCAACAAGAAGCCATAGCAACGCGAACTGAGTGAACTGACATCCCGCCGACCACCAACCGCATCTTTCACTCACTTTCATCCTCCAAATGTCAACCGAAAGTGTCAAACGAAAACGAATAATCCGAAAGCAAAACGACAAACGAACTGCTTTTTGCTCAGTTTAAGCCCAACCTTTATGCCAACTGACGTGTGGTTTAAACAATCCGTTTCAGATGCAAAGTCTTCGGTCTTTCGGCTTTTTCTACGCTATGATGTGTTTCCACGTTCGCTTCTTAGCGTCAACCAATGGAAATTGTTGCCGGACACTTTCTTTTATCACGATTGTCATTTTTCGAGTCGTTTTCTTTAACTCTCGGAATTCGCCGTTCGACTTGTTAAATTTGTAAAAAATTACACGTCAACTTTGTTCATATGAGTCAACAAGTTGTTTTCGATGAAGAGATCACGCGTCGAGATTATGCGAATAAGCATAGGGTAGTGTGTTTCCAGTTGCTAAACATTTGCAGTCAACTCATTGGCTCTCCATTTCCTTGTTAATTTAACAAGATGTCCACAAGAAGACGTTGAGTTCTTACAGTTTATGAGCTTAAGCAGAGTCGCGCATCAACGTTTGTTCGCAGTCGTCAGGCAAATTAGTTCGGACAAGCCTGGCGGTGAAATCTGCGGACAGCGGCCATAAAAGGCGTGAATTTTCTACTCAACCCACAATTTCGCTTATTTTCACTAAGCTGACAATTGAAAACGAACGGCCGAATTGCCAACAATCCTAACTATTCGAAACGGTTTCGTATCTTTCGGTCCCGGACGACAAAATTTGCGTTTCTTTTCGTCTCTTCATTTTGTTCGCCGCTCTTGTTGTCAGTTGCTCGTCCCTTCTTTCCAGCACTCCATTATGCACATTTCCATGTTCTCGGCCTTTTTTGCACTTTGACTTCCTTTTAGAAGTTGGCGCCTTTACAGTGTTTCTGCGTGTGTTTGGGTATCTGAACGCCGTGAAAACGACTTTGCGTGTTGATTTGGATCGGTTAACAATCAATTTGATTTCAGACTGTCGTTCTCATTTCATCCAAAGATGTCTGGCAGTGGAATAGATTGTGAGTTTTGAATCGGTTGACTCTTTCGTCACTCGAAATATTTCAGCTGGTGAAGAGCAATTGAACTTCGGTGGAAATTTGTCAGAAGCTGAAAAGGAATTGTTGCGCGAAGAACTCAAGAAAACTGAGGAAGAGATCAATACTCTTCGTCAAGTTCTCGCTTCACGTCAAAAACACGGTCAGTGCACGACTTAAAGAACCAATCTAATAATTGTTCTTTTAGCCACTTTGCTCAAACACAAGTTGGGAATCACGCCATTCAATGAGATTTCGAACGAAGTGGCTCAGGGATTGAAGACCGTAAAGGATACGCCTGTCTATCAGAAAACAAGCGAAATGGTCGCCGGAACGGCCGAAACCGTTCAAAACAAATGGCACGATATGCGCAACTCTTCGCTCTTCAAGTCGTTTGAATCGAAACTCGGTTCGGCTTACAGCAACGTATGTTCCATTGGAGAGAGTCGTTTGATTGTTGTTTAGGCAAAAATGGCCGCATCGACTTCCATCGATCAACTCGCCGCTGCTGGAGGTCGAAATCCATCGCAAACTGCATCGCCGAAAGATGCCGATACTCCAACTTCGCCTTTGTCTTAAAGACACGAATCTTGTTATGAAGAATGAATGAATCCTATGGTGTTGTATTCTCGAACATATTCGCAACTTGTGGGCATCTTCGTGCTCATATCATCCTTTTAAACTTCCGCTTTGAAGGGGTTCCTTTTGTAAAAACCAGTCGTCGCCTCTTTAATTTATCCGATAAAATCGACAGCTAAAGGGAACGGAAATCAAACTGTTGCATAGATATTCACCCCAAATTCATTTTATTGTACACTTTTAACGAATAAATTATGCGAAACGATATCAACCGGTTAAGAAGTTAGTTCACCCATTTCAGACAGCGGGTTTCAGTGTGAGTATCGTTGCACAGGACAGAGCAAAAGTTTTGACCGCACTTCCCGCAACAATATTTGGCAAAATTACAGCATACGCAACAGAACTTTCGTTTCGGTATTCTACTCGGTTCGGCGGCTACTTGACTGTAAAGCGGAAGTTTGAAATCGCTTGGCACTGACTTCTGAAAGATTCGTCGATTCATATTCACGGCCTTGTTCACTGACCTCAAATTCATCGTTCATTTGTTTGAAATCTTTGCGGAATCGGGACTTCGTCAATTCGGCTCTTAATCTTTTTCCTTTGTTAGCTGAAATCACTATGTTTTCCATCAAAGTCATGGGCACCTTACTTCCGATTACTATTGCAGATTTGTCTGCGGTGGTCGGTGGTTTTCGTTTTGGTTGTCGAACGTTGCTAACAATCATATCGTCGTCGAATTTGGGTAACTGTTTGTGCCACGAGAGATTGGCGTGTGGATCGGCCTGTACATTATCCTGAAGCAAGAGTTTTAAAAAAAAGGTGTACGAACACACTCACTTGTTCCAACGCATCCAATTGCCGTTGAATTCTCCGTTTTCGCGTATTCTCATCCAAAATTCGAGTTGTCTCTAATCCGACAAGACGTTCTAAAAAACGGTCAAAACTGAATTTGCGAGCTTGTCACCTGATTGGCGGTTTTTTGTCAATGCTTTTGCTTGTGCCATTTCATCAGTTTGACTAAAGGAATTTCTCATTTGTCGCTTCTTTCTTTTGTCAATAGTTCACGGATTGGTTTTTGTACCGAATGGAGCACTCGGAAGACCAGTAAAAAGTAGTTTATTGAGCTTCCGGTTTACGACAAATTGCATCGATTTAATGTTATTGCAGACAACAGAATTAAACAGGGGAGTTGGAGGTCGAGAAAATCGAATTTAACTGAGCGAAAAAGGTTATGATATGGCTGCCTGATGCAATTGCAAAACAATAAAAGTGTAAAGGTTTTTAGAGGAATGTAAGATGATTGTGAGTAAGGAAAACGTAATTTCTGGTCAATTGATCTTCTTCTGTGCCGATTCTGTTGGAGTGATGTGAAGAGTCGACTTCAATTTAGCTATCGGTGATCCACCGGCAAATGCACGTCTGTAAACCAACTGATGAACTTTCGGCGTTAATCCCGAACGTGCTGCTGCTTGATAGAAGATGGCAGTAAAGAGAATACAAATTGACCTAAAACAACAGCTGTCAATGTGCTGATGAATAAATTGCTTACCAGATGATAAAAATGTATTCAGCACGATTCTCGAACGGAGTTCCACAAATCGCGTACCATTCCAATGGTTCACCGTCAATCAAAGCCGGCGGTTTTCCTCCGGGCAAGCAATGAAAATCAAAGTAGCCTTCGTCGTAATTGTTAACGCAAAGAAAACGTTTCTTTTCGAGAATCAATCCGGTTGGCGTTTGAACCTTTTGTGTGAGGTTGCACGGTCCAATTGGTTGATGGAGACCGTCGGCAACGATGTTAGCCGGGTCGGCAATACAAACAAGAATCATATAAAACAGATAGTGAAGGCAGACTGCCAACGACAACTCATCGAACCAATAGCGGCTTTGACCCACGCTCTCGGGATTTGGGTTTCGACGATCCGCAATCCACACAACGAGCATGTAAACCGAGAGGAAGATGGTCGAAGTGAGTTCCGAGTGAACACCAAAGAAGTCATGAAGTGGATGGTAAAGTAACGTAAATTGAATTGTACCGCCCCAGAAAGCCAATGTTCCGGCGAGAAAAACGCACAAAAATTCACGAGCAAATTTCTTCCAATCGTAAATCTCATCGACTAAGTACTTTCGCGACAAATTCAGAATCCAAACAAAAGAGCAGGCAAAAGATGCGTGAAAATAGTAACTGTTCCATGGAACCCAGTACATTCGGTCGTAGATGTTCGGATCAGTATCGTGCCAAGTCCACCAGACGAGTTTGATTCCCTGAATACAAGTAGACGTTAAACTAAAATGCTTCAGTTACTTACCATGATATCGTAAGGCATGTCGAGCATCACAGCACCCAAACCGACAGCCGGACCCTCAGCCCACCACGGCAAATGCATTCTGGAAAACGATTTGTAAAAGAATCAATGGAATAAAATTACCGTCGCACAAAAACGTAGGAAATGTAATCGAAAACATGGTAAATGCCAAGAAGAATATACAACGGTGCACGCATTCCGAAAAACGTTAGCAATCCTTGAGCTTGCCAGAAATTATCCAAATCGGGAATCCAGTAACACAAATTCTCGACATTCAGCGCATGAATGAGAATTCCCAACCATACGTACAAGTATCGACCACCATGTCGATATGCGTGAATAAAGGTCAAGAAGCACAGAAAAAAGTAGACTAATTCACATGCCAAAAAACTCGTGTGGTTATCGTACAATTTCCGTGGATCTTGTGTCTTACAAAACCAGTCAGCAATCTAAACGACAAGAACAATCAGAAGGTCAAACGAACTCACTCGAATAACACTGACGGCACGATCGATTACGTACTTTCGATTCTCGTCCGACACTTTGAATGGCAAATATTGAAACACATACGTGTTCAATAGGTAGTCCATACCCTGAAAACAACTCACGATTAGTGGCTTTCAATCGACAACATCGCGAACGTCCATCGTCGATAAGACGCAAAAGCGTTCAAATCGAACGCCGCGTCCAAAAACTCGGCAAACAAATTTCCCCTCCGCTCTCAACCCGACGCCGATTGCTTGGTCGTCAGGGAAACTGCGCGGTTCGACGGTCAGTTCGAACCGATGCGCAACTTGGCCATCAAATGACTCATCGCTATACAACACTTTGACTCGAAACCTCCGATGTTTAACAAACAATTCAATTTCAAAACAAACAAATCGGCTGTTTAGAATCGTAAAGCCATTGCTAGAGAGCTTCAAAATTTGGAACAATTTCTTTGAACTCTTGTTCTAATAACCTAATATTCCAACAACCAATCGATTGTCTTATTAAGACTCGTACCGTAACTAATTGCCATTGCAGTTGAATTGTTTTTGACGACCGTAATGAAAATCGACATTCAAAATCGCTGCCAACTTGCGCAAATAGGGCGCAGCTGAACGCACTTGCTGTGTACCGATTTCGTAAGCAGTTTGATGAGTGAGTTAGACATAACGAGTGTGGTCCACTTGTTCGCTCATCGCTTGCTTTCGTGGATCAATAGTTTTATCCGCGTGTTTCTCTTGCTAATCTATTACTTTTTGTTATTTAGGTTCTAAGCCTTTTGCTCAATGTGTTCAATTCACTACAAGTTTCGCGCTCTAGTCGCCTACAAAACTTTGAATTTCGACGAACTTAACGTCAGTGTTGAGGACTTGAAATGGAAGATTTTCGAAACCGAGAATCTAAATCCCGAAAATACCGATCTCAAAGTTCAGAATTCGCACACAAAACGGGAATATTCAACAGGCGACATCATACCCAGGAACTCTTCACTTATCATCATTCGTATGCCGCGGCAAGATGGACCTAAGATATCGAAAGTTCAGTAAGCGACTTTATTGTTGTCCGTGCACTTCAATTGCTTTCAGAGACACTTCAACGTCCGGAATTGTCTCCAAAAATGCTGCAGCGGCTCCCGACTTCAGTTTCATACAAACGGTAACTATTGATCCAAAAATTTTATTCGATTTGGTTTTCAGGAAGATTTTGCGAAAATGAGTGAAGAAGAACGAATCAAACATGTCAAACAAGTTTCATTTCAAAAATACGATCCGTCAACGTAAGATCGAAGTTATGATCAAATAAGCTTAATTTTGCTTTCAGATACTCACGCAAACCAACCAGCTCCGCTTACAATCAACCACCTCCTCCATCGTAAGTGCTTTGAATTGAACAAGCTAACTCAAGTGCTCGTTTTCAGATACATCTGCAATCGCTGTGGTCGAAATGGACACTGGCACAAGAACTGTCCAATGGTAACTTCATGTTTTGATTCAAACAAAACGTTTGTTTATCACGGATCCGCAATTTCCTGTTTTATTTCTTCGTTTTTTTCCATTTCAATGTTTTTTGTTAAACATTGGAGTGATTACGATGCCAAACAAATTAAAATAAAACAAACAAACCGGAACTTCCGGATGTTCTTTGTTGACTAAGACCCGAATTACGACTGTCAAATAGCGCACAAACTCTATGGGCCGTACGATTTTGCCAAACAGACGTTGACCACACGGTCGCTTTAGGTTTGATTACGAGTCGTTATTGTTGGGTGAATAGGCTCGCCACTGTTGAGTAAATGAGTTATGCGCATAAGAATAAAATTTTCCATCACAAAACAGCAGATCGTATGGCCCTTTTGTTGTAGTAAACGCGCGAAAATAAAAATTTTAGGCTAACATTAAACGGACCACTGGCATTCCAATGGAAGAACTGGTGGAGACAACGGCTGATGATCCCTATGCAATGCTTCATCCATCAGGCAAGTACATGGTTCAGAAGATGCACTTGAAGGCTCGACAAGAATCGAAGGCAAAAGCACCGCTGCCATTCGCAACGTCTGCAACGTCCGCAACGTCCACAACGTCCGTAACGTCCACAATCTCCACAAGTTCCCCAAAGATTTCCGACGAACCTTCACCACCACAACAACCGACTGTCATCAAAGAAGATGTACTCCCGACTCTTCAAGAAAATGCTAAAGACATTCTCAGCTTGTAAGTTGAATTATTCTTAAAATTTGATGTTTGTGATTTTAGGGTACCGGACTATAACGCTGACATCTTCCAACCAATTGCTACTATCGATCCTGTCACTGGACAGTTGTCCAACGCCTCAAACCACCACTCATCTAAACGTCGTAGTTCCGCAAGTTCTGGCAAACGCCATCGTCGTTCTCCGTCGCCGTCTTCAAGTCGTAAGTCTTCGAAGCATCGCAAATCGTTGAAACACGAGAAATCGTCGAAACATGACAAATCGTCGAAGAAACACAAAAAATCGTCGAAAGAACGAAAAATTAAAAAGGAGAAGACCATTGAAGAAGAACCCGAGGGTAAATTGAGCAATTTTAAATTGAGTAATTTGTTTATTTCCAGAAAACAAGCAGCCAACAACTAAACGGATCAATGAACCGATGGAACAAGATGAATACGAAATTGACTCGCTGATCAAGGAGATCGAAACGGAAACAATCAAAAAATGAATACCCAACTTTTTTAAAACTACTGTTGTCTTTAATTTATGATTAGATATAAAGCTCTAGATTTACATTGTTTTTGGCTTTTGAGCATAAATATCAATTACCACAGCAATCATTTGAGAAGAATAATTGTAGAGTTTGACAATAAGCGGTACCACAACACACTGATGGCAAATCGCACATATTCGATAGAATCGTCCCGCGAAAGGGTCACTGACAGCCGGACAAATAATGCAATTCAAGTTAACGCTTGTAAGAAGACTGATAGGCTGTAGGAATAGGAAGTGGTACAAAATGATGATTGACATCGAGAAAATAGGCCAAGCGGGATTTGAAGTCGATTCCGGAATGAAGGCTCCTTCTAAAGCCATCAAGTACAGCGGAATCAGAACGATGAGCAAATGCTGGACGTAATAGATTAGAACCTCGCCAATTATCTGCAATTTTTGATAATTAACAAACGAAGTGCAACTCACCAACCGAGTATTTAGGATTGGGAAAGCGATAGCAATTAAAGCTCCGGGACAAGTGTACAATGTGAATCGAAATATTTGTGTTGTCATCGGGTGATCATCAGGCATTTTGAGCAGCAGAAGTTGCAGAGATGTTGTAATGTGACAGGGATTCAAAAAAAAGATACCCGTCCTATAAAAAAAATCATATGAAAGATCGATTGTGCTAAGAAATACCTTGTTATTGTCTTGTAAATAAGTTCAATAAAGAAGATAATCGCGTAGAAGTTGAAAACATAGCGACGATGTGGCAGTTCGACAGTTCCGGCACCCGGTATCTTGTTCACCGGTAATGAAGAGGCCAAACGTTCGCGAACTTCCGCTGTAATTTCACTTCCATTTTCTTTTGTTTTGTTCGGATACTCAAGATGCGATATGGTTACATAAACAGCGTAAAGACTCAATGGAACAAAAAAGGCGGTTTCAACAATCTTTTGCCAGTGCGGTAAAAACTGTGTTAAGGTGATAAAAAAACGTCTCAATCGAAAACATACGTTAACGCAGTCATGACCGCCGTTGCCCGGAATCGAGTGGTTTACACCGGCCAACGTGAACTCATGGAGTGCGCGTCCAATGAAGCCGGCGATCATCAGCAATCAGAAACAGTCGACGATCAATTTTTGTTCAAGTATAAGCGAACAAATTAAAGTTCAGCTAAAAATGAACTTGTGAGCTCAAGATGACACAAAAAATGCTCTCGGAACATAAATCACCCTTAAGTGATTGACTACAAATCGGTAAGAACAATTAAAAGCAAGGTTTCTAAGTTTTCGGTTAAAACTAAGAGACGTGAAACCAATTGCGTATTGTGGAACGTATTAGTTACTCTGAAAATACAAACGTCCAAAAATAAAATTCCGCCGTCCATGACCACTGTGTCTTAGCAGTGTTGACGTAAAAGTTTATGGCCATAGAACCAAAAATACGAACGTTCGGTTGGTCGAATGCTCTTAAAATCTCTTGAGTTTACGCTGAGTTCATTGTTTTTGTTATTGAATAGATGGCGAATAACAAAAAGTTTACACGAAAATCTCTTTGCAACAAATTTGAATGCGCACAAACAAACAAATGAGTTAAAAAGCGAAAAGAAGGACAAGTTTGCGACGAGCAAATTGACAATTCCCTGGTTACTAAGAACCAATTTACCGCCTTCACGTACATTAGCATCGCCCTTTGCAGGTGTTTTTGTGCGCTCCGTAGACCTTTAAACTCTTCGTGAATTGCCCTCGACATATGGCTTCCAACGGCAGTAAAAATAAGCCTTCGCATTTGTTTAAACATCGAAATTCTCGATTAATGAAGGGCGGAAGCGTTTGGTAGTGAGTGAAAGCAGCTTTGGAAGTGCAAATATCCGCTTCGATACGAAGTGCGAGACCGAAATTTAAGGTCGACAGGCTGTGGTCTCGTTCTTTATCCATCCACAGAAACAAAATCGGTCGTTAGAATTTGAACTTTAATCGCTGAACGACTTTTCCGAAAAAGTCTTAGTCAATAACGACAAACGTACCTATTATCTCCTGAGGTATGGTTTTTAGTTAACGAAAAGTAATCCACAGACGAAAATTGCAACGTTTTACGACCACCAGATTTCGCTCTACGGTGTTAGAGAACGAAATGAGCAAAAGGCGAAGAAATTGCCAAAACCGGCGACCTTTTCGTCCCACTTTTTGTTCGCTAATGTTCGTCGTTTAACATGCCGGAGCATCAAAAAACAGAAGTTATATGCGCATAGCCTTTACTGGTCATTGCATGACCAGCGATCATGTTTTAAAAAATAAGAGGAATCGGGATAAAGAACAACGGAAATCGAATTTCCTCGCGGATTCTCCAGTTGCTTTGATACAAAAACCAAGTGGAAGAGACGCGTAACTTCAGCTGCCGAAAAACTAGCAGCTGAAAGACTCAAGTGCTGAAGAAAACATTTCAATGGATATTCAAAACAATCTAACATTTGTTTTCAAAGGCTTATGAGTGTAGTGTACGGTAACAAAAAGTTTGAATTGTAGTGGAAAATCTATGAGTAGAAACTTTGCACCTTTTAATCGGAATGCTGACGTCCTGGCCGCTCTTTTTACCGCGGTTACTGAACGAGAATTGCGATTTAAGAATGGAGGCGGAAGCAAATTTGGGAGACAATCAATTAGGATCGTCGATCAGCATGAGAAGGCGATCGGCCTCCGTATCCGATGACTACAGTGTTCAGAAAACGAACGACGATGCGACGGAGAGTAAATTTTCCGCTGTTAAGGTTTGATTTTGTTTTGATTTCAATTTAATTTACGCATTCAGGCGGGATATTGGGAAGACAAGTTTCTGCAGAATTTCATTGTTAATCCATCGCACATTCATCGACGAGCTCCGGAGATCCTGCGCGGTTATTGGGCACGACATGCGGCTTTTGAGTTGCTGTTGGCCAAAGCGTTGAAGGTAAAAAAGCTTAAGCTTTCTTTTAGTTTTTGTGTTTTAGATTACCGGACCAAAAACCCAAATCGTGAACTTGGGAGCCGGATTTGACACCCTGTACTTTCGTTTGCGTGAACGAAACGTTCCGTTTTCTAAATTCGTTGAAATCGACTTCAGTTCGGTGACCGCAAAGAAGATCAAACTGATAAGTAAGAATAGCGATCTTCTTCAGTTCTTCACAACACCAAGTAAGTTTAACAAGTTGCTTCTTTTGGTATGTTGTATTTCAGTCAAAGAAGACCATCACAGCGATTTGCACGGCTTAGACTATCATTTGTTGGGTGCTGATTTGCGACAGAAATCGGAATTCTGGTCGAAACTAGAGCTGGCTGAATTGGATTATAGTTTGCCCACAATATTCTTAGCCGAGTGTGTTTTTATCTACATGGATCAACAGCGTTGTGATGAACTATTGGGATCGATTGCCCAACGCTTCGAAAACTGTGCGTTAATCAATTACGAGCAGGTTAATTAGAAAATCGTTTTCATAGCTTTGTTTTCAAGGTTAACATGTCCGATAAGTTCAGTTCAGTAATGCAATCGAGTCTTCAAGAACGTGGCATCTTGCTTCCCGGCCTACCGTCATGCTTGTCGTTGGAGACCCAAAAACAACGATTTCTCAACGCCGGTTTCTCTCAGATCGGAGCTTGGACAATGCAAGAATTGTACGCTCAGCATTTCGATAGTAACGAGATACAAAGGTTGATTAACACAAATCGAACATTCGTTTAATTTGTATTTCAGAATCGAGTCACTGGAACTATTGGACGAACGTGAGTTGTTAAGTCAACTTCTCGAACACTACTGCATTGTAATTGCCGTGAAGTCGTCGTCCGATGCATTATATGGTCTCTTAAGTTAGATATTTGCTCAATATATTCCTACATTACAACTAAGTATTTTTGTACCAAGATATCAATCGCTTTGTTTGTTTTATCGCAGCCATAAACGATCTGAATGCTAGTCTTAAGTTGTATGAAATTCGGTTTCACAGCCGATAACTACTTCTGTTTGTGTTTTTTTAATGCTTAGCAATTGTATTTAAGATGGCAAATCAGATGAATAAGTGGCGTGTTGATTTGTACGGTGGAAATCAACGCTCGGTGGCACGGGCTCACGATGTCGGAAACAACAATCCGCCGGGCTTTAATCCTGCATACGCTCAAAATGCTCAACACGTTGAACGTAATCAACAAGATCAACAACAACGTCAACATTTGATGTCCAGACGAGCGTGGGATATGGCACTTCAACCGGTAAAATCATTGCCAATGAACATGATTATGATGTACATGTCCGGAAATACGATCTCAATCTTTCCAATCATGATGGTCGCCATGATGGCTTGGCGTCCAATCAAAGCGATTATGTCAGTGAATACGGCGTTTAAGCCGTTGGAGGTAAATTTTTGTTGTTATACTTCAAATCAACAATACTTTCAGTCCGAATACGTGGGACATTTGATTATCCACAAAATCATTTTTGCTCTTGGAAACATGGCAGCAATTGCTCTTGCCGTCTACAAATGTCATACCATGGGACTGTTGCCAAATCACGCATCTGATTGGTTGGATTTCGTTCCGCCGGCTGAACGAATGCAGTTCGTACTCACCGGCGACACATTTTTGTAGTCTAATTTCGGTGTTTCACTTTAATTGAATAAACAACACCTTTACCACCAGTTTCCTTCGACCTTTTACATTGAATTCAACTGAAGCAAAAGAGATTCCGAAGAAGTCTTCCGACCGCCGAGTTTCTTTTGCTCTGTAAACCGAATTTTCAATTGAGAAGTTGGCTGTCAAACCTTTTTCTTGGCATTCGCTTTTTATTTTGCGTCTTCTGCGTGTCGGTCTCCGCAGACGGACGGCCATTTTCCGGCCCTTTACTGCCGTCTAATCGCTAAAGCAAAGCGCATCTCAATTTCTCGCATCGAACCGCCGTCCCACAGCAAAAAGAAAACGGGAGCATATCGCGACGAGGACACAAATCAAATTTTACACTTTCTCTCGCGCTTTCTCTCTTCCCACCTTTACGTCTGTTTCCCCAACGGCGCAAAGGAACGTTTTCATAAAACTCGTGACTTTCATTTACTTCGTTTATTACTTCTTGCTCGATGTCTTTTTGCGCGTTAATTTCACTCGTCGCGCAACTAAACGTGAAATTTCGATGAACGAGTTCTGGAAACGGACGTTTTTTTGCAGATTCGGCCGAGCGTGACGTTTGTCATGATCTCGAATGTCAATCAGAGGACACGAACAAAACCGGCGGTTATGATGTTCCGGTGGCTTTGCATCGGCTGGACGCTCAAGTGAGAGGTGATGTTGGTGAGTGAAATTCGAAACGATTTTTGAGCAAAATCTGCGGCCGATCTTTTTTCGGTCTCGTCATTCGAGTTAATTGCCAGCAACCCGGTGGCAGTTATTGTACGATCTTTTGCTGTCCATTTTAATTGCAACTTCCTTTCTTGAGGTTCTGACATTTAAACTCAAAGGTCAATAACAACTTTTTACGTGGAATTTAGTTTGAAGATAAGCTTACTTTACAGTCAACAACTGCGCTTTGTGCCGTTGAGATTTGTCTTATGTTTTCGGAAGTAGCGGGCTTCTTGTTGAACGGTGGGCAAAAGACGGTCATTTTATTAGTTGTGACCCAGAAAGGCTCATGGCCAAAGAAGGGAAGACAGAAGAGAGCTGTGAAGGAACACGGGTCATTAGTGCCCAAAAGCATGCTCGCCAAATGGCTTTTTGTCTTCGGTCTTTCCAACTGCGACATTTTCGTTTGAGTGTCTTCGGGCTGAAACGATAAATTTTAAGCTTTTGAAGAACCTTAAGTCTGTTGGCACTTCCGCAATCTGTAATTATTCTCACCTCACACTGTCATTTAACACAGTGTAATAGCAGTGGCGACTTTTTGTCTATGGTTGACTCAGAACTGTAACTGTCAAATGATGTTGAATGCAATTCGATATCATCATGATTATCTTTGAGTCTGGCTCTCAACTTGAGTGCTCTCCTAAGCCGTTTATTATAAAGGGGTTGGCGGTTCAAATAAACTACCATGCGGTTTCTTTCGTGGAAATTAAGTTGAGTGCGAAATGTTGTAACACGCTTCTTGGGTTTATGATTTATGACCGAAAGTCTTTAAATCCGAAGAAAAACCGAGAGCTCTTTCCGCACGTTTCCGCTCTTCACTTCTGGAGCTTAGTTTTGTTGTCGAGTGGATTTACAACCAATAAGTTCACTTGTTTTAGTAAAAAAACTACGATGGACAAGCGGGATTAACATCGGACCGAGTTGATGGGATTCTCTAACGGAATGTTCAAACGGTAATCATAGAATCAGAATACAAATTCAACGTTTGTTCTAGATTACGCCTCTCAACTAAACGTCGACGAAACGAGACAATCAAGAGCGAAAGTTTGCCGGAAACAGAAGAACTGAACGAAGAGATTCCGACTTGTATTCCCGTTCAAGCCATTATTCGTGTTTGTCAACTGCAACTGAAAATTTGCACCAAGTTGTTTGAAATCGCTCCATCGAACAAACCGCTTCGACGACAACCGAAATCTTTGAAGCAAATTGCCGGAGTTAAAATCATGCAGCCTCTCCGTTCTCCCGATTCGCTTCAATGGCGTCGAGGCGCCGTTGAACGACTGCGTGGTATTCTGCCAAACGACTTAGTCAACTTCCTTCACAATCAATGAATTTTGATTTCACTACTCTTTACGGTGCTATTCTTAGGAAGCTCTTTTGGTAATAAACAAATTGTAATTACACCTGTTGACTTGATGACTTCATTGGTCAGAAGACCGCAATCGATATTTCACTTGTGTTTCTGTTCGTTGACCTACTAGTTTAGTCGATAACAATGCGGGATTTGTTAGTTGTCCTTATTTTCGTTTCTGCGGTTTACACGACTGTTGCTCAAGAAAAGAAAACGTGAGTTATGGCCTCTGCTTCAAATTAACTCAATCAATTTGCAGAACAACAACAGGACCAGTTCGTTGTTATGTTTGCAATTCATTGAATTCCGGCCAACAGAATTGCTCTTCAAGCGATGAAAACGAATTGAAACCGTTCCTGAAGGTGCAAATCAAACTGCTGAATTCGAACTAACCGACTTGTTTAGACGTGTCCGAAGATCAACGAAGGTCAATTGGTTGGTCGAACTGCAACTTCGTGTCGCAAAATTCTTCAAGAAGTCCACGATCAAGAAGGAGTCATTCGTGAATGGTGAGTTCGTTTAAATCGATCACTAAAAATTTTTGTTTCAGCGCTTACACTGGAGAGGTAAACAGTCGAATTGCTCGGCACCTTATCTAACGAATTTTAGGACGAACTCGATGGCAAACGTCGGATCGGTAACAAAGATAAGTGCATTTCTAAGATGATAGTTTAACGATTTTTTTCACGAATCATCTTGTATCTCTACCAGTGCTTTAACGAAGACGTAAGTTCAAACTTTTTCATTTGCAATTCGAATTTGAATTTAGGACAAACCGTGCAACGAGGCTTCGAGTATGAATATCGTTGTCACATCGATTGTTAGTGCCGTTGTCATGCTCGTTAGTACTCCTCTTCTCTAATCGTCACTACGGATTGTTTGCTGCATAATTCGTTTTAGTGTTTGATACTTGCTAAATCCTTCTTGTTTTCACTGCTACCCTTAGGTTGAATAAACAAACGTCCTAACAAAACTGATGGATGTATTCACAAATGAATGTAAGACAGTTGTTCGGGATAGTCAGTTTGAGTACAACATCCTTCTAAGATTGACTTTCGGAAGTACGTAACTCCGAGTAACCTAACAAGAACTAAACTTGTTTTAGTCCATGCGACAAGCGATCGTTGGGCACATTTTCGTTGTACTTATCGCTGAAACCTTAGGCGCTACAAAAGACTAACGTTCAAATGTGAGACCGTGATTTCAGAAAATAAACTCTCGTCTTCAAAATTACTTGTTTATTGAGACTGCAATTAGAAACAGATCTGACCACCGACCGGTTCGTTTTACACTCGATGTGCCGATGCTTTGCAAGCGCAGAAAGTTTGTCCACAAAGCACGTACGTTTAACGCCGATGTTCTACGCAATAAGATCGACAATACGGATTGGGAACTGAAGGGTACGTTGACTGATAAGTTTGCTTGTTTTCAGGAAAAACTTCAATCCTGCGTCAACACCGCTTCAATGACCAAACCACAACATTCTTCTCGTCTGACGGAACAAACACATTTGTTGCTGAAGAAACGGAAGGAAATGGACCGCACCACCAACCCGATTGAGTTCATTGAACTTTCAAAGCTTATACGGCGAGAGGTTAAACAGGACTTCGACAACTTTCGACTCCAGAAACTCCTCGACGCTGCGCAACACCATCGAAGCCTGAAGAAGTGCAAACGTCAACTCCGACAGCAACTGGGAACAATGCGAACACTAAAAGCAAAAGATGGGACAACGTTGACAAAACGGTCGGACATTGAGAAACGATGTAAAGAGTTCTACACGGATCTTTTTGCATCTAAAATAGACGTTCCGCCGGAAATTGACAATCGTGAACAAGAATCAGTCTCTAACATTCTTGTCTCTGAAGTTCGTGCAGCCGTGGAAAGTTTGAAAAACGACAAAGCATCTGGGCCTGATGGAATTACGAACGAGATGCTCAAAAATGGTGGTTTTCATTTATGGACCACCTTGACATCAATGTTCAACGACTGCCTACAGCGCGAAGATGTTCCAGCACAATGGAAAACTTCAAGAACAGTCATTCTCGCAAAGAAAGGCGATCTTGAAGATCTTCGAAACTATCGACCCATCGCGCTCTTGCCAACTGTCTACAAACTTTTCACCAAAGTACTGGTCAATCGAATGACGTCGCAACTGGACTTCGAGCAACCGCGAGAACAAGCTGGTTTTCGTTCTGGGTTCTCAACTATGGATCACCTTCAAACAGTAAACCAAGTGATGGAACGCTGTCGTGAGGTAAAAATGCCACTTTGTTTAGTTTTTGTAGACTACGAAAAGGCATTTGATTCCGTGGAAATCAACGTAGTTATCAACTCACTGATCCACCAGAACATTTCCAGCAAATACACGCGAACGCTCAAGAACATCAACACCAATTGCTCCACCACATTCCAACTCTTCTATCAACCAATTGAAGTACCTGTTTGCCGAGGTGTAAGACAAGGTGACACAATATCACCGAAGCTCTTCACTGACACACTGGAAGACGTTTTTCGTCAATTGGATTGGAGCAATTATGGAATTCGGATTGACGGCGAACGACTCCACCATCTTCGATATGCTGATGACATTGTCCTTTTTGCGCACGACTTTCAAACAGCTGAACTTATGCTCAACGAACTGGATGACGTGGGATCGCAAATTGGACTTCGTATTAACCGTAAAAAGACAAAAGTCATGGCAAATCCAAGTTGTGAAGTGGGAAGGATCTTGATCAAGGACGAACCTATTAAATTGGTAAGTAAATACGTTTATTTAGGTCAAGAAATCTCTGAAAACCACACCATTGATGGGTAAATTCGAAGGCGACGATCGGCCGGATGGTTTGGATTCAAAAACATCCAAGAAGTCCTGAAGAAGACAAAAGACGTCAAAATTCGAGCTCAACTCTTCAACTCAGTTGTACTACCAGCGCTCAATTATGGATCTGAAGTTTGGACAATGCGCAAAACCGAACGTACCAAACTAACAACGACGCAAAGAGCAATGAAAAGAAGAATTCTTGGCATTCGACTACGCGATGAAGTCAGAAGTGTTGAAATCAGAGCACAAACAAAGTTTAAAGACGCCGTTCACGGCGCATTAAAACGTAAGTTTCGATGGGCCGGACATGTCGCAAGAAGAAACGACAACCGATGGTCAACAAGAACAACTTTCTGGTGGCCTTATGGTTGGACCAGACCAATTGGAAGACAACCTCACCGTTGGCGCCGAGACTTGAATCTGTTGGGAAACAGATGGCAACAAATCGCTCAAAACCGAAGCGATTGGAAAAAAGCGGTCGAAGTATTCGCATCAACAAATTAACTATCTTTTACCACCTTTTATTTTATCTTGTTGTTGACTTGTTGATTGAACCGTATAAATCTTTGTACAGGGTGGCGCAAAAAGAACTCCCGTCGGTTTTTTGCGAATAACTTTTTTATCGATGATTTTTTTCTGAACAAAGTATATATTTTCTTGGTCCTTATAGTCCTCATTCTCAAATGAAAACAAAGTTAAAATTTTGAAAATTTGAAAAAATTTCACTTTACCTCCCTCCCTCTTTGGTCTAATGTTGTCGATCTTGACCATGTTCGGTTTTCTTTGTTTTTGTCTGCAATGAATTACACGGTCGTTCAAAAAGCTGCATTTTTGCGAATTTTCATCGAAGAACATTATGATTATTGGAAGTTTCAAAGTCGAGTTCGTCGCGAAGTTCAAAATGGTCAAGCTCGAGTTCCCGATATGAAAACAATCAAATTATGGGATGAAATGCTTCGGACTACGGGAAATATTCATGGACAAAGAGGAAAGAACAAACTAAACTAAAGTGCCTTAACAAACTCACTTTTCAAATTTTGATTTGCTCGTCTTTTTAAGATAAGTTCGTTCTGAAGAAACAATTGCTGATGTTCGAGATGCTTTCACTGCCAATCCGCATCTTTCCACCCGCCGCACTCCTTTCATTCCAAGCATCAATGATGAAGAAGAAATGGACGTTTCAACCTCCTCAATGTCCAGAAGAAGATTGCAACGAATTCTGAAAGACGATTTGAAGTTTCGACCTTATCATCTTCAAATGGCGCACGCACTCAACGAACCCGACTATGATGCACGAATCGATTTTGCTCGAGGTGAATTGGAGCGACAAACGGCAGATCTCGCTCGTCTGTCGAACCTCGTGTTTACAGACGAGGCCCACTTTCATCTCGATGGGGGAGTGAATCGGCAAGATTGGATCATGTGGGCTGATGAAAACCCGCATTGGTTTGATGTTCGTCGGCTTCATCCTCTCAAGTTGACTTTGTGGATGGGCGTTAGTGTTGAAGGAGTCGTTGAACCCTTTTTTCGGGAACCGCAAGGTACTGAAAGAGGAATCAATGCCCAATGGATACAACGAACGCTCGAAAATTTGGTGGTTCCAGAGTTGCAAACTTGGCCAAATTTCGATGACCTTGTTTTCAACAAGACCGTGCACCACCGCATATTGGAAATAACGTTCTTGCAGTGCTTGATCGTTTTTTTCCAAATCGATGGATAGCCCGGGGAACCCGACAACACCCGGCTCCTGTTGCGTGGCCTCCTCGGAGTCCCGACCTCACTTGGATGGATTATTCCATTTGGGGGTTCATGAAGAGCCGGATATTCCATCGGGATCAGCCGCCAGTCACTCTTGAGGAACTGAGAGCAGCAATCGTGGAAGTTGCCAACGATCTTCGGCAAAATCGCGAAATGAGAGAACGAATTGCGGCCAGTTTTCCTCGTCGTCTTCATCAATGCTTGGAGCGTGAAGGCGGTCAAGTGGAAATCCGTTAATCATTTGTTTTTGTTGTTAATTTGTTAATTAAACGCTTCAATTTTAAACATTCAAAACTGTTTTAAACTGATCGACAACATTGAACCAAAGAGGGGGGTAAGGTGAAATTTTTTCAAATTTTCAAATTTTAACTTTGTTTTTATTTGAGAATGGAAACTATAGGGACCAAGAAAATATATACTTTGTTCAGAAAAAAATCATCGATAAAAAAGTTATTCGCAAAAAACCGACGGGAGTTCATTTTGCACCACCCTGTATTTCTCGGTAATTCTGAAATCGTTTTTGAATTGTTTAAACTTTGATTAATTGGCCATAAAGGCATCTATGACAATAGTATTCGATCTCTATGATTTTTTTATGAGAGAAAAATGAAATCTCTATGACCGAAAAATCATTTTACTTTGCATCTTTTTTTCTATGACGAACATATTAAAATCTATGACGCGAAAATAAGCATGCTTTTCAGAATTATGTCGAAAAGAAAAACAAGTGATTCAACGGTAAACGTTACGGCAATAAACGATCTAAAAACTTACGTATGTGAATTGTCGTAATTGACTGCAAAGTAACGTTCTTTTCAGACGAAACCGACGACGTTCGTTATCATTGTGCGGAAAATGGAGGGCCAAGTGAGTGCACGTACTTTGCAAATTTCCGTCATAATCTCATTGATCATCACAAAGGCCTCTATTGCCCGTACGTCAACAGAATGCTCCGAAAGTTGCGGTTCTATTCACACCGAGAGATCGCAACGTGCCAGTACCCGACATTCCCAAAGGCGTTTGGTTACATTTGCGGATGAAAAAATCGCCGGTGTTCATGATTCATGTGTCGCAGTTAGATGCGATCATGAACCCAATCGTGTTTCCTTACGGTGAGCTGTGGTAGACGTTGCACTTGAAACACCTAGCTGCACCACTAAAAGACGACACCGACCTTCTTCTACACGGTCTCCGCGAACAAAAATTGGCCCGATCACATTGCTTCGTGTCGAATACTTGACACTGATCCGGAAACCGACTCATTCACTTTGACTCGGATTTTCATCATCAAACTGAACGTGTTGATGCACGAGATTCGTGGAACAAACCACCGAAAGACTCAGTACGGTCAACAAAGTGAAGGCATTTTCGGCAAATTTGCTGCTTCCGATCGAATTCCAAAAGCGTGGAAATCCGCACGCACATTTTGGTTGGGATCAATAAGCGCAAACAACAACCGCCGAATTCGTCAACCAATTCATTTCGGCACGAATTCCCGATCCAAAGATCGACAAACGACTTTACGACCTGTTAGCTTCATTTATGCTCCACGATTGGAATGAGAAAAGCGTTGTTCAGATCCGGCCAATCCATCGAAAACACCGTGCAAACGCCGTTTTCCGATGCGTAAATCACTGACTACACAAGTGCACTACGGTTATATCCAATATGCACGTCTTCTCATCAGTTTGGGTTCCGAGACTGTGCCGAAGAAAGGCGGTAAAATCCTAATGGACAAAGACGTAGTTCTATATAATCCGTATGGTCTCAAAACATGGAATGGTCACGCAAATTTGGAAGCGGTCCTCATTTGCAACACGACCGGATATGCGATTAAGTATATCATGAAAGGCCAGATGTCAACTGCTTTCATTGAAGTCATGAGTAAAGGCGCTCAGAATAATCCGTTCATCGAAGTAAACGATGACAAACGGTTGACTATAATGAAGCACGTTATCAGATGTCGCTGATGTACTGTAGTGAGTACGAAGCGGCCATGAATTTGCTTTCGAAAGGACCATTCCACTTTTCACATGTTGTGATTATGATTGGAGTCCATTTGCCGCACGACTCGAATTTGATTGTCGCAAATAGTGATCAAGCCGAGGACATTGTTCGTCGTGCCAACTCGACAAGCGAAGTCCATTCGCGTCTGACCGCGCATTTTAAATTCTGTCGTGACAATCCGATTGAAACGGCCGATTTGACCTACAAAGACTTCCACTACCAGTACAACTACGATAAGCGTAAACGTACTTTCAAGAAACTGCAATTAAAACCTGAACGTGTGGTTGCAATCTATGAAGTGAATGTCAAAAATCGTAAATTGCTGGCTTTGCGAACAATTGTTTTATGAATGAAGTGCGTTCAAAGTTTCGAACAGTTGGCGACAGTAAATGGAATCACCTACCGTCAATTCGATCCGAATGGTTTCGGCGAATCAGACTTCGTCACCGCGGCCCAACAAATGGGTCTAATGAAACCGGATTTGATTTGGAGAAACGCACTCGATCAGTGTGCCGGTCATCCAATCCGTCGATTCATTTTCCTTTTCGCGCAGGTTTTGATTAACGGCGCCGAGTTGTTGCAAAGTCCACGTCAACTGTACTTTGATTACCTGCCGTTCATGCGACCACAACTCGGAAATCGTTTCGCACATTTGAGTGAAAGGATGCGTGAACAACGAGCCGAACAAGTCGCGCTGCGAATTTTGGAATAGCATTTGAATAATCGAGATTTCACTTTGAGTGATTTCGATTTGCCACAACCGGCTGGAACGGTCACTGCATTCAATCCGGAATTTCACAGCGAAATGGCTGTTTATTTTTTGGACGGCGACGATCAAACGCGATATCATGACGTCAATCAGATTCCGCACGTCAATTTGGGTTCCGATCAGCAACAAGCCTTCAACCTGATCTGGCACTCCATTCAACAGTCCGAGGTGACCGACGGCAATCAAGTCCCGCCACCGTTAATGTTCTTTTTACACGGTGAAGGTGGAACTGGCAAGACGACATTGTACGAATTAACGGATTCGACAATGCAATGAGCACGGCATTTCATTTGCCGCCAGTGCAACGACAGGAATCGCTGCGTCGCTTTTGTTCCAAGGACAAATCGTCCATTCCCGCTTCATGATTCCAACGGATCTCGCTTCTGATTCGGAATCACGAATGAATAAACATTGTCGGACTGCTGAAGCGATTCGCCGCTGGCGGCTTCTTCTAATTGATAAAGCATCGGCAGTACATCAAAACGTTTATAATTACATGAAACGTGTGATTTGCGACGTTCGCCAAGGTCCGTACGTCAAACGAAGATTGGTGATCGTTTTTGGCGGAGATTCTCGACAAATTTTGCCGATCGTTCGACAAAACGACTACTACTCGACAGTACTTGCTTTGTCGGAGTTCAATTTGGTCAACGATCTTAAGGAACTGCAAGATCGAGTGTTTCCGTCGGCACTTTTGCAAAGCGGAAACATTACGTCTAACTCGGCGATTGTTGCGCTGTTGAATGGGACGTCAACTCGATCAACGAAGAATTGCTGAAAAAGTTGCTCGGACAACCAATTGTCTACGAGGCCATCTACACGATTGAAGACGAAAACGCCATCGATCCATTGACGATTCGGCCGTCGATGCGATGACCGAGTATTTGGGTCAAATCGAAGAGACCGGCTTGGCTCAACAGCAATTGAAGCTGAAGATCGGCGCAAAAGTGATGTTCATTTCGAACATCGACACCTTCTAACGACTCTGCAACGGCACTCCGGCAGTTGTCACCGATTTGCAACCGGATGTCGTGACTGTTTGCCGCATCGAGTGTGATGGTTTGACTGGCGAAGAAATCGACGTTGTTCGTCGAGTTTTCGATCGCAAAGTCAACTAAGATCAACGCCAAACGGTGGCTTTTCGTCGCGTCCAATTTCTTTTGAAATTGGCATTCGCAATGACCATCAATAAAGCCCAGAGCCAAACAATGGAGCGAATCGGTTTGTATTTGAACTAGCCGGTCTTTGCACACGGTCAGTTGTATGTGGCTTTGTCGCGTGTTCGTCGAGCATCTGACATCTACATTTTCAACTCGGATAATGTGGAAACCGATTCCAAAGTGCAACAGCAAAGCAAGTTCATGTCGAACGTTGTCAATCCGGAAGTCACCAAATTCGTAAAGCGTTTGGAAGCTGACGCAAACGCAGTGAACTCCAATGTCGTTGCTACAACTGCTCCCGTCAATGCACCGGCTAATACAAATGTTCTAGTCAATCCAACAGTCGATGACAACGATTCAATGGATGTTTAATTGTCGTTCATTCTTTAACACAAATAAGTTTCTTACGCTTTCATCCTTTAAAAAGAAAGCACCACTTCGATGGATTGATCACGTTGACGTACGTGAAGTGGCTTTCTACTAAGAGTCAATCCGCTTACAATTACAAACGATTTTTGAGCCGATTAGGACTCTGCACGAACCGTTTACTTTCACTTTTTTTCATAACTTTATGTTTCGCTTCCCAACTCATCTTCAATCTTCTTATCGTATCAAACTGTTTCTAATACAATTCAAAAGTCCGTTGACCGTCTTGCACTTTTCGGGCTGAAGGCCACAAACGTCAGGTAGTCAACTTTATCAACTCCAAACTCCCCCTCCAACCCACGCTACAAACCCAACGCCACTAACGACAAAAGACGGGAACGAAGCGACCGTCTTGTCACCTTCATAACTAAACCGCACCACAATAAAATACTTCTCGTCACTATGAGTTCGCGAAAAAAACAGAAGTCAGTATAAAATCGGTTCACAACTCGATTGATATCTTCGGTTGAGTTGACCGTTTTGTAGATTGGTGTTCAGAGGTGTTCTTGAATATACGAGCTAGTGTTGAGGTTCCGTTTTTCCTAAGACAAACAATAACAACCAGATCCAGTAGACTATCCAGCTCCTGTAACCAAGCTTCTACGAGCTGCAGGATTTCTCAGTGACGAATTTCTTATTACCAAAAATCAAATGATGTACGTAATTACTTCGCGCGAATCTATTGCATCCTTAAACAAAAAAGCCCTTTCGTATTATCATAAGCGTTAGGTTAATTCTAATCCTATTTCTAAGGTTGCTGTTGTAACCAAATCTCTATGTCATTTTGCGTATTTAATTTAAGTTTATGATTTCAAATGAATAAACTTAAAACATGAAAACTACGAGGTACCCGTAAAACAACTGTGCGTGAAAGTTATGGAAAGATCTTGCGATAGACAACAGTTGTATGCTCTCTCATGCCTATAAACAGTGATATCAATGATGAAGAAGTTTTGTGTTTACTGTGAGTAAGCGTCTCCATCGAAAGCCGTGCCTCCATTACAGTGGGATTAATCCAACGCCATTCTCTTATTATCTAAACAATCGTTCATCTCGATTATTTGAGTTTAGCTCACGTCATGAACTGAAATAATCTTTCTATTAGACTGTCAAAGAATACTCTCCATTTACCAGGAAGGTCTCTGGAAAAACTGATTCGTCCAATATCGACAAGTCGAAATGTTAACGTTCGATTTCCATTCAACGTTCCTTCTTCGACCGTTGAAAATCCATTTGACATAACGGTTGTCAAAGAGAATTGTGTTGTTCCCGGTTTAACCGTCAGATATCCGGTTTCACTGTGCAGTTCTTCGTTCATGATTTTGTTGCCGTTCATTGCCCAAGCAAAAGTCGAGTAATTGAGAGCCGGAATACCGGAGAACTGCGCTCCAGGTAACTTAAATTCCACTTGTTCTCCTGCAACTTATTTGATACAACGATTGATGGCATTCAACTCACCGAATGTGAATCTCGGGATTGTGGGAAAGAAAGCGTGGCCATCATGCTCACTTCTCCAAATTCCAATCAAAAATTCAATTGGCTTCAAATTGTCCGGTACCCGTGTTGCATCATACTCTAAACTATTAATGAGCAAGAAGAATTTTGATTGACTAACCGGGTGGAATCCTTAGACAAATTTTACAACTGCGAGGACAATTATCTCTGATATAACCCGGTTGATTACACACAATCAAACCGCCCGATGTTGTCCACTCACGACATGCCGGGTCTTTGTCTTGACATTCTGGAGCGATTTCTAGAATTCGGCTGTGAGTACAAAGCATTTCAAATTTACGTACCCGATCCAACGGACAGAATCTGAGGCAGAAGCAAGAAAACAAAATGCATTTTTTCGAGCACAAACATCAGTTGTGATCAATTTCGCGATTTGTTTAGACGATTCAAATGAAATGAATCGAAAAGAAGTTTCTGAACTGAACCCGTTTGCTCGGTTTCTTTCAATTCTGTTCGATGCATTTCGACTCCCGAGTTTACACGTAACTTCAAACCGCCCTTTGGATCAACCGGTTCCACCGACCTCAAACGTAATCAAAGGACTCGATTGTTGGACGGGAACTTTGAAGTTGTAGATCTTAAGGTTTGTTTTAGTTGCTGTCGAAAAGTTGCGAAACACGCAAAACAATCGGAAGGATTGTGATGTTCATAAACTGCCTTCATTATTTATTTGCAATTGGCTAAAGAATAGAAATGTTTGGGAATAGAAACATGTCGTGAATGATCAAAAACCTACGGGCGAAAATAAAAGACAATAGAAAACGCCCAATTTCTGCTACACGTGTATGACCATCGGACGCATAAAAAACAACGACTTCAGGGCTCGAGATCAGAGCGAAGGAACTAGACTCGGTTGTTGTTGATTGATGAGAGTTGAGAAATGAGGGAAGATGGACAATTTTCACAATCGCGCGTGGAAGATGGATGAGAAGCGATAAAATGGCGCGAAGTTTTACGACCAGAGAAACGAAGTGAATTTTACAATTATATACAGAATATGTTTTGACTGATGAGGACAAGTTCAACGATGGTTTTCGGTGTGAATACGCAGAGCTTCGGCATTCGTGAATCCCGCATCACACTCCGTGCAGACGTGTGATCGCGCATTCAACTGAGCCAAATGATCTTGAAGCCAATGAGCTTGAAGGGTAACGGCATCGACAAAAGAGGAGTTGCACATGTTGCACGCGATATTTCCGGGTGGTAGTCGATTTTGTTGCTCCTAAAACAGAACGATCACCAATATGCTCAAACTTTTAACTCTGACCTCAACAGCTGCGTTGTGTTCTTCACGCGAATTGGAATCAGCGGCCGTAACCGTGTGAGTCGGTTCCGGAATACCGGGCGAATGATGCGGGACAATGCCGTTGGCAGTTGACGACTTCGAATTGCGATGCATGGAAACTGAATCGGGTGATGGAGAGAAGCCGAAGGTGGTTATTTCATCACGAACATCAACGGTTGGCGTAGCCCCACCGCCGTAAAAATGAGCGTGAAGATGAGCTCGAAGCGACACACGATTCGGATAAACTTTATCACAATTTCGTTTTGGACATCGAAAATCTGAAATTCAAGCTAATAAAGACATAAAAGTCTTAACTGTTACCTTTTCCGTCCCTCATTGTTACGTGATCCGCAAACATGTGAATTTCGAATTCTCCAGACGATTGATACTCAATGTCGCAAAGTTGACAGCGAGTAATCGTTGAAGTCGGTGAAACGGTTCCATTCGTTGGAAGTCCACTACTGAGTACATGTCCACCGCTAATTCCGTTTCGATGTACGGGAGTTGATGATTCGGAGCGACCAGTGGACTCACTCATTTCTTCTGCTGACCGATTCGACGGAGTTGTTTCGTTTCTGTCGCGTTCAGCTTCCATTAACTGATCCACGTGAGGTGGGTGCCAAACGTTCGCAACAACCGGACTTTGCGTCATCATATGCGAATAGAAGTTGCGTGTTCCGAAGTTGACTCGCGGAGTTGCCGGACCACTTTGACTTCCAAGTGGACGCCAAGTCGACTCTTTGAAGGACGAGTTTAACAATCTTCGTTGTCCAATAGTTGAAATTCCGATCGTACATGAGCCGCTGCGAGGACGTTGACGAGACGGACTTCCATGAGAACTAAAAACTTCTATTGATTCTTCAAATTTCAGTTATTCAACTAACCGATCATTGTTTCTTCGTTTGTGCGAATTCGATAAACGAATAGGTAGAGGTGTGGATTTAGCAAAACTTCCGTGTTTCTGACTGATTCCAATCGAAATTTCCGTAGTGGTTTTCGGTGGACCGGGAGATTCAGGATCTATTTGTTCTGTACATTCCAGCGATTCGTCCGCACTTTTCGTTGATTGAATAGGATCAGCCGGTGATTGGTCTTGTTCACGAATACCGTTGAGAATATCTACTACAAAAGCTTAGACTTGTGTTTGCGTTTCTAACTTACTGCTCAAAGAACTTCGGGCCGTCTCACAGTCCGTTGCATCGATGTTGTTTAATAGCGAGGGCTGATTGGCAATTAAACTCATTGTATCGGATGGTAGTTTTCCTTGTTGAGTTAGATTCTTAGCATGATTTTTGGAGCGAAGATGTTTGGCCAAAACACCGTTTGTCCGAAACCCAATGTTACAATCATTGCACCAATATTTTCGCACGTTTGCGGCCAACGATCCGTTTGAATTTGACAAACTGGTTGTTGATGCACTTGAAACAGTTTGAAACTGACGATCGTAATCGCCCATCGTAACAGAAACTGTCGTTGATGCGGTTGCTGTTGATGAACATTCTTCGATTGTTGCATTAACACGATCTAAACCGACCATTGTTTTACTGACATACTTGATGGTTTACCGTTTGTTGATGTTAGAACTTGATGTGACAGTTCCAAATGTCGTTCCAAAACCGCGCGTGATCGTTGAACAAGTCCGCATTCGGGACAAGGATAACTTCGAGCTCGAGTGTTTTGTTTTTGTTCGATTTGATGAGTCAATTGATGGACGTGAAGATCACTTGGTTTTCGAAATTTTCGTTGGCATAAATCACAAGCGTAGTCTTTTGTTTCGGCAGCCAGAAACTCATTCAGACCCGATGTACTTGCGGTTACTGGTGTTTCCGTACCGTCGAACGACGAGCCAACTGATGCAGCACTAAAATTTAGTGGAAGCACGTAATTCGCAACTCTGTTTGTTGATGATGATTCGATATTTCCGTTTGTTACGTCAATATCCGAGTTTGCTGAAGGAGACAAATCTACAGGCGCCGTAAATCGATAGGCATCTTCGTTATTCTTGAAGAGTGGTCGACGTTTACCGGACGGAATCGGCGAACACAAAGCCGCTGGTGGAGCAGAAAGTGACCGCATCAACGGTCGATTATCATCGGCTTTTGGCCAGTTGAATACCCGAGCTTCTGTATCACACAACGTCCATAAAGTTGGCGGGGTGTGAGTGTTACGTTCCATCAAAATATTTTCTGCAATAACCTCATTAATGTTTCTTACGAGTTTGATCGGATACCCTGTCCAAATCGATGATAGCTGAGTGCTTGACTACATGGCGGATGTTCAACGTGATCCTCTTCGTTATCTGACTCATCGTCCAATTGATCGTTAATGAACTTGGATTCCAGTTCGCTCAGTTTGATAAGTCGATGTTCGGCTTCGTCTTCGGGTGTTGCGATTCGCAATTCGCCTTCTTCACCATCACGTTTTTGCATTTCCAATGAACTGAATTCAAATCGTTAAGACATTTGACAACCAATTTCTTTACCTTGCAACTTTGCTGCGATGGGCTTTCGAACCGAAATGTTTTGTCAAATTTCCACGAGTTTTAAAGGCAAAACTAAAGGTAACAGTTAGATACCACCTTTATGAAAAAGCTTACTTGCAAGTCAAACACATGTGCGGTCGTTCGTTTGTATGCGATTTCAAGTGTTTCTTCAACATCGAAGGTTTCTTACAACGAATTCCACAACGATCGCAAATGTAACGACCACGACCTCTGCCTCGGACATAAACTTCAACTTCTTCGTGTTGTTTGCCCATTGAATGAATACGGGGTTTTGCCGTTACGGTCTCTGTGAGACGTTGATCGGATTTGTTTTCGACCTCCAATTCAAATTCAATCATCTCTTCGTCTCGCATTTCATTTTCAATCTTCGGTTCAATTTTCGGAGAAAGCGGTCTTTGAGCTTCGGCCATCGCTTTCAACTCGTGAACCACATTCAAGTCCGCTGTTTGATTTGATCGTTGAATTGAAAGAAGTGATGATTGCGCAACATCCAACGGTTGTTGAGGTTTGTTCAGGATTCCAAGAACACGGTCCTACAAACAACAGTTGGTAATTGGTTGTGCGAATGCGGGGAGTGATAGTTTTTTAGTTTGTTTGGTCGGTTTTGAATCCAAAACACAATTTGAAGCCAAGCCATAAAACCGCCAACCAAATTCAAAGAAAACTGTCGGCAAACTTGAAATGGCAACAACACCGCAACCAACCGACAAATCACGAGAAATCCGTGGGGGATTGTAGTTTGTTGATTAGTCGTCAAAACTATAAACAAGCACCTTCGAAAATTACCCACTTTTGCATCCGCAGTCCAATACTCGGAGTGTGTTGTTCGATTGCGAAACAAGTCGGTTGGAGTTGTGTAGTCGAGGAATTTGATTGGTTTGGCGCTGTTTCGTAGATTGAGGAGAATTTGCATGGTCTCATCTTCCACATCGATCAAACTCTACATAGGAAGGTCAGTTTGTTAATGAAAACAAATTGGGAAGACGAACACACAAAGAAACGGATAACAAGCAAACGGCGGTTGTAGGCGAAGAAAACGAAGAGAACTGCGGGCAAAATAAACGAACTGAAAGTTATAACGCGCAACAGAATGTCGAACTGATCGGTCAACTTGTTTTCGATGCTCTCGCTCACATTACAAATTCGCCAACCGCCACCGTTCGCTTTTCTCTTCGTCCTCCAAATTCGTTTTCGTGTTCAACTTCTAACCTGCGATTTATAGCTCGAGTACGATGACTGGCCATTAGTCATTTGCCGATGATTGGGAATGGATCGACGTGTGGTGTTCAGCTCGACGGTCACATTACGTGAACGACCGTGACTTAGAGGATCCGACAAAGATTTGTTTTCGTTGCGATGAGCGTCCAGAATCGTTTCTTCTAATGTTAGAACGTAGGGCATTTTGGTTGATATCTTCGCTTCGATATAGGAAGTGCAGAAGAGGATTGCGTTCTGCATGATCTTCGGACATTTTTCCGTCGATTGAGAAGTCAAAATTGGAGCAAACAGAAGTTGATGTTGTTCCTGAGCGGACATCTGCGGTTGACTAATCGACAGTTGACTCTTTCGGAGTATCTGACTTAACTCGACTCTCAGTCGATTCGCTTGTCCCAACAAGTTCGCTTCTTCTTCCAATGGATATCGTGATTCCGAACTCTCGTCCCCGATTTCCCCGCCAACTCCCGTTCTTTGAACGGTTTGCGAACTGGACGGCGGCAAATTTGAATGTATGGCGTTTGATTGCGACAACCCAAACGACGGGAGCCTGTCCTGAAGTGTGATAGGACATAAGTAATTTAAAGAGAACAACTTGATGCCAATCCCCCCAAAAGTCTCCCGGTTAGTTTTCTTGTGTCTCAACCAACCGTTTGCTGAGTGTTGCGGCGTTAACGAGAGCGAAGAAGCAACGTTGTGGATAGTAAGGACCACTCAACGCTATGAATTGAGTCATGGAAATGAAGGAGTGAAAGAGATAGAGGAATCGAAGTTGCGCGTATTTCGAATATTAATTTATTACAAACCTTTCGAGATATCTTAGGTTTACAACGAAATTTACACAAGAGATTGAACGGAGATTTTACGAAACGGAGATGATTTTGCTTAGTGAGAAGATCGAGTACACAGTTCGAATTAATCTGATTGTTGCTACTAAACGGAGATTGAGAATCGTATCGAGACAGTTTGTTTTGAATACAAAGACCGAAAAGAGATTCTGGAAACCGACGAGTCAAAAGATTCATCTTTTACTCAATATGTTTTCTTTTGTAATTGGAATGTTTTTTCTTGAATATCAACCGGACTTCGGGGATATATCTTGGAAATAATTAGCGTATGTATACTGCGGAACGAATTGCAAAAAAAGGTTAAAGCAATAGAATCCAAAAAACCGAGTGATCGAACTTATTTCAATGGAGATTGTTTTTGACCAAAATCGATTACTTTTTTATCGAGAAAATCATAAATAGGTAAAATGAAGACCAAAGAAATCGTGTTTTCAGGATGCCATTTTCATAAACGATAGACCGATGAGTCACAACATCGCTTCCATGTCGCGTGCCACCACTTCAGAAGAGACAAATCTCATAGGCGGTCTTTACGTGATCCTGAACCTAAACGAAGGTTTTTGTTCGTACGGGCCTTAGCGAAAGAAACGAAAACAAAAGAACGGGAAGCACAACAGAAACCCAAAGTCCGGAGTATAGTGATTGTTTTTGATTACGTGTGTTCAATTCAACAAACGATCAACCATATCACACAAACTACAGAAAAGAAGAAGAAAGAACGAGTTTACAATGAGACGACAACAAGAACAACAGTAACCGGAATACGACGACAGTTTTCATGATAAACAGCAAAATAGTTCAATTTCAGCTCAAACATACAAAATGACTCATGACTCAACCACAACGTTTTGTTTCGTAAGCAACGAAATCACAACACAACATAACGTCAAGTCGTTTCGATAGTTAGCGAGCCGTCCGTAAACAAAAACACGACAAAATTCAGTTAACGCGTTCATTTTGCCTTCTACCTATTGGTTGTGTTCAACGCGCAAAATAAAAGTAAACTCAAAACCCAAAATTAAATAACCGCCGTTTATAAGGAAAAGAAGTAAAAGTGCACAAACAAAAACTATTTCGTTTGGACTCACCATCTTCGCAATTTTCGCTGGTGAGTTCTGGGCCTCGTGCATGTCGATATTCGGCATTGAAGAGGCGTTTGATGCAATCGGCGTGACACTCGTTGGACTTGCTGTTGCACTATGAGCATCAGAATTGCGAACTGATTCTAACAGACGCTTCTTAAGTGGATGACGGTTTTCGGAGCCGGTGGACGAAGTCGACGGAGAACTTGTTCCATTTTTGCTTCCAGTTTGTGGTGGTGAAGCTGTGGCTTCAGCAACAATCTGATGCATAGTACTGCAACGTGCTCCACCGTTTCCGGCACCAATCGGTACCGACGAACGACCCGAACAACCGTTGATTACCGGATCCGGAGCAACACCAGCACCACCGCCAACTAGCGCAGCAATATTGGATTGATGAATTTGTTGAGCTAAAATTTGACTTTAACCATGAACAACCATCGACTCAATCGACTTACCAAGCAATTTTTGTTGTTGAAGAACCAAAAGTTGTTGTTGCTGTTGCTGCGCATTTATTAACGGCCATTGAAGTTGTGGTTGACTTTGATGTTTCTGCAACAACAGACGCTTCTAAACAAACAAAACCAATAACTAAGCGGTTAGTTGCGGTTAGTTGCGATCAAAATGTTGGAACATTGGGATCAAAAGCAAAGCGAACTGCTGAACAAAACTTACGGTTAGTTGTTCTCGTTTGCTGCATCGTGATTCGTGAGCTTTAAGTCCCGCATCATTTGGAAACTTCAAATTACAGAAATTGCAGGCGAATGAACTGCCTGGTTGATTTGTCGATTGACCGTATGGTTGTCTCACAACGGGTTGACCACTAGTCAACGATCCACCAGCCGCTGCATTCATACAATGCATCGAAGACAACATTTGAGATTCGTGCATTGATTGACTTCGCGTTGTCGGCAATCGATGATTGGGAACTTGATGGAAAAGCCCGGGCGAACCGCGTTGTGACGAACCTGAAAATAAGGCAATGAGTGTAAAACAAAACGATTAATCGAACGTACAACCTGCCAAATCGGATGTCTGTGATGTAATCGAGTTGGATGTACTTTGTCGATGATATGGTCGACGCTTCAGAAGTACGGGATTTGGTTCAACAATCGCCTCATTTTCGCTTATTAAACGCGAAATATGATCCTGAACAGATTCGGCACTAGTTAGCAAACGTTCCGACGATGCTTGACGACTAGCCGACTGTGCAGTCCCGTTGTTAACATTCTGCTGAGCGAGAGGTGAATCAACAGGCATTGCAGAATGGTTAGGATGATTTGATGCGGTCGGAGAATCTAATCCCGTAGCCGACAATCCAGCAAGAAGTGAGTTACTTGAATTTTGTTTCGAAAGGTTGGACAAATGATGTTGAGTGTGTTGTTGTCGAAGTAGAAACTCGTTGTAAGCACTTGGCGTCTGATCGCCTTGTGATGGAATTTGCGACTGTTGCAATAAAGATGCGAGTTGATTTATTTGGTTCACTGAAAACCGTTGATTAAGTATCTGTTGTCTTTCAGCTTACTATCGGTCATGCTCGACAGTCGGTTAGTTGGAGTCGAGTTTTGTCCGGCCATAATTTGTTGTAAAAGCGCCAAATGATTCTGATTGCTGGACACCGCTGATTGTTGAGCGGCTTGCTGAGCTACAAGCTGTTGGTAAACTTGAAGGGCATTTGGATTTGCGATCTCTGACGCATTTCCATTTTGCAACATTTGAACCAAAGCCAACAAATTTCCATTTGCTCCCGCTGCCGAACCATTAGCCATTAAACGTTGCAAAACCTGTTGTTGTTGCAGAGCCGCAACGCTTTGCGGCTGTGAGGCTTGTGACTGGGCAGTGTGGTTGTTCAGAAGGTACTGGGCAAGTGGATTTGTTTGTCCTACTGATTGTCCACCATTTAATAGCGATGGCAAAAGTGTCGGTGATGCAGACATTAAGCCGGACAAAGCTGCAAGATTTGGATTTGCCGTCGTGAAGCCATGATTTGCAGCCTGTTGTTGCGATCCTGCTGAAGTTTGCGCTGTAGATTGCAAACCAGCTAATTGAGGTTGAAGAGCGGCAAGATTCGGGTTCTAAAAACGCCGATTGACAATAATAAACTTTGAGATTGCGTACCACAAGAAGTGTTGAAGCCAACTGTTGAATGAGATCATTGGTTAAGGTTTGTTGAGCAACAGCCGAATGAGCTGGAGGAGAGATTGGAAGTGAAGAGGGTTGAGAACCTTGTTGTTGTTGTTGTTGCATTTGATGCGCGAGCAATTGTTGAAGATATGAGGCGGTTGCTGGGTCAGTCGACTGAGCATTGTTCGCCGGTTCGGTCGAAGTGTTTGAGCTCACTATCGGTGCATTCTGTTGCATCGAAGCCAAAAGTTGCTGTTCGAGGCTTAACAACTAAAAAGCAAAGTTGAATTGATTTTTTTGTGACATTTCTAAACAAAAGGACGGTGGACACGGTTCCATGGAGCTGACAACTTTGTTTCCCAATGCGAGCTGGGCATTCAAATCGATCATCAACGATCGTTCGCAAACGTGACAAAATATCGAAAAAGTTGGAGTATTTCGCACGTCGTCGATGTTTTCGAGCAGACGTACAGTTTGATTGCTAATTGACGCGTGTTTCGATGAAAGCGAAATTACTCGGCAATCCTCAACCTTGTTAATCGTTGACAAGTCGAAAGGGTGTGGGAAAGAGGTGAATTGCTGTGATAAAGTGAAAAGAACTGTTTGCGGTGTTCCTTCCCATTCTTTGCAAAGTTCAAGGCAAAATGACGGCCACGAAAAAACAATTGAAAATATTTCGAGATAAGTTCCCCAACTAATCATTTTGACAAATAAAACGCATTTCTGTTCATGGGACGAGTGGAATAATTAACTCAACGGCCCAAAGGTCGTCTGGGTTTTTGGACCATACGGTCATTCGCAACGGAGGAATCGAGTTTACTCCTTTTGTTGTCGATCTATTCCTCCACCTCTGACGTCACGTCAGCATGTTCAGTCAAAAAACACGTGAAAAGCGGCGTGTTCAAATGGCACAAAACAAAGACGGTCCGAAGAAAAAACAAGGACGGAAAACGGGAGTCCGGAGGTCGTTTCGTCATCCGCAACGAAACAGAAAGAAACGACCGTCGAAGAGTGTCGTCGGCACACGACTCTTCGATGGCCATGAAGTCGTCATTTCAGTTGACACGAACGGAATGAAAGACGACAAACAGAACGAAAGAGAAAAAGAAACTCTTTTTGCCGTGAATGTTGTTGTTGCCAAAAGCATGAAGAAAGATTTCAAACAGCGCGTGGTATTTGCGTGCAGTTAAGGTGGAACGGTAGGGAGTTTGAATACAAAATGAAGGCGTCTTGTTCACAGTCAATGGCACGTTTCTTTCTGTTTGACGGCGAATTATGCGGGTGGTTGGATGTAGGAGAACGGCACATGCGAAACAAAAAACCCATTTCAATGATCACTAAGAGCTCGGAAGCTGCTTAATGGAAACACGCAACCATTCAGTTTATTAGACAACGAGCTCAAACTCCTAATCAGAAAAGCGGCTTTCAAAACGCATAATAGCAATTGAATTAAGTGAAAATTATCGTCCGATTAGTGAGTATAATCAACTTGTGGGTGTTGGCGATCCCCTTGTTTTAATTTTGCAATCACAATTACAAGCAAAACGACGCAGATACATGAAGCAACGTTCTCGTTTCTACGTCAGATCTTTTATAGTTTAGAAGGTTCGTAGCACAATCAAAGTTTTGGACTAAACTAATTGCCCATTTAGTCTGTGTCGACTTTGTGCCAACATTCGGAAACTCAAAAGTCAATTTGCTGTTAATTTGTTCATGGACAAAAACCAAAGCTCCCAAACACCATTTGATGATTAAAACATCTGTTCATAGTACAGGGTCCGCGAACTCAACCGACTTCTGACTCTTTGTCATTACGCAAAAATTGAGACTTCAGATTGGACCACAAAAATTGACACTCATCTAATCAGCTTATTTTGAAAGAAAAGCCTCATGACAGTCGGAGAGGAAGCTTGTGGTCTTTTTGATTGTAAGAAAAAGAAATTGAGAGCGTCGAATACAACCGGACTCTCGAATTGCGATACAAAATTATTGAATTTTAGTGGGTGTAATGCGAACACGATTTCGCGGGTAATCAGAACGCAAATTTCGAAATCAGAAAACAGCAAAACTCGTCCAATGTGTTTTATCAGTGAATGCCGAACGTTTGGCCGCCTGTTCGACCCACGAATTCGTTGATTTCGACTGAGCTTTGAAACTTCCGTTCTTGCTCACTACGTAACTCATGACCCTTTTTGCTGATTGATGACACCGAGACAAGTGGCCTCGATTTCGAGAAACAAAACAAACACGTCCAAATGATGCAAACGACAACTGACCTCTTGTGAATGTGTTGGAGTTCCTGTGGCACTGTTGCCCGCGCTCGACATCGCCGACGACACAGCGCCGTTGTTGCTCGATGCCAAAAACGCCATCGCTTTAAATGTTGAGATGCTTGTCGTCAAACGTTCAATTTGTATTCGTGTATTCGTAAACGTGATTGTTCATTCCCATCAAAACTCAATGGTTCACCGTGACCGAAATTGTGGCCAGTGATGTGTAGCAGAAATCGAAGAGCCCTAAAAGTGTGGAACGTTTATTTCAGTAAACGACAAATGGAAATTAAATTAAGTAAAACAACGCAAAGACTAACGAAAAAATGACACTCGAGACGCGTCATCAACAGGAATGACGAGAAAGCCGAATACTCGAGAGCTGCTGCGAAAATCCAAATTTGAGATTCTTCGCTGTCAACGCTAAGATTTCGACTTTGTAACGATGAGAAGAAACGCCAACAAAATGCAAATGAATTGGCTGCTGATTCTGAGGTGCGGATAATTGAAATGTGGTTCGATCTTTTGGCACACGCCGAGAAGAAACCAATCAATTAGATGAATTCGCTTCTAATTCGCAACTTTTTTTATCGAAAGCAATTTCGAGATTAGAGTGTGAGGAGGACAAAGCCATCCGTGATCTTAAGTGCTTCTTAAGATCCACATCTTCAAACAATAATCAATGGAAATTTCTCGTAATGTAAACCGCTAGTTGTTGGGACGACGTGAAATTAAGGCTAAGGGCTTCGTCGACTGTGAACATAAGGCAGGCGGATTAGTGGTGTCGTCCAAGCACACCGGCTGTTCTGTTCGACAAAATCTTCACCAAATCCAAATCTTCCGATTATGACGCGTTTTTCGACTTTGGTCTAACTCTTGGCTTTTGAATGCGAAAACGTTGACATTCGGAAGGAACACGACACACACGAACATGTCGGTCTGTTGTCCATCAGTCGAACCGAAATTTCGGTCGTGATGCCAAAACGCGGGACTTTGGCTCGTCCTTCAACTTCCGCCCCGTTGCCTGTTCACGTTTTGTGTGGCAAAATACAAAGCAAAAAAGAAATCTTCGTTCACGCCCTTCAACGGCCAACTGCACTATTTGAATTTCAGTTTTGTGTTTTGTCCGCCGGCGAATAGCCGGAGGGCAACGACATAAATCGAGAACAGCTACTGCCTACGTAGAGAGAATGTGTCTTGAATAGTACGATACATATGCTAAACCGTAGCCAAGATCTTCAATGAAATGCAACACAAGGTCGGAATTAGAAGGTCAGTATAATCAGTTAAAAGTTGGAATGGTCGAGCGTTTGAGCCGAAGTTTGTTAATTGATACTTTTGTCGACAACACCCTCTTTCTTGACATTTTGTTTCGACCGCAATTATCCGCCAAAGGTCGACCGAATCTTTGACCGAAAAAGAGCAGATATCACGAGAAACGGCAAAACATTTTCAACTAATCCAAACATGTAATTGGGAAAAAATCGAAAAGAACATTCAGCTCACTATATCCAACACATGAATTTGTGAAATGGACTTTAGAACTCGACAGGAACAGTGTAAAGTCCGAATAATTGAACATGTTCAAGTCGACACACACCCCCGCTCACCTCCCTCTTCGACTATTCTGCGTGTTCTTGGCCTCGTCGCATTTGGTTTCGAAAAGTGCCGAAAAAATGGTCGAGAGTGAAAGTCGACTTTGGCACATCGATACACGTGAACGACGAAACAACTTGAGCAGAAACGTGCACAGATGATTAGGTCGAGTTTGTTGGTTTTTACACTCTCGCACTCTCGTAACTCTCGTTCGATAATTGTGAAAAAACGTTGGCAACCAACGGAAGAACTCTCCCTGAGGACCTAACGATCATTAAAGTTCAATGACGGGAAGTAAATTGACAAATCAATTACATCTTGCTGGACGATGACGTCACAATTGAGAGCAATTTGAATTCAAAATTGAAAACGATTTTCGACGAAGAAACTGAGAACACACACGAGTGAAGAAGAAGGGAATCCGCTCGTGTGGGAATTTTGGCGTCACACAGGAAAGAGGACCGCGTGAATTGCGCAAAAACGATTCGAATTGCTATGGCGATGAGCAAATCGAACGGAAATAGAACGACAATTAGCCAAAACATCGACTATGGCCAGAAATTATTCAGCGAGAGTCGCTGCAAACTAACCGCCGAGTCACGCGCTTCGAAAGTTTTGATCAGCGAACGTTTGCCGAACACGCAAACCAAAACATTAAGAACGGAAGTTTGGGGTGTGGTTTATGGGGAGCGAATTTTCTCATAACGTCGCTCGAAAGATGGTGGTATAATACTGGGAAGAAAAAGTTTAATTGTCTGGGAGCAATTACTCGGAGATTAGCGGGTTATCAGCTCATGAATTGGGTTCAGAAAAAGTTGAGAATCTAATCCGGAAGTCGAGATCCCCGAACAGCGTGTCCTATTTGAACAGACGACAAGACTGCGAGGGTGGCCATTGGGAAGTAAACAAGTTGATTTGCTGAGTTTTTGAACATAAATCGCGTCATAGCCGAAAAATTTGGTCGCTGAAACACAAAAAAAACGAAAGGTCGGAAACAGAAGACGAACGGCAGAGACGAAGTGAACAGAACGACCGCCGAGTGACGCGAAGGGAACGGGAAAACGTTTTAACTGCCGCCTTTCGTTTTATTTTTGGTCGCAGCGGAACGTTGCGAAAGTGATGAGCAAAAAACAACGCAAATTTCCAGAGCAAACAAACGTGTGTGGGTAACTAAAGAGTAGCTCGGATAATTGAATTGGCATAAACCGCTTTGATTGGCACACGCGTGAACTTCAGACCCTACGGACGAGAGGCAGTTGACGCGAAACGATTGATCGTTGAAACGAACGCAGCGGGGCAGTCGACTTTTTTCGAATTCGTCACGACATTCTGGCGCCTCGTTTGCTCTGCTCGTTGATGAGTAAGTAGTTTGGTGTGCTTTAGACACAATTTGGCTTCATCCGATTATAAATTCTCAGTGCGAAGTAAAAGAAAGCCATTTGATTTTGACAAAAGCGACCTTCTTGATAGCGAAGGGCAAAAAGCACGACCTTCTTATCGTCTCACAACGCGGGGGCATTCCTCGTCCATCACAGAAGCATAATCGATAAAAACACCCGTCTTATTCGAAGAAGAAATGCGCGTCGAGTGAGTAAACGGATGTTGCAACAAATTCGAGAGATGCAAAATGCCGTCGGCATCAACGGTTCGTGTGCAAAATGAGTAATGACAAACATGTGCTCAATAAAAAAAGCAAAAAGTGAATCACGGGAAATCAACAGTCTTTATAACATACGCACTTGTTTACAGTCGAAGATATTGATCGAAAAAATGGCGCCAAAAACAAAGATCTCATCATCATCAAAGATCCGTTTGTTCGGGCTTTGCGCATCTATTAGATCAGTTGTTACTATTGAGTCAAACACTTTTGCTGGACTCTTCGTGCACAGCGAAATAAACGCAACAATTACGACACCGAACATAAAACCCAAAGTTTTCGCAGGAAAATGTCGTCGGGAAACTGACGACAGCAATGACGATTCTCAACCTCTCGACAATCACGAGATATTCTCTCTCTCGTTTGATGATACATACGTGTCCGATTGGAATTTCCTGATTTTCGTAGCTCGTGCTTTGCGAGTTAAAGGCCGTGGACGTAGGAACAGATTTTTCTCACCAGCGTTTGCTCTTTCGTCTGCCTGCATTCCAGCTGAAGGTCGAACGAATGAGCAAAGAGAAAAAGAAAGACCCCAAACTGCTTAATCGGTGCGCTCTCAAAAGTTTTTCGCACAAAACTTGTAATGAAATCGTGAACCAATATGTCGAACTAATCACTGAACTCAGTGCATGTTGTTTGTTTATGACCGATGGAGGAATCAAAGTTCGTTTTGTTTGCATTTTGAATGATTGTTTATTGGACTATTCGTCAAAATACGATGTCGATTTGATGGGCGAGAAATTTGCAATTTTCATTTCAACGAAATTCAACTTCATTGACAGCGACACACGTGAACATACGCTATTCGTTGTTATCAGTAAGTTCTCTCACACGCACACACACTTTTAGTTTAAAAGGGGGTCCTCTCTGACCATTGATTCGTCCGCACTTGGTCTTAAAACGTCACACGAAGCAGTTTGTGTGTACGAGAACGTTGAAGTGCATTAGAGACGAGAAGTAGATCGACGCGGTTCACACGCGCGGGAATTTGAAGGTCGAGACCAAACCAGTGAGTGTTTTTCGCAACCTATCAGAGAGGAACAAAGACTGACTATTGACTATTGAACTCGAATGAAATTTCCAGCCGTGAACTGATCACTTCGGATGATGAAATCTCTAATATGAAGGATTCCCTTTTATGGAAATAGCTGTGAGACTTGTCGTAAACTAATAAGAACCGAGTGTTACGCAACTTGTTTCACATACTTGTGGGTTTCGATCGAGCGATCACGTGCCCTCAGAATGAGCGACCAGGTCGTGATTTAGTTCGTGGGCGCTCATTTTTTATTTGATTTCAATCGCAATTCAACATGACGTACGCGATTAATGGCTGAAACTTTGGGTTTTGAACAAACATACAATTCCACCTAATCGAAGCGCACATTAGCGCTATGAACCGAACAGAAGTCGATGGTCCACTGTAATAATCGTGAGCACTTGAGCCTTCGTGACGGGTAATCGAATTGCAAACAGAAATAGATTCAGTCTTATGAACAATCTCCATTACAATTTCGACCACTCCCAACTGGTTTATACTCGGATCGTTACATGTTTTTTGATCTTGAGAAGAAGTTTATTCACGTACTATCACCAAGAGATCAACCGTCCAGCAGTTAAATCGATCTCTATCGCGAAGATCCCGCTCCGTCGTCTAAGCTTCCGTAGTCGCTGGGAGCTGCGCTCTTCTCCGATGGATCAACCACAATCGTTGGCAACAGCAATTGACCAAATCGAGACTCTGTTTCCGATTCATCGTATGCTCGCAGTTCGTACCAATGTGACCGAAAGTTTCGAAGTACGTGGGTTACCTTCAAAAAAACGACTTGGCGACATTTGAGATTGTAAACAAACAAAATAAATTGCAAACAATCCACCAAGAACCGCTCCACCCAACACATCAGACAATCTATGTTTGTAGTCCCGAACACGTGATGACCAAACAAAAACAGAAAACAAGAAAATGAAGAATTGAATGAACGATCGAATAAGTTCGTGGAATTTGCAACGTTTCTGAAGATAAATCTGAAATGATAGTCGAATAGTTGAACTTTAAACTTCGAGATTACAATCATGAAGACGGCAAAATTGGCAGCGGAACTCGAATGTCCGGAAGGAAAAGAATAGAATTCGTCATCGTCGAATCGACCCAAACATTCGTAATTCTGTATGAAAAGGTGGGCGTCGGGAGTACATAGTTTGTTCAAATCAGGTTGACAGACGGCCAAGAAGTTTGGACGCAAACGACAAACGATTCTCTTGGCAAACGTCGTTGTGACAATAGTTGCAAGGCTTGAACAAATGAATGAGCCTGAAAGAAGATTAGAAGTTGTTTTTATGTTGAAGCCTACTGATTAAAAACAAAAAACTGTTGATGAATGGATGCAGTTTTCCGGCTTGAACGACAACTCGTCGACCTTTTCGTGTTAGATGTCTAATCAACGAGTATTCTCCACTCAGAAACTAAAGAAAAAGATTAGTAATCAAAACAAGAAGACAAACTCACCAAGAGAATTGAAACTATTGCGATGATTTTCAGCATAGAATCTGATCCGATCGTATTCTCACGAAACGGATATCTAAACCGATATTTCAGTTACATGAAGATCCCTTTTTGTTACCTTATTTCATCATCGTCGCAAAACCAGCCCTATGATTAGACCTTTTAATTGACATTCTGGCAATCTCTTACTTGTTGAGTGTAAGGAAAAGCATTAGCCAAGTGTTTCAGAATATAGAGAATGGGAATTGCGATGACGGTACTAACAAGATGTTTAGAGATCATGATTAACTAGTGAAAAAGAAACTAATTTGGAAATAAACAATCGCCTTTAGAGCTTTAACATAAGTGTCGAAGAGCAACAGACGATGATTGTTCTTTTGGTCTCCCCAATTTGGACGAGAAAGTGTGTTTTTAATGACAGTCGTGACTTTGTTCACGTTGCGAAGATTTCGATCAAAAATCAAGACGACGTTGAGGTCCAACAGAGGAAGAACGCGACCGACCTTTTCCTCTTATTTCGCGTTCTTATCAGCTCTTGATCGATCTGTATTGTGCATTTTGCGTTGTAGAGGTACGAAATGTCGACGAAAATCACAGAATCGTCACAACATTCTCAGCTGTTTCCTCGGCAAATAGCTCGAAATGCTCACTCTCAAATTCGTTGATTAGTAATCACTGCACGTGTCGATCAACTTCGTTTATTGCCAAACCAAATTGCGACCCTTTTGAAAGACTTGTTGCAAAAAATTTAAAGAAGCTTCAGCTTTCAGTAGAAGTTTAATGACATCAATACATCGACATCATAACCCTAAAGCTCAATTGTCTTTGGATCACTTAACTAGTTACATCGATTGCAAATAAACAAAACAATGACTTCAAATAGAAAATGGTTTTGTGTCAGTAAAATTATTCGACAGTCTCAAATTCGTTGTTAAGTAAACGGTCATTGCTTGTTGAACGTTCGCGCAAAATGCAAATACAAAGCCGACGAGTTGTAGAGAGACTGTTTACTCAATTTCACATCTCAAGAATATCCAACGGTCGTTTCGGATTGCGCTGAAGCGGATCTTGAGTGGCGGCGCCGTTTACCGAACAAACTTGACCTCAACATTCTGCAACGGATATCGAAATTCCGATCTTCGCATCGAGGGAACGTGTTTTGGAACTTTCTCTCCAACGTTTACGTTTGTTTTTGTTCTCAAGCGATTCACGTGAGTGCCATCTCTCGCTACTTCTTTCACGTCGTATTTTACGATTCACGAGCGATCAGAACTTCGAAGCGGCACTCAACTGAAACTCCCATTGTGACTACACGACCGTATTGTTATCGAGTAAAATTTGTTAGTTACAAAGAGGAATGGCATTGCAAATACGCCAATTAATAGCATTTACGTTAATGATTCTCACAACAAATGTAACAAGTAAGTTGCTATTCGACAGATAAATACGTCCATGACTTTCAGATGCATGTGCTCCACCTATGAATCTGCAAGAAATGTTACCGCAAATGGCACAAGCAACAACAAAGATGTTCGGTGATGCAACACAGCAAGTGAAAACACCACTGAGCATAGGTTTTTAGTTTCAACTGTCAAATAAAATACATTAATTCTCTTCAGCTACTCAATCAGGACCCATTTCTACTGCACCACTTACTGATCCAATCGATTTGTTTTGTCACGATTTCGATGTTAAATGTCGATGGAGAAACATGGAAGGAATGTTGGTTGATGAACTCGATTGGTGAGTTAAGACCTTGTATCCGCTTATCACTCGCGTTCTACAGGTATCAAGGCGCCGGATTTCTGGATGAAACTCGACTTCGATTAGCGACTGGAACTCATTTAGCTCCAGGTAAGACATAGTTCATGCCGAACTACTGACTAGTTCTTTCAGACGGATATTACGGTATAGCAGCTACCGATAAAGTGGAGTTTCCGTTGTCAAAAGCGATTTTGGTCAGCGATATAATCGATTGTCAGCTGGGAACGGCAGAATTGAGATTCATGTAAGTTCTCGATTATTATTCTGACGATCGTTTTGTAGGTATTGGACTTCTCCCGACGTAAGAATCGTTGTTTGCACAAAAAGTGTTAGTAAAATGTTCCCCGATTACGACTATTGTGCTCGACCAATCGAAAATGGTAATTGTTACCACGTTCTGTTAACTTGTTTTTATCTGAAAAAACACGTTCGAGTGATTTAGGTGATCCCGGACCGGCATATGTGACAATTCCCGATCTTGCTGGACAATCATTTCAAGTAAGAGATGAGTCAGAAATGTACATAACCGTTTCCCAGATTTATATTCGAGCTGAAAATTTCGTCTTCCAATCCCCGACACTACGAGGTGGATTTGCAATTGTTGACAGTATTGAATACTACGGAGACTTTTGTCCACTTTCAAAAACGAACCTTCAAAACATACCACAACCGAATGTTATGGTAACTGTAAACAATATTCCTTTGGAATCAAATTTTAGAATTTGCAACAAGGAGGACCACCGCAATTTTCATTTCTAAACAACGATCAAATTGAGCCATTGGTATCGTCGTCTCATCAGCTTTTCAACAACAACTCAGTCAACTTATTGCCGTTAGCTCATGCTGTCAAAACCGCGGAACCGACGATCCAAACTACATTTCAAGAACAAAATTTGAGCATAAAACAAAAAACGTGCCAAGTTTTGGAATGTTCGTTTAACGCAACCGAAAAGTGTGTTCATCATTTGGACGATTCTCAATGGGTTCAGAGTTCTCATGCAGTTGCTGATATCTTTGGTGGCATTCCCGGAGACGCTTCAGCTCTACCGTGGTCTAAAGGTTTAGTTCGATTATGACCGAAGATTAACTCTGCCATTTAGATGGTTCGTTTGCTTACGTCATTGGTCCGCAACAACAAGCCACATTTAAGACCGGACCATTCACAGTTGATGAACAACTTTACTTTATGTTTTCTTATCACAAATCCGTGCAGATTGGCGACCTAAAAATTTATGTTAAACGTCGAGATGCTGCAGATGAAGAAACGATATTCGAATATCCGAAATCACTTTCTATCGAATCTCATCGATGGTATCGAGAAGTTAAACCGCTGGAACCGGGCGATTACTCATATGTTTGTTCGAATTCATCTCAAATACAATCGTAGCTTATTTCAGATGGCGTTTGAAGTGTCGAATTTACCGATGGCGTTGACTATCGGGCTTGACGAGTTCACTCTTCTTGACCGTCACAAACAATATTATTGTCGTCATTGAACGCTTCGATCTCCACAATAAATGTGTTTAATGAAATTTACACTGTGATTTTTATCGAACTTCACTGAACGTTCGAATAGTTGCTGGCAGTCATAGACTCATTGAAAGTTCGACGGAAATTGTCAGCACCGGCGGTTTGTGTTTCGACAGGATTCAGGATTGCATAAGAGACACACATCGATCGGTCAATGACCATCACAGCACCACGGTTGTTCTGAAATCGCTGAATTGAATGCAAAAAACGAATTACGTGCCATTTCCGGTTGATAACGTGGAGCTGAGAAGACAGTGACCAGTCGACGATTTGCAAAGAATCCATAACCATTGGGCATGACCTACAAATCGACTTATAACTGTGCGATTGGCCAACAAACCTGATGAGCACGCACAATGAAATCGAGCGACATCTTCTTGCACGCCTTCACAACAACATCTTCGCCAAAAACGACACTCACTTCGCGTAAACGATTGTGTTCGAATCCCTGAACGTTCAAGGCGGGATCTGACCATAACAAATCTTGAGCCAATGTGCCGGGAATCGGTTCAACAATCGGAAGTCGAATGTTGCGGATGTCATTCAAAGAGTGGAGACGAGGACTCAATCCGCCGTGCATGCACAAGATTCGACCACGAACCAAAGCCGCCAATGGGAGATGAGTGAAAATGTTGTTGAAATCTTTGTACAACTTCATTGCAATTCCGATTTTAAAGCGACGTGCCAGTTCGTCCCAAAAACCTATAAATATCAAACTACAAACTCCACCTACAAGATGCTGGCCACCGATGGGCTGAAAGCTGGTATATGCTCGTTGAGAGAACATTCGTTCTCTTGATATTCTCTCCCAGTTATTTCAATCAATCATCCATTGGCAACAAAAGGAAGAACGTAAGAGTGAACTAACCGTATGTACGATTTACGTATTCCGATTCGTGATTGCCACGTAACAGAAAGATCTGAAAACCAAATTCTTTTACTTATTGCAATCGATGACTCACTCGTTGTGGTGCCGCCAACTTCAACGCCAACAGCAACGCAATGCACTCGACGCTGTTCGGTCCACGATCAACGTAATCACCCAAAAATAGAAAACGTTGCGATCCCGGAAGTCCCATGGACATAAAAATCCGTTGCAAATCGAAAAACTAGAACAGAATCGCTAGAAGGTCATGTTTGTTTCAACGAAACCTGTCCGTGAATGTCTCCGACAATTCGCACCGGAATCTGAACGTCGATAAGTGCCTGTTGATCACGATCGTGACAGAAATACGGTTTGGCCATTTCGAGCAACTGAATCAGATCGTCTCCCGTGTATTCGACTGTTTGACGAAACTTCAGATGCTTGCCGATGAATGTGTGAAGATCGAGCGGCGGCATTCTGAACACCGTTTTCAATGGAAAGACATGAACTGGAACAAAATGAAAAGCAATTTGGTTAAGGACAGAAATTTGAATATTTTTATTGGAAATTATTTCTGTGTCACGAGCATTACCTCGTCGTCTGTAGGGGAAATTAGGCTAATCAATGGGTTTCAATGAGTTTCTTTTACTGACGCAATCTGGAAGTTCGGTCTTTTGAAATGCACGAATTGGTTTTCTACCATTAGATTAACTGTAACACAAAGTCATGTGCCATGTTCGCCGATTACAGCCAGGAAATTATGTAAATTTAATTAGGATTTGGTGGCCAACATGACAGTTTCTTGGTGGTATGAAGTTCTGGGTATAAACGTGTAAAAGCCAACTTCTATTTGTCGTCTAATCAACTAGACAACCTCAAGAACTTCGTAATTACTCAGCAGTCCAGCGTAATTAGATGTCTCTCGCATTTCATACGCTTATTCGCTTGTTTATGTTCATCTCTGACGGGGTTTGTATTCGTAGTCAACCTTGTTAGTTAAGCAAAATTCTGAAGCGAAAAACCAGACCGTTGATTGTAATCTCGTTCTCTTAATCGCACTTTGTTTTTGATAATATAAGTTGTAAAAAGTGTTCGCGTTAACCGCTAGAGAGCGTCCGCACTCAATTCATTTACCTCGTTATTTTTGTAGAAAAATCGTATTTTTGGAGAGCAGACAGTTAACTTCAGATCCCTCGAGATTCTCTTTCTCGACTTGTTTATTTTGCTACCTCTTACGCCAATTGCTATTCTTTAGTCTTCAGTCGAATCGGTTCTTCGTCAATGCAAGAGATCATTGGACTGATTACTTTCGGCCAATTTCTTTTCCGTTTCTTTTTCAGTTCATTTGCGTTCACAAGTTTAATATTCCTGTGTTATCGGCATTCGAAGCTCAACGAAGAAATAATCTCAGTCCCACTTTGCATCAACATTATCACATGGATCACAACCGCGTTTTTCGATCTACTTTACATCACTTCTAGTTTTCTTTCACGGACCTATCCAAGTAAGTTCGATGCTCGACTGTCTGCTCATGAAGTTGTTTGTTTCAGAAGTGCCATCGGACTTGATTTTCTGGAGCGGTTCATTGTATTTTGCGACAACAACCGCCGTTTCAATGAGTGTCTTTTTTCTAATGCTCGATCGAATTACAATTCTTCTATCGCGATCGAACATCGGTCTCGACACTCGACGTCACCTTTCCATTGCTAATGCGGCACTTGTGTTAGCACAGTTTTTTGTGTTTATCACAATTTTTGTGGTGTTTGAGCGACCGAACAGCACTGACACAGGTTGCTTTTGATATCAGAACATATTGTGATCTCTTCATTTCAGAATGTGAAACGTTCAGTTGTGTGGCAACTCAGTAGGTTTAGCGTACAGTTTTATATCGAAACGACGGTTTGTATAGTTTGCTTTAATTTTAAAAAGTCTTTTATATACAAACTCTATTGTATTTACAGGCATGCGAGTACATTAAATCTAACTCGAGCAGTTTATGGTTCTGTGAATACAATCATGGCGATAGTTTTTGCTTTTCTCATATTTCGCTACAACAAGCGACGTGGATCGATGAGTCAAAATTTGAGTCGACAAACGGAGTACAGTGAAACCAATGGAACAACAGCAGTCAGAAATCGAGTAAACAAAGAAAAACTGGAAGTAATCACCTTTATACTTTAGGGTAATTTTGTGGCAGGAATAGCTGTTGGATGTCAAATTTTCTTCAACTTCTTGCCTAACCTTGGAGCCTATACAGCAGTTCGATATTTTCAAATGCCAATCTCCGATTTTGGCGGCCCTGTTGTGAGCACTTTTTCTCAACTTGATGCACTTACCAACACGGTGATTTTGTTGAAAGTTGTTGGTAGTCGTGTGTGGTCAAGCAAAATTACGGAATCTCGATGATTCGCGTTTGTTTACTCGTTGTTTTAACTTAATAAACTTTGTTGTTGGTTGGTTTTGGCTATAAATTTGGGAGTTGGCATTGACGAACAAGCGATAGAAAACGGACATCACTCGGACGTTAACATATCAATGTCAATCCCATTCATTCATGTACTCAGCGAAATGATACAAAGTTTTAGTGCTGGTAGCCGCGTTGATAAACTTGTGAAATGTAAGTCATGGGCGTTGTAATCGCAATTTATCATATAATTGTCAAATTCAAGAAAGAATGGACAGGTGTTAATACGATTTGCACTCTATTCAAGACTGTTTCACGCAACTTAGAGGTTTTAATTAGAGCCTGATGAGATCTAACAAACGACTGATGAACGGGAATCAAATTGATGGTCATTGAAGGAAAACACGTCAAATTTCCTAACTTATCATTCACTTTTGACAAATTCAACGCGTTTACAGACTCCAGGTATTCAGTTCTGTCGATTGACGATTCCTTGTATTCCATTTGTAGAAACTCACTAGTTTCGTTAATCGAACATTTGGAGGCCAAAAAGCTTACTGATGTTTCGAATGGCTTTTGTGCTCAAATAACTACGTATTGGTTGCTTTTCGACTTGATTCTAGTCTTCCATCGTTTAAAGCCGATTTACAACTTCTTGTCTTTGCCCCTGAAATTACCTTGTACTTAGCTTCGTATGTTCTGTATGTCTACATACATCCTGCTAGTGATGTGGCAGTCATCGTCCGTTCAGTGCGAACCATTGACTTCAGTCGACAGACAGTTTTCGGTTTTGACGCGAATTCGCATCCGATTGCAACGAAATCGCCGTCTGGGCGTCGAGAAGCAAACGGATTTGTTGGCGAATTTCGGGGGATGTGATGCCCTTGTTGTAATGGTTATTTCAGTTGTTGCATCGAAACCGCCGCTTTTACTCATCAGCCAAAAATTCTGCTTTCAATCGAAGGAGCCGTCAGACGAATTGATTTTGCATTTCGATTACCGAGTTTTGCCAAGTAAATTTGACGATCTTCGAAGATTCAAATGAATTCCATTATGGACATGACATCTTTCCGCGTTTACGGACGTGACGTGTTGTCGGACATTTGTTTGGGTTTGATTGGCGACTGATGACTCATCGGCAGTTTGCTAGAACGAATGGCGAGTTTTCTGTTTTTCGTAATTTAAAGTTCGTCGATTTCAGTTGATTTCCGCACCAAATTACCTTTCTATGAGTTCCCCGGCTTTTAATTGACATCACGAAGCCGAGGGTTGAGCTCTCAAATGGTGCCACCGGAATTATTTCCGGACAAACAGGAACGCGAACCGTTTCGTCGATAAAAATGCCGAAGAGCGAACGAAAAGGCAGAGAATAAAACGGCGTGCTGTGGTGGAATGTGGGAGAGTTTGCCACTTCTGATGTCGCCTATAGATTCGAAGCGGCCGTCGAAGGTTTACCGCGTAGTGTCCGAAAAAGGAGATGGTTTGAATTGCTTTGTAGAAATTTCGTTTTGTTTCGTCTTTTCGGCACTTCGAATACTCGATGGAACTTTTTCGGATGTTTCCGTGGGCTTGACGTCTTTTCAGTTGTGCTGCCAAAAAACTCGCATGAATACGACGGTCGGAGAGAAGACGTGAAAGAACGTGCGCGTGTTGGCGGAAAGCAGTGGCCACGCAAAAGAAAACCAATGCTCTATTGGCCCTATTTAGGCAAAGTTCTCCAACGGGCTTATTGAGATGCCCACTAGACTGCTTGTTCGTCTTTCTGCCTTCGTCGAAGAAAGACGAACTGTACGCCGAGAGTCGAGTTGTAAATAAGGTGAACAATTAACTGTTTTAAGTTAGAAAGCACAAATGTTTCTGAGAAAGAATTCGCGAGTTTGCGCTGGTTCTTTACTGACATCTTGATGCTTTTCGTTTCGAGCTTCTTAATTGAAAGGCGTGTTTATCTCTGTCGCTCACTGTTCGCGTGTTTCTGTTATCCACTTCTTTGGTTCTTGATATCATTTGCAGGTTTTTGAATTGTCGCCCCTTGAACCTCGTCATCAAAAATGTCGTGGGCGAACCAAGGAATGCAGTCGTTGATCCCGCTGATCAATAGGATTCAGGTAAACGTTTTGTTTCAGTACGTGTTGATAAGCAAAAGATTCCAAACGTTTCGTGCACTCTATAGTTACTCGTCGGCGTTTTTGTTCGAGCGAAAATATCGGAAAATGCCGTCGAAGAGAAAGGACGCGAAAACAAAAGCCGTTGGCGAAATACGACTTAGAAATAAAAACAGAAGACAAGTCGAATTAACTTAAATTACGTTCTCAGGATGCATTTGCTCAATTGGGCACAACTTTGAATTTCGATCTGCCACAAATTGCGGTGGTCGGCGGTCAAAGTGCCGGAAAATCATCGGTCTTGGAAAATTTTGTTGGAAAGTAAGTCGATTTGATGTTTTTGTCTTTACAGCTCACATTTCCAGAGACTTTTTGCCGCGTGGTAATGGAATCGTTACTCGACGGCCATTGATTCTGCAGCTAATCAATGACAGAGCAGGTAGGAGTTTCCAGCTGATTCTGCGGTTTAACTTCCCATTCCCCAGAATATGCCGAGTTTTTGCACAAAAAAGGCCAAAAGTACGTGGATTTTGATTTGGTTCGTAAGGAAATCGAGGATGAAACCGATCGTATCACTGGAGCAAACAAAGGCATCTCACCGGTTCCGATCAACCTTCGAGTATTTTCACCACACGGTTAGTTGTTTGTGATTTGAGTGTTAACTATTGGACTAATTTCAGTTTTGAATCTCACACTCATTGATTTGCCGGGTCTTACGAAAGTCCCAGTGGGTGATCAGCCGCCAGATATTGAACAGCAAATTCGTGACATGATTCTCACGTACATAGCGCGGGAAACGTGTTTGATTTTGGCCGTCACTCCAGCAAACAGCGATCTTGCCACTTCGGACGCGTTGAAATTGGCACGTGAGGTTGATCCGCAGGGCTTAAGAACAATCGGTGTTCTAACCAAATTAGATCTAATGGACGAAGGAACAGATGCCCGTGATATACTCGAAAATCGTGTGTTTGCATTGCGACGAGGTTAGAAACGAATTTCGAACTAGAAGTTGGGATTGTTTTTAGGTTATGTTGGAGTAATTAACCGCAGTCAGAAAGACATTGTTGGTCGAAAAGATATTCGAGCGGCGTTGGATGCAGAACGAAAATTCTTCTTGTCACACCCCGGCTATAGACACATGGCTGATCGATTGGGAACTCCCTATCTACAGAAGGCTTTGAATCAACAGCTCACCAATCATATCAAAGACACGTTACCATCACTTCGAGATACTCTGCAAAAGAAATTGTACTCAATGGAGAAGGAAGTCGCTGAATACAAGAATCTTGACTATAATGATCCGGGACGCAAAACCAAAGCTTTGATGCAAATGATTCAACAGTTCACAACCGATATGGAAAAGTCGATCAGCGGTCAATCATCCACCACCGCTGTGAACACGAACGAGCTGTCTGGTGGTGCACGAATCAACCGCATTTTCCACGAACGTTTTCCGTTTGAAATCGTCAAAATGAACATCGACGAAAAAGAGATGCGACGGGAAATTCAAATTGCTATTCGAAATTTTCACGGTATTCGGTAAGTGCATGATATTACGAATCAATTCAACGATCATTTCAGAGTCGGATTATTTACTCCGGACATGGCATTCGAAGCGATTGTAAAGAAACAAATCTCTCGTTTGAAAGAACCGACCTTGAAGTGCGTTGACTTGGTTGTGACCGAGTTATCGAACGTTGTCCGACAGTGCGCGGAAACTGTCAATCGTTATCCGCGACTTCGTGATGTAATTGAATCCACCGTCACGGGATACATGCGACAACAGGAAGCAAATGCCAAGCAATACATGATTATGATTGTGGATGCTGAGTTAGCGTACATGAACACTCATCACGAAGATTTCAATCCCACGGAAGCAAAGTCAAGTTCGTCGGCTGCAAAGAAGAATCTTGGAAATCAAGTCATTCGAAAGGGATGGTTGTCAGTTCATAATATTAGTTTCGTTCGTGGATCTCGCGACTGTTGGTTTGTTCTTACTTCCGATACATTATCGTGGTACAAAGACGACGAGGTCGGTTGTGGCCTTATCGGCTTGTTAATGAGCAATATTTTAGGAAAAAGAGAAGAAATACATGCTACAATTGGATGGAATCAAACTTAAGGACTTGGAAGCAGGTTTCATGTCTCGACAACACAAATTCGCGTTGTTTTATCCAGATGGAAAGTGAGTTGTTTTTGGAGGGTTGAAATCTCGACTAATGCGCCGTTTCTATGAGCTTAAACTTGAAAATTCGAAATGCAGTTATTAACACTTGCTTAAAAACAATCAAATCATTTAATACGACTATTAACTGATGCTTTTTTCTTTCACAGGAGGTGAGCCGATTAGACGCATTTGAGTTTTTGTTCGCCAATTGCCACCGTTTGTTGAGAACACAAACGATTAGTTCAATGACTAATCGATTTTCTTTACGTGTGTTGTGTTTGGTGATTTTCAATTTTCTGTTAATCACCGGTTTGTGAAGATGAAAACCATCTTCAGTTTGCATTTTTAACCCTTTAAAGTAACAAACAAAACTTTTGCACCTAACCTTTTGCTTCTTTTTGTTAGTTACGTCTTGTTCTTAATGTTCATCTTCTTATGTCTGGTTTCAGGAACATCTACAAAGACTACAAACAGTTGGAATTGAGTGCCAACAATTTGGACGAAGTTGATGCCTGGAAAGCATCGTTCCTGCGTGCGGGAGTGTATCCCGAGAAAGATCAACCGATTGCTGATGAGGTGAGTAAAGAATTAAAACGAAATTTCGAATTAAGACTTACTTGATACCCATAATTCACTAACTAAACAATCTTTTTATCTTTTAAGCAGGAGGTCAGTTCGCTCACTGTAGTGGTTATTGAAAGGGAGGAAAGACATTAGATATCACTATTTACGTTTTGAACTAATCACTTTCTTTTCGTTGTGCACACTTTCTTTAATCGGGGTTAAGCCATTGGTTGTGTTTTTTTGCTGTCGTTTGCTATTTTTATGTTCGAAGCTGAAATATTCAACCTTATTTCTTTCATAGAATGGTCAAGTCAATGAAGAATCGAACAGCATGGATCCTCAACTGGAACGACAAGTCGAAACGATTCGAAATTTGGTCGATTCATACATGCGAATTGTTACGAAAACAATTTCCGATTTGGTGCCCAAGTGGATCATGTTGCTCATTGTCAATAAGGTAAGATTTTACTAATAAAAAGAATTCAATTCGTGTTCTATAGGTCAGTGAATTTCTTCGCGACGAACTACCTGCTCATTTGTATCATTGCGGTCACGACACTGTAAGTTCTTTTGAAGGATTTGATTTCTATAAACGACGTTTAGGAGTCACTGATGGAAGAGTCGCAATTAGAAGCTCAAAAGCGTCAAGAAGTTATTCGCATGTATCAAGCGTGTAAAGAAGCGTTGAACATCATTCAAAATGCCAATTTGGATGGACTACAAATGGATCATGGGTTTGTTCGAAAACAGAACTAAAATAATGATTTTGTATTGTAGTCGTATGCTCGGTAATCCTCCTCCTCCCGGTGGTCCAATCAATCGTGCGGCTCCACCGCCTCCTGGACCGGGAATGCCACAACGAATGGTTCCCGTCCCACCACGACCGGGAATGGTCAATGGACCACCACCAGGACCGCCTCGACACTTCCAAGGCCAACCGCCTGGACCCGTTCAAGCTCCACCACCGTAAGTTTATTTTCGTTTGATTTGAAATTTCAATCTATCGCCTTTGCCTCAAACTCGTATATTTTAACAGACGACCCAAATAAATGAGGTCCAATATAGCAGTTAAACCCGAACCGAAGGGTAGGCGAATATGAATGCAACGGTCTTGACGATCGTTGCTTGTGTCGTAAATGATTGTGCTAAAAAGTTGAATAGTCAAAGAATGTTGGAAATCACGCTTTTGCACTTATTGTTTTTGAGTCGTTGTTTCTGTTTGTTGTTAAGTGGATGACCGCGAAGTCGGAACTTATTAATCGACCTTCTTTCAGCCCAACTCATCAACCGCCAAAAATTCCGGATCGACCACGTGGACCGTTCTAATTGACATTCGTATTTTCAGTATTCGACTTCTAAGTTATTCACTTATTTCTAACTGGTTCTTCCGAATTCGTTTTCAATCCCAAAATTTAGCAATAACTCTTGTACATTTGCACCGTCTTGATTCAATTTTTGCCCATTCTCTCTACTACGGTTGCCTTCTGATGCATCAACACTCCTGGTCGTCCATTTCTTATTTGGTCGTCGAAATGTGCCTCTCGGTTTCAAGGTTTTACGCTCATTTTCCCGTTCTTCTCCTCAATGCTTAACGAATTTTCATTGCTATAGCTTTTCAACCGTCTTACCGTAGTGACTGTTTGAAACCAATCTTGTAACTTAGTTTAATGTTGACAGAACTCATAGATTGGAATTTCTTTTGGTTTGATAATAAAATACAAACTGCATTCGATCACTTCATATAAAGCTTTTATTAAAAAAAACCTTGTAGATCATCAAAAAATTGGAATTACGAATTCATGAGCCATGGATTGCGCTCAACAGTTAGAGGCGTTCGATCGCCGTAATCATACAGGAGTTCTTCGCCCTCCTAAATCGCTATGATTATCGAACCAACGTTTGCTGTCTCACCTCAATGTCTCGAAGTGCATAAAGACCAACACAAACAAAATGACCGAAATCCAAAACTTTCGGCCGCAAATTCGGTTTCAAAACGCTGTGATTGAGCAATCGGCCTTTGAACGGCGTTTCTGCCGTTGCATCGACACACATACGACGTTCTCCAAACTTAAAAAAGTACATGTAAGAGCCGATTGAGGGATCCTCGGCATATTTCGCTTCTCGAAGCACTGCTTCGGCATAATCCACAATGTCACCTAGAATACGCGCAAATGAGTAAGTACAAGAAATAAACTTGTTGACAATATTTAAGCGCTTACCTTTGTATTCGACTACAAACTCGTTGCGAGCAAATCGACGCAAAGCAATGAGTCCTCGACCTTTGTCCCCACAAATGGCAACTTGAAGGTCCGCTTCATTTGACCCACTCAAAATGATTTCTTCCAAATGTCGCATACGTTCGATCTGAATTGCCAATTCAAATGTGAACATTAACGAAACGCTTACTTCCAAGGCTTTTCCGGTAATACGGTTACTTTTCCGGATGGGAAAAAACTCTGTGATCTTCTTATCGCCTGTGATATTCGAAGGTGGTTGTTTGGCGGATTGTGTTTTGCATTTCTTAGCAGGTGGAGCAGTCGATGTGGAAGTCGATCCTGAAGCTTTGGACGTCTTGGCGCGTTTGCGCAAGTTTCCGGACATTACATTAAAATGTGGATAAAGATACAGGTCAAAACTGAAACGACTAGCTGATTAACAACGTAAAAAAAATGAAATCTCGGTGACATCACTTTGAATACGGAAAAATCAACTGGAGCATAGGAATCGCAAGAATCCCTTGAAAACTTGTTCTCAGGATTCACTTAGTCAACATTGGCGATAAACACGCAGCGGTTTACATTGTTTGTTTCAACGTTGGTCACAGAAATCGACGGATTACGGCAATCAACGTTACAGAAGAGGAAACGGTCGAGTGAAGGGATAGAAGAGCGCACAGAACGAAGAGGTCAAAGGGAGCGAGAAGTGCGCTCTTTCGGTTTTCTGATTTCGAATGGAGATACGAACAAGCCCCTTGAATGGCCACTAACGGAGGCCGTGGAACGGTGGTGTGCTAAGGCCACGGCCGAAGAGAGCGATTTCGGAAAACACTGATGGCTCTGAAGTCAACAAAAACGCCAAAGCAAAACGGCAGAGAACGCAGAGAACGTCGGGAACGTTCGTGGAAGTGCGTGCGTTTTTCCCAAAACAAAAAGCGGCAAAGTTTTTTGCCGCTTGTCCGCCTTTCCAAGCCAAATACGCAGCCGAAACGAGACGACAGAACAAAACCAGTGAATTGAGAAAAAATCACGACTCTGATCTTCGAGTTGTTTACAAAAAAACTACAAGCGCGTGGTGAAAAGGAACGCGAAGCCGCGAAATGAGACGAACGGTCTTCAGAATCAGCGCGTATTGTTTTTGCGAATACAAAAAAGTGTGAACTTAAATTGCAAAGCGAACGAGCAATTTTGGCGTCTTTTTTTGTTTTGCGCGCGTCTTTGACCACAACGCGTCATTAGAAGTGCGGCGTGACGCCACTTGCAAGTGAACTCGCGAGTTGCGTGGCGTTTGGCGCAATTTCGAACATCCATTCTACGCATCGGATTTTTTCCATTTCTCTCGGAATAAACAAAACGCCTTTTCGGATGAGCGAAGAAACTCAAACGCCGTTCGAGGAGCGCAAACCGTTCGCGCCGCCAAAACCTCACTGGCGACCGTGGCATTCGCCGAAATGGCAACGATTTTTGCACGTGGCACGTTTTCCTCGAGATCGTTGGGTTACGAAGATCATTGGCGTGGTCGCTGGATGGGTTCTGTTCTACAACGCTGGAGCCCGTTTGATCAAAGGACCCGATCATCCGTTGAATCACTTTGGGTTCGTATTTCTGTTTTCTCTTCTTTTACTTTTGACTTCAGTTGGGAACGAGCTCGAAGACGCGGTGAACTGACGCCTCTGATGTTAAAGAAGGAGAAAACCTTGAAGAACTTCGACAAAGAACTTTTCGAAGACGCTATGGATGATGCGCTATGGCGAAAAGATTCAGTAAACTATAAGATGCCAATGATCAAACAGATGCATTAGCTTCGCAACGATTCTTGTATTGTAAGAGATCGTTGTTTTGTTTCGAATAAATCGCTCAATCATTTACTGTTATGTACAAAGAGTTTATTCACAGCTTCGAACTCAAACCCGTACAGCATTTTTGGTCGAACAGTTTGTCCAAAATTCTTGCAGTTTACTGAAGTGATCATCAATTTTATCTTCGATCAAAGTCTGTTTCCCGTGAACGTTACGAACAATAGTCCGCGTCGAGTAGTCGGCGTACTTGCGACGATGACAACAACTGGCAACAAAGTTTGGTGTGCAATCAATAATCAGAAGCAAAGCAGCGATTGTCGCGTAGATATTCCACAACTAAAAGCGCAGATCCTTTACGTAATGTGAAAGATGAACATACGCCAAAGTACGAAATACGTGCCAATAGTTTGTAATTCTTGACGACGAGTGCTCGGATGCTCAATGACGATGCCGTGCATAGCAGAGCGATGAAAACACCAAAAAGAAGAAGTTTTCGAAGAAACTGAAGGACACGTAAGTTCTCGCTTATCTGGTATCTAGAAGACAGACGAAGGTCTGTGCGATTATTTATGACTTGAAGTTTCTGATTGATGGCATTCAAGATCAATGCACACATCAACGAGATAACGTCCAATGAAATGTAAATGGTGTACAGTAGGACGATTGGGGCATGAACTGAAAGTGAAGCAATTAACAACTACAAGAACATAACGTACACAGATTGTAACTGAACGACATGACCATTGAAAGACAAATAGAAAAAACAACCAACAGCGGTCCGATTGCACAAAATCTTCGATCTTTCTCGTAGTCGTAGACGTTATGAGTTGCAATTGCACGTTCGAGCATAAACGAAATAAAACTCAAACTTAAAATCGAAATACGATCATGTTGCAATGCTTTTTGTTACCGAAAAAGATTTGGTCCAAGCGATTCGAAGGTGTTCAGTAGCTTGTAAACGATCATACCCGAAACATCCACGCTGTTCAGAATCAGAATACGACAAATGGACGAACCGAAAGTTCCCGTCGCCGAGCAGAAACACCCGACAATCAGATTGTAACGCAAAACTCTGCAATAAAACAGCGTTCAATAAATACGGTAATTAGTACCTTACGTATGATTCTGATGATGTTTTTGTTTCGTTCGAGTGATGTGAACGAGAGCCAAGATTGTAAGTAGTTCGTTAACAACACTAATCGTCAAACTGATTGATGTTAACACGATTTCCATGTTTCTTTCAAAACTTGAATTATTCATCGACGTTTGAGCACTACTGTAAAGAAGGTCACAAAATTTCATACTAAACTTCGTATCACGCAATAACACTATGTCTTCATCGAACAACATTTGCAGGACTAAACGGTAATCAGAACTCGAAGAAAGTGGGCGGACAGATTCTGGGTACATTCAAATGAGTAAAGACGGCGACATAAAATGCTTGAAGGTTACAAGAAACATTAAAAATTAACTGGAATATTTAGGTTAAACCAAAAATACTGTAGAAGTTGTAGTCGAATCGAAGTTGTGTCTGGAAGTTGATGTTTGAATCAGAACTGTGATCTCGAGAGTTGAATGACAAATGAGATCGCGAAGATTAATCTGGTGGGTTAGGGAACAAAAGAGAAAACACGAAGAATGGGCAATAAACAGTAATTTCGAAGATCGGCAGAGTGTTTACGAAGTCTGTTTTATAATTAGTTTTCATTCAAATTGAGGAATGAAATTGCTTATGACACTCGTTGTCTGCGAACTCTTAAACTTTCAAGAACAGTGGTTTTTATTCAAAAATTTCCGGCTGAACGTTCGTGTCTGCGGACTCGTAAACCGTTTGAAATTTCAGCTTTCGGTCACGACTTAAGCGATTGGTCATGGGAATCTACGACAATTTAAAAACAATAGACATGCACTTAGAAAACCAGGAACATTTTAGATAACAGTTTAATACGTTGATGATCTTTGTCCACAGTATGAGCCTTTGAGGTTTGAATTCAACCAGAAGATGAAACCCGTTTATGAACGTACTCTAATAGACACGGAAATAGAAATCTGATCTGAGTTCAAGAAGACGGTTTAAAAGCAATCTCTATATTGCGCATATTTCCGTTCAAAAAATGGAACTCTTCACGATTCTGAGAGTAATTGACGTTCAAGAAGTCTGTGGGAGCGATTAATATCAAGTGTATAAAGATGATGGTCCGAAACTACAACACGTTTCGAAGTGTCTGAGAAGTGAGTGGGTTAGAGTTCTTTAATCATGCAACAAACATTCAAAATTAAGCAATGGCTAACAAAGAATCATCGGTACGATTAGACACACGATTGTGCCTGATGCAAGCAAGTTAGGCACAACTAAATAGTAGACAAACCCTCGCTCAGTTGTTGGCTTTGGACGTGGGAAGAAGATGATTTGACGACGGAAATAAGAAATTACCGCGCTATGTCTGCATTTCAAACCCGTGGGTTGTTTTCCGAATCGTTGCAATATCCGTTTTGGACGAAACTTCTATGCAGAAGTTTGCACCACTGTTGTCCGTTTACATGCTCAATCTCGTTGCTTCTTGCAATTTGGAGTTTGACGGTCGCGAAGTACGGTTTCCCCTCTAATGTCGTGAGTTTTTACAGAAGTACATTTATGGTCAATAATTCAAGATGAGAAATAGCGGGTTCTTTGTTTTGAAACGCTAACAAGTAAGTCAAGAACCGTTGGAAAGTGTCCTTGGAACACTTGTAGACTATCGCCTACAGTGCTTATCGTTTGTTTCTGCACTATTTCGGTAACAATTGCGCACATTTGTCGTCGATTGTTGACACTCAGTTAAACAAACGCGGCAACATGGCGCTCACTGATAAATAATTCAAATGCGTGTGAAGACGACGGTAAACTGATAACCATAAGCGAATAAGAGCTTTCCGTTGACCTTCGAATTTCTCATTGTATCCAATAATCTGCTCCCAATTCCATTCGACTATTTTCACCGGCTTTCGTCGGATTTCCCTAATCGGCACTACAAAAAATTCAAAGACATTAATCTAAAATACGTACGTACAAATCGGCCAATGCAAACCCAACTGAAAGAACGTCATTGCAAGAATTTGTAGTTAAACTTTGAAGTCATTCGAGCACAACAAAATGATCGTTGAACAACGAAAAACCTTTGCTTGGATTAATCACATGGAACCACGGCAATCAACCCGAGGTTATCTCTAGAGCTTTTAAATTCACGTGTACAAAAATTAAGATCAAATGGAGTGTACTCGTGAAATGGACGGATAAAAAGTGGAGATTGGACGAATGTTTCTCGCTTTCTGACGCCAAATCTTTTTTAATTCGATTTCCCCGCCCTGGGAATAACATCAACTCGCGGATATCAAAGAACTGCACTGTCCATTAGCAGAAGTAGATTCGGAAGACGTTGGAGAGATCGAAGGCTACAAGCGGCTTACCACTACTTAGGAAGCCTTCTCTTGAATTAACGGCTCTTGAATTGTAAACGACGAGTGTGTTAAACTTGAAAACGCTCAGGATGTTTGTACATCAGACAGAACGTCACTTGTTAATGTTGACATAAAAAACTTACTGCGAGAAGAACTGATTTAAGATCAAAGAGCGGAAAATCCTCAACTAAAAGTTTCAAATCGGGACACAGCATTGAAGTATGAGACCCCTAAAATGCAACGAAACAAACTGCTTTTAAGCTCGCCTATCGTATACACTGCTCATAATACACAGAAATTCGGACATCTTCCAAAACTCAACACGACCTTTCAATTTCATTAGCAGTTCCATTCAAATGGCAACAAACTACAACCTAGAAGTGTGCTACGCTGACAAAACAAATAAAGCGACTTTGGAATCTTTGTTGAAAATGAAGCCCAGAAGCTGTGGAACAAAAACGGAAATCCTAAGACACTTCGAGTGTGAAGAATCAGGAAATTTTAGTATGTGCCCTCGTCATTCAATCGCTTTCTGATTTGCAGTTCGTTGCGTATTTTTAAAATGCATGACGATCGAATTTCATTTGCTGCTGCGAATCGTCGAGCAATTCATTTCCGTTTGCGGTAAGAAAGTCGAGGATACAAACATGGTGGTGGGATCTATTGCATGTTGTACATTTGATTCGTTTATTTTGTTTAATGTGACGACAACGGAAATAGCTGATTTCAGAAATCGCGTGGGTTAACGGCAACAGATGACAAGAACTACAAATACTGAATCTCGGGAGCTCATATAAGTGAACAAACTTAAATGGTATTGTAAACATGTTTGTAAAGCAAAAATTGGCAAAAGAACCACTAAAGAGGTTGCAATTAGCCGTTTTCAGACGAGCCACGAGCAGTGTGCTAAGCCTTAAATTGCTCTAATCCCACATATTGTGCAAGGAATCGAAGTGAAATTTTGCAGAATTGTCGGCGATGATCGTTTTTCCAAAAACGTTCTTCACTTTTACAGTCTCAATGTGCACGTCGTTTACTTTCTTTTTGCCGCAATTGAGAAGACGTAGAAAGCTGTGACGAAGTCGCAGATCTCGACGAATGGCGATGAGAAACGCCAAAAGAACGTACAAATTCATAATCTGAATAGTTTATTCACGACTATTGTACCTTAAACCTACGAGGTTGTAAATCGGCAAACGCAAACGAAATGCCGATGAAATCACATTTTGAATGGCACTCGCCGCAATCCCAAAGATGCTGAATAGGATTCCAACAACAATCAACGGCAATAGTGTGTAGACTGCTCTGATATTTTCGTGAATCTAAATCTTCGGTCACTGCTGGCTATCTGAATTACCTGGTAACGTTGCGAAAGTTTGCTGTCGTAGCGGAATTTGATTTGTCGTAACGAGCTATTCGTTCCATACAAAACAAGCAAGGCCTAAAAGCCACATGTTTTCACCACCTATTCTACTTACACCCATAGAAATTAAGTCGACTCCGAGAACAATAAGAGTCTGAACGTAATAGTGATCTTTCAAAACTGAAATCTTCTTCATCGTTTTCCTCGGTGCCCACTTACATAACGCGAAAGAGATGCTCATTCCAAGTGCAACAATTTGCTAAAAGCAAACATCCAAATGGTTAGTTCAAAACTCACACAAGTCAGAATCATCAAAACTAATCCACACGTTGAACTTAACTGCTCGTAAACTGCTCGATAAGCCGTAGCTGCTCCTCTCTCAACGATCAAAGCAATGAAAACAACCGAAGTCAAATTCATTCCATAACTCGACATTGTGACCAGAAAGCTTTCTTCAACCTTATAATCGTTGTTTGACTGACGCCCCAAATTTAAAGTGGCATTGAGAAAGTTACTGAAAGCAATGGATGCAAACGCTTCATTTAATACCAACAACAGAGTCCTTAATTGCGTCCTCAACACCGGTATTAACAACAATAGCCAACCGTAAATTGCGATGATAAGCGGTGTGTGATTGAAGTAAAAAGAATAAAATGGTCATGGCAAACAGGTTCGCCAAACTCAACCCAAAACTTAGTCCGTAGAAAATTCGCTGGTCAAGATCCATGTTAAGCTCAAATTCTCAGTTCTTGCCTGTAACTCTACAACAACACAACTACGATTAAGTCGACAATTGAAAACTCCAAGAAGAATTAAACGTCGAATTACGGAGATTGCACAATGAATAGAAGACCATGGAGATTATCGCATATTCGTTCAATTTTCGACCTCATTGGTCTCAGCAGACAATCGAAGTTACAAATCCAAAATTTATTACTTCAACAATGACAATCTGAACCAAAAAGGGAGTATGTTTAAATTAACAATTCGGAGACCATCGATCCCAATGATTTGTCTCAGCACATCACTTGTTCGCGTATTCAACACGAATCGCGTGACTCGGTGCGACTTTAAAGTTGTTTAGCGCTTTCTTGGTCGTAGTTGCTTCTGCTTCGCTGTCGAATTCGATAAACGCAATGTCCGGTCGATTCGGAATCAGACGGATGTCTTTGAGGCCAGAAAATCTGAAATCAAATGTCACGAAAACCATAGAAGAGACAAACTCACTGTTCGAAAACTTGGCGAATCATCGTCTCATTCGAATCATCAGGTAGATTCGTAACGAAAAGAATCTTATTGGGCTGCGCATTAGATCGCTGGTCTGGTTTGTCGCCGCCGGCAGTTGTTGTCTTCGGTTTTCGCGCGGCTTCGACGGTCTTCTTCTTCGGCAACGGAATGTTCTTTTTTTCTCTGCAAATTCAAATCGAAATCTGTGTTCAGTGAAACCCACTTACCTTGCAACAAACGTTCCTTTTGCTTTGGCGATAACATCCGAGTCTTCACGAGCGAATTGGATGCGCATTGGTTTGTCGTAGAACGGGAATCCTTGCATCGACCGGAGAGCCGTGGCTGCGGCGCCAATGTCCTTGAAGATCACGTGCGCTTGTCCACGCATTCTCAACGACTTGAAGGCCAGAATGTCGATGATCTGGCCGAATTGGGAGAAGATCGCGTACAACGCTTTTTTTAATTCTAAACAATTGAACATCGAACAACAACTGATCTAGCCACTGACCGTCTTTCTTGACCTTCTCGTTGAGATTGTTGATGTAGATCGTGTGATTCGGTTTGACATCAGCCATTTTGCAAACAAATCAGAACCTGGAAACCAAGAAAAAGAATTGTGAGTCGAAAATGTCGATGCGAACGCGCGGAAACCCACAGAATTGCTCTCATTCAGCTGCAACCTGCGTTCCGCCTTGTGTTCTGCTCAGTGAATAATCGAAAGGTGAAAACATTCGTTCAATAGAACAATTTTATAGAAAGCAAACAACTCCACAGTACCTGCTTGTTGAATTGACAAAACCTTTACAATAAGAAAATTGATCTCTTGTAGCCAATAAACTTGGTGCTTAAATCCTATTGAATTACTTGAAGTTCAATTCTAAAAAGTGAATAGCTGTGTTTGTCGAAGTATTCGTTTATTTTCAAACTTCGAACTCAATCATCACTATTGGAAAACAAATGAATGATGTTGGTATCGCGGAATCGTTCTTCTTTTGCCTCCCAGTAACGTCCATTGGTTATCCACAATGATTGCCCGCTAAACTTGTCGTTTTGCTTTGCAAACCACAACGGACGGTAACTTTGAGATGAACGACCACGTTGTTGCTAAAATCATTGGAACACTCCGTTGATCTTCCACTACCTCCTCCAAATGCTTTTTGTACTCATCGGCTCGCTTGGCATCGCCATTCTCCAAATATCGTTGATCGGGTCGAAAACGACTGTCGGTTGGTGGAAGAAACGGACGTTGAGATTCGTGCAATTCGTTCAATCCCATAGTGAAACGATTGAAGCCGTAGTAGTTGGCGGCCAATTCATAGATTGGTGGAGACTCAAACAAACACGCTTGTTCTCCAGAAGCCAAAATCCTGAAATCTATTATTAGATGAACAGCAGCGGAAACTCACTTGTTCAATCCACGATCCCATTGACCGATTAAACGCGAACTCGAAGCTCCCAAACGCTTCTTGATTTTTCCTTCGACTGTGTTATCAACTTTGAATTTGAGTTGACATTCACATCCACTGCTGCTGCGAATGATCATTTCACCGGTGTTCTTGATAACTCGTTTATCAGCTTCGGAACGTGCATTTTGAATGATAGTCGTGACCTAAAGAATGAATACAATCAGTCTATTTCAATCGCTTACTTTATTCCACATGTATTCCTCTCCACTGTCCAAATGCAAACGAACCGGCCATAGAGGAGTTGCACTAATCGAACCATCGAATGCAGGAACTGGACTTCCCTCCAACGTTTGAAACCACTGCCAACCCGGTCCTTGAGCGTGAGTCGCACTAACTGCCGGATGATGACTGACCTGAACACAAACATCTTATTTCTCCCATTACTTTAGTTTACTTGTTCGGCGTGATACTTCCAACCGTCCTCGGAAATGAAATCGAAAGTCTCTCCAAGAAGTGGATTGAACGGTTTTCGTTTCCGACCAGCCAAAGCTGAATAACCACTTATCACAAACGCAGCGACAGCACACAAACGATCTTCTTCATCATGAATCAGATGCAGACGATCGAGGAAACGCGAAGCAAAGCGAAGTTCTTCACAAGCTGCCTGAAGAATACCAAGTGGCTCATAGGCGTGAATTGGAAGTGAACGTTTCAACACGGCAAACATTGAGACTGCACCGCCAAAAATCTGCTCGTGAGGAAGAGAATCACGACGTGAAGTGGGCGGTCGAAGTGCCAATGCAACGGGAGTTTTTCCAGCCGGTGCACGTTCCGGTTCTTTTGGAGAAATTGCCGTCCAAAGCGAAAGCGACTTCTGAGTTTTCACTTCACGTCCCGAATCACTTTGCGTTTGTTCGCATCGAGCGGCGGATTTGGCCGATTTCTGTTGACGAAGCGGAGTCCCGACTTCATTGCTCGAGTTCGATTCTTTTTGATCGAATGATTTTCGGGGAGTTGTACCGCCAGCAACAAACGGAGTCTTCGGCCGACGTTTAGACGAGTTTGGCGAGTCGAGAGAATGAGGACCAGAATGTTGTTCCAAATGACGGGGTCTCACCGTGTATTGTCGAGGTCGGCGACCACAACCAAACATTACAGCAACTGCAGTAGAGCCGCAAATCAAGAAAGTCGATGTCGTGCACAAAGAGAAGTCCATCGACGTGTCAAGAAGCCACAAAGACATTCAAGACCTAAAACGAAACATTATAAAAGAATGAAGAAAAACAGACCCTCTGCTGAAGGCAACCGTTCAAGTGCGATAGAATTGAGGTCAATAAGTAAGTGAATGATTAGAATCGAAAGTTTGGTTTTTATGCTAAATGGTTGATTAACTACACAAACTTTTTTCAAAAGAAAAAGTTGTATCTTATGTAATAAATTGAATACAATCAGTCAAAGAGGTTTATTGTTTCTGAATGCAGCAGTCACAACTAATCCTTGCTCTTCAAAAAATCGTCAGGTATCTCCGTTGATTTATTCTTTGGCACTTCGTTGTCCTTGTTCTCTTTGTTCGTCGACTGTAAGGTTTGCTGGTCCATCGTAACGGTAAGTTCTTCCTTCACAACAGCTCCCGGCAAATTCGGGGGTGGTGGCAACTGACTCGGTTGTGGGACTTCCATCTCGCCCGGTGGAAAGGTTTCATCCAGTCCATCATCCTACGATTAGGAATGTATACATTTTCAGTTGCTATGCCCTTACTTTCTTTGCTTGTAATGCTTTCTCCATGAGCTTCTGTTCGATTTCGACGGGATGACGAAGTTTGAAGCGACATTGAAGACTCGGATCGACAATCATCACCGACGCAGCGTTGTCAAACTCTATAATCCTAAAGTTATCTCATCTTCAACTATCGATATCAACCTTGACAATAATAAGGTGCAGAAAAAATAGTAACGAGATGGCGATTGGCAAAAAATTCATAACTAAACACCAAAAATGCGGTATTTTCTATTCTAAACTCACCCGTCTTGCACAACTTGATGTGCGCGAACAACCAAATCGATGAACATTTGCCGGCAAAATTCTTTCAACGCATCCTCACCAAAAGCATACGAAACTCCACGTGGACTATCTGCATAGCCGGTTATCTAAAGAAGACATTCTAGTGAGTTCGAATAAAACAAACATCGGCGTCTGGATCTGACCAAAGCAAATCACAGATAATACCATAATCCGGGATGTCAATCGGGCGTCGTATGTAACTTAGCTGATGCCAAGCTGTGAGTTCACGAGAAATTCCACCATGCATACAAAATATTCGTTTGCCGATTCGAGCACACAATGGCAAACAGTTAAAGGTCTTCTAAAAGTAAATGGTATACAAAAAGTGATTTCATTTAAGCCACTTGAAACACTTCCCAAGTTGTCGCATTGAAGCGCTCAATCATTTCATCCCAGAAACCGTAACAGCGATTAATTGTTGCGCATTCATGATTGCCGCGTAATAAGTATATCGATTTCTAAACAACATGGTGATGCTTTGATATCAGCTATGAAGCCAACTGGATATAAAAGTTTGTAGCAAAAGAGTAAAGTGGCGACTTCTGTTGAATTCGGACCTCTGTCGACATAATCACCAAGAAAAAGATAAGCCCTGAAATTTCACTCAAATTCTGCAATTGCCAGAAAACATACGTTTTTGGTGGATCTCCGTTTTGGTCAAAGATGGAGCAAAGATCCAAGAATTGACCGTGAATATCGCCCACAATCAAAATCGGAGGATTGAGTTCAAGTAGCGCATCATCCAACATCAACTAAAACAATGAAATTATAGACAACCAATAAATTTAACCTGTTCTCTGACTCTCCAAGCGACCATCATTGCTTCGTCAACAGTCAACTTTGCAGCTTCGGGATCTCGAGCGTTTGTGCGTAATCGTCGTGCTATCGACTCGACTTGTTCTTTTGGCGTACGTTTTGCTCGTTTTTGTCTTCCTTTCTTCGACGACACAACACCTTGATCGTTGGGTTTTAATAGCGATGTTTTAGACGACTTTTGATTAGGCGTTGTTGTTGTTGGAGTTGTCGATGGAGCAGGAATAACATTCTGAGCATTGGGAGTACTTTGACTTGTTCGATTATCCTCCTTAATGCCTTTGGTTTCTTCTTTTGATAGACTCATTTTAGTGGGTGATTGTTTGTTCAGATCGGACTGAACTTTCGGTCTGGCAGGTGCTCGTTGTTTTTGAGCTGAAAGTTCTAGCTTCTTGAGTTGGACTCCTGCATTTACCAGCATTCGGACTCGACCCACCAGTTGCCGTGAGAGTTTTTGGGATCAAATTCCGTGACATCTCTCGATCTCCGAGCTGATCCGACTTTGAGAACTGACCGCTGCGGTTGTAAATGAACCAATTGAAGAGAAGATCGATTGAAATAAGTAATCAAAATTTCCGTAGAGATTCGATTTATTCAGATTTTCTTAACCCGTAAACCTCCCAACATTAAAACAATAAATGAAAGATAACAAATAACCATTGATATTTTGCATTTTTTCTAGAGATCGAATGTCACGAATTGTTCGTGTTTTAAAAACTAAAAAATTTCTCGTCTACGTTCTGTCGTTCTCCGTCAACTTCTTCGTTTTGGTCTTCTTCCATCGCAACATCTTGGTTTTGTGGAATCGATGCACTACTGCTGCCTCGACTGGACTCTTTAACCATCCAATCTTTTGCTTTCGTAATCATATCGACCACAATCTTCGATAGAACATGATCGTCAGACGGCGCCACAGTAATAACTTCAACGTCCGGTACATTGTCTGGTGAATCCTCCAACGCTGGCATCAAAAGCTCGTCAACATCATCGAACGGAATTGTTGATTGTGAGATTTCGGCATTTTCCGCGATCGTTTTCAACGCTTCCCGATGAGCCATGATTTTGGATTTACGAAACTCGTTGTAGTTTAGTTTCTGCAATTGCTCAGCTCCTGATTTCAATCGTTTTTTAGCAACCTACCTGAAGAAATTCTTGTGGAGTCTTCTTGTATTTGTCCTCCAAATTGAAGTCGAATATATCGCGCGGTGTTGTCTCGAGAAACCGTATAATCTCCTTTACTGATTGTTCGACTAACGACGGTTCTCGTTCAGTTCCCTCATGGTTGCAATCAGGTTTTGGTTTGGCGAAGTTGATGGAATCGAACCAAATTTGACCGTTGTCCATTTGTTGAAAGAACATCGCACGATTCGAACGAGAAGCCTAAACAACAGTTCAATTGAGTTTCTTGATCAGATTCAAAAATTACCGATGGAAAATGTTGGTAATGAAAAGCTCTTGGAAACTTCGGAACTCTCTCTTTGACTTCGTTGGTCAAATTTGGCAAGTTAACCTGGGATTTACATAAGCTGATTAATCTGTGAGGCGATTCAATTTCACACAGCGGACCCATTGATGACCAGACGACTTCTCGTTTGTTCCATCCCACTGACCAATGTGAAATCTTCGGATTAATCACTCGTTCCATTGAGAAGTATTGATAGACGTCAATTTCTAATTCTTCGTGAGTAAACGGTCCAACCTAAAATAAACGATTCAATACTGTAAATTGATGTACCTACCGTTCTGCAGTAATCTCCACCACTAACGTTGAAGTGATTCATGTAGAAAAGTGGAAGATTTGGCATCCGACGGTCCAAAACAAAAATTCGTTGAGTTGCAGTAATAAGATAAGTTTCTGTATCCGGTCGTAAACAGTTTACATGCCAAATTCGTTCTCGTTCTTTCATATAATCGATGGCAGTTGTTGAGAAGATTTTGGCGATACGCCAACGATCTTTGTTGAAATCAAAAATGGATTCTGGTCGTACCGTTGATTCACGAATGTCCGTCTGGTAGACTTTCTCCTTTGAAACCAATAGTAATTGTGATGGAGAATCAGTGGTAGCAACCTGAAATTTCAATCAATGCTGTGGAGTTACTCACGAATTACTAACCGTATGAATTTTCTCATCGGATTTGACCCGAGAAAAAAATGGTTGTTCAACATTGCTATAGAAAACTAATCCATTAGAATCGACAACAGCTACTTCGTCCATGTAAGCAATTCGTTCAAATTGCAATACAGGCCAATTGCATAGTTTCAAAGACTAAAGCAAAATAAAGAGCAACGTATAATAATTACCGTATTATCAGCTGGTTTGTGTAAGTCCAATCCTTTCGAAGTTCGAACAAACAGTCGTTCGGTAGTTGTTTCTTGATCATAAGCTCTCAGCTCGTAGGCATCATGATCCATCAGGACGGACTTTGCATTATACCAGGAATCCTCATCGCGTTGAACGCGAATAGGCAAATGGCAATCAGTTGGAATGTCAAAAGAAAAAGGAATTTCGTACAAACGTTTACGTTCACTGTTATCATCTACACACCACAAACGAACCGTATCATCCGACTGCAATTTTAAAGAATCAGTACTAACAGCGATTCTTACCGTGCATTCTCCAGTCAACAAATTTCGGTTTCTTTGTTCGATTTCGTATTCTTCTTTCATAAACTGGTCAGCTGGAATACTGGACAAACGATTGGCAACAACATGATTGGTTTCCTGACGTAAATAACAAATTGGAACAGAAGTTGTAATTGGATGAGGGGAAAGTAGAGGTCGTTTGCGAAAAGCTGCTTGATTGTGAAGCGGAATGAAATTGCTCTTAATCTGAGCGTTTCGTATACGATCTGCTGAATAGACGATTCCATTGTACAGTCGAGTCGGTAGTTCGGCCAATCCGAAATCGACCGTTGATGATTCGATGAAGGCCATTTTGCATGTCGACAATACTGACCCATGCAACTTACTCTAAGCACATCAATACATAGACTTTTGCTTAAAGATGTAAGTAAAGAATACGACAACTTCTAAACATTTTGATTGCTGTTTATAAAATTCATTTATTCAAACAAAATAACCACCTATTTAAAAAGAATAACAACTTTAAAGGAACAACAAACTGGCAAACTTTTTGAATGTGTCGACATTCAACTCTTCGACGGTCTGAAGTTGTTCCATGTAGTGTTTGGGTTTGTAAAGTGGCTGAGCTAAAGTACAAACTTGTGACCTGATCTTTTCCAAACTCTTTACCTTTGTCGATCCAAACCAGGTTCTTCGGAGCTTCGAGATTAGTCACGTCCAAATTGTTCAATTGAACGGCAACCATATCCATTCGTCCATCGACCAACTGCACAGCTTTTGTAACGACTGGCTTATTCACGGTGCGAAGTTCGCCGTCACGTTGAAGTTGTGCCAACGCAGCACCGAAACAAAAAACGATCGCATTGGCGGCAAGTTGTTCGCTATAGTCATGAAATTGGAGTTCAATGTTCAAAAGTTGGACTCACGTAGTGAATGGATATTTTTGATCTTGTTCTTTAGTGAACATGATTGTATCGATCTTCAGTCCCGGAATTTGAGAACGTGGTATTAAAGTTTCGGTGTTGTAAATGTTTGTTTTGTCCAAATCAATCAGCGGAGAAATCGGGTACGTATCCGGACACCGACGATCCCTTAAAAAATAGATAGGAGTAAACAGTAAGGTCAGAAAGATTACTGTGTAGCTTCAACCTCTGCTTCTGAACACAGGACACGTGATGGTCGTGTTTTCTGAATTACAAGATGCGGTTGATGTCGAATAATCAATGGAGAATTGGTGCCAAAAAGATCGGACGATAAGTGCGTGCTAAATGGAGCATCATAGTCGCAACTGAAATCAATTGTGTAAAACAAAAGTATTGAGTAGAAGCTCACCGATTGTCTTGTAAGAGTTCTTTGTGAATTGCGTGTAAATGAACACGACGATACAAATTCTCAAGAATAATATGGCTAAAGCAATGAAGATAATGGATGCAAACGATTGTAACTTACTTTCTTTTCACCACCGGCGTTCCGTGATTTCGCCAATGCACGGCCCAAAAAATAACCGGATCGTGAGGTCGTGGCAATTTCTCCAAAGTTGGATCGTATTTCTCTCCAGCCAAAATCGAGTCAACAACCAACTCTTTTAAATTGGATGGCCATTCGTATTGATGTTGATTTAACAGTTCGGATGAAAGATTTCGTGGTTCGAGAGCACCAATAAGCGCACAAGCTTGGTCGATTCCATCAGAAAAAGGCTGACGACCTTCGAATAGCAAAGCTTTCATCGATTTGTAGAGCGGATGATCCTAAAATTATAATAATAAGAGAATTATAGGAACAGCAAACCGAATCTTTATGTTTTTCGTACAACGACGCCATTGGATCCGAAGGTTTGGGCACATCACCATCGAAGAAACCGGCAGCATTTGGATCGTGAATACGAACATCCATTGCCTTTAACGCTGGAGGAACTGTGAATTTGGGCATTGGAATGCGCTCTTGTCTTTGGACCATGCCCTTGAACATCTTCGTGTTTATCTTGCCCCATTGCTTAAGCTCTCGGTATTTTCGATAGACCATCTCGACAACTGAAATGTTCGTACAAGCGGTTTCATTCAAACAAGAAGTAAAACGACGAATCAAACGTCAGAACAACTCTTCCAATCAATCTACCCTAATAGAAAGATTTTTATGTTTATTCAAAACCTATTAATAGACGTGCACAATACCATAAATAAACACCCACAACAGAACATAAGTGAAAAGACCTCCAACAAAGGAATGATCGAAAATCAACGTTCGACTCAAAAAGTAGTCGTCCCATTTGAATCCCGATTTGTACGCCCAGAAAGCGGCCTGAAATCGACATGACAACTGAAAGAAGATATCGAGTACCTGGAGAAGGATTCCGAGGATATAGAAGAGAAATCCGTAAGTGCCCGTCAGACCGAGAATTCCGGCAAAGATTCCGAACAACGCCGATTGACAAGTGCGTGAATATTCCAAAACGGCAAAGTTGTTGCGAATTGCACTTTCGTTGTAAACTGGAGCATCTTTCTTGTCGTTCATTGGGAGAGTGGAGCTGAAATCACAATCATTGAACAGTTGAAATATCGGGACTTACAACAAAATTTATACCAACAGAAAGAGTGAATCGCAAGGAATCAGCTGAAGTTCTTTGGCCAAAAAGCGCAAGAAATCGTGAAAACTCTACAGCAATCGATATCCGCACTTCGTGCTTTCAACTCAGTAAATTGATAATTTTACATGAACGTTGATTACCGCGTTTAAAAGAGTTTCAATCATACGGTTGGTTTCTATTCATTTTCAGATTCGTTTATGATCTCGACGGTCTCTTCTTTGCACAGCGATGTTACGATATTTGATGGGAATTTATTTTCGATTTCGAAGTGTTCTGATCGTTCCGTGCGTCTACGTTTATGCGCTCTACTGCTGTGTGATTGAGTTTCTTCTGGACGTGTTCTGTGATATGCCTCTGAAAATGCGGGCCGATGAGTGGAGCAAATCGTCGCTATTGAAAGAGCATCCACAACAGAAACGAATAGCCGTGATGACGGGCGCTGATGGAACGATAGGTACCGAGGTGAGTTCTTCAGTCGTCTTCGACAATCGAATTGTGTTCTTAGGTTTCTCGACTTCTGCTCGAATTCGGATTCGAAGTTGTGATCTTCGGTTTGCGTCGACCGCGTCTCAGTTTTCTGAAGGATTGGGACCGTTTGCATTTGTTGAAATGCGATCTGTTGGTTATAAATCAAGTACACAAAGCGTTAAATGAGTTTCAAGAGCGTTTCGAACACGTCGACCTGATTGTTTTCAACGCTGGAATTATGTTTCATCCACAACTTGATGTGAGTTGAAATCGATTACAATAATTGATTGGGATTTAGGATGCAAAAGCTATAGATCCCCACTACACAGTAAATTTGCTTTCGCATGCAATGATGTTCGATGCCTTGAGACCGTTTCTGGAGAAGAGTCCGCGTACAGCTCCGAAGGTTATTGCACTGTCATCTTCGACTTTGCATTTCGGTGATGTTCAACAGTTCATTTACGGCGATCCGGGTATTTCTTATAGTTTTTTTCTATGTTTACTTTTTATAGTTCGTGCATTTCGTTGTTATGTCAACGGTTACAAGTCTTATTGCGACTCTAAGCTCTACACAAGTCTTTATTTTCGCTATGTTTCCGATTTGGTTCGAGAATCAAGAGTTCGAGTTGCGACTCTTCATCCCGGTGTAGTACCCGGTAATCTCTATCGGCACGTGTTTCCACCAATTCGTTTTTTGATTAACCATTGGCTGAAGTTTATCATCAGGTTTGCCTCGTTCGTTGGTTCTGCTAATTCTTTGATTTAGAAAAAGCAATCGAGCCGCAATCGAAGTTCTGAGTTTGGCATTCAACGACCGAATTCACTCCGGTTACTTCTACGAACACACGACATTCCTGAACTTTGACGAGTATCCGGAGACACACCTTCGACGTCTGTACGAAGCGGTTCAGCATGAAATTCGTTAAACGGGTTATAAACATTCTTAACGGGTTTTGATACACATTAACCTCATTTTGGGGCTTTTACTTTCAATAGAAAACAACACGAAGCGCTCGAGCCAGCGGCGCGTAAATACGAGATCGCACACCATAGCGCGGAATACACATTCCAATCAGAACAATGAACGATATGATGAAGACCAAGTACAAAAGCTGATTGAATATAAGTTCAACAATTATCGATATGGTTGTTTGTGATCCCGTTTCAACATAATCGTTGTAATCAATGAGTAGTGGAGTCGTTTGATTAACAAAAAGTAGTCGTGATTTACGTTCCAGTTCTCTTATTCTTTCAATTACTTGCCATCTTCTAAAACGGCTTTTGAACGATAAGCTTCATATAGAACGAACCCAGAAATTGATATTTCATTCGGTTTTAGTTCAAAATTCGCGATTTGACGTTGTTGACAAGTTGGAAGGCGACGATAAACAACATGGTTTCCGGTGACTTTCCTTATGACTCGTGAAACAGAAGCAAAATGTGGATTTGTGATACGTTGGGGTAATTTTTCGACTGGGAGTTGTCTTAAAGTCGACTAAAAAGAGCGGCTGAATGCATAACCTATATTCTTTTACCTTTTTCAAGCCACCAACTCCTGTGATGGCATCTCGATTGGCGTGTAGCAAATCCAAAAGCAGTTGATTGCAGTTGCCCGACTCCAAACACGTCGAATCTCCAAACAAGGCAACAAAGCCGGAGCTGTTTGTTGGCCAATTGATTCCGAATATCGGAAAATTCGAATTGATGTTTTCGTTTTGCAGAACCTCGGCACCCTGAGACAAAATCGAGTACTTGTCATTGTTTTGAACATACCAAATCATGAAGTTTAACTTCGACGATGAGGGCGTCTGAAGGTGAAGCTAACAGACTAACTCCGGACGAGATTTTTGCCTCAGTGTTAAGAAGTTTGACGTTTCCGTCCAAAATCTGAAATATTTCCGATTACTTTAGTGGAGCAACAACCAACCGTATCACCAAATGCATATCCATATTGTTTTAGGAGAACGTTTAACGCGGGAATATTCGAACCGCCGGTTTCCGGATGACAATAACCGTCTGAATTGGGATCTTCGAATTGGATTTTGTTGATCAACGATTCATTAAACCAATTAGCCATCACAATCAAATTTAGTCCTCGGTCAACTGCGTCTTTCAATTGATCATTTTCTTCGGGGAAATACTCTTCTTCGGGATCAACGATGAGTAGTGTTGCATAGTTGTTTAGATCGATGCATGTGAGTGGTCGAGTTGAAATTTCAAGAAAGTAACCATTGTCACGAAGAAGTTCGAAAACATGACGAAAATTTGTGTGTGGATGATCGGCGGTCCAATCGAAAGGTGCATTTTTGACTCGAAGATTATCGCGTGGAAAGTAGCCGAATGGATAATACAAGTTTCGAAATTGATCCCACAATATTCGTTGGCTAAACACTTGAATCACAAGAGCGTTGATATTAATGGAATACCTTCTAAATGGTTTTGGAATAATCCGAATGCGTATCGGAAAGCTTGCAGCAAGTAATTCTCCAGTTTGAGTCTAAAGAACGGTTGGAAGTGTTAACAAAAAGCGAAGTTTGAACCTCAAACTCCATACTTAAACGTCCCGACACAACGCCTGAAAAGTTGGTTGCTCGATCTGTTGCTGTGATGTACAGGCCGAGAAAACCAGAATAGCGAAATTTGTTGTTGTTTTCGAACTGTATAGAAAGAAGATGTTCAGCATCCATTTCATGTGATTGAAACACCTAAACATTGTTTCGTTTTGTGAAAGTTGTGTTAGTTCTAACCAATTTGCTTAAATTAATCCACGTATTGTATCCGTTCTGTATGGTAATATTCAAGACCAACGGAAGCATAGAGAAATAGAGTGGTTGAAAGCAATAGGGCCATTGAAAAGGACAATCATCCATGTCAAGATACTCCGGTGTTAAACTGAAACAACATGGTTCAATCGAAACAAAAGTGAAAAGGTACGTGATCTGCGGTTTGTATTCCAATGTTTGGACAAACGAATTCAAGAGCGAAAGACGACCTGCACCTTGTTCGAAAATCGACAGGTTTGGAAGACGTTCAGCACTCAGCGAAAGCGATTGTCTTACACGTTGAATTGTACGATTTTCGGGGGCTAGTGAACTCAACAACAATGTCACAGCACCGCTAACAATCGGAGCAGCAACTGAGCTGCCCGATAAAAATCGACAACCACTATTTAATGCCAATCCATTCACTTGAACTCCTAGAGCCAAAAGATCCGGCTTCACTCGTCCATAACCATCTAAATACGTATCTACTCAACAGTTGAATGAACTCACATGTTAATTCCCAGGAAGTTGTTCCTCTGGAGGAAAACTGAGCTAATTTGTTGTATCTGTCAATTGCGCCAACGCCAATAACATCTGGATGATCGGCTGGGTTGTTGAGCGTACCGAAGGTCGGCCCATCGTTTCCAATAGCCGATATGATTATGATTCCACGTCCAATCACTTCGTCCACTTTCTCCATGAATAGTTTGTCCTTAAAATCCGGTCCGCCGATACTACAAATTACGAAATAGTAAGCAAGAAATATCGCAAACCTCAAATTTATAACGTTCACGTTGTTTTGAAGTGCATCGTTGAACGCATCAAGAAACCACGATGTTTGCGACTTCTAAATCACAATTGAAAGCCATCGAAAATCAATTCGTTTACTTGTCCGTGAGAAAAAACTTTGTAAATAAAGAGCTCAGCATCCGGAGCAAGTCCCGGGCATCTTCGGTTTGTACTTCCGATTAAACCGGCAGTAAATGTCCCGTGACCGACCGTATCGCTTGCCGTTCCTTCGTCCGTGTAATCTCGTTCAACCACAATATTCTTTCTGATGTATTGCCGATTAGATGAGAGTCCCGTGTCAAAAATTGCAACTTTTATTCCACGACCTAGAGAAAACCATTGTACCTTTCTTCTCATTTCATTCACCTGTGTATCCTTTTTCCCACAGTTTTTGTGCCTGAATTTCCATTGGAACTCGTCGAATATCAAAGCCGCTCTTCCGACGCATCGATGGAGTTGCCGCTTTGAAGAGCGGAAATCTGATTGAATTTCGATTCGGAAGAACATCACGAATCAACCGATGAGAATTCAACTTCTTGGCGTCTTCTACGCTTACAATCTCAAAGTCACTAAACTTCGATGGTCGTTTCTCTAACGGTCGAATTAAAGCTCCTCGAAGAATGTCCAGTCGTTGGGACTCGTCGAAATAGCCGTTGAATCTGACCACGTACTCAGTCACATTGTTTGACCATCCAGTTCGAAGTTCAGTTACAAGAACGAGAACTATCAACCAAATAACCGTCATTCATTTGGACAAAACAAAAACTAAAACGTGTTCTCCGACCTCAGATCTTCAATCGTGTAATCACAAAACGATGGCACGCGTAGCCAGAAACTTCAGTTCGAATAGCGAAAATCGATTGATGGATCGAATGCATTTATTCCATGGATACACAGAAAAATGATTGAACATAATGAACTCGTAGAATCAAACGGAAGAAATAAATTAAAATAAACGTTCGTTTATCTTTGTGGGATAGAAGTCTCTTAGAAATTTCACAGTCAGTCCGCTAGTTAGAAGGAGGAATCTACAAGACAGAATGGAGTGGACTGATGTACTATAATCGATATAATATTGTAATTCATGGCAAACTTCAAAGTAACGAAAACCTAAGAACATTTTCAAAAACGTAAAAAACCAAAAAAAAACTCCCGATTAAGATTCATGACTTTTGTTATTCTGGTTCACTGGGTTGGGTAGACGGCACGATTCCAAGTCCCACTTTTGGATCACGAAGAAGCTGAGCAACAGCAGCATGAAAAACATCTGGACAAGAAATAAAACAACAGTTTTTGGGATTGTTGACCATCTGCTTAACACGTTCATGTAGTTCCGGTTTGATTCCAACGAACATTGCCATTGTGCCCTAAAACTCGAAAGTTTCAATGATGTTTACTTCGACAAAGCGAACTCCGGGATTTGCTTCAACCGCATGTTGGACCATCGGTAAGTCGCTTGACGTATCACCACAAATCAAAACACGACCCGGCGGTTCGAGAGTGTCACCAACTGTTCGTATCAAACGATCCACACCGTTTGCTTTGTTCCAAATTGTTCCATCGTTATGAACCACGATTTCAACTTCGAGTTCAGTTGACGGATCAAAATGCAAAATTTCTTTGTTGGGATCAACTCGTAACATTCGCTCTTTCACTTCGTCTTGATAGCGATTCGACAGTTCGGGATGCACGTGTTTGCAAACCGTTTGGACGCCCAACGTTAAACGATCGACTTTACGTTGAACTCCGCTGCCAACTAAACCAAACTGCGAATATTCGCCCAATGACAACAGAGTTCGCATCTGAAATTGAACAGGATATTTGGTGACAATATCAAACCTTACCTCATGATTAACACGATCCAAGGCGTCGATGCCTTCTGTCGAAATTCCATCGTCATGAACTACCCGTTGACCACGGAGCCACCATTCGCGGCCCCACGAACCGCTGAAAACCACAGGACCATCAATCGGAAGTGCAGTCAAATGCAGAATTCCGGGTCCAACAGCTCCTGAAACCAGCAAAAAATGTAAGTGCATTGAAACAATTAACTAACCAATACTCTCCGTAGTGTTGTCTTCTGTTCCGTTAGGACCTTAAACGAAATATTTGATTAAAGAATATAACAAATGATCTAGCCGTGTTACGACATTTAAAGCAAATGAATAGATTGTCGCCGGTACACAATAACAAACTCACTTCCAAGAGGTCCAGCAGTTAAAACGGCAGTTAGACGAGTAAAGTTTTCAGCAAATTTAGCCATTCCAACGGCGCTGTAAATTGGCTAAAAAATATACGAGTAAAGAATTAGAGCCACTAAAACCTACTTGCAAGTTTGTTGCATATTGAGAACAGTAGTCCTTCATTGTACCATCCCAATCCGTAATCATCACCGGCTTACGGCCCTCGTCAATTGCCGATCTGACAAAGTTACGCAAAAACCTTAAACGTCAAAATTTACATAGTATGTAAACAAACAACTTACTCAACACACTGATCGCGTTCTTTTTGAAATGCTTCAGTTGAAATCGGATGATAGGGCTGAAGAACTTCACTCAATGGAACGTGTTCAAGTGCTGTGAATATGTGTTGCTCTTGTACGTGCTCTAATTCTTCCAAGAATTTAAGGTCTTTCTGCAATTAATTGGCTTGTTTTGTGGTCTTAATTTTCAAAGAACCAACTTCCAAACCAACAATCTCATCTTTGATATTCACGCTGAACTTCTCTCCGCTCGAGGTCGTCATTTCCCGTTGATAGTCTTTGGTGTTGTCGTCGTTGAGAATATTGAACGTGTGTTTCAGCAATTGGATCCAATCCGATTTGACGGTCTGAGAGGATAACAACGAACTAACAATGTGCCGACGAACGGCTTGCATCTAAACGAACCAATAACTTGAGTATCATGGAAAAGCAAGTACCTTGTACATGAGATCCTTAAATTCATCAACGGAATTTGAATGAAAAGTCATGTCTAACAATGAGGAGAATCGAGCAACGGGAAAATCTGAAAGATCTTTGATAGAAAGCGAGCAAATCAAAGTTCAGCAAGCCACCATTTCTTCGCGCGTTCTTTCAACTTTGGTGTGCTTTCTTCCAAAGAATCAATCTCTAATCATTACTCTGTCCCAATGTATCACTCATGTATCAATCGATGCAAAACCAGGAGCCGCTGGAAACTGTTGGACACAAACAAAAAATGTTGTGGGTTGCTGTTTGTTCGAGAAAAACATCCGACAAACTGCACAACCTTTTGGAAAACAACCATAAGACTGATAAACATAACTGGTTTATGGTGCGTGATCGTCTCTCTCTTTTGCTAACCCGCGCGTTTCCCACTGTCAGATTGTTGCACTCATCAGATCATGAGCACTCACTCTTTTGATCACGACAACAATGAAACAAATCAACTCACCGAAATCTCGCTCCCGACCCGTCGACTGAGTTTCACCGCCGTAGTGACCGTTCAGTTCGTACGATGTGGTTGTTGTTGTGGCCGTTGCAACACTACCGACGGTCATCCTCAAGTTCACCGATCCAAAGAAGGAAAAAGCCCTGAAAAACCGAGAACTCATGCCTTCGAAACGAAAATGAATACGCGAAACTAACACTCGAAGTTAACCGATTACTCAAATGAGTATTTTCATGGACCTTATTTCGATGTTCCCTCTCTTATAACGGTCGATTACTTATTGTAATGATCGACCCACTTCTATCAGACGAACAGACGCATTTTGCACTCCAAAAGACCTCGTTCGAACGAAAATCGCCACAGCGATCGAGCACGTCAAATCAATCAAAACTGTCGATGTGCAAAAATACGCGCGTTGGTGAAATTGAAAAGCACGACTGCTTTTTGATAACAACCATTGAGGCTGGAGCCCGCCGAAGACCGAATGATGAGATGGAAAAAACGAACCCCCCGATTTTATTCCCGTGGAACAAAAATATTGAACTTCAGACGGTAGGGGCTCTGAAATTGCTCGGTGGTGTGTGAGGCGACGCGCGTGTCGATCACGTGAATCGGAATCTGCGTTCGCTATTGTGGACGATTTGGCTGAAAACAGACGGCGAACACTTCGCAGTTAGCGACTTTTCCGTCGCTAAAACGACGTAAACAAGCAAACATTTGGGTTGTTTCTCTCGAAAACATCGACGGCGTCCGAGTAAGATCAAAAACTGACGAACGAAAAACAATTCAATGCACCTGAGTCGTGAATTAAATGCGACAAACACGTACTTTCCGTTGCACTAGTCGACAATCGAACGACCCGGAAGAAAGCGAAAGCCGCGGCCGGGACAGCGAAGAATTGCCGTTGGGTCGTGTGGTTCGTGTGCTTTCGACTGGTGGAGCAGACACTCCGCTGTGGCCTTACGCCAATGGTGGACTTTTGGTTGGATGTGCGAAGTTTTTTGGCAGAGGTCCCCGCGAAGCGTCTGATAGAACAATTGATTTCCCGAAGCTAATTTCCAATACACGAAAACTGTTCTTTAAGGCCCGCGTTGTTTGATCATCCGAAAAGTCGATCTTCGTAAGTCGACAGTTACACTCGTGTTTATGTACATAAAGGAAATACACGTTTTGAATCAGAGAAATGGAATTTTCTTTTGCATCTCCGACACACGTTCGCTCAGCGTTCGTATTCGCGGCAAGTTGTCGTCATTCGATGAACATCGATCGCTTTTTATGCGTCTGATGCTTGTCGCCCCTTTCCTGTTACCACTCGAAGTACTCGGAACTTCCGTATCTGAAAACGGACCAATTAATTTTAATTAACGCCAACAAAAGAACAAACCGTTACAAGAAGAACAGTCCGTGGATATGCAGCGTCGTGGTGTCATTGTGGAGGGATCGAAGACGGGAAATGAGCCCGCCACTGTGGTTGCTCGTTTTCTTCGTGGCGAGTTCATGTTCATGATTCCCAATGTTGGTCGGAAATTGTTAATGTCAGCGAGAATCAATGAACGAGTTCGACCGGAATGTGTAGGAGCAAAGTAACTGCGACCATTTCTTCTATTTGCCGGCTCCATATACGCTTCAATCTGCTGTTCTTTGCAATCATCAAATAACGGCAACGCTAAGGCCAAAAGCTTAAAACAAAATCTGTTAACTAGTGGTCTATAGTTGTCACCTGTAGATTTGGAGTTAAACTCTTGAAAACGAAGTAACCTTCTCGACCATGTCGATAGTAGTGAACACTTTCCAACCATATTTCCATCCTGGTTACTCCTTCAAGTAGCTTGTTCTCCATGGTTTCGTAGACCGTCGTGTTCACAACCGACAACAAAGCCAAACCGCCCAAAAACATAAGTGCAAGGAATGGACTATACTCGATTTTATTCGGAAGTACATCGCCAAGGCCGATTGTTGATAAACTGAAGAATCTGAAAAGAAAAAACGCTAACTGATCAAATGACTATGGCTACTTACGAGAAGTAAAAAGAATCTCCAAACGAAAGATTCGTTGCTCCTTCGTTATCGTAATCAAACCCACAAACAATGGCGGAGCATAGAAGCAGATAAACAATAACAATAGGAACCGTCAACCACATTGGAAACGGCAATTCGTCTTCCGATGTCCAACTCGCCACTGAACATCGATCGGGTTCTTCCTCTTGTCGTCCATCTTCCAATTTGGACAAATTCAATGGTTTGTGTTTCGCAAATCGTTTCTTGAGTTTAATCCGCAAAAACCTGAAAATAAATTGCTTAAATTGATTCAATTCAACTTGTGTACAATATCGTTCTTCTTGCACCGTTGTATGCATAAGTCAGCCAATGGAGAAGAACTTTGCCAATGTCACTTAAAACGACCAACATAATTGGAATACCGATCGTTGCATACACAATGCTTAATGCCTTAAAATAACATTAAAGACCGCTAAACGGTTTAGACTTTACCTTTCCCACTGTTGTCTGACAAGCAATCGAACCGTAACCAATGGTTGTAAACAAAGTCATTGCATAAAAAACAGCACTTCCATAATTCCATGTTAACCGTTGATCAATCATCTCGAACTTGTGATACGCCGAACCGAGATAGCGATTCTCAACTTTTAACATTCGAAGATAATAACTTCTAAATGTAAGAGTAGAGTCTATTAGAAGACTTCAAATATCTACTTTATAATAAAAATGGTTGTTTCTCGTAATGAATCAGATACCGTAACGTTTGAAGCTTCGAACATTGATAACGCCATTTTGTCCGTCAATTCTTCCAGTTTCTTGATATTGTTTTCCAAAGTGACCATTTCATTTTCTGCTTCCAATTTCAAGAACAACAAACCTCCAAGAACCTAATATTCACGTTGTTTCAGGAATTGAGTCTTTGCAATACCGAATACAAAGCCAACAGTCCAATGAGCATGTAATGTCGAATTCCAAATTTATGATGAAATTTGGCAACATGTTGAAAGACCGTGGCTTTTCGTTTGTTCAAAATGTTTCGTTGAACTGTTCGCTGATCTAACATCAACTTTGGAAATATGCCGCCATTCGAATTCGAATCAACAATGAACACCTGTTCGGCCATTGTCTCATTGATCTTCTTCATGTAAAATAGTCGGCCAGTTGAATCAGGTCTTCTATTTTCCAATGGCATGAGAATTGGCTGTAGATGATCGACTTTATTGTGCACTGGCTGAGTGGAAACCGAGTCCTGTTCGCCATCGACAGTCGTCTCACCGTTTCCTTCAGCAACATTGTCAACCGGCTCTTCCTCAACAAACGCTACTCGTCTTTCCGAGCCCTGATCTGCCTAGGCAAAGAGATATAATCGAAATAAACAACGTAATCAGATAAACGTACAAATTTGACAAAAAATCCGGTAAGCGAAAGCAAAGTCGAAGCGGCGGAATTCGAATCGGACATTTAAACGGAAGTGTGAAGAGTCAAAGCTGCGCGGTACTTTAAACCTTTGGATTGCTAATCAGTCTATTCATCGGTTTGCTACGACCAATTTTCAAATTAAACAAACACAACGGAAACGGTGACATCGAAAAGCGATTTCGTTTTCCACCCACGACTTTGTGAAAAAAGTTGATTTGAATGAAGAGTTTTGGGTATTTTTAGCATTTTCAACCAGACGGTCTTCTCCCTCAACTGTTGTATGTCGACAGGAGTGAACAAATAAAAAACAAAGTCGGAACCAAGGCACGTAAACAGAACCACTAGCCAATCTTCAAGAAGCCAACTAACCTGTGTCGGTCGATGCATTTCTTCTAACCGTTCCCGGAAGACGTAAAATCGATGCTACCGAGTTCTGTCGTTCAAATCCCAGCTTGTAGATTTCGTCATCGTATTCACGAGAATTCTGCGGCCCGTCTTCTCCAATTGGCGCCAAAGAATTCGACCACGACGACACCGACGGTTTCTTAGACATTTTGTTCGAACGCCAATCGATTTCACACTCTGCAATTAGACGAATGAATTTGCGTCTACAGAAGTTTGACGATTGACGCGAACTGTTTGCGGTTGTTTAAAAGCGAACAAACAAAAATCAAAGGGAAAGGACCAATTGGTTAATTGTATTAGATAGAGAGTAGTTTAATTCACAGGAATTCCCAGCAATAATCCTTTTATCAGGAGAACGGTGGCAGTAAGACCAGTTCTTTATGATAACCGCCATTGTTTTACGAAGTCACTTTTTTGCGTAATTCATGTGATATAATATACACGCTTTTTATCATCTTCAAAGACTTTTGTCTACGTCCTTCAGGTTTTGCTCTTTACTTTATGAACCTTCGTCTTATCACGCGTCGATCCAATTTCACTCATCACTTCCTATCAACAAGCTAACTGCCGACAAACGTTTTTCAGTTGTTGTTGAGTCGTAAAAGGAAAACTAAATTGCTATTTCAATAACTTTATCGATGCTTGTTTATCTTCCGTCGATTGTTTTTCATTGCGTCACTTTGCAACCCACTTATTGCTTTCGTGAATAAATGGCAAAAATGTCTGTCACTCTGACAGCTCACCTTATTGTTCAACTCTCAAGCCATCAATTTATTAACAACGACGCAGAAGCTGATAATCAAAAGCACCCGAAAAATTACAAAGGAAAGAGGCAATGTGAGCAATTTGATTACATGGCAAGTGTTAGAGATGATTGATCTGATGCGTACTTCCGTTTACCACCGTTCGACTCGCGACATCGACCGGATTAGCGCCTACGTTGGATAGGGGAGTGGCAGCAGAAGTAGGCGAGTCATGATAGGTTACAAATGTTTCAGCCGTGGAACTGGAAATTAGCAACGGTTTGCTTCTGAAAACGATCTTATCAATAAGTGAGAAGCAATTAACATGGGCGGAAATGCTTGTTGATTATGAAAAGTCTGTGGCGAGATCGCTGTGACGTCACACTCACTTCATTTCGAAACAGTTTTTCGACGTGTCGGTTGCTGATGCGCGTTGAGTACTTGCGCGTCGATACAAATGCTGACCACCAATGAGGTCTTCGTCTTCATCCTCGCTCATGTTATCCCAACTCAAATCTAAATCGCCGTTGCCGTTCCATTTGCTGTATCGTTGTTTTCGTGGTCCCAAATTCAAGTAACAACCAAAATGGCTGCCATAACAAAATGTCAACAATGCGGAAGCTAATAAAAATACGATTGCGAACAAGAAGAGAAATTGCAGTGCATTCCAATTCATCGGAATCTCAACGCGGCCGACAATCGAATCTTAAGTGTTCAGTAGACACTAAACTCATACGACCACTTACTTTCACATAAAAGGCCTTGATATAAAGGCGGGCAAACGCATTGAGGTCGATCGTTGTCAACTAAAATGCAATTCCCACCGTTGTAACATGGTGTAGCATCAAAATTGCATGATGGAAATGAATCTGACATGCGGTTATTTGTATTTTCTGCTTTCAATTACCGTATTGATTGTACGACAAGCATGTCGAGGTACTCGGCGAACAAAAAGTTCCCGGACCACAGAAAACGTTCGTACAATTGTCGGCGGTCTGTAAAATGAAATTAAGCCAGAAATTGAGTTACGAAAAGAAAAGTCGTTTTTCCGGTTTAAAAGAAAGGCTTAGAAGATGGTTTGTTAGCAACTAACTTCCGTGCTCAAAATAATTGAACTTCCTCTCACTGACCTTTATATTACAATGTTGACCGGAAAAAAGCTGGTTGCAAAAACACGTGTAACCGGAAAGCGATTGGTTCGATTCAACACACGATCCTTCGTTCCAGCACGGATATGAAGCACAAACGGAAGCTTCTAGACCCCGACAGTTGCAGAACTTGTGTGTTTGGACTTACCGTAAATGAGTCGCGAAGATACTCCCGCACTGATAATTTCATTCAATGTTTGGACCGCAAAATCATCCAATGGCGGCATAGCGCTCTGAAACGAGTTCATACTCAATAGTAAAGCAGATAGAGAAGATAATCTCTTCAACATGACAAAACGAGGAACGCGATCGGTTGAGGTAAAGTCGAATACGAAAACCACTTATTTCACTCTAAAACCATTCGGCAACTGGCTATTTCTATGAGTGAACTCGTCAAAACGGCTGTCAGTTTTAAACGATGGTTTTTGCTGTCAACTTCACGGCAGCAGTCATTTCACATGAGCACTGCCAACAGGTGAAATCAACCGCAATTCCTGTGGCCACCAAATTCAAATGTTATTGAACCAAACTTAAATCTGGACCAATAGAAAGGCTGTGAACTTACAGTCATGAAATAGAAAATGAACCTTGTAAAAGACTGACAATAAGCCAACCGAGAACTTTACGATCTTATGCTCAATGCCCTAGGATTTCAATACAATTCACGGCGCTGAGAAAAGTAACGGGTAATTAGCGGCAATGGAAATGACGTGAAACACCTCGAAAGTTGGATTTTGAGCAGAAACAAACTTAGAGACGTTTATGTTTCGCTGTGAACACAATAAATTTGACTAATTGACTGTTTGTTTTGATCCTTCAACGACATAACTAGTGAGCTCTCGTCAATGACCACAATTATGAACGAAAATATTAGCAGACAAGAGTTGTAATTTCTCGTCCAGACCATCGTCTTTGTTCCGCCAAAAACAGACGAAAGATGTCGGCGAAAAATTTAAGCAATTTGTGCGGTTGCAAGACGACCAACAGTCCCAATGATGAGGATTCTAGAATGTTTTCTTCGCTTTAATCGTGTTGCGAAAACAACGAAAATACGATCGACTTTTCTCTGTTGAGGTTGTAATTCAACGGAAGTCGAAGATCCGCTTCAAGTGCCCTTTCGACTGTTACGTTGTTCATCTTTTCGTACTCTCTCGTTCAACAGTCGAACAAATTGCATCTAGAAAAAAACAAAAGAAGCCGCAAACTTCAATCTTCGCATATCTGTAGCCGTGGAGTCGAAGACCAATCCGTCGCTTCATCGCGTGACATTTCGACATGTCAAAAAGAGTTGAAAAGGCGGAATCTCTGGTTTGCAAACACTCAAATTTATCTGTCGAATCGGACCCCATGCAAAACTTCGACTCAACACGCAGCCGCTGATTGATAGCGAACAATATCGTATAATCAAGCCGACTTGCTCGTTAAAGCAAGAAGATTAAAAGTCTGAAGTAATTTCGATGTTAAGGGACTTGCCTAAGGGATTCACTGCGATTCGAAAGATTTCGAAAAGAAGTTGAATGAACTAACGAGTCCACTCATTTAAAGCAAAGACTGTCTCTCTAGAGACCACGTTTTTGACCGCATTATCGTCATTTTGAATCGAACTTCTGTCGCGCCCTCTCGAATATGACAAGTCGGGAGATTTACGACTGGAAGTTCGAAGGAGGTCAAATTTCAAATCCATGTGCTCGTTAGCGGCCACAATTAAAAAGACCGCTAATCAGCTGCTGTTCTAGCGAGCGCTTCGAATGGAAGTTGCAAGTTCCGTGTTACCAAAATAAACCGCCGAAAAACATCGAGAGAAAGGCGACGAAGCGGCATCGGATTGCATTTTTGGAGCCGAGACTCTGATCTGTTTAGAAGCAACAGTCCGCCTTCCGGCCACTCGTTTCGCTTCTTCTCAAGTGCATTCGTCGGTTGGCTCGTTATCCCGCCGAAAGAAGAAGCCGTGGAAAAACGTTGTTTGTTGTTAAGTTGAATCGCCGTTGCATGCGGCAGAGCAAATGAAATTGATAGGCGCGAGAGCCGAAGCGATTGTCCGACAAGAAGCTAGGATTTGAAGTCTGCAAAGTTTTCTGCTACACTCCCGATGCCGCCAATCTCTCGACCAACTTCTGTGAAAATGTTCGAAAAAGATTAAGATACTTTATGTCTGCACTTTTGCACTTCTCTGTACTTTGTATTGAACGTACAAAGTTGAATTCTTAAAAGTTTTGTTCGCATTATTCATTCGTAGTGTTGACGTCCGATTTAAATCCTCACGTTCACTTCAACACTTGACGTCGTCGACTATTGCGAACGATAAGAAAACGATCGAAGCCTGTGGTACGTTCATTTGCGTTTCGATTTTAAACTCACGAACAAACCCTACGGCCGAAGAGTTCGAAAGTACACGGGAAGAGGACAATAAACGGTCGAACTGCTTATCACTTTCCTTCTAGAAACTGACGATTCTTATTTGGCGCCTCGTAAACGGATTGTGAAATCTGACCGTTTCCATTCGTTCGTGCAAGTTCGCAAACACAATGTTCTTGATTTCATAATTTACTTCACGTTGCACAAAAATATTAACCGGGAAACAGATTGGAATATTGAATCTATTGCACGTGTTGTTTAGAAAAGGCCTCAGAATTGAGAATTGGGAAAGGTTATTGGAGATAATTTGCGAAGCAAGTCGATAGTATGCGGATAATAAGAAGACAAAAAAACAGATTACATAATCGAACAAACATGTGAAGTATTCGTAGTACGCAAATCCGAGCTGATCGGATCATCGGGCGAAACTGTTTGGTTTCGACGAAAAATTGAGCGAACATTCTTTTTAGGCGAATTGGATGATGGTGATGGAATCGGACTCGTGGGTTTGGAAACCGGAAAAGTGGTTGTTGAGTCGTGATCCTCGATGTGAATTGGCGGGATTTCCATTGGTGGCAAGTCTGTGGTCTCGGGAGTTCGACTCACTGGCGATTCTTGCGCTGGAGACTGATCTCCAGCAGTTGAAGACGAAGAGGATGAAGAGATCTCATCGTCACTACGTTCAGAGGTCGATTTTCGAGATTTTGTGAACGGCAGCATTTGTTTTAATCCTTCGACGTACGTGGAGCGACGTCGTGTCGAACATTGAGTATTCAATTTACGGATGAGATCAGTGAGAAGCTCGCTGAGACCATCGTACTGGCTAAGAGGAGCGGAAACAAATTGGCATTGATCGCCGAGAAGTTTTGCAAAGTTCTCGCCTTGCTCGTGAGTAATTGGCGATTCTGTTTCGTGGGATCGACGAATGTTTTCCATTGATGGACGGCGTTTAATCGATCCTGAACTGTCAGTTTCTGAAGAAGATTCATAGCCTTCAGAAGCACTGCTCGTTTGATCGGCCGTTTCTTCATCCACGTTGTTGATCACTTCGTCTTCGTTGGCAAACAGAATGATCGGTGGGAATTTGCCGTGTTTGCGCATCTTAAAGTCTTCAACAACATTCTCTAACTAAATTTCCAAACTGATTACTGACTATGAAGTTGAAGTGTTTACCTCATTGAAGGTTTCTGGATAATGTGTAGCGTACGATATGATCACTCCTTCTGCTTTTCGAATTGTCATTTCTCTCGCGCCGGTATGTTCGGTTCCGACTTTGGTCAATTCGATCGTTTCTTCGTTGCCATCGACTGTTGTGTAGAGATAGAAGACATCTTGGTACTGGACATGACGTTCGTGACGCTCAACAGCATCGCACAACCGTTCGAAAAGCGGTTGTTTGTTGAGTCCGAGTAACGTGATTTTGCGTTCGATCGGATATTTTGCTTCGGAAGAAGAACTGGCGGCTGGTGCATCCAAATGCATTGTAGATTTTGGTACTGAAAATGAAAACAAATGAGTTAGTGTTTTGAATTGAATGTGGCGGTCAAAAATTCGAACAATTCGCACGTTTGAACCGGAGATTACAAGCGATTAAGAAAGAACGTCAAACTTCGAAAACCGCTTAACGTTCATTGCGGTCGATTTTCGTAGCCAGTCGATTGGCCGTGAGTGCACAAGTTCTTTCGAATTGCACTCGAACGGATGTGAAGCTACGGGATTATGAAACAAAAGCTTTTTGTACGGAAAACAAGTACAAGCGGTTTGATCGATCATCGACGTTTTGCGTTCGAATTTCTCCGTTCGTTGCTTCTACGCGTGCACACGTGAATCAGCTCCGAAAAACGAAGTCAATCGACCACAGCATTCCGATGGTATGGAGAAAACAAACAGATTCCTAAACTCGATCAACACTTTTCGAAACCATGAGATTCATCGATCAGAAATTTTTGTAGAATTCAAAAGCTTCCACGATACGTTCGGCCTTCGAAGTCGTTGACTGTCTATGAATATCGAAGGAGTTTTATAGTCGAGAAGAAAATCGGCGTCATTGCTTCAAACTTCAGAACGCCCGCCCTCATCAAACAAGCCGATGTCCCGACCTTCGACCGCATGACTCAAAAAACTTATCAATTTGCAGCCGTTTAAGTCGAAGCAACACACCTTTTTAATGGAAACGTGAAAATAGTTGACATTATTTTCGAACCGAATTACCATACGCGTTCGATGGATTGAATGGGAAAAACGAATGTAAACCGGAAATACGTGCGCAATAAGCTCATCGAGAGAACTCGGGAAGTCGAACTGGTGGAGTAAACACAAACCAGACGTTTCGGTTTAGTTCGAAAATAACTGTCAGCGATCAAGTCGTGAGTACAAAAGAACTTCGTGATTTGTATGGTCGCCGGAAATCGTGACTTCCGCCGACCAAAATCAACGAAACGACTCGTTTTGGCTACTTATCAGTATTTGCGGTTATGAAGCGTATGATTTCCATTTTCGAACAACAACGCGGACATTCGAATTGCAATACAATTGCAAAAGACTCTCGGACGTTCTTTCAACGCAGCGATCGTTTGTACTCAGTTGTCCGCAATGTTTGAACACGTCATTTTCCAGTCACTTCGACCACAATCAACTTCCAGTTTCTGTGTCCAACCGAAGAGAATTGCGGTGAAAGCACAATCTCGATAAGAGTGAACAATGAGTCAGAAGTAAAATCTGAATTCGTTTCTCTTATCTTTATTGTTAGACTGATAGTTTTACGCGAAGAAATTAGTCGATGTTTTCGAGTGACGTCTACGAAAAGGAGTGGAGAAAAGGACGACTCGTGACTCATAAACGCGGCTGGCCACTTGCTCTAAACACGCGTCCAAAAATCCACGAGCCTTCAGTTTTTGGTCGTAACTTCGAACGAAAACATACGAAAAGCACAGGCTTTTGATTTCGGATTCAAAACTTATGATGATTCAAGTTCTGCCCATGAAAAGCAGATTGGTTTTAGGGCCGCTATTTGGCGAAATTTACCCAAAACACGAAAACAACCGTACAATAAAAACAACCTTCGGACATCAAAGTTCAGCTCTGAAAAAACGGTGGAAAATAGTGTGTGGTCGGAAAGATGTTTGGTGTGTTGGTGAGTACAAAGCGTCGGATTCGCGACGATGCGCGAATGTTGTGATCGGGAAGCTTTTCGCTACAGAAACGTGTCGATCTTCCAACAATCAAAAATCGGATATTCGCCGAAAACTGTCAACATGTGGCTTTCGAAAAACAGTCTGAAGCCGCGAATACAACAAGCAACAAGTTACAGCGAAGACATGCGCCTTCTCTGACGTCCTTCCGAATTTCAGACCACATTTTCCGAATCAAACTGCGTCGCTCGTAACCTTTAGATTCATAGAAATCGCTCGACTTTTGAATGAAAAACTCCGGTCGAACTCAAAATGTAGATCTTCCCACACGTTTGCTCAACAACTAGTGATCGCTGATTGCCGTTCAACGATCAAACCGCTTTGCAATCAAAGTTAATCACATTCCTGTTCTTCTCTTCAAATGTCAACGACCGATCGCAAAGCAGTTCGGAGTCCCGTTGACAATAAACAGCCAACAAAACGAAAACCGATCCCGACAATAGAAAACCAAATTCCAAACGGTTTCGACTTACATCACGAACATGTTGCAAGAACGTGATTTGCACAATTTTTGTGTTTTCAATTCTGCGGCATCGAATTTCAACGCCAATCGAAAAGAAAAGGTGGGTGGTAAGAAGAGGAAACAACAAGATGAGAAGAATCCACAGGATATTTTGTTGCTACGACTCGAATATGCGCATTTTCAATTTCCCCCTCCTCTGTAGTTCGTTTCAAACATTTGAGAGGCACGAAAACGGTACTTAACGGCCAACAAAAATTTGATGTTTTTCAAATCTCTGCCCCGACAGAGAACGGAAGGTTGTTTGCCGGTAGAAATTTTTGAAAAGCTCTACAGCACGAGGTAAACAATTCAAACATCGAAATTCTTATAAAAGTCACTCGTGATCCTTCGGAAAATGGGGGCTCAATAATCAAACTTCCCAATGGTAGCTTCTTTGTACTTGAATATAATAAAACAAAAGTTCGAATGTACTTCCGAGTTCAATTCTAAAAGCCGTTGGAACATGAAAATTTGCTTTAAATGTCGAGTTGTAGACATCAAGTGATTACGCAACTGGTGATATTCGATTAATGAGACCGAAATGGCAGGTGCGAATTGAACGTGAAAAATTTCGGTAATTAGATTTGATTCCCTAACAGTTCGGGTACGTGGGAAATGTCTTCGTTCGCTGATGTTTGTGACGGGAACTTAGTCGTGCGACAGTATTTGGCAAACGCATACTTTCGATTCATTCAACTCACCTTGTAGATATTGCATGATTCCACAAATTCGATGTTTCCGATTGGCACCTGTAGATTTCAAACGACTACCACCCATGTTTCGAACATAAACTCGAAGCAAAATGAAAGGATGATCACAGCGTATGGCTTCTATTCATTTTTGGTCTATCGGAATGCCTAGCAACTAATCAGTCAATGAAGGCACTTGACCGGTTTCCCACATTCTGTTCGTTGACTGCTCGTGCCAGCAACCGTTCTCGTGTCTCAAAATGCTTACAAACAGAACGTTCCTTTATCTTTAGAAACTCTTTCACACGACCGTATTGTTCTCGCGATTAACGAACAGTTTTGTTTGGTAGCTTTTTAAAAAAAGCAACCTTAGATTTATTTGGCGAAATGAACAAGTTGCTGAAGCAGAAACAAGTAACTTCGAACGAAATGTAAAATAAACAATATTTAACTATTTGATTTATGCATCAACCTTTAGTCTTTTCGTTACAATTTACTTGGGATCTAGATTCAATTTTATCACGTGCTTTTGATGGGAAACTGCAGTTGAACATTTTGCACTTCAGATCAGAACAAAGATGCTTCTAAAATGCAACAGAACTGCTAAGTACAAGGCTGTTTATTCAAGTTCTTCGTCGCTTTCGGATCCATAATTTGATCTGCGATATTCGCATTCTGAGCCGGTATAGTCATCTCCTGACTCTGAAATAAGAATCCTGTTACTTCTTTGTTCAATGTGTTTCTTCCCGTCGTCGCCAAATTTAAGGCTTAGTGTTAGTTGAGTTCTCTTCTCCCTCTCCAAAACCACTGATTTGTTCTCTTCATTGAACAACGTCAATCCAAATTCTCGTTTCAACGCATCGTCGCATTTCTTCATCCACTGCTCATTGCCGTTGTCCTAAGATAAATGTAAAACAAGTCGTCGGAAACAAAAACAACCAAAGAAATTCGTATTTCCGGTTGAACGTTTATTTCGCGTATTTCAACTCCGAGTTCATTAGCAACATCCAACAAGTATTGGGCATTTTTGATCATTTGATCGACAGAATTAACGAGATATTTGACATTCTAGATTTAACTATGATCCATTTACCTGTCAAACGCTTACCGGAATTTGGTTGATGACTGTTCTATGGTCTGTCAACGATAAGATGGCTCTATTATCCCTCACTTGTTTTACGTTCTCAAGAGCTTTTCTGAAGTTCTTGTCGTTATCGTTCTTCCATTTGGATTTGTGCACATCGTATTTATCCGGCACCAATCTCCGATCATACGTGTCCCAATCGGACAGTTTAATCGGAAACTTCAAAGCCTCTAAACCACCATTTACAGTTGAACTAATAGCGAAAATTATAAACAATTTTGGCTAACAAGCAACGTACATGTTAGCTAAAGCAAAGTTCTCAAACTCCATCTCTTTGAAGGTGATGCATTTGGCCTTTAGTCGAACACATCGAGAAAGTATATCTGCGGTCATAGAGTTTCCATAATAGTTACATACTACGAAGAGAGTTTAAGATCGTTGAAAAGATCGACAATCACCTGCATTTTGGTTGCAATTAGTCCAACACAAACTTGTCAGTTCACATTCGCGATTCTCGATCGAATTCACTAAGTGAATGAAACCATCGATTTCGATTATTTTGTCAGGCAACTGTCTAATAAACTCGATGTCATGTCCGACATTTTGGTTGTGGTATAGTGGTAAATCGACTTTTATTTCCTTCAAATTCTCTTTCTCTAGAACAATAACTCACTGGCCATCGAGTTGACAACCTACCACGTAGAATTCCTGCAACTTTTGTTGCTGCTTCCCAATTACCGTAGCATTGAATATCAACAGTGCCTGGTTTCGAGAGTTTTAGAATCGTTAATCCAAGCTCTTGATACTCGGAGTGAAAAACAAAAACACCAAAAAAGCGACAAAGAGATGTCGGCAAGTTGTTTCGGATTTCTAGTGATGAATTGCTAATAACGATTTTCGTATCGACTTCGAGCGGTGAAAAAGCAGCAAAATAAGAGCGACTAATGGTCTGTAAATTGATCGACACGAAGGTTGAGAGTATAGTAGACTTACGATTAGATTCCAGAAAAAAGGAATGCAGTAATTTTTTGCCATTCGAGCTTTCAAATCGTTGTAGTAACATAACAGCAACTGTTTATTAAGAAGCGTTAATCGATCCTTATGCTAAATACACGACTTGTACAAACCAATTCATTGGAATACCTGAGTCTGTGCAAACGATCGTTTCATTCTTGACTTGTGAAACCAAAATGTTTCGTTCTTTGTGCACTTATTATCGCTTTAAAAGTCTCGGTGTTTGCACAACAAAAGCATTGAACGTCTTTTTGAGCAAAAGCAGGTCGTGGATTATCCTTCAGAATTGCAGACCTTTCGAAATCACCTCGATTACTCAATCAAATGACTCATCTTCTTGTTTGGCCACATGTTTGGATCGTGCTTTCGAATTCTTTTATTCAATGTTGAAAACGACCAATATTATACAACAAAAAAGATTATGAGATGAACCCGATTAATTTGAAGTTAGAAACAAAAACGTTCAGATGGCGGCACGACGTTGTGATTTGTCGATTTGCGTCTGTTGGTTTTCGAACTCTTCAGCACACAATTTTGGTAAGTAGATCGACTCCACCAGGTCCACCAGCAAACGTTCGCTTCGACGCCAAACATCGTCCTTGTGAGGCATAAACTCGACGATTTCAGTTGCCAACAGTCGAGCATCAAACGGGTTCTCACGAACGTAATCGAGAAACTCTGCGGCGTTGATTCCACCAACTTCCGGTGTACCAACAGCTGGTGATTCGTTGACTCGAAAAGCATCCAAATCGATTGAAAGGCCGTAGCCTACGGTGTCGCGGTTGACCAAAGCAATCGCTTCCTCCATACATTGAGTGATACCGCGACGCAGAACTTCATTGTCGTAGAATATTCGGACACCCATTCGAGACAACAACTCTTGTTCGGCATCTTCAAACGAGCGAATTCCAACGAAACACAAATTCTGCGGTTTGATTTTCGGTTTTGCGTCACCAACTTTTGTCAACGCTTCGTGACCGATTCCCAACAAATGGGCGACTGGAGTGCCGTGTAGATTCTTGGTCGGAGACGAGTCCAATGTGTGAGAATCCTAAACATTTTATTATTATCATCTAATCGACAACTAACCAAATGTGCATCGACCCAGATTAATCCAACATCACCGTACGGTCGCATTGCGGAGCTAACACCCGACCATGTGCCGATCGCACAAGAATGATCGCCTCCAAAAATCAAAAGCTCGTTGTTGTCGTCTTTGTTGTTCATTTGATTCTCCAAGATCGTGCGAACTGCCGAACTTAGTTGACGAGAATTCTGAAGTTATTGTTAGTCAAAATCAAAGTTCAAGTAAACTTACTTGAATTACACCATCCAATGCATCGCTTTGTCGTCCCGAAACCGTTTCGTTGATTGTTGCTCTCCATTTCATTGGCACTCGACTGTTTTGAAAGAATGTTGACTGTTGAATGGCTCGTACCGCATGTTCACATCCCAAGTGTCTGAAAGAATTTCCGAATTAACAGTCGCCAATTCGTTTCGCAATCTTGTGTTTGCTATCAATCTTTCTGGTTGCATTTCTATATCTGTCCAATGAACATTCGATTACCGTATTGGTCAGGTCCAGGTGCTCAAAATTGCAGTTCGTTGCGTCCATCAACGATCGTTTTGTTTGAAAAAATGATTGATTGCTTCATCAAATGTCGTTGACGCAATTCAACAGCAAAAACTACAAACTAAATGCGCCAACAATTTGGGGTTTTGACTTTGATTCCAATTGTAATAATGGTACTTTCAAGACAAGCATTTCGAGTCGATCAATGAATACGTAAATTCACTCACCTTCCTCCGTGACCATTGGCTAATCCAACAACGTTCAAATGACGAGCTGATTGAAGAAAAACTGTAAACCGCATTGCTGGAGATATGGTCTGACTTAAAATGAATAAATTTAGCGTCGTTATACGAACACGTGCGTTCATTTTATCCTCACTACTTTGTTATGATCGTAATCCTCAGAACTCCGCCTATTCGTTGTTTTTCACTGCGCTAAACGTCAAGCCAACAACTTTCGGAGGAATACCTGATGTCAAAAAGGGCGGAGTTTATGTTGATGCAACGTGACGATTGTCGTTTGGTTAAAGATCGATTTCAACATCTATCATCGCATGCGCGTGGTTATTGAATGTTTCCAAAACAAACCGCCGACGTCGTTGAAATGTCAATTGTTGTGAAGTCGCTCGATACAGTGTTATTTGATCGTTGGACAACTGATGTTAAAGAACTTGCAAACATCAGCGAAGAATTTTGATTGTTCTTTGACTCGAAAGAGCTCAACAAAATGCCATCAGATTGCGTTAAGATTTTTTGGGGTTATACCCACGACTGATCTCTGTTCTTCCGTCGCTAAGCGGCTATGTCTGTCGTGGGGTAGGAGAACTTTGCACGCCCGTTATTATGACTGATTGGGAACCTACGAAGTATTGTAAACTTCCAGTCGATATTCCCTAAGTACTAAATGGGTTACAGGTCGATTTCGACGAAACGCGCTCATTCGCCCGATCAGATCGACTCGTTGATCACGCGTTTGGGGATTCCGATCCCACGTGGTCGCACAAAGAGATGTCAATTACACGATTAATCTTGATTGTCGATTGACTGAAGACAAGTTGATCACAAAGAACAATGATGATTTCTTCACGTATTTACATGAGTTAAATTACAACGTACAAAAACGATTGTACTAGATAAGTGAACAAGTGGAATTTTTGTCGATAAGAAATTTTGCTCAAAAACCCGTCAATTCAAACGACAAGATACGAAACCGGATAGTGAATATTGAGAATGCGTAATCGATGTCCGTTTGCAAATCATCTCTTCAGAACCGATAATGAGGAAATGTCCGTAGTCGAAAGATCGGCTTTGTTCTTTTTAAGGTATCGCTCCAACAGGCCCACGAATTCGTTCTTCACTTCGTTGAAGTACATCACACTTTCAGGTTGTTTTTCTGCCCAGTAATCGCCAAACAAGTTGAATACATGGCCTGAAAGTTCCAGTCACTGCACTTTGATATCAACTCACAATACACCCGATGAAAATTGTCGATTGTTGGTGCTTCTTTCGAAGAGTTGCTGAAATGATTCCGAAGTAGACCGTTGATAAGAAGCTCTCGGCACAATGCAGTGATCGTAATTCCGCAGATAGCAAACGGAAATCTAAACGAATACTACAAATGTGCATTTCTGATTACCCATAGATGTTGTGTTCAGACAACTTTATTACACGCCGACAATTCTCAACATCGTACTGAGCGTAAAACAGTAAGTTCTCTAAGCCAAGGATTCCCATTCCTGCAAACAGCATCAACAAGAAAATAAATCGACACATACCACGAAAATCAGTTGATGGATCATCTCCCTAGAAACTTGAATTTAAATTGTTCGCCTAAAAGCAAGTCACTTGAAATCCAATCTCTTGCCATTGATTTGTTTTTCTAGCCGTCAGCTGTTCATTTGGTTTCAGAAGTGACCACAACATTTGAAGCATTTTTTCGTGCTCTTCATTCTTATTGTCATATGCTGTCGATCGTTTTTGTTCGACCTGAAAGTAGCTGTTGAGAAGAATGTTTCAAGTTTGGAACCAACCAACTGCTTCAGCTTCCTCTGACCGCGAATTTGTCTCATCGGAATGGCCAGTAACTTGGCCATATCGGCACGCTGTTCGCTGTCAGAATAATCGTCGTGTAAAAGAGTTTCAGCTTCGCTTGTTTCTGCTCCAGAATCCCAATTAATCTCTCGAATTCTGGAGTTTTCGGATTGAAAAAGCAGCTTCTCGACACGTTCGGTGCGTTCGGCCGCTGTAAGCCGAGAGTTTGCCGTCTAAACCAACCGTCAATTAGCATGCATGTGTGGAAAGTCGTGAAAAGTGTAAGCACAAGAAGCCACGTGGAAAAAGCATAACGTTAAAGCCATTGATTAGCAACGCAAAACTTTAAAGGTTAAAGCGAAATGTTAAAAGTCATGGCATTCAGTGAACAAAATCACGTACAATTGAGCGGAAGGTGTAAATGCCAAACAGACGTTCGGTACAATAGAGGAGAAATTGAAAAACGAAACTGTGGAGTTGATACAGAAGGTCCACGATTGCCATCTGCAGCCAAAATAGAACGGTGATTAGAAGTTTCAGTTAAAGATATCGATTGTCTGCGAACAACTTGAATAGAAAGGGAATTCAAAAGTAAACGGTTTAATTTCAACAAAAACAAACAATTTCAATCGAAACTTCGAGTCGTCGCGTTGTAATGTTCGCCCAAAGCATAGGCAAATCGATGGTACGTAATGATCAGCGGCGAAGTCGTGAACTCATCGCCAAACACATGCGGAGGACCGTCGGCGTGCATGACGCGAATTGGACGTTTAAACGCAGAGCTTATGGCTTTCAACTAGAAACAATCAAATGATATCGATGCGAAAATCAGACCTCAGTTGCGCCACCCCAGATTCCACCGGCACGACAAGAATTGCGGACTTTTCGACAGTACTCTTCAAAGCCTTCAGCATCGAGCTCACCGTCCTCAAGAAAAGGCAGGAAATCGTCACGGTTTTCGAGCATGAACGCCGCTGCCTTCTCACGCACTAACTCACCAGTTGACTTAAACAGAAGTTACAAGCTGAGAAGGTCGAGAGCTTACGTGTGATGCCGAATTGAGATCCAACTGTTGAGAAACGGCGTTGTACATGCAATCGCCATTTGGTTCGATGTGAAAGAGTCGAAGATTTTGCTCAGCAAGAAGATCATTGATTCGCTTAGTTTCCAATGTTCCTCGACTGTTCTGCGCGTTCTTGGCGTCCTCTTTCGCCGCTTCAATTCGCTTCCGTTCGACTTCTGCTTTCTTTTCCTGAGTTAAAGAAATGTAATCTGAACATCAAAAGTGAACTCACTCGTTGTTTCTGAGCTCGATTTTTCTTTTTTGGAGCTTCTTCGATTGTTTCCTCGTCGTTTGGTTCATCAGACTTTTCGTCGACTGTCGAACTTTTGTTGACTGTCGTTTCTTTCAGTCGCTCCGTCAACTCTCGAAGTTCCTTTTCGTGTCGCTCCTTCTGCTCTTGTTCCAAATTCGCGATTGTCGTCTGAATCTCCTTCTTTTGCTTCTTATCCGTTTTGTTGACCGTCTTCTTTAAGGCAAGAACGTGGGCTGAAATCGCTCTATAACAATAAACAAGTCCACTAAGACTGTCAGAAGAAACAAACAAAATGAAAGAAGTAAACTAACCAACCTAACAGTTCTTTTTTCTCTTTGCTATGGCGTATTTTCAATTCATCGGCCGGAGACACTACTTCGTCGTCAGACATCTTAGTAACTGAAAACAAATCCAATAAATTTTTTGCCGAAGAAACCAGTTAAGTTGTGAATCTATGAGTACTTGTCCCTAGCAATGAAATCGATTAACCGTGACATTGTGTTCGTTTGTAAGAAGCTGAAAACACTAGTCGCTTTGCAGGTGCCTGATTTCATTGTTAGATTCGGTTTTGTGTTCATCATTTTGTTGCCAGCACATGGTGTTGGGATTTTGCTGCTTCACAGATTTCAGCATCATCGGACTCTTCGTTTTGCTCGAACTTGTTATTCGAGAATTTCGACGTATTTTTCTCAACTCTTTTGTTTCAGTTTTCGTCGTCGATTTCTTCAAACAGCGTTTGCAATCATGGCGATGGCTAATCGTGGTCGTTCGAGCAAATTGGCTCCGGAGATCAACAAGATTCTGTACGTCAAGAATCTTCCGTACAAAATCACGGCTGAAGAAATGTACGACATTTTCGGGAAATTTGGAGCACTTCGTCAAATTAGAATGTAAGTCTAGTGTTATTGCAAACGAATTGGTTTGTAGTGGAAACACCGCCGAAACTCGGGGTACAGCTTTCGTGGTCTATGAGGACATTTACGATGCCAAGAACGCGTGTGAACATCTCAGCGGTTTCAACGTCAGTAATCGGTATTTGGTGGTTCTTTACTATCAGGTAACTCGGTTATTCTTCTCTTGCCTTTCACCTCCTTGTTTTAGGCGACAAAATCATATCAACGAATGAACACCGATCAACAACGAGAGAAACTAGAGGACATCAAATCGCGTTATGGTTTGGGTGGTGATCTCGAAAAAGTCAAAGACCAAATGGCAATGACTCCAACACCTCGACGTTGATTTCTGCGATCCGTTGAACCGTCTTGTTTATTTGCAATAATGTTTCTCAACAACCATCTGACAAATTTTACATTTCACGGCGCAACAATAAACGAATTTACAACGACATTGCTCTTCAACGGTCATCTGTCGCGTGTTGAATCCACGAGCACAACACAAATGTTTACAACTTGACGAGTCTGTGGTGTTCTGTTTACATTCGCTAAAAGAAAGAACTATTCATTCTTTGATTATTTTAACATACCGATCTCTCGTACCCAACGAACCTAAATCCAAGTTTTCGTCGCAATAAGTTGGCGATCCGCGCAAGTAGATCTGAAATAGGAACATTAGCTTAACAGTTAGCAAAGATACCAATTCGGGTTCCAATTTTGAGTTAAATGGATCACGTGTTGTGCGGGAGTCACTTTTCGAGCCGGTGGTATCGTATGTTTGACCAATTTGATGGGCCAAGTCATAGCGTTCTTTCAACTGTTGAGCAATTTCTTTTAAATCGGGCAACGTGTACCAACATGTTTTGACATCACATCCGCTCGAAACTCCATGGCATTTACATTTGCGCATAAGACTTTGTTGTGTAACCTGAAAACAACTTGAAAAGATCAACTTCAATTCTTCAACTTACAATGCGACCAACATCGTTGTTGTGTTGATTCATTCGAGCTTTTGGCCCGGCTTTTGGCGCGATTGGTTCTTCGTTCAAATGTTCACCGTCAAATTCCAAAACGGACTGAAAACTCAGTTTACAACTGTTCGTTATTTTGCTTTACTTTTCGTTTACGTAACGTAAATTGTGGCAAACGTCTCCACATTGCATCTGCCCATTCTCTTGATACTCGTTTACCGTAAACAACGTTGTCACTGCATCCTTTCCACTAAACACAAAAGTTAAAAGCGAGTTTAGATCATTTTGTTTACTTTGTAAGCATCAGAATTCGACATGCTTCCTGGTACTGTGGTTGTTTCCACATAACCGCATGGACAGAAGTTTAACTGGCCGCTTACACACGCTTTTGCGACCTGATGAGTAACAGCTGCAGATGATAAGGCATGAACAAACGCCTGCTCTTTTGTACCTAAAGTTCATAGACAAAACTTGTTGTATAGAAAAAAGGTCGTCTTCAGACAAAGAATTTGACAGCTACTTGGATATAATCATCAACTTAATACGGGGAAAGAAGTTATGCATCACTGACGACCAAACGAGCGTACTAACCACTGCGCTATTTCGCTCAACACCCAATAACCGATAGGCAGCTTCAAAAGTTCCTTGCATCTTACCTTTGGTCAAATCGGAACGTAAGTCGGGAGCTAACAACAATGTCGAACAGTTCCATCGTTCCTCAGCAAAAGCATTTTGACAAACATTGAGTGCTAATTTGGCGGCATTTACAATTACGGGCATCAGTTCGGGTATTCGACGACACATTCGCGACTGAAAATGGAAAATCAGTTTAATAAAACTTGTTTTACGTAATAAGATCAGTGCTTATTCACGGCAAATGAACCCTTACTTGGTAAGTGACCAGACCAAATTCTTTGCGCTCCGTCCGATTCGATGGGCACTGGCTCGATTCTGACCACGGCGGAGAAACCTTGTGCATGGCTCTACAGTTCGTACTCTAAGAGAGAAGCGAAAGGTAAACTTACAGCCATTTTATACAAAAACCAGTAGAGAAAAAGGACAAAACTGCCGCCAAAAACAAAACCCGCCGAGTGAACATTGGAGCCCGATTCTAAAATGCGACAATTCATTGCGGAATGTGAACGGGAATTTGGCGCCAATGGCAAACCAATCGCTCGACCACGAGAAAAGGACCGTTGAGCAAGCGACCGAAAAACATCGGCGAAATGGAAACAACGAGTTTAAGTCAATGGCCAAAATAATTGTCACAATTTTGTTCTACGAGAATCGAAATCACTTGTTGCGCTAAATAGACGACCATTTTGTGGTCAGACTGAAGAAATGGAATTGAAGTGTCATTCAATCAGTAACGACAAATGGAATGACTGCCGTTTGGGTTGCATTTCACATTTACGAGCTTCGGCCTTTCGATGACCGCGGCCACATTCTGTTCAACAAAAAAGATCGTTAACGAGTTGTCACATTTATGGCGCTTCAAGACTCGACATTACGAGTCGGAGGAACAACCAATCCGAAGAACATACGGCAAATTGATCAAGAAACGAATTTAAACATCTGGAGCGTTTGGCTGTTGTCGGGGTGTTAGATCACATGTTACTTTTGATCAAAAGGAAAATATTTACAATTGAAATTGTTTAATGGGCAACACACTATTTCCGTGTACATACAGTATCCCAATTGTATCTAATGAAATTGATTACGATTAGTAAATGGTCAACTGAGTCATTCAATTGCTGTAGAGACTCGTTCAAAAATATTCTATACCATTCGTACGAAACGAGCAGTCGAGAAACGAACTCGATGATGTGGTTCTTCGTCGCAGTTGCTTTCTCGTTCAACTTTTTAGCAAGTCGATAATTTAGTTTAGTACTAATGAACTCCCAACAGGAAGTGATCTACGAATGCGGACCGGAAGACGACTTTGAGAAAATCGAGAGCACTGATGTGCCAAACCAAGAAGAAGGTGATTTTACTTTCGACTCTTTAACTTCTAGTTCAGTTGTCTCTTACATCAAACAACTCGAAGAGAGTCGTTACATCGATCACTTCTTTCAAGTTGGTCCAAAAACCGAAGATGAAACGTTGTTCGATCGTTACAATCGGCTACGAAGCGAAATGATTTTGTTGCACGATCGAATTCGAGAGGAGCAATTGGTTAGTTCAAACTCATTACTTTTTGTAAATTTCGCTTCAGAAGCGCGGAAATTGCAATTCCCAGAACATCGAAAATTTACAAAACTTCCTGTCCGCTCTAAACGTCGCTGAACGTCAAGCGTGAGTTGAAAATTTTTATTGCAATGCAATCGAATTTTAGTACTGAGTTTGTGGATCCAAACGCTCAGCGACTAGCGAGGTTGAACAAGCGAGTCTCTGAGTTGGAATGGACGTTGGGAATCGACTCGACGAGCTCTCCGCAATCCGCGACACCGATTTTTAAGGAATTGGAGGACCTGAAAGTCCGAGTCACACTTCTGACCACCGATTTGATACACAAAATTCACAGACGAATCAAAGAGAATGCACAAGCCAATTCAGCCCGAAGTGATGTCTCCGTTGAAACTTCGTATCTACGAGATGAGAACCAGAGCGGATTGACGGAGATGCACGAGCTGGTGAAGAATTGGGACAAACGTTGCAAAGAGATTCCGAACATCGTCGACCATCTGGCTGCGACGAGAACTCAACAACAAGACGGTAAACATTCTGGAGCTTTTAATTTTAGTTCACGGGTTGTTTTAGCAAGTCGAGTGATTAGGAAATACGCGAAGCTTTCGGCCATTAAGACGGACATCGAAAAGACGTTGGCATTTCAACGAGAGCTGGATGCTTTAAACAAGAAACGAAACGAACATCGTTTGAAGGAAATCAAACAACGAATCAGCTCTCTAAACGCCAATTAAATGTTTGCAATCTTGTTTCATATTTTCAGTTGAATAAAAGCATCTCGTGTTTATCGTAACTGTAACAGACAACAGAAAGTGAGGAATAACAACGTGAATAAACATAACCGAATTATTTATTCGAAACGCTCTTTCTGACGCGTTCAAGGTCGTGGAAAAGACTGTAGACCTTCTTGACATCACTCATCTCAACACTATCGTGTTTGTTTCTTTGCCGAATCACATCGGCAGTGGAAATAAGTTGCATTGCATAACGTAAACTCGATGTCTGTGCGATTCTCTTCAATATCTCCAACGCGTCCGGATGCAAATTCACGGATTCTTCGTTAGAACGAATTTTGATTATCTTCTTAATTTCCTAGAAAACAATACGGTCAACAAAAGAATGAAAAGTTCACTTACGTCTTCGGTGTATTTTTCTGTTTTTATTATCAGACAACGATCGAGAAGGTCCATTGGCAGGCCGTGAGGAGAACGAAGATTGGTGTCTCGAATTTCAGTCATCCCACGATTAGTTGCCATAATTAAAAGTGGTGAGAGCTCTGATTCGATAATCCGATTAAGAAAAGAGAAGCATTGTAAATCGAGCATATGAACCTCATCAATGAACAAAACTCCCGGTACAATTGTCGCTTTTCGCTCTTCACGCCATTCAGCAACCTGAAAACAATTTTTATTCAAATTTTAGACAGAAACCGACCTTCTTGTTGATTTGAGTTCGAACTTCTTGTTTGATTTCACCCGTATCCCCGGAGAAAACAGCCAAATAGCCATGGGTACGAGAATTGATAACCTAAAAAATCAATTAAGACCGATCTCATGATTAGAAATTACATCGATGTCATGAAGTGATATCGTTTGCACATGTTCGCTTCTTTTCTGAACCTCACCAGTCGGGATCTGAACGAATCGCGTGCTTCCACCAACAGCATCAAAATCTTTTTGTCGAGTTATGGCACGACCGAGCTTAGTAATTTTTCCTGCAATCAAAACTGCTTAACAGAATCAAGAAAGCAAATACCTGACGCTCGATTAATTTGCACTACATCGCCATTGACTACGCGTTCTTTGAAAATCACGTCAATTAGTTTGTTTCCCAGTTCGTAAACGGCTTCCATGTCGGTGGTTTTCAATGCAATTCGACCGGTTTTGTTCGTTCCACCGGTTGCCGATCGGTCCACTTCGACGAGAACAACTTCTCCTTCGAGAATCTAAAGAACATTCGAAGATAATGTACAAGTGAACTTCAAACTTCGGTTTCTTCTTTGATTCGAACTCCACAGGCTTTTCGAAATGCCTGCATTAAGGCCTCCGTTTTGCTAACATCAACCGAAAAGATCTCGCTTGCTGAAAGCCAAACAAAAGGTGCATCATCGCCAATAGCTTTCGAAATTGCCATAGCCAACGCGGTTTTACCTGAAAAACAAAAAAATAAACGAATTTGACAAAAAAAATACCCGAGCCAGGAGCTCCGGTTATCAAAACTGCACGCCCGGCAATCTGAGCTTCCTGGAAGAACGTGGAATATGAATTAAAATATGATTCGACATACCTTGACCATTTTCACGATGATTCCAGCGGCACGACGTGCTCTTCCTTGACCAACCAAACCCTCACCGTTTTCCATTGGTTCCAAGCGTTCATTGAGTCCAAGACCAACAATATGCGAATGTGCGCCAACACGTTCCAAACGAGTTGTATCGTGAATTTCAATGGTTTCCATTTGACTTCGAAGCAAACGGCAAAATAACAGGATTTCTAAGTGCAGCAAAAATTGGCGCCCAAAAGAAATCCCCTTCAAACCGCCGCGCCGACTTCCCGCCTGGACATTGAATTTGGCGTAGTGAAGCAAAAATGTTTTTTGCGTGAAACATTCAGCGTCTCTTCCACACGCTGAGGTCTTTCGTCCGTCAAAACTCCGCCCATCTCTTTCACCGCACTTAAAGCGATGCGTACGACGAAAAGCTTTCGCTTCGCTATTTTTTGGCGACTTCCTTTCAGTTCGCGTTCTCTCTCGACGCGCTGCTTCGTTCGTGTGCGCCTTCAGCGTGCGTGCACTTGCACGGGCGTTTCATGCGCTTTCAAGGCGAGACCCTGCAGACGAAAAGAGAGTCGAGAGAGTGAGAACAAACGCTTCTGCTGCTTCAAAGCTTGGCGTGCGTCTTTTTTCGCGTCGTTGTTTTTGTAGTCGGTGAGCGCGATTTTCCCGCGTTTTTTAGATTCTCTAAATTTATTCTAATTTCTGTCATTTTTGTTGAAGGGACGATGAGTGCGGCTGCCGACGAGGATCACCATTCGGAGACACAGTCGGATAAGCGGGTATGTTGCCATTGGATTTGCTTGTTTCTAATGTTTAGGAGTCCGAGGAAGCTCAGAGCTCACCGCCTCCAATCACAAATGGCCGAATGGACAAATCTCCGCATTCGGCAAGTCCACCATTGAATGACTCCAAAACAGGTAAGTGTTTCGATTCAAATTTCCACGCATTTTCTTTTTCAGAAGTCAAAAATGCGACGGCTTCTGAAGTGGTGACAAATGGCCGCTTGGACCGATCGCCTCCACAAGACGCCACTCCTCCGCCATCAGATGCTCTGGAACCAGGTTTGAATTTCGTTTCTTCGATTGTTTTTGATTTTTGATTCAGAAGCTGACGAGCGCTTAAGCTCTAATGTGGAAACCAAACCACAGAAATCGACGCTTGAAGGCTGGGAAACGCCGCCGCAGGTTCGTTTCTTTGTGAATTTATAATTTTTATTGGTGTGAATTGATTTTCAGGAGCCAGTTAAAGGAATGGTCCAACCGCGTTATATTCCGCCACATGGAAAACCGACGCGAAACACGAATTGCCTGGACTACATTTCGAAGAACGTCCTTAAACCGGCAATGAAACATCAGAAATCGTGGCCATTCAAAACGCCTGTCGACACGCTGGCTCTTAAGTGCGAGGTGAGTTCATTTCATTTTGATTATATTCGTGGCTGCTTTCCAGGATTATCACAAGATTATCAAGAAGCCAATGGACTTGGGCACGATTGATAAACGGTTGAAAAATTTTTATTATTATTCGGCCTCGGAGTGTGTAAAGGTCAGTTGGTTTTCTGTTGTTAAACTTTTAAATTTTTATTCAAATATGCACTTTTCCATTGCACCGCATTTTTGGTTGTAAGGCATAAGCGATCGATTAATACAAAGAATAGTGGTGTATATTAGTTTATAATCGTTAGTGTGCAGGTGGTCTTTTTTGTTGGTTTGCGGTTTGTGTTGTGCTATTAGTCGATCGCTAAAGCGCCAATTTTCGAAAAGTTCTTTTGCCTTCGATCACTTTTGCCGTTTCCTCTTGAAAGAACGAAAAGATTGAAACGTTCCGTGCGCTTGTAGGATATTGGAACCGTATTTACTAATTGCTACGCATACAATCCCCCAAACTACGATGTTCATAAGATGGCTAAAGAACTTGAGGAGTTCCTATTAAACAAACTGAACAAAATCCCACCGGATGTAAGTTTGCTTTCTGAATCTTTGCATTTCAGGATTTTTCTCGACTGTTCGCCAACTGTTACGAGTACAATGGGCGTGTGGACGACGTTTCGCAGATGGCCCGTGATCTCGAGATGTTCGTACAAAAGCGAATGGACGGAATGCCCAAAGAGGTTCAACAACGACAGCCAACGACTTTTTCTTAACCCAGATATCAAAATTGACGGCGGTTTATTTGACGAAACATCAATGCTTTTGTTTAACTAATTTATAATGAACCGCCGTCAATGAAAGAAAGAATCGAATTAATGTACTGTTTTCAGGAATACGAAATCCCACGTTTCCCGTCCAAGCGATCGAGCAAATATGACAAAAAGAGCAGCAAATCACTTGGTCGTTCGAGTTCGATTGCCTCAGCAGCTGGGCGAGGTAGTAGTACTCCGAATAGCTCGGCACCATCGGAATCTGCTACTGCTGTTCTCGATTTCTTTCACAATTGTACCGTACAAGGTGCTCGACAATTCTTTCGGCTAATTTTTGTTCTTTCTTAACTTCTTTTTATGATTTTTGCCACTACCTGGTTGTGTTTGGTACTTACCGGTTGACCTTGAAATCGTTTGTTTCTCTAATTGGGTCTAATGCACTTGGTTATGGTTTTAATCAACGAGTTGCACCAAATTTCCAATGCACTTTGGGCTTGTGGAGACGTTAAATTTACGGAGTTCCCGGGGATTTTACGTTTAACTGGAAATCATTTCATCCTGAACAAAAGGGTCCCAATTTTGTTCGTTTGCTTCTTGTGTTCATCTTTCACATGCAATAGCCGAGGCAGACGACTGAAAGCTGAGTTTTGTTATCCGAAAGCCAATGCTGTTGAGTACCTTGTACGGTTGCATTTTTGTTTTTCAATCTTACGAATTCCGAAAGGTGCCGAGTTGTTTGTTAATTTTTCCGTTTGTTTTCCTTTTATTGTTGTTTTGTCCAAAAAAACATGGAGTCGTCTCTGCTGTTGCAGATTAACAGAAATGTTTTTGGTTATGTGCACTTTGCGGTATTATAGTCGTCTATTACCCACAAACTAACATTTATAATTGATGATCGTTTTTCTTTCAGTGAGTCGTGAATCGTCTATACAACGCTCTGAAGCGGCCTCCGATCGTCAATCAGTCGATAAGGTGCTTAAGTTTATCACATCGATTAGTCGAATTTGATGTTTTCAGAAACCAATTAAGCGCAAACTCGAATCGCCAATGCCGCCGGTTGTCGAGGAGAAACGTCGAAATGTGGAACCACGACCAAAACGTCCAGATATTGACTACGCGCTTCTACCGCCACGCTATCACGGAAAACTGTCCAAGCAAATGATTTTCTGTCAGAAATTGCTCAAGGATATGACCAAAACCAAACTGTCGCAGTTGTTCACGTGGCCATTTCTCGAGCCTGTGGACGAAGTAAAGTTGGGAATCACTGGTTATTACGATATCATCAAAGAGCCAATGGATATTCAAACGATGCAAAAGAAATTGAATGCTCTACAATACGCGAATCCACAAGAATTTTACGACGATTTTCAACTCATTTGTAAAAACTGTTTTCTCTACAATCCTCCCGATCAACCGGTTCACAAGTGTGGTAAATCAATGCAAGTAAGTGATTGAATCTTTTCGACTTCATTATATCGTTCTTATTTCAGGATTGGTTTAACAAACGTTGGGCTGAAATGCCAAAGGACGAGCCCGTTCAACGACAACCAAAACTTCCATCTGCAATAAAACACGATCCATACGCGTTCAGTACGGCTCCACCACCAGCTTTGGCAATGCCACCACCGTCTGTAGCAACCAGTGCTCAACCGCATCAAAATTACGGTCCAATCAACGACGATAGCGATCTGGACACGTTGCTCTTCGATGTCCAAACGGAACAAACTCGTGTTACGAATTTGGTCAGTGAATTGCAACAGTTTGTTACCGAATTACTGGCATTGAAGTAAGTTCTTTTTTCAACCGCAATTATCATAAACTGACTTTCAGATACAGACGACGCGAGGCAGACAGTCATAACATGGCTAAGCCCGAATTGAGCAGTCAACTTCATACTGTTATTCGTAATCGTCTATCTACGTCACATTTATCATCGATCTCTACACAAAATTTCGCCACTACAACATCGCTCTCGTCCGGCCCTTCGCTCTACAATTCACATTCCGGTTCTATGATTCCAAATCTTGGTGCCAACGCCGCATCCGCTTTATATTCAGCAGCCGCTGTTGCACCGGGGACCAGTCAAAAGAGTCGCGCAAAAGTTGGTCGACCAAAAGGATCGGTTTCAGGTGCTCGACAGGCATCAATGGATTTGAATCAACAATCGATTCCAAATGGTCCGTTAATTTCTCCAGCGGCGGCATCACAAGCAATTTCAACTCCGACAATGAATGCCTACGGTCAGTTAGCAGCTGTTTCATCCGCCAATCCACCACCAGTCAAATCTGGACGTGGTCGACCGTCGGGATCGAAGAACAAACCGAAACTACCACCGACAACGAATCAGGAACGTCGACAATACGAGTTCAATTCGGACGACGACAACGCCGACGAACCGATGACTTACGACGAAAAGAAACGTTTGTCGCACAACATCAACAATCTGCAATCCGACAAGTTGACCGAAGTTCTGAGCATCATTTCGTCTCGCGAGAAGGCACTGAACGATGAGGACAAACCGGACGAAGTGGAAATCGACTTCGAGACGTTGAAACCACAAACATTGCGTGAATTGGAAGCTTTCGTTAACGCCTGTTACACGCAAACAAAACCACGTGCTCAGAAGCCGTCAAGTAAGTGATGGGAGATCAATTCGCAATCCCCTAAAGCTTTTGCTCAAACACTCCCGATTCACCTTTTGAATTTTTGGCTAAAAATTTTGCTTCTTTAAATTGAATGCCTAAACAGCAGCTTAAATGTTTTCAGCTTCACGTACGGAGGTCGATGCTGAGACCAGAAAACGTCAATTGGAGGAGCGATTGGCGGCGTTAAATGGAAATCAAACGACGACGAGAAGTACGCGCTTTCGTGAGCTTTTTTTGTTTTGCTTCTGCTTTTGCAAACATTTTGAAATTACAACGCTTCAGCAACTTTTGTTTCTTACCAACTTAATCATAACCTCTTTTAGCAGAGAACGCTCCATCGAATGCCACGACCGAAGTTCGTCGAGCGCCGGCTCGTAATGACGCGTCTTCGGAATCTTCGTCTTCGAGTTCCAGCTCCTCGTCGTCCGAAGGTTCTTCAAGTGATTCGTCCGATTCCGAATCAGGTTAGCCAAATAACTACGCAGTTTTTGTTTATTCGAAAACCCAAAATTTGGAAACTTTCTCAAGTTTTACATCCGCTTTTCCACTCATGATCTTCACACTCTCATTTAACGCTTCAAAAGCGAACTGTAAATACTACGTGGTAACTAATTAGAATCATTGTACATAACTCCAAAACCAAAAGCTCAGGGACATCAGTTCTCTGATTGTTGAGATTACTTGTTACTTCCCTTAAAGTTGTAAGACGAAAGGAATTGCTGAAGAATTAGCGAACATTGAGTTGATATCCAATCGTTTACCAATCAGAACATGCAGAAAAGATTCGAAGTGAATTGCGCTTAACTAGAATGTTCGTTCAATCTTCGCGATTTCCAATTCGTATCTGCGCAATCACTCCTTCTTCTAGTTGTTCATAGCTCTCTGTTGATTATATTATTCGCTACTTCGTACTTGTTCTTATGGTCGCCGGCGACACTTTAAAACAGTTAATCTTGATCCTCCAACTTCCCGTTTGCCTTTTTAATGTTTGCTTTATGTTTTTGTACAATAACGATTTTGGACCTCAGGCAACGAAATTGCCATTTTCGAATTTAAGTTAATAAACGGCGCACATTCGAATAGCTGCTCCTCATTGAACTTGTGCCTTTGTTGGCTGTTTCGTCGGTGGTTTTCGAAGGCGGAGTGCAGAATTGGGACTTGAAATAAAAACTTTTAAATGTGGGCTCTAAACTAAATCATATCGTGAAATCCAAGTGTTCAAAATTTGTTCTTATAGAACAAACCAATCAGTGGAGTTCTGTTCCGAAGAAGAGTTCACCGATGCCGGGCGCAGCGAATGGCGCCGCCAACGATCGTCGACGTGTTGGAGTGAGTTTTCGTTTTTTGTCAATTCATCGAGAATATTTTCAGTCCAAACCAACGACCAACAACAACACGATTCCTGTCAAATCGAAGACTGAGGACGCATCTCGACCGGCGGCTTCATCGACTCTTCTGTCTTCACGTAACACGTCGACTGGTGCATCGAGTGGAATCGGTGTTTCGGTTTTGGATCAACTGTTACCTGAGACGATGGCGGCCGTTGATGCTGGTCTTCCGAAGCCAAACGTTAATCAAACATTCGACATGTTCCGACGTAAAAAGATGGAAAAAGAAATTGCAACGGTAAATTAAAGTTCTTGCTCGCGATCTTGACTTTCGGCTATTTCAGAAAAACATTCGTGAACAGGAAGAGAATCGTCGAAAAATGGAGATGGAAAAGCTAAACCATTCGGATGGTTCTCAGCTGATGGGCGGAGTTCAACAGCCGCCGGTTGCGGAGATCGTGCAAGAACCGCCGTCGATGAGTAACGAGGATTTCGCTCGACTCCGGGAACTGGAACGAGTGAGTTTCCAGTTGATCACCAGTTAACTTGCGTTGTTGTTTTAGATTCGTCGTATGCGTGAAAGCGAAAGCACGTTCAGCAATCAAATGGACATAATGGCGAACTTTGAAGATCAATTTTAAAATCCACATTCTGGTCTTTGAGATTCAATCTCTTGAACGTCAATGTAACAAATTTTTATTGATTTTACTAGAAGCAGCTGCTCACAATAATCGTTAAGCTGTGGTTGAATTGTAACTTGTTGTCATTTATTTTTGGTCGTAAAAAGCACATTAAATGTAATATCGTGATTCTTAGTCATTACCGGCTGCTTGCCACATTCTTTACTCTGTTCTTACAGCCATAGTCAGTTGTTTGTGTGCAGGCGATTATATGCGCAAATGTTTATCATCAATTTGAATATACCTACTTGTGCACGTTTCCATTCTCAGGTTCTCTATTCGACTCGTTTGGAGTCATCAGTTGCCTCTTTTTCTAGTGCTTTTGTTCTAATCATGCAGCCAATGGATTTTACAAATTTGTTGTGCTTTTAATTTGTACTCGTTTGTTCGTAGTGATCGAGTAGACAACCAATCACTCATTCTATAAACTTGCAAAAAACAAAAAAATAAATAATCTTCCTTCTATCGATTTATTTAAAATCACTCGTGAGATAATCGAAAGACTTAAGAATTTTTCCGCCTTTGATTCAGTAGTCGTTTAATCAACTCCATTGGAATAGGAATGACCTGAAAATGGTAATCGTCTCCTTAGAATCGTACGTCCACGTACCAGTGTGTGGTTTTTATGAGTGGAGATGCGTGAAAGAGTTTGAAGGTATCGGAGTTGAATTGCGGTTGATGAGCCATCAAATTGTGTAGCTGCAGTCCTCAAAGCCGCAGAAGCATCAAGTTCTCCTTGTGCGTGGACCACCTTTGCATCGGCCGTTCGCGATGCTTCTGCTTCGGCGGCTAATACACGTGTTAACTAAACGAACAAAACGTCAACATTCGCTTACAATTAATTTACCTCTTTAGGGACTCGAATGTCTTTTACTTCCACCCTCTCAACTTTTATTCCCCATGGATCTGTGCCTTCGTCCAAAACCTCTTGGGCTTGAATCGCAATTGATTCTCGTTCGGACATGATTTCCGACAAGCTACGAGTCCCGAGCACGTTGCGAAGCGTAGTTTGGGCGAGTAACTGAAACATCTTTTATTTGTTTCTGCTGTAAATTAGTTACCCGTGTTGATCGTCCACAATCTTCGACATTTGCCACCGATGATGTCGCATTGTTTGTGCGAAAATAAACCTGAAAATTTTGAATGTTAACTTCTGTGTAAGAAAGTCCAATTTAATTGAAGAGAACGGTCAAAATGTGAAGACATGATCTTAATGAGTAGTCGGAATTCTTGGTGGAATAAAGTATTCCTTAACGGACTTCTAGGCGGCTTACAGCATACAACGATTTACCCACATTACCGCTACCTGTAACATTAGAAAATCTATGCGACGAAACTTCCACCATCTGTTGCCCGTAGCTAAATTCCCTTCTTATTAACAAATTCACGCGCTTCTCTGATGTCTTTCTTATCGCTTTTAACGAGCAACAATTTGTTCTGTGCTTAATTTATCAACAAAGCCTTCAACTTCTCTCGAGATTTTGTTGACTCTCAGCCTTAGCCACTGCTATTTGTAGTATTTTCTCTTCAAGTTTTCAGTCGCTGATTTCAATTTTTGGTATATAACTAATAAAAGCTTACTAACCACAGCATCAACGACGACTGTCACGCCATCTGTTTTGAAAGAATCACAGTCCTTAACTCAATTCGTCACCAACCTTTCGTTAGAATCTCTTGAGGAATCTAAAGTTATCAGACATGTAAATTAAAGGTAAATCAAAGGTAAGCGCAAAACTCACTTCGTAACTTTGTGCTCGCAGATCGATGCTATGATGTTCATCGACTAGAAAATTGAAATTATTTTAATTAAAAACGACAGCCATTACTGCATGGCAAAATGAGAACGACTCCCGGACCCATGGCCGATCTCTTCAAGCGACCCAGACGAAAAACAACCAATCGTTTGTATTCGTGAACAACTTTGATACAAAAGAAAAGGGAAAACGGTATGGTACAAAAGAACAAGAACCAGGCAAGCGCAAGAAAAATATAATAAGTGAGAGAACGTGATTGTTCTTGATGTGTTAAGAGCGGGTTCGTGTGAAAGCCATCGGATGGCGAGTAGCGATTTTGGCCGGGAAGCATGAAATCTAAAGAACGAGATTATTGAATGCCGTACGCTCTTACTATTGTTTCGACGACCGTTCTTAATTCGTCGTGTATATTGACAAAGACCGTCGAAATCGCTACCCCACGAGTTGTCCTAAAAGAACAAGTTGAGCATAAGGTTTTTTTGCTCAAAAAGTTTCCCGAGAGTGTAAAGAATGACCGTTGGAAAGAGAAAGAAGTAATTCGATAGGCCGATAACGCGTTTGAAATTCCACCTACTCATTACCGATGCCGTGATTGTGGATTTCGGATTAGCATGCAAACGTTTATCTGTTTCGAACATTTCGTATGAAAAGTTTCGAAACGGGAACTTCGAAGTGAAGTCGGAACTCTGTTCAAATGCTCTTGATTGCTCAGTTATGTCCAACTCGACAATTAGTCCTTTATTCAACGCCATCCGAATAATCAAAGCGAAAACAACTGACCTTCAACGGTAAGATGATGTCCATCGGTCGATTGAACATCATCGATTTTGGTAGACAAAAGTTGACTAACACTGTTCGTACTGTTCTCGGTTTCTTTCAGGCAGAACAATTGAAAAAGAAGAACAAAACGAGTAAAAGTGAATGGCGAGCAGTTTCCTTTCGCACATCTTGACTACCACCGTTGAGATTGTTAAGAACTAATTTGCAAGTGGTTTGTCAGTTTGGCATAATGAAAATAAAAGAAAAACTTTTTGTGTGTGAGTCTCGAACCCAATGGTTACAATTGAAGATATGCACCAGTCAGAGCTGTTGAAATACACGAACTTGACCACCAGAAACGAAACCAATTGGACGGACACGCGGCCATTTGGTTGATTAAAAGTCCGAATTGGACAAGTTGGACAATAAGTTTGATGGCATTTAATTAAACAAAATGGAAACTGTCGGGTGAGTGAATGAACTCGAGAATAAGGTTCCGAACATCGGGCAAATTAGAAGGCTTGTCGAATACACGATAGCGACCAATCTGTTGCCGCAAAAAGTGCTAACAATAAGAACTATCGGGCTTTTGCGTTGGCTAATGGACATTCCAAATGGACAGGTTGAAAAAATGGGCTCATGGGTTTGAAACCTAATGGGAAATGGCGGCTGTTAGAACAAATGGGTAAACGCAAAGGTAAAAAAGAAACTTTGTTAACCACTCAAACACCACAAACTGAACAATCAGATTTGTGCGTGTGTCAAAGAAATTAAGAGCTTATGAGCTCTACGAGTGTTAGACCCAAACAATTTGGCCAAAAAACTCGCGCATCGAAACAACCGAAAAGGTCCGCGAATCTCCGTCGGGAATTCTGTAACCGAAACTCCGCAAATTAAGAAACTCGAGTCACTTTGAGCTACGAAACTTCAAATCGGACTCTCGAGTGAGCTAAGTAAGTTGGTGGAAACACGTAGGTTCGCAGAGAGACTGAACAAAAATGTAAACTCAAATACCAATAAGCGGATCGTTGAACGAAATTCATCGCATCCGCTCTCGTTTGCCACAAACCAACTTATCGTGCGAAAAGGTAAGTTGTTTGTCCTCTTCGTCCACTTTCTTAACTTGTATCTTTTATGCGCACTGTGCTTCAGATTTTCGTACTTTTGAATTGTCGGTAAAGAAGAAGTGTGGTCGTCGACCTCAATGGCCAAACCCAAAGGCGTTGGGTTTCGACTCCAACCAAAATCCGACCGTCGTCTACAGCCGCAGCTCATTTGCTATCTTCTGAGCAAAAAACACAACCGCGCGCTCCGTTGGTCTTCAACAAGTTTGGAGGTCGGTACCCGCGGGACATTGCGAAGATTCCGGCAGATGACCGCGTGTTGAGTGATGAACGAAAGAACAAAACCGCAATGAAGTGAGCCGTCGATTCCACCGCAAATCGTGTATTCGAACATTACAACAAACTATAAACGTAATAACAATTAGTAGGCCTCAAAACATAAAGTTGTCATATGTTTGAAGTCGTTTGTTTTGGACCTTTCAAAAGCACAAGCGAACAATCAGCCGCAAAGTCTGAAGTTGGCAGCCAAAGTGCGTGCGATTTCGAGTGGACACGACGGTTTTTGCTGAAAATCGTTTAGTTCTTTTATTCGAAAACGTTCAACAAACATTAACAACAATATAACAGATATTTAACTTTTGACCGTAATGTGAGTTCGTTTCGGTCTTTGCGGTCGATAAGTTTCGTGATTGTTCGTCCACGGACCTCGTGAATCATAAGCGTAGAAGTCCATTGGGTAATTCTGTTCATTGAACTCAACGTAATCCAACGAAGCGGCCATTTCGTAGGGAGTCAAAAGTGGTCGTTCGAACATTGTTCCCCAATCAATGGATAAACGAGGACAAGCAACTTGAACCCAACTACAAAGCTACACTAAACGTTCATGCTCGGCGATTGTACCTTTGAACATCGTCAAAACAAGCCAATTTAGCAACAAAAATTTCGGACAAGAGAACTCGTAAAAACTTCTTTCCACGTTCTTTCAACTTTTCTTCCAAATTCTAAAAAATTCATTAACAAAAACATCATTTGGAACAAACTCGAACCTCAAATATCTTCAAGTTACCTTGTCGTCCCAATGTTCCTTGAATTAAACCGACCGTTTTCGAATTTCGCAGTGCTTCAACTGCCAACCGACGGTTTTTAACCATAAGATTGAACGCATATTCTTCGTGTGTTAACGTCCGATTATACGGGTTGTACTGATAAGCAGGGACTGTCGGGTTTTGGATCATTGCTGATTCCAACTGAAAAAGCTCCTAATCTAAACCTTAAAATCAAACATACGTGAAAACGTCCATCCCCCAAATAGACGAGAATATCGGTGTGATCTGGCAATTTTGGAGATGTACAGCCGAGAACTTCACCGGGACTTAACGGACTGCACTGCGGAATAAAGACATTGAAACCGAGTTTGTTTAGTTCATTCTTTGCAGCCTAAACGTGTAAACCGATGTTTCAAACACAAATGAAAACTCACGTGAAGTGAAGTCAAAAATTGCACGGTACTTACAAACGCAACGGATTTGTCTTTAGGAAAGTTCTTTTCAATCGTGTCAATGAAATGACTTAAATTGACGTTGATGTTAACAAAAATGTAAAGCATGTGAATTCCAACTGTGTCTTGTATTGGAACTAAACAACTGTGACCGTAGTGAACCAACAAATCGCAATCTAAATCCTCAGGTTTAATTAGCGGGCATCCAATTCAAAAGCGACCTAATGCTTTAGCCGTATAATCGTCGACACAACAAGCACCGTAGGTGACATCTGCCATAATTATGATCTCACAATCCGTGTACTTAACCAAAATGTCCGATAAAACACACGCGTAGAGCAAGAGTCCTTCAGGCAATTGCAGTGCAACTGAAATTACAAGCGAACACTCGACAACTCAGAATCCAGTTCACTAACCAACTTTGCTCTTTGTAGATCGTATTTTCCAGATTGTTTTCGGAACTTCAAATGTGTAGTTCTTGGGTAACTTAAACGAGAATCTAATTGCGAAATCAAAAGAGAAACATACGATTTCTAGGTCCTTGATCAGATTCTCGTCCGCCGCTATTCGATCCAATTCTTCGCGTAAGTTTGCGGCTCGTGTCATCTTTGCATCGACAAATCCAATCAGCTAATTGCAATTAGAGCAAAGAAGATGAATAACAATCTTCGGAAGTCGAACTCACGAGCGGAAAACAGCACGTGGCTTCTCGTCGCAGTTTACCGGACTTTGCCTCCGCTCCGATTGTGCAGCCTTTCGAAAATGTTCAACGAATGTTTTGATTGCTATTTTGAGGTGTTGGTTTGTCTGCTGGAAATATAAAATGGATGTGATGGTCAATTCGAATTCATCGGACAACGTTCTCGGATTGTGTGAACGTTTGAGGTCGGAACGTCTTCTCGTTTCCAGTGAATTGGAAACACTTCAACATTTGAATCGAACAATTGAAAGCGATTTGAAAAAATTGAGTGAAAAGATTTGGATTTGCAGACAAGAGCAGGTTAGTTGACTGTTTCATCTTGATTTCCACTTCAAATGTTTGGAGTTCGTACTTCAACGTCTGATCAACTGCGATCCGAATGTTCAGCCCGACCGTTGTTGTCGGCTTCTATCGTCTCTTAGTTCCGCTCGTTTCGTTCCCGCACATCGAGTTCTTGGACATCACGTCTCGTCCGTAGCCGAACTGTTTCGTCTCTTGATTCAATCTCCGAAAGCTGTTGCTGAGTTCCTGAATGCCGCCGATCATATTAATGCAAAAGTAAGTTAATAGCTTCAACGAAGTGAACATCCAGCCACAGGAACTATTTACCTTTTCCTTCGATGATTTGTGTCGATCGGTTTTCAACTTCCTTTATGGTTCTTCGATATTTCCACTGGACGAGCGGAAAGTCTTGGAGCTTTTGGCCCATTTGATTAGTTTGCAACTGGTCACTAAAGCAGAGCCGCGAAGAGTTCTACGCAAAGGAACAAGTGCCTTCTCGAAGCTCTACGGAATGTTCTCGGAGGAACTGTTTTCGGCGAAAGTTTGTTGAATCAAAGTTAATAGAAAATGTGATGGTTTAGATTTTCTTGACCGCCGCTCTACACGAACCGATAATGTTTTTGTTGAGTCAAGACGAGGGATTTCTGGACATTGATGCAAGTAAACTGCCACTTCGATTTCATCCCGAAGATCGTCGAAAACGCTTCGGCGCCGATGAAGAATCTCGACAGTACAAAGAACGGGTCGCAGCGTATCGGCGAAGTGTTTTGGATCGTTTAGCGCTAATTACAATGCAATTCGTGAAATGTTTGTTTGTACATCACAAACCATTTTGACTCGAGTTTTAGCCATTCACCAGGCGATTTCCTGTTTCCCGTCTTCACTTACGTGGTTGGTATGTCAATTAAAAACGGGACTGTTGGACAAAAAACGTGTGAGTATTGAGGAGGTTGGTTACATTCAACGGATGGGCTTCTTAACATCAATTTAGGCGGATGTTATTTGTACAGATTTGATTTTCACGAACTTTATTTGCCAAGCAATCACAAATCCCGAGCCACACGGAATCATATCCGATACACCAATAAGCCATGTTGCACGATTCAATTTGATTCAAATTGGTCAAATCCTTCAAACTCTTGCTTTGATGCCCTACGAAGATCCGCCGGCCGTAATGCAGGAGCTGTTGGGTCGAATTACCGAGAATACGATGCCCGATGTTGTGCACACGGTTCTTAGCTCGAGCATACTCACCATTGAAGGAATGTTTCCCGGCGTTGTTGTCGATGGGAATGAACGCGAAATGTACGCTCGATCGGCCTGTTTCGGTACTTTGAATGAAATCCAAACAATGGTAAATCGAAAACAACTTTCTTATCTTCGTATTTAGTTGGAATATTTGCGAACAAATGCCGTAGAATCAATAAATGATGAGGCATTACGACGAGCATTAAAAACTCATGTTCGACGTTTACCCGAAGAGTTCAATGCGAACGTACCGAATGCTCAACCTGAAGATACGACGAGTGGAACACCGAAATCGATGTTAAGAAGTTCGTCCGGTCGATTGCGAACGTTTGTCGATAGAGTTCAGCACGTGGCCAAAAGTGGACAACAGCGTTTGTTAACGAATTTACCGAACAGTCCGAGCTTCGAGACGGATCGAAACGACAACCCGTCTCCTGTTTCACAGCAACGAATTACATCGCCCATTGAGGTCCCCGAAGTTTTGGTTTTAACTATCGTCGACGACAATGTGCCGTTGGGTTTGGAATCGGAAGACAAAATAATGAGCGCCGTGAAACCGTCACAACAACGCAAGCACACGACTTCGGACAGTTTGGCCGAGAAGAAAACAAGATTCAAACCAACCGAAAGGTCAGTTTGGCGGCGGCCCTTTAGCTGTTTATAAAAAATTGTTGTTTTAGCATCGTTTCGGACTTGACGGCAACCACCGATGCAGCAAGTGACGATGAAGACGACGGAGAAGCCGCCGCTTCGATCTGTTCATCGGACCCGGCAATAAACGACATGATGGCCGATGAAGTTGATGATCCCGAAGAAGACGTTTCAACTTTACCGGACAATTTCAGCGATGTTGTTCCGATAAGTGCAAATGTTTCCGGTCGTGGATCGCCGAGTTTGAGCGGTGGACGTGGATCGGGTCGTGGAACACCGTTTTCCGGTGGTGGCGGGCCAACAGATCCAACGGTTTCGGTCAGCTCGACGGTTGCTGAAGCGGCCGGAGCGTCGAGAAATGAAGCTCATCGAAATTTGCCAAAACTTCCGGTTACAATCAAGAAACAGAATCCCGAAGGGTTGGAAGAGAAATTCGGAAAATTTGGTTTACCACCGCAGGATCCAACACGATATCGTAAGCACAAAGATCTGACGTTTATTTTACATTTTTACATTAGGCGATGAAACCTATTCGTTGGTGAGTGATTCGTGGTCAACAGATGTTGTTGCTTCGGACAATGAGGGCCTTAACGAGATACCGCCGATTCCACCACCAATACCACCACGACAACAAGATCAATCGTTGTCTTTGCCAGTTATGCCCGCTCCATCAGGCCTCTTCCTTCCACCAACATTGCCCGTTCAAAATCAGCCGCCAATTCACGAAAGTCTTTCGGCCGGTCGTATTAATGAAATGACTGCCAACAACGCAACAGGCGGTTTGTTGTCTACAGCTGAACGGGAACGAATTGCTGACGATATTCTGAACAAATATCGAACTGCACCAGCGACACCCGCCTCTTCAAATGGCGCAAATCCAACTGTTCCACTTTCAAATGGATTGCTTTTACCAAACGCTTCGAAGTCTGATGATTTTGTGTACTACGATCCGGCGAATATCACTCAATGCAAAGCGTTTATCGACGCCAAACGCAAACTTCGTCTTGTTCTCAGCTCGGCAGCCAACATCCCAACGAACATGACCGCATCTCGACCGACCGCCAGTTCATCGAACGTCTTGTTGAGTGGAATCAGCAATTCGCAGTCAATCACACGAGCTGAAGACGATCCACGAGCCAATTTGAACGAGTTCCTAAAACTTCTACTTGCCGAATCGATTAACAGTCAAGATAAAACGTTGAGTGCACAAATTCGAGAGGCACAGCGATCTTTGTCGATTTTCGATCAACGCGGGTATGCGACTTATGGTAACGAATTTACTGTGAGTGTTTAGAATACGCAAGTTACTTCGAACATTGAAAGATGAACATCGTCGACGTACTTCATATCTCATGTATCTACAACAATCACGACTTACTCTGCTTCAACTTAGTTCCTATTTTTCCAAACTATCTGCACGTGTTAGTCGAGAGAAAAGTTTAATTGGTGAATGTTTGATCGAAATGCTCGTACGATTGTCAGTTGAAAACAACGAACAGTTTCTACGGAAGTTCATTTACGAATTTCGAAGATCGCGAGCTCAAGTTTGTCTCAAAACACTTAACTGGTTGACTTTGAATTCAGGACGAGCGAACTTACATCGTAGATCGGGCTCTGAACGATTTGTACGCTCAAATCGATATTGATTCGATTTGGCAGGGACTATCGGACGAGAACATTGAATACGTGAGGAAATCAATGGAAAGAGCGATTATGACACAGATTTATCAATACGCTTTGTATCCGAATCAAGACGCCGATCAATATCGTGACGAGTGAGCTTGTCGTTTAATACTGTGTGATGAATACATTGTTTAGCGTTTTCTTCAAAGCTCTTCGCAGTATTGCCAGTTTTGTGGGTCCCGATCATCCCGAACTTCGAATCCCAAAAGTATGTTGTTTATGGGATTTTGACGATTGACAACACACTTCAGCGTTTTCACGGGGAGTGTCCGTGGCCATCAGCTCAAGCAGAAATTGCAATCATCAACGCTTATAAAGCTCCACGCGATAAGATGGCTTGTGTTATGCGATGTTGTGAAACAATCGAAAATCTCATTGGTTTGGCTTCTGATCGAGCTGCATCGGCCGACGACATAACTCCCGTTCTTGTTTACGTTCTTTTGCAGGTGGTCGTTTTGTCCGAGTTGTCAATTTACGATCGTTTAGGCAAATCCTCCTGCATTGCTGTCGAACATTCAGTACATCGAAGGCTTCTACGCCCGTCGTATGCCCGGCGAAGAGGTTTAAACCGCGAAGTACGATCTTTGTTTATTCGTTTTTTCAGGCTTATTGGTGGACTCAATTTCGTGCGGCTGTCGAATTTTTGAAATCTCTATGTCATAAGCATCATGCCGCACCACCTTCCATATGAATCATCAGTCATTTATTACTACGGTGTTTGTATTCTACGCACGTTGTTTGATTGTACAGTTTCTGTCTTGTTCAATTACTCTTTTGCCTGTAACTTTTAACAATCGAAGATTTATTTCCGTATAAGTGTCGATTTCAGGTTATTTTTGATTCGTGTTTTACGTGTTTGATAACAAAAGTGTGTAAACTGATGCATTTAGTCTCAGGTGAATTGCCCAAAGAGTTTCAATCTCCAACAATTGGAGTACTTTCTGACGTTTTTGTATTCGAATAAATTGTCCGTTTGATTTACTGAAGAAGTTGAACGGAAAAATGAAATGGATTGTTTCTGAGAAATATTCCTCTTTCGTCGATCGGTATCGGTAATCAGTTAGCTGGGGTCTACTGGCGACTAACTAACCTCGATATTTGCAGATCTGTCGACTGTGATGGACGAAGATGAGAAAACTGGGAAAATGGCGGCCTTACAGTCGGAAATTCGAGTTCTCGTTGGTGAGGATATTGCGGAGAAGTATATGACTTTGGTGAAGCAATGGTTGGATGGTAAAATCCGAATGGATCAGTTCGATCGACGTGGTCAGCGAATGAATGTTCCATTAGACGTGCACTCGCGGTACATGCTTCAAATCGGAGAGCTATTCGATGTAAGTGATCTATTGAATTTCGAATAAAAAATCAAGTGTGTAGCTTCCGTTTGAAAATCCGAAGGATCCGATGGTTAAGAGAGTGAAACGGAAACGAAAAAATTCAGATTCCTTGTCGACATCAAATACGGTTTGTTGTTTGCCTTCAAGTTTGGTTATTGAACACGACTTTCTGCAGAATCTAAGTCCCACAATCTCGATGACAAGCACCGAGAAATCGGACAAATTGACGAGTGGTAGTCTTTCAAAACGTCTATTGCTATTTGCAATCACAAATGGAGTCGGTAATCTTGAAACACAGTCATTGGCTTCAGCGCCAACTGTTCATCAACGAGCTCAGGTAGGTTCTTTTTTGTTATTTAAAACCATTGGAATTTTAGGAGTTTGTTGACGATCTTCTTCGTTATGCAAGTCTGGAAAAGACGTCTCATGAAATTACTGAATCGGGGTTTTTGGTCTTCAATGCTCCAATGTAAGTCGTTGCTTCTTATAAACATACTCTTACACTTGTCTTCAGAAACTATCGAATAATAACGGAAGTCGATTTGTGCAACGCACTACAACGTTACCCATTCATTTTACCCGACGAGCATCTGCGTAATCTGCTGATCGAGAATCTGAGTCGTGAACCAGCTAATAAGCAGAAAACAAAGAAACGACGAAAACGAAAACATGACTACGCAAATTCAACACCCGAAATATCGACTATCGAAAGTAGTACCGGTCCATCGCCTTTCAATTACCAACCAACAAATTCACTGTTATTTCAATCACAACCAACTTACGAGGCCGATGATTTTTTTACTTTCGATGGTCTGAACGAGTGCCCTAATCTGTTGTCGAATGGAACAAAGATTGAAAGTCATTTGGTCACGAATTCAGTCCCCGAGATAGTGCAATCTCAGCCGAACAATCCGACAACATCATCCGATCAAACGAATGATCAGCACATGGAAATAACTCATAAGAATGGTGATCCAGACGATTGGCTAGGCGATCTCAATTTCTAGCCATATTGTTGTTGTTAATTGCTCTTACAAACATGAACTATCTAAAACGGGTATGTTGTTGAAACCAACAACGGTCACTTGGGTGGCTAAACTTTCGAACGTGTTTTCCAAGATATCAACTTGTTTTCTATTTTGTTTGAATTTGATAGCTTTTTTTTGAATAAATATGTTCCAAAAACTTTTTAATCTATGGGCAAAATGTCAAGTTTCTTCCGATGTATCTGGTTTACTGATACGAATATGTTTACCCTTGACATTCTGGATCTGGAATGTTGTGTCAATACCCATTCTACGCTGAGAAACAGCGCGATTATAATTCCAAATGGGGCGTTGTCTACAATAATCTTTGGGGTTATAAGGCCAGCGAGTACAAAATCAAGGTTAAGAGCATCGACCGCTACATTGAGAAACTTTGGGAAGAACATCGAATGGTTAGTTTTTTGTACACTACGTTTATGGTTTTCGATTACAGACACCGGAAAGAGAAGCTTTGCGTAACAAAGTTTTGGAACATTTACGAAAACTTCTGAAACCTGTCTACCCGACAGGCGTCTTAATGTGCGGTGGATCAACGACAAGTCGTTGCGGAGTTGTGGACTCAGATATGGACTTGTGTTATGTGGTTCAAACTCAAGATGATTATGATAGATCAGAAGAGTTACCAATTGTCATGTATCAAGAAAGGTATGAGTATTTTGACGTTCAATAACATTTGTTTGTGATATTAAGTGAAGTCAACAAGTTCATGGTGGATCGTATTCACATGGCACTTCGAAAGCACAAAGAAATTGTTGACATAAGCACAACTAACGCTCGAGTTCCAATTGTTACGTTCAAGATGTCGTCAAAAGCGGTCGATGTACACGCCGATGAAGTGATATTCGACTTTGACGTTAATTGCAATTGTGTCGCTGGTATTTACAATAGGCAAGAATCTATAGTTTGTCTCATTTAATAGTTGAGTTTTCAGCTACTTGCTCGGTGGTTTGGCACGGTATTGACAGATGGTCGAAACGTCTACTGATTATTCGTTTAGATGTGACGAACGTTTGCCCAAACTTTGCATTGCACTTAAGAAATGGGCAAAAAATGTCAAAGTTGTTGGAATCAATCGTTTCAACTCGTACACTGTCACGTGTCTCATCGTGCATTTCCTACAATGCGGCGTCAATCCACCGATTTTACCCAATTTGATTAAATTGGATTCGAGTCGCTACAATGGTGAATGCAGACCCTGGGACTTAACGACTGACATCAATGCTCATCTCTTACCAAGTAAGTTGGAGGCAAACAAAAATGATCTATTGGGTTTAGAAACGGAAAACACAATGACCGTAGGCGAGTTGTTCTGCGCGTTCTTTTACTATTACAACGACTTTGATTTCGTTAACTACGGGATTCTGATTCGTGATGCTTCGATCATCAAAATGTTCGTTGATTTATTGATCTATCTGATTTTTCGAACTTCAGAAGCGAGCATGGACGTTTTGAAGGTGCATTGGGTTCGCGTGTGTTTCTTGAAGAACCTTACGATGGATTGACTGTACCGAAGAACGTCAAAGAACAATCGACATTCGATCATATCAAATACGAATTTCAATACGTTTGCAATCTTCTTGGAGCGAAAGGAATCAAAAACAAGTTCAATGTGCTGATGAGTCGAGTTCACGAGCCAGAACACTTAACCCAATACAACGATCCGGGCATTGCGAAAGCAGAAGAACCGCAATACTAATAATCTTTTTATTGGTTGTATCTCATCTGTTTTAATACCCGTTCGATATCAACCCGTTTTTCACGAATTGCGATTTTATTGTTCATAAATTTTACAGTTAAGATTGAGCGAATAATTACGAACAACGACAGAACGCATAAGATTGTAAAAATGGTGCGTCTAAATTGTCTTATCCACGTGAATGAGCTCTTGACTTGAGAAGTTAAGATCGTCAAAAGTAAGATGTCCATGCGAAAGATTGTATTCACGTTTGGGATACAACAGAACGAGCACGCAGTCAGTTGGTTCAATTCCGCAGGTCGAAATGAACGCAAAAACAGTCTAAAACATACATTCGAATACTTGTAAGCGTTCGTTGAAGTTACCTTTAACGGACATTTGCCATTCAACCTCAAATTGCGACGCTCGTTACTTGGCAAACGTAAAACCAAATTGATCTCTTTGGTATCCGAACTCGCTGGCACAACATACGATTCCCATGGTCCCAATTTGAGTTGCGTCTTTTGAACCTTGTCAGCTTCAATATCATCATCTATAAAGTAATTTCATTTAAGATGCCAATGGTCTACAACTAACCCTTGATGTTAACAACTTTTTTCATGCGTTTGGCTTGGTAGTCGGGACTATTTTTATCCAACGGTTCTTTTCGCTTTCCGTTTGTCATTACTATCTAAAAGTTGGAATTTAAGCTAACTAATAAACGCACAAACTTACACTTGTTGTAGTAGTTGAAGGTCCCGGTTGAGTTGCCGTTTCGACGGATGGCGGAATCGATGGACCGCCGCCACCAATATACTCGTGATCACGCGCTTCAAAAGACGGATATTGGGAACAAAAGTCGAAAACTGAAACAGTTAGATGAGCAGAATAACATTATTAAAAAACAAACGTACGTTCCGTAATCATATCGTTCACATCACGACTGCGAATTTCGGAGATCAACTCGCCCGTTCGTGGATCCAAAATAAAGATTGCGGGATACTTTTCTTGTTGGTAGTAGCTGCTGATTCGACGACCTTCCGGACTGTCCGAATACACTTGCCAAAATAAAAGATTTTGTTTGATCATGTCTTTCAACGGATTGTTCGACCAAACATCGCGATTTAAGACCTGACACGCAAACTCGGACGAGTCTTGAAGATTGACTAGAATCCAGCGACCTTGTTCACGTGCTTTTTGAAGCAACGAATCCCAATCCAAGCGCTCGATTATATCAATGGGCGGACGAAAAATCTCGGCCAAATTCTTTTGATGCCGAGTTTGACGAGTGGAACGAACGGCACGATTTTGAGTTGGATCAAAACGAACATCGTCTCCGGGATACGTGTATAGTCCCGATGATGAACCTTTGGAATAGAAACAAGTGAATTTGAAGATTAAATAGAAAGCTTACCGGCAGTAATGTCTCGAAATTGTTCGAACACCGGATGTGCACGTTGACGACGCGACGATCCGCCTAAGAGCGTACGGTAAATTGACATAAACGAACACAAACCGTAATATTGATTGAACGACTGCTCCACCAAACGTTCTTGAACCGGACGTATTGGCCGTCGAACACCTTCTTCGTCGACATCATTTCGCATTGAAACCGACTCGTCTTCGATTATTTCAACATCGTCGTCGTTGTCGACTTGCATCTCTCCGTTGACTGCGCTTTCATTTGCCGCTTGCATAAAATGCAATTCGATCGCTTGTTCCAAATTTCCATCACACGCCGCGAGAACGTTCTTTGCCATTTCGTCGCTTTGTTCACCTGAATATGAAAACGATTAAAACGAGCGACTAGCCGTAGATCGTACCGGTTATTTCTTTAAAGGAATTGATTTGTTGCGCTGTAGCCATGGTTAGAGAGATCTTGCGATTGGACAAAAAATGAATATAAAAAAATTGGAAACTAACAAAAAAGATCGTACAAATCGCGGAAATGGCTTCCAATCCGACTACTGGCTTGGCGATTAGAACGCCAAACACCAACATTATGCGCACAAGTCTTCGTGTTTGGAATCCCCATTTCAAATCCCTCGTTGCTGAAGAGCTGGAAAGCTCGGGAGTTGAGTTAACATTATGATCAGGAGATTGAGGTTGTTAACTGCACTCTTCATTTTGTTTTTATGTGTTTTTGCTTTCTACATTTTCAACCATAAAATTCAAGAAAAAATCCAATTAGTTACAAAGAAATTTGAACAAGAACCCCACGATCTCACAAATGACTTGATCGTCTACAACCGAGTAATCTCTCAGTCTACGGCAGTTTGTTTAACTTCAATTTCAGATACCGAAGACCGGCTCCACAACTTTCACGAATGCTCTCGCTTACGATTTGTGTCGCTCAAACGGATTTCACGTCCTTCACATCAACACGACAAAGAACAACTTTTTGATTAACGCGGTCGACCAAGCAACTTTTGTTCGAAATATAACTCAATGGACGAGCGTACGTCCGGCTTTCTATCACGGCCACATCGCGTTTGTGAATTTCCAAAAGTAAGTGGTCGAATTGAAAGAATTTGTTACAAAGTTGTTTAGATTTGGGTATCCGAATCCGATTTACATCAACATCGTACGAGAACCAATTGACCGTTTCGTTTCCTATTACTATTTTTTGCAATACGGCGATGACTATCGAGTCGGATTGAATCGCAGCCGTGCCGGTCGAAACGAAGTAAGTGAGTGTCGCATTAGATTTCTCATGATTTACAGACATTTGATCACTGTTTCGAACGTGGCGGAAAGGACTGTGATCCGGCGGATAAAATGTGGCTTCAAATTCCGTACTTTTGCGGAACCGAAAGCTATTGCAAGTGAGTACTCACTCATTGGTACTTCCATTTCATTCGCAATCTTACAGGAAACCTGGAAACATTGACGCTTTGAATGCGGCTAAACGTCATCTTGTTGATCATTACCTAGTTGTCGGCTACACAGAACGATTGAAAGACATGATTATCGTGCTGGAACGCTTATTACCGAACTTTTTCAAAGGCGCTGTTGCTCATTACGAGAAATTGGAACGAGTGTCTGGTTTGTGCCATCCTTCTACGTCTGTGAATTTTTCTTTTTCAGAAGGTCGCAAAGCACATTTGCGATCGACGACCAAGAAAATTGATTTGAAACCTGAAACCCTCGAATTGTTGAAAGCAAATTCGATCTACAAACTCGAACGTGAATTCTACGAGTTTGCGGTTCAAGAGTTCGATTCGCTTATTGAGCGATTGCACTCGGTAGACGGCACATTTCTTCCACAACAATTCAGATACGAAAAAATTAAGCCATGAAGACATTGTTCTTGCCATTAGCCCACGGGTGCTTTCCTATTTGATCAATCTCAGATTTTCATGAATAAACTTTGAATTTAATATTGTGTTTGTCTCCTGATCAGCTTGTTCCTAATCGACTTCTTATTTGTGATTCCGTAAACGACCAACTCAGAACACAGTTAAGGACGCCACTTCGACGGTAATCAACATGAACGTTCAGTTGTTAAATTTCTTGAAAGAAGTGCCGTTGAAGAACTGGTTCAATTACTTCGTAGATCCAAAAGCTTTCAAAGCTGAAGTAATTAACGCAAAAGGTGAATTGAAAGTGTGGTTGATGAGTTTTTCTTTTGCAGATGCATCGCTTGCCGGTCAGCTACTCGATCAGTTCATCGAAAACGCTTTGGGTGCAGTGAACGATGTCAGAAGCTCAAAAACAAAGAAAAAGGATCCAGGTGCTGATCATCTTCAATTGGCGTTATCCAAAGGTTTCTTGTTTAGATGACATCCTTTTTGCCGAAGAAAAAAGCGACAAACTCTGGAACTTTGCGTGGGCTTGTGCGGCCCAAATGGAATGGAACTTGGAAGCGATGTTGAAACAGTAAGCTTGAGAAGACAACCGCTTTTAAGGTTTGCTTTTCAGCTCCAACGAAATCAAAGTCTACTCGATGATTGTGCGTCTTTTTGAAAAGACTTTTGGTGTCAGCGACGAGGTTTGTCAAGAAATAAGAACAAACTCAATTCGATTTACAGTCCGACGTTCTGGCTTATCTGCTGCAGCTAGAAAACAACGCATTCAACTCGAAGAATCTGTTTGTCGTGTGGATGTATGCACGCCTCGTAATTCTTATCGACACGAAAGCCAGAACTCCATTGCCGCCAGTGATGCCCACAGTTAGCAATCCGTAAGTGAAATCAAAAATAACTTTTGCATCGAGATTTCAGACAAAATCAAATTGATCTCGCACTTGTTGAAGCAGAGAAACTGCGGACTTTCGTCAAAAATGTTTGTAAACACGTTCCCAATGCAATCGTGTTTATGGAGCGGTTAATCGACATGAATCCACGGACCATGGAAATCCCGACCACGTCGTTTTTCGGTTTTACAGCGGATGTAAGTCAATGCATTTTCTTGTGTTTCTGAACACATAGTTTAAGAATAACGAGAACTCGTCCAAAATTGTTCCGCGAGTTGTCGAAATCGATCAAACGACGTTCATTGCACGTTCAAAATCGGATCTCATGTCTGCGCATTTTTCCGCCGTTCACATCAAATCAGCTCGTCGACTGTTGAATGAGGTAATGATCTATGCGGTAATTAACTTTCAATTGCGTTCAGATCTTACCAATCTTCGATTCATTAAACAAAGTCAATCCACTTGTCGCGAAGCTTTTTAATTTTGATTCAAAGATGTTGGAAGGCTATAAAGCAGCACTGACTTCAAGATCGTCGGCTAAGAAGCCACGGGTAAGAAAAGCGATCTGTTTTTTCATGTATTGAGTTCACAGTTGGAACATGAGAATTACGAGTATGATCTCACAACAGAGTCCTCAAAGAACTCACATTTTTTCCGTACAAACGCAGATCTCGAACAATCCGTTAAAGTTTACAAAGGTACTGCTATAAAGATACGAGATGATATAGCTAAGCTTGATCGTCCAACAGAAGCCGAGCTTCTTCGTAAGTAAACATTGTGAGTTGAACGCATTTTCGCATTCAGAATACCAAAATTGCTCTCCGGATCTGTGGAAGTTGATGCACACATATGATTTCGAGACGATCAACCAACTCGCTGAGAGAGCTGCACCGTGTGATGAAAACGGAAAGAAATCTCCGTTCAAGTGTCCCGATGAAGGAGTTTGTTATTGTTTACACGATAGGAACGATCGTTCTTTTTCAGTCTTATATTTCTCCCATTTACGCCAATTACACGCCTGATCTCGCCAATCGGCCTTCTTTCTTGTTCTTCTTAATTCAATGGGAAAAGCTTATTGACAGCTGGGCAAGTTTCCATTAAGATGTTAGATATAATCGTCTTTCAGGACATTACAACGATTCTTGCTACATTGCGAAACTACGTCGAAACAATCAAACGGACTTCGCCGACATCTCGCGAGTTCGTTGAAGTTTTCGGTTACGAAACACTTCGACTTCATGTATGTCTGTTACTCAAACGACTAAATGACATGAATTTTAGTTGAAAGTCATGAATGCATCTAATGGAATGCCTTACATCAATGCTGAGGATCACAAAGTATCTTGTCAAAAGACACTACAAATGATCCATAACTCCATGAACAAGACTCCCATTTCCTGGACAATACAGCAAATTGCACCGTGGTACTTTGCTTTCTTGATGAACACCGGAGCTCACGAAATCATCCTCTCGCTTAACAAAAAAATCCCCGACTTCAAATCCTCGTACTACGATTTCGCTCGGCTGGTCATCACGATTATGATGCACCCCAATAACCCGCATATTCAATGGAACTATTTGTACAAATTACTCGAAATGAAGTAAGTCATTTTAATCGCAAGTTAAGAGCTTTCCAACATCTCAGCAAACCCGATGAGCAACCGTTGACTTATCAGCAATTCATGAGAATTATTTCGATGATCAAAAACTTGGATGTGATTAATTATCTTCTTTCCTTCTTTGTTTCACTTCGAAATGCCATGAATCAAATCGGAGACCCGGGGACGCTGCCGTACGCAGTAAACCATCCGATCAATGCGAATATTTTCATCCAGATCGAACGTTCCATTCTTCCTGACATTCTACGGTAAAGAAGAAATCGAATTTGAACTTTAAATTCCAACGAGTTTAGCAATCTTCCGAATTTGGATATAAAGTTCATGGATAATGTGATTGTACAGTTGTTAAGCAACGGTCTTATGCTTAGTCCCAAGAATGCGGTGTTTCATCGGCAAATGGGAGATGTGAATTATGCGAAGAAAGATTTCCGTTTAGCAGCTGCTCATTATGCTGATGTGCTACAGCTAATGTTAAACGACGACTTGTTTAAGGCCGACTACTCAGAGCTTGTAAATGATGAGGTAAACTGAGATCTATTTCTGATTGTTGAGTTTATTTTAGATGATCAACAAACTTGTTCACTGCCTCTTTCAACGCCAACTCTTTACATTGTCGGCGATTTGTGGTCAGCTATTGAACGATATGCAAAATCATTTGAACTTCGTGCCGACGATTCTAAAACACTCTGATGCGACGAATGACGCCGAGAAGGCCTACTTTCCATTCATATATCGGATGCCACTTTTCGAAGTCTTGGCTACTGTTTACGATCTTTACAACATGAATGCTCTTTACTTTTTAGCGGTTAGTTGTCCTTGTTAATTGGTTTCATTTTCTCTTCAGCTCAAATTGTGTCCAACAAGAGCAATTAATCAAGCCAACTACAAGGACATTGTTCGGCACGAAGAAGAACGACGTCGTCGAGAGTTCATTCGAATTTTGGCGAACACTTGTCAACAGAAATCTGATTCATTCAAACGCGTTTCACTTTTATCTCAACTGCCACCTTAATTCACAATGTAGATCATCGTAATTTATTATGTTTTTCCGGTTAATTAAAACTGCTCTACGTTGTTTAATTACGTTACAACGTTTAAGAATATGACAGAAATAAAACAAAGAAGAGATCACTTGCACCAATTCATTTACCCGATGATTTCGTCAATCTGACTGATAAGTTTGCGTTCCGGCGATTCCAGTCGATCCAATTTCGAGTCGTAGATTACAAGTCGGGCCTTTGCAGTTTTCCGCACCTTCGACAGCAACGCGAAAATTACATCGTCGTGCGGATGACCGATTCTCATGATCTTCTTCAAGGCATCGCAAGTGTTCAAAAAGAGAAGCATCGTATCTTCGTCAACTAGTGCTCCAATTAACGTGAACAAAAAGCTTTCTATCAATTCAACAACCGCAATGGCCGGCGGAATCGTGTACTAAAAGCCGTTCGAATCGAATCAAAGAGCTGGAAAACCCACTTTTTGAGCCAATTCTGCAACGAGATTCACAATGAAAATTCGACGTTCCAAATTTGGCGCATTTATGATATCCGGAATAGTGTGTAAAAGGACGTGAGCAGAAGGCACTTTGTCAACAACAACAGGAATCATATTAACTGGATATGTCTGAAACAAAAGATTACATGGTAATTGAACGCTTCTTATCACATGAAAATGGACCAATAGAGCCAACTGAGCATCGGCAATAAACATCTGATGGATATGCGCACAAGCGATGTCGCGTATCTCTTCCAACAGTGGTTCGTTTGTCTCGTCACCGTTGCAAACGTCGAGCAGAAATAAGATCACAGCTAAATGTTGAGTTCCAGTGTACGGTTTGACGAGAATCGCTTTCTCTTCCAACTCACTTGAACGAGAGTCAATCGTGAAACAAACTACTAACTTACTATTTTTCGCTGTAGGCTTGTGCTTGAATCATTCGCACGTGATTGTAATTCTTTGTTGCATCCAAATAAAACGACAAGATTTGCATTAGAAGTTCGAAATGTGGGGGACTTCGGAAAATGCGTTCATCAACTCGAAACATCAATGCTGGTGTTTCGCGCAGCAAAACCGCGTTGTCCACTTGAATCGGACCGTTGGTTGCTGCGTGTGGAGTGTTCAACCATAAGGTCAACGTTTGTTCGTAGAGTTTTCGGGGAATCAAATTGGCCAAACGACGCCAAATTTTCGCCAACATTGTTGCAACACTTATCGAACAAACCGACGAATCCAAACTAACAACCATAGAGCAAATTATCGTTTCGTAGTGTTTGTAATGCTCGTGAATTGGTGCAGATTGAAGATGACTGACCAGCGCTGTGAACGTTGTTGGATTCGTCGAAATATTCGCCAACGCTTCTTCGAACATCTCTTTCGGTACCGATTTGAAGACCGGCGCTTGTGAAAGAGCAAGTTCTTCTTCCGTTAGATCAAGACTTGCATCCAAAGTCGGCAACATATGCGGCATAATCAATGAAACGTAGTGAAGAAGATTGGATCTAATCGTTTCGACATCCTTAGGTCGTGCATCCATTGCGCTTAAGATGTAACGAATAGGAACTTCTGCCCACAGACGATCTGAATAAGCGACCGGAAAATTGCTGATCCATGCATCAAGTCGTGGCATCGCATCCAATCGACGAGTGTAGGCAAGAAGATAGAGAAGAGACAAGGACTTTGCAGCAAGCAACTTGTCGTCGGAAAAGAGATCGGTGGAGAAGATCGTCTAAAAGGCGGATGTAAGAACCACCGAAAATGATAATCACAAACCCAAAAAAAGTCTTCATCAATGGCGGTATTGAAATTTGGATCGTCTTTTGTTGGAAAACAGGAAGCAGCAAAATTCTCCAACATTTCGACCATCACACCATGAATTGGAACACGACATTCGCAAATTTGCTTTTTAATCCAATCCTAAAAACGTTACTTGAACTGTTGAATGTGCACAAACTTGGATTCCAATTTGATTCCGTGAGAATGTTCGCGCAATTAACAATTGATTGATGCAATGAACGGGCAGATAGCCGGAGATGTTTTGGTCGAGGTTGTTCGTAACTCCCAAGTTAGATGCTTTCTGAGCGATATCGACTTCTTGCATCGCATGAGCAAGAAACAGCCGCTTCACCGTGATATGCTTTCGCAGCGTGTCACCAACCTAAAAACAACTTCGACAACGAACTTTCAAGAATCTCACGTTAAAAGAGAGTTCTTCCGAAAGTAGTTTGGACAGCTCTTCACCGTTCGACGAGTTCATGTGAATTGAAATCAATAACATGAACTGATTCAACGACGCATATTCCTTCGGATTGCCATTTCGTGTTCGTTCTCGAATGCAACAAAAAAATTCTGTTAATTTCGACTCCGAATCATCATCTCGTGTTGACATCTGGTTCCTAAAAACCTTTTGTTTGATTGTGTTTCTGACAAGAAGTTACCCTGGAAAAAGATTTGGACACGCCAAAATCACCGCCAACACCAACTTCAACATTCGAACGTTGTCACTCGTTTGATCGGTCAGAAAACGAACATACTCGTGAGTGGTCTCAATTGACACATTCAGCAGGTTGTTAGTCGACAAAACGCACATAAGCAAAATCAATCGATCTTTGATGTCAGCCAGTTTGTTACTGAAATAATCGACACCTCTAAACACCAACCGTCAACAACATACGATTGCAAAACTTCGTTGAAACGTTTGCGAATCCGATTCATCAAATCTCTGTTGGATGGTTTGTTCAGAAACACGCTCAGTGGACTGTTGTTTTCCATCAAACGTGAAATCAACGTATTCACGAACACACGATCTTCGACCAAATTCTTTGCGTACAAAATTTGAGTGCAAATTCGAAAGCGCGATTCGAAATGAAGCGAATTTTTCAGAAAATTTTCTGCAAGTGAAGAATCAAGTCGAAGTAACTAAAACAAAAAGGCTTCATTTAACTTGTATATCACACTCTTACCGATGTCACAGTTTCGAGTCGTCGTTTAGTGAACAACGAATCATCATCCAACTGTCGCAGAGAAACCACTCGTTCGACCACGTGTTCCAAAAACATCGGATGGTTCATTACGACCTAAACGAATTGTTTTTGAAGTCGTAAAGTGAACTCACTCCTTTCAAAATCTGACGTCCGTAGCAATAATGCATAAGAACGGCAGCCAAATTGACAACTTTGAAGTATTGTGGAACAAAAAAACACAAAAATGAAATAATCCAAATAACTTCTTCTTGAAACGATTCCACGTCAAAGGGCTCAAACGACTCGGTGTTCGTACTAGTGTTATCGACTGAAAGATGAAAATAACACAATAGAAAGACATGCGAACCTTTGGAAACCAAATAGGAACCGATCATCACGACTCGCTGTTTAATCGGTAAGAGCGCATAACCGGCAGTTGTTTTGGTTGTCGATGAACGTTTATAGTCCGCAAAATTTGATTGAAGTTCTTCGTAGTTCAATCGCAAAATAGACAAAATCTCGTTGCCGGATGGACAGTCGATTAAACGAGCACGAATACGATCCTGAAGTTCTCGAATCAGTTTACAGTAACAATCGGAGAACAAACCAAAAGCGGCGATTCTTCGACTTCAACCAAATTGTTCGTGGACATAAACGTGCGATACATAAGCAACGGAAGAAATGGTCGTAGATCTTCGGACGTAAATTTCTCTATCCGCTTCTCTAGTAATCCATCTCGTATAGCGAGAAAAACATGCGGATATTGTTTCGGTAGCATTTCGAGTCACTAGTATCTGCAGACCCTGAAATCTTATCCACAATTCAGTAACCGCCGCTTAATACCGATTTTCACAATCCCGAATACGAAGCCACAAACTAATGAGTCAAGTTCTCGTGCAGAGATCTAATGATCGCAAGTTTTCTGAATCGTGATGATTTCTATTTTTGTTCTCTAGTAACTTTGCTTTGTCATTAAATTCCATTTGATTGTATTGTTCGATATGATTTCTAGCGGAAACAAGAAGGAATTGCGCGAAAAACACGCTCAATTGGTCGAATTCCTTCGGTAAGAATCCCAATCGTTTGTTCAACTTCGTCTGCTTTCAGAAACAACTTACCGGAAGGTGCGAAGAAACTGGTCGTGGAGAACAAGGAGCTGATAATGTTTCAAGACGAATCCGGAAGATTGCCGATTCATTGGGCCTGCAGCGGTGGTTGTCTCCCGTTTGTTGAGTTGTGCGTTTCGACCGATCCCGCTTTAGTCACGAAGAACGATGATGCCGGTATGTTTAGTATTCCATTTGTTATGTGAGTCTTTTAAGGATGGACGCCATTGATGATTGCCGTTAGTGCGGGACGATACGATGTTGTTCGTTTCTTGCTCAGCCAAACTCAATGCGACGTTAACCACCAGTGAGTTGTTTGATCAGAATATTCGGATTGATTGCTCGTTTAGAAACAACAACGGTCAAAGTCCACTACACTATTCCTGTTCGAAGAACAACGTCAAAATGACCAAACTACTGTTGGAAAACGAAGCAAAAGTGAACGTTCAGGACAAATACAAGAATACACCTTTGCATCGAGCAGCCTCTCAAGGACACATGGAGATCATTCAACTTCTTTGTTCGCAGAAGGGAATCCGCCTCGATATGACCGATAGTGAAGGAAACACACCGTTGCATTTGGCCGTCGAAGATGAGAACGAAAGTGCAGCGATTTTCCTCGCTCGTCACGGCGCCGATGTGAATCGACACAACAACAGCGAAAAGAGCCCATTGGATTTGGTCAAAAGTGCAACTTTGCGGAAGAAGTTGTCCGATTCAGCTGCTGAACATTGACGCCCATTATTCAGTTTCCCAATTGACGGGTATCCGAAATGATTTCGTGCTCTTGTTTGGTTTAAATAGCTTATAAACAAAATAAACCATTGGCACATATGAATACACGAATTGAAGACTATTGATTAACGTATTCAAGCGTCTATTTACTTAACAGCAATCTAACCAACTTAATATCGACGGTTTGAAAGCTTCAGAATGTCGTTGTTACCGTCACTACAAACTGACATCTTCGCGTTGTTGCACCATTTGAATGAGCTAAAACATTTGAAAAGAACTGGTTGGGTTCATTTTGGAGTAACTGCTAACTTCATGTAATATCTTGTTTCTTGACTTTTAGGTTCCAGAACCGGAAACAGTTGCCTCTCACATGCACCGAATGGCTTTGTTGGCAATGACCCTTCAGCAAGACGGCAATGTTGACGCTGTTCGTTGTATCAAAATTGCACTTGTTCACGATATTGGCGAAGCAGTTGTGGGCGACATTACTCCACGTTGTGAAATCTCAAACGATGAGAAGTTTCGATTAGAAAATGAGGTGCGTTTTCAATGCAACTTTTAATCTATCATTTACTTAAGGCAGTGAAGAAGATTGCCGATACTGTCCCGCAGTTGAAATCGGAGATCTACACGCTTTGGCAAGAATATGAGAAAGCCGAGACTCCCGAAGCAAAGACCGTAAAACAACTGGACAAACTCGACATGATCGCTCAGGCTTTAACATACGAACTGAAGTACAAGATTGATTTGAGCGAGTTCTTCAATGCAACTGTCCACTCCTTTACCACAGAACCATTCATTTCCTGGAACAAACAAATTCGCGAAAAACGGGAACAAAATCGCAACTGATGACTTGAAAGCTTTTGTTACTATTGTTGATTGGTTTTAAAACAAATTTGTTGCAATGAATTTGTGGCTTGATGGATAACTGGATAATTGAAAGTTCGTTCAACTTTGTCAATTCAAGTGATTACAAGGAGAAGAAACAATCTACAATCAAAGAACATTTTTGGATTATTTCGGTCGGCAATCAATGTGTTTGTGTGAAACAGTAATCAGCAGTCAACACAAGAGGTTGTTCACTTCGTTGAAGCACGTGAATGGACCGGACGGAAGCCGCGCGCTGGCGTTTGATCATCGGCAGTTGTCGGAAATGTAATCAGGAAGCTTATTGTCCCGTCCGATGCATCAAGATGTGCCAAAGGAATAGCCGTGGGACAAAGTAAAGTTACAAGAAATTCGACTAGACGCTTTCGATATGATCAGAAACGACTCATTTGAAGTTCTAACAACACGATAAGAATTTCCACTTGGAAATCTCATCAGAAATCCAATAATCTTAACTTTCAGCCTAGTTCCTCATTTTGAATATAACTGCGTATTCCAGATAGTCCGTTGGACCGCACGCGTTCTGTCCGCAAGATTGTTAGACCAGAAACTTGCTTTGTTCTTTTACTTCTGATATCTTTCGGCGTATCCAAAACCACTTACCGACATCACGGATGCGCCTCGTGATGTTCGTTTATGTAAACTTCTTAGCAGGAAACAGCGAAGTGGTTTGGAAAATTGCGTGTAGTTTTTGAACTCATTTCGAGAATCCCAAACACATGGCGAGAGGGCTGGAGCAATTGGATGCGTGTGAAGAGTTGAAATATTTAAAATGAAAACATCCACTTCCGCAGTAGAATGCGAAACGAAGGAAGAACTTGTTCGACTGAATTTTACCGTAAATTCACAAGTTGGTTATGATTCTGTTTGAGTCTTTGTTCGAGTTGACATGACGATAAAAAGTGGGTTTTGAGACGCTGAAACATCTTGAAGCCGCCGCGTCGGTTATTTCTGTCTTCTCGACACATTCGCCATGGTTTCCGTTTGTTGTTTGTTTGTAGTTATTGAGATTTGGATGCCAAGAAGTTGGTGCGGACGTTTAACCGCTTTGTTTGCCGCCTACATCATTTCTTCGTCTGGCGAAGGAATTTGGATACTTCACGAGTTGATGGTATTTGTTACAAATCCAATAGCCGTTACTTAATTCATAACATTTTACTTTCATCGCGTGGAAAGAGTTCGTGGTCAACAATTTGACTGTCTAATTTTTGTTCTACGATTTTCATTTGGGTCACTGGACACGAATGGTCCAATTCACTAGTTCGCTCTTTGTCTTCCCATTTCAATCTTTCGGAATTTCGGTTTTGCGACCATTCTGCTTGCGTGGAAGTAGCAAACTCTTCCAACAAGCGACCATCGATCTTTTACTGTAATTGACACTTTGCATTGGTCTTCAGAGTTTATAGCAAGTGTTTCACGGTCCAATTGAATGATGTCGATAAGACCGCTCATTTGTTTACAACTTCACAGTTGCAAATTCCGCTTCGACTTTGACCGCTCAATTTCAATTGGGCCCGAGGCCTTTTGTTCGTTTCAAATGATTTGTGAATGCGAAAAGAAACTTTTTCTTTTTGTCTCGATGAGTGATGATTGGGCTGATGATGAAAAGGTGCCAATTCTAACAGCCGCTTATCATTCGTGCCATTCAGCTCAGTCAATCAACTTCTTCCCCGAACTTCTGGCATTCGCTTCGGGTCGAACGTTCAAAACCGCGGCTTGAAACAAAAATAACTCACCACTTTGTCGTGTTTCGTAGTTGATTTCTAACCAGGACAAAACGACAACATTAATCTTGAACTTGTTTCTTTGAATCAGTGTCTTCTTATAGTCGTGATGCTTTGTTATGCGTATCGTCGATTACCAAGCAAATTGCGAAATCCTACCGTCGATGAATTCCACAGTTTTAACTACGAAAATGTTTCTGTTTGCAAACCGTTTGCTTTTTCGCCTTCGTATTGAACGTCGACGTTTTGATTAGATTTCACGCTTTGTCCTTCTTCTAAAACCAAAGTCTTCAAACGTTCCGTTGACGTCGTCCGTTTATCGACTTCAGATTTCGTTTTCAGAGTTCTTGTTCAGGTGCCAACAAAAGATCACTGATTTGAAGTCATGGGTTGTTCTGGATCGAAAGACGACAAGTTCGAGAAAATCGACTCTTCCGCTCCGGAGAAACCAAATTACGTGGCAATGGCGTTGATTAACGTGAGTGATTCTTATAGTTTCCATTAGAACAAGTATTTCAAGGCCAATCGTGCAGCAATGATGGTCGGAGAAACCTATCAAGGACCAAATCAGTTGAACGAGAATCAAGCGGACATGCTAATAAGAAAGGCGAAGAACGATGGCCAAACGGTTTCGGTGGTCAATGGATGTCTCTACTTGGACTATAAATTCATGGGTATACCAATACGCTCGCTCATATTCATTTTGCTTTAGGGTGTATGCCTGCTTCAATGGCCTATTAAAACTGATTGTGGTTTGACTTGAAATTCCTCTTTGAATACGGGTACTGCATTCACGGAAATGCAGTTTTCTGGTTGTATTTATGTCCATTTTTAGTGTCAATAAATGTTATTCGATTGCTAGACATTCCAATAAACTTTATGGTTTGGCCAAAAGCATAAAATAAGCACATTAAGCAAAGTTAATAACCGATTTATTAGCCAATCAAACTTAATAGGCACCTTCATAATTAGAAACCTAACCATTGAACCTTTCTTCTAGTTACCGTATTCATTTCATCAGCGAAGCTCGTCCATCTCAATGAAAAGAAGAGAAGATGAATGGGTTGAAATGTTTAGGTTTAGTCTCGATTGTCCTTGAATGTGTTCAAAAGCACAGAATCGAAACTTTTGCTTGATATTCACAACATGATCAATTCAATTTCGCAAACAAAACGCGCCGCATGAGTTTTGTTGTCGAGCGATAGCGATCAGAACTCTGAAAGTTACACGTGCCGTCGTGAGTTTTTTTACGTTATGAATCGAGTTTGACGATAATCGGACTGCTTGTGAAGCTACGACTGTTCAGCGAAAAATTGTGATCTCCGATTTTGCCGAACGATTGTAAACTTTTAAGCTTTTGGGGTTTAGATTTGATTCATTGAACAAAACTCATGTGTTGATGACACGTTTTGAGGATTATTTTCGAAGCACATGGAACAGATTTTAGTCACAGATGTGCATAAATTAGCGGTTAATGAGATTGAATTAGTATGTTCAAGTGAACAAGATAGCAAGAGAATATGTTTCGTTCAAAGTTTGGTGGCGACTGCTTAGTTAACTGCTCTCGATAGTTAAGTCAAAAGAATTTCGCTTGTAATCTTGAATGAAAATGTGAATTCCATGCGGAACTTAAAGCTTCCAGTTGCCGGTTTTGTTTTACATCGAAAGAAACACGAGAAAATTTCGCAATGTTCTTGGTATTTGACTTTCGCTTTGGGAAATTTTTTCGTTTGAGGAACAAACAACGAAAATTGAAATGGGTAACACGAATCATTCAATTGCTGGTAATTGCTGTTGAGGAGAGCCAGAGAAATTTCGACGAATTGGACTTGTTGACAGAAGCATCACCAGTTGAAAACATTTCTAAATGACGAAAATTCGAAACACCTGGGATTTGAAGCACAAACAGCAACTTTTGAATCCTCCGTTAAAGTGCATGTCAAAATGACGGTTTACAACGTCTTGTCCGACGACCATTTTCAAATTGAAAGTGATCTACGATTTCGATCGTTTTATCGCGGTTTGAACTTTGCTTCCATTCATCTGCTCGCCATTTCCTTTGGTCAACTCTTTTGATATCCTTCATCTGTCCGCCGTTTACAACCGGCCGAGTGCATTCGATTGCTCCCACTCATGCATTTCGGTATCGGTTGATAAGATGACGAGAAGTTGCTGCCAAAAAGTAGAAATGGAAAGTTAATCCCGTCTTCCAACGTTGATGTCAGTTTCAATGATAAGTCTCAAAAGACCAACGAGCTCGATTGCTTCGCATTTCCGTGGCATCAGAACATGCGCTTGATTGGCGACGAATAATCCCAATTTAATCCCCGAATCTCACGCTTCTTGGCACCGCGCATTTTCAATTGACTGGGAATTTCGTTTAAATATTTACATTAACACTCTCGTTCTTGACATAAGCGCTTGAAGGTTGTTATCCGACGTCTTTGTTCGAGGTTGGCATCTTCGATTCCACTTCCGAGTTCATTTGTGATTGTTTCTCTGGGTTTTTATTTTTCGTTCATCCGTCTATTGTTCTCTTCATTGTTCTCTTCAGTGGCCGGCGACTGCAAAGCTCTTCGAGATCGAAAAGGAGCGTTTTTGCGTCCAAAAGTTCGACGAAATTAACGGTCCCAAAAAAGACTTGGCGACAAGTGACAATCGTGGTCCCATTGCGGCTAGCAATTTGAGCGGATTGAGATGTTCACGGACGTCAGCTCGAAGATACGCACGAATTCAATTAAGCACAAAAATGCGAAGGTGTCGGCCATCCAACGTCCCCAACGATCGCAGATTCAAGTGGCCAAATTGTGGACCCAAAAAACAAAACTCCACGAAATCGAAGATCACTTGCGCCGCAGAGATCGTCTCGACGTTCCGCTCCAAAATTTGGCCAATTCCCACGCAGCAGATTTGGAGAATTTTGCGCGTCCTGTTGCTTCGACCTCCGCGTTCGGCGTAGCAGAATTTCCGGCAGCCGGAGGCGTACGAAGAAGAGCGCTAGAATCCGCAGAGTTTGCTGGCGGCGCTTTTCACGAGTCTCTGGCCGTGACGTCGCTTAGCCGGAGACCAACAGCATTTAGCGGCACGCCGACAAGTTCGAACGCTGCTGATGGCACTCTTTTTGGCTTCGTTTGAAACTGCTCGTTGCATCCTTTTCGTACACCTGTGGGCAAAACGTTTGCAGTTTTGCTTATCCACTTTTAACTATAAATCTTCTTAAATATGTTTGCTTTTCATTCGGGATTAAAATGTGCGGAATTCGAAGTCCGATGAGTCGGCGGAGCAATCCATTGTTTACATACCACAAAAACGTCAACTCAAAGCGCTCCCTTTATTTCGCCTGTTTTTGATTACGCAAAAGATAGAGAGAACGCGCCGTTTCATTGAGTGTCCTAATAACACTGGAAAGTTTTTCAGGACACAGAGATTGCAACGGTTTAACGAGCACAGTCTTTTTAGCCCGTCAAAACGTTTGCGTTTTGCACGACCATGTCTCCACATTCCAAACGAAGACGCCTCATCACGCCTTCGAACTCAAATGTACAAAAAAAGCGAAATCGTTCCGCCCCCAATGAAACCGCTGCGACGTCTCTGCGCTCGCGCCGTTCCGCAAAGAGCGCAACTCAACACTCGAAAACAGAAGAGTTGAGGAACACGCGACCAAGCTCCGCCCATCATCGAAAAGAGGCAAAGCGGCAGGCTGAAAACCCGGAGAAACAACATGAGGCAACGGAAGTCAAATCGACGAACAGTCTTCAGAAGAAGAACGAACGGCCAAAAACTGCAGCAGTTATGACTGGTAGGAGTCGATCAAAGGGCTTACTGTACGTCCGAAGTGTTTAGGATCGAGCTGGAACTACGACGATGATGGAGAGTGCGGACCACACAAATGGCCAATGGCTGTTGATGGCACCCGTCAATCACCGATTGACTTGCGTCTTTCGAAAATGAACGTGATTACGTTGCAAGAACCGTTACAGTTCGTTAACTATGATCAACCGTTACACGGTGAATTCGTGAATACCGGGCATTCGGGTAAGTACAAACAACCAGTTGTATTTTGATACTCTGCAATTGATTCGAAGAAACTTCAAAGCTACAAATGAATTTAGTTTAATGTTTGAGGTTTCAGTTCAATTTCTTCCAAACTCTCAAACTTCGCTTCCGGAAATCTACGGTGGTTTGTTAGATCAACATTACCGTTTTGTTCAATATCACTATCATTGGGCTCAACAAGATCTTGAAGGATCTGAGCACGCCATTTGCGGTCTTCGATATCCGGCCGAATTACATCTTGTTCACCAAGGAGTAGATGATCCAACAAAACTTGCAGTTTTGGGAATCTTTTTGAATCGTGGTGATGCAGATAGTCGGGCCTTGGGACCCGATGCTGAAGTTTTTGCTCAATTAACCGAATCAGGTCAACGTGCAATTGCAAAATCAGCAGTCAATTTGTCTGAGAAACTGCCAGAATGTCAAACATCGTTTGTACGTTACGAGGGATCGTTGACGACTCCACCGTGTAGCGAAAATGTCACGTGGACCATCTTCACTGATCCAATCGATATCACACCGAAACAAGTGAGTATTCATTGTTTACTGTTCCCGTTGCTTTTTCTACTTCTGACTTAAAAACATGACTGAATGTATTGGAACGAAAAAGACGACCGGAACAAAGATGTCCAAAATTTGCGTGAATCCCTCGGGAAGCGAACGGGTGTGGGGTTTATGTCGATGAAGGAAAATAGCCGAAGCGTCCACGTTATCGAAATGAACGTTATTGGTGAAGTGAAAAACACCCTTTTGCTTTCACGATTGCAAGTTTTGACGCCTGCATTTGAGACTCTTTTGTTTGCTAAGCAAAGTGTAACTGATGAGCCTTTCGCCTTCAATTCTTATGGCAATTTCGAAAAACGTTCACGGACACGCGAAACAACATTAAATTTTATCATGCGCCAAAATTCTTTCTTCTTTTACATAGGAAATCCCTCAATTTCCTCCGAATTTCACTTCTTTCTTTTTCTGTGTGGCCAAAAAGGTTCCGCTTTGTGTTCGACAAAACCCGTTGATTAGGTTCCTTCGGTCAAAAACAAAATACAAAGTAACACTCGGAGTCCTCAACAACCACAAATTTACTTGTCAATCATATGAATTGGTTTTTCAGCTCGAGCTCATGCGTTCCATCAAGGACCACAGCGGTTCGATCATCCGCAAAAACTGTCGACCGTTGCAAAGACTCAACAATCGAACCGTTTTCTTCGCTCGATCATAAATAGCTTATTTACACAGCAACCAAGTAGTCAATCAAAGTCACAAGTTTATTGTTTCTTGAATGTGCTTATACTACTTTGTCTATACGGATAAATGCTTGAAAAGAGTAAACAGGTTGAGGAAAGCCAATTGCTTAGAAATAAACAAGTAATACAGAACTAAACTCAAGATCAGACAAAGGTTAACGATCACTGGTATAACTTCCAAGACTCTCGTTCATGCAATTGATCGGTTTAATGCAAAACTCGCTATGACCTAAAGTTATGAAAACGAAAGATTAGAGGAGTGGAGAACTTACGACGAGCAATTATGCTTTTAAGTTTCTGATTTTGAAGTTCCTTTGACGTGTAAGTGCGATTTGAAGTTGTCGGCTGATCAACATACTGCAAGTATTCATTGTTTTCTTCATCGTCAGAGATGGTGTACTGAAAATTGAACAATCAAACCGTAATTCTTGTTGTAAACTAACCGTTTCATTCAAATTCTCTTCATTTCCACCTTCGTCTTCACCTTTCTCCTCCTTGAACGTGGATGAACCGAGAGGTGGCGTTGGGAAAACATAAACTTCTAAATCGAATGATCAAAGAAACCCGCCGATTAACAGACCATTTGGATTGGCAGACTCGTTAAGATCGTGAGTCGAATTGAGAGGATCCAACAATTCTTCTTCGTCCTCCGAAAGAAAGCCTATACTTACATCTCGAATTGACGAAAACTGACTACAAGAAAAGATACGAGATGGTCATCAAAACAGAAACTTACACTCGTTTTTGTCGAGTAGTCGCACGGGTTTTCTCTTGTTCCTTGTACTTCGATTGTAATTCGGGTGGTAGTGCAGAAAAAGTTTCGTAATGTAGAATCGAACTTCCGTATAAAGTGCAATTGCTTTCTGATTGTCGTTTTTCCACTTTTTGGAAAACTTCTGCATTTGATTTGAGAACCTCAGAAATCGCAGCTTTGAACTCGGAACTCTCGAGCGTCGCAGCTTTCAGTTTCGAGACCAGCTGATTGACATCCAAATTGTTGCCAGTGCTTATCGATCGTCCCTGAGTTCGTTCCATCAACGCTAATCGTTCCTCCAGACTCCTGATCTTTGAGTCCGTCCGATCTTGAAGAAGTTTATGGCTTTCACGAAGAATATTAAAGTTATCGGTGAGTCGCGCAATTTCGCCCTTCAACCGATTATACTCGTTGACAATTGACGGATTCTAAAGACAAAAAGAATTCTAATCAAATGAATGTGCCTACCGCGTCGTTGTTCATTCGCCGTTCATTTTCGTTGACGCGAACTACTGGTCGAGTGGTGTTTGTGGTATTTGCATTGATACTTGGCCGACGAACCAAATTGCTCGGAAGTGTACGTTGCGGAGCAATTGATCGTCGAGGGGCTGTGGTTGCGAGACTGAAAAAGAAGTCTGAACTTTCGATTTTAACGTTAACAAACTTTTCTCGTGTCATTGAGCGAGAAGCCTGCGCGTTACGATCGTTGTTGATGTTACTTTGATAGGACTTCATAGCTTGAAACCAACCGCTTTGATAGAAGAATGAAACCGATTGTTGAACTTCGGCGTTCGACCAATGGGTTTGATGGCTCGTGGTTTCCCGCTCTGAGGTTTTGTTTTCCGTTTGAAGACACAAACTTTTTGTCAATTTCTGTCAATACCGACAATCCGGGAGTGTAATGGGCAGTTTGATTGTGAGTTACCTTCTTTGTGTTTTGTTCGCTGGAACATCTGGTAAACAATTTGTATTCCTCGAATAGAAAAGCCAATTTTACGGTCGAGTTGCGGTAATTTCATCACTTTCATGTTCGGGATCAGGAAGCCGAATAGTCACCTCTTGTTTGTGGACAATTAGAATATTTCACTAGAGTTGTGGAGCTCATTTCAAGCCATCTGTCGTCTCCTGACTTCCTAGTGCCAAAAGAACCGCAAGTGTGTGTCATGGCTTGGAATTTTTGCAGATGGTGGGATATGCTGAGACGAAAATAAAAATAGTCACCAAGGCAACAGACACCTGAAGACGCAGAATTGGCAAAATAGAAGAAAGAGGAACGTCGCCGGTTGTCTTCCGCTTTGTTGTTGGATGGCGCAGCAGATTGTTCCACTTTGTACAACAATGTAATACCGAAAAATGTATCCTCAAAGTACAATTCCACTTTTTTTGTCATAACTTGGATTCAATTTGTTTTTTCTTTACAAACCCATTTACGTGGTTTATATTTTCGTATTTACGACATCCTTTTAAAGTCATGGAGTTTGTAACGATTTCCGGTCTTTTTGATGCTTTCGAATCGACTCAGCAGGATCCCAAGACCGAAATTGCAGGTGCCCGATTTTACCGCGTCAAAAGGTCGCGTTGGGCCGATGGTCATTACGCCCGTGTCTTCGTTAGTTCCAAACAGTCAACCTTGGTTTCTTGTTCCTGTTTGCTAATAACTCACTTCTAAATTCCTAAACCGGAAAAATGCAAATTGACCTTCGAAATTTTCTTCCGCAGATTTCCGATTAGGAAGCAGATTAGGTGCATTGTTTGTTGAGTTAAACTAAGTAGTCTCTCGAGGATAATGTACAAACAAATAGCTTCTAATTGAGCCCACGCGTCGCAAATGTTTTTGGCATTTTCGCGAAGAATTCGAGTCGGTTCGTGTTGTTCATTAACGTTGGGTTTTAGAGGGTTTCTCCTTCAAAATGAGCACAACGAACGTTTACATTCCAAAACTGCAAATGGACTATTTGGATGATCCACAAAATCTGTTTCAGGTCCAGTGTATCTTTTTAGTTTGTTCATTCAAAGTTTAGATCACCGACGAATCGGCCCGAAATTTCATCGACGAGTCGCTTTTGGTTCTGATGAGCAAAAACTGTGCAACAAGCAATGCCATTCGAGTGAGTTGACGGGCAATCGCTCACGATATAGTTTAACTTTCAGCCTCAAACCGCCGAAGATCGTCAACCGAGTAGTACAAGTAACAGCGAAAATGAGGTCCAATCGAAGGTGTCCACCGCGCGATCTTTGGAACGAGGTCATTGGATTTCAAGTGTCCGGTTATCGATTGTGGTTTCAGAGTCGAGAAGTGCCGGTGGAAATCCGATTCAAATGAACAAATCGCGTCTACCGATGTCGCCGCGTGACACTCAGAACTTTTCCGTTGCATTGAGTCCGCGATATCAACAGATGAAAACGCGGATAGCTCAATCGGTGGGTGAACTTTCATTGAAACATTGCAAGGCCATAAAATTCAATGCAGTTTATTGCATTTTCATTTCTTACGTTTATTTTGATCGGTTGCATTCAACCGTAAGTTTTTTGGTTTGACCGGAAGTTGTAAGATTTCCGGTTGAAGTTATGTCCTGGTTCGACCTCACTGCAACAAGATTACTTCGCTACACTCATCAATTCAAAAGACAATGCATAAGTTGAAAAACAAAACAACACTAAGAGTCGATTTCATTGTTCGAGAATTTCGGAAGCAATCTCAGTTTGACACAATGGTCACCGGTTCTGACTTTTTTCTCGAAATTAACCGTTGATCTCTCCAGTGGACGACCTGCTTAGCCGACGACTTCGGTTGCCACTTTCGATCAGGTGTGAGAAAGCGAGAGGCCAATTCGAGCGGACGACATAGGGCGATCGGATTCGTTAGTCTGTTGTCTCGATCCAAGTGCCCGGAGGCGAAAGAGTGGTGCGTCTTCTTCTCATGGACAGAATGCCGTTGAAGCACAAATTAAGACCGAATGTCCGTCACTTCGAATCGACAGCCCTCACGTCTCTGCGGGTCGAGAGCGGGACAACTGTGCCATGATCTTCGGAAGGCGACTTGTGGCTGAAAGACGAGCCGAATTGGTCAAATGGACGTTTTCGTTTAATCATCCCGCCTTTAAGTTTCGAGACGAATCAGTTCACCTATTGCCACATCATTCGGTTCTTAATTGCATTGTCCGAACGGTCTCGTTTATACGCACATTTTCGGTTAACGAACAAGGAACTCAATGGAGAGTTTGATGTTCTCGGATTTTCCGACAGTTCACGAGTTCCAATTGATAGCGATTATTAAAACTGACTGCTCGTTTTATGTGCATCGTGATCATGAACGTTTGTTGGTCATCAAACTTCGTCGGGTTGTAAACGGCTGTTTGATTGTTCTTCCAGCGGATCTTATTTGTTTTACTTTCTTATGGGCGTTTTGTTTGTACGAGATCTCCGAGTGTGTTGCTCTCACGCTTTCGCGTCGTCTTCTAATCGAATTTGATCGGATTTTGAAACTTTTGCTCATCGAACTAATCAGTTTATTTAAATTTTGAAACTACGTTTTACCCCTCCGAGTTTAACGACTGCCGTTCAATGTCATTCCCCGTCTCCAGCATTCACGGACTTCGTCGCAATCGTTCCGCTTCTTCTCCGTTTGACCCATTAGCTGGTGCGGTCAGTTTTGTTTTAGCGAACTTTTTCTCGAATTCTCGTGGAAACGTCGATTGGACGTTTTCGTGTTCAGACGACGATCAACCGGTTGCTGGAAAGTCGGGTGTTCGTCGTCGTTTACCTTTCTGACTCACCGCGCGGTTCAAGTTTCCATGTGAAGACGGAAATTTGCAAAAAACGTCAATCTGCGTCGTGATTCATTCGCGTATTCTGTTAGACGGTTCATCGACTTCTCGAAGTCTAATGGATGGCGAAATGACGTGACCGGAGAAACAAACGCGATTTGTTTTTTCAACTGGTTTCGTCTGATTCGTTTCTGATTGGTTTAACATCAAATATCGTTATTAGTTTGCGAGGGCGAACTTTCTTTTGAACTTGCGACTTTTGAGTTCCGCAATTTCACTGAAAATGCAGTCGACTGCTCGTTTGCAGACCAACTTTACACTGCGATTGTGCGCGATCGGTACGCCCGATTGCTCAAGGGGCATCCATCGTACTCACTGTCGTTCGACGAGAGATGTTTTTCAAGTTTGTAGAACCATTTCCTTTAATGGCCCTCGTTTGATGATTCTTAAACGAGTTGGTTTTTAATTCGATTGGCCATATGGTCGGATTGTCGTCATTTCAATTTACGATCTCAACTTTGAAACATTTCTGATTGTTTGGGTCAACAAACATGTGGCTTTGAGATTTACCTCGTGGTTGAGCGTTGTCGGGAGTTTCTCTTCGCTGCTGCATGTGTGCGAGATCGAATCGAATTTCGACTCCGTTTCTTGAACATCAGCGGTTGAAATTTCACGGAACGTCACCTTCAGATTGTTTTCTCTTGATCTTAACACCTGAATCTCGACTAACCAATTTGTTTGTCTGCTGCTTACTCACGTGTTTCAAACTGCCAGTTCGCTCTTCCACGTTGCGCCGTTCGATCGACGAAAATCGTGTCGCCGTTCTTCCAAACTGATTGACACTTCGAAATTTAGAGCATTTAGTTTTTGAGCAACGAATGTAATTAAACTCCGTTTTGTGATTCGACTCATTTCTTAACCGCAAAGTAATTAACGCGGTGCTACTCGACGGTCGTCTTCAACGAATTTGATGCACGGCCGTGGATCCACGAGTGCCAGTGCAGCAAGTGCTGATCTCTTCGAGCGATCGCCGCGTCAGAATTCGGCAGCTTTCGACTTTCGCTCCATTTACGACGGTTCGGACGATTTCTTCGATACCGCTCGTCGTCTCTCACAATCCGGACGTCAATCAGTACCTGTGGGATTGGGACGAAAGAACTACAACGTCAATCCCTTAGTTTCCGTTGGTGAAGTCTACAACGACACGAGTAGTGGCTACTCGACCTCCTCGGGAACTTCGGTGGCTCCGATCTCTTCAGCAACAATTTGGACGCGTACGGGAAACGGAAACGACTTTGAATTCGTGCCAATTCGCGAAGAAGAAGTCACATCAACTGACGAAGAGATCCCAATAACAAATCAAACAAACGCTCCGGCTTGGCGACAACAATCGCGTTACACAAACGCATCGACGGTTACGCCAACAAAACGTAGGTTTTTTGCTCGAATACGAATTATATCTTGACGTTAAGGCACTTCGTCACTTCATGAATTGCTAAACTCTTTCGATCAATTTGATCCCGAGCCGATACTTCAACGCGCCGTTCAAGCAACCCAACGGGCTGCTCGTTATCTCGGCGAAGAACCGCAAGTTCAACGTCGACCAAACACCGCACTTGGGAATCCGCTCTCATCAGTCGATAGATCAAAAACCGAAACTCAACAGTCAGCCAACTATTTCGCTAATAACAATCGTCGCGGGTCTGCCGGTTCCAGTTCAACTAACACTCCAACAAGTCGGGTTGTCGATCTTCGAGACTTCCCATCAACTAATAGAGGTGATCCCAGAGCTTTTCGTTCTCGGCATCCGAACGGCGTGACGATCTTAGGCGAAACCTACCAACTTCCCGAATCACCTCGACCAACTCATCGTACAGCTTCTTTTCCCACTCCACCGATAGCTCAAAAACAACGACCGGCAGACTGGTTGAGCGTTTCAGTTTCTTCTCCAAATCAATCAGTAGACACTTCAGCTCTCGACGCTGTGCTTCATAGTCCCGGCCGAGGTTCCGAACCGCCGAGCCATCTGCAACGACGTCCACAATCAGCTTTGCCATTCGACGATTTTCGTTCTCAACGTGAAGATCAAAACGATTCCGAAGATCCAATGTCAAAAACGACAACCGATTGGCAGAAACGTTTCGACAATGTTCGTGAACGTTTTGGCGATGCCTCTGCCGCACTGAACGATGTTGAAACAGCATTATCTCGCTTTACGAACTTTTCAACCGATGGCTCAACAACGATCCCGCGAAATGGAAATCGTAGCGGATTTCTGTCCAAAAGTGCGAGTCAAAATACCATGGACAGACGAAATGGAAACAACGAAAGGTAGACACTGACATCTAATATCAACTCATATTTTGTTCTAGCACTTCGATTCTCGACAGCGCAGTCAATCGACGTGCCGCTGAAGCACCGGAAAGCGGGTCAACTGCTGCAACAGATCGATTTGCTAATGACGACCGACTTAAAGCTCGAAATCCAATCGGAAACTTTTGGTTGGAAACCGTTCGAAATCGTCTAGACGGTGCAGGAAATTTTCAACGAGCTTTCAGTCCACGATTGACGGCTGCTGAGCGTTTAGCTGAACTACACGAACCGTTGCCAGCCGACGACAAACGCGATTCTTCGAGTCCAGCTCCACAATCGATTGTTCACGAACATCTCGCTTATCGACGACCAAATGCGGTAGACAACGTGGCTTCTCGTCGTGCTCAGTATCTAAATGAAACGTTAAGAGCACAAACACCCAATGGTATTACACAAACATCGAGGTAAGACAATGAGAAGGCCGTGGATTGATAGGATGATTTTAGCATTCCAAATGTCACCATCGGCGATTTAAAGCAAAACAGCGGAAATCTAAAGTTGAATTCGACTACTCTTCCAACAGCTAATCCTCCAAACTTTTCGTCGTTAAATGAGACAGTTGCCGAGTTACAAAACGGCAACTCATCGGGTTGTGGCCGTTTCCCAACCGAACTTCGTTATTCGACTACAACCAATCATCCCGATGGTCGAACAACTCGATCGTATTTCGGCCAAACCGCGTATCCATCGAGCAACGGTGGTCATACGATCTTAACAACCACACGGTCAACAACTTCCGGCGGCGTGCCACCTCAACATTCTCCATCTCCTGATACGCTTTCTGATACTTCACAACAATCACTCCATTTCCTTCCGCATCCTCGACCGAAGCACAACATTCGAGAGCAGTTGATGAACGCAGGAGTTGGTCCGTCGTGGACTTTTGGTGGTCCATATGCAAGTGCCGCTGGCCGACGACTTATAACAAATGGTGGAGTTGGATTTGCTTCGGCATTCGGATCATCGTCGTCACCAAACTTTCCGGTACCAACGAGTGGCGGCGTTGCTTCGCGCATATCGGCACTTGAAAAACGGCCTGGCGCTCCAAATCTGCTTCAACTGGCTTGTGTTTTAACTGGTGGATCAAATCCGGGGCCAACGGATTCTGCGCCGATGTCTCCGAGATCCACAGTTTATCGCACCAAACCCGTGATTCGCGTCGATTATGAAGATGTTGAACCAGCGAAGTCGCCGGAGTCATCGGTTTTCCGCTTTCCAACGATTCCCGACACAGATCGAAAGGTCAGTAGAGAAGACTAATCGGTTGACTAATCGTTAACGCAAAAATGAGAAATTTCCTTAAACTTGTTGATGCACAATCGAGATGCATCTTTTTATTTGGACTACGAATGTTTGCAAACGTTTTTGCACTCTATCAGCAATGATCTAAGTTTAAAGAAACAATTTTAACACTGAAAAAGAACGTTTTCTGATGTTCTCTGTCTTCTGCCGTCAAAATTCACACCGTCCGCTCAAGTTGAATGCCGCTATTCCTTCGGGAACGAGTGGTGGCTTTCGATTGAAACAACAGTCCGTCTCTTCAACTTAACGACGGACAAATCGGGACGAGCCAATGCATTCCAATACGCGTATTTTGTTCTCAACTTTACTCTCTTCAAACACCCGAATGAATTCAATTGACCATTTCGACGGCCGTTCTCATAAAGTCGCGTGCTTGATTGACATATTAACGATCACTTCCGACTCACTTCAATGACCATCGAATGAACATCGCCATAGAAGTCGTAATGTCGTACGGTAAAAACCGCCGAACTTTTCCACAAGCCAACGGCCGTTTTCTGTCAAAGTTTATGAGTCGGAAATGATTTACGAACTCTTTCTTCGTTCCTTATTGCTCTTCGTTTGAATTCCGAAGTCACGAGTTGAACGTCGAATCTTACGAATTGTGTTGGATTACTTGTTGCCACGCTTGTTTGCGGAGGAATCGACGTTTTAACACACGTCTCCGTGTTTCCGTCCGAAAAGCGACGGAAATGAGTTGACAGTTTTGGTGCGCGTCTTCAGTCGTGTTTTGGCACATTTCTTTGGTCACTCGATTTGCACGACGACCTTCGGAGTCCATCTTCTTGCCGAGCATTTGGCGTCGAAAACACGCGAATGAGCGCATTTTGATTAGAAATGAAAGTGGACATCGTGGATCGGACGTTACGATTCGCCAAAAATAGTCGTCCCAACCAATTTGGAATCCGGTCGGGAAGACGATTTCCGTGAATCCACTTAAGCCGCCGCCATTTCTCACCATTTTCGTAAACGAACTCCCGTTCTCGCAAATTCCGTTTGGCGAAGTTTATTGCGTAGTTCGAATGACCATCGAGTGGGATTGTTTAGCGTCCAGCTGCGAGATTCGCGCTAATTTCAAGGAAATACGCGGAGATTACAAAAACGCGCGGCGCGTTTTCTTTTGTTCGTTTTGGCCGCATAAAGTGGCCGCACGGCGTCCGAGTTGGTCACATTGCGCAAGGAATTTGCGCACTGATTCCCCGCGATTCCTTAACGATCGTTTTCCATACGAAAGGAATCCAATAAAACAGTTCCAAGGGCAAACTTACAGGCGCGGTTTCTTTGCGCCGGTTTGATTGTTGTTGCGTAGGAGGTGGTGGTGGGGAAATTGGCTCATGATTCGGAAAACAGATTCTCGAATTTCCCGAATTCCTTTTTTTGGACGATAAGCAAACAAATTGAGTTCAATACGTGATACAAACCCGGGTGTTTGTTTAACCTTTCGAGCATCTGCGTAATTGGGCCCAAGGAAACAACGCGGAGCTTAAAATGATTTTGTTTGGAACGTTCCGTGGGGAAGTTAATTTGCACGATGGCCATTTAAGTACATGGTATGTGTCAGAGGTCGCGTTGTTTGATGTTCTTGCGGTTGAGAGTTGCAAATCTCTGCAATTATTCGCCGTTTTACTTCCGTATTCTAGCTATCGACGTTGAAGTTTTTGTACGGACTGTTGAATTTGAATAGAAAAACGTTTTTCTTTAGTTGTTTTGCGTCAAACAGCTCGATGTCCATTCAGTTTGTTGTCCTGGTGAGAATCGCCAGCAGTCTTGTTTTCGGCCACTTACTCTTTTTCTCCAAACTACTCGACTTTAAAGTGCGAATCTCGATTAGCAAAAGGGCATTGTCGTCTGATTAGAAGTGCGTGGTAAAATGTTGACTTAATCCAATTGATTGGTCTTTTTGTTTAAAGCGAATTTCCGTCGCTTAAAACGGAAATGCGATTTGTTTAGGAGGTTCGTGTCAAAAGAGCCATAATCCTCGGTCTTTCGTTTTTGTTGAAATTGCTTCTTGGTACTTTTGAACTATTATGAACCTCGAGTTTGATGAAACTTGAGAGTTGACATCACATTTTGACCTACTTGTTGGCACTTTCGAGGTTCGGAGATTACAACATGGCACTGCCGTCCATCACGGCTATTTTTGTTGTTTAGAATTCACAACCGTTGTTTTGCAGTCGCCTGTGCATGAGCGTAATTTGATAAACAGTCCATTTGGGTCGTGGTTTGTGTCTTCTGGTGCATTGCGCTGCGTGATTTACGACTCGAAATGCAAAATAATCAGCGGTTTACGCATTCCGTTGGAACGTTCGGATTTCATGTGCAAACCCACGAGTTATCACTCGTTCCGCGCGTAATCGCCTTTATGTCGGGGCGTGAAAGCGACGATAACAAACGAGAGGCTTAGAGACGTGTGAATGGTTAACAGTTTGTTTGAGTATACCTTCTTGTCGTTTTGATTCGACAACTTTCCGCTTCTTGTAACCCCCGCATTAGCTGGAAATTATTTACGTATTCTTGGAGAGCGAATCGAGAATTCAAACCGTTAGTCGAATTCCGTTGCGCACTCCGAACAAAAGAAACTTTTTGGCATCAATGCGTCCCGGGTTTCTCATACCGTTTTCATTCTTCTCCCAAAATACTTCCGTCCGCTTCGCGCATTTGCGTGGAGAGAGGAAACGGAATTTGGAACGAGAAAACGGTTTTTGCTCTCGACGCCAAAGATCGCAACGGGAATCCGAAAGCAATCGATCTATTCGCTTTCACGTCATTTCTTTAACACCTCGATTGGCTTTTGCAGACGGTGTTCCGCTTCGACGTCTTGTTCCGCGTTCTACGCGATGAGTCAAAGAATCTGCGTCGCCCTGAAACCACGCGGCGGGACGGAAATAAAATAAAACAAAAAAGAAATGTGCCCTAAAATCCCGAATTTATTTTCGTTGGATCGTATGTGAGGCTTTCAAGTGCAGGGAACGCGTCGTTGAATGAGCAATTTGGGAGCACAGTAACTCCCCTTCAAGTGGTTTCTTATTCCACTTGTTAGGAAACTTGTAAATCTGTTCAAGTACAAAGATTGTTCTCACGTTCAATGGCCACTAACACTTCTTGGAAGCGCAGAAAACATAATCGTTGAACTCGAAAACCGTATGGTTTGCGAAATTCACACCTTTAAACGTGCTTTAACGTGCATATTAGAACATTGGATTTGAGTTAATTGAATCAAACGTGAATGCAAATCGTCAACAACCTTCTGGGCTCTTTCCTAATCGAATTCAAACGTTCGCGGTGTGACGTTTCTTTCTCAACGTTCAGAATTAATTTCTTCGCCTACCAACTCGTGGACTTCACCGAGAGTCTTTTGCACTCTAAGGACCAAGTCCGCTGATTTGTGTCGAGCAGCTGAATTCGCGGTCATCAGCTGGTTTTTGGAGTTTAAGGAAACGAACTTGGAATTTGGATACTCGTTGGCGATGACGGGGTCTTTTGTTTTCGGTTGATCAGTTTAAAAGAATCTTGCGCGTCGGCAACGAAATTGAATTCAAATTCGACGTCTTCCGAAGCGTGGAAATGTTTTTGCACGTTTCACTTGTTTTTCTCGATTACAACCACCGTCTCCCATTTGTTGTGGTTGTTGAAGACAAATTATGGAAATGAAGTCGAGGGAAATTCTCGGGATTTGTTCGCCGGTTATTTTTGCAAAGTTATTTATGACGAGAAGCTTTCTGGATCGGTTGATTTGTGGGCCAATGGCGACTCGTTTTGACCGCGTGAAAAACGAGCAAAAGCGTATAATTAACCCCGCTGCCAACTGCCGTTTCGTCCGGATGTTAAACGCAAAATCACGACCGCAAAGTCGGGAATCTTCTCTCAAGACCAACCTTTGTAATTTGCATAAAACCGGTTGAATGGTCGAAAACTAGGCGCCTTTTCAGCCAAAACTTGTGAGTGTTCACTTGGACACCAATGCGTAAGTTATGATTTTCGTTTTTGGCGGCGTTGCGAATCGTGTTTTTGAAGCGCAATTCCCGAGCCCAGGCGTGTGTTGGAAGGAGCCCTGAGGGCAGCGGAATGGACAGCCGCTCGCTGGCCAGCTAATCGAATCGGCCACCTGAGCGGATTTCTTTGTCTTTTGCTCGTCAAATCGAAATTGTATCTTCCAGTTCAATTGGCCATGAATTCTTTTTGAGGCCAACGGTCATTTGCTTGAAGTTCAATGGGAACTTATTCTGACTAACCATTAGCCTTCTAATTAACTCATCACGAGGCTAATCAACTTGTTTGTTTTCGCTTTCTGCCCGTCAATTGGTCTTCTCCACCTTCTCAATTGGTCGGCCTTTAAAACACGCGCTTCGAAGGTGCCAATTTTGGGGTGTATTGTTCTTCTTCGGTGTCAGATGCACTTTCGAATTCCGAGTCATAAATATGCACTACCCGATCTGCCAAACGTTCTCATCGCTACACGACGGTCGTTTAGAGTTACCGACGACAACGTGTGGTCCGAGATAGTGATTCAAACAGCGAATTAGACATGTGAGTCGTCATTTGAATTAAACGAAATTCGTAGCCAAAAATCGTAGACGCGAAGTGCGACATCTTTCCGACCTCCGCATTTTATGATTGAAATTGTATTTCGGTCGCGTTTTACTTTAAACACGTCGAATTTGAGCGGGTGGTTTTCCGGTTGGCCTTCTTGTTGTTACTCTGTCAGTTTCCGCTGATCGGATTTCGTCCGTTGGCTTTCACTCACTCCTCTTTTCTACCTGACTCTCCGGTCACCTTTTGGCCCGTCGGAATTTTGACCCTGTGGTCTTTGCATTCGATCAGCTGCAAATTGCGACCCAATTTTACGTCCAACTCGACTCGTCGAGTCCAAAAACGGATGTAAGATTCCGTTCCTCGAAATTCTTACGTTTTTCGGTTGACGTAAATGTTCGCTCAATGGTCTTCAAATGAACAGGTGAAGTAAAGAGATGGGAATTCGGTCGAGAGTTTGTTATCCGAATGGTCCACTTTCTTTCAAGTACTCGTCCCGTCGCATCACATTTCCATGGTGCAGAGCGATCACGTTCCGTTTTTTGTGCGCAACCGGAATGAGGAATCGAACTGATCGGCGCGATTGATTCGCACTTCCGTGGATCCGAAAACCTTATTCTTCGTGCAAAATCCACGGGCCTGTTATTCGATAGTTTGCAGGATTTCGAGATTGTTGCCAACGGCTCTTGTTTTTGGGTCCCGAGTCATGACCTGCGAAGTACTCGTCGACTTGTTTGCCAACCAGCTGGTCACTCGCACGCCGTGATTGTCCGCTGTTTGTTTTACCGTAGATTTTTGTTTTAATTCCCGCAACATCGCTAATTCGGTCATCGCCCTTTGAGTCGAATTGGCGGTGATTCTCAAAGAAGAATCGTTATGCAAAAGCGGTTTCTTTTCATTAAAATCGGTGCGCTAAAATCTGCCCAAAGCAAAACAATTCCGCTCGCCGTTTGTGCAATCTGAGAATCTTCAGACGACTTCCGTCTTTTCGAATCCGATTTGTTGTGTCAGAAAAGCACTCCAATTAATTGGATTTGTTGGTGATTCCGAGTACGAACTGAAATGATAATCAGCTTTTCCACATTCCAAGCCCACGATCGGAATGTAAACGTGGAGTCGGAAGGCTTTTGATTCTCCGCTTTTGATTGATGAGTTATGATTGGAAGTAGCGAATAACTAGTTTTTACTACCAAACCGTTGGCGTTTCGGTTCGAAGCGCCTAATCCGAGGGCTGGGCTTATCGCGAAGGTTTTCTCTCGACCTCACACCCATGAATATTCCGAGTACAAAAATTCAAAGACCGGAAATCGAAGCGTCCTCTGCGTGGCAACTAATCTCACGCCTCATTGTTTTTGATGTAAATTTAAGTTGAAAGACAAAAAGTGGATTTTAATCGTCTTGTTCGTTCAGCGAAGATAATCGTCCCGCTTTTGCTCTTCGCGTCGACTGAAATGGAGATACGTGAGCGCTTTTACGGTTTCCGAAACGTGCCTTTCGGAAGCGCGGCGCGCAAGTTTTTTTGGCGTTTGAGCGAACGGTTTCTGTTTGCGGGATAATCGCGGCTCCATCGAATTCATTAGTGTACCTGTTTGCTTCGCGAAAACGTCGACCAGATGTTCATCGTCTGGGGAGGGACATTCGCGAAAGTTTGCGCGATCCATTGGTTATTCGGACGTTTTGCACCAAAAAACACATTTCGCCATCACATCGACTCACAAGCGCGTGTGTGTTCATCGCATTTAAACTTTTTGATCAAACCGACGGGGATCCCAAGCGATTCGGCGCATTTAATCCGAAAGCTCGTGCGCACGAAGGTTTGGATTCAAACCGACAGATCGAATTCGCGACGGTTGTTTTGCTCTCGAGATTCGCAGACGTTTTCGTTGTAGTTCTGATTAAGCGGCAGCTTTCGTTCAAAACAAATCCGCTTTATTCGAATGGCGGATTCCGATTATCGTGTTCGCATTTCCACTCTTGTCCGCGAACTAGTCAATGAAGCGACGATTTGACGTCGAATTGCGCGTGTTTGTTATCAACCTGCCGAGAAAAATCAACTACCACTGCTAATTGATTGGAATTCTCTGCTGCGCAATCGACTGATTTCGTCCGAAGCACGTGATGGAATTCGCAGAAAGCTCATGAGCTTTACGGCTTCCGATCGCTGTCGACTGCAGATTCTTTTCCATTAGTGATTGGCAGAAAAGGGCCAACTGTCGTTCTCTTTGTTCTTTCGAATGTTTCGGCCAATTTCATGACACGAAATTCGGCCATGTTGTGGCGGCAAATGGATTGGCAGCTTTGGCTGTTGAGTTGCGGCGTTTTGGCGGGAAACAAGAACAATCGGATTATACACTTGTTACTTAGACAGTTTTTGTTCTCCAACCATTTTGAATCATAATTTGAATTCCCGTTGTGTCATTCGCTTCAAAACTTTTTGCTCTTCATTTTGTGATTCACAAGCTTCTCTTTCCGTTTAATGCTCCATTGAATGTCTCAAACCTTTTGAGGCAAAAGTTTTGTTGTGAGGGTCCAACTGACTACGATGTTCATCGATCGTTTCTTTATCTTTGCATCCACTTCCTAGTACGAAAATCGACGTCTGTGGGGCGAATAAAAACAATAAGGCTTCTCACCACTTCCTTCCAATTAGTTTCGCATTCATGACCGTTTAATCGGGAGTTGTTTTTTGAGATTTTGAACTCAGGATCATGACTTTTAATAACCGATTCCAGAAAACAATAAATTTTGAGTTAATTGCGCTTTTAATCCGCTGATCCAACTCGTGCGCTCGAATTAGACGTGCGATGAGGTCACGTTGATTAGGGAGGAAGCGGTTATTCCAAAATCCACCCGCCCAACAGATTCGTCTTAATGTCCGGATTAATCCACAACATGAATTTCTCAATATGGTAGGGCATCATCAAAATGTTGTTGAAACGAACGTATGCAGTTGAGGGTTCAAAGTGGAGGGCGTTTGAACTGCCAAGTTGGTTGGCGGATTAGTTGTTACGGATTATATCCTCTGAACACTTAGGGTCGCCTCGGTTTCTTATTTTGAATTTCTCGTCGTCCTAAACGTGAATCGTTCGTGTTCATTCGAAGAGCATTCTTAAACCTTTCTGTCGGTTTCAGTTTCGATTAACGAACGAAACGCCATGACGGCGATTCTCGCTTCATCTAACTCCACGGCTACGACAACAAATTCCAACACAACGACGAAAAGATACGATGAGAACGCTCATCGTCGTAACGACTCGGTTGTTGCTGTTCATTCGCCGCCAATTTGGCGTCAAAATCGACGACCCGCTTTTAGTGGACGGCCTTCGGATGATACTGACGAGTTTGACGGCCTTCTCAACGGCCAAACAAACAACCAGACTGCCCGTCTATCCAAAGGTGCACATCGATTTCCGGTCGAGTTTGCTGGCGATCCGGAGTGTTCCAGTGAAGCGTCCACTTCGTCGTCGACAGTCAGCGAAATTACACCAACAAACGAGAACCCGTGGTCCGCTAAAATACCTCCACGCTCAGCGACCAATCCCGATGAGATTACGATGCGAGCACATCGACGACAAGTTCGACCAGAACTTATGGATCCACTTCGCAGATGGTCAGCTATGAGTGTCACTTCAACGGGCACTCTGATTCCCGTCGATGCAGCCAACTGCGACTGCACTTCGTTGGCTTGGGCCGCTTTTCGTTCTTCTTCAGCCGCAAGAAGACGTAGACGACAACTTCGACAGGAACGTGAGGCCAGCGGTGCTGACGAATCTTATCGCAAGATTGACGCAAAAACTCGGGCCGGAAATCGATCAACTGATTCGGGTCTCGGCTCATCTTCCGGTTCAGAAGGTGACGGTCAATCGTTGATTGCTGCGGATAACTCGGTTCTTTTGTCCGCCGCGAAACCGCCGGTTGTTCGAAAACGTCGACGTTCGATTTCGCTTTTCTTCAACTCGGTTGTACGTCGAGTGTTCGATAGTGGGACGACGGGAACACGCAAAGCCGAAAAAGCTTACGGAAGCGGTTTGGTCGCTCCATCGCCAACTACGGTAAGAAATTTGTTGGAAAGAAAACGAGAAGCTTGAAATCTTCGAGCTAAAAAAACGGGAAGCAGTCGTTTTGGTGGTCGCACGTTTCCGTGATGATCACGTAGAACGATGCCAATGGCTGCTGCACAGCTGCTGCCACCCGGTTAACACGCAAAACATTTTTTTTATTTGTCAGGACAAGAGAGACAAGTGGCTCTTAAGTGGGCAACCGATGAAAATTCGAGGCGTCTCAATCTTTCGGATGCGTTCGTCGATTTTCATGGCGGGTGGAGATTGTTGATCGTTTGTGCCGTCTTTCTCTTTCCGACTATTCAAAACTCTGACGGTGAACGTGGCATGAGCACAACGTTCGCCGTTAAAACGCCAAGTTGGCTGCACGGAACACGGACGCTAATGCGTCCACTTCAACGGCCATCCCAACGATCGTTGTAAATGATCGCCGGAGCTCATTGATTTCGTTTTCTGCCAACTCCGATCGCTCAAATTACCGTCGACATTCCGCAGTCAACTCCAACGATCTGCAACGATTTCCTTCATCTTCTAGTTTTCTTGAGCGCCGCAAATCCCATCTCCTATCTCGTGCCGCAGTTCAAGCATTTGATTCGCCGCCTCAACCGTTAGCTTCTGCTTCTTATGGTCGAAATGAGTCGGGACTTCTTACCGTTCGATCTGTTAGCTCTTGTCTTTCTCCCACGCCGTCAACTTCAAGAGAACGGTCAACCACACCGGCTGCTATCGATGAGGAAGTGACTAAACGATCTTATACGAATCGTCTACCCGCAGCACCGGTTATTGTTCGCCACGATGACAACGAACGATCATCGTTCTCACGTTTCAAACATTCCGATTTTGCTTCGAACTCATTGACTTCACGTCTTTCACCCGCACCGCCTTCTCACCGATCCCAACAGTTCAGTACTCAACGGGCAGCAACACCGCCGCCTTCTCAATGGCGAAAATCTTCGGAATTATCGACCTCCGTAACTACTCTTCCGTTTGTGTTGTCGAAATCAGTTCGACGTCGCTTAAGATCGTTGAAGTTTGGACCCGCAGCGCACTTTGCCAGACGCGAGAGAGAAGCCAAAGCCGCTGAAGCCGAAGATGAACCGTTCATTTCGAGTGACGAGAGTGAAGTCGACGAGTCGACGTACGACGAACAAACCGTAGAAGACGAGAGCAGCGTAACAGACGAGTCGATTTACGAATCGTCGGTTACCGAAAGCAATTACGAAGAGGAAGAAACAGAAGAAGAAGTAACGGAGGAAGAAGTGAGGAATGAAATAGTAGATGAGGACTTAGAGCCCGAAAGTGTCGATGGCAATGTTGCGATTGCCGTTGACTATCCGCCTCCACGACACATAATTCACGTTGAGGTTAAAAATTAAACAAATTTGCTTTTAAAATCTGAAATTGACTAACAAACTATTTTCGAATTCGATTTTAATTTCAACGTTTAGGCTGATCTCGGTGCTTTCTCCCCCAAATGGCGTGGTGACGATACGAACGAAGCGCGCCCGTTGCAACGTTTGTCCCTTGATAACCATGAAGACGTTCCGACCATTCAACAACCGGTTGCAAAGTGAGTTCTCAACCTTACTGTAATATTCCTGGAAAGCCCGTTACATTTCGCCCCCGCCTTCTTGAGTGTGGAGCTGCACGGCATTCAAAAGTGGCAGTGAGCTCACGGTAAAAATCGGAACCGTTGGACGTGTGAAAAACGACCATCTAAGCCCACCGTCCGTTTCCGCTTTTCGACGAATTTTGTTGTTTTTGTTTCCGTTGAGTCACGTCAATTGTGGTCCGATTCAAGTGGACGCTCGAACTCAAGAACTCCATGAGGGTCCCTTCAGTCCTCTACGCCTACTAAAAACTCGATTTTGTCAATTTCATTTGCGAATTTCAATTACTTGAAGGCATCGCTTTCAACAAACTTCCTTTCTTTTTCATATGTTTTATCGCATGAGCTTATTCCATTAACTGATCATTCTCTTTTAGTGCGTCGGCCAATCGCACAGTCAGCAAATCGAATTCGATTGACGGCGGATTGTCTCAGCCTCAGAAGCCACTTCAACGGAACGGTAGCCCTGCGTTGATTGGCGAAATAGACAACAAAACATCCGCTTACCCGCAATCGAATGCCGCTTCAGTTGTTGGAACGACTCCATTGTCCAACGGTCGCTTGCATCAAAACGCCGTTCAACTCGTTCAATCACTTGCAACCTCCAAACAACCGCAACGCTCCGTTCAATCGATTGCACAACCGCAAAAATCCACCGCTTCAGCCGTCAGTCCAATGACTCCGAAAACCAACAGTCAAACATCAACTTTCGTTCCAACGGCCTCCTATGAAAGTGCAAAATCTCGTGTTCCTGCTGCTCTGCCTCAAATCCAGCATCCACGACCGACTATTCAATCAACAAAACAACAAGTTGCACCGGTTCGATCGCGCGAATCTCATCTTGCTGGTCGTCTTGCCAATTGTCCTCAATTTCATTATCCGACCGGACGACCAATTCCTCGCGCCGAAAATGAATCGGTTCTCAACCGTGCTCGTCAACTATTCAGTGGAAGCGGCGGACAACTTCTTTTGGATTACAAGGACATGGACAAACTGTGTCAAACGATTGGATTCGCTGTCTATGCAAAACGAGCTGTTTACGATGCGTGTCTACGTCTGAATTCCGTGAAACCGGAGCCCGCCGACACGGGAAACACTCCACCGCCATTGAGTTTCAATCAGTTCTCCACGTATTGGCAGTTGATGATTGCTGAGAATCACGACGAATCTTCTCGCTTCATTTTCACTTTGGCAGCCGCGGCGACTGGAGATCGGAAACCGCGAAACTATTTGATTCGTGACGACTTCGTTCCTATGCTTTTGGATCTTATATTCACCTACCCGGGACTCAATTTTCTCGTCAATTCGACTCAATTTCACGCCAAATACTGCGATGTTATTATCGTTCGTATCTTCTGGAACGTCAATCGATCGTGGACGGGACGAATTATGGCACAGGAGTTACGACGTTCCAATTTTCTTTCAACTTTGCACTTACTAGAAACTGTTTCCGATATAAACAAAATCACTGACTACTTCAGTTACGAGGTAAACGAATGATTTCAGACGTGCGTTTTACAGTTCTTGTTGCAGCATTTCTATACCGTTTTCTGTTTGTTCTGGGAAATCGATAAGGACCATAAACTCTATCTGACCCGCGAAGATATGCGCCATCATCGGAATGGAGCAATAACTGACGCAATCATCGACCGAATCTTCTCCGGCGCTGTGATGAGAACAACTCTCGACAAGAAGATGTCTCGAGGCAAAGGCCCGTGTCGAACTCAACCAGCAGAAACGATAGGCTTCGAAGATTTCACCGCATTCCTGCTCGCTGAAGAAGACAAAAAACATCCCACAAGGTGAGCAGATAAGCTCCTACGATTAAATAATCTTTCTATTGTTTTCAGTCAAGAGTACTGGTTTCGAATACTCGATTTGGATGGCGATGGAGTGATCAGTTTGTATGAAATGGAATACTTTTACCGAGAAATTGAACGCAAACTAATCCAACACAATTTCGATACCTTGAGCTTTCAGGACGTCGCTTGTAACGTAAGTTTTTGGCAATTGTGAAGTTGGTTATCTCATTGACTATTTTTAGTTGTTCGATTCGATTTCTCCGTCAACTCCCGGCTACGTGACGTTACGTGAACTTAAAAAGTGCGGTCTTGCTCATCGCTTCTTCAACACATTTGTCAACTACTTGAAATACTTAGAACAAGAGTCATCTGAGGGTGAACGTGCATCAATTAAGGTAGAACATGTGCTTGTATGCAATTAACAATTTGAATTTAGACGTCGGGTGACAAAGAACTCAGCGATTGGGACCAATTTTGTGCAATGGTAAGTGAATAATAGTTGAACAATAATCACGGTATTCTTCAGGAGTACGAGATTTTGATGGCCGAAAACGATGCTGAAAGTTATGCTGATGAAATCGACGTTTGTCTGGACGATGGAGAAATCGAAGCAAACGAGGCGGAAGATCGTGATCTTGTTGGTCAATTGCTCGCCGCCAATCGGAAGAACGTTGTCTAAATGCCCACTTGTTGCCTTCAATTTGTTGATTTCGATGCGTGTTTATTGTATGTAAATACTCTTTGTCCATTCGAGATGGTCACTCACGGGCTCATGATGCGCCTTCTCTCGGCTCAGTGCCAAATTTGTTGCTCATTCTTTATTGTAATCTTCCAATTCTCCGGTATCTGGTTGATTCTTGTACATGAGTCTTTGTGCATAAGAAGGTTGTTTTTAAGCATAATTTGTATTCTGTTCGCAAAACATTTCCTACCAAATGCGTGATATAAAACCCTTTTAAGTCTGAAGGAGCAGAAGTCTAAATAGTCTTTTGCATCAATCACGATTGTTGTCTAAGTATCTGCATAACATTTAAATAAACAAAATATTGAACGATAATCAAATGACAATAACGACGTTGTGACCGTGCAACTGAAGTCTGGAGATGGACATTCGAATTCGAATGAATTTGAGCTTCTAGTTTCTACGTTCTCTTCTGTTTGATTGGACAATGATACGAGAGTTTACGCTGAAAGTAGTGGATCGACCGTTGGACCTGTTGCTCAGAACCAAAGTTGTTTTTTGTTCAAATTAAAAACATTAATTGTCGCATCGAATAATGGCAGAGAACTTTGGTCGTTGGTATTTTCGAGTCTGAAAAACATTTCGTTCCGAACAACAACAAGCCCTTTGGCCAACCTCGTTCGTCCTCGCTGCTTCTCGTCCGTTTGCTCTGCGAATTCGTGGCTTTTCCCAGTCGGTGCTTTTTCATTTCAAAAAATTGCGTTCAAGTCATCTGTTTCTATAGCTATCCTGGTTATAAAAACAGAATGAGTTCATTTACGTCGTTTTGTCTGCTTGTCGGGTCTTGTTGTGTGTTGCTGCTTTGTGTTTTCATGGTGTTTGTTTCAGCTAACTCATCATCGAAATGACCGAAATCGACACCAACTCGACTGAGAGTTTTCATGAGAAATTGTACCGTTTATTTCGCGAGCATGAGCCTCTTCACGACGACGAATTCGTAAGTTTTTTTGCATTGTAATTTGGGTGGCTTCTGCGCTTTGATCTGCTTAACGACCTTGACTGTTGATCGACAATCGGTCAGTGAAATAGAAGGTTGTTTGTTGTTCTTTTGTTTGGGTATATGATTGACCGCTTGGGGTCGTTGTGGCACATCAACGAAGTAGTTTGTTCAAAACATGTTGTCGACTTGAATGTGTGTTTTGTTGTTTCCAATGTTTGAATCAGCGACATCATCACGTTGTGGGCATCGGTTGTTGTTTTTCTGATTCATCACGAATGCACATGCTTGTGCTCATGAATTTCCGACCTTTGGAGTTTGGGGCGTGAACATCAGCTGCAGAAAAGCGGACCGTTGGAGATTGTTTTCTCCCGCATTTGGCGTTTGTTTTCAAATCATCGTCCGCATTTTATCATTCGCTTCTAATAACCGGGCAATGCGGGAGTAAACATCGAGCAGTTCGTTCGCCTTTCGTCTTGCAGTCATCAGTTTATTGCCGTCGACAAACAAATTTTGCTTATTAATCTATTAGGTCGATGGTCGTGTTCGAGAAAAATCTCTTGACTTGTTGATTTCTGCAAAACAGTCAGCTTCTGCGAACCTTTGGAATGATTGTCGTGTCTTGAGGTTGTCGAGGTTGTTTTCTTGTCCGCTGTCCATTTTCTTTGACTGCAAAGAACGAGTTCGATCTCCAGCCGATTAGAAAGACCATCGAAGAAGAGAGGTCCCCGTTCTACCAACACAGACGGCTGTCAAATCGGCGGAAATTTATGTTGATGTTTATGTTTGCAACCGGCTTTCGAAGGCAAAAGTTTTTCTGTTTGCAAACTTTTGAGGGAGTTGGCCAAATGAAACGATTTGCTTATCAACTTCTTATCTTTGTTTTGTGTACAAAATCGAATTACCCACGACGACAACCGGTTTTCTTAACCGAATGATGGCGTGCTTATTTTTATGGATCATTCATCAAACGAGAAGCATCACGGTCCGACGAAACGGTCCATCGATCATGATTGATTTCTTGATGTTGGGTCGATTTTTTGTGACGTTTTGGAAATCTGCACTCAATTTGAATCTCGTTGACATTCGCCTTTGTGGCGTCTATGCTTTTAAGTTTCGTTGTTTAAGCTTCAAATGTGCTTCAAAATTGGCTGCACACTTCTTGGTCGTGAATTAATTGAACTTGTGGGCGGCAAATGCGCGTTTGCCGGTCGTTTATAATCTCGGATCAATCCGATTGTTGCGTTTTGTCTTATCGTGTTAGCAAAACGAAATGACCGCATTAGTCGTTCATTCAGCACCTTTATTTGGCAACATGACTAACCAACGTACATCCCAGCGTTTGACCTCAGTCAGCGAGGTAATTGAATGTCTTTTGGTTATTCAGAAATTGGGGACCTTTTTTCGTTTAATCGTGACTAATCGACCATTTCAGAGCAGTGAAGAATGGAAATCGTCCACAACCAAAGAAATCTACAAGTTGGTCGAACACGAGCTCGAGCGTCTCCTGTCCACCGCAAAGGACGAACAAGCGAACGTAAATGCTGAACGGAATGATTACAACAACTAATAACTACTTTTCAGTACTGGCTCAACGAACTCAAAGGCTTCAAAGGATTGTTCGCTCGGTTTTTGCGCGGCAAAACCGTCATCGATTGGAAGAAGATTCAACCGCCCAAACAAGACACGATCATTCCGTACTCAAATGTAAGTTCCTTACAACTTCAATCTCGCACTACTCTTTTCGATTTTCAGCTTCCAGCTCCGCAACAAGACAGCGAAGTCGCGAACTTGTTAAGCAAATTGGTTGTCGTCAAGTTGAATGGTGGTCTTGGAACCTCAATGGGATGCAAAGGTCCAAAATCGGTGATCAGTGTCCGCAACGATTTAACCTTTTTGGATTTGACTCTCCAACAAATTCAGGTAAGAAGAGTTGCAAGTGAACTTAGAAAAAAACTGAATTGTTTCAGTTTTTAAATCGCACTTACAACGTCAACGTTCCACTTGTCCTGATGAATTCATTCAACACCGACGATGATACCAAGAAATTGCTCAAGAAGTACACGAACGTGAACGTCGAAGTCCACGCATTCTGTCAATCTCGCTATCCACGAATCAACCGCGAGACCTATCAACCGATTGCCAAGAATGTTGGCGACGATGATTTGGAATGGTAAGTAACTGGAATTGTTACAATTTCAACATCTCTAATGAAGTTGGTATCCACCTGGTCACGGTAACTTCTACGAATCCTTCTATCACTCGGGTTTCCTCGACAAGTTCGTCAAAGATGGAAAGAAGTGAGCCCAACATCCGTGAGCAAACTTTAAAGCGATCAATTCCAGATATCTCTTCTTGTCCAATATCGACAATTTGGGTGCAACTGTCGACCTCAATATTCTCAACTTCATGAATACGGATGAGAAGAAACCCGAATTTGTGATGGAAGTCACGGACAAAACTCGAGCCGACGTGAAGGGTGGTACAATTATTCAATACGAAGACAACGTACGATTGCTTGAGATTGCTCAAGTGCCCAAGGAGTATACCGACGAGTTCAAGAGCATTTCCAAATTCCGGTAAGCCAATTAAAAGCTTAAGGTAATCATTAAACGTTATGTTTTAGAATCTTTAATACCAACAATCTATGGGCAGATTTGGAGGCGGTTAAACGTGTGGTTGAGAAAAACGAATTGGACATGGAAGTGATCATCAATCCGAAACATTTGGATCGTGGAATCGATGTTATTCAATTGGAAACTGCTGCGGGTGCAGCAATTAAGAACTTCCGTGGTGCTTGTGGTATCAACGTTCCACGTTCACGTTTCTTGCCCGTCAAAAAGTCGTCCGATCTTTTGCTCTTGATGTCCAACTTGTACGAAATCGAAAATGGAAAGCTCACTTTGAGTACTCTTCGTTCATTCACCACCACTCCGTTGGTCAAATTGGGAAGTCAATTCGATAAGGTTTGTTAAAATGTGTTGACAGATTGGATAATCACGATCAATTTAAGGTCAAGGACTTTTTGAATCGTTTCCAAGGAATCCCAGACATTCTCGAGCTCGACCACGTAAGTTGAATTAATAACCACATCGATAACGAGCTTTTGTTTTAGTTGACGGTTTCCGGCAACGTTTGGTTTGGCAAAGACGTTACCTTGAAGGTTAGTTGATTGGATAACGCTTTTTAATCAGCGGTCGAATTTCAGGGAACCGTCATTATTATTGCAAATGATGGCGAACGTATCGACATTCCATCGGGCGCATTCTTGGAGAACAAGATCGTCTCCGGTAACCTCCGTATTGTTGACCATTAAAGCTGCTCAAATCCAATCTTCAAAGTGCCTTTTCTTATTCATGTGACATTATCTAGGTTCATCAACCATGTTCTATTCGTCCCAATTTCTTTTGATTCTTGAATAAACGCCTTTATTGCCATAATTCGACTTGAAAACATCAATCTATTTTACAAAACAAAGCAGCAACCCGTTGGAATGAGATTGATTCGAATTGAACATCACATTAAGTGGACTCTTAACTATCAACTGAAAAGCTGCGATTATGATTTGGGCGTCATTTGAAACATACCATTGCGGCGTTTGCGCGTCTGAGCACTGCAGTTCGGCACTTTAACGTCCGAAGCGACCGATCGATTGCTAATTCCCGAAACTTCGCCCAAAGAGCCGTCGGCTGAAGATGAGGAGCGTGAGTTTTGTTCGATCCACATTTTGTTGATTGTATCGCTCATTCGATCCAAAACCTTGGCAGCAATCTCAACCGCAAGAGCAGAAGTTGGACCTTCGGACATTTTGAACGTTTCGAAACTGAAAGTTAGAAATCAGTTGTATATTTAAGTCAACAAAATGAAACGAGTAAAAGTTTAAAAAATTTATATACGCGAATGACTTTGCAGTCAATAACATAAGCGCGATGGTAGAAACATTCAAACGCTTAACCTGAGCTTCCTACTGACTATCAATTTTCGGAAACTCAGTTCAAGTGTGATAGCCACCACAAGTAATTAATGTTGTTTGAGTAAACGACTATCGATTCTGGTGAACATAAACGACAAATTTATTTACAGGAGACACACAATCCGAACGCGAGTTCTATTCAAAGAGTTAGCCGGGAACGTCGAATAACGCTCGAACATCCTGCATATCTTTATCCGACTTGGGATACCATTGTTGCAGATACGAATCGGTTGTTGGACAGGTTTTGAAGTCGAGGTCGCGTTTCGTATCTGTGAGCACAACGAGCCAAAACGAGACGATAGTGACGATGTACAAAACGAGTGCAATGATCGTCAAAATTTTCGCTTGCTCGTCAGTCTAAAATTCGCGATCGTTGGAGTTAATCGAGTGTTTACCATTGAAAGACGTCCGAAGATATCGACATTCACGGTTTGACGCGTCGATTGTTGATCACAGCGATTGACCAACTGGAGATTCGAAGTTCCACAATCCGGAAGCCACGAATCGCTATCGCAAAGCAAACAACGTAAAGTCGAAAGAGTCGTTTGATCCAAACGACCCGCCTTTAACATGTTAATCCAACCGTTATTGATAGCCAGTCCACGAATAATAATAGAATCATCGTCTGGTTTGTCTTCGGTTTGATTTGCTGAAGATTCTTCATAAGCGGAAAAACGTGTTTCGTAGCGTTCTTTTGCGTAGGACAAAACCTTTAAGTCGCAGAAATCTTCGGCTGTCAATTCGGTTTGAGGTCGTGAAAGTAATGTTTGAAGTCGTTGTTCGACACTAATCAGCCATTGCAAGTCTCCCGGATTCGATGGTCGAGCTTTCTCACGTTCTGCCTCAGTGGCAGCAATTACAATCGAATCCATACGAGCGTTCAAGTTCACTTGTTCTCGTAAGCGTTTCATATCGCTAATAAAAACGATTAAACAAACTAGCTGGTGAAAACATACGCGATGCAGCCATCAATTCGATTGTAAATTTCCACGTTCCAACGTTGAGAAAATTGATTTTGACCCAAACGGAAGATAGTGTTCGAATTTGCAATAGTTGTCTCGACCATTCGATGTTCGTATTCATCGTGAGTTTGTTGCATTGCCCACTGTTGCCATGAATTGGGTGACTGAAATTGGCATTGAAATCAGTTCATTATGACCTACGGTTGTTGCCGTTGACATTGAAACAGTTGAGAATCCTGATTCAGCGGCAATGCTCGGTGGACGTTCGGGTGGCTCCAAAAGTTTCAGTGCAGCAAAACCACCATTTCGGACATTGTTGGTTGCCAGAAATTGAGTTGGTTGGGGTCCGTTTTCAAACCGAGTTGGTCGAACGCGTAGCAATCGGGTTCCCTTTTCATCTCGAACAACCAACTTGTTTGTATCGTTGACAACAATCAAATTCAATGGCTCTTCGGAACAAACGCGCATAACATGGAAATGTATTGGAAACCAGGTTGACAGATCGATCAGCTCGCTATACAAATCCGTTGGAGTGATATCGCGAAGAGCAATCAAATTGATTGCTAGACCACGTTTCGGCGGAATCAAAGAGCGCAATCGACGTTGTAGCTCGAGTGGGGATCCAATGGCGGAAAGTCGATTGGACACAAGTTCACCGTTTGCTTTCACAAATTTCTACAAGCGACTAACGTTACAATAAGCTCGTGAATAAGCGAACCGTCAACTCCGATAAAAGCGCGTCTGCAGATTCTTGTGCTCGGGAATCTAGGTTGGATATGATTGAAAGCTGATGGGCCACAACTTTATCGACGGATCGTTGAATGTTCGACACGAGGTTTGGTTGTCCATCCTTTTGTTCTCGTGCATAAGCTGCCAAGTAAGAACCAATAACTTGACGACCGCGATTTGATCGAGGAACAGGACGAAAGCCACGACCAAAAGAGCCTTTTAATTCGGCTTTTCGTTCTTCTTCAAAACGTAAAACACTCATTGTTCTGAAAGAGAATTCGTTAAATGATATCACGAGTAAAATGAACTCACGAAAGATAATCGTTGATGCGAACGACATCTCCGCTTTCCGCAACGTCTTTTGGTACGTGATTCAAAAGATACGATTTCAAGCGAAAGTGTTGTTCTCGATGTAACTAAAAGGAAAACTAATGCAACGGTCTTCCCATGAACACACATTGTCAACTCGATCGTAACTCCGATACAAGCACCAATGATCGGACTGTTTGCCAAAATAAACGTGAAACGATTGAGGCAACGGTGTAAAACTGCAACCCGAATACACTTATCTCTGCATTTCAACTTACTATTCAGGTGCCGTATAGTGATCAGAGTCCAAACGAATTTCGAATCCTTTTCCCGATGTTTGTGGACTCGACATATTTTGATGTTTTGATTGCAATACGCGTCGTACACCCTTCAGTTCCGTATTTGCTTTCAACTTTCCCTTCGAATAACCTGATCGTAGGCCATTGGCCTTTGAGAAGTGGCTCATCTTTTTGAACCTCATCGCAGTCTTTCCGAACCAACTGCAGAATAAATTATATGGAAACAAAGTTGCTTGTTGCAAATCGAATATGCAAATTTTGCAGAAAGATTTGTACGTAATGGTTTGTTCTGGAAGCTTTTGAGTTATTTTCGACGAGCTTCTTTTGGAGTTGCACGCATAAGATGAGCATAGATGCACTTATGAACTCAAATTCCCATTTTCTTTGTTACTAAGCACAAAGGTTTATTTTCGTTAGCAACTAATCCAATTAGGCAAATAAACTTGGCGAACAAAAAAAACCAATCTATTCAGTGAACGCTCAGCACGTGAAAAGGTCGTTTTCTTGGACCGAAAGAATCAACTTTTTGACCACAGATGTTGCATATAGAACGGTCAATTATAAGCAAGGCTTGCATCTTTTAGGCCGTCGATTAATGTTGGGATGAAGGTTAGAAAGAAGCGGAAAGCAACTAGTCGGCACCTTTTAAGCGAAAGCACTTTGTTTCTTTAGTAGCTATTGTATTGTGAGTTATAACCGCCTATCCATTAGTCTATTGTTGAATACACAGGTTGGACTATTTTCGGCATTTAAGTCAATGATTTCACCCGACCACTCTTTTATTGTCCATATGCATAGACGAACAAGAAGCTGCTCATTTGTCTTCATTCTCCGTCTTGTTCTCAATTGCAATGACTCGATTTCATTGCACATCCGCGTGTTCTCGAGTTATTTTGAGACCTAAGTCATAATTACGCAAAGACTTCGGCGAATAAACGTCCTAATTACGTCGATTGTCTGGTTTGTTTAGGCTGAAAGTTTAGAACGAGACTTTTTCTTGGTACTCTATTAAAAAGTTTTCGTAGTGATTCGATTATTTTGGACGAATAACAACCACAGGGGTTTGGGTTTTCTTGACAAGTGACTCGTCAAGACGATCGAAAAACGATAGACATAAAAATAAAGAGAATGAGATATCGCCAAGTAACATTATCTCATAAACTACAACTTGCATCTAATCATGTGTGGAACGGCAGAACGAATTTTGAAGTTTCCGAATCGAAAACTCGGTGGTTGGCGAGATCGAATTTCAGGAAGGAAAAGTCGACATTCTCTCTCATTCCTTTCCAGCTTATGATTTGCACTGAAACATTCGGCCTCCCGAGTCTGTGGTTGATAACCGAATGGGCGTCTGAGCGGATATCCGCTGTTTATTCACGTACTTGGATTTACGTAACACTGTCCGGACAATCGTTCCGGGTACCGATCAACTCGAATAGTTCAAAGGTCGAACTGATGTTCACCTACGATTTGACTGTTTAGCTTCCAAAATGTGAACATCACAAACTTTCTGTTGCTTACGAATTCTACGGGGATAAGTCGTCTCTATTCTTTTCCTCCCCCTTAAATTTCAGATGAACGGTTTGCGAAATCTTGAAAAGTCGCGAACACAAAAAAAGCTTTTCATTGTTCTTAACTAACCTTGTTCTTTTTTGAAACAGCCCACTGACTAATCGGTGTCCCATGTCGTTCATCTTCAACTTTGCACTGTAAATCCCGACTGTAATTTCATTTCGTTTGCAGATCCTCGACACGCGTTCTGATTTTGTTCGTTCGCATTTTGGTTGCCTTTGGATTGTTTTTATTGAATTAAACGAAACGAAGAGATTTCGGTTTTACTATCAGTTCCAACAAATTCGCTTCGAATGATGTTTTAGCCCACTTGTTGGCACGTGTATTGGTTGTCATTTGCAGCCAACTAAAACGAATAATCTTTTGGGAAATTAGAAGAACAGTGAATCTCGATGTCCTGTGTGTTTGGTTCTAATCGTGTTTTGTTGTGGAAGTTTATGGCTGCGGGTTGAGGCAAATTCCGTTTTTTGGGTTCAGGAAATCCGGACCGCCATCCGAATTCTGCCGAACAATTTAAACCGTTAAACGGATTTCCAAAACAATACGAGGTCCCCAAACAACAACGAGACTGTCGGGAGGGTTACGGCCGAGAATGCGGAACTCGATGAGCAAAAGGAGACGGTCGTTCTGTGGCTTCAGAATGCCGTCACTTCCTTCAATTGGTCCTCAGACACTTATTTCATATTCGAGGGATGTCCTCGGATCTCGAAGCGCAATCATTAGCCACTTCGCTTATTCAAAGGGTTTCTGTGCCTGTGGAACATGTTTCTCATTTGGCTCTCCCTTCTCTCTACTTAAAGTACGGGGGTTAAGATGGTCCGAGGAATTTGAATTGCCCGTTCGAATAAACAATTCGATACAACGGCCGTTCGATTCAACGGTCAATTTGTTTATTTCGATAAACCTTTAAGATGCCAATTGGATTTTCATTTTACTTTTAAATCAAAACTCAAACGATTCCATTGTTTGTTCTTTGCCACGAAAAAAGATCTTGGCCTTAGGGATGTTTCTGTACTTAACGTCACTCGTTTTTTTCGTACAACTTTCCAGGTTGTGTATTAGTCTCGTGTGCTAACCAAAGGCCGCAGGCAGTTCCCCACAGTTCCACGTCTCTTGATTATTCAGCGGAATGGTCAATGATCTCGACCTGAAATTTTGATTCTTTTCTGATTAACTCCTGGGACAAATTCTCGGATTCCTCACGTTTTGATCATATTTAAAGTTAGAGACTAAAAACCGCTACTCCCGCCGCGTTAAATGTTTTTAGTTCCATAAAATTGGTCCTTTAACAATACGCTGCAAGATCCAGTTTTCCCGATTCTGTGCATTTTGTTGTTTCTACGTCCAAAGAGTCCATTTCTGGAACGGTAGAAGCTAAAGGGGACCAATCGGAACGAACAATAACCAACAGTTTTCGCTCCTGACGACCAATTGCGAGTCGACTTGAAAGTGACTAGAACGGCCAATCTTCCGACGACAGTTTTTGCTGCAAACTGCACATCAACAAGCCTTCTGTTTGTCAGCGGTATCCTGTAGGTTGGCGAATTCGAACAAAAGCCTTCGGTATCCGCTAAACTCCCGGATTCAGACGGCGACACTCATCTTTAAAATTCATTCTTGTTCTCCTCTGAACTTTTGGACTTGACGATTGATGTCATTTGAGACGAAAATTTCAATTTGGATCAGTCAGTTGAATACCTTTGTCTTGTTTTGTTGTTGCAAACTCGTTCGAAAATCGCAAATGATCTTCGCGTCCAATTTCTCTTCATTCTATCGGAATAATCGGATTGACGCTCGGTTTCCCGATCCATCATATTCACTCAGCGAACTCCGTGACAAATTTATCTCTTCAACGAATGCAAAAGAATGTGCAGCCCGTGAATTGATGTTCACGGCCGTCGACCTTCTTCTTCACGCGTTTTGAATGTGCGAAAAGAACGGCAAAACAGTCGAGTTGATTGACAGAAACCGAGTATCCGAAAGCAAATCAGATTAGCTCACGGCTAAAGTCGTCCGGTTGAACTTTTCGCACGTTCAGTTGAACGGCTTGTCGTCGTCATTTGATCTTTGGAGTTTACACACGCTCACAGTAATAACAAGATTTGTTTCGCACTCTTCGCTTTCATGAGTTTGCAACTTCTTTATCACTCAGATATCCGTTCGTTCAAATGACGAGCTCGAGACGAACATGTCGTGCAATTTCGGTGTTCGTCCAAAGCTCCTTAGAGCTGCCGTCCAAAGTCCTTCGCAGCTTCTCAATCATCACCGGCGGTCGATCGCTTTCGAGTCATTTGGTTGAAATAGTCCCGCCCATTGAACACGTAAGAACTGCGAGATTTCAAATAATTTCGCCGAGATTTCGGACGTGTTCGAAATGGTCGACCGCTTTTTTTGTGTCGAACATCTTCGGCGCCTGTTGATCACCTCAATCATCTGCAACCGAATGGAAAGCAAACTTTTTGGCGCTGATCCCGCCCGTTTATTCGACTCCTTCGACGGCTCACTTCGCTCATTACAAGCAATTAAGACGTAGATCTGAATGGATTTGCTTTTGACACACCCGGAGGTCTTTTCGTTTTGTCGCATACGGACATTATTTTGGCCATTAGTTTTTCGGTTTGTTTTAAGTTCGCGTTTGTTACTTTACGTGCATTTATGCTTGAACCCGCGATCTCTTTCTATTTACCGTATAATCCAGATTTTCGTGTTATTTTGATTTCGACGATATTTTGAGTTGTTAGGCGCAAAAACTCTCACGTCTGTTGTTCAAAATGTAACAGTGAATTTTGGTCACTGGACACAAAGAAGACCTTCATCGTGTATTCCCAATTTGTGACCGAATTTTACAAACAAAAAACGAGCAAAAGGTTGCCGGTTGGTGGCAATTGACTTACGGTTCGATTATCACGACTGTTTTCAGTTTAAGCTTCGAATTCTCCTTATGTCTTAACTTTGTCTTTTGCGGGCCAATTGAACGGGTTCTAATCATCATACCGCTTGACCGAACTTTCTATGTTCTTCTCTAATGTCTTAGTTGGTGATAGCTCCGAAACACGCGTGACGAAATCACACAAACGAAATAAAACTGTCTTTTTAGTCAACGCATCCGACCGTCCAAATCTCCGCCTCCCAACCGCTCGGCAATTTTACCAGCGAAAGTTGGACTCCGCATTTTAGGTCCGTCAACATTTTCACGACCTTCAAATTTGGCAGCGTCAACGAACTTCGGGCAGTGCGCTGAATGCGCACCGTCAATTGGACGGCGAGGTGCTTAGCATCTGCAAATTGAATGGCCAAAGAAATGAGAGTTCTGAGTTTATCGTTCATGCGTAACCGTATACTTCCATTTTCTGCTTCGTCTTTCATCTTCGTTTTTTGCCTCACTTCACTCTTCACTTGCCCACCAACAGTTGCCGATCTCGAGTTTTTGCCATTGACCCGTGAATTCATTGAAATGATCGATGACCCTGATCGATACAATAAATACGCAACTCCAACACAATTTCAAGGTAAGTTCCCGTTAGCAATCTAAACGTGAATGAGACATTCAACGTTCATCTGAATTCATAAAACCTATTTTTGTTCAAAAATAAGATGTTTTTATATCCGAAGAGAAATGGATTTGATTGATGAGGTCGTTTGATTGTCTTTTTTAGGTTCAGCGACCAATGTTTCGATGTCCATGTATATCGAAGGCATTAGCTCCTTTTCTGCTCAAACCATGGACTACAATTTAGGTATATTTCAAGTCAGCATTTGTTATTGGCAAAGAAACCGAACTGCTCAATTGGTTCGAAACTGTTTTTGAGCAGTTCGTTGCTTCTTGTCATATTTGACAAATGTTAACTTGAAGAACGTTTAGACGCGTATTTCTACCAAGTAAGTTAAAGTTTTTTTTACCTGAAAACATATTTCTGAAGGAATGGCAAGACTCAAGACTTGCACACAACGGGACAGGTAATTAAGAGACAAGTCGAGGTCAGGAATTTTTTCGGTTTCAGGTCCGATGCTTATACGCGACAAAGCGGTTTTTGCGAAGATTTGGCATCCGGACGCCTATTTTGCTAATGGTTGGAACGAACGTGTTCAAGGTTGTTAATTCGAACTTTTCAGCACGATCTGCCAGTTTTCAAACGATAACTGAACCGAATTTTCTTGTGTGGATATATCCTGATGGCCATGTTTGGTACGATTGTCGAATTTCGCTGACAGCAATTTGCATGATGGACCTTTGGTTGGTAAAGTACGAAAACACTAAACGCCTTTAATTTTAAGGAAATATCCACTGGACGCACAAGAATGCAATCTGAGGATCCTGTCGTACGCGTATCCGGAGTCCCAAGTTCGATTGCACTGGAGCACAACTATCGAACCACCAATTGATCGAAATATGGGAATTCGAATGCCTGACATGTAAGTTTAAACAAGAATTCTTGATATGCGATTATAGGCGACTGATTGACATTAAGACTGGTTTTTGTGATGGCACATACACAACAGGAAAATGGAGGTAAGTCTTACGATAAGTGCATTGCTCAACATTGAACGTTTAGTTGTATGACCGCCATTTTTTATGTGCAACGTGAAATGATGCATCACGTCATTCAAACCTACGTTCCAACTGGGTTGATTGTTGTCATCTCGTGGTTCAACTTTTGGCTCGACATCGATTCTGCTCCGGCTCGTGTTTCTCTTTCCATAACAACGGTAATATCCATTTGGTTTTGCGCTTGTTATTGTTTCGATTTCAGCTACTTACAATCTCAACGCAAGCAAATGCTGTCAAACTTAGTTTGCCCGAAGTATCGTACATGAAGGCAATTGACTGTTGGTTAGGTGGGTAAAGATGCTCGTTTTCTCTTATCCTAAGATTGTAAATTTGTCGCAACTGTTACTCAAAGCCTCTCTATTCTTTTGTATTTGATGCCAATAAACTTCTTATTTCAGGAGCTTGTTTGGTTTTTGTCTTTGGAGGTAAGTTCTTTTTTCTTTTTTTCTGATAAAAAGTTGAATTGTTTGCACTGTAACGGATGCCGTGAGAGTTCTCGGCTTCGGAACCTAATTTCTAAACCCGAAACTCTGGACTAAAGAACAAGATAGAAAATCTAAATAAAAATCCAATCAAAATCGTTTAGTTATGGTCGAGTTTACTCTCTGTCATTTTGCCAAGAACCGTGAAATGACTTGTGGAAATGAACGACCACCAGCAAATTTGGTTGTCGACACGACGTTTTCCTCGCTCTTCGGCTCGACTCCAAGTGCTGATCAAACAAATTTGACTCAAACGAGTATTCCAATAGTCGAGGATCCGCGAAACAAGAAAACACAACGAAACGGACATTCGATTCGAATGGAAGATCCGACGGACCCACGAATGGCACCGCTTGCCGACCAAGAAGCAATGCTATTGAAGGGAGATAGCTACAACAACGCCGGTGACCCACGACTTATCGATCTGCATCCCGATTTGATTTACCGTTACAATCACCTGAGCAACCACAGTCTTGGAAACAACGTACAAAGCGAACCGTTGCGTGTAAACGATCAACGGAATATGATGAGACCGACGGTGAACAAACTGAAAAGTCAAGTAAGTGGTCGGTTTTCAACTTCAAACTTCCGCTTCAATTTCGTTATCGCCAACAATTCTTGTTTATCAAATTCGACGTCCTGAAAATGACAAGCAAAACTACGCGCCGTTGAATTAACAAGATTTATGTCCATCTCGGCAGTTGGTCTTTTGGTCGACTGTCGTGTATGCTGGGAGAAGAAATTAATCGAAAAAATTGCAATTAATTTTATTTGATTTTACGGCAGAACAAACAGAAACCATCGGCTGACTTTCGATCGCGGATCATTGAAATTCAACTCGGGACCTTGAAATTCAAAGGCGATAAAATCGAAAACAAATTTCATGGACTTTTAATTGGCCAATTTGTGCGATTTAGGTTAATCGACGAGCTTTGAATTGGCGAACTGCTGTTTGTAATCTCAGAGGTCGAAGAGTGGCAACGAAGATCGATGAGACTTGTCGTTATCTATTTCCGTTAACGTTCGTTGCATTCAACTTGTCCTACTGGAGTTTGTTTTTCCAATGTTGAATTGTCTGAATATACGTTTTAGCTTTCTACTTGGTATTCAATTAATATGCAACAATCAGCAATGCTCTCGACTTCTATGATATTGGAGCTGACAGTCGATTACTGAAATCAAACGCCCGTTTACGTATTTGATCCCAAATTTAATGATTCCGGTGTGGCCATTTCAATACAGGTATTCGTTGGCGTCGTATACGCGCAGCATATTCGGTTTTACTTAATTATAAAGTTAATTGATTCAACCAATCGACAATTGTATTTACTTAAGAATCAAGTTATCAAAGTGGTCAGATGTTAAAAGGCAGTCTAAGAAGAGAAATCCTGTCCAAAATGTGTTCATCGTTTTCTTCATCTTCTTCCTATTAGATTCGTTGAGTTACACGATGTAAAATCAATCTACGATAAAGCAGTCAAAGCAGAAATCCAAGTAACAGACATCAGAGCTTTATGACCGGTTTGAAAAAAGCATCCATTTTTCGCATAAACAAAAGAACAAAGTGGAGAGAAAAGGTGACAAGCGCGAGACTGCGTAGTTTTTCGAGTGTCTGCACTTTGCCGCAACCCATGAGCCCCAACGAAGCGACAGACCAAAGTGAAATAAAAACCTGAACTGGTGAGATGATTGAAGCGCATCTTTGCCTCCGACATTTCGCTTGTTTTCGTGTTGTTGGACTTCTCTTGATGCGGAGATCAAAGGAGCGGGACACGAGGAAGTGCTTTTCGGAGTTCGAAGCATTTCTACCTTCCTTTACGCTGACAGTTCTACTCGAAAGAACAACTTGTGATTGGTCTTACAACTCTTTTGATCAAGTTTGGAAATCAGTTTATTTTGATGGAAAGAGAAGAATAGACGTCAGTTGGAGGATCTCTTAAACAACCGATCAGTCTGTCTGATCGATGTTTCAACTCACGGATGGACGAGAGTTGTAAGTGTTGGAGTTGCCGTTACGAAACTGCTTGTACCATTTTCGAACAGTCGAGATGCTGACTGCTCGCGGTCCCATCGTATTGCAAATCATTTGCAGCGTCTCGGTGGTACTCTTGTTTTGGTTGAAACCGTACAGGATCAACGATCGAACGGTGACTTGTTGAGTGATCTTCTGAAATTGGTGGCAATCAGTTTCTGCGCAAGCATTTACTTTTGGTTTGCGATACGTACGCAATGAAACTGAACGTTGAAACGGACGCTGAAATGATGCACGTCGCTTGATTCTTGGTAGCTCCACATTCACTTTCGAGTGTGTAGTAGGAACTTCGGAGTGATCAGTAGCAAGATCTTCCACTGGACTTGATGCATGATCTGAATCTGAAACGAAGATCAAAAGCGTTTAAGTTGTTTCATACTTACGGTTTTGCTGAGATTGCTCTTCGATCAATGACACGGATGATGTTGTAGCATCCAACTGATTGTGTCTAGACACAACGGCGGTCTTCACACCAACCAACAACGTGTCGCTAGCAATGAAGCGACGCAATAGATCGGTCTCGACAGGAAGCCAATACTCCCATTGATATGTGTCGATTTGCACAACTTGAGAAACTAGTTCGAATGGATCTAAAAACAGTTACTTTCCGCTCTTCTTTCCGACTTACTGGTTTCTTCCTTTAGCAACGACAATGAAAACTCAAAGTCAAATTGATGTATTGGACGGCTGATGAATTCGACAACCAAACCCAAACGACAATTGATTTCGGATGTCTCTTCGACGTCTTCGGTCTCAAGTATCAGTTCGTAGTTTGCTATCGTTCCACCGGAAATATAGAAGAAATGAGCATGCCACTGACCAGACGCAACCAGCTTCTGTCCCACCAAACTCAATTGCCAACGGAAGATCGTGGGACTGTCAGTCGTTTCCGAGACAGTCAACATCTTGAGTTCAAATCACCGGAGAAAGTCGTCTGCTCGAAGCAAAGCAGAACGTCGACTGATCAGTTCCTTTCCGCTCTCCAGTTTTCAGGTTTGATCACTAACTTGTTTATGCAAATTCGAACAACTACATAGTTAAGAATCGATTAATATCAAACAATTTGAACAAAAAAAGACTGTCGCTTAAACACCATCCACCGCAACGTCGATCGGGTCATCGCGTTTCCCATCCAAGAAATAAGTTTTGCATAGACCTTTGCCCTGAAACTCCACTGCTATTGATTCGTCTATTTGCCAAGAACTCGCCTTGATTTCCTGCTCACCGCGATACGAAGTCTCGAACTCCGGGTAGTAGCGTTCGAGAGCATCTTTGAACTGCTGACTGATCTGAATCTTCTCGGGAACCCCCGTAGATTCCATTCGTGATGCCATATTGACTGTATCTCCTACAAACTCGATTCTTAGTTGTTCCAACCGCTTGTGGCTAACCGAAAAGACAATATCGCGGAGCTGTAATCCCCACAACTCCAGCGGCCACCGTCCCCGTGTGCAGTCCGATGCGAATACGAATGCGTTCGCTCTTGCAATGCGGTACCGGGAAGTCTTTCAAGTACTGAAAAGAGAAGATCAGACTGTCACAGACCTCACTCACGGTTCTGATTTCAAGAGACACATCACTCAAATTCATCAAATGTCGAGTTCCATTTTCCTGAGGAATTCCACTCACTACCTAAAACCAAGTGAATAAGTGAATCGAACTCATAGTCACCAAGTAGGCGTCTCCGATCGTTTCCACTTTGTAAGCTCCGTGCTTCTTGATTATGTCATCGAAACCGGTGTACACGGCATTCAACATCGTGACAACCTCCAACGGCGATGAGGTCGAGCAAATGGTCGTGAATCCAACAATGTCGCTAAAGAACACTGACGCCTGTTTGAACGTTTTTGGCGGCACTGAGCGGCCCATTTTCAATTCGTTTGCCACGTAACTGAACGGTCAAATGAAAGACGTTCGATCGTATTCGTAGTTACCCGGGAAGCAGCTGACTGAGTAGTTTGTCGGCGCGTTGATTCGCCTCCTCCAACATTCCTGTTCGTTCTTGAACCAACTTTTCCAAGTTATTCGCATAGTTCTCCATCATCCTCATCATTTGATCGACGAGACTTCCTTTCACTTTCAAGTAGTTTTCGGTGTTCAAACGAACTCGACGAATCGACGGCCGAATCTCGGGATTGGAAGACCAGCAGTCCAAGAGCAATGATGCAATGTCTGGATGGACCTTGGAACGGTCTTGAATACTCGGTTTGCACTTTTTCGATCCGTCTTTCAAGTACTCCACAAGCTCTAAACACATGAAAACATCAAATTGAATACGAATATAAAACTACCGTCAGTATTAACAGTGGTTGGAAATGGAAGTGCGCGGAACAAAATTTCATAAGCAAGAATACCTGAATCAAATTACATTAGCAATCACCTTTTTCATTCTACCAAATGCGTAAATGTCCCCTGCTTGTCGACGGCCTGTTGTTTGCTTCAGCCATGATTTTTCCATTGCACGCCGGCGACTTTTTTCTCGATTCTGAAGTATTTCTGGCGCACAATAAAGAGCATCTAAAATAAGACCCATTCTTTAAGTATCATCTATTTGCCAATCATCATACTTGTTGCCTGCAATGCCCCGCTACTCTCATTACCATCAAGAAGTGTTTCCTTCGCTATTGATCCCTGTTTTTCCCACTTCTCGAGTGGATTTGCTATTCCGTAGTCGGTCAACTTAACCATCCAATTACGATCGATTAAACAAGACCACGGAGTCAAGCTGCCGTGATAACCAATGGCTGAAGCGTGCAAATACTCCAAACCCAAAGTGATGTCTCGAATGAATGCCGCGTGAAATTGAGTATCCAAACTTAGATCGTCGTTGTAGATTACATCCTTAATCAACAATAATACAACTGCAGTTCTTGTCTTGTTTACCTGAACTGAACCGCGCGAACAAAACTTCCAAAAAATGAGCATTTCTTCCTTTTCATTGAACGACATTCCGAGGAATGGATTCAAATTGTCGTGAATCATTTGTTTCATGTAACCCAGCAATTGCAAATCTTCACGAGCAAACGCAATTGGACGACGTTGTGGATACATGTGAAATGAAGCGTGAGTATTCGTGCCGATGATCGCGTGATGTTTAGCAAAAGCGTTCATGTTACTCAGCTTTGTTCGAGTACTTCCAATAGATAGCTAGAACTATTGTTACTGTTGCTTAAAATATGTTTATACCATTGATTTCACTTCATCCGAGTTCACAATTCGCATGTCATCGCGGAAAATGCGCCAAGAAGTTCGCGAAAGAGCACGATTTTCCCTAAGCTTGTTGGTTAATAGAAATGTTTGATAGCTGCTTACATGATGTGTAGACAAATAAAGATGCTAATCACAATAATTACAACTAACAGCGCTAAAATGCCAATAACAATCATGAACGTGTAATCGCAACGTTCATTGCGAAAACCACAGGTCGGTTCATCCAAAGGCATTTTCCCGTCAATCGACGGCCAAAATCCGGTTAACAAGTCGGTCAAACGCTAAAACTTCAGTCTTTGTTCACTTCCACTTGAAATACAAACCAATTCCATGCATCCCGATCGATTGACAAGTCCATCGCAATTGGTCAGAAAGTAGGGATTTATTTCAACCAACTTCATCACTTCATCACGATTGGGCGCAACATAGAACGCTTAAATACGAGACTTTGACACGGCCATTAGAGCGCTTGTGAGTACCTGCATAAACAGCCGCTCGCTCAGCAAGATCGTCCATGATGACTGTACCGGAAGAGATACCTTCGGCGCTCACGAGTCCCGGAAACTCCAGACGCCTCATTTTGTTCCACAGAAACAACCCATCGGTTGTCACGTTGAAATTCCCGGTCTCGTTAATGGCCTTAGTGGCGGCAATGGCATACAATTTCAGCGAATCGTACAAATGAATGTATCCGTAAATGTTTGCCTGAACCCCAATCTCATTGCTTCCTCTCCGGTCTCCTTACCAAATTCAACTGGTCTACGGACAAGCCGTTTGTTTCCAACCGTTCACGGAAGGGAGTCAACAGCGCGTTATCGAATCCATTCACATCGTCAATCTACAGTCAACTACACGGTCGGATTAAGAAGCCAATCACTCACGATAATCACATTCGCAAAGTCGTCTTTTACGTTCTGCAGAGTCTGACCGTCAGGTCCGATCCACGGCGACGCGTCTTTCGCTTCGGCCTGAAGCCACGGCAGAATGAAAACGAAATCGTGTTCTTTGATTCCCGCCGTTTTTGCTGCCTTCATGAACTCAATGGACATTTCGCGAGTCGATGAGAAGATGCATACAATAACTAAAAGCACGTTCAAATGTTGTTTTTGTAACTTTAACTAACTTCGTGCACTTGCGCGTAGATCGTCGAGATGACCCGTTTCAATGATACCTTTTGAATCGATATTCTCCTCGAATATCACTTTCTTCACAATCTCAATTTTATAGCGATGGAAGATGTCTTCGAAAGCAGTGAGCCGTTCGAAAGCATTGTTTCCTGTATTCGTTACCACGGCAATCTTGCTCCAATCGTAATGTTTCAGTAGTGAAGAAGTGGCCAGTGCCAATGAATTTGTTGTTCGTAACGAAACACGCGATAATGTCTTGTATGTTGTTTTATCAGCAAATGATGTACTTGAAGCCATGTATCCGATAATCGGAATGTTCCAAAAGGCCGCCATTTTAGCGACGGCATCCAATTCGGCATTGCAGTAGGGTCCAATGAAAACCTTAACGTTCAGTTGATGGTACATATCAGCACCGACTGCGACACCCTCATAAGATTCACCGCAACCCATTTGAGACAGGATCCTAAACAAACTCGATGACTGTTGAATAAGCCTTGTTGTTCGTACTCAACATCAAATTCATCGTTTAGAACTCCTTCTCTCCACAATTCTTTTCGGCAAATCTCCAGAATTGCTTCCGCTTTCGGCATCACATTAATCGCTCCAATATGTCCGATACGAATTTTAGTCGAATTTACCATGCCCACAAATAAAAGCAACCAATGTACGGTAAGTAGCCGCATCTCGAACAACAAAAGAATTGTTGAGGGTTATGAACAACATGTGAATATTCGGAAGCTTTTATCTAAAACTATTGGAATCTTTGAGCACTTTAAATAATTGAGACTAGACAAAAATTATTATCCGGGCTGATCTACGACTACAAAGTTAAGAAATTGGTTTTTGGAGTAGATACCACGGTTAGCTTCAACTAAGCACCGGAATTAATCGAACTAATGGCAAATTAATCTTAAAATCGCGGCAACCTAATGGGATTGTCATCGGGATTATCTTGCTAACAGTTAGTGATTGAGAAAAATTGAGTTTAAAAACAAGTTTTACTTTAAATAACAAACAATTTCAACAAAATTCAACGATATCGTAGAGCAGAATGCACGAAAGAACGTTCATCTGAAGAAGAGACTTGTTGCAGTAGATTGTCGCACAGTTCACACAACTCGCGATCGTCGGAACTTTGCATCAGGCAAATGGAACATAAACTCAAGTCGTCGTTTGCGTTTGCAGTCTGGTTGCTTTTCCAGTTATCCAACTTCGACACAACGCTTAGAACAGTTGAAACGGTGCTTGGAAATCCGCTCTTCATTGCGTGACTCAAAAACTTTTGTGTCGTTGGATCTCCTGTTTGAGAAAACTTGGGTGGTGTTTGATTCTCCGGTTCGAAAAGCAAAAACTCGATTTCCGAGTCGGCGATGTTTCGTAACGGTCGAACGATTTGTATCCGTTCATGCCGTTGATCCAAAGTACTGCACAAAATCGATACTGATTGACCTGAAAACAAATGCAGATGATTGTCTGAACAACGTTCTTACTTCGACCAAAACACATAAGATCCAATGTTCTCTGTGCGATTAGATTGGAACTCTCGGAAGTGAGAACGACATCGATATTCAAATTAACGGCCAATTTCCATAACAACAAATCGAACATCAAACGTTTCAACTCAGAAATTATAGATTGTGATTTGGAAGCTCCTAGTAGTCTACGGTATGTTTCAATCTAAATAGTTAACTGCCTACAAAGAATCGAAACAGCTTACTTTTGGTCTCATTGGATTGGTGTTTTTTGTTTCCACAATGGAGTCCAATCCCGCAGACAAATGGACAACCCCATCAACTTTCAACGGACAATCGGTTGGTGTTTTCACTTTGAGGGAGTCATTCGAATCGACAATATAAACCTGAAAAATACAAACAGCTGAAAAAGATGTGAAAATACTACTTACAGTTGGATTGATTTTGAAATGTTTCTTCGGATTTGTTTCGGTTGTCACTTCGTGTATCAGTTGAGATAGAACTTTGGCTCTAGCATCCCATTCAACGACAATCAGCACTTCAATTGGTTTTTGATCTGGATTTCGACCGTTGCGAAAGATTTTAGTGCGTGATAAAACAGAACGGAAATTCAATCGGATGCCTTCGCCATAACAACTCGAGCAATAGAAAACGGTTGCCGTTTGAGAGTGACTGATTGTCCCGGGCAATCCACATTTTACACAGGGTCTGTTGACCATAGTGATTGGTGTTGGATTGCTTTACAAAAAGCAAATTAATCTGACTGATTGCTATAAGTCACCTCTAACTGCTGTCAACTGTTTCTTTCGACGTTGAGGCAAAGGTTTTTTGGACGATTGGTGTGAATTTTCCTTCATTGTGCTCATCGACTGTGCAATCACATTTCGGGTGTTTTTTACCACAAAATGGAATATGATGAGAGCGACCTTACTGCCCTGATTCATCCCGTATCGACGATGATCATTAGTAATCACTTCACTCGATCGGTTCTACTGAAAGAAGGCAAATACGTTCAGGTTGACATGCTGGATTTCTGTTTGACGAAGATGTTTAGGTTGTTGGTGCTCTGTTGGGGAAACAGAACGCGCGAACGGTCGAAATACAAAACTGTTTTGAGGTTCAAACAATTGAGAAAGACGATGGAAAATACGAATTGAACATGGAGTATTTCCGAGAGCGTGAAAAAATGTGTAAGTTCAACGATCAGAAAGCATTCAGTCAAAAGTAATTGCAGATCTCGAAACATTTCCACAACAAACGTTTCTCGGTTTCTACGTGACCGGTGATCATCAAAGCACCGACGAATTTGATGTCCAACTCTACCAAAATGCGGCGGAAATCATTGATTCAGCGATTCTTATGAAATTGAATCCAACTTTCACTGCGCTCAGCGACAAGGTTTGTAAACTCCCTTGCAAATCACTTGTTTGCTTTACAGGTTCCGGTTAACGTCTTCGAAGCCAATGTCGATCATCACACTGGGAAGATCAGTTTGAGTGCGGTGAATGTCAAAATCGTTAGTGACACTGCTGAGCAAATCGGCACCGATCACGCCGCCAAATTTACGGCTTCAGGCGACAGAAATGAAACTACGGCGTCGAAGAAGCTGAAGGAACAAGCAGGAGCATTGAAAATGCTGTGGAAAGGATTGTCATTGGCTATGGACTACGTTAATGTAAGTCGAATGCATTACAACGATTTCAAGCTTGTTGTTTTCGGCCGTGGATGAAAAGAAGCTGGAAGCAGATCCCGAAGTTTTACGCGAGTTGCACAAGCTGGCAATCAAACTTTCGTTTCTTCGTAAAAATCAGATCAGATCGACGGGTGGAGCAAGCGATGTGAACGACAAACTGATGGTTTTGCTCGCGATGGACAACAAAGTCGCCGGCTCCATTTTCTCTGTACGTTTCAGAAGAGATAGTTGACCTACGTTTATTTTCAGATGATAACCAAACTGAACGTCATCGTAAACGAACACGCGAACACACATCAAACTCCGATAAAAGTGCGAAAAGAACTGTAAATCTTCGGACTCACTGGTCTCAATTCGTTCCACGATGTTGTTGTTCTTTCCAATGTATTTTATTCCTGTTGTTCGATCTTACAATAAAACCAAGTACTTTTGCCCGCCACTCATGTCTTTGCCGTCAATTTTATTTTCGAATATCCGCATTTCGGTTAGCGATCTTACAGTTAGATCCCAAAATTTGAAATAACCGAGTAGTTTTCAGCAAATGCGTCTACCAAGAATACGATGGTCAGAACTAAAGTGCGGGTTTTCGAGACCGAACAATACAAAGCAATTGGTAAGATCAACTGTTTTATTCTCCAATTTTGTTTGTTCCAGGGCATCTTCGGTAGTTCGATTCTGAAGACTCCAAACGATTTCGATCAAGCAGTAAATGACGTTGTGTCCGACTGCCGCTCGTTGATTAGCGAGATCGTGATGCCGTTCGAGCAGCGACGAATAAAAAAGAAGACTGTTGCGTTGGTGGACGATGTTTCCAATCGAATTTGTACGGTCGCTGATTTAGTTTGTTTGATATTCGAAACCGCAAATGAAATTGCTTTACAGTCCGATTGTGTTCGAAACATGCATCCCGACCCTTCCTACGTAATTGCTGCAGACAAAGCCATGGTACGATTCACGGAGCTTGTCGAGTCGTAAGCTTTCGAACTTGTTTGCTTTGATTTCAACATGTAGGTTGAACACGATGCCCGAATTGTACAACTCGGTAAAAGATTCGTTGAACACGGAAGCTCATGTTTTGGACGAACTTGACAAACGAACTCTACGGTTGTTCATCGACGATTTCCAGCAATGCGGCGTCCATTTGGAAGAATCAAAGGCGAGCAGCGTTAATGAATGAAAGAAGAAGCGTTCTGAAATGTTTTTACCAACCACTAAACTGAATAAGTGGTTGTTTTCTAATCCCTTTGTTTATTGGATTAACTCACTTGTTTCGATTGGCGATGAAACGGCTAATAACTTTGTTAGCTTAAAAAATGCAGTCGCTCCAATACTTAAAATCAAACGTGTAAACGAGAATATGCAATTTGGGTTTTCAGCGTCTTGAATTCGTCAATCTTTCCAACGCTATTTTTCAATTCGGAGCTGAGTTTTGTGTTAACGCCGAAGGAATGACACCAATCGGTCGCTACATTCGACATGACAGCAAACAGGAGAACATACTCAAAGATCTTGTGTTGAGTCGGCATCGTTTAGCTCAAGTGACGGGCTTCGAGTCGTACGCGCATCGTGCTCAACAAAACACGATTCTTGGATCGTACGATGCAGCCGTGGATTTCCTCTACCAAGTTGCGACAGTAAGTGAAAGTTGACGGACCTTCTAGTGTGTTTTAGAAACTACGTCCACTAGTGACAAATGAATTAGATCAAATTAGAAAGCTTTTGGTCGATAACAAACGTATCGCAATAACTGATGGATTGGCTGAATGGGATATTGAAACGGCGTCGTATATTCGTAGAAAAGAAATTCAAAAACAACATGGAGATCTTTCGCGTTTCATGAGTCTAAGAAATTTAATTTTCGGCTTTGAATCGTTGTGTTCCGCACTCTACGGGTTGAGTTTTGAGGTTCGAACACCGCATTCAGACGAGATTTGGCCTGGGTATGTTCTTAGACTGGTAAGTTTAATGAGATGTTGCATGTAATCGTGTGATTGTTAGGACGTTTTTCGGTCAAACAATTTCTTGGGGACAATTTACATGGACGTTGAGAGTCGAAAAACGAAAGTACAAGGCGATTGTCATTTCACAGTTCGATGCTCAAAATTGGTAGTTTTTAGCGTTGTGTTCAATTGTAATTGTGTTTTGCAGCTTGACGACGCTACATATCAGAAACCAATAGTCGTATTGTCATTGTCACTAGCACGACATTTGGGCCGAGGGCCGTTGGAAGCAGAGAAGTTGATGGATTTGGTCAACTTATCTCCGCATCAAGCTGAGAACTTTTTCCATGAAATGGGCCATGCAATTCATTCTATGCTCGGTGCTACTCGATATCAACACGTTGCAGGTAATCACAAATCTAATTGTACGTTTAGTCGTCATTTCAAAGGTACTCGTTGTCCAACAGATTTTGCTGAAGTGCCGTCCAACTTAATGGAATTCTTCTTTTTTGATCGACGAGTGAGTTGCCTGTGATTATGTTAGAGTATGAGCAAATATTCAGGTTCTTTCAACATTCTGTAAAGATCGAAGTAGCAATCCGGCAACGTTTACCGATGAGTGTGCAACGGCAATTTACACGTCATTAAATGCATTTCCATCGTTGAATACACTTCAACAGCTCCACTACTCAATTTTCGATCTTCGACTACATGGCGATCAAGCTCATCCAATTGCGGTTCTTAACTCTCTTTCAACTACCGATCTCTATCTGGAGGTGGGAAACGAACTGTTGCCGGAAGTTATTCGACCGCGTGATTTCGGAGCTCATCATAGCCTAACGCATTTGAGTACATATGGTGCAAAGTATTATTCTTACGTTATTGCTCAAGCATGTGCATCGCTCATTTGGCTAAAAGACTTCGATGCGAATCCCTTTGACTCTACGAGCGGTGCTTTGTGGGGAAAAGTAAGGAAACAATAAGTGTGGTCAACAATTTGTTTAAGATTCAATCTTACGGTGGTGAGCGACCGTCAAGAGAACTTCTAAACATGACGTTGGGTCATGAATTGACGGCCGATGAGCTCTCGGAAGCATTGAAGGTTCATTGTATTAGTTGTTAGTAAACTGATTGTTAGGTCGATTCTTATGTTCAGTAGAATTTTATTACTTTCATAATCGGTTAAGTGCCCAAAGTAGAACGGAGAGCAAAAGATTTCGAAAAGTTTCTTGGAAAGCACCGAAAACAATTTTTGAGCGTTTTTATCCGAAAATAAACGATGAAGAAATCCGATGGTTTTGAAAATGCGGGCAACATTTGTATACAAATATAATCTGAAGAGTGGATTGGGGTTTTGATGAAATGAACAACGTAACTCGAGAGAAACAGCAAATGAGCTTAAACACAAAATGCGGAGGTCGACGAATCGAAAATGTTGCGCAGTTTGGAAAGAAGTGTGATAATTTAAACATTGGTGCGGAATTAGATTAGAACAACTAGCTAATAATACAAATGCGTTTTGAGAGGGGATTGAGACTTCCGAGCTTGATACGTTGAAACAGATACATAGTAAACGATTCGAATTATTTGGCACTTAGTTGGAAACACGATGACAATACAGTGAATATCACAATATGCGAAAACATTGGAAGACCTAAGTTGACTATTGATCGAAAACAACTACATGGTTTCGAGCAAATCAACGGACGGCGTTTTCCGTGAGAGCGGAAAATTTCGATTCGTCGTCCATTCGATCGTCTCGGCAATCTCCTGGTTTTTCAAGATCGAAAAACGAGTTAAAAGGACAAATTTACAGATTTGTAGGAAATGATTTGCACTTTTCATTGATGAATTCTTAGATACCGGTCGAACTCATGAGGATTGAGGTCTGCAGTATCCTGAAACTGAAGTTGATTGATTGCGTTCTTCGAATAGCAAACCTGAACAAGGGCTGGATCAAGCAATGAACTTGGAATTCCGTTCTGGAAATCGACTTCCATTGTATGATCCAAGGCGGAATCATTAGATGAGGTACGCTAAAATATAAATGCGCGTACAATGTCGCATGAACGATCAACTAACTGTTTGAGCATACTGACCGTTGGGATACAATTCCATTCCCATCTGACCGTGAGACATTGGCGGATATGGTGCGTTTATGTGTCCGCTTTGCTGTTCATAGGGTGAGCCTTGAGATTGTTGAGACATCATGCATGGCGGAGATCCAAATTGTTGGCTTGCTTGAGTTTGATGGGGACTTTGCTGTTGTTGATCAAGAAGACCCTGAAAACACGTATTATTCTGAACATTGCTTCTTTCCTTACCTGTTGTTGCAACTGTTGTTGCCTTTCAAGCCTAAAACCCAACGGTTATAAATTGAATGGCAAGTCTAATGGGTTCTCGATCTGAACGCATACTTACATGTAATTACGTTCCATCTGTAATTCTTGAACACGATCTATGCCTTGTTGTGGCATCTAAATTTGAGTTCACTACATCCAATCATGGATTAACTTACGTCGAATTGCGAGGTTCTTGTATTAACAGACGGCTGTGGAAGCTGAGTTCCACCGTTGAATGGACCGCTATTTGCTCTGCTCGCAAAAGAAATTGCACCACCAGAATTCGATTTCATTCGACCAAACGATTGCCGCATTCGCATATGCTCTGCTTGATTATTAGGATCTAAAACAGAAGATTAGCCAATAGATGGCTTTTTATTCACTCACTTGTCCGTGGATCGGTCCACGTCGTCGTTTTCCTAAAACACGATTACAAAAGGGTTCAATAATGCAATCATACGTGTTATGATCAATGAAATAAACAGATCCGTTGTCTGTGTATGTTTTAACCCAACCATCTGGTAATGGACCCAATCCATCATCCATACTCGACGGAATCGCACTTAAGGAGTGGGCCTGTTGATGTCCAATTATACTGCCAGTTGAATGGCCATGATTTGAATTGTTTTGTGGTGCTACGCTAATAGCCAATGGATCCAGCGACTGACTCTTGGCGCGTGGATCAGCCCAATACGAAGAACTGGGTGGTGACGTGTAATTGTTGACTTGATGCATCGAACCGCCGATTGCTTGATTTTGACCGTCAATACATTCGGTTTTCATTGGAACATCGTTGTGTGCGTTATTACTTCCAGTTGCATCGAAATCGCAGGATTTGGCCGACCGTTGATGATAGATCACGGGCTGAGACGTTGAACCATCCGCTTGTGTTGAATTCAATCCAAATTGATTTGGAGATTGAGTTGCAAGCGCTGCAGTACTCAACGATTTTGACGCATAAGACGAATAAGCGACCGGTGGTAATGCAGCCGATCCACCGTGATGTGCACGTGCAGAATTTTCCATTCGGCTAAACGAGATTATTGAGTATACGGTAGTCGTTAATTCGTTTGTGCTGTTGGACCTCAAATTTGCGTCGGACTTTTCATTTCCTTATTTTATGTACTAAAAGAAGTCATAAGTTCAAAAGTCTCGATGTAAGAGCTTAGAACTCAAAGACACTCTGTTGTTTGGATTTTAATCTAAGATTTGACACATCAAAACCGTCAGTTAACCGAACTACTTCGTGTAATTGAAACGGAAAATTTCGTTTCGAACTCGTTGAACTCACCTAGGATGCGGAGGTAAATGATGAGGATGCATAGGCGTGTGGTTGATAAGTTCCGGTGCGGAAGCCTGACGTTGATGCACGACATTGTTTGGTTGACTGTAGTGCCCATTAAAGTTCTGATTGCCAATATTTGATGAGGAAATAGAAGATGGACTCAGGGTTTGTCGTCCCGATGAACTTGCGAAGCCATCATCCGACGAGCCCTCACTATAATTCAAACATCAAAAACTAAATTCCGCATCCTTTCACCAACCGCGAATGACCAACCGATGAGCCACGTGACTTACAAGTGTTGCGCGGATAATTATAATAAGAAATTGGAATGGTCTAAAAAGCACACATAAGTAAACGACTTACGATTAGGAAACTTACTCCTTTGCTTCGATTGTTACGTTCGAAATGTTTGTTGCCGCGTTGTTCGAAGGTCCGTGTTCCCACACTGAAGAGCTCTTCAATCGACTTCTGTTGATCCTCAACACTCGCATTGATCTGCACACCATAGACTTGCTGTCGTCCCTTCACGAGTTCAATTTTTTTCTTTGCAGACGTCATTCTCGAGATGCTCTAACGTTTGTTGCAGCTAAATTGGCTGTGTAACTAATTGGACAGTGATGAATCGATAAAAGAAGCGGTAAAGGTCGATTAACAGTTGACGGAAAATGACGCGCCCAAGGCGCGCCCAATTGATGAGGCCGAGTAGGGGACAAAGTAAGTCCTAAAACGATGAAAAAAATGACTTTGACTTAAAACACGCAAATCAACACGTCATCTCGGCCATTTAGTTGATCCAAAGTCGCGAATTAAACTTCAGAATGGTTAATACCGACGCCGAAAATCGACTTTGCTCTATGAGATCAAAAGTGGTTTATTGTCGCAAAACTACTTGACTTCGTTGCACCAAAAATAAACGAGGAAGAATTGAAGTCATAATGATTCTAATCGGAACGTCAACTATGAAATTCTAATTTCTGGAAAGAGCTGATAATCAAAATGATATCGAAGCTAATGAAATGAAACTCACGTTCCGGCATTGAACTCTTCACATTGAAAGGTGAAAGTCCTAGTTAGAACATGATCACGAAAAGCACGTCACACTAAAACCAAAGAAGCTGATGTCAAAGACCATGCGACATTTCTTGCGATTAGAAACATCAAGTTTTGATATCAGTTTGATATGAATCGCGGGTTTGTGTTTAAGGCCAATAAAAGAAATCTCCTCCCATTTTTTCGTAAATTCAAGTTTCGCCCAATTTCACAAATTTCACTTGTTTTTGCTCCGAATCGTGCTCTTTGAACGGATCTATGCCATTGAATTACGGTCAACGGAGGTGTGGATTAGTGGTGGGATTTGGTGGATCATTGACTTTAACTGCGGTATAAAACTAAAGCTTGTGATTCACTTCTATGCTTCACAGTTGCAAGTCCAAATTTGGCACAAACTCTCGGCTGATCGACTTCAGAGAGCTAATCGATGGAAAGTTGATCGAACGCACAAAAAACGACTGCGCAGCACGAAACGTCGATCTCAATTGAAAGGTCAAACGACGCAAAGATTTCGAAAACCGATCCGATGGTTCGATTTTCGTCGAACGCGTTCGCTGGGATGAAACGCGGAAAACGAAAACAAAAATTGTCGGGAAGAAATTGAGCGTGATTTTTGCGTGGGCCATTCGACGACGGTTTTTGGGATGAGAAAATTTATGATCTCATGCGCCGCGATGGCCATGCACATCAGGGTACCGCGCTAACGTTCTGGACCCCAAAAAGGCGACGCAAACCGCAACCTTTTTATCGGTTCGCAATTAAAGAAGCAGAAAAGGGTTTGGGAACGAAACGGAAAGACGCAAAAAACGTGATTGGCGAAAGCGGGAGAAAAGCAAAGACGGTGTTTTAAGATGCCCGGAGGAAGGACTGTCTTGATCACAAGGCAAAGAGTTTGAACGAAAAAAAGACGAACAGCGTGGTTTGAAGTGAGAACGAGCCGAATTGACGTTCTTTTTTCTGATCCACAAATCTCAAAACGTGCGACGTAGACGTTCGCAAAATTTGCGGATTCTCTTTCGCAGCAAAAACACTTCAACGCAAATTCGCTCAACTCTCGAATTCGCACATAAACGGCGAATGTTTAGGAGGAGAAGAGTGCAAAGTGATCAAACTCATTTCTTCGTGCATAATCAACAGCCAAATGAGTCACAAGAATTGGAATGTGCACGGAAGCTAATTGGCTTCCAATTGAAACATACGAGTGCATCGGCGCATTGTTTTGGAATATCGGCGTGGCAAAAGTCAAAGAGCAAAATGGTGACGAGGAAAAGACGACGAAGTTTTGGGTGATAGCCAATTGGTGCCACAAGGAGGTGATGAATTAATGTCCTAGAAGAATCCCGTTTACCACGGCAAACGACCCAACAAACGCTATTAATAGCTCGTCGTCACCTGAAAGTACTCGCAGCTTCCGAGTCTCAGCAACGAAATCAGCGTAGGCGATAGATTTTGATGAAATCTGCGCGTATTTAATTTTAATGCACGTGATTAATCGACGAAATTGGTCTTTGAAATCACAAATCCGAACGTTTGAAGAAAAGTAATAGAAAGATTAGAAAACTGTTTCTCGTAAAGACAACCATCTTTCTTCAACACAATCGTCCTAAAGAGGCGTAAGAGACAAAAAGCAAATTTGGCTGATTAATTGCTATATCTCGTTAATCAAATTATTAGACTTTTACTTACTAGAATTTGGATGGAAAGTTTTTGGCTTTATTGCGATAGAAAGGTTTCTCGCAAAATTCAAATGCTGACTTTTGACAAGTGGATTACGATTGGGTAGAGCTCCGAGACCCGCTTATTTTTACTTGACAGCAAAAGCCTGATTACCAGGTTCACAGTTGGTGAAATCTTAAGTGGGCGCCCGGATCACTAAGACGATTAAACAGAATTGCAGTAAGAAGGAACGTGACTATTAGGACACGTAGACGTAAACGATCAACGAATTATTCTTTTTTTGGGCTCTTTGATCGCTCACTTGCCCACTATTGCAAAGCTAAGTCACCAGAAGGTTACTGTCCAAAATGAAGTCTTCCTTTTTAGACTCCATGAATCATAGTCTGAAACAAATCACGTCTCCACACCTCTGCGCACGATCATCATAAGTTTTGGCCAAAGCGAACAAATTGACTCACGACAGATTTTCGAGGTGCGACTCTTAATCATCGAACAATTAGAGTTGTCTGATAGAAACCATATAGACAGTAAAGACTGATCTTTGTGTGCCATTCGGCACCTTAAGAGCGAGGAACTAAATTTTAAGCAAATGAAAACGTGCGGATTGTTGCTTTCAAATTTGAGCATAAAATCGGATTACAACTAAACTACAGCTCTTGCTTTTTAGTACAACAGAAAGAGCATTCAAAGATCACAAAGATGGACCTCAATCACACAAAACATAAAAACCAATCCATTTACAATTAAACTCGAGAACAACTCTTATGTGGTCGAGAAATGTCAGTAAATTTTCAGTTCTCCTTTCTTTTTATTAACCAAATTCAAAGTGAAAAGGGAGAAGTTGCATCCTTGCGGTTGATAAGCACAATCACAACCGTCCAACAGTTTGTGTACCTTTGAGCTGTGCAGTTTTTGGCTGTGCTTATCTACACGCTGTTGACGATCTACGTGCTGAACTTAAAAAGTCCGCTGCTGTGCAACAAACTCATTTTTGGTGACAAAACAAAGAACATGCAAAAAAGGGTTCTCTGTTCGTCATCTTTTGAAATTTGCCGAAATCGAGAAGTTCGTCAAAAAGTCTCGGCTGATTGAAACCCGCAGTTTTTTCGAAAAACGCCGAAGATCTCAAGATTCGGGTGACAAGTGATCTTCGTTGGCCTTTCGTGATCTTTTGGGGCCGATTGAAACAAAAGTCTTTCAATCGTAGAACCATTGGATCCAAAAGATCGGAAATCTCCTCGTGTTCTCAATTGGCACTAAAACGCACCAAATTGCCGCGATCACATTGTTGTCCAGAAATAAACCCGGAAATAAGCGGAGCTTCGAAGGTAATCAAAATTCGGGAAGTAGGTTTGTAGTCGTAGATTCGAGATTCTGAACATATAAAACGGTAGCTCGAATGAAAGAATCGTGTGATAGTCAAATCAGTCAAAATGTGAGTAAATGGCACGTTATTTGCGACAATCATGATTAGTCTAATGGAAAACAATGAGGAAAAAGTCTCGCCAACTGTTGAACAGACACGTAGGAACTGACGGCGGCTGATCACTCCGACGCCTCGAAGGCGCAACTGCTTATTAGCTCCAAAAACAACCAAAACACATCCGAAAAGTCCCGTATGTGCACAATTAAATAAACCCGTCGATTGATTAAATTGCGCCACGAGGACATTCATCGACCGCAGAAAACGACTCATCGTCCGGTTACAGTTGGTTTTTTTCTGTCAATTGAATGTGCATCTCATTTTCTAGACACTAAAGTCTGTGCGAAACTACAAATGCAGTCTCATTGTAAAGTCAACGACTTTAACTGACAATCGTTTGTGACTACCAATCTCAACGTTTGCTTGTTGATACACGCAGCATTGGATACGACAAAATGTCGTCTCGGTCGGCGTGATTGAGCGGCAGAAGTGTTTCTTGAAAACTGCCGCTTTATCGTCAAAAGGTCAAATAGGGGACGATGAATTTTTAGTCAGCAACGAGCAGTCGAGACGTGATGACTCATCTTTTTCTACGGCCTAAGCAAATCGACTTACCTCAAGTTCTAAACAGCCAATCCCACCAAATCAAGTGATCCTGTGGAATACTCACTGGCTATGCAATCGATCAGAGTTTTGACTAAAAGCGGAGCAGACGAGACTTAAATACGAAAAGGTAAAAACATGAGACCGGAACCTCGAGAATCTCCGGAATTTGCGATCGTCGACTAAATAGAGGTAAGAGTTTTCAGTACATTTGATTGCAGGTATACAGATAAGGCATACAGCATAGTTCATTTAAATCGTTTAAAATGAAAATGATAAGCGCAAAAGACTGTCGATCTGACCCGCAGACTTTGAGTCATGAACTCAAATAAACTCGAGAATGCAACAAAACAGAGCGGCCAAGAGACCCGAATGTTTGTTCCGAGTCAAATCGAGCGGTTTGACGTAATCGATAACATAAAATCACGATCATCACACTCACGTGTCAATGTGTTTGGGGCTGGAAATGCGCAAGAATAACAAAGACAAATAATCCCGATCGTACTGGAAAATCGAAAAGTTCGAAACCTTTGAGACACTCAAAACTAACAATCGTCCGAGTTGTGATTCCCGTCAACCTACTCAGTGAGCCCCGAGTTTCTTGGCGCAAGCAAACGGTAAACACATGTTGACGAAATAAGCACACCGCAACACAGATGTCAAAACAAAAGTCGTCGACGTGCTCTTTTTGGATCTGTGCCAATAAAACCGAAGCATATACTGCAAATAACAGGCTAATTAAACCAATCTCGTGCCTCGGTCAATCCTTCAAACTGGCAGTTTCAGGTAAGGAAAGGACTCAAAAAAGAATTCGTGAGTCATCACCGACTGCGTGTATTTCTCAACTTTGCTTAATTTATTTAACGCGGGAATTCTTCTCTCGGTTAATCAATTAGAAGACAGAAATGTTCCTGAATCAACGAGAATGAAAAGTTCGGTAAAATGCAAAGTGATGAGAAGTTTTCGCGCTCTTTTTACTCGTGTTTAACTGGTACCACCAGGAGTTACCCTGAAACGGGAAGACAAGTCATTTTAACTTCGGTTATCTGGTGATTGAGCGGAAAAGTAGAAGCGATTTGTGTGGTATTGTGAGTCCAAGAACGGGATCAATGTTATGATCGTTTGCCTAGATGTTAGGTTTGAACCGAAAGTCTTGTAATCAAAGTTCGAAAACTACTTTGTTAGTTAACTAATTAAACGTCGAGAGTTTGACCAAATTGATGTCAGTCAAAACAACTCAATTAAACGCAGATCTCAGCATCGAAGTTGCGGATTCGTTGCGTTGATGAAGAGCACCGAATACGAGCGAAGAAAACAAACTGATGAGTAGTGACGTCGAAATAGACAACTGAACGACTCGCCCCGAAATGACCATAAGAAGTGAGCAGCGGCAAGTGACTAAAACTGTTAAATCTCGACGCAAACATAAAGACATCAATTTTGCATAAAAACACACAAACCGGAAAGAAGTCGGCGTGCAAAGCCGGGAACTTCGCGGTGAAGAAGTTCGCGTCGTCGGAAAATCAAAATGCAAATAACACTCGCCAACACAAATCGCGGGTTTACAGAGTTTGAAGGTAGTTAAGAGAGAGATCCCAAAAACAAAACTTGCCGTAGCTTTTGGTCGATCAGTCGCGCACGCAAAAAGCTCTTTGACGTCGAACGCACCACTTTTCCGACTCGTCTTTGCGAATCTCGACGCATCAAATCTCCGTTCGCTCCCTCTAGTGACCTTGTCGTTGTCGTCGTCGAAGAAGAAGAGAAGACGGTCCCCATATTTTGCCGCTCAAAACCAAACGGAAGAAGTAAATCGACATCTTTTGTTTAATCCAAACACAACCGCCGATGAGTAATCGGTCGACTTTACAACTCGTTTTACTTTCTATTACAAAAGCTTATTCAAAAGACAAAACGAAGGATTTCTCTCAGTCAAATGCCTTTGTTCAACATACGATTTAATTTGAATGGATTTTCAGAACTCGGTAAAGTTTGTCGTCATAGAGAAATGTCTTCGCATTCAACTTTCTTCCGCAGTCCAAACGCACAACCAACTGCGCTATTGGTCCATCGATCTCCGAGTCTTTGCTTTGGTTTTAGTCGTCAGTTATTTTCCATGTCAAATGTTGTTGAATGATTTATGAATTGAACAAATAATCGTAACGATAGAAGGGGATTATGATAAATGACATGTTTGTGGAACTACGAGATTGCTAACCGTGAGTATTTCGAGTGTAAAGAACGTTGCTGTTTGTGTGAGTCTCAGCAAGTTTGGTAGTTAGTGATATCGAACGTGGGTAAACCGCCTGTGGAAATGCCACCAGGAACAAACGTCGCACCGGGATTCAATCGTAAATACGAAGGCGGAAGGAAGGTCGAATCACTAGTTGGAGTTGGACTCAGCTTCCAAACTTGTTGAATTTGCTGCAAACAAAAAATAATTACGTTTTGATTCTCATTTTCTTACCACGGTTTTGGGCGAAGTTAAAGTGAGAATGAAACTGCAGACGCCAGTAGTTAGTCCATTTCCGATGGTTATTGAGAACATGTTCATTTGTTGATTTCCACTCATCCAAGTACTTTGATTTGTTACAATCAAATTCAAACGTCCACTTATAATTGGATTCACAGTTGTCTGTGGTGAGATGGTCGTAGAGCCGACTGGTCCTAACATTTGTTGAGGAACTGCGGTGAATTGCGCGCCCAACATTGTGCTCCTCATTATCATTCGGCCACCAATTGAATTCGTTGGTGTTGCAGTTGAATTGGCTGCCGAACTATTGGCTAACATAACCGATGATAATGGTGTAGTTAAGATCGTGGAACTTTGCGTCGAATTATTTACGATGGAGCTAATAGTTGTGGTCGAAACGCTTGAATTTGTGCTATTTGAAGAGATTGCAGCAAAAACAGTTGTTGCTGTTAAGTTATTTGCAATAGTTGAAGTCGATATGGTTTGAGTTAAATTTCCGGCAGGTGAAAATGACACACTCGATACCGTAGCGTTGGAAGATGACGAGTTGGACGACTTAGTAGTCGGAAGTAATGTGCTGGTTAAGAGTGTTGTAATTCCTAATGTAGTGGAAGTGCTTTGGGTGACAGAATTATTTGAAGATACCGCACCGCCTAATTGTATCGTTCCGGATAATGTAGTTGAAATGTTTGAGGGGAGTGTAGAAGTACTGATTGAGGTAACATTAGCAACCGAAGCAGATGTTGATTGAGTGGAATTAGTCGAGTTTGAAGCAGCCATGACGATTGAAGCCGGTGTAGTTAGCGGTAAACTGACAGTAGAATTTGAATTTTGAACTGTTGATACAGTCGTTTGCATCGTTCCATTGGACGCTTGAGTAGTTGTGTTTTGCACTGCCAATAAAGTCGTTGCACTATTTGCAGTTATTCCAGTACCATTAACGGTTTGATTAATGGGATTAGATATTGTTGTTGCGGCCATTCCTGCATTTGTTTGATTCGCAGAATTAGTGGAATTCGAAGAACTCATGGTAGCAGAAGCTTGAATGGTCACAGATGTTGTATTCGTAGAAGTTGGCAACACGGTGGTTTGAATCGTGCCATTAATCATTGAAGTTGTAGTGTTTTGAACTGGTGATACGGTTGTAACTGTTGTCATTAATTGAGTCGTAACGTTGGAAGCTACGTTTGTTGTATTTTGCGTTGGTAAAGGTGTTGTGACAACAGTGCTTTGATTTGAAGAATTAGAGCCGCTTACAGTCGTTTGAACAGTTACATTTGCAGTTTGATTTGGTAATACAGTAGTTGTTCCATTAGCTTGAACTGTAGTGTTGGAAGAAGTTACTGTCACATTTTTTACGGGTAATGGAGTCGTTGTTCCGCTACTTTGATTGCTAGAAACAGTCATTGTCGCCGTTCCATTAGACATTTGAGTTGTGTTTTGTACAGGCGGTAATGTAGTTGTTACCGTTGCATTTGTTACTGTACTTGTCATGTTTTGTACCGGCAACACATTGGTTGTTATTGTTCCATTAGACGCTTGACTTGTAGTACTTTGTGACGCTGACACGGTAGTTGTTCCATTAGTTTGAATAGTAGAATTGGAGGCATTTGATGCTACAGCCACTTGAGTTGTACTGTTTTGATAGGGAGATAAAGTTGTTGTTACTGTACTATTAGAGTTTGCGCTGGTCGTATTTTGCGCGGGTGATACGGTTGTTGCTCCACTTGTTTGAACAGTTTGATTTGTTGTATTTCCCGTAGTCAAAACTGGCGAGTCTGTGGAATTCGCAACAGCCGAAACATTTGATGCTGGTGTTGTGAACATCAAACCAGTGGTTCCGTTTGATCCTGTAGACACAGAACTGAAAATCAAAGCGGTATTTCCAGCTGGCACAACAGAACTGGTAACATTAGTAGCTAAAACTGCGGAAGCGGGAGTCGTTAAAACCACAGTCACATTACTCGATGCCAACGTTGTACTGTTTGTCGTCATGTTTCCGTTTGATTTGGTTGTCGATGGAGCAACAGTCGTGGTATTCAACGGTCCAAACAAGATGTTTAAGATTGTGGTTGTTGGACCTCCAGAAGTAGTTGTGGCGTTTCCTGATGTTGCTGGAGCAAATGTCGTGCTCGTTGGATTAGCGGCTTGAGAGCTGAAACTCAGTTGTTTGAAATAATTCAGTTTATTCGTCGATTTCAAACAAGACAATTTATGTCTGTAAACTTGAAGCAGCGTGCTGATTGGCTTCCTGTAGTTTGCTACGAGAGAGAACGCGAACGGTTTTTTAGAGAAGAAAAGAAGTCACAGAACGAGTGAGAGATCGTGCTTTCAACTAGACCTGAAGGAAAACTGTAAACCCTCTAAAGTTATTTCACGTGCTTCGATACCCAGGATATCAACAGGAGTCTCGGTCGATCCCGGCGTGACTGTGCTTCGGCGCAGATGGTAATCCGGGTTGGTGATCGTCTAAGAATTCTGTCGAGTATGTTGGCTGCCAGGAAGATCCTGGTTGACTTTTTAAAATTTCTTTTAACATATGTGTGTTGCCAGAGTGCTGTAACCGTTGCAAACTTTTTATGTGATTGATACGACAAGATGGAGCCGCAAGGCGTTTGATTTTAAATGCCGTTAACATTGAACAGGGCTAGAAGGCCAATTTGATCTTCTAGAGACCTTCACGACACAACATATTAACCATCATTTTAGTCTGAGTTAAATTTCCTATCCGTGAGCACAAGACTACTGGACAAAAGTTACATAAACTCAGCACATCGTCAAAAACTTGAAAAAGATTCATCTTTAAATCACCAACTACAAACTTTGATAGCAAAAAAGCGCATAGAATTGTATTTCATTAAACTCTGAATACCAATAACCAAAACACTTATACCATAGGACTGATGGCAACTGCTTGAGGTCGATCTATACACAGGGTACCCGGAAATTCAGATTTTCAAGGGCTACTGTTTTGAGAAAACCAATATAAGATAGATTATTGCACCATTAAACTCAAAACTATATGGAGGTGCCTAATAACTTTGAGCTACAGATTCATAGGCGCCCGGAAAGTATTTTAGCCACTTCTTATTTTTTCATTCGTGGTTTCTTTGATGAACGTACTTTTGAGCAAAAATAAATTTAATGTCGTTTCTAAAGGTTGACAACTGCGTGCTTGAAGTTTTTGTATCATAATCTTTTAACGTATATTTGACTGCTTGTTTAATTTAGTCAAATCTTACCTAGTTGTTATGTTTTGAGTGGACAAAGCGGTTGTTGTTTGATTGGAAACGGCCGTCATCGTTGTCGAAGCGGCAGTCGAATTAGAAACTACACTGCCGGAGCTATTTGCAGTTAATGGACTCAAAGTTGTAGTCATATTCGTGGCAGATTGAGTGATGTTGCTTGCGGCTGAATTGTTCGAATTGGACAATGCCATGACGATTGAAGTGGGAGTAGTCAATGTGACATTAAGAGAGCTGGTAGATGGATTTGCCGGCATTACTGAGGTGCCAGTAACTGCAGAAGGACTTGAATTTGCAGTTGAAGTTACGTTTTGTATTACATCCGTGGCATTTGTTGAAACAGTTTCTGTCGAGCTATTTCTGATGTCTGCTGCAGTGCCAGTCATTGAAATTGATGACGAACCATTCACGGGTGATTTTGTTGTTTGATTTAGAAACGGTGCAACGGTTGTGTTCGACGTCTTTTGGGTCACGTTGCCTGCCGATTGTATCGTGGAATTCGAGGCGCTAGCTACGACAGTAGTAGGAGTTGATGTCGTTAGATTGGCCATTACGGTGCTGTTTGACTTGATTGTTGTCGGGGTTACGGTCGTTGAGTCTTCAAAAATAAAAGGAAGAAACTGCACAGGCGATGGACGAGTTAAATTACCTCCGCTGATCATATTCGATGGTTTGGCCGTAGAGTTCGTTGCTTTTGTCAAGGATTTCAACATCTAAATGACATGAATGACGAGTATAACTTAGTAAACCTACGTCTTTGATCATGTGGATAATCGTGGAGTTCAAAATATCGTCTTTGTATCCATCGAGAACTGTGACGTTGAATGTGGAGGCGGTCAGATCGCCCAAATCAGTAGCATTAAATTTGTCGAGAATTGCCGCCAAAGTCGGAGCGGTAATGTTAGAAAGATATTGAGAACCTTGAAAGTGAATAAAATCCACAAGTCCGCTCAGCGTCACATTTGGTGGTAGCGCGGCTGTTACCGTAGGAGTGGAAATAAAAAAACTCACAAGAAGCCAAAGACCTACGGTCGTTGAACGCGTCATATTGATGGATGGATGAATGAACCGACTGAATGAACACTTAAAGTTATAAATTGTGGGCGTGTTCAAGTGGTCGTTAACACCTGTTCAATTTCAGCCGTTCGTTCCCATGACTTCGGAACCGCACCAGTTTTCTCGGAAACAAAAGTACAATCAAGCAAATAGGTTATTCCCGAGAAAATTGAATTTCACTGATTGATGTTGTTGTTTACTCACCGTAGGATTGTTTGGGTGGCCGAGAACACTGGTCAGTCTATGCAACGAAGTAAATGTTTGTACCCGATCAAAAGTGCACACACAATTCAATTTCGATGATCAACCAGGTGTTTTCTAGATACTGTAATTGGACTTCTTGTTCGTATACGTATCAGATTTTGTAATGGGAACAAGAGGAAGTGTGAGAATTCGAACAGCTGAATTTGTCGAACAGACACGGAACTTGAATGAGCCACTGGAATAAGCAGATAAGGAACTAGCGAGATTGGTTTACGTTAAAGTGTTTATTCTCATACGACAGAAAGAAGTTTGGTATTCAACTTCCTTTTAATTTTCAGATCTTTGGAACACATGCTGAGGATTGCTGAATGGGAAGTTTTCATTGACGGGTCATTTAGAAGAAATGCGTACATAATGAACAAGAATAATGACAACCATAATTGCATTTTATGCTTTTTATTTACAGTTTATGTTCACTGTCGTTTATAATTCTAGTTTTAAATGATTTCCATTGTTTCTTTCTCAAATGTTCTCGTTTCAAGGGTTTGTTGTTTGCAGGAGTATAGTTGTCAACTAACAGACGAATTCATTGGCTACTAATGATGTTAAAACAAAGAAACTGACAATAAAATGGACACTTACGTATTTGATTCATTCTTTGTCGACGTTATGCTGATGAAAGAATTGCTCTTCAAAAATGTACCTTGTTCAGTTATTATTGATTCTAAAAAGACACCACGTTGCATTTGTTTACCCAAGATTTCTGTCTGGAAGTCACGACTTACGCATAAAGGAATAGTAAACAAAAGATGCTATTTGGATGATAAAGTGGACAACTACGCGTAACAAATTTGAATGCCGATTTAATCATAAACACCAGTGAATAGTACAAAGTATGCCTATTGATTGGGGGCGGATTTGAAAAACACACTCGAGCACGTGGGTACAAAGTACACGAGTACGCAAGTGACTAGTCACGAAGTTAAGGATTTCCCGTCACAACTACGATTGCGCTCTTCGACCTTTGTGTCACCGTAGCTTTTTGGGTGACAAAAGTTGATTATTCCCTTTTTTCTAAGATTTCCGTTTTTAGATAAAGAATACAAATACTGCGATGTTCAACAGAAACATAATCCACGTTGTTTCCACCAATTCGAGGGTTTTGAGTGGTCGCTCGAGAGTCAGCACAACGACGGTAAGAAGTATAAGATATGCAATCACGACGAAATGTTTAGATCATTCAATCGAGCAGACACCGACGTCAAGCAAACTCAACGCTTCCGTCGAATGACGAGGTGCCGACCATTGAGTACACGCATCAGGTTTTCAGTAAACTTTTGCCGTCTGTGGAAAGTAAGCGTAAACTGATGACCGAATCAATGGCAACTCTCGAAAAGAAAGCGTCGTATAGACTTATGCCGAATGTGGAGTCAATTGAAGAATCGGATCTTACTTCTGAACGCTGGAATGAAGTAATGGGCAAGTGGAAGGCTATAAAACGTGACCTCAAGTTTGTCTTTTGTTTTAGTAATTATCATGAAAATACTATATTTAGAGGATTAGTTTTGTTAGCAAATGTCAAATGGAAAATGCTATGTGCTTCTATTATTAACCAGCCGCTCCACTACTACTTTTTACATTGGGTTCACAACGAGCCCAGTAAGCAGTGCATATACGAAGTGGAAACTGGTCGTTCGTTTACGTTTGCCGAATTGAACAAGTTGGCTAATCGATATGCAAACTACTTTCATGTAAGTTCTTTCACCAAATTTTGGTCTAATTCTGGGCTTCAGGAACAAGGATTTCGTCGTGGAGATGTGATTGCACTCTTCATGGAAAACAACGCTGATTTCTTCGCTTTGTGGTTGGGTTTGAGTAAACTCGGAATCATCACGGCGTGGGTTAACTCGCAACTGAAATTGGAACCGTTGGCTCATTCGGTCAATACCGCGCATGCAACAACGGTTGTGACGACTCCAACGCTTCTCTCCAGTAAGCAGATGACCTGTAATCATCCTATTAATCACTTTCAGCATTGCGTACGACCATCAGTGAAGGGCTCTTGCCGCGTGACACTCAAGTTCTCAGCGTTGGAAAGTCGGAGGTTTACGGCGACATTCTCGATCTTTGCGAGTTGACACACGATGAAACCGAACCGTCAATTCCATTCGGTCACAATTTTGAAAGTGAGTTCGGCGTTCGAGTTTACTGACTTTGCTTCAGGCATTCTCTGCTATATCTACACCAGTGGGACGACCGGCAATCCAAAAGCCGCGGTGATCAAACATTTCCGTAAGTCCGTGCAATGAGAACCCAAAATGAAGGCTTTCAGGTTACTTTTTTTTGACTCAAGCCACTGGTTATGCTTTTGATATACGCAATTCGGACCGCATTTACATCACCATGGCAAGTTGTTTTTCACTCCGATTATTCTTCTATTTTTGTAGCCGTTGTACCATTCTTCTGCTGGAATCATTGGAATCGGCCAAACGATTATCCGTGGTTCAACTGCAATTATTCGCCGCAGTTTTTCGGCTCAAGAGTTCTGGAAGGACGCAATCAAACACGATGCGACGGTCAGTCAGTATATCGGCGAGATTTGTCGTTATCTTTTGTCCCAACCCTACCAACCGAAGGATCAAAAACATCGAATTCGAATGATGTACGGAAATGGTCTTCGTCCGGCAATTTGGAAAGAATTCGTAGATCGCTTTGGCATCGAGCGTATTGGCGAGTTCTACGGTTCGACTGAGGGCAATTCTTCGATGCTTAATATCGATGGTCATCGTGGTTCGTGTGGTTTCATTCCCGTTAACTTCGGCCTCCACAAAGCTTTTCCAATGCGTTTACTTAAAGTGAGCTTTTCAGTTGAATGCAAAAATGAAGATACTTTCAGGTCGATCCTGAGACTCAAGATTTGTGTCGTACCGAAGAAGGTTTGTGTATTCCATGCAAGCCAGGAGACATTGGTTAGTAATCATTGCTGTGCATCCAATTCGTGTTTTTAGGAGAAGTGGTTGGAATGATTAAAGACGATGCTCACAGCAGTTTCGAGGGATATCTTGATCAAGCAGAAACTGAAAAGAAAATCATTCGAAATGTTCTGCGAATGGGCGATGCGGCTTTCGAAACGGGAGACATTGTACTGTGGGACAAAAACGGTTACGTTTACTTCAAAGATCGTCGTGGTGATACGTACCGTTGGGTAGGTTTTCGAACGAGAACCTCAACTTTCTGATTTAGCGTGGAGAGAATGTCAGTACTACGGAAGTCGAAGGAGTTCTTCAACCGATCATGAGCATCGAAGACGCGACTGTCTACGGAGTCGAGGTTTTGGGACGTGAAGGTCGTGCCGGAATGATTGGAGCAACGTTGAAGGAAGATGCAAACGTCGAGGTTTGAAGAACACAAGAACAAGTTCAATCCGGGAGTTTAGGATTTGTTGGACGAGTTGGCTGAACGTTTGCCGGAGCACTTGGCCAGCTTTGCAATTCCACTCTTTCTTCGCATCTGCAAACAAGTCAATCGCACTGGAACGTTCAAACTGAAGAAATCGGAACTGCAAAAACAAGGTTTTGATCCCACCCAATGCGGCGATGATCTTCTATACTACTGGGATACGAGAGAAGGCAAATACCTTCCGTTGGACTCAAAAATGTTTGCTGACATTCAATCGGGTGTCTACTCGCGTATATAAGCTACTAAACGAATAAATCAATTGTAACGTTTTTTGCCTTGTTGATGACTTTTATTGCATTGAAGAAATTAAAAAAAGGTCTCAGATTCAGGACAAAATAGATACATAGGAGAGATACTCGTGGAATTGCCAAAGAGGTCATCTGAGAGAGGTTAAGTCGGCACCCGTCAAGCCTAAACCATGATTAATTTCCAGATTACAATTAATGGAGATGTGCATTTACGGAAGAAATTACAAAACATATGAACAAATGAATAGGTTAATTGCTCATTGTTCATCACTGGATTCATCATTCATAAGGTATTGAATACCCGGACGTTTGAGCAGTTCGCTTTCTCCGGGTTCGATTCCTTCTTCCAAGTTCATTTCCGCTGCATCGTCGATGTACTTGCGATTGATCGATTTGGGATTCAACAAATCGTAGGTGACACGACCATTGACCAGCGGAGTGACCATGTTCTTGCCCAGTTCCTTCAATTGACGTTTCAACTCGCGACTATCGAAATTGCGAATTTCCTCCATTTTCTCTTTGATCAACTTGTTTTCGCTACAAATATTCAAAATTACAGTTTTTATGTTGGCTGTTACTTACCGACTCAACTTCGGTGATTCTTCGAGAGCAGCTGCCGAGCGAAGACTGTGACGGATTGGACCGTGCAAACGAGGCAACGACATGCGTTTAGCGTACGGATGATTTTTACGTGCACTTTTCACTTGGTCTTTCCAAGGACGCGACACCCTGTAAAGTAGAATGTGAACAAAGTCAATTGAATGTAAACCTACGGAGTACCAGGCTCTTCCGAAGTTGAACGACCAGTTGGATGCTTCGATCTAAAAATTAACGAATATGAGTGAATTTGTTAGTTCATTTACGCTTTGTTGTAAGCTCCAACAACCGATGAAGCAACAGAACTTTGAGATGATTGTTGAGTGTTTTGTTCAAGTTCTTGAGATGCGTCCGGTGTAACTTCTGAAGATTCAGTTTCCTCAGATTCCGGAGCCGCGTTCTCCTTGTCTTCCTCGACGATCGTCTCTTGCGAATCGATGTCGAGGAATTTGCCAAGACACGAATTGTAACTTTCATAACCGGACGAGCTAAAGTTACATTTTCTTACTCTCTTTGTTGCTGAACACTCACTTTCGATACGGACGCTTCGTTTGTTTTGGTTTCATTCGAATCACACGACGATTTTTGCGTGCACGCGCATTACGACAGCGTTTTGTAGTCGGAGTCGATTCGGCAAAATTCACTCCACGACCAACGATGCTTTCGACCCTAAATAAGAATACAGTTGAGTCCGTAAAAGTGTGCAAACTTACATTTGAATAGCTTTGCGCTCTGGCACATCGTAAGACAACGAGACCAACTTCTGCTTACGACCAGTTGATGCGCGAGATCGAGTTTGCATCTTGAATAACAAATTGAGCTGCAAAAGGATGTTAATCTAAAAACCTTCTCCACATTCATCAGATATCAACGAGCAATAGAACTCGGGACGGTCAACAGAAGATCAAAGATTTAAACTTTTTATTTTTGTCTCTTCGCTAACTAAACGATACGCGTTGATTCAACACGCACAAACTAATCCTAGGGAAATAGCTTAAAACGAAACTCTGCACATCTGAGAAGAAATACCCACATACTCCGTTTGATAGAATACAAGAAGATCATGACTATGGGAACTGTAAATACAAAAACAATTGAAAGAAAAATGAAAAATTTTAAAGTGTTAGTCTGTTGTACGAGCAAAAAACTTGCGGTTGATGAGAAAGAAGACTAAGTTTTGTGAGTTTTTGGTTAGTGTGTAATTGCGATCTACTGTAATGACTTTTTCGCGTCTTGACTTCGCTTAAATACGTGAATTTGCTGTTCAGCCCGTGTAATGACATAGTAGTGTTTAGCATAGTTGACGATAATCGAGTTAAATTTCTCGCCCGTATTCAAAATCGCTTCACCACTTCCAACTTGGATTATGCGCTGAACAGCTGCAGAAATTTTATCCTGATGATTTGAGAGATCGCCTTCGGCCTGAAACCAACTCGAAACAATGAAAATAATCGAAAAGCACTGACCAACCTTAATGATTTTTCCCGAGTTGCTGTTTATTATCATGCGCCCAAGATCGGATCCTGCATTGTTTCCAAATTGAGCCATGCGACCGAAGACGAACAGAAACTGAAAAAGAAAGTTGGATTGAAGATAACACGAAATTGAAAATATCAAACGGCTAACGACCGCACGAGTTGGAGTGCACAGATCTAACAATGTTATTTATGTTCACGATTCTATTTACATTGCGGGAATCAATAGAAACAACCGAATAGAACGATAGCAGCGACCCGTGATATCAGAACAATCAGAAGATCAGAGAGTTTTTGGAGCCGATTCTTCGTGTTTCGCAACGAGTGTGCGTAGATGCTCATCAAACTTCTCGGCTCGAATTGGCATATCGATCGCATAGAACGGATTCTTGAGCGCATAATCGGCATACAACTCGTAAATCTTCCTCAGCAATGCGTCCAAGGACTGAGTTATCAGAGTCGATGCCACGACAATAAATTTGACTCCGGTCATCGATTGAAAACAATGTAATCTGAAAACGCCAAAGACCAATAACTTCGAAAATCAAAACGAACCGAAATTGAGTGGTCTCCAACGTCTCAATCCCCGAACTTTTCGATGCGGGGCTCAACTGGGCGGCGATGGTGTAGAGCGAGTGGAACATACTCGACAGAATGAGTTTTTCATTTGCCGTTATTGTCGGAGGTGTGAAGGACAAAGTCATCGGGAAATTGGTTTCTTTTTCGATGTATTCCATGAAATTCAGCTCCACATTGGGATCTTCGCCGTAGAATCGGTTGTCTGAAAAGGTCGAGAACTTTTTTGCCAAAAATACTTTTACTGATATTTTCTAGGAATAACAAAATGTTGATTGGTTTTGGTTGTTGAATGCGAGTGAATGAGAATACAAAACGAGTTTTTGAAAGGTCGAGATTTGGAACAAAAACTGACTTTTTAATTCACGTCCATTCACTGCGGCCACCGAGTAGCGCAGTAAGATGCCGTCTCGCTCTCCGAACATGACCGTCGGCTTCTGGTCGATCAGTTCGAGGACCATGCCGAGCGGATATGCGAATGTGCGTTCCACACGACCCGCCCCATCTTCGCGCCGGTTTTCCCAATCGAAAATCAGACTACCGGCCCGGTTGATGATGAGTACGTGGTAAATGCTTGCTGAGGAAACCATAGGGCGGACACTGCAAAAAATAGCCGAGTGATCAATTCGAAACCAAGAACTCAAAACACGCTCAGAATTTCTAGAAGCCGTCGGAATCGATGGACCAAAGTTCAATTTTGCAGAATTATTTTTAGAAAGCGAACTAATCGGTCAAACAAACAAATCGATCGCAGCAAATTCAAAATATTTCTGCGCTTCCTCACCGCCGATTAAGACCCAAGATCCGAGGTCAGAGTGTCGGTGTATTAGCGAACAAGCACGAAGACAAAGCCGAGCATAGACACCCGTAGAACGAGGCCGCAGTTCGCCTGTTATCCCGCCAACCGCAAAGTTCGAATTCCATCGATGGCGTTATCTTCCGATCGCGGCTCTTCATGAAGACATCGTTGAGGCTCGTGGTCATTTCTAACCTTCGGGTCTTTGTTGTTTGTTTACCCGTCAGTCATGGGGATTTGCAGGAACGGAAGAGAGCAACGGACGGCTGGTCGAGTGTTTCGTCTTCCCTTTTTTTGCGTGAAAAAAGGACGCACGCTTGCGCTTTACAATAAACGACGAGCGTGTGAGGAACGAAATGTGTGCGTTGACGACGTCGAAGAGCGCAGAAGATGAATCACACCGATCGTTTATGCCGCTTTTGGAAATCAATTTTCCTTCTAGCGCCACTTTCCGTCAGTCATCCGCTCCATCTTATCGGCGGCTCTTGGCGGAATTTGAATGCCGTCCGATCGCTCTCGAGTTTCCAACTTCTCCGATGACAAAATCCATCAACCTGTCCGTCCGTCATCATCAAATCGAAAAGACGCGCGTTCGTTTTGCTCTCATTTGCCTCTTCCAATTTCGATTCCCGTTCGCATCAATCCTCTGTGGTCGTTAACTTCTCTTCATTGGGAAAACTGTTGTATCGTTCTCGAATGTTACAATTTACGCGATAACCACCGAGTTTTGTTTGTTCGTCTTATCACCGAAACGATTCCAGAGGTTCCAAGAAATGCAACGATCAGGCTTGAAATCCACGACATCATCAATGGGCAAAGAAAACAAACCGCTTTCTGCCGCATCGTCTGTCGAGACTCCCGACTTGGAAAATCTCGTCGTTAAACGATCCGCAGTTGCCGATCCAACACTCCAAGCCGAATGGTCGCAAAAGAAGTTGGTTTGGATTCCACACGAACGCGAGGGTTTCGTTGCGGCATCGATCAAATCGGAAACCGAAGGAATGGTCACAGTTGAGATCGTGGAAGCCGGGCAGCAAGTCAAACTCTCAAAAGATGACTGTCAAATGATGAACCCACCGAAGTTCGACAAAGTAAGCTCCTCACGGCAATTGCATTAACAACGAACTCTTAAGGTCGAAGACATGGCCGATTTAACTTGCTTGAATGAGGCGAGTGTTCTTCACAACTTGAAAGATCGATATTACTCCAATTTGATTTACGTAAGTTCTTTTTAGGATTTTAACTTTTTATTACTTTCTATTATTTCAGACTTATTCCGGTTTGTTTTGCGTTGTTCTCAACCCGTACAAACATCTGAACGTTTATTCGGAGGACTTGATCGAAGCTTTCAAAGGCAAAAAGCGACACGAACGTCCACCTCACATCTTTGCCATTGCCGACTGTGCCTATCGTTCTATGTTGCAAGAGCGCGAAGATCAATCCATCTTGTGCACCGGCGAAAGTGGCGCGGGAAAAACCGAAAACACGAAGAAGGTCATTCAATATTTGGCCCATGTTGCGAGTTCGAATCGTGGCAAAACAGTATGTTGGATCTCAACTGGTCATAAACAACCTAAAGTTTCAGGGTGAATTAGAACAACAATTGTTACAAACCAATCCGGTTCTCGAGGCTTTTGGTAACAGTAAAACAATCAAAAATGACAACTCAAGTCGATTCGTGAGTTTTCAAATTGAAGTTCAAAACAAACGATTCGATTTAAGGGAAAATTTATTCGAATCAACTTCGATTTCTCTGGCTACATTTCCGGTGCCAATATCGAATTCTATTTGTTGGAGAAATCCCGATGTTGTCGTCAAGCAGCCCATGAACGATCGTTTCACATCTTCTATCAGTTCCTGCGTGGTACTTCGGCAGCCGAGAAACAGAACTACCTGTTGGAAGATCTGAGCAGCTACGCGTTTCTCAAGAACGGTGATGTTCAATTACCAAACGTTGACGATGCGAAGGAGTTTGCTGAGACTCTGAAGTCGATGAAGATCATGGGTTTCGATGATAGCGAAATTACTGGTAAACAATTTTGTGTCTGCTTTTAAATCGTTTAAATTTCAAGCCCTTCTTCGAGTTGTTAGCGCCGTTCTCTTGTTTGGTAACATCAAATTCACGCAAGACAAGAAATCTGACCAAGCGGGCCTGAATGATGATCGGGTTGCGCAGAAGGTCTGCCATCTCCTCGGACTGCCGGTCCAAGAGTTTACTAAAGCGTTTCTTCGTCCGAAAATTAAAGTCGGCCGTGAAACGGTTCAAAAGGCTCAAAATCAGGAGCAATGCGAGTTCGCGGTTGAGGCCATCAGCAAGGCATGCTATGAGCGAATGTTCAAATGGTTGGTTCAGCGATTAAACAAATCGCTTGATCGTACTCGTCGCCAAGGAACCTCATTCATTGGAATTCTTGATATTGCCGGGTTAGTTTGGATTTTCGAATTGTAGCTGATGTTTGATTAAGATTTGAGATCTTCGACCTGAACTCCTTCGAGCAGCTTTCCATCAACTACACAAACGAAAAACTTCAACAACTCTTCAACAGCACGATGTTCGTCCGAGAGCAAGAAGAATATCAACGCGAAGGAATCGAATGGAATTTTATCGATTTTGGTCTCGATCTTCAACCGACCATTGATTTGATTGAGAAGCCGATGGGTATCTTCTCGTTGCTGGACGAACAATGTTTGTTCCCAAAAGCCACAGATAAAACACTTGTCGAAAAGTTGATTCAAAACCATCAGTCTCATCCCAAGTTCGTGGTTCCGGAGATGTTGGCCAAAAGCGATTTTGCGGTCGTTCACTACGCCGGTCGAGTTGATTACTCCGCGGAAAAATGGTTGGTCAAAAACATGGACCCGTTGAATGACAACGTCGTGAGTTTGATGCAAAATTCGTCCGATCAATTCGTCGCATCGATTTGGAAAGATGGTATGTGATGATACACCTAAACTTGTAATCAATCGAAATTTCAGCCGAATTCGCGGGCATGAGCGCAACAGAGATCAGTGAAAGTGCGTTTGGATTGCGAACCAAGAAGGGAATGTTCCGAACGGTATCGCACATGTACAAAGAACAACTAGGCAAATTGATGTCCACGTTGAACAATACGGTGCCAAACTTTGTCCGTTGTATTATTCCAAATCACGAGAAGAAGGTAAGAGCAAGAATCACTTATGTGTGAGTCTAGTTTCATTGTTTAGCCCGGACGTATTGATGCACTTTTGATTTTGGAACAACTTCGATGCAACGGCGTTTTGGAGGGAATTCGGATTTGTCGTAAAGGTTTTCCAAATCGCATTCAATTTCACGAGTTTCGCCATCGATACGAGTTGTTGGCTGCAAATGCGGTGCCCAAAGGTTTCATGGACGGGAAAGAAAGCACAAAGTAAACCTTCTGATTGATGTAAATTTGATTACTTTGATTTTCAGGAAAATTCTTGACGCGCTGGAAATCGAACCGGGATCTTATCGAGTTGGTATGTCGAAAGTGTTCTTCCGCGCTGGTGTTTTGGCCAAATTGGAAGAAGCTCGTGATGCGGCAGTTACACAATTGGTCATCGGATTCCAAGCTCGTTGTCGGGCATTCTTAGCGCGACGAGCCTACAGCAAACGAATGCATCAAGAGACGGCCATCATTGTCGTTCAACGGAACTGTCAGGCGTGGATCAAGTTGCGTAACTGGGATTGGTGGCGATTATTTACGAAAGTCAAACCGTTACTTCAAATCACTAACCAGGAAGCAGCTCTTCAACAACGAGACGATGAGATCAAGAATACACGTGAACGTTTACAAAAGACGGAAACTGAGTTCAAAGATCTCGAAGCGCGTTTGAAAACGTTGGCAAATGAACGCGACGAGCTTCAACGTTTGTTGCAACGAGAAACCGAAGAACGATCTGCATTGGACGAAGAACGAGACTTTTTGGCGTCGAAGTATGCGGAATCAAACGAGCTGTTGAATACGATTCGTGCTCGACTCGAAGAAGAGGAACAACGTGCTGCAACTTCGACCGAAAATGCCAAAAAGAATCAGGTAATAGACCCTTTAAATTTGTTTCAATTTGCGTATTCAGGAACAAGTTCGTGATCTTTACGAGCAATTGGAGCACGAAGAACAGAAATGTCAAAAAGTTCAACTCGAAAAGGCGGCCGTTGATGAGCGTTTGAAACGGTCGGAAGAACGAAATGCCGAACTCGAAGATCTAACCGAACGACAAAGCAAAGAACGTAAACAGTTAGAGGATCGTGTCGCACAAATGACCGCTCAGTTGGCTGAAGACGAAGAAAAGATTCGTCAAGCGAGCAAACAACGAACACGTGTCGAGGGTCAAGTTGTCGAATTCGAAGAAGAATTGGAACGTTTACGTGTGGAGCGTGCCGAATTGGACGCGAGATTGTCCGCAGCTAATTCACATTTGCAACAAAAGGACGAGGCATTGGAAGAAGTGCGAAACAAAGCGATTGATTTGGTTCAACAGTTGAAAACAAGCGAAGATGCTTTGGCCAAATCGCGAGAAAGGTTTGCGTTCATTGAACAATCCGATTATGCAAATGAAAGTTTAGATCGGATATTGAAAATGATCGTATTGCTCAGCTGGAAAAACGGATTCGCGAGCTTCAAGTTCAAATCGAAGATCTTCAAGACGACTTGGAAAACGAACGAAATTTACGGGCGAAAGCTGAGCAACGACGAAACATTTTGGCTGAAGAATACGAAACCCTGAAAAACGAGTGTGTACAGGCTGTTGATCGTGGAACAATTGCTCTCGACATTCAGAAGAAAAAGGACGAAGAACTTCGACAACTTCAGGTAGAAAGAGTTTCTCTTACAATCTTAATGTTCAAACAAACTGCAGATTAATATCGAAGCGATCACTCGAGACAACCAAGAACTACTCGATCATTTGCGTCAAAAGCATCAATCTCAGTTGGAGACCTTAAACGAGGAATTGGCACAACAAAAGCGACTTGTCGAAAAAGTTGATCGAACTAAATTATCGATGGAACAAGAAAAATCGGAATTAGCCATTGAACTCGGAAACCTTCAGGTTGCTCGTAACGAGGCCGAAAAACGACGCAAATTGGCCGAAGCGACAATCGCCGAGCTTCAGGCATCACTCGCTGATGCACAACGAGAACGTGAACAAAATGCTCAGCAGTTGGCAAAAGTAAGTAGATAAAGTAGATTCTGTTCAATCAACAAACTTTTAGTTACAACCCGCATTGGAAACAACGAGTCAACAACGAGAGGAGTTGGAAGAACAATTGGTGGCTGCTTTGCGAAAAGCTCAATCGTTGGAAACTCAGCTCGCTGATACTCAAGATCTTTTGCAACAGGAAACACGTCAGAAATTGAACGCCTTGTCCCAAATTCGAACTCTTCAAACCGATCAGTCTGCAATCACTGAACATCAAGAAGAGTTAGAGGAACAGAAACGAAAACTCGAAGCCGAATTGAATGCCGCTCGTAATCAAATTGCCGAAGAAGTGCGAAAAGCTGAAGAACAAACAGCTGATGCATTGGACGAGCAAAAGAAACGCTTCCAAAAAGAGTTGGAGAAATTGCAAGCGGAGATCGACGATGCGGTGGTTGCTCGCGATCGTGCTGATCGTGGAAAAAAGAAACTGCAAGAGGAGGTAAATGGCGATTAAAATTTGAAGTTTATTGTTAAGTTTAGCTTGACGACATCGCACACGAACTGGAAATCACTCGTGCAGCTAATCGCGATTTCGAGAAACAACAACGCAAGTTCGATCAACAGCAAACCGAAGATCGAACCGCCTTACAAGCCGCTCTACGCGAGCGAGATGCTCTCGCACAAGCTTGTCGAGATCAGGAAAGTAAGATTCTGAATTTGGAAAAGAGCTTGGATGCCATGGAACAACAGAAAGATGAGCATGAACGTGCAGTTCGAGCTTTGCAACTTGAACTCGACGAAATGGTAATAAAGAACTTATAGTGAATTTGCGGTCAATGAGTTTTAGATCTCTTCAACTGATGACGCCGGAAGAAATGCCCACGATTTGGAACATGCAAAACGACAATTGGAACAAGAGATTGCCGATCTTCGTGCTCAAGTTGAAGAATTGGAAGATGGTTATCAGTTGGCCGAAGATGCACGTCTGCGCTTAGAAGTTACTAATCAAGCCTTGAAAGCTGAGCATGAACGTACTCTCGCAACAAAAGAACAGGAAGATGAGGACCGACGACGAGCACTCTCCAAAAAGCTCGGTGATTTGGAGGCCGAGTTGGACAGCGAACGTCGAAATAGAGTCGGTTTAATGACTTCTACTAATTCGATCATCTTTACTCTAGAACAATACTCTTTCGCAAAAGAAACGAGTCGAAACACAAATTGGTGATTTGGAAAACCAACTTGATATGGCGAACAGACAAAAAGAAGATCTCAATCGCCAACTCAAACGCTATCAACAACAATTTTCTACCAGTCAAACGGAAATCAACGAAATCAAAACTGAACGTGATCGACTAACGAAAGATCTTCGTGAAGCAGAACGACGGTTAGCAGATACCTAGCTACAAATTCAATCATTTTATTCAGAATGCGAGAAGCACTGGGCGAAGCCGCACGAATTCAGGAAGCCTATGATAGTGTTGTCGTTCAGAAACGAGCTATTGAAGCCGAACGTGACGAATTGGAAGAACGACAGAGTCATGGCGGCGTGTTGTCTGGTGATGAGAAACGCAGCTTGGAAGCCGAAATTCAACGATTAACTGAAGAGTTGGAAAATGAACAGGAAAACGCGGAACAGTCGTTGGCAAAGATGCGTCGTGCTCAACAACTGGTTAGTTAAAGAAAACCGGACGTCTGTTTATCTTAATTTCAGGTCGATCAACATGCTACCGAATTAGATAATGAGCGTAAAACGGTGCAACAACTCGAAGAGCAGCTTCAACGAGCTGAACGTGAAAATCGTGAGCTTCGCAGTTCGAATGCAGAAACCGAAATGTCGTTGTCGCGTTTGCGTAAGGAGAACGAAAACCTCAGCTCTCGAGTTCGATTAGTCGATGAGCAATTGCGAACGGAGACCACAAATCTCACAAACTTGCAACGTAATCTCCGAAGAACGGAAAAGAAAGTCGGTGAACTGAACGCCCAAATTGAAGAGGAACGGCGAGTGTCTGAACGATTCAAAGAAGAGGTTTGTATTGTTCGGATTCGTTTGTGTTATTAAAATCAATTTTAGGCTGATCGTGCAAACAGCCGATCACGTCAATTGCGCCGACAAGTTGACGAAGTGGAAGACGAATTGGCTCGTGAACGTGCGAAAGTCCGTGGATTGCAGCGTGAACTCGATGAACTCGCTCCTTCGGAAGTCTAAAGTCCACTCAAATCTTGTATTAAAACTTTTCAATTTGTTTGATCTAAAGCTAAAAACTTAAGTCTAATTGGAAGTTTTTACTTAACTTATTGTATTATTGGCTCTGAACATAAAACTGTGACATTAATTGAGAATCTTTATTCTTTTAATTTAATAACAAAACACCTGTGAAACAATCGACCTGTCTTGAAATACCGCGTCAATTCTTGGTCTCTTTCCAGCTCTCTGTAATGAATTATTTCATTTTAATAGGTTGAGAAGAAAGGTGTTAACTAACTACAGAACGAAGCGCTTGACACTTGATTCTCACAACTGAGATGTTTTATTAAGATTGGTACCCAATTTGTGAATCAAACTTCTTGTTTCAAGTTCAAAATGATGCAGAAAGTTTTCCCGTGCATTTTGATACAAAAACAAACATGTTTACAAGCTTAGTTGTGTTTGTAAAATACGCAGAGTTACAGAAAGCGAGCTGATTTTGTGCAAACAAACGATTGGCGTTCTGTAGTTGTCAAGTATTTTCTCCTCATCCTAATAGTAGCTATTTAAACGTACCACTGTTTTATTCGATGATGTTCGCTTTTTTTGTCCAGTTGGCGCTACCAATGCAACGTTATCATTTTTGCATTCGTTAATCAATTTGATGCCAATGTAATCATTGTTTTGATTAGCGAAATCAATCGCTTTCAATCCATGGGCATCGACCAACTCTTTGTTGGCGCCCAATTCTAGAAGGATTCGAAGTGACTCTGTTTGGCTGTATCGTGCTGCTTGAATCAAAGGTGTAGCGTTCTAAAAGTTGAATGCCATAATAAGTTAAAGACAAAGTATCTAACTTCATCGTTCCGTGCGTTAATCTCAGCTCCCGCTTGGACGAGAAGTTCGATCGTCTCTGTGGAGTTGTTTGACGCTGCAAGATGTAGAGCCGTCTCGCCGTCGTGAAATTGTGTGTGTTCACGGTAACCAACACCATTCAAATCGATTTCGTTTCCACCATATTCCAAAAGAAGTTTGAGGATCGACACATGAGCATCACCACTTAAGGCGCACAACTTCAACGGTGTGTAACGTCCACGGGCAACAGCGTTGATGTTAATCTTCGTATTCTGTAGTAGCCATCGTGCGGCATTGCAGTTGATGAATTGGATTGCAACATGGAATGGGTTGTGTCCGTCGTGATCGCATTCGTTCACATTTGCACCATTTGCGACGAGCAATTGAAGGATTGTGAGCGCTCGATACTCTTGAACGGCATAGTGAAGAGGCGTACAACCCACTAAAATTGAACTGATTAGAAGGCTTCTGAAAATCCACTTGCTTGAATCTTTTGCGTTGACTTCATTGTAATGCCCGTTGTTGATTGCTGTGTAGAGTTCCGTGTACCGTTTCTCTTCGCTGACTTCCAAGTCTCGAACGATTCGATGCAAACGGGTTGCCGACGATTCCACGTGGTAGTTTTTGGTGTCCAGAGATTGGGTCGCCGGTTGGAAGTAACTACCAGTCCAAGTAAAACGCTTAGTGTATGGACTGCCTATTAATATTGATGAATAACTGCCGCTACAAGGAGAAAACGTACATGATGCGTCAGAAGATATCGTTCTTTGATCTAAGCAAATTAATTGATAACAAATTAGAACACCCTCGTTTACCTTCTTTAATGATTGGTGGATAGTAAATCGGGGCGCTTTGAAAATTAGCTTCACGGTACGCAAATCGTCTCTTTTTTATTCTATCGTATCCGATCATTCCCATAACGAGAAAAGAGACACCACCAAAGGAAAGTACCACTAAGAAGAATTTATTGTATGAATTTGTTGAAACTTCTTGAGTGTCGGCTCGGTAGACAGAAAATCCCAACGGCTCAAGAACCTAAAACCAAGTGCGGTAATCGGCTGAGCTTAAAAATGCAAGCATGATTTCAGTGACAATGAGAGGTCAAGATGGCGTTTGTGGCATGCGAAATCGACTCTCCCGACTTACACTTCCATTCGAAAGAGCAATCATTGTGTGATTCTTTTACATAACAACCACTCTTGCTTGAGCAATAGAAAATTTGATGACGGTAAAACCGATTGAACTTTCGACTTTCAATTCACTGACCTGTTGAACGACGTTTGTCACCAATCTCAAGGCAACATCTTGGACACTGTCTGGACAAGTCAAATTGCGATCAAAGCGTTGAGCTTCGTAACAGGGACTAATGTCTATTTGAAAATACAAGAGCGCGCCTTCAAGTTTCGAAGCTAAAACTCAAAATCAATAAATAAACACAAGAACAGAAACATACTTGAACGTCGATGTCGTAGGCTTCTTTGTGTGTAAAAGAGTGTTTCGTCGTTGATGTCAATGTATTTCTCGACATCACTCAAGAGTTCACCTGCTCCTTTCTCAGAATCCCACGCGTAAATCCTCGGTCGACCGTTCTCATCCTTAGGAACACGAACGGCAACACGCAAAACAGTGTCGATTGCAGATAGAATATCTCCAAGTCGTTCTATCACTTGTTTTTGTTCTCCAATGAGAAACAAGAGAACTTCGCCACTGAGCAACGTAGATCGGGCGTCCACCAACTCGCAGTGTTTCCCGGCATAAAAACGATCGCAAATGCAACGATAGTCGTTCTCGATGTCAATACAACGACCATGACCACTACAAGTGATATCTGGAATCGACTTGTTACTTTTTGGTATACCTAACTGTTAACTTACGATTTGCACTGCAATGATTGACCGACATTACACACGTTCCAGTCGTACATATCTTCACTTGGCAATGATCTCCCGTGTAACCCTCGTTACAAGAACAGTTATAACTTCTGAATTCAAATTTATTTTGGTTTTTCTTGATTTCAACTCACGCATAATCACTTTGCGGAAAACAATAGCCATGAGTACCGCAATAATCGTGTGCACACGGATCGGGCTTTGCAATCTCACAGTTTAGTCCGGTATAGGAAGAAGTACACGAACAGTAAGGTCCATTGGAGTTCCACGCACACACTCCACCATTCTCACATTCAAGTCCACAACTGTTGTCCAATCGAATTTCGCAATTTTTACCATCGAATCCTAAAGACCAATTAGCAATATTTCCACCTGCTATTTAAAATTACCGGGCATGCAAATGCATTGGTGAGTTAATTTCTTGTTCAGACACGATCCGCCATTTTTGCACGGATTTGAAACACAATGTTGAACGATGTCTTCACAATTTTGACCCGTATATCCACTTGAACATTCACAGCGATAACTTCCAACAATATTCTCACACCGCCCACCATTGTGACAAGGATCCCACTCACATTCGTTGAAGTCTTCACAATTGGGTCCTAAAATAGTGATTTCGTTTTTTTAGATTAATTGCCCGAGAGTTAATCGTCTGTCTCTAATGCAATGACGTTAATCGACCGTTCAGTTTTCTCATTAACTTTAAGTATCGAGTTTCAATGTCAAAAAACTTCTGATCGCCGCTTTGGCTGCAAATGGATGAGAACTATAGGGAAATGGCAAAAAACTTGCAGCCATTGATCAACGTCACCGCTTGTCGATCTCGCGACCTGTCAAGTCGACAGCGAGATGTTCGATTTTCGCGCGTCTTCACCGTATTTTCGAATCAGCGGGCCGTCCGTTGTTTTTGGACTCCGAACTTCACGCTGAGTGGCCGTGGGAATGTCACGGCGATTGTGAATGAGTCATACCCATTTTGGGAACAAGCGGAAATGTTTTGTTTTTACCCTTATATCCCCAATTGACGGTCAAATAACTCACCGACAAAGCCGCGTTCGCACTCCCGCAATTCGCATCGATCACCGGAGAATCCGTCAAGACATCTGAAAGATCGTTTTATCAATACACAAACAAATTGACACTCTCGATAAGCCGAATTCCCAGGATGATTACGACGTGTTCACGAAATGATTAGCTCGCAAGTTTCAAGCTGCAAAAGGTCAAACTCGGACGAGCAAACGGACTCGCGGATTAGGAAGCAAGCAAGTTAATCCAATCCGCTCTAACAAGTCGGCACACAAAACCAACTTTTGGTCCAATCTTTCTGCTCATCCGAAGCGCATCTTTTGAGTCAAAGAGCTATCCATTTAATTACGCACTCCCAATTAATCCACCCCATCAAAAATTACGTGTCGGCAGTCATCCGCTAATTTGGACGCTTATCGGATCAACGTTTTTGGTTGCAAGCCGCGTGGTCAAATGCAAGCGATTCTAAATGTTGCAAATGATGTGACTCAGCCCGCGCGCTCTGCTCTTTTTTCCCATTCATTTGATAAAATTGGATACGCAGAACAATTCGCGACTGACATTTCGTAAAGCAACGAAAAAGATGAATGCGCACTTTCGTATGCAAATCAGCTAGTCCCAAAATTTTCGCAAACGAATCGTGGACACGTCGCGCCCATGACCGACCAACATTCGATTGACGGTCAATTGACAGATCAGCCCATCGAATAACATAAACCACCTACCTGCAGACGTACGTTGATTTGACTTCCGCGTTCACTGATGAGTTGAGCAGTGGCACGAGAACGCCGTTGTTCTCGCAGCTTTCTTCCACGGATTCAGCTAAAACAATCGGTCAGAAAACGAGCAAAGACGTAACCACTTACTTTTACTGTAAACAAAGAACAAAATGACCAGTTTAATAACGTGGTCGAATCCACTCATCTTTTACACCGATTGTGTAGGCTTTCAGTTTCTTGTCTTTTTCTGGAAAAATGTCATTAGACGATTTGACCAACAAAAGTTTGTCGACTTCACGGCACGAAAGATACGAACGTAAAACGCGATTAAACACGAACTGCTGTTCCGAAATCAGACCAAAACGAAAAGCAGCAGTGGACTCAACGTTCGACGTTTTTGAGGCAAAATGACGCGAATCGCGCAGTCAAATAGGCGAAAAAAAACACGAAAATTTGTTTCGATTAGACGGAACGCGGATGCAGAATTGTAGGGATTGTAAGAGGAATTCACTTGGCGTTAACTATTGATGGGACAACTAGAAACATGTCCGCAGTCTGGACAGTCGTCTCTCGCTTCTCTCTGTTGCCATCACTGCAGCAAAGAAAACATCAAAGTCTCCGCCAACAGATCGCACGGCTTTCTATCAACGAAACATTGGAAATGAGTGTTAGCTGACCGAGAGATCTCTTTTGGAGTAGGAGATGCTCCTTGATTATAATGGCCATATAATTATATCCTATCCGGAGGCGCTCTCAACTTGATTGATTTAAGATCAAGGGATCTCAGCCGACAGTTCAGGCGCGCGTAATACGATCGACACTGCGGGCGATCAGGAAAAAGAAGGAGAGGAAAGCGGCATTGGACAAAAGTCAACGAAATGGATGACATGGACGATCAGAAGACGGCTTGTTTTCAGGTGACCCTTATGACATTCAAACGTTCAAAAACAGCGGACAATCTGCAATTTGCCGTCACAAAGAAAAAAGAGTCGCATTTATTAACAAAATGACAACTGAAAGGACGAGATTCATATCGTTAGCCGACGAGAACGATCGCGTTTGATGGGCAAACGTGAATAAACTCGTTGTCCAATTAAATAGACACATTTACAAGACGACCCACCTCGAATTTTCGACTCTTAATAGAATGTGACCATTTGGTTGCATCGCGTCCGACTGAGTTAGTTTGGCGCTCCGCCCCTCCGTTTTTTGGCGACGAACTTCCAAACGGTCGCGACTCTCGGACCTCAAACAATCGAGAGAAAGCGGGAAACTCATGTTCCTCAACAACAAACCGAAGTCTCATATTGGATTCACCACGTACTGTACATCACTTTTCGTCGCTTTTAGAGGCCGATTTCGTACCGTTGGGTTTCTTGCTGTCAAAAATGATCGAAAAAAAGCGCCGAATTCGGGAGTTGGAATTCGAATTGCAAAAGAAGCTGCGAATGTTTTGGTTGCTGGGAATTCAAATTACACGGTTATGGTCCTCAAGGTTCAAAGCGGAGATACGTGAATTAATTGTGCCGATAAGATAGTGAAGAAACGGATACTCAAAAGAAAACAGACCGTTAGCGAAACTGATTTCGTATCACTCAAAAACAATAAGCGAATTGATTCAAAATGACTTGAAATCAAGCTGTGAGTAGCTCTTTGATCGAACCGCTTTGATCCAACCAATTAAACAGTTAGATCATAACCAGCGCTGTCCTTAAAAAGTTTATGGACACTTTGTCGGCAACCGTTTGCCGTTTGATCAGAAGAGTAATTGAGCATCCAAATTGCTCGGAACAACAAGTGGACCCAAAAAAATAAACGATTTTCCCACGACGATATAAAAACCCGAAATGATTGCGCGTGGTCGGCATATCGAAGCGATTGCAAGTCAGTGGTTTTGTAGCGGAGAAGAGTTACGATCTGAGAGCGAACGTTTACGATTCCGAGATTTATTGTTCCTGGCCACTTGTAGGGTTCAAGAGTTTCATGTGAACGATTGTTTCATAGCAGCTAATAGACAAGTTTACAAATTCCCAGCAAACTCCCGATCCTAATTAGCGAACAAAAACCCAATTTTCAACTTCCGTTTTCTCATCCTATTGGCTCTAACCACCGGAACACCTGCAGATTTGTCATGAACGTAATTACGTGCAATCTGCTTTTTCTTTGTCCTTAACTGTATTTGTTTGTTTTCACTGACCATCGGTCATTCCATTGTGCTCGCAACTCTCGGGTGAGGTCGCATACTCATAGTCATCATTCGAAGGAAGAAAACACGAAATTTGAATTCCGGTTTGCGGATTAGTAAGCTCAAACGATTTGGCTTACTGTAAGCTGTTGTACGAGCCCTCCAGTCCGCTTGATCATAAAAGTTGAGTATGAGAGGAAGGTGGAAAACGACCAAAAACATTTTGGTTTGAATGTGGGAATCGTTAAGACACAATGAGTGAATGGCTAGCGGTCATTAAGCGATCAGATCATCAGGAATTTGGTAATAGATACACAGTTTAGACAAAGTGACGCAAATCCGGTTTGAAACCGCGATACTCGTCACAACCGACTGTCCATATAATTATACGCGACGTACACGAAAACGCTTAAAGGCCTTCAACGAAAAGAGCTTAGTCGATAAATGAAAACAGGAAACAATTTGTTGCTCATCAGAAATTCATAAAAAACATCGCGAAATGAGAAACCGTAAAGTTGCTGTACAAAAAGAAGTCAAAGAGCTCGTAAATTGTTCCAAACCGAATTGGGCGATCGACTTTTTTTATGATCCGTGCAATTGATTTGTCGCTGTTTCTCACGAATGAACGCCGCCAAGGGCAGAAGCTGCAGCAGTTTTTTTAGCGTGTTCTAAACCGCGGGTATTCTTTCCTTCAGCTGTATACGCTATTTTGAGTCAGTGTTTGGAGGCTATGACGATCATTTGGTCAGAACTACTTTGCGCGTTTCTTCATAACTTTCAAAACTTTTCTCACGATTCGACCAGATGTCCGTAATGGTCCTTTAAATTGGAATGTTGCACCAAAACGCAAATCGACTTCGCTAACCGTCGTTTATGAGCTGATTCGCAGGAACATCGAAAGTCATTTGCTTCATTAAAACGGCAAACAGTTCGATCAACTCGTCGAGCAATTTTGGATTTCGACCGTAAATGTAAATAAACTTTATAGATCAAAAAAGTACAATTAGGAAATCAATTAATCTTATTGCACACGGAAATCACTTTCAGGAATCGGGAATGTGAATGGCGGGAGTGGGAATCTGCGGTGAACAAAAGCGAGAAGAATTTCGAGCAAAAACGGTCGACCCGTTTAATTAAGAGAAGAAAAGCGAAGCCTATTGAAAAGAGGTTTCGCTGGACGGTGTTGATGCTGTGTTGTTCTTTATGGACATTCCAACTTCGCGAATCGATGAGATCGTCTTCTTCAACCACTGATTTTCGCTATTCGGCGGTTTTGCCATCTGAAATCAATCGACGTTGTTGATTGTTCTCTATTCAACTGACCTGATGGACTAAGCCTTGATTCTGACATTGCGATTCAACCAACGCCAACTTCGTATCAACGAGTTCCGACTCGACGTGCTTCAAACTTCGCTCATACTCGTCGATGAGACCCATGAGGAATTTGATTGGCTAAAAGTAAAAACTGAAATGCTGAACAAAATCAATTGACTTACATTTTCGCCCATGATTGCCGAAGGTGTGAGTTGAGATTTCCGACCGTTTGCAACATCGCCATTTTCAAACGACGGTCTTGGAAGATCGATATTTGTCATAAACTGACGTAAATCAACAGCGTTTTTTGAACAACTCGGACAATTGGACATGACAGAAAAAAGCGAACTCGACTTCTTTCTGAACTCCTGCCGATCAACTTCGTATAAAGAGCAAACTCGTTCGTATCGATCCGATATTCCTTGAAGACGATCGATCTCCGATGTACAAGTTTCTTTCAACTAAAATCAATTGATTAGTTAATAGCGCTGAAAGTTCTCGCTTACCAAAACCTCTTGTTCTCTTAACACGTTGATTTCGTCCTGAAGGTCTTTACATTCAGTCATCCGCTTTTGTTCGCGAGCAATCGCGTTTTCCAGTTTGTCTTCGGTCTAAAGCAGAATTCATTGAAAAAAGCGAGTTTTAGATAACCTCGTCCAGACGATGTCGCAGATCGATTTTGCTGGTCACTAATTCACGAGCCATATCGTCGTTTTCTCTCTCCAATCTCATAATCGTCGCGTCTTTAGCCGCACAATCTCGTTTCAAACGTTCAACCGGATCCAAACTTTCCATTTCAATTCGCTTGGCATTTCGGTAAGCAGTCTCATAGACAGCAAGACGTTTATGTGAGATCTAAACTCGCACTAACAAACAGTAATAGAATGACACTTACCTTCAATTTAACGGCATCGTTAATCAGCGCACGTGCCGCAGTTTCAGTTCGGTATTTTCGCGGTAATGTGACGCGAAAATATTTCAGAATTCCTTCGAAATCCAACATAAGCAAATCGTTTTTGGAGTCTTGTAAAAGTGCCAACGCGACATGGAAGATCGTGTTGATTCCTTCGGCTAAGAAAAGGTCGATAATAAAAAAGACCATCTGGAGTGGGAACTTTGCGGTGAAAAGCGTCAAGAACCACTGACTTGCGTACATGTGTGATTCAATGTTGTTATCCAGGAAGTGACGATGTAAATGTGGAATGTAATCCTGGAATTCGAAGTGCCAACTGATAACTACCAATTAAACGGCTTACTTGAATCAATTTTTCCAATTGAAATAAACGCAAATGAAGCGTTTCAAAGCCTTGCATAAACAGACTTCGTAACTCATAATCGAACATAATTTTCACCAAACAACTGAACGCTTTTTCTTCTTCCATCTAAACAAGCGAAATAATTCACGATTAAGCAACTTACGTGCAAAAGCAAAGCAGCGGCCAAGAAGCTGATTCCTTGACAATAAATGACTTCCGTATCGAAAAGTGAATATGCTTTGCAGATGTTGAATAGGGACTCCTGTCCTTTTCCATTTGTTTCTTTGAAGAAATCATGGGCCGGAAATGTTCGATGAATATCCCGACGTATCACTGGTTCACTTATACAATCTTTTTCGAGCAGTGAATGATAAGCGGCTGTGAGGGTCTCATCATCACAATTTGATAGCAACGTCCAAACTTCGCTCCTCAACATATCGGGAACTCCGCTTTGCAAGAGCGATTGTAATTCTGGAGGTCGACTAAACAAGCAGGATTGCAATCGAACGTAACAATACAAACCCTGTGATGTCGGTTCTCCACTTGTTAAGCAAGGACCTCCATTCTTCCAAAACTTCCGCATCACATTCCCGATTGACGGCTCCCGAACCCGACAACAGCGGCTCATCGCTATCTAAACACGACACTAGAAAGTAAATTCACAAACTCAATTACCCGACTCATCGTCGTTGATCGGCTGGATCAATTGAACGGGCATCTTTTCTATCTGCATCTTTCCATTGGCCGCCAATTCCAATGATCGTTGTCGTTGTGCGGCCGATTGAACGCTCGTGATTTTCGCTTTCCCGTCAGTCACCTGCAAATTTGAAGTCAATGGCTGGAAACCAAATGGCCGTTGCATTCAAACGGCAAACGACACGTTTAATTCCAACAATTCGAATTGATTTCTCTGCTTTACACAAAACTTGGGAATCGCAAAGATCCTCGTCTGTGAATCGGTTTGTGGAAGCTCGTTCGAAACACACAAAAACGTCTGCTCGACAGCATTCAAAGGTTAATCTCGCCGTTTTTCTCTCGCCAAACTTCCGACTCTGTTCGCCGTTTTAATCACAACAATGACCTTGACGCCAAAATCAAAGCGCATTAATAAATGGCTAATTTGAACAAAAGGTTTTCTTGATTTCCACTTTTTCTTTTACAGACTCTTCAACACCCGCATGAATTGATTCCCAGAGGACTCGGACAGAAAAGCAAAATGCTATAAACTATTGGGTGGTTTGTTTATTTGAGCACAATTCTTCGCATTTCCTTCTTGACTCACCAGCAGTTGCATGTAAAATCGTTCGGTCACGGGAACTCTTTCCACTTGACAAAAACTTTCCATCTGATGCACGACTCGGGCCCTACATTCCATGTTGAAACGAACCGATTCGTCCACTCCGTCCAAAATCATATCAACGGCAACGGTCATAAACGCGCGTGTTTCTGAACTTTCTTTTGTTCTAGTTCGATACGTTGACGACCAACCTTTCGGGGTTTCGATGTTCAAAACTTCGAAGTTTCTTGCTCGTGGATTCCACGGTGCTTGAATCTCGTAAGCTCGGGAGTTGCCGATTCGTTTGAAATGTTGGGTATCGAGAAGCTGCATATCCGATTCGCGTAGATATCGACCAGCAGCCAAAAGAACTCCAAAAACATTCCTAACGTGCAATTCCCGAGGACCATCGATGTGCTCAACTACCGCAACCACTCGACGTTTTCGATCTTTTCGCAATTTAAAACAGTTTGTTTCTACGGGGCAATACGAGTAACCATTCTGTACATCATCATCCTCCTGAATTCGAATGTCATAACGCAAATTTTCTTATAACTCACTCGTATTTCCAAGCGCATTTCGAATTCATGATCTTCGATCACGCTCGTTCCCGCAACCGTTGGACATTTCGAGTCGAAAACACGTTGAAAACATTGGAGCATATGTGCGACCGGAAAAACGATTATAAGAACATTTTGCTTAATGCAAACGTGTTTTTGTCAACGAAAATTCATGAGCCGTTTCGTCGAGTCATCGTTTCATTTGAAAAACAAAAAACGATCTCCGTTTGTGACTTCGTCATCAAACGAATTGTTAACTCACCACTTGGGCCGAAGTGCATCTAAAGACGTGACATTGGTTTGTTTGATCGGGTGTTCGAATCTTCTGAGTGAAAGAAAAGGCGATGCAGTTTTGTTGCTTCGTGTCTCTCAGTCCACAGGTACAACAGCGAATTTGGCAGATCGGGAATCTGCGAATCTCCGATTCTCCATCGAGTAAACTGAAAAATATTCTCAACTTTAAACGAAACCTTCTCACCGAATGGCTCCTTTGTAGTGAGACGGGACCTCGACTTTCACTGTCATGGCTCCATCTTGAATTTCCTCATTCAACTGCGAGATAATTTGAGAAACCTCCGATTCATCTCGTGGCTCTTTGACCGTCGCGGAGCCCAAATAGGAAACCTGGAAATTGAGTACGAACAATACATGAATTAACTTACGCTGTTGAAAACCGTGGACGAGAAGTTGGAAGCCGCACTACTCGATCTCGACGATTCCCGTCCATCCGGCGAATTTATTGAACCCTCGGTGCTCATCGCTGAAATCCATCTGGTAATTCGCTTCGAACATTCGCAAAAAGCGAACTGACAAAAACACGCGACAGAAACACGAAATGCCGATGAAACAGATACACACGATGAAAAGCGAATTCAACGACCGCCGTCATTTGAGCACCACAGAGTTGGAGGATGGAAACACAAAGCGAAGACCGATTTCGCTTCGAACCAACACGTTCACGTTCATTGTAGCCGTTTTTTGTTCAATTGATGAGCAGAAATGATAACAAGAGAGACGAACAGATTATTTGTGGCCAGTGGCTCATGGCCAAACGGTTCGTCTCCTCCATATCGGGAATCTGCGTCAACTCTTCCGCTTCGACTTTTCTTCTTCATCGGCTGCGCACACAAACAAGTTGCTGGGAAACTCATTAGTTGTTTTATTTGATTTGATTTTTGTTCTCTTCTCAGTATAACTTTCTTTTATTCAAACTCATGTGGAGGTTAGATTTGCGATAAAAAAAGGAAAATTTGGGAAAAGAAGCGTTTCCACAAACGTGATTAACTTACAAAAACTGTTAGAGCGTATTGGGAGATTGAAAGAAACAAAATTGACATTTCGAGGCAAATAATCAAAAGGCAAATAGTCGAGTGAGGGCACTAAACGATCAGAATCTATGTGATGGGATATGAACGAAAATGCCAAAGCACAGAAATTGGGCAGTTCGACAGTCTAAAGGTGCTGAGGCAAGTGGAGAAAAAATCTGCAAACTTTGTAAAACATGAATTGAAATCACGCCTCTGTTAGTGGAACAGAGTTTTCAATATTGTCGGCATCCGCTTGTTTCTTCTTCTTCAACAAGTCGGTATCGGATTGCACTTCGGCTTCTTCGTGATGTTCATTGGTTCCATTGTGATGACCGTTCGATTGAATGTTGCCGTCCGGTACTCCATTGGTCAAAACTTCCGTCTCGTCAGCTTCGGTTACCGTAACCACCGGTGAAGGTTGAGGTTCGATGAGACCGGAGTTGTTCGCATCTTCGAGCATTGGCAGAGTATCCGTATGTTCAACGGTTGTGGTTATCGCTTCATCGCCCGACTTCTGTTCAGTGACAGTGATTGTTTCGTGAATTGTCGCCGGACCATCACCATGCTGTTCGATTGTTCGAGTGGTTTTAGTGATTATCGTATGTTCGACAATTTCGGCGTCAGTATCAACTAAACAAGGTGTCATACTTTGAATGTTATATTGTTGAACTTACATTGAGGAGTTGGTTGCAAATCGCGGACTTCAACTGGTGCTTTTTCTTCCTGTTTTTGGGTTTCTACTTCAGTAGCTTTCTGTTGCTTGACTTCGGCAGATTTCTGTCGTTTGGCTTCTTCTTTCTCTCGCTTCTTCTGCTCCTGCTCCCGCTTCTTATGTTCTTTGGCGTCGATCTTTGCTTGGATCTTCTCTTGTTTTATCCGTTCCTTTTCTCTTTTAGCTGCTTCTTTCTCGAGCTTTTTCAGTTCCTTCTCTTCGCGCTTCAAGTCGGCTTTGCTTTTCTTCGGCGCTTCAGCATCTTCCATGGGCGGTATTTCGGAGGTCGATTGTAAAGCAATCAAACTTGGATCGGGTTCGCTGGTCCTTGTCTCATTCAACGGTTCAACACTCAACGCGGGGCTTTCGTCCAGTTTTTGTTCGTCGAAAATCAACAACTCCTTTTCGACTTTCTTATCCACTTGATTATCCTTCTTCTGTTTCTTGCGAGCAGCTTGATCTTCGGATTTGCGACGTTTGGCTTCGGCGACTTCATCTTTTTTCGATTTCTTGTCGGGATTCCAAATGAGTTTGCCATTAGCTCCATAGGTTCCCAACGGCGGCCAGTTGTTTTTGCGCTCGTCGACTGGTCGTCGCGTGTATACTGGAATCAACGGTACGTAGCGATAATCCGGTTCTCCAACGTAGATCTTGTCTTGCTCATCCGGTTCAGCGTAATGATCGACCACTTTCTTTAAGTCTTTGGGAATGTCGCGTTGCAGAGTTTCGGTGGTTTCTGCGTCGACAAATTTCAACGGCACTTCTTCAGTACCACGAAGTGCATTTCGAACGTCTTCTGATTCCACCGGTCGAATGACGAACGGAACTTCGATTATGTGTTTGCCAATTAGAATCTGGAAGTGGGAAAAAATAGAAACTGAATAGTTTTGTGTAAACTACCTGTAAAGCGTAGTGAACACGGAAAATTGGTTCTTTGCGAGATTGCGAAATGACCGATGGATGATCGAAGAGTTTCGAGGCTTGATCGTCGGGCGAAAGCTGAGGAGATGATTTGTCTTTCGGCAGCGATGCAATTGCTAAAATCAGCAGTTTAGTTCTGATGCAGTTTCGTTGTGCTTACCAACAGCATTAGCACTCGAAAGTGGAACAGCGGAAGGAATTAGAATGGAGCCGATTTTGATTGTATTTCGCGTTTTTTCAACGTTTGTTCCATCGACTTTAACTGATTTGACAACTCGCGCCGGATATTTCAAGGCGTCTGTGTCGCTGATTTCTGGTTTTGTCGTACGTTCGACAATATTACATTGAATCTGTAGATACGAACCAGTTACTTTCTATTGGCTATCATTGAAACTCACGTTATGCGCAATTCGCTCGTCATTGAGGTTGTCGACAAGAAGTCGTGCTTCGATATTGTCACCGGCGTAAAAGACGCGTTTTGGCATCACAAGTTCGATGTATGTTTGTCGTTTGCAACAACAACCACCGCTCGTGAATGTACGACGCCACGTATACGGTTCCTCGAACTCCGGATTAACTGCAGCGACGGTTTCAACATCGTAGACAGAAAAATGTCTCTTCGAAATGTACACCGGCTAAATAGGAGAAATAATGAGAAACATAAAAAAAAACGAACCGAATGATTTTCAGAAGTTTGAAATGTTACACGAGCAAAATAGCGAACAAAAGCATTTGGACCACCTTCATAAGAAGTTGGACAACCTAATGGTAGGACGAAAACAAATGGTAGTGAGTATTCTGCAAACCAAAGATCACATTGACCTTCAAAATCTTCGCACTCACCGAAATCTTTTTGCCACGTAAAATGGCCAGGATCTGCTTTTCCGGGTGGTCGCTCCAAAAGAACGAAATCTTTGTCGAAGAACACCTAAAAGCTTTCGAATTGCTGTACGTCAAATCGACTGCTCACTCACGTTTTCGACTTCATGTCCCTTCTTGTCTTTGTTGACTGCACGACCTTTGAATTGAATTCGAATCACGTCGATCACGGCTTCGCGTTTGAGTTGAATTTTGACATGACCGCAAATACGATCTCCACCGCGAAATATGGGACTTGCACCGCCATCAAGTTCCACACGAAAGTGTGTGAACAACTCAGAGGCCGGTGTAGGACTCATTTCAGCTCTTGAACTGTCGAACAGAAGTCGACTGAACTGTTTTGCCTGAAGAAAAGAAGTGAGTGAACGGCACACTTTCCACCAAATTGACACGCACCAATTATAAACACGGAAAGAGAGAACAACCCAAATACCCGCGCAAACAACAACCAAATGGTTATGACCCGCGGTAAATCTCTTCCGAAACGAGAGTATTCGCAATCGACAACTAGATATTGAGAAGCGTGAATGATCGGTCGGATTAACCGTTCCGCAAGCTCGCGCGCTGTTTATGACCATTCCGCTTTTTCATCAACTGCCGACCCACAGCGATCGAGAGATTACGACGCGATCGCTGTACTCGAAATCTCAATGGAAGCAACGGTCAAATGGCAACAAGGAGCGTGAATCAGCAGTTGCAATTGAATAGAAGAAAAGTTTTTGTTTCGCTTCAAAAGTCGAGATTCAATGAGCGAGTTTACGGTCCAACTCCGGCAGCTGCATTCGACGTTTCCATTAGTCGACGAATTTAATCGAATGACTCACTTCGTCCCCGACCATCGAACATAAACAACTTGAAAAGTTCATTTGATCGAAGTTTCCACGAAAGTTTTCGATTCGGCAGTTGAACATAAAAACGAACAAACACCCGACTTATCACGTTTGGTGATAAAAAACGGAGCGCATCTTTCGATCTCTTTCCTTCGATACCGAAATGAACCCACGTCTTATTGGGAACGAGAGGTGTTAGGGGCGAGTTCAACGAGTCTCCGCGTTATTGTTCCAACCACCATGTGCACATTAACGCCGACAAACCCATCATTTCGAATTAGTTTCCGGATGCCGAAACGAACCCAATCGCCTTCGCGCTCCGAATCGTAAACTCGTGGCACACGTCTCTCGACTAAATGGAAAAAAATTTCGCCTCTCGACTTCTGGAGCGCGACGAAACGGACACTTCGCGCGACTCTCCCGTTCGCTTAATTAAACCAAAAAAGAGCCGTGAATTCGAGCCAAATTCACATTCCAATTGATGATTATCGGCATTAGCATTGTGCAAAAGCGATTAAACGGAAAAACGTGTCGGCAGCAGAGAAAACGTTTTGGGTTTGGCAACAGCGATCGCTCTGCGGATTAAAAAGAATTCCGACGAACGAGCGGAACGTTTCCGACTTTCAAGCAAAAGACTCGAACTCATGAGATTCGGCTGTTGAATCACGTCATGACTCGAAGAAACGTCAATCTCCGTGATCCGAACAGGCTCCCGAGTTCACGCCACGGGCCATCTGTCGGCCGTTCTGTTCGAAAGTCACGATGCCAAAAGATTTTTGCATTCGACTGCCGCGTCTTCGATACCGATTTTCTCAAGGCCGCCGTCGTTGGTTGAATGAGTTCGCGGATTACAGATGAACTCCTCCGCGATCCCCGACAACCACGAATCAATTCGAGTTCCTCGGTAGAAGAACAGAAAGTTTTCTGAGTGCTAATGCGGGAGTTTCAATCAATCGACTTCAGGAAGTCGCCGAACGGCCGTCCCGCTGCGAAATCAAAAAGACTAACTGGTTGGTTACAATAAGATCCACGGCTCCTCGAAATCCCAAATGACCGGATGGCAGAAAGACTATCGATCGTCGGGCCATTAAAATTTTGAGTAACAAAAAACGCCGCTCAAAAGCAATTAATTTCTGAACGGATTCGTGGAGCGAATGTCGAGAAGCCAAAAGAGAAAACGTTTTCACTGTAAACCAAAAGCTCTGGACACAACCAACCGACTGTTCCCCGACGAAACGATTGGCATCAACAAGAATTTCGGTGTTCTTTTCGCTTCGTGTCAAATTGATTTACGTCAAATTGAGCGCGATCGGACAGCCGTTTCCCTCCGATCATCGACGCATTCCAACAACAAAAATTCCATAAAAACTCGTCAGCCAAAAGCGCAATTTTCAATCAGCTGCCAAAACATTTCCGTCAGTTTGGTCCCGAGTACTCAGTCATCATCAGAGCGGCGAAGCAAAAATAATCGTAGAGCAGTTGCCAATTCTGTGAGTCATGCAATACACTCACCTATTTGTCTATTAATGAACTCCAACGACCTCCAACACGCAAATCCGATCGGCGGCGTTTTCGTTTGAATTTGGCCGTCGAAGCGAAAGCAAAATCCGATGGAATGAAACCTCCGAGTGACCTTTTGCGTGTCGAGCGATCCTTCACGCCCTCAAGTCCATCGGCCGGACACAAACAACCTCGAAAATCAAACCGAACAAACGAGTTCGAAACGTCGAGCTTCTGCGCCTACAAAAAATTTTGGCTGCGAAACGATCAGAAGTTCACGAGAGTTTTTGTTTGCTTTTGTTCGGTAGTTAAACGTGGAAATTTGACGAAAAGCTGAAATTCAACGCGCTTTTCGAATTGGATTTTCGAGGCGCATGAAACGGCCACAGAGCACCTGCGAAGGTCCATCGAAAAGACCCACGCATTTCGTGCGCGAAGTCACTTCCAAAACGTGTAAATTCGTGAGTTGCGGTCGACGCGTAAACGCGACTAATTAAAAAACAAACAATTTCACGTGCGTCGTCGTACGAAACGTTTTTGGAAACGTAAAAACGATTGGAAATGAGAAAACGCCAAAAAATCAGAATCCGTTTCAACGTCTCTCAACAACTTCGCTGAATCACAACGTCCGTGACCACACGCAAAAAAGTTGTTGTATAGTTGCATGCGTCGGGAATTAAGCCAAAAATTATGACTAACATCAATCAAAAAAAAGCGCGAACGTAAACCGTGGTCAAGAAAAAGCAAAAGTGACGCTGGAATTGCCAAAATGTGTCCGTCCAAGTGCTTTTCGCGCGGTTTTTTGAGTGGTCGCAGCCAAAGATACACAGGAATACTTTTTGTTTTTCCATTAGGTCACCGCACTGCTTACACTCGACACAGACAGCAACTCACCGACGTTCATTGAAAGGCAATGGAACGGAATTTGAGATTTCCGGCATTCAGTTGGCAACCGATCGCCACTATCGATCTCCATCATTCGGCCATTTAACTAGAGAGGCGGTTTACAACGCCAGGAAGATCGAACGACCGGCTCGAGATTAACTCGGAGCCTCAAATTGGAAACATTTGTGGTCGAGAACAAATGTGCATCGGGATCGGTGTCAGCGATAAAGTCGAGAGTAATAAAAAGTCTCTTATTTATGCCAATTCCAAGACCAACAGCAATGGGACAAACGTTTAAATGTTCCGCTTCAGCTTACTGATTACCGACAGTCCCTTGAGATTCTACATGATAGGCCGCTCATTTGCCTTCGACCAAACGAACGGAATGGTCATTTCTCATCGTTCTCGGACATGTCATCCGCAATCCCGCTTGTCAATCGCAACATAAGGTCGCCAAATCCCCAAAGTGCCAAAAATGCAAAACCATTGGCTAAACCGCGAAAGTCTCAAATTGCAATCAGATTCGAAAAACACTTGCCAGCGGATTTCAAACGTCCGACCAATTACAAGCCGCTTTGTAATTAGAAAAGAAAGTCTTCAACATAAACGTGCCCATCAGTTTACGGTCTCGTGGAGCGGAAACGAATCGTAGGTATTCGGGCAGTTTGCCAAGTTCTATAAACGAACGGCTGTTGCGTGTTCACGTGTTTCTCGTGTGGTTGAAAGAGAGCAAAAACGAAGAGTACAATTTCGACCGTGAAGATTAAACCACTCATTAGCGTCAATTTGCCAAGTCGTTTCCATGGCGATGCGAATGAACGTGAAAAGAAAACGAAATGGACGTCCGAATTAGCGGTCGATAAATCGGATTGTTCAGCTGAAGCCGACGGATTTGCCAACTCGACTTCATCGACACTGCTTCTTTTTCGGAGATGCGAAGAAGACACGAAAATCGCTCATGCATATTCGATTTGGCGAATAAATTTCGAAGTGTGAAACAAAGAACCAAAACTCCCGTTTCCATTCAACACCGCGATTTTCGTAAAATTCACATCAACAACCGTGGAATTATGTCCACGATCTTAATACAGTATCCAATTGAAAACGAAAGAAGAGTGACTTTAGTGTAATAGATCAGTTCGAAAGCTTCTGGTTGTCCGTTAGATATGAGCTTCTGTTCGAACTACCGAATGAATAGCGATGAAATAACTCGATGGGTTTTTACTGCAGACGTGTGCTTTCCTTGACAACTTTCACGTTGACGTCTGTCTCTCTCGAAGGGAACCGCCAAAATTCGATTGGCTAAACGACTCGCGGAGTTTGGCTGCTTATTTCTTCTGAGCAGTTGCGGTTGATGCTGGTGCCTTAATTTCTGTTTGCTCATTCGAAATGGAACGATTGAAACGGAAAAAAGTTGGTTGTGATTTGTTGACGAACGCTAATCCTATTTGCAGGAAGACGAAGAAGAGCAAAAACGGCTGAGTGCCGTTTTCGAACAATATCACGACGCTTTTGGAGAAGAAAAGCGAATCTCGCACATCAACAAATCGTTTATACGAGGTGAAGTTGTCAATGCGGATAAGAATCGTAGGTTTCTGTTTCCGCATTTGTTTTTGATTATCTTTTAGCTTCAACGTGCCAATTGGGCACTTCCGGTGCTTCAAAGAAGGCAATTGACCCGGAAGAAGCTCGTAGGTTGGCTTCGGAGATTGGTCGAAAGATCATGTTGGAAGCCCAGCAGAAGAAAGTGGCAAGTGCAATTCAGTTGGGCGGGAATCCACTGCCCACCGTTCCTCCACCTCAACAGCAATCTGTTCCGGTCAATCGACCTCCCAAACCGGGTTCCAAGAAGGACGCGACTGGCAAATCGAAGATGAGCAATTTGGCGATGTTCAAGGAAGAACTCAAACAGTGAGCATTTCAAACAAAATGACAATTGAGACGTCTCTAACTCATTTCTTTTTCTACCTTATTCCCTGCAGAATGCAAGAGATGCGTCAAGAACGTCGTGGACTAAGGCAACAGCTCAAAGAGAAATTCGGTGACGATTCCGAGACCATCGATCGTTTGGCTCCATCACTTGACAATCCCTATCTTATGGGTCAGAGCGAGTTTGCGGACGACCCCAACACCACCAACTTGTATCTTTCGAACTTGCCTGCAGATGTGAGTTCTTTCCTAAAGAAGTTTTTTAAACGATTACAGATTGAGTTACAAGATTTGTACGAAACTTTTGGGACTTTCGGTCCATTGGCTTCGGCAAAAATCTTGTATCCGCGTGGCGATGATGATCTTCGGAAAGGTGGCGCTCTAAGCGGGTTCATTGCTTTCATGGCACGAACTGATGCCGAAAGAGCAATGGCAGTGATGTCTGGGGCCGAATTGAGAGGATTAGAAATTCGTGTCGGCTGGGCTCGACCGGTTCCATTACCGCCAGTTGTAAGCATCAAAATGGTCTCTGAAGTTTATGTGCATTTTTAGCCTCAATTTGTTCCACAATCACTTCGGGAATTGGCTCTTCCCGATCCACCTTCCGGACTGCCGTTCAATGCACGAGCACAGCCAACGGATTTACGTAACTTCCTTCAGAAATACAGTGCCCTTCCGCCGGTGGGAACTCCGCTGCCGATAAACAATCAAGAACTAATCAACGATTACAAGCGAGTTGGTCGAATCTTTTGGAGTACTTTTCAATTCGTGAGCTGTTTCAGATGCTCAGTCGCGCTGTTGTTCGTGTTGTTATTCCCACTGAAAAGTTAGTTTAAAACGTTTTTACATAACAACATTGATTTCAGACCGCTACTTATTCTGATTCATCGAGTCATCGAGTTCCTTGTAAAAGAAGGACCACTGTTTGAAGCTGTGGTTATGGAAAGAGAGAGAATGAATCCGTTGTTTCGGTTTGTTATTCTCGAGTTTCATTTATTGTCGACTTTAGTTTTCTTTTTGACAACAATCATCCAACTCACGTTTATTATCGTTGGAAGTTATTTTCCATTCTCAACGGCGACGATCGTGTCAAATGGCGATTGGAAAGATTTCGCATGTTCGAGAACGGAAGTTGGTGGCAACCTCCGCCTCATTCTCTCTACGGAAATGGAATGCCACCACAGCTCTACAACAGCGCCTATTTGCCACGTAAATCGAAACAAAAAATACCTCAAGAGTTGGCAGATGACAACGAAAAGGTTAGGGATTTCGTTTCACAACTTCTGTTCATTCTCATGTTTAGAAACGTTTGAAGCGAAAACCCGAAATCTTCGGCGAAAACGGAGATCAGGATCGAAAACGCGGAATCTTGTCGCGTTCTGATCGTGAGTTTCTGCAGGACACTTTGCGTAATCTGAAGCCCGAGAAAACGGCGATTGGCGATGCAATGGTGTGGACGGTCGAACACGCGGATTGTGCCAAAGATATCATCCAGTGTATTCTTGAGTCCTTGGACGTTCCGGATATTCCACTTCACAAAAAGGTGAGTACTTTAATGCTCCCTTCTTATTGCATGCATTCAGCTTGCCCGTTTCTATTTGATCAGCGATATTCTGGCGAACTGTGGAATTCGCTTGAAAGATGTTTTCTACTACAGAAAGTTCTTTCAAGAATACTTGGAACGAATTTTCATTTCGATGAATCGGACCTTGGAATCAATTGAAAGCCGCATCAAAGCCGAACAGTTCAGACAACGCGTGATGTTGTGTTTTCGCATGTGGGAAGATAACTCCATCTATTCTCGAGATGTCTTGATTAATCTGCAGAATATTTTCCTCGGTCTGATTAAAGTAAGTCGTGAGTTCTGAATTACGTTCCAATCAGCAATCTTTAGCCATTGAACAACAACAATGATTCCGATTATGACGAGGATTTGGACGGTGTGCCATTAAATGCAGATGACGACGATGAAGATATTGACGGAGTGCCAATGAATTTAGAAGGAGCTTCGAGCTCATCAAAACCTTCGAAGCCACCAACTCCAATTGACAGCGCTTGGAATCAAGTATGTTGATCGAGGCTCCGAATAGTGGTGTCTTTTTAGGACACTTTGGGACAGTTTACAAGCAAATGGGATATGCCCGATGTTGCCGATCAAACAACAAGCCGAAAGACGGAAAGTTCACGATCGGAAAATGCAAAAAAGGATCAGAACGGCGATTATCAACATGTTCCGTCAACTCCATTCGATGAGGAACGACGTCGATTGCTACGAGATATTGAAGTAAGTCGCAGTCGTTCTGTTGGAATTCACGAGTTTTTAGTTGAAAATCGTTAAATATCAAGACGAACTGGAAGCAGAGCACGCAACAAATATCGACCAGAAACTGTCGGAACATAGGAAGAAACTGACGGAGAAGATGGAAAAAGATATGGAGAGTTTCGACGAGAGCCAACTGTCGGAACGCTTGGGAAGCATACACCGTTCTTCACGGCGCGATAGACATTCACGATCTCGTTCAAGAGGTAGGGATTACCGACGCCGAGATCGTAGCAGATCGCGTTCGTATGAGCGCGAGTTCAAACGACGCCGTTCGCGATCGTCGAGTCGTGAGGACCGCAAAAGATACAGAAGGGACAGTCGAGATCGGAGTCCAAATTAGTGAGTTAAAAACAGAAAAAAACGATTCAATCGACTTTCTTTTCAGTTACTATCGTGATCGACGACGTTGAAAAGACTAACGTTTTTAAAAATCAGACTTCAAGTTTGCGTTTATTCGAATTGTTACAATTATTGATATTTTATTTCGTTTGCAGTAAAAGTTAACATACTCTCTTTTTAATTATGACCAATGAGTGACCGTAGCTATGAAACCAACCAACAGTTTGCCATTTCATATAGCTATACTTGAAGACTGGTAGTCAACCACTTTGATGTTATATTCAGAGTACGATTTGAGTCTCTTCTTTTGCCGCCAATTTTCTTATCAAAGTTCAAGAATAGCAAAGAAATAGTTAAGGAATTAATTCGGACGTAAAGGCAACTTATTATCTTTCAAATCAGTGGGTATCTCTCGTCATTTCAAGGCGCAGTCGCTGAACAAGGTGGTTAAAAGAAGGAACGTTCCACGAAGTACCGGGAGTGCTCTTTTCGAATAATCGGTTTTTGAGGGTTTTGAGATGGTGGTGACTGGTCAGTTATGCTCGAGGTTGTAGAGCGGATTTCCGGTTCGGATTTTATGGTCACTTTCACCTTGTTTCCTTCAAATTTGCAGATGTTTTGCACTTGTTGAGCGCACAAAAGCGGTTTACCGCTTTACTGGTCAACGCTTGTGAGATGAATCGCTGAAAATCTCGCCGTCACTTTCTCCGCTAAACGGCCGTCAACTGATTTCTCGTTTTTTGGCTTCACGAACAGATTGGAGGTTCTGCGCGACAAAGAGTCGTTGACTGCAGTCGATCCGTTTTGTACAAATTTCGCTGCAACCCGTTTTATTTCCTGCGTCTCAAGCGTCTTGTCACAACCTTTCCCGTCAAGGTCGATCGTCTCGAAGTGTTCGTCCTCGATCGACGTGCAACAGTCACACGTTGATTTGATTATCCGCTTTCTATCACTCAAACCTCAGGATTTCGCAATCGACTGTTCGCGACATTCTTTCGGTTTCCCAACGTGTTTCCATAGTAAGTGGCCGATTTTGCTATAAAACAAAACCTAAGAGTCTCTGGGAGCTTTAGACATTCTTTTTGGCTTTCGCTCGACGCGAACTGTTTGTTCAACGGTTGGTCATTAGTTGCTTTTTTGTTAGAAAGACCGTTAGCGGGTCATTCTTGTTGGGTGTGTCCAAAAAGTTTTCAGCCGACTGATGGTGTTTGTTGAGTATGTGAATTCCCGCACATCTCCAACACCTTTCTTTGGCTTTTTGTTCGATTGGAGGACGCGCGAGATGTAATCGGTTTTCTGTTTAAAAGACAAGGATCTAAATCTTGTGTTTCGAATCAAAACCACAGAGTTAATGTCGTTCGTTTATTCAAATCTCTTGTTTTCTCGTGACTCATCGCCAATTCAATCGATTTGTGTTCCGGACGGTTGCTTTTTGAGCGATTAGACCGAACGGCCAACCGTTCGAATTCAAGTGTTGAAATACAAATTTGCTTGTTCGCCCAAGTCGTTCGACTCAAATCACCAGCGGCTTCCGTTTCTTTGCGTCAGACGAGAAAAAGCGTTCGTTTCTGTTAACACACTCATTTCGTTCGATTGATTTTGCTTAGATCGATCAATTTGACAACAATCGTTCGAATGAATTCGATGGTTGCTAATCGTTCTTGGGGTTTTGAGTCTTTTAAATTTCCTATTGACGTCTGATCTTCAAGTCATCGTCGACGCATTTCTTGCATTCCTAACAAAAATCTGTGGAATTTAATCGTCTCCACCAGGTGATCTGTTGTTTAATTCATTCGCAATGTTCAACTCAATTCGAATGCAAATACTTTGTCGTTTACTGGTATTTAAGACCATCGATTGGCTCTGTGATGTCAATTCACAAATTTCCAGTCACTAGTTGTTGTCGATCTTCGAGTTTCTGATTCATGCGGGTAATGCTCTTTGCTATTCATTCGGTAAACAGTCCGAAGAAGGCAAATACTCATCATTTTCGTCTCCAAATTTTTTCGTATTCTTATCAAAATGACCACTTCGCTTGTTACGTAGTTGGACTCTCAATCTTGAACCTTTTTTTCGAGGACTTACTCCCTCCGCTCGTCGATGACTCATCTCTTTGCTCAAAGAGCTGCGGGTGTAGTTTTTAAGTGTCGAGTTTTTGCGTCGTTTTTGCATTTGAGATCGCGTTCACGTTGACCCGTTACTTATCGTTTGTAGTCGTTTCAGCAACATGGTCGTAAAAGGAACGAAAGGATTTGCCGGACTTTTGCTTCTTTTCGTCTTCTTGAATCTTTGCGTTCATCAGATGGAAGCTCGCGAGATTCGAGTTCTTTCAGACAACGGTAAACTGTGACTTAATTCGTGTATTCAATACCGTTTTTAGATACTTACAACTGTCTTTATTGCACCGCTAAAGAAGGCATTTGTCCAAAAACATGCGCCGGCAAATATTGTGTCAAAGCCATTGATCTCACAAGTGAGTTTGTTGGTCGTTCATTAATTTATTTGTTTTCAGGTCACGCTGTTCGACGTTACTGCATGAAATATCTCGAACCACATCTGCCGGAGCCCGGTCAATGCAAAGTCTTTTCGGCCGCGTTGGATCAGTCGGAAGAGATTTGCATTTGTGAAGGCAATCAGTGCAATTCATCGTCAGTTACGGTGCCTTCGTTGGCTTGTGGTTTGATTTCAATGCTTGCATGGCTCATACGTTTCGTTGTTTGATCAACTGGATGGAGTTCCGACGATTTTGCGGGTAATCTTGTGGTCTGGTCTTTCCGTCTATTTGTGTTCAAACTTAACGTGTGTCGCATTTTCTTTGGTTAACGATCTCGATGCTCAGCGATCGTGTTATTAGAGTCTCCGCCTATTCAGTTGTTGTTTTAAGTGTTTTAGACATGACGTTTCAATAATCTTTCTAATTTCGGTCTTTTCATTCTTTTCAATTTTACGGTTCTTTCTAAACTCCATTTATTGTCTTTACGTGTCGTACACATCTGCCTCCATTTATATTTCTACTATAAGCTAATCATCATCCTTCTGTGATATCAAATTGTTTGTAATTAGTTCTTGATGTTTACTTCTATTCTTTACATTCCTTCCAGTTGTGTGCAAGTAAAACTTAAACACGACGAGTGATTTTCAAATTAAAGGAATAAAATAGTAAGCAAAGTTATGGGTCAGTTGTAACAAAAACACTCTGTTTGGTTGACCTGCTGAGTACACAAACGATTCCACTGCACGTGCGCGGAGGTGAGTCGGATATCTGCGCAGTAGCTGAGGTGAAAAAGTTGATGCTAACGGACGGAGCTCGTCGTGATTCGAGGGCTGTCAGTTGTGTTTGTTCGTTTGGATCCTGTGCTTCGTACAATCGCTTAACTAAGGAGGATAAGTGGCCTTGGGATTTTCATAAACGATCCGAAAACCGAGCTATTTTAGCTCTATATTTGAAATTACTATGAACTAAAGAACTATTTTGGCTGTCTTCGATCAGGCAGATGGTTTTACCGCAATCTCGGTTTTATGATTCAGCAAACTTTTCATATCTGCCTTTCATTCATTTTGCGTATTGAATGGTGTTTTGTGTTTGAATGTTTTTCCGTTCGGAAGTTTAAAAGTCAGTCGAATTCAGAGGTTTTGGTTTGAGTGTTGGAATCTTGTTCTCACTAATGTGTTAATTTGATTATCTGAACAGTCATATTCGCGAGTATTGTTATCCGTATATTCGATTTTATTTCGCTCACCGTCGGAACTAATTGGTTGAAGGCAAAAGAACGACCGGTGACGAACAACCCATTACACAATCGGTATTTAATCAAACGTTTTTGATTGAAACCTATTTGGAAGTCGGGAGTAACGGAGAAAAAACAGGAATTTTGTTCGCGTTGATGGTTTGATGTCAAATTTGCGGACTGAATTCATTTGTGGGTCTCTAGTCGTGGGTTCAATAGTTTGAATATGCTTCTAAATTGAACGTATTTCAATGCGGAACCTTTTATTGATGCTCAGAATTGCGAAGACGAGCCATTCAAAAGCTGAAGCTGTTAAATGACAGTGAATTTACTTTGTCCATCGAAGTTAAACTTCTGTTTCTTCTGATTGTTTTTGTTTGTTGCAATTCGATTTCCGTTGACGCTCGGCCTTGACATTCAAACCAGAAAGTCGAACGACGAGCAACGACGAAGTTTTCTTTTCGTTTGCTCGTTAGAGCTTCTCCTTATGTTGTGGTTTGTTGTCGGGGGTACCTTCGCGTTGTCGCGAAACCTTTGGCGGTTTGGTTTTTCAGTTTCCTTCGAAATTTTCGCGCTTCTTTGCATTCTGCCGCCTTTTGTTCGTGAACGATCGGAACCGCTGGAGCGGTCGGCGATGCCGATTTTCGTCTGCACAACTTCGTTTTTTTAACGACTCATTTGGATTTCGTTGATTTGCGCGTTTGTTCGATGATCTAATTTGATTTCGTTTGATCAAAAATATCGCGCGTCGATGTTTGTATCACGTTGCAAAGCGGATCAAAAAGACCACACATCTACGGTTCATGAGCTGTTTGTTGAAAGTGGATCGAGTTTTGAGCTTTGAGTTTGACGTTATTCTGTGTTCAAATTGCGTACAACGTGTGTTCATTCAACTTCTTTGGCAATTGAGTTAGTCACTAGTTCGATTCTTAGACGCTATGGCGCTCTCACGGCAGGAAACTGAGATCTTGGCGCAGGACCAATCTACCGGGATTCTGTACCAGGGATACGATCACGAATTTCATTTATGCATCTTCGAAGAAGCCGGAGTACAGGGCCGAAACGAACGCTACGAATTTCGATGTGACACAAGTCTCGAGTGTTGCGGTCGCGTTTGTTGCATTCCAGAGCCGGAAATGATCCCCTGGTGGTAAGTGATTCGAATTGAAAATAGTTGACTTTGTTTTAGGCTATGGCTTCTGTTCTTGGCCCTCTTTCTTCTACTTCTTGCCGCATTACTAACGTTGTTATGGTACCTCTGCGCAAGACGAAAACGACGACAAAAGAAAGGTAAGTTAATGGCCGAGTTGTTCTTCGTGTGTTTCCATCTAATCCTTGGGAAAACTTCTATTTTATGAAACGTATTTACAATCAGTGTTGTGTCACAGAAACCGTTCACTTGTTTATGAACATTTTTGGGTGTGTTCTTTTTCACGTTTTATGATTCAACCATTACACTTGAGCAAAAAGATTACAACTCCATTTTTGCGCAGTGGACGGTGATTTTAGTCGTGACCATCTTCGGTGACTAATTTGTCAACAAAAACAAAATTGAACTAACATGTCACTCACGTCTATCGACCCATTTACAGATATGCACAGCGGTTATCGAACGATTCGACAGGCGGATGACGATGGTTTGCAGCGTGGTTTCCGATTTGGCGATGGTAACAATCATTATGACGAGGCAACTGACAGCAAACGGCTTGTAGGCGCTCAACCGCCCCGTCGCTCTAGTTTCCATGAAGAAGAGATGTTTGAGGAGTCGTTTAAGGAGGAAATCGAATACGGCGATGGATCGAGTTTGGGTTCCGAATTAGAAGACGTCGAGGTTGAGCGTATGGACAGAACGGAACGGGGATCACATTCGCGTGGCAATCAAGATCGTGAAAGAGACGTTCGACCGCGTGATTGAAACGAATAGTTTGAAGTGATTTGTGATCAATTTGCTTCTTCTCAATTTTGCTTTCTATCGAATTAGTTGATGTAACAAACCCAAATCGTTGAATCCCACCAATTGATGTTACGATTTTGCTTCTGACTCGTGATTATTTCAATTGGTATGCCGTGTTGTCTGTCTTCTTTTACTGGATAGTTTGCACTTAGAATATTTCCTCATCAATTAACTGCCATAATGTCGTTTCCGGTCGTTTAATTTCCTTTCTGCCTTTCTAATCTCACTATTTCCGTGTGCTTTTCGTTTTCCAACCTCGTGTGTGATCAGAAATCTATTCGTTTGTTGAGAATAAACCTTGGAATTAACAACGAACGCACGACACAAGTGTGTCTATTACAGTGCTCAAGTTTTGTTTTGCTGCAGAGAAATTTGTGCCATCGCCGCTACAAGAAACCTTGTTGGAAAGACCACAGTCCTTCCGAGTTGTCGAACATGACGACGCTCTTTCTCGTGGCTCAATTGCTCCGGAACCTGTGGACATCACTTCACCCGAGCCCGTTCGCGCACAACATGCGGTCTATAGGTCTCTCATTGATCTTGCTCCCTCATATAATCCGATAGAATAGGAAGCCGATTCGTTTCGAAATACCTCAATGCGTTTTCCAGCTTTTGCTCATTTTCAGTTCTGTTTAGTAGTCTCTACGGTTTGTAGTTTCAAAATTACGAAAATAAACGTTTCAATTGGGAGTTCGAAAAACGCATTGAGTGTCTAGAAACTATTTTCAAGTATTCAATACTAATCGTCGATTTCAGGCCTTTTGTACCCGATCCGCTGGACGAAACTGATTTCATTCCAGCGAATCGGCTTCGTACTTCGACACACGATCTAAGCGAATCGTTGACACCTCGTCGTCCGACCATTAGTACGTTAGAAGTGCCCGAAACACAGAAGGCAGTGACCATAACCGTTCGTCCTGGTTTCGATAATGCACCTTCGTATTAGACGGTTTTGAATTCAGTTTTGACCACGTCAATGGATTCATAAAATAAAGAAATTTGCCATATTTTGATTGTTATATCGAATGGATTTTGAGAATTAAGACGTTAAAGGATTTCTTAGAAGACGAAAAATTTCCGTCTTCGGTACTTACGTCGACTTCTTTTTGATTCTCAACAAAGTGGGACGATTTCTAATAGATAAGCAGATTTAAGCGAGATATTAACTCTCCATTTACTAAATTAACATGGCCAGCCATCCGATCCAAACGCTGAAACAGATTCACCGCTCCTAGGTCTCATTCGACAAATTTGGTCGACTACAGAAATGTGGTCATCAATTTTCTGTCGTAAGATATGCTTCATGCTGATCGTTGGGTTATTGTTCTTCAGTAGTGAAGTTGAAACGGTTAAAATTCGTATCGGACATATTGGAGCGATTAATGTGATGCCGAAAGCGGAAGCAATTCTGGAGATTTGCCGAAAAGAATTGTGGAGAGAAGGAGTTCTAAACGATGAATTTGATGTTGAGTACGAACAACAAGGCTTATTCAACAGTCATCGAGTTTGTTTAGGATCCTGTCTCAAATGGGTTGCGGTGAATCTTATGAGGGTGTCGCAGTCGGTGCTGATATGTACCATCAACTGAACGTTAAGGTTTTCATTGGACCCTACTGCAATGCCGAATTGGATGCCGTCGCTAAAATGGCGGCCTTTTGGAACATTCCGATTATCGGATACATGGCTTCAAGTACATCATTTGCTGATAAAACAACATACAAGACATTATCGCGTGTTTCGTTACGAACAACAAATTCATTAGCACTGGCTACCTACTCAATTCTAAAACATTACGATTGGAAGCGCGTACGTATAATTTGTGATAAACTATATAAATCTCGGTTTGCAGGTTGCAATTGTCACAAACTCGGGAACATTGGCCTTCGAACGAGTCGTTGCATTCGACGATGTTTTCCATCGCAATGAAATCGGAGTAATTCGGAAGTTTATGCTCGAGGAAAATGCTGATGCAAATTCGATATTGTCATCGGGAATCATCAACGAGATTCGAATAACGGCGAGAAGTACGTGGTCAACCATCTTTGGTTTTACTTTGTTCCTTTCAGTTATTGTATGCATCTTCTCATCGACTCGCGAAATGTCCATTGAGTTCATGAAGGCAGCAAAAACGGCGGGAATCAAAGAACACGATTTCGTTTTCATTCTGCCGTGGCTTCAGGCCGAAGCGAAAGACGCGTCGCCGTGGATCGGACCTGACGGTCAGACTCTGCAGAACGTAAAAGACGACTTTGCGAATGTGATTATCGTGAGTGATTGGCTTCTTAATCCGACCGTGTAGTTGACTGTAGATTGACGATGTGAATGGATTCGATAACGCGCTGTTGACTCCCTTCCGTGAACGGTTGGAAACAAACGGCTTGTCCGTAGACCAGTTGAATTTGGTAAGGAGACCGGAGAGGAAGCAATGAGATTGGGGTTCAGGCAAACATTTACGGATACATTCATTTGTACGATTCGCTGAAATTGTATGCCATTGCCGCCACTAAGGCCATTAACGAGACCGGGAATTTCAACGTGACAACCGATGGGTTGTTTCTGTGGAACAAAATGAGGCGTCTGGAGTTTCCGGGACTCGTGAGCGCCGAAGGTATCTCTTCCGGTACAGTCATCATGGACGATCTTGCTGAGCGAGCGGCTGTTTATGCAGGTACTCACAAGCGCTCTAATGGCCGTGTCAAAGTCTCGTATTTAAGCGTTCTATGTTGCGCCCAATCGTGATGAAGTGATGAAGTTGGTTGAAATAAATCCCTACTTTCTGACCAATTGCGATGGACTTGTCAATCGATCGGGATGCATGGAATTGGTTTGTATTTCAAGTGGAAGTGAACAAAGACTGAAGTTTTAGCGTTTGACCGACTTGTTAACCGGATTTTGGCCGTCGATTGACGGGAAAATGCCTTTGGATGAACCGACCTGTGGTTTTCGCAATGAACGTTGCGATTACACGTTCATGATTATAATCGGCGCATTGGCATTGACGCTCGTGATCGTTATTCTTCTGATTTTTATTTTGTTACGAATGATGTAAGTATCCTCTAACAATTCAAAAGATGGAATGAAACCCATGAATATACTGGACGCATTTAAAAGCAGAAGTTATCAACAATTACTGACTAAAAAGTAGACAGCAACAAGTCGTATGCAGTCGTTGGTTACTGTTGTGTTTATAGGATATTCCTGTTTAATCTATAGACACTAAATACTCTAATTTTAAGGGAAAATCGTGCATTGGCTAAGAACTCGTGGCGAATATTCCGCGACGACATGAGGGTTGTGAGCACTGACGAAGTGAAATCAATGGTCGGTTTGAGTAGTTGGTTATGAAACTGTTCGGTTTAGTTGTCTATCGGAAGTACGCGAACCAAACTGAGTAATATGAGTGCTTTTGCTAAACATCACGCGATCATCGGCACGAATACTCACGCTTCATTTCACATGTATCCACAACGTCGTCCAATTAGTTTTACACGTGAAGACATGAAACTTCTAACACAAATGAAACAATTGATTCACGACAATTTGAATCCATTTTTGGGTCTCAGCTTTAACGAGAAAGATGAGATGTTGATTTTGTGGAAATTCTGTTCCCGCGGTACAGTGCAGGTAATCGAACCCAAAAACGATGTTCATAAATGAGCTTACAGGACGTAATTTACAACGACGAGATTATGTTAGACAGTAAATTCCACGCAGCCTTCATTCGTGATATAACTTTGGGTCTCGAGTATTTACACTTATCTTCGATTGGATACCACGGTAGTTTGACTCCGTGGTGCTGTTTAATCGATCGCAACTGGATGGTTAAGTTGACCGACTACGGAATTGCAAATCCACTTGAGAAGTGGGAAAAACAAGGAGCTATTTTAAAAGAATCACTGCTTGATGGAAACGAAAAAAGTGGATCACTTCAAGCAACAAGTCAGTAAATGCCAATACAGCAGATTACAGAATAGTCTTCAGATATACTGTATAGTGCACCGGAGCTATTGCAAAACCGCGAACAGAATCGACGACGTGGAATGGATCAAAATTGGGTCAAACAAACAACTAATCGCAGACAAGCAGGAGACATCTACGCAATAGGTACGTAAACAGTTCTATAACACCTAACAAAGACATTGCAGCAATTGTTATTTACGAGATTCTCTTTCGTTCACTTCCTTTTCCCGAAAGCATTAGTTCGGGCGGAATGTTTAATTCGAAAAACGGTATGCTTAAAGTTTTTCGTATTGTGAAAGAAGCCTAAACAAAGTTTTAGAACTCGTAGAGTATATAAAAGACGGTTCCAAAACCTACAAACCGAGTATTCAAGACCGTTCCAAGGTCCATCCAGACATTGCATCATTGCTCTTGGACTGCTGGTCTTCCAATCCCGAGATTCGGCCGTCGATTCGTCGAGTTCGTTTGAACACCGAAAACTACTTGAAAGTGAAAGGAAGTCTCGTCGATCAAATGATGAGGATGATGGAGAACTATGCGAATAACTTGGAAAAGTTGGTTCAAGAACGAACAGGAATGTTGGAGGAGGCGAATCAACGCGCCGACAAACTACTCAGTCAGCTGCTTCCCGGGTAACTACGAATACGATCGAACGTCTTTCATTTGACCGTTCAGTTACGTGGCAAACGAATTGAAAATGGGCCGCTCAGTGCCGCCAAAAACGTTCAAACAGGCGTCAGTGTTCTTTAGCGACATTGTTGGATTCACGACCATTTGCTCGACCTCATCGCCGTTGGAGGTTGTCACGATGTTGAATGCCGTGTACACCGGTTTTCGATGACATAATCAAGAAGCACGGAGCTTACAAAGTGGAAACGATCGGAGACGCCTACTTGGTGACTATGAGTTCGATTCACTTATTCACTTGGTTTTAGGTAGTGAGTGGAATTCCTCAGGAAAATGGAACTCGACATTTGATGAATTTGAGTGATGTGTCTCTTGAAATCAGAACCGTGAGTGAGGTCTGTGACAGTCTGATCTTCTCTTTTCAGTACTTGAAAGACTTCCCGGTACCGCATTGCAAGAGCGAACGCATTCGTATTCGCATCGGACTGCACACGGGGACGGTGGCCGCTGGAGTTGTGGGGATTACAGCTCCGCGATATTGTCTTTTCGGTTAGCCACAAGCGGTTGGAACAACTAAGAATCGAGTTTGTAGGAGATACAGTCAATATGGCATCACGAATGGAATCTACGGGGGTTCCCGAGAAGATTCAGATCAGTCAGCAGTTCAAAGATGCTCTCGAACGCTACTACCCGGAGTTCGAGACTTCGTATCGCGGTGAGCAGGAAATCAAGGCGAGTTCTTGGCAAATAGACGAATCAATAGCAGTGGAGTTTCAGGGCAAAGGTCTATGCAAAACTTATTTCTTGGATGGGAAACGCGATGACCCGATCGACGTTGCGGTGGATGGTGTTTAAGCGACAGTCTTTTTTTGTTCAAATTGTTTGATATTAATCGATTCTTAACTATGTAGTTGTTCGAATTTGCATAAACAAGTTAGTGATCAAACCTGAAAACTGGAGAGCGGAAAGGAACTGATCAGTCGACGTTCTGCTTTGCTTCGAGCAGACGACTTTCTCCGGTGATTTGAACTCAAGATGTTGACTGTCTCGGAAACGACTGACAGTCCCACGATCTTCCGTTGGCAATTGAGTTTGGTGGGACAGAAGCTGGTTGCGTCTGGTCAGTGGCATGCTCATTTCTTCTATATTTCCGGTGGAACGATAGCAAACTACGAACTGATACTTGAGACCGAAGACGTCGAAGAGACATCCGAAATCAATTGTCGTTTGGGTTTGGTTGTCGAATTCATCAGCCGTCCAATACATCAATTTGACTTTGAGTTTTCATTGTCGTTGCTAAAGGAAGAAACCAGTAAGTCGGAAAGAAGAGCGGAAAGTAACTGTTTTTAGATCCATTCGAACTAGTTTCTCAAGTTGTGCAAATCGACACATATCAATGGGAGTATTGGCTTCCTGTCGAGACCGATCTATTGCGTCGCTTCATTGCTAGCGACACGTTGTTGGTTGGTGTGAAGACCGCCGTTGTGTCTAGACACAATCAGTTGGATGCTACAACATCATCCGTGTCATTGATCGAAGAGCAATCTCAGCAAAACCGTAAGTATGAAACAACTTAAACGCTTTTGATCTTCGTTTCAGATTCAGATCATGCATCAAGTCCAGTGGAAGATCTTGCTACTGATCACTCCGAAGTTCCTACTACACACTCGAAAGTGAATGTGGAGCTACCAAGAATCAAGCGACGTGCATCATTTCAGCGTCCGTTTCAACGTTCAGTTTCATTGCGTACGTATCGCAAACCAAAAGTAAATGCTTGCGCAGAAACTGATTGCCACCAATTTCAGAAGATCACTCAACAAGTCACCGTTCGATCGTTGATCCTGTACGGTTTCAACCAAAACAAGAGTACCACCGAGACGCTGCAAATGATTTGCAATACGATGGGACCGCGAGCAGTCAGCATCTCGACTGTTCGAAAATGGTACAAGCAGTTTCGTAACGGCAACTCCAACACTAACAACTCTCGTCCATCCGTGAGTTGAAACATCGATCAGACAGACTGATCGGTTGTTTAAGAGATCCTCCAACTGACGTCTATTCTTCTCTTTCCATCAAAATAAACTGATTTCCAAACTTGATCAAAAGAGTTGTAAGACCAATCACAAGTTGTTCTTTCGAGTAGAACTGTCAGCGTAAAGGAAGGTAGAAATGCTTCGAACTCCGAAAAGCACTTCCTCGTGTCCCGCTCCTTTGATCTCCGCATCAAGAGAAGTCCAACAACACGAAAACAAGCGAAATGTCGGAGGCAAAGATGCGCTTCAATCATCTCACCAGTTCAGGTTTTTATTTCACTTTGGTCTGTCGCTTCGTTGGGGCTCATGGGTTGCGGCAAAGTGCAGACACTCGAAAAACTACGCAGTCTCGCGCTTGTCACCTTTCTGTTTCTATTCCCAACAAAGCCAACAATCTCGCTATTCACCATTATACAAAAAAAGTTTTTATATTCAAGTTTTGAGTTACAAGAAGAATATAACTGATAAACGATTGGCAAAACAAAATCGGTATTCTTACAGACAAGTCACTTTTAAAAAAAAGAAAACCGCTCATTAGAAAAAGGACCAGATTGTGCATTGGTTGAGTGGATGCGGTGTGCTCGTTTGTGTTCGAGAGCATTTCAATGATTTTACTTGAACTAAAAGAGAACTACGGTCAAGAACTGATGGAGAATTGGGTTCTGTGGGTCCCGATGTAACAGGATGAATATCACCGTATCAGCAGATCAAAGGGTAAAACAAAAGACGGAGAGTGATGGAAGCGAAGTCGTTCGTCAAGCCAACGACTTCTAAATCGAAAAGCTAAAACAAGTTACCTACGAAATCGTTACACTAAACAACAATATGAAAAAAACTTGGACGGATGTGCCAACAAGAGTCATTGGTTCGTTAGAAAAGTATGTGAACCGATTTCATAAAACAAAATATAGAAAGGCAAGAACAAAGAATTCGAATCGGGACTGTTTTTGATTGGCGAGAACTCGAAAATCGAATGGAAGATTGGAATGAAGGCGAGAACGGGCAACAAAAGTCGTTGATAAGAATTTAACTGTTGGAAACACGTTTCTTTTAGACGATTGGGGACGACGGATATCTTTTTTAAAGGGTTTAATGAATACAAATTGACAAACAATTACCGTTCCTCAAGTTCATGTCAACTTTGTACTCATAAAATAAGATTTTATGACCCGTTAAAAGACAAGAATATCAACTTTTGAAGGAATTTGAGAAAAGTTCTTACGAAAACTAGTGACCAGAATGAAAAGAGAACAAACGTAATTAATGGGAACTAAGTAAGTATGCAGTTGATTAAATATACACAGAACTAAGTCAATGGATGATAGAGAGAATTTCGTTTAAATTGAAAGATCGAGTCGTTCGGTTTCAGAAGTCGAATTGCGATACGAAACTCGTGCGGCAAAAGTGAAAAATCGAATCATGTCGATGTCCCAGAAGGTTACAAACGGGGCGGTAGTTGGCCGTTGACTAAAAGCAAAGAATTACGATAAGACAACGAATTGACTCACATGTGACAGGAACAAATCCGGGTACCTGCTGCATCATGTACGGATTGAACTGAGCAGCCGCCGCTTGATAGATCGGAATTCCGTTGGTTGGTAGTCCGTTTTTGTCTCCGTGCCGTTTTCCGTTGGCAACTCCGTTCGCCGAGTTTGTGGCCTAAAATGAACAAATAAGTCTATTGAATCTGAAGTCGAAGATTAAGGAGAGTAAAAGAACAAAAGGAACTGGAAAACAAGTTGATCGTAAGAATCTCATTTCCATAGACAACTCGGTTAATCGTCGATTACGACAAGGAAGCGGTAGTTAGAACACAAAAATGGCAAGTAGTCGGTAATGCGTAAACCATTCAGGCGATTAGACAATTAAAGCGGTAACAAACAACGAGAATAAGAAGAGTATCAGGCGGATTAATGGCGGCAAGAAAGCGAAAGCAATTCCCACAAATTGGTTTTTGTTGCTAAAGACACGAAACCTGATGATCCAACCAATGAGCTTGTTACAGTCAAAAGCGATTACAAGAATTCAATCGACTTGTTAAGAAAAACGGTTTGTTTGTACGATCGCATCACGTTCGAGATAGTTAGTCAAAAAGTCACAAGCGAAACGGGCCCACAAACAAACCAATGGCACAACAACAAGAAAGGTAACTGAACATTAAGACTACCCATAGGCTTACAAGCAGTGAGTTCTCAAGAGCCGATGATGAATGCCTTTACACGATCAATCACAACAATTTGAAGGAGAAAGAAAGCTCGTTAACAACAAAGCAACCGGCGTTAAGGAGCAAAACTGAAAATTCTGAAAAGAAAACTCAAAAATCGGCATTAGCAAATGGAAGTGCAGTTTGTGTAAAATGTAGAACAACATCTCGAATTATCGTAAGTGCGTGAAAGAAAAATAAAAAATAGAAAGAAAATTTTCAAAACGACTACCGCGGCAGCAGCGAAGAGCAGTTGGTTTTGAATGGCAGTTAGATCGGCGTTCGTGGAAACGGCCGGTGATCCGATCGAGGCCGTGGAGATCACGGACGATGGCACGTTCGTGGCTGCGTTCGTTGATGGCGGGAGAACGTTCGACTTCTTCTCATCGGCACTGTCTTCAAATCCCGCGGATCTCGCCGATCTCTTTCGATTTTCGGGCACAGCGGCTAACTGCTGTTGCAAAACCAAAGAAGCAGCTTGTGGGGACGTAGCGGCTCCACCATAAAGTTGCTGTTGTTGAAGCAACTGAAGAATCAGTGCGTTCTGTTGGGATTGTTGCGACTGTTGGGTCGCGGCGGCACTCAGAGCGGCCGTGTTCGATTGCTGTTGAAGAAGGGCGAGTTGGCGAGCAACCATTGACGACGATGGCTGAATATTAGATAGCTGAAGCTGTTGGCACCAAATAAAATCAAAACCAAACTACGAACCACAAAAAGTTTGCAAAACAAAAACCAACTACTGGCACTCTACGCAGCGAAAAGGAAGCTCGAAATTGGAAAGAACGAAAACATCACGCTTATTGTGCCAAATAACCCAACGGTTTTAAACGACCATCCGATTCAGCTCGGAAGTTGTTGCTGCGAAATAAGTGATGGAAAGGGAAACTGTGCAAATGATTTCAATTTGTGTGCGTAAAAATGTTAACATCCCAGTTGATAGATTCGGGAAAACAAAAGCAACCATCAACTACTTACTGCACATGAAAGCGAAAACAAAACTGCGCGTAGGTTCAAATGGCACAAACGAAAGCGTTCGATTTCTTCGAGTTTTTGTCGTTTTCTTCAATCCACTCAACACACACTCATTGGACAGGTACACACGAGACAAAAACGTTTTGACGTGTTAAGTCGAAGTCACAAAAATCTTTAATTTTGAATTCCACTTCTCCACAACACTCAAACAAACTCATCACCAATGGACAAATTTCGAATCGTTTAAACTGTCACCTACCGTTTGAACTTGATATGGATCACCGGCATACGGATAAATGGCGGTTAGCGGTGAGTAAAACGGATAAGGTAGCGTGGGCATTAAGGCCGGTTGTTGTTGTTGTTGCTGCTGCTGGAAAATGCGACTTTGTTTGTTCCAAAAAGCAGGATTTCGGATTTAAAAAACCAAAGAATTGCGAAGTGTAATTGAGTAATAAACTCAATGTGTAACACCAGCAACCTCGAAAGCACAAAATATTTCCGGTGCAAATAACAAATGGGTTTAATCGAAAGCATCGGGACGATGAAGAGTCACAAAGAAAACGTTCTTACCATCAACTGAGCCAACTGAAGATTATTCGGAATGCCGGCTTGTGGGACTAGTTGTGCACAGATCATGTTCTTCAACGCCAAATTATTCTTTCCGTTCACCAAAAGTTGCTCTTTCTGTTGTGGTGTTGGATGCATGTACTTGCATTTCGGATTCTCGCGTGTACATCGACCCTGAAAGTTTTCAGGAATTCATTTTTGCCTGCTTGTTTCCCTTCCAACAATGTCGAAGATTAACGAACCCAAAAGCTACTTAAAACAACGAAGATTGATTGATTCTGACGCGGCAATGAACACACGAATTAAAACGTGCACATCCGCTGCTTTGCAAAACGTCGCAGAATCAAGCAGAGGTGCGATAAATTTACGCCTCTGAGGTCCGATTAAATGTTGTCTATTTCGGAAACGTTTGTTTTCGTACTCACGAGCAAATGGCTTAGTAGGGCGCCTATGAATCCCTTCAAACAGCCCGACTGACTGACCTTAATGGAATCATAACATGCAGTGACTCGACCGTTCTGAACGTCCACATGAGCCGGAGGATGAGCGAATTTGCAGTCGGCATCGGATCTCGAGCATTGACCGCGTTGAAATTCCCGACAAACTTCCAGTTGCAACCAACGAGAATCCTTCATTGTGAGCAATTGGTTGAAGACGTGCGCGGAGTTGAGATTCGCATTCGGTGGCATCGCAGTTGCGGCCGTCGCCAAAGTGGCTGCCGTTGCATTGCTGTTTTCGTCGAACATCTGAAGCTGATCGTCGCGTTGAAGGTTCGAAGCTTTTCGTTGTAGTCTGACAAGTTCGTTGGAAGAAGGCAGAAGCTGTGGCTTATAATGCCGTCGTACTTGAAACAACTGATTCTATGGCAAAGGCGATGTTTTCAAAAAAAGCGGAGCGCACTGAAAACTCGATGATTAGTTGGACTCCGAAAGCGCTTATACACGATTCTCGCGACCCAATCGATGGACACGCGTTTCGAAAAAACACGAAGGTCATAAACTGATGATTAGAACGAATGAAACTGCTTCTCGCCCATCGAAATGCAAATCGCGAGCAAACAAATTTCTGGTTCAGTCACTACAATGCGGCTGTTTACTTGCGTAATGCTTTTAACGAGAGTTCACATACGACGACATTCGTATTTTTGTTTGATCGAATTAGCTGGAAACCGTTCGACGCGTAACTTCCGCTTCTTTCGTCGTCGACGTCCCATGCGTTATGAAAAAGATGCGCACGCGTCTCCAACCAAAAATCACGATTAAGCCGCGCGCTTTTGTGGAAACGTGAAAACCCCTTCCTGCCACGAGCGTTTCGATGCGTCTAATGAGAAAGGAGAAGCGCATGTGCAAAGAGAAATCAAAAATCGGACGGAGGCTCATGACGCGTTCGTATAAAAACGCAGCGTTTCATCAACAGCGAGGTTCCAACAGGCGCTTTGACATTTTGGACGCGCAGATCAAAAGTACGTACGCTGAAGACGCGTGTGAGACTCGAAAAAACATTGCAGCTAATCAACGGCAAACGCCAGCGGATCGTACGACAAAAACGGTTTTCATTTCGCCATCGAATCCGAAACGAAATAACAAAAAAGCACAACGACAAAGACCATTCAAGCGGTTCGTAGTGATTCCGGAGCACAAACGTGAAGGTCGACGGCTGGCGGTTTTGGTCTCTGACTCAACGTCGCCGCCCGCTTTCAAGCCCTCGAGGCTGCTCGTTTATGGAACTGATCGGGACTCCAAAGGAAATAATACCGAAACGATGAAATAGATTCCGTAAAAAATTTCTTCTAATCATTCCGCCTTTTTGATGATTTCATTTGAACAAAACTTGACGAATCAAATGAGCAAAAAAGACGCACGATTGTCATTTATTTCCAAGCGATTCATCAGCAGAACCGGAATCAGTGCTCACAAAAAAACGGTATGACCGTACGGTAATCAAGAAAACGCGAATCTGACCCTGTTGTTGCTCTAGAGCCGACTAATCTTTCCAAAATTCTGTTTTACGATCCCAACTCATGATCAAAAACAAGCAACTCGAATCCGCGGGCGAACTTTTGCGGCCCTTTGCGTTTAACGTCGCTGAAGCGAAACGGGCAGATTGGCGGGTGCGTGGATTAGCCATCTAACGGAAATATCGAAACGTGAAATGAATTACAAGTTTCCAATTTCAGAACCAAGCGCACTACCACACCGATTCATAAGCGAGTGATAAAAGAAATTTGAATGATCGAAAACAAGCAAACGAGATCACGACTCATGAAGAAAGATGCTTTTGAGCGAAAGACGACGAGCATTCCGCCGATCGTCTTTGGAAGGTCATTTGCGGCCTCTGCCAAAACCGAGCGCTAAACTTTGTGACGAACAATCAGCTAACCAACCTAACGGTCGAATCAATCAGATAGCTGTTCTTTTTATCGGTTCTTGAAGTGGAAAACGCAGCTTCGAGATTCTCTTTTGTTTCACAGAACTGAAAGGGAACTCGCATTGCTTAAGAAAGGACATTCGTCAAATCGAAAGCGAACGACACTGCCGGTCGATTCGAAGGTCCAAGTGCCTGAGCCGCCTCAATGTCTCATAAAAACTCAACACGGAGTCCCCGGAGAATCGCGCGTTTTTATGGCGAAGCGGCAAAACGAAAAGAAGACGAGTTTGTCAAAACAGATTTCTTGATGCCCACATTCATGATACACATCACCTAATTGAACCCTCATTCCAAACAAATAGTCAGCTATCTTATCATCAACAGAATGCGCTATTCGCTTCCTCATCGTTCAACGATCTTTGCGCAATAATCCGCTCAGACGCGTCCAATCGCACCAACCGGAAATTAAAGCGATCGCGTTTGTTTCACGATGTTAAAACTCTACGGTTCTCCTGCACAAGTTTTCGTCCAAATCAATAGGCCAGTTCCCGTAAAAGCGCGTGGTCATCGCAAAAACTTCCGCTGATTCACGGCCACTCGATTCAAATGCCAAACAGCCGTAGGCTTTTCGTAAAGTTTTCCCCTTCAGCATTTGAAATCTAAAGTTTTTTCTGTAGGACTCACGTCGTCGTTTGAATTGGTGGCTATTAATCGCAAAATCGGAGCCCAAAAAGTTTCTCCCTCTCACTGCCGCTCCAATTGGGCGGCTTGATTGTCTTCAGGAAAGTTTTCGAGATTGAAAACGTGCGAATTGAGACGTCGCAGAAAAACAGCTGCACGAAAGTTCGAGTTTCCACGCAGGAAAGTAATTAGGAGGAGTACAAATTAGCGTTCCACAAAGGAAAGTGCGATGTCGTACGCAGCGGAAATCGTAAAAACGATCGACCGAAGACGAACAACGAAAATCGACAGACGCACGGATTAACGTGATGCAAAAAGATTGAAGAGATGAATGAGCGCCGCGAAATCTGTTGACGATCAAACGACGAAAAAGCAACGAAAAGCATCCAACCAAACGAGAGAGCGACGCTGCGTGTGTAGCAAAAAAATGACAAACGCCAAAAATTCGTGCATCAACACGCAAAATTTTGCGCTTCAACCAAAAAAGCGGGAAACGCACTTTGAACGAAAGGGAACGGGAAAAGAAGATCAAGTAGAAACAATGGGAACCGGTTCGTGAAGTTTCTATTCCGTCATCTTCAACGATCTTCTACTCGTACTTTTCGAAAAAACGTCTTCGACCGAAAGTTGAGACTTGGAAGCGAAAGCGGAAGTTTCGCGGCCTTCCGATTTATGAGCTTCGTTGCCGTTTGATGTGCGAAACTAAGAATAAACAAAGAACTTTTTTATTTGACGTTTTTGCCTGTTCAGATTTCCTTTCTAATCGAAAACCTCAACCAATGAACATTTCCAGCCTCTAAACGAATATCCGGTCCATTGGCCGCAGAGCAAAACACCGTCATTCATGGCCAAGAGCCGTAACTTTTTAGGGACACAGGACGAACGAATAAGCATTCCGTTTGCCTTTTCGCAAATCCTCGACTCTTATTGCCAATGGACAAAAAAGGTGCTCGAAAGTAGGCAATCCTTACGGTATTTCGTAGGCAACGACTAGCAATTTTGCTTAATGAGCAAAACAATAGAGACCAGCCGGTTTCGATTTCCCTTGAGACTTGGTTGAGTAATTACTCGAGAAAGCAAGTACAGTAATCGGTTATTAGAGGGAAAAAGACTGTAGTCGCTTAGCGTATCCACAACCCGTTGTCTCTGAACTGTTGGCTTGGCTTCTTTCTGAAATAACAATACAAATAAGAAAAGAAGTTTGTGCGTCATCACGTGACAGAACGGCGGTCATTCTATCCCCCATCGAGATGCATGAAATCATCAGAAACAGTTGGAGGGTGGAAAGATTTCCGGTTTTACTGTGAACTCGGAATTCACGTGCTCACGAAACTTTTGGAGAATAGGTGGCAAGAAGCCGAAAAAAAGATTTTTCGAAATCGAAACACGCGGAAATGCCAAAACGTCGCCGGTGGGGAGATGTTTCCATTGTGATCGCCCCCTCTCCACTTTCTGGACCAACTGCTCTGATCGTCCATTGTTGTTCATGATAACGCCGCCCGAGGTCTTGGAACAAAACATTTGAAGTTTCGGGGATTCAAAGCCATCGATCATTATGCCCCACTGGCTCTTCATAATCGAAAATGAGGCTTACGAACAAGTCAAAACGTTTTAAAATATGTAAATGCGAGACTTAACGTCCTTCACACGCGAATTGAGGGTCCTTGTTGTCGAGTTATCAAACGAAATCGTACAGATTGACGAGCGATCGGAACTTCACACCACAGGCGCAGATGGTCGACCCGCAAATGTCTCGCGGTCATGTCGTAAAATTGAACGGATGGCCGAAAGAGAATGTCACACACACAATCTAAATTCGACGGCCTTTGCAGACCAAAACATCGCGACTATTCGATCATGTAGCACGAACTGATAACACGAAACGAACTCGTCGCCATCGATTGCACTGTTTTCCACCTCGACCTCCACTCTTTTTTCAATCAAAGTTATGAGTCGTAAAAGTCGTTTTAATTTTCGCTTACAACAATAAAACGGTCATCCCGAGAGAACCGTAATTTTCGACGCTTTCGAGTTCCCAATCAATGAGCGTTTAATTAGTTCGCAGCTAAAAGAATCGTTGGGTCGAATGACGAAATCCACTTCGACCGTCCTTTTCAATTCACGTCCAAAAGCGTTTTGTTTAATTTCGTGCCAATCGCAATTAACCCAAGAGGCCAACGGTCAACTACGTACTCGAGAGTGTACGGTAGAAGCTCGAAATAACCTTCGACCGAGGATTCAAAATTGGAAAAAACCGCTGCAGTCAAAGTCCCGATGGAACACGAAAAGCGGCCACTTTCATCAATTCCGCAACCTCAAAAACACGAAACGGATTATTCACGACATTGCCGTCCGTTCGCGATGGCTGACGAGTTTACGACGGAAACTCACGTCCCAACGACTGGCAGGTCAAGTAAGAAATTACACGAGTCAATTGAGCGAATTGATGGCACAAAGACGAAGCTTTGTCAAATGGCCGGAAGTCTCCAAAGTTGGATACTTTCGTTGAGACGAAATTGCGCGTCTTGTTCGAAGACAAAAAAACGCAAATCGGATGCTCGAAGTCGTCCATCTTTGCCATCGCGCATTTCGAAGGGTTGATGGTACGTAGTCGAAAAGATGCCACAGAGTCGAGTCCAAAACCGATTCTAACTCAATTTCCTCGACCATTCGCCCCGGGGACGTCCGCCGCCTGTGCTTAGCCACGCAACCCGATGGTTTCCGGTTCGACCCCAAAAAGAAGTCCATCGGCTGCTGTTAATTCATTTTCATTTGCGAAGTCGATTGGAAATTGGACTGCAATTCCCACTGTCTGCGAAATCAACTTTCGACGTTACGGTCCACAAAAGCACGTCAGAGTGGAACAGTGACGGCGCACAGATGCACGTCAATCTTTTAGACCTCGTGGTTCGAAGATTGAGCGGTCAAACCGCATTGATGCCAACGAACGAAAAATCTCATCGCTCGACAACACGCGGGACATTCGATTTTGATGAATTCGCATCCACGTTTGTACTCATGGGGCTTGAAAATGGAAATTTCACAACCGCAACTCTTGAAACAATTGAAAAGCCCTTCGGATTTGATGGCCTCAAAGATGCTGAGATTCGAATGACAAGTGAATGGAAATGAAAATTCGGAAAGTCGACAAAATAACCGCAAATAAGTGACTTTTCAACGATCATTCAATTGGCCCCAATTCTCTTCCGCTGGCCAACAGATACGGTAAGTGAATGAAGAACCGGAAAAGAATTCGTTTCGCCTTCAAACACGACCATTGGCAATTTGAAGTGTTTTTTACTCGAATGCCCGAGGCTTCAAATCGAACGAACTCCGCCCTTCAAACCATTACGCAATCGGGCAGACGAATCCAAGTGTCCATGGAAGAGGATTTGCATTCGTTTGGGAGAGGACTGAAGATCAGAAATGAAATCATGGAAAGAACATTTTTTGCTGTAGAGCAAGATAGTGAACGAACAAACTGAAGAGTTGTCAACAGAATAAGAGCCATTGACTTTGTTCAGGCAGATGAGCGAAAAGGTCGAAGCGAATCGTTTGGTTTTAATTTTCGAAAACCAATTGGCCGCTGCACATCGAACTGCCGAAGCCATTCGGTCGTTTTTCGTTAATGACAACAAATGGGTTTCCCAAAGAAATGACGGGTAATTGGTTCGAAATTGCAACGAAAAAACCACTGAGCCAAATTGAATGGGCATCTTGATGCAATTTCGAATGCAAATGTTCGACTTGATGTGCCCGTTTAGAAGCGCGAAAACGGTCGGCAATTCGTTCACTTACGGTAGTCATTAGATGATCGTAAATGAATGGGGAACACAAACTGAAAAATGAGCTTTCGGCCTTCGAAAACTAACGAGCGCAAGACTATGAAATTGGCCGAAATTTCGGTACGGACTCATGCATTTGCAATTTCGTTGAGTACCGATCATTTGGTTATGCAAAGGAAATTGAGCATATTTGACACACGAAAAAGACCGTTGATTACGAAACAAAATCGATCAAAACCTCAAAATACCCGACTTTTTATTGTCCTTAACATCGTGGCGCATCACTTTTTCCTCAACCAACTGCCCATTGTCCCGCCGCAATTTTGCTTAAACCAGCCCCAAGGCCAAGACCTTCTTTTGGTCGTGCCGCTCGTCTTCTCGTTTACAAAACCTCCAACGTCTTTCGAGGCAAAAAAGCATCCTGGGCCGAAGACGGATTTTTCGGTTGCGCGTCATGACCGAAACCAATGATGCTCCGGTTGCCGGAAGAGAAGGCGGTTGAAACGAAACGGCAACTCGAAATCTCAATGAAACTTTTGAATGAACAATCGAACTAATTGATTACTCAAAATTAAACTTGAATGCATCGGTTTTAGGTGTTTCTTTCTATTTCCTATCAAATCACAGACAGCTGTTCGCACATTTGCGAGTTCGTTTTTCTCTCCAAGTGCCGATTCTTGCGCACTGATTGATGAACAAAAGTTGACGAGTTGTGACACTCGTTGACTGGCTGACCGTTGATTCGGGTCTCGAGCGTCAGTTCGTAAATCTTTTACAAGGAGTGCTTGCCATCGAATCCCGCGGTAATTGGACGACACTGGTGAGTTGATCATCGCTGTGTAAGTCGTGTTGCCGCAACTCGGGTATGGCCGAGATTTTGACCAAAAACTAAAATTGTAACATCGATTATGCTAATTATTGTGGTGAAGTTTGAATTTGCTCATTTTCGACTTGATAGTTGGTGAAAGAAAGTCGCTTGCAAGAATGCAACAAATGTTCGGCTCTAGTCGTCCATGGAGTAAACTCAGTTCGCCGTTGTTTTCGAGTCGAGGACGAAGATCGGAAGCAAGAAACGAAGGTGAATTGGAAGGCGGTTTTGAAATGCATGACTTTGTTCTTTTTGTTAATTCGGATCGTCAATTCGTCTATGAAGTAATTTCGAACATCGAGAAAAAAGGTTGGGACGCGAAGTACGAGGTTACGAGTATAAAACAACGCTCGACCAACGTGAGTGGGCCATTGTATGCCCTTTAATCAAAGAATTTAGTGGGAAAAGCAAACGTTCAAAAATTTGTCTGGAGAGCAGTTGAAATGCCATTGAACTTGTTGATTTCACAACGAAAACTGTTGACGAAGCGATTTGTGGGCCTGCAAAACGTAGGGTCAAACGGCGTCCATTCGGTGTTTTTCAGTTCTCAATTTTTTCTCCGTATATTATTTTTTTCTTAACACATTCATCTGAAAAATCATTCATTATGATCGACAATGATCCGTCGGTTTGTGAGATGCCCATTGTTCTTTAATCTCTTCTCATTTTTCAGCAGACACAAGGATCGATCGACACGGAAAATGACAAAATCTGGCGATTGTTCAATCTTGAGGAACCTGAACAGCAAAGCGCAGACGAAGACGATGCAGAAATCTGATTCTTCTACAGCATTTGTAATCGTTTTTAGAATCACAAATCGCCGGAAGAAAGCACGATCTCGCGCCGCGAAGTTTCATGACGCATAATTTGGCTGTAGCGGATTGGACAGACGACGAAAACGTCATCCTTTTTAACGCACTCAAAAAGCACTTGAATTTCGTCACCAATGACGTGAAATCCGCCGAATCCAAAACCAAAGCTTGCGAGACACTCTCGAAACAATCCAAGAATCGAACTGGTGTAAGGTTAGGATAGTCCTTTAGTCTTCTTCCTCGCAATTAAAATCCCTAGCTACTTAGTTAGTCGTAATTTATTTGACCATGGTTAATACAACTTGAACAATAACTTACAAGGAGTGCTTGTTAGCGGTGGTAGCGATAATTAGACGTCGTTGGTATCAATCGACGCGTCTCGATGAGCTAAGCATTACTGTATAAGTTATTTTTGCCCAATCGCGGAATTGGCCGAGTTATTGGCCAAAAACCAAAAATGAAAAAATCGCTAAAATCGTAGTATCGATGATGCTGATTATCGTGGTGAAGTCGGTTTTTTTTATCGAGCTTTATTGCGGAGATATTGGCCGTTTTATTTGGCCTCAACTTTTTTGAGATATGGTCCGGTCGTTCTCAATTGAAAATGTGAGCAGCGGTGGCCGAGTGGTTAAGAAGCAGTGTAAGTAAGGGAGCAAGGTCGCTATTATCTTTTGTTTGGTTTTTACAAACTCGGTTTCTGTTCAAAAATCTCACAACAGAAATTTGTTTCAATCAAAAATTTCCCTTGAAAATCAAGGGTTTGAAACAAGGGAAAATCGAGTTTCATAGGGGGGAGTACGTGCAAAAAGTTCAGAATTGAAACTTCACTTTTCATCAACAAAAAGTGAAGGAAATTTGTTTAATTCTTTAAAATTAATTGTTTTAATATTTAATGTCAAGTGAATTAAGTGTATTTATAAAAAAATAGTTACCAATGTACGTGATAGTCGACAAAGAAATAACGCCAGCAACTGTCTCGATCAAACTTGCAAGTCGACGTTCCATACGATTAGCATTGCGAGTCGATACATTAGATGGAGTTCCAAACTTCTCGACCAAAAGTCGAATCACCACATTTACGTCGGTCATTTTTGTCGAATGTGTCGAAAACTAGAGTTCCGATTTTGAAGCACGAACGGCCGTGGTAACAACTCTCCGCCCGCCGAATTTTGTTGTTATCGTTGGCAGCCAGACGGTCATTTAATACTCAAGTGCTAATCGCGGCAAATGAAAAAAGTAAACGCAAAAGTCTGGTTAGCTTACGCAACAACATTTCTCCCTTTACACCGCCTTGTTCCCTTACTTACAATGCTTCTTAACCACTCGGCCACCGCTGCTCACATTTTCAATTGAGAACGACCGGACCATATCTCAAAAAAGTTGAGGCCAAATAAAACGGCCAATATCTCCGCAATAAAGCTCGATAAAAAAAACCGACTTCACCACGATAATCAGCATCATCGATACTACGATTTTAGCGATTTTTTCATTTTTGGTTTTTGGCCAATAACTCGGCCAATTCCGCGATTGGGCAAAAATAACTTATACAGTAATGCTTAGCTCATCGAGACGCGTCGATTGATACCAACGACGTCTAATTATCGCTACCACCGCTGACAAGCACTCCTTGTTAGAGTAGTAAGAAGGATAAAAAAGGACGTTGAGCTTTCGTGTGGTTCGCGACGGGAAAATTGATACGAGTGAGCTTAATTAACGAAAATGGTTCGACCGTGGTGATTTTAGAGTGGGCGGGATCTGAAGAATGAAAACGGAAGATTGGAAAACTTATAACGTGACGTTACACCGGTAGGCTCATCTGATCATTTTTTTTGTTTATTTTCGCTTTGTTTTTTAGCCAATGCAATACTCGCTCACGTCAAAAGACTCAAAAAGTACATTGCAGACGGCACGTTGTCAGAACGAGAAAAACGAGCGGCAATGTTCTTGAACTCGTACACAAATCCGGAGACGAGAGTGTTGTACAACGTCGGGGCACGTAAAAAAGCACGACGGCGAACCACCAAGGCAATCGCCACGACTCGAATCCCCGCCGCAAATTCCAGAACCGGCAACCCTGTGCTATCCACAATCTCGCAATCGACAATCTCGCGTCCAATATTCAGAAACACGCAGTCCAGAGCTTCCAGCGAAGCGACGACGTCTTTTGCCCATCTCGTCTGCAGTTTCACTACGCCCAAGCACATCGGAGCCGACGACTCCAATGGAACACACACGTACAGTAGGTAAGTTAGCATTCTTTTTCGCTTATTGATTCTGTTTTTCCAGCTTTGAGTCCAACGACCCAGTTCGCTAACATCAATCCGCAACTGCTGTCTGGAGAAGTGTTGCAGGCGGTCATTGCATTGGCAACCGCAATGCAAGCAGCAAATACCGGCAAAGAGAATTTGAGTCCACTCGAACGACGACCACTCCTCGAGCAGTCAACAACGACGAACAGCGTTTCAAACGCATTTTTGCTAAAAAATTCGACGACAAACCAGACGTTATTTCGGCAATCGCGACAAAACGTGACTTGACTCCATTGGCGCAAACCGGAACAAAATTCGACGTATGTTTCATTTTTGTACTCGTTTTTATTTGATTTTTTCAGGTTGAATTTTCGGACTTCGGCATTTTAATTGAAATGGCAAACAAAGAAATCAAAACCCTCGAGAAGTGCCTCATCAACGGCTCCGCTTTTCGAGAACTTCGAAAACCAGACGAACGGCTCGTAATCGGCAAAAACAAAACCCACTTTTTTGTTTTTGCATACAACGACAACGGTAAGTTTCTAAGTCACATTTGTCGTAAGCAGTAAATTGCAGGAATTGTCTGCGCTGTCTTCCGCGTCTCAACGAAGCTCTCTCTCACAGCATGCGCAAACAAAGTCGAATCGGTCCTAAACCTCATCAATTAACTCACATTTTTTCTTCGTATCACCATTAACCAAACAATATTTTTTCGAGCATTAAAATAAACACATTAATCCGAAATGTACTTTTGTTTATCATCATGTGTTGAAGGCACAGATTACCGAACTCGTTGACACGAGAATATAGAAAAGTGTTCAGAGATCGCTTTGATGGCCGACGTGAACGGTGTGAACAGCGACACTTGTTTTGTTTATGGGTTCTTTACGTCCAAAGGCATTTGCCTTTACAGCGGAAAATTCTCTGTAGCAGCAAATCGATTTTCGAAGCGTTTTCAATTTATTAGAACACCCACAACAGGCGTAACAAAAAGCTTGTACAATCTCTACAAAATCGCTCGCTAATTTAAACAGAAGGAGGGTATCCATCTCGGCATTTTGGCATCAAATCTGCCCTCACCAGTGGCGTATCGCGTGGAAGCCGCGGCCATGAAAATCCTATCACCCTTTAGTCAACGCCCTACGTGTTCTCCAAAGTTCCTCGATAAAATCCTCTTCAAAAGGCACATCGTCGCACCGTCGATCGAACGGATGGCGTTGTTCATAAACGGCCAACTCCAAGACCCGTAACAAAACACTTCCCAAACACTTGTACGTGTGTCTGTATTGTAGGAAAGAAATGGCCTCACGTCCACCTTTGTGCCGGTAAGTCCAGCTTGAAAGCAGAACAGAAATTCGTTTTGTGTAGACCCTGCAAAAAAAATACATGGCGCATTTGGCTTGATGCTTCTCAACGCCAACGCCTGCGCATTCGTGAATGAAGTGATACAACTCAATTCGCTGGCGAGCTCTTTCCTCCGAGGTAAGCGAACTTCACCTGTTTATTCGATCCGTTTCTTATAGATTTATTGGGAACCTTACCGACACCCCGTCAAAAAAGATGGTCGCCGGTTTTGTTTTCTTTTTATTATTTGTTAATAGGAGAGCTTAAGAACATTATGGACACGTTCAAAATAATTCCTTCCATTTTGTCTCAATGTTAATCGAAGGCAGCAAATGTTATCGAAGCAACAAGATACCAATCAGAACTACATTGGTAACTTCAAACTCATTCATATTTTCATTTTTGTTTTTAGAATCTGAAAACCGCTGTGCGTTCGATGGCGTCCATACCCACAAACAATGATCAACTTATGTGTGAAGCGAAAATCGGCAAAATAGTTTTCACGTTACTACCAAAACATTCGAGCTGCCTGGTAACGTACGCAACTGTAACACGGTATACTTCAATGCGAAACAATCGAAATAACTTCTCCCGCCTGACCGCGTATGTTGGACGAACCCGTAAGCGAATATTTGTGAATATTCTTATTTTGAGTACAAGTACATTGCTGGTTATTTACAAAGCGATAGCTCGTAAACACGAATACCGAGAATTTATTGCTCGCGTAACGGCATTCGGATTGCTTTACTGCATTTGAGTAAGTTTACGGTATTAATAAGGGACTAATCAACACTCTTATAGATTTCCATTAAATCGATTCTTCCCTGCATTTTCTAAGCAATAAACACGATTCTTTCATTATTTTCACGCAACATTACAAAACTGATGAATTCGCATCTACGTTTGTACTCATGGGGCTTGAAAATGGAAATTTCACAACCGCAACTCTTGAAACAATTGAAAAGCCCTTCGGATTTGATGGCCTCAAAGATGCTGAGATTCGAATGACAAGTGAATGGAAATGAAAATTCGGAAAGTCGACAAAATAACCTTAATGAAACTTTTGGATGAACAATCGAACTAATTGATTACTCAAAATTGAACTTGAATGCATCGGTTTTAGGTGTTTCTTTCTATTTCCTATCAAATCACAGACAGCTGTTCGCACATTTGCGAGTTCGTTTTTCTCTCCAAGTGCCGATTCTTGCGCACTGATTGATGAACAAAAGTTGACGAGTTGTGACACTCGTTGACTGGCTGACCGTTGATTCGGGTCTCGAGCGTCAGTTCGTAAATCTTTTACAAGGAGTGCTTGCCATCGAATCCCGCGGTAATTGGACGACACTGGTGAGTTGATCATCGCTGTGTAAGTCGTGTTGCCGCAACTCGGGTATGGCCGAGATTTTGACCAAAAACTAAAATTGTAACATCGATTATGCTGATTATTGTAGTGAAGTCCGTTTATTGTTATCTCACTTCATTATGGAGATATTGGCCGTTTTATTTGGCCGAAATTCATTCCGGGTCATGGTCCGCTAACCTTCTTTTGCAAGTGTGAGCTACAATAGTCGAGTGAGTAAGTGATGGGCTTGCGAACTCTTTTGAAAGTTGCAGGTTTAATTCTCTCTTCTGTCGAATGCAAGTTGCTGTCTTGTATCCATAAAGCAAAAGGGAAAAGAGTGAATAGTAGGTGCCTACAAGGGATTCAATCGACTTTTTCCTCACTTTTTGGAGTCGGTTTAGTAGAACGCAGCACTTGAAAGTGACGATCGAAGGAATTGAACTCGCAACCTTCAAAAGAGTTCGCAAGCCCATCACTTACTCACTCGACTATTGTAGCTCACACTTGCAAAAGAAGATTAGCGGACCATGACCCGGAATGAATTTCGGCCAAATAAAACGGCCAATATCTCCATAATGAAGTGAGATAACAATAAACGGACTTCACCACAATAATCAGCATAATCGATGTTACAATTTTAGTTTTTGATCAAAATCTCGGCCATACCCGAGTTGCGGCAAAACGACTTACACAGCGATGATCAACTCACCAGTGTCGTCCAATTACCGCGGGATTCTATGACATGCACTTCTTTTTAGTCGGATGAACAAAAGATGAAGATGACGAGTTCAAGTCGTTAATTTATTATTCCTGAAGAAGCGATTGAACGAAGTTTTTACCCAGATCTTTGGGTCAATTGGAAAATGACTAGTCGTATTTGTTCACTGCTCGTGCACGTTAATCAGCGGATTATAACAAGTTTGTGGATTAGTCGCTTATACGAGTGAACAGAAGCAGATGTTTACTTGGGACTAAACTTTATTGTTAACTCGCTTATTGACGATGTTCAATGGCTTAATCGAATTACTTTTTTCTTCGATTTTAGCTTCCAGTTGGAGCGCATGTGTTTGACTCATGACAAGTTGAAGCGGGAAAATATTGAAGCAACTTTCAACGTATTTGTCCGATTCGAAGTTTGTCGTTATCGGGTTCTCGTATTTCTTGCATCTGCTCACGATTAAACCATCCATTGACTCGTTATGGCCAAATGACGATGTTTGTTCAGAGTCGATTTTTTCTTACCGCTCCCGTCCGCTCAATCGAACGTGTTTGTCCACGGACTTTCAACCGGCCATTCAATGGCTATCTTCTGGTCGGTCAGTTGATTTTTACGATCTTAGAGGTCGTGGGAAAACGGAAATCATCTAAAATTTTCCATTTTGACACGATTGATAAGCTCAAATGAAATCACTAATTAGCTACCGCGTTAGTTGCTTTTGCGCGAGTTTGACGACCCAAACCCTGTGGTAGGTGTGGTAAATCTGATCGAGCTGTCGAACGTGTTCAAACGGCGGAAACATCTTAGTTTGTGCCGAATAGCGCCAAAGTGATTTGTTCGTGAGCGAATGGTTGTAAACTCATTAACCTGAAATTCTTTGATCTCAATGACATTTGAGTGATGGGTAAGCTGACCGTCTTTCCGCTTATATAGACGTTTCTTTAAATGATCAGTTTAAAGATTTTCTTTTCAACTCAACAGATTGGAAACTAGAAGTCGGCTGATCGTCAAATTTCCAATTTTACCGCCTTTCATTTACGATCCGAGCGAATGAACGCACTTCGATTGGTTTTTTTATGATTGTCGTGTCTTTTGGTTAATTGCCCCACGGTTTTCGGCTATGTGAATTGGCCGGCGGTCACTGCACGCTATTGATCGGGATGTTGCGGAGCATTGGGATAGTGTGTTGCAGTCTCGATTGCCATACAAATTGCCTCTATTCATCAGACACCTGTATTCGAATTAGTTCGATTGTTTTTTCTGAGTCTGCGCACGTGTTTTATCGCTCGACTGACCGAACAGAAAGCGATTTGAGGTTCGTTGAAGCACACGTTTGTTGTTTGATGGCGACTTCCGTTCAAATTCAATGATTCATTACCTTTGACTCGCACCTTTGGCGTCAGAAGTGGATTGCGCATTCACCTAGGGTAAAATGAAAGCGGCAGACTTCTTCTATTGAATAGGAAGTGCTCATAACCGCAAGGAATCCTTGTCGGCGTACTTAACAAACAAAAGTTAAGAGCCGAAACATTGCGAAGTGTTTTGACATCAGAAAGCGATCGCCAAACGCGCCGCCCTGTGAACAGTTTTGGGGATTTGGTTTGTTGCGACTTTGAGCTTTGTTGACATTTCCCACGCCTCTCAATCGTTTTGATTTGCATTTCGACGGAATGTTCTCAAATTCGAATTGTTACACTTGGCTTATCTGCTTTGTTTTCTCAATTGGTTTGTTTCAATTAGCCAGTCAAGGCCACTTGTTTTCATTTTACTTTAAGCCATCAATCAGCTCAATTTCGTGCGCCAAACAGTCGCGAATTTGAGTTGATGGAAAAACGCAATTCAATTCGCCGCGATCGTACTCGCCAGTTTATGCAACAATTACGTGCGAAGGCCGATTGCTTCCGCTTGATTTTATCGCCATCCATGGTGCGAATGGTCGATGGAAATTCGACTCTCCGGTCACTTCATTTACCGTCTGCTCGGCCTTGGGAATGATGCGATTGCAACGAACTTGACTAATCCACTAGTGCCTTCGTCGACTTGATTGGATTCCACCGGAAACTCCAGTCGATCATCTTCTTTGTGCAATTTCGAAGCGAACTCGTGGCGCCAAGTTAAAAACCACCCCAGTCTTTGTTCGGAATTAATGATCTTTGCTATGGCGCCTTGTTACCGTCCAGTCATCCTCGTCTAACTACTGTACTCAAAAACGAATTCTGTGTCCAATCGTTTTTTCAATTTGTTCGCTTTGACCTTCCGCGTTGCACAAGAACCAGCGATTTCGCGGCTTTTTGTCCAAAAAGGTAACAATTATCTCCTTATAACCGTTCGCACAAAATTGCCGCTTTCCGTTGAAGATTGCGGCCTCTGATCAAAAGCGAAATGATTCCGTCGACAAGATCAAAACTCATGAAAAAACGTCGAAGGTGACGAGAATTCGAGTTGCCGTTATGACGGCTATTCATCGGATGTTAAACGCGAAGACCGAACAATCTGTTTTGTTGTTCTTTTGCGAATTAACGACCTCGTCATTCCAAACTAATTATCAATGGCTCTCAATGTCAATTCGCTCTTCGGAGTCTTCAAACACTCCAGATGTCGGAAATCGTTTCCCTCACCGACGACAACCTCGTCGATTCTCAACAAACGGGTGGCAGCTGCATCGAAGGTAATCGCTTGTTATTCTTTTCAATCTCGACTTCCGACCGTATTCTAATTACTCATAAAGATTGTTAGTGTTTCCGTCGGTCACCCGCATTGGCTTTGTTGAATCGCGGCTCTTAAGCGAATTTGCAAAGAAACCGAAAACACCCGATGGCGTTTAAAGTTCGGACAACTGGCAACGTCGTTTAACGAGTTCGCCTTTCAATGCACCTCCGCGCACGTCTTCGAGTTTGGCAACGAATTTTGCTCAACAGGCAGCCGGAAAAATCCACTGGTTGTTTAGAGGAAACAAAAGAAGTTTTTCGGTTCAAACGCTTCAAAATTCTGCATCTCCACGAAGGTCCCGGTCTCTTTGCAACGCATCCTCGAATCCGCAGGAAAATTAGCGTCCTCCGTCTTTGACTAATTAGTTCGTCTTGTTGACCCGTGACTCTTCTTTCCGACCCAAAAAACCAACAGTTCGCTTTGGAGTTTGAAAAACGATCCTCGAATTGCCAATTCCCATCTTTCAATCGAACTGCCTTTGTGTTTCGATAATGTAAAAACATCTCAACGATCGGACGTTCCCTCAACTTTTTCTCAGGAATTCGACGTGTTTTTTGTCGTTTGGAATTCGCGCACTTTCATTCCATCAATCGCCAACTGATGAAGCTGCTTTTTGGCTACGTGCCGCCTTTGTTTTTTGACCTCAAAGGATCGGGGCACTGGTGCTCTAAAAGGTGAGTCAAAAGAAAACTTTCGGTCATTAGTTGTGCCGATCCCCAAATCCACCGTCCGCTCGGTTTTTGTTTTTGGCCGCTTTTGTATTTGCGACTTTGTTTCCGGACCGTTGAGTTGACACACGTATTGTCCTAACAATTTTGTTTGGTGTGAAAAGTCGTGCCTTTCTCTCTGTCAACTTTCGATCATGAAAACCGACTTAAGGACCGGACATACGAATAGAGTGGTAATGAGGAAGAGTCATGCGAAATGTAGATCGTTTCGTCTTCGCCATCTGTTCAACTCGATGACCATGGAGTCTGTTGCTTTTGATTGGCGCGAAATTGCGGTTGACAGTTGGGCGTCGAATGTAAGAGGAAACGGATCAACATTCAACTGCCTTCTGTTCTCCGCTTAATTTGACCGTTCAATCGAAAGTTTCCAACCAATTTATGGACTCGGTTGACCTTAAATGTCGCGCAATTGGGCAATTCAGAAGCAACACTACAAGTTCGAATGGTCCATTTCTTTTAATGACTTTGAGTCGTGTCGTTTACTGTTTCTATGTTCCGAGTGGTTCGAAGACCTCGAGATTCGAACTTAACTCCTGTCGCGAAAATGATTAATCGAAAAGAAAGTTTCTGACCTCAAAGCCGATTAATTGACCACCGAGTGAGATTATTAGTTGCGCTTCTGCCACTTCGTGTGGTTAGAAAACGAATCGTTTGGGCGTCGAAAAGGCTTGTCGCCCTTGAGCGTCGATCGGCATTCGATGTTATCAGTCGTCATTCGGTCAATTTTCGGCACGCGTCACGATTTACAGTCGCCGTTTAATAACCTTCTTTTACGACAATAAAAAACGATGGGCTTTCGAACTGATTTTCAAATTGCACAGCGGGAGTTCGATCAGCAGTGTTCTCGAATCGATCTTCCACGAGATAACCGAGCACACACCTTTTTCGGATGTTCCATCGATCCGATTGTCGTGTCGAGCAGTTTGCTTTTGATGATTGATGAAAAGATTTGGAGGTCTTCAAACAAATTTTCCGCCAATTTCGCCAATCAAAACAACCGTTGAGATGAACTGGTTTAATCTCGACCGTAAACTGGTTGCTCGTTTCAAGGCCGAGAATCGAGAGTTTAAAAGCGATTGTGTTTTTTCTTATTCAACTTGTACTCTTGAACATAAGGATCGTATTGTTTTCGTTCATCTGCCACATACTCAACATCCACGACGACTCTAATTGCGATTTGTTTTTCGGTTCTTCCGATTTTTCCACGCAACTGATCGATGGATTGAGTGCAAATTAATTGGCACCACGCACTTAACGAGATCATCTGAAGGACAAGTGGCAAAATAGCGAACGAACATTTCGGATTGACCTCAGATCTTTCCAGTTAAAGTTCCGCATTTTGAGTTCCCAACAACGCGGAACGTTGCGAACATCTTTGAAATGATCCCAAATCTCAAGGTCGCTCCTTAGTTTCCCATGTCATTAGCCCCTTCTTCGCTTCAAATTCCGGCCACCGTTTTCCCACTGTTTGTTTTTTGAGTTGAAGTCGTTCGGGTCGTTAAACGGGATGCTAATAATCGAAAAAAGACTTGAGAACCAGGAGCCTTGAGGCATATGGCTAAAGGAATGATTAGTAGAAATAACGGAGCGTTTGAATAAAATGAGCAGATGAGCAGTCTGACCACATGGAACAAACCGCTTGAGCCAATTTGCATGAACAGCCGTTTTTGTGCCCGAAGCTCTTTTTGACTTTGGGGCGAATATGAATGTCCATTTTTGATGTCCACATGGTCACTTTCATTGTCAACGTGGGAATAGCGCCGTTGCACGTGAGGAAACGGTCGCTGTTGAATTCCAATTGACCTCACGGTTATCAGATTTAGGATTTCAACTTCATCGTAAGTTTGAAATTACAATTCTTTTGTTTTCATTCAAAAGGCAGAAATTTCTTTTCCGCTTCTTCGGTTTCTAATTTCCGCTTTGACCAGTGAGTTGGAATTTCTGATTAAGATACTTCGTGGTCAATGGCCATCACTTTTGATTCAGTCAGAAGTCTGCGCTCCTCTCGGTTGAACTGATCGTTCAGTTGCCGAGGTATTTCGGGTGTTAATCGCGTGAATCAACAGACACGAAGATCTTGGTGACGGTCGTTTGTTTGCTGCTGCTCAGCCTCGATTTGCATTTTGGATTTGAAACTTTTCGGTCGGTAACCTTGTTCTGGTCATTGGAGCCATGAAATAGCTGAAGCACGTTAACTCATCTGTTTTTACGTTTTTCTTTCGCGTCGAAGTGTAAATTGATATCCAAGTCGGGAATGGACGTGCCAAAAAAACTTTATCGGACCACTTGGCCGTTCTGCCGACGAGCTTCAGGAGCAGAATATTAAAAACGTCTTTTTGGGTTCACTTTTCCGAAAGGAAAATGGAAATTCGTTTACGAGAAATCGAATTTGTTTGTGGCTTCCACTTACCGTACACGAAAACGAACTAATTGACGTTTAATTTGCAGGAGATTTTTCTGTTTGGCGGCGATTTGAAGTGTTCCGAGGGTGCGAAGCCGAGAGCTGCGGCCAAACAGTTTCGGCTTCTAAATCGAACAGAAAGAGACGATTGCGCGACTCATTAGTTAGTTAATATTGGCGACCCGTTAGCACATTTTTCATTAGTCGGCCGAAGTTTTTGGTCTGTTCGCCGTTTAATTAAAGAGAGTCGCGCTTCGCAAGTCGCTAAGTAATGGGTTTGAGTTGGAATTCAGTTGATCGTTTATTCTTGACTTTGCGCCGAAACGCGACTCCAAAGTCTTTTTGGCGTGTGAGCCGGAGGCCAAACGGTCGAACGAGTTTCATTGTTTGGCCAAGTGATTAGTTGGTAATCAGCTTTCGAGGTGAAACCGAAAATCTTTGCGGTTGGATGGCGGTTTTTGAACGTTTTCTTCTCGTCGTGTTCCTGGCCTCTCGAAGCGGCCAAAAGGTGCATGCCGACAAAACGACCGGAAAATCGTCGTTCGTTGTCCTTTGTCTTGTGCCAAGCCATGGATTAATCCGATGGGTCAACGGACAATGAAATGCCGCGTGAATCGATTGTACTCGAGAGTTTACGACTCCAACGCTTTGAGTCGGGTTCTTGAGGTTGGAAAATGATTGAAGTCATCAAATTTTGTTCACTTCAGAATTCACGTTCTTCTCGTGCTTCCACTTCTCTTTCGCACTTCTTCAACCTACTTGGCCACTCCCTTTCTTGTCCACTCGTCTACTGCGCGCGACTTTTCAAGTGTCATTTCGCTCGACCATTAGCACTCCGCCCATTTACTTTCAACTTAATCGCCGTTAGCGACTTTTGGTGGGCAACAATGTTCCGTTCGTCTTCTCGTTATCGAGTGCCCGGTCCACTTCTTCAGTCGGCGACTGTTTGGAAGATGACTGAGAACGTTGCGCATTAGAAGTCCGAAGATTACCAATGCATTTCGAATTGAGTTTTCATTCTGGGCATTCGATGGACCGTGCTTAACTTTGATGAAACGAAAAACATAAACCAATTGGTCGTTTTCTGTCGTAATGATCGATTGGTTGCCACATGTTCGTAGCTACCGGGCAATTTCCGTTACATAACCAGCAAATGTCCGAACAAATTGATTTATTCCTTCGACGATAATCCCCGCACCTTCCGATTTTACGACCTTGTCACTTCTTCTCCACTGTTTTCATTGTTTTTCTTGCAATAATCCCGCAAAATACCTAACGATTGTGTTTGTTTGAAGACGTTAAGTCGCGACGTTTTGTTCTCAACTTCCCGCTTTTGCTCGTGTAACCGAAAATGGTCATTAGTCTGTCACTCAATGTCCAAACTGATAAATCGCCTCTCGAATATTGTTTTCCGTTTCGTGTGCTCTCTCGATTAATTTCACCATTTCGTGTATCTCATATTGCGGTTATATGAACGGTCCCTTCAAACATCTTGAATATGAGACGCATAAGCACTCGTCTTTTAATTTCAGCAAAATGACCGTTTGGCACTTTCTCTTACTTTCCTTCTCCATTGCATCGTGGATAGTTTGCTGCGATGCGTCAATCAAACAACGCACGTTTTTGGCCGTCCGAGCCATCAACCTTGTTGATTCGACCAAAGTTGGATTTCGTGTGATGTTGAGAGATGAGTTTCTGAAAGAACATTTGGCTCCCAATTTCCTGCCGACCTTGTACGTTAGTGCTATTCCGTTAAAACACGATGAGAGAACAATCAGCAAAGTTTTCTATCCGGACAACGTTTCCGACGACAAGCAGGTGAGTTGAGATAGTGGACAGACGATTGGTAATTGAGTTTAGATCACAATCACTGATTTGCGAGAAAGAAGTTGGTATTATTTGTGTGTTGAGTGGGAAAATTTCAATCGTTACAACGAAACAACTGGAACAGATTGTCGAATCCATCGGACGTTGGATCGTTTTGGCAAGGGAGCGGAAAGCACGTTGACAGACATCGATGCAGCGGATGTGAGTGCCCAGATGTTTTCATTTCGTGTTCGTTCTGCTGCTGATTTCCCTATACGGTAACCTTTCTAACCACATTCAATTACTGTTCTTAATTCAGACTCACGGCCTCACTACAAGGGGGTGAAGCAACTGCCGCAGCACAAGTTTTTCAACTGAATGAACCTGCTGAGTTGGAAATTGTTTTCCCGTTTCTGCGTCAAGACAAAGACTATGGACGACTGTGTGTTCTTGAAGAGCCACTGGTAAGTTTTTTTAACAAAATTTGATTTCAAGATAGTGGAGGGAATTGAAAAGCAAGAATTTATATTAACAAGTGACTTTACAGGTCAGCGGATTCACTGCTATGGGAAGACAAATCAGTGGACTTTCTTTGTTCAATTGTTATTTCAGTAGGTTTGATAATGGATCTAGTTAATGTGTTTGGTGTTTAGAAGGACTCAGAACGAAAGACTACGAGTTGTCAGTTTCAGTTTCCGAAGCATCACCTTATGTTCGCAGTGGCACATCCGACACAAGACCTCATCTCTCTTTAATTTCTCTGATTTTGATTATTGTAGCAAGTTTGTACTGTAGATAACTGAGAAGACTGAGCTCTTAAGTTCCCCGTTTACCAAACATGCCGGTGCTCTCGAGTTGATTTCCGCGTTTGTGGACGTTAATTTGAGATTGTTTTGACCAGGTGTTCATTTCTATTAGTTTCATTAATCATTTCGACGATCTTTCATTTTCCCATGGCTAACTGCTCCACAGCTCTCTGTTCGTTTATTGTATTTACTGTTATTTCATAACCAGGAAAGGCTAGTCGGCAATAAAACAATTGACCTAATAACTTAGTACGTGAGTTTAATTCAAGTCGAATGCACTTAAGTTCAAGGATCCGGTTAATAAATAGGCGGAGGTCACTTAACGCACCGTCTTAGACTTGTCGTTCTTTTTGTTTGAACTGCCGTTGGAGAACGAATGTCGCCGGTGAAAGTGACCTCAATTGTGTTGCATAAACGCACTGATCGAAAGCGATCGGACGGCAATTGAACTCCAACAACACTCCTCAACAGGCTCCACCTTTTGAAACAATCGACGGGCAGTTCCGGTTCGTCGATTGAACGTCGTTGATTGACCCTGCAAACGGTAAGAAATAAGCAGTTTTTATTGCTCAATAACTCGATGGTCAGTTTCACTTTTCGTGTTGTAAACGGCGTTTGTGACTTTACTGTTCGGCTAACAATAATCGAGGCTTGTTTAGCATTCGCTAATTGAAGATTCCTTCTAAGCTTAACATCTTTCAATTAGTTTGCTACTTAATTTCAAGCGTTTCAAAGAATTCGATCGGAAGTTAAAAACTAAAGTTCCAAAAGTGGTTTCAATTTCTTGAAGTCAACCAGTTTTTTCGGTATGCGGAATGTTTTTGATTTCGCTCACGGTGATGTTTTTTATGTCTGTCTGGTGTTTGCATCTCGGAAATTGGTGCGAACGATCGTCAATTCTGCCAATTTGCGCGCGCTGTTTACCGTCCAATCGTTGGGATTCGCGAACTTGTTCGTTTCAACATCTCTTTCTGATCTCCTGGTTGCAGCGAAATGGATAAAGCGGCCAAAATCAAACACATTGTTGGTGTAATATTGTTGGCATTAATTGGACGGAAGATCTTCATCGGACATGAAGCAATGAAAGTTGTCGGATCTTGCAAATCACAAGTTTCAACGAGTCAAATGGTCGGTTGCCTTCTTTGCCATTTAAATTCTCGCCTTTAGTTGAACAGCACACGATTTCAACAAACCGCAATGAGTATGTCGATTGAAGAGCCAACGCTTATTCTGATTCTGAATAAGCATGCACTCAACATGACGTTCAATTGGCTTTGCAATACGGTTGATATGCCCAACGTTCATCGAAGATCGTTGATTGTAACTTTGGATGAAGAAGCAGATGTTGCCCTGGAACGTGCGTGGCCCAATGTAAGACGTTTGAATTGGCCAGTGAAATGCTTATCAGTAATCTAACACATTGTGTGTACTTGTAATAAGATAGTTAAGGAACCTTTCAATTATGGAGACGGGAAATACCAACTTTTTTATTTGTTTCGCTCAAATTTGGCTCAAGTGTTTCTGCACCTAAATCGACCGTTCTGGATGATCCAACAAGTTTGTTCAAAGACGCTAGTACAATTATCCATTGGTTGTAGGATACTTTTTGGCGGGAAAGTATGCTTGAGCTTGAATCCGAAATATTCGAGCACAACGATCAAGATATCGTCTTTGATCGAGCTGCAGAAACCGCAGGTCTACTTATTGCTGGCGGTTACTACATGGCCAAATCAACAAATCGAGCAAAGAACTTCTTCAGCCAGCTATCTGAAGATCTCGAATGGTTTTATGCACCAGATAACACGTACATGACTTCTTTGTGCTCTCGAAAAGAACTTGTAACTTGTGGTCAAATTCCGTTTAGGTTAACAGAATTACTGATTCAAGTCTGAACTTCGAAACTTTAGTGCCATAACGAATTGGATTTGGCTTCACGAGCCTTCACGTTTTCGATCACAAAAAGTGCCAATGTTAGTTCAATTTGATGGTGATACCAAATTGGGAGGGAAATTGGCGAAAATGCGATCACTTGGCTTCTATTTCCTTAACCCGGATGGATTGACCTGCAATGCAAAATCAGTTGCCGTAAGTAGTTATAGAGGTCAATAAGTACTAATGGTGAATATAGAAAGCACAGCAACGAGTTCTAAAGTGGGCAGGAATGAGTGGCCATTTGGATGCTACAGAAGTTCGCTCTTACAGTCATTGGCAATTCGGATTCTATCAAGCGATCATTGACCAGCTATACAAATTCAAAATTACCGAATGGTTGCTAAATCACGTAATCTTCCCATATGCTCATTATTTCATGATCACACTTTGATTTTCTACTATCGTTTATCAGTTCGGGTCTCATATTAGTGTAATCGTTGTTTTTTGTTTCAAGTAGAATTTGAATAAATTATGCAAAAGCTACTGAAACATTCGAACGGACAAAAAGATTCATTTTGGGCCCATTTCTCCGAACTGAACGTTTCGTTCGATTAGTGAAGTGCGAACGTGAATCTGACGACATGAAGGGCTGGACCGCTGCGTTCACCTTTTCGCTCATGTGTGGACTGCTGATTGGCCAAATGAAGTGAGTTCAAAGATCCTGAAATCATGTTCAAAATGGTGTTCTAGTGACGGTCAACTGTCGATACTAGAAACCGTCTTCGACGTCAATTCGACTGAAAAAACAACTCAAGGACATGGAGGATCAACAGGTTTATTGAACACACAAACTTCAGTTCTAATTTGAAATTCCATCTGAAGGATTCAACACGTCGACTGAGATTGTGAATTCGACTATGACCACTACGCAATTACCATCGACTAAAACCACGACTGACGGAACGAATGGAACAACCGCGGAAACCAATGGGACGTCCACTGAGCATGTCATCACTTCTTCGACGATTTCACCGAATGAGACCACCGTATCGACTGCGAATAGAACTGAAACGGCAACTCCGACCATCACGACCGAACAGCCTTCGAACGAAACGACTACCGGTGCGAACATCACAACGACTTTGCAGCCAAGCACTAGTAGCAATATCACAACTACTATCCAACACAACACCACTCTTCCAAGCTCTACTACGGTTGTAACTTCCACGACTACTCCGGAAACGACCACATCAACAAGCTCTTCGACTAAATCAACCACCTCACCTCCGCCTTTGCCAGTAAGTGAAAGCAGTCAACCCACTCACGAGACTTCAGACTGCAAAGCCACCAACTTCAAAACCGTCAAGCAAAACCGAAGAAGAGTGAGTGCCCGAAATGGAAATAACTTCGATCTTTCAGCTCGAACACCACTCTAATCATCATTATTGTTGTTGCGGTAGTTGTCATTTTGGTGATCAGTTCGGTTTGTTTTCTCGTTTTTGTTCTCATCCGCCGTTCCAATCGTCGTGCCCAACCAGCACCCACTCAAACGGGCACTACCACCGTTACTGCAAGTAAAACTCCCGCTTCTCAATTGAACAATCGTCCACGTAATGCGCTTCCCATTCCATCTCAACCGTCGTTCTTTAATGCCGAAGTGTTGCCAGCGAGCAAATTCAAACATCGTGGAGTTGTGGTCCTCTCAAGCGACGAACAAACCATGATTCCGGTGAGTTCTCTGTCAACCAACCGTTCTATTCAATCGACTCAGCCGCACAGCGAAGAGGAGACAGCCACCGACTTGCAATCGATCGGACCGAACGAACCGCAAATTGTTTTTGACGATACGATGAACGAAGTTCATGATATTGGTTCTGAAGTTGAGATCGTCATGAAGAACGGAAAACCGTTGCCTCGCAAAGCACCAAAAACTGCTCGCAAGAAATCGGATGTCAATTTGAAGGCCATTCGTGAGGACTGACATTCTCAATAAACATTTCGATCTCTTTTATTTGCTAATCAATTGAAACAAACTAAAAATCAATCCAGCAAAGAAGATTGAATGCTTTAAATCGTGTTATTGAGTGATATCATCCACTTTCAGGATCCATTCTTGGTACAAGTTTGATGGATAGAATTCTGGAAACCAATGGATGTTACAGTGAGGCGAAAAAAGCAATTTTGCGATTCCAACATCATTTGCTTTCCACTAGTGATCCAAAACCTCAATTTCAACTAACTATGCTGGGTTTTACTTGAACGTTGTTATGAAATAAGGTTATAAACGTCAAATAGGCAGCTAGTGATTCCACGAACACAAGAATCCTTAAAACAAGTGTTTGCATAAAATATGCAAAAACGATTGAAGATAAAACTTTCGATTTCTCGTCATTTTCTTTTCGTTTCCTCTGATTGTGCGGATCTCAAATTTTCAGTTGCGATGGCGAGTAAGTGGACAGCAATGTTGTTTGTGGTCATCTGCGATTGTTTCAGATATCAGCGAGGTGTTGGACGCTATCTTCGGTTTGATCCGCACCATTATGAACATCTTCAGCGGAATTCTGCAATCGCTCACTGGTGGAGATGCAAAGGTTAAGGTTTTGTGTTGTCTCAGTTCTGTCCATTTGCTTCTTTCAGCCAACTGAATCTTCGAATCCAGCTGCTCCTCCAATCACTCCTCCGACAAAACCTGCAGTTCCAGATTTCGTTCGTGCAAGCTCTCGTGATCCCAACTACCAGACGATCGCCATGTTAGGAAACGAAGATGTTTTCGATAAGAAGAAAAATGCTTAGTTTGCGTTCTTTTTACTGAGACAATAAACAGGTTTTTGAATTCGAAGTCGCATATAAGACCTCTTTAAATGCCTTAATTATACTTCTTCATCGCAATCAGCAAATCCACCATATGAGCCGATCACTTGAAGTTCATTGATCTTATATCTGGGCATCTTATGAATTTTGGATTCAATTTTGTATGCCATTAGTTTATAGAGAAAATACGATCAATGAAATGATTGCTTGATTTCTTGAACTCAAATGACAGAAAAGCGAAGAGAAGTCTGCCTTAACAACTGTTGATCGATAGTGTTTATTTAGCTATCGAAGAGATTTGGGGATGGGAAATTGTTGTGAACAAAAATGAGATTATTGAGGAATCCGAAGATGTTGCTCAATAACTACAAGCTCATTCTGCAAAGCAAATATGCCAACAAGATTCCAATTAACGTTTACCGATCGGAACGGACGGGACTTCACGTAGCAGTCGCCAAAGCTCCCGGTCCTGCGGTTTCGTGCAACATTGTAGTTCGTAAGTTCATGTTCTTGTTCTGCTTATTCTTGTCTTTCAAGCGACCGAAATTGAGACTAACGACGGCTTACCTCATACTTTGGAACATTTGGTTTTCATGGGAAGCAAAACGATTCCCTTCAAAGGCTCGCTGGATTTGCTGGCTTTGAAAGCCATGAGTTTAGGCGGCGGAACAAATGCTGTGACCGAGAAGGTATACTTCAATTTGATTATTTTAAGCAGATTGTAGTTCAGGATCATACGTGTTACTTTGTCAAAACTTTGGGTGAATCAGGAATGCGCGATTTTGTTCGAATTTATGCCGATCATTTGATCAATCCGTTGCTTACACCTGAAAACTATGCAAGTGAAGTTTATCATGTGAACGACGAAGGAGAAGAAACGGGAGTTGTGTACTCTGAAATCCAAGGATACGAACACGATTTGGATCGGATAGTCGAACAAAAAGTTTTCGAACGTGCGTTCCCGACTTTGCCGTCTTTTTATGCCGAACAAGGTGGATTGATGCGTGAAGTACGAGAGATGTGTACGTTGAAGCGAGTACAAGACTACCATTCGCATTTTTATCAGCTAAGAAACATGTGGATTCTATTGTGCGGCACATTCGATGTTGAGGAGATGTTAAAATCGATTGACCAATTGGATTCGTTGCCAGAGAACTTGCCGACTGGAAAATTCGATCGCCCGTTCATCAACGTTCAAGTGCCCGATATTCAAAGAAATCGAAAAGAAGTCGATGTTGTCTACGGACCATCGGAGAACGAAGATGAAGCGATGGTTCAAATTGGCTTCTTGGGTCGATCTGCAAATGACATTGAATTTCTATACGCTGTGGAAATAGTCGGTTCGTATTTGACCAAGACATCAAGTGCCCCCTTGCAACGAGAGATGGTGATGATCGAAGAGCCGTTTTGTGATTCCGTCGAAATCGAAACCACCGAATTGCCGCGCTGTTTGATTTCATTCCACTTTACTGGAGTTCCGTTGGAGCGAGTTGATGGAATTGTCGACAAGTGAGTTTTGTTTCAATTCGCTTTCATTCAACTTCTTTTAGATTTTTTGAAGTTATGGAGAAAGCGAAAAACTCGTTGGATTTGGATCGAATTCACTACATTGCAAATCGAAACGTCAAGAAAATTTACTCGGGAGTAAGTCAAAAGGAATGCGAAGTGGGTGATTGAGAGTTACAGTTGGACACTGATGTATCCGAAGTGATATTTTACGGACTGATTGGTCATCAGTTGTTTGCAGATCCTGTGGAGGATCAAGAGCAGTTTGAGAAGACGATGAATCCGCTGCCCATCTACGAGACACTTTTGCAAAAACCAGTGGACTATTGGCGTGATTTGATTTCCGAGTTGTTTACGGAAAACTGTGCGGTTGTAATTGGACGGCCAGATCCCGAATTGGCTGAGAAAATTGCGAGCGAAGAAGCGAAAAGGTTGGAGGAACTGAAAAGAAACGTCGAAGCGGGAGAATTCAAACGAATAAAATTGGATGAAGACACCGAAGAAGACAAGGCTGTGAGTTCGAATGCGTTTAAAGATAAACGGCTTCGGTTGTTTTAGACGCTCTCTGTGATCAGCCAATTCAACGACATTGGACCGGAGCAGAAAATCGATTCATTTCGATTCACGACTTCAGTTCTTAATCCCAATGTGAAAGATGATTCGGAACTCTTGTCATCACTTCCATTTACGACCATATTGCATGACGTTGATTCTCACTTTGTTCGGGTGAGATTTTGACTTTTATTTCAAAGCCTGATTACGTATTCACAGGCATATTTCATTTTTGACATGAAAAACATTCCGGTTAGCTTGCGAAAGTATTCGATGATTTTAACGGAATTGATCTTCAAATCGCCGGCTATTCTCAATGGACAGAAGCTGACGGACAAGCAAGTGGCCGATTTGATGACAAAGGAATTGATGGGTCAAGCTCTCGGATTGGGTTTCATGTCCAGTTATTTGCATCTTATGGTCTTTTATCTCGAAGTCACGGCCAACGAATTCGATTTGATTTCCAAGTGGTCACGAGCGTTACTCAAAGACACGGAGTTCGAAAGTGGAAAGGTTTTGTCAATAGCAAAGAACTTGAAAGCCGGAGCATCAGCGAAGACCCGGGAAGTGGATGCGATGTGCACGATCTTAATGGCTCAACTAAACAATCAACGAGGTATGTTTTCTTTTTAGTTTGTTTTGAATTTTATCTTTAGATCACGAGGGTTCTTTCTACGATGACTACGTACTTCAAAACTTCCATCGTGATGTTGCAAAACAAATTGAAAGCGGTGGATCGAAAGCTCAGAAAGTGATGGACGAATTGAAAAAACTTCGAGAAGCGATTTTGTGCGCTCCACTAAACGTCCATTTGATTTGCAATTCACGAGAATTGAAGTCGACCACCAAGACAAAAGACGACTGGACTTTTTTGAATCAAACAAAAGCCGACAAGAAAATCACGGCAAGTACTAACCAAGAAAATTATTATTGGGATTTTAGATGACTCGTGATGTTGATGTTACGCCCTTCAAATGTTGGGAACCTGCAGCTCGTGTGATCAAAGTCGATGGTTCTGATGCGTCGCACATTTTCTGTCGCTCAAAAGTTGAAGTGGAATTTGGAAGCGAAGAACATGTTGCAGTCTTGACATTGACAAGTTACATCTCAATGATCGAAGGTGAACTGTGGACAAAGGTTCGTGGCAAAGGATATTCGTACGGTAAAAGATAGAAAAATAAATGGATTGAATCGACAAAATTTGCAGCTCCGGATTTGTCTTTCTCCTCCGTTTCGGATTCCTTAATCTTGGAGCTTGATCGTTGTTCTAGACCGGTGCTTGCTTTTGAAGCAAGTCGTGATGTTGTGGTAAGAAATCTAATTGTATCTTAAATGGGTTGTTTAGTGCTCATTGTTCAACAATACGCAAATTGATCCAATCAAATTTGATTTGGCAAAACGTAACTCAATCTGTTCGTTGATGTCGCGATACGAAACTTTGAAATCGACTGCCAACTACGCAGCCTATGATTCTTTGCGTGGAATGAGCTCCGTTGATATTGAGTAAGTTGAAGATAGTAACTCAAGCTCAATTCACTCTTTAGACGTTTAACACAAAAGATCTGGACTGCGGAAGTTGATGAAATGATCAGATTAGCACGCCCTCATTTCCTTCGACTTTTCGACGAAACCGAGCAGTTGATCGCGGTCGCATGTCCGAGAAGCAAGTTGGAGGAAATTAAGAAACGATTTCCAAAAATTCAAACGGTTAAAACTTCTGATCTACAATTCACACCCGTTTAAAGGTTCTTTGTTATTGTTTGAATAAATCTTGTTGACTATTCACGTCTTCAAATGCAATTTAAAAGTTTTCTTCTTTCTATCTGTTATAATGTCAACGACGTGATTGACGCGCATATTTTCAGTCTATGAAGTCTACGGTACGTTCGATCATGCAAAATTACAAGACCGTCCTGAAGTCCAAGTATATGGGCAAATATCCGGTGACGGTATTTGAGTCGAAGCGATCGGGTCTGCATGTTGCCCTTGTCCAAGTGCAAGGACCAACGGTTTCTTGTCAGATCAATTTGGCCACGCCCACCAGAACCGAAGATGGATTACCTCACACGCTTGAGCATTTAGTATTCATGGGCTCGAAACTATTTCCATACAAAGGCGCGTTAGATTTGCTGTCTTTGCAAGCGCTCTCAGTAGGCGGAACAAACGCGTTCACTTCACAGGTAGAAATCAGTCTTTCTTTTGTATTAGAACAATGTCTTGTTTATAACAATCATTAACTCAGGCATTTTAGGAGTACACTTCATACACAGTGAAAACGATTGGAAGCACTGGAATGCAGCAATTTCTCCCGATCTACGGCGACCACTTGTTGAATCCGATTCTCAACCATAGAAACTATCAAACCGAAGTCTATCACATTAACGAAAAGGGACAGGAAGCTGGAGTCGTGTATTCGGAAATGCAGGAAATCGAAAAGAATCTGGACAACATGGTTTGTTTCAAGTTTAAAGATTGTTTTATGTTCTCGCAATTTCAGGTCCACTTTAAACGACTTCAAAACGTGTATCCGACATGTCCAGCTTTGCATGTGCAAACTGGCGGCCGTCTGAAGGAAATTCGCGAGTTGTGTTCAGCTGAACGAGTCCAAGATTACCATCGACGTTTTTACCATCTGCGGAACATGTGGATTATGTTGGTGGGATCGATGAAACCCGAAGAGCTGTTGAAATACGTGGATCAAATTGACCAGTCAAACAAATCGCCTGATAATTTCGAAAAACCGTTTGTCAACATGAACGTTCCGGATATTCGAAGCGATTGGAAAACTCCGTTGGTTGTTCGGGCTCCTGATCCGAATCAATCATCAACCGGCACCGTTCAAATTGCATTCTTAAGTCGATCTTCAAAGATATGTTGTTTCTGAGCACTACATGGGCTGATAGTTTTTTTAGGACTATGAGTTTCAAGTAGCAGTTTGTGATGTAAGACTTTTTGCTAAATCTTCTAAAGAAATATAAATGCCTAGATTTTGGATGCCTACTTAACCACATCGACAAGCGCTCCCTTGCAACGTGAAATGGTTCTGATTCAACGACCATTCTGTAATTCGGTGATTTTGGTCATGAACGTAAACACTCGATGCGAAATCTACGCTCATTTTACCGACGTTCCGTTGGATCGAATGAACGAAGTTGCTCCAAAGTTTTTCGAGGTAATAAAACAATCAGCTTCGAACATCGATTTGGAACGAATTCATCACATCATACGTCGACAAATAAACAAGATCAATTCACAGGTAAGTCCCTGCTTCAATCCGTTTCTTTAGTTTTGTTTTAGTTGGAGGGCGATTTCTCTGCCGGTGTCTTTAGTGCACTCACAAATTTGCAATTGTTCGAAGACAATTATTCGAACCAAGAATACATCGACCGTATCATGAATCCCATTTTAATCTACGAGCTTCTACTCACTCGTCCTGCTGCGTATTGGGCCGATTTGATAGGCGAGATCTTCACGAACAACTGTATTGTGGTTCATGGAAAGCCTGATTTTGAATTAGCGATATCATCTGAAAGAGAAGAGAAAGAAAGACTGAAGAAATTGTCAGAAGACCAACAAGCATTGGCTTGTCATCGTTTGGCTCCTGAAGACACAAGCAATGCCGTAAGACACGTTCTTAATTGAACTAATTGAATACAAAAATTTTAGACTTGTCGTCCTTCATTCGACGTTTTTCACGGAACAAACGAGCTGCCCGCCATTGACACTTTTCGAATTCAAACTTCAGTTCTCGATCCAAAATCAAATGAGCTTAAATTCGACAAGTTTCCGTTCACATCGATAGTTCACTCATTGGACTCGAACTTCATTCGAGTAAGTAGACGATTTGCTTCAGTTTCATTTTTGTATTTTAGGCCGTTTTCTTGTTCGATTTGAAAGATGTTCCGTTGGAGTTGCGAAAATACACGATGTTATTCTCCGGATTGCTTTTCTCGTCTGCCGCAAAAGTTGATGGCCAACTTCTTAATGCCGAACAAGTAGCTGATTTGCTTACAAAAGAGATCATGAGTAACAGCTGTAATACCGGTCTAAGTGGAAATTTCAAGCATTTTCTTCATCTGTACTTAGAGGTAACTTTAATATTGTTCAATAAGTTAAAATGAATTTATGTTCAGCTCCCGGCTAATGAGTACGAAAACCTACCGAAATGGACCAAAGCTCTTTTGCTCGATACGCAATTCGATTCAGCAAAAATTCTTTCGATTGTTAAGAATTTGGCCAACACCTCGTCGTCCACCAAACGAGATGGTTATACGATGTGCTCAGCGTTGATGACAAGCATGAACGTGATTAAAGGTAGTTGTTAAAGATGTTTTCTTGTTATTCTGGTTGTTCTTCTCAGGCCATGAAAAGCGATTCTATGATCCAGTTGTCCTCGAAAACTTTCACCGCGAATTGGCAACAAAACTGGAGAGTGACAAGTCGACTGAAACAGCAAAAGAAATCATCGACAACTTGAATCGACTGCGTTCAGCAATTTTAAGTTCTCCAATGAACTTGCAATTACTGTGTGATCCGGAACGTGTTGAGACGTCAAAACCATTGTCCAACGATGTCTGGAGCTTTATGAGGTCCGCAAAAGCCTCGAAGAAAATTACGGTCAGTTGTTCTCACCATTTATAAACTTATATTTTCAGGCATCATACGAAAAAGACGTTGAACCATTCAGAGTTTGGACGCCTTCGTCGCGTTATTTGACTCTGGATACTTCTGATGCATCGTATGTTGCTGTTAAACAACGGGCTGTTATCGAATCGGGGAGTCCGGAGCACGTTGCTCTTTTGATTTTCTGCAACTACTTTTCGATGACTGAGGGATTGTTGTGGAACGAGATCAGAGGTTGTGGACTTGCTTATGCGGCACAGATTTCGTATTCGAAAATCTCCAACACACTTTCTCTGTTGTTATATCGTTGCAGTCGTCCAGACATTGCTTACACGACATGTAAAAAGACGATGGTCGGTTTAATGCTAGAATTTAAGTTGTTTAAATGAAACTTTTAGACCAATTTCTTGGAGAATCCAGTCGACAACGTTCTTTTTGATTTGGCAAAGAAAGGAGTCGTTTCAGCGTTAATGAACCGCTATCAAACTCTGTCAACAACGGCGTGGGCAACAGTATCCGATAATTTGCGCGGAATGAGTATGGAGAATACAAGGTTGGTTTCTTTCGACTATGAATTTGTGTACAACTTTTTTGCAGGAAATTGACAGAAAACGTTTGGAACGCGAAAATGGATGAATCCTTCAAATTGGCTGCTCCGTTCTTGACTCAGTTGTTTGACGAGCAGCAAACGTTACGTGCAATCGTCTGTCCAAGTGCTAAATTGGATGATGTTAAGAGGACATTCAATGGCATTGACAAGGCTGAAATCTCTGACTTGCAATACACTCCTGAATGAGTTTGTTTTAGTTTTTTTTTCATTAAAATTGTTCTTGAAGACGTTATTGTCAAATTATTGCTCTTGCACTAAAGAAAACTGAATCGTGAATACTGTCACTACCAACAAGTGTTATCATTCTTTTTATTGCACCTATCCAACTGATTACTCTTTCTCGTTTGCCAATTCATCCAACGATTGCGTACTTAATTCCTCTTTTACTGGACTCAACGACCATTCAACTCGAGCTGTTCGGTTGGGTTCCTCTTTCGCGAATACTTTTGAATCGACGTATTTGTATCTCACGGCCAGAAAAGCAAAAATCGACATTACGGTTAACATGACACCTACAAACAATCTACGAATGACATAATAACAACTTACCGGCATAGAAAAACATTTGGGTTGCCGGATTCTCAAAAATTTTCGATCCGAGAATGAACATGTTGATCAAATTACCAAAGAAAATGGTCATCAACCAAACTGCCTGAAGTAAGCTCTTCATCGACGGCGCTGCTTGAGAATATGCGAATTCCTAAAAGCGTTTATAGTTAAGAAAAAAGAACGAACACTGACTAGAGCCGTACAACAGATGAGAACTTCACCGACGCTAATCGCCAAGATCTGAGGAAGTTGCCATAAAATGGAAATCGTGTTCTCTTTAATCAATGTCCGAATCTTATTCTCCGATTTTAAGTACAGAGTGTAATCGTCTTCCAATTCCAAAACATAAACTCCACCCATTGATGCACGTATTTGTCTGAAGATTCATCGTTAGCACGCACTCCATAAACTTACATCTCAAAGCCATCTCCATAAACAAAACGGTAATTGGGACGTCCAAAAGTCAACGGCAAAATGTCAATCTGAACACCATTTCCAATCTCTCCTTTTTGAACTTCATTGTCGTTTGAATCCAAAATCCGATAAGATTGACCGTTCAGTTTTGACTGTGGGTTTACGGACAAATAAAAACGCGTTTTTCCATTCGGCGGTTTTGAGTTTTCAAACGGAAAAGAAGTGACCAGCGTTCTAAAAATAACGTTTAACATTTATGAAATGAAGAAATGAATACCGATTTTGTTCATTCAAATAAACGCCCACAACGTATGTTTTCTTCTCCTCCAAAATTAACCCAAATCGTCGACCATCGTCGCTAATCAACTCGTTGAAAACTGTTGGCCATTCGTTCTGGCCCTTTTGCAGAATGTAAGGACCGTGTTCACTCCACACACGCGAATCCGAGGATCCAATTCGAAAAAGAAGTGAATTTCCAGGAGATGCCTGATCAATTGAAGTTTTCTGAATTTCTAACTAAACAAAAGAGTCTATTGAAAGCAAAAGGTAAATTTGAAAACCTGAAGAAAAGCGCACATCAGAAATGAAGAGCCGACTATGAATCCACCGGTAGCCATACGCCTTAACGGTGTGATCTTACAAATCTTCCCAACTGTCGGAAAGATAAATGACTCAAAGAGAAACAGCGAAATCAAAACAACCAAACAGTTGAAAAGATTCATTTGATCCGGTAAGATGACTATCCGATCGAATATACGCCCATCCAAGGCACGCGCCTGAACGGCTTCAATGTATTGTTTGTTATTAATCTAAAACATACCTGAATAATCCACGTACTTCCTTGTTGTTCCGATAACGCTGAATAGAAAGGCAACGGAAGTAAGATGACGATAACTCCAATCAACGAACGAACTGCATTCACATGATGACGGTCGTATTCACTCGGAGCGTAATCCAACCAATCCAATATCTCCGATTTTTTCGATTGACCTTCTAAGATTGCTTTCAGTTTGCGATACAAACAGATTCCAATACACGAGGCCACTTTGGTAATAATGTTGTCCTTATCTGCATCTCGTATTCGATAGTATTTATAGCCGAGAATAAAAATTGCTACTGCAACCAAAAGTAGAATCGAAGGAACTCCAAATGCCAACGGGAAACAATAATCGGATCCAAAACACTGCAAATGACCGCGTAGCATTGGAGTCAGAAACATTGAGCACAACGCTCCGAGATTGATTGAAAAATAGAAAAACGAGAAGAATCTGGAGCGTTCATTTTCTCGATTCTCATCAAACTAAAATAGTTGGTATAATTGGCAAAATTGAAAACCTACTTGGTCAGCAGCAAATGCCGAGACACACGGCTTGATTCCTCCGGTAGCCAACGCAATAACCAAAAGACCAGAGAAGCCGAGAAACGAACGAACAGTGAAATCGAGAGTTGCAATCGAACCAACGGACAAACAAAGTGCTCCAAGAATGTAGATCGACGATCCCTAAACGAGAACAGTCGTCAGTTCGATGCTACGAACTCACCAGAATTATGACTTTGAATCGCCCGAAATAGTTGTCAGCGAGAATCGATCCGAAAACCGGTGAGAAAAAGGCGAGGGATAGAAATGCATGGTAAATCAAATAAGCAGTGGGCTCGCTGAATCCGTGCTCGTTAATTAAGTAGAGAGTCAGAACCGTTCTTAAGCCGTGATAGCAACATCTTTCACTGAACTCGTTGCCAAGAATGAAATAAACAGACGGCGGATAACTTCGTAGTGATTGCAATATTCCAGTCATGTCGAGTGAATTTACTGACGGTTAGTCGGGAGTTAAGTTTTAAAATTTTTAATCGAAAGTCTTTGCATGAATTAACACGCAGACTTAAAGTTCGATTACAAGAGCAATGCACATTGACAATCCCGCTAAACGAGCAATGCACTCGACAAATGACCTTTTCAGTAGAGTTTCTTGGTTACATCAATTGAACACATTACACATCCTGAATTTATTTTTATTTTGTAGTTTCCACCACAAACTAATCAGGTATTCAAATTTGAGTTTCGTCTCGTCGCATTTCGAGCAATGAGATTGCCAACCCAGAGCCATCGATTGAGAGAATTGCAACAAAAGGAAGTGCGTGTTCAGAATTACAAACGCGTCTTCGTTCTCGATTACACGCAACAGCTGTTTACGTGGACGGAAATAGAAGTGATTTCTCAACTGTCAATTTGACAGTTTTTGTGCGATCTTTCCATTAGAAAGCCAATTTGATCAATCACTTTGTGATTCGTGAATGAAGTGCGGTTGCCAATTTGATCGTCAGCGGAACACACGCCCTCGAGCTTTGAAGAACAACCGACCGTTCGACGGCAATTTTCTTTAACGTTCCGCGAATCGAAAACAAAAGAACGAACGTTCGTTCACATGTGCCGTTCGTTTTGGAGAACGACGACAATTCTAATTAAGCGCCAATCGTTTTGGATTCAATTCATATATTAATTTGAAGGTTTTGTGAATCGAAGTTTACGTGTTTGATGAAGTCACTTGTCGTTGCGAACACTCGATCTTTTTCCGCATGTGCTTTTGGCCGTTTGCTTTCGCCAAGTTCAGACGAACAGAAGCGTAATAGCTTTTAGGCGGAAGTAAAAAAACGTTCGGCAGACAATATCTTTACGGTAGTTCGAAGGTATCAAGAAGCCGATTGAAAAGCATCTGAGATGATCATCTTATTCGTTTCGTGCATAATCAGCCTCTCGGTCGTCATTCTATCAAGTCGACGAGAGAAATTGAATTGCTGACCATGAAAACAAGCCGCTCGACTGCAATCTGCGTTCTCGTTTTTACAATCAAAACATTCGCGAAATTACGATTTTAATCGATTGGAAGCTACAAATGACCTCCGGTTCGTGAAACTGCTTCTACAGAAAGCGTGATTGTATTCTTGATGTCAAGTGGCCGAATGTTTGCACAACAAGTTTGATTCGCGTGCTTTCAACTTTTGAAGTCGAAACGCGTGTTTTCTGTTCATCACCCGAAAAGTTCAGCGAAGTCATTTGATGTAGAAAATAGGGGTTTAGCTTCCAAGGTGCATTTGTGTTCGGTTTTTTATGAGAAAACGAAGCACTGATGATGAGTGGAACGGACGAGAAATTTTGCGACGACGTTTCTTCGGGTAAACGCTCTTTGCCGCTGTTTGTTTTTCGCGTTTATCAACCCGTTTGGTGGTGAATCTGCAACATCACGCCGTCATCCAATTTGATTCGAAGCGCCTTTTGCCGCCAGCAATCGCTTTTTTGTTTTACATATTCGAAAACGGAAATCACGCCAACGGTCCCGAAATCGACGAGCACCAACCGTCCCCTGTGGTTTCACATCTGTTGGTGTTTGTTTATGAATTGTGGTGCACGTGAATCGCCAATAAAGTGCGGTAGCGATGTAGTGCTCGCGTACGTTGAAGTTCATTAAGATAAACAAAAAGAGCTTAAAAATGTTAAATTGAATTTCTCGTACTGTTGAGAGGCTTGAGTAAGAGGTCGTGTACTTTAAACGACTTTAAATTCGACAACTCTTTTAAAAGCATTTGTTTTCATAAAGAAACTGTAATTCACTTTTTGATCAAATTTTTCTCATCGTTTCCAACTCAAAACCGTCAACAAACTTTTTATGTTTTCCGAACGATTGACTTTCTAGCCATTGGCTTGTTCGTGTACTTTGTCCGAGAGAGTGATCGGCAAGCAATTGAACGAAATTGATGAGCTTGTTGGTCTCGTGGCAGCCTCAACGTGCCTACTTCTGACAAAACTTATGCCACGGCTCATCTATCGTCACTTCTCTTTTACTGCACACATTCTTCGCTGCGGTAACCATGATTCGAAAACATTGTCTTTGATGTCTGAAACCTTTGCACGATCTTTTTTATCATCTTTATGATTTGTGTCTTGATGAAAGCAATTTAATGATCACCAATTAATGTTTTGAAAATCCGATGGGGTTTAAAGGTTTTGAGAGATTAAGACATCTTTACGTGTAACTCTGTTTATCTGACTGCTGATAAGATCGTTTAATAGAACGGTCGCTATTGACTAAGAGAACTTGAAATTTTTATTGCTAAGCGCATTTGGTGCTTATTTCATCAGTAGTTTTTTAGACTTTGAAGCCTATAAAATCATTTTGAATGTGTTCAAATAATGCTTACTCATACGTTTGTCCGAATTTCTGCCGCTTTGAACCGCTTGAGTTCTTTCATTACCTAAGAGTTGATTCGCATCGACCAGATTATATCCTTTCAACTTGTCAAGGCGGCAGTGCATTTGATCAAAAAACTCGTTCATCGTTCTTTGGAGGTAAACGCGAGTAGTAAAAGTTGTGCCGATGATCAAAAACGAAACGGCCGTCTCGCTCTCTCGCCAACCGAAACGATCAAACAACGACCGGGTTTTGGACGAGCAGCGTGTTGACAATGCGGCTGCCCCATTGCCAACTGACCATTCGAAAGAGCGCATTTATTCACATGATTAGCGAAGGCATTTCAATTCTTTTATTAAGGGTTTGGATTAGAGCTAAAAAATCTTCTCATCCACGTGTTTTGCGAGCAATTAGATTGCGGGCGCATTGCTGCGAGTGACCAACGATAGCAACTGATCTTTGTTTAAAGCTATCTGCTTATCAACTTTTGCCAATCTCATGCACGGTCTTAAGAACCGGCCGCAAACGTCAGGAACTGCGCAATCGTTGCCTACGGTTAGTGTTGCGCGACGATTGATGAGATTTTTAAACGAAGATCTCATGCATTCGATCAGTTTTACGACTCGCCTTTCTTTGTAATCGTCGATACTTCTCATCACCAATTTATCGTGCGACTGACCTCCAATCGACGCGTCGCCCTGTTAGCTCTTTTTCTCGTTTTGACTTCGGGGCATTATGGCAGGATCTTAGACTAAACAACGCTGTCGTCTTGTATTTTTGTTCGTTTTACACGGTGTCCGAGTGAATATTGACGATAAGAAACGCTTATTTATGTTGTTACTGAACCGATTTTCCTGCGCTTTTTTGCGTTATGTCCGGAATTAGATGCCATTTTATTATCTATCAAAAATTCTTTAAATTCATCATAGAAAGTGCCGTAATATTAATTTCGCCGAAAGAGATAACTTTTTTGCTCATTTTTGTTCCCGTTTTATTCAAATTTCCACACTGCGCCCGCCTCTATCAATAACCATTCCCAATCGATGTTCGTAGTCGTCAACTGCTTTGTTGATCATTGATTGTGGCAATTCATTGACTTTATGTTGGATTTGTTCTTGAAGGTCATCGAGACTATCGGGGTTTTGTTCGGTAAACGCGGCTCTTCAGGTATCCCCATAGGAAAAAGTCGTAAGGTGTCAAATCAGGGCTATAGGGCGGCCAAACAAGTGGACCAACAGATTGATTCGCATCAAACGCAAAAATTCTTCGACCGCTTCTTCTGTACGCGCAGATCTTAAAGGAAAAGTGCTAAAGAAGGAGAAGTCAAACCGTTGACGGCCCTGATGACTTTCTCCCACAATCCTCGCGCATCAAGAAGGAATCACGCCCACGAGCAAAATTTGCTGATGCTGGAACGGCTTTATGACGGCCGAAATGTCGACGAAAACGTTGTTGAACAGTCACCTGACTTTTAGTTTTCACAAATTCAAGTACACAAAACGCTTTCTGTTCTGATGTCCATTTGACTTTTTGAAGCGCAAATGAGGAAAAGAATACCGTTTTCTTATCAAAAAAACTCATTCAAAAGACCGATTTCAAAAATGCAAAATCAATTGACCTCGAGTAAAATTTCAAAGATTTTTGATAGGAATAAAATGGCATCAAATACCGGACATAACGCAAAAAAGGCAAGGAAATCGATTCAGTAACAACATAAATAAGCGTTTCTTATCGTCAATATTCACTGGAACACCGTGTAGTTGACTTTTTGTGTTTTATTTTAACGCTGAAACGTTTACTGATTGTTTTCGTGCTTTTTATCTCGATTCGTTCCACTGAGCACCAGAAGTGGAGCCTGTGGTTTGTATTGTCCTTCCTTCTACGGAGTATTTATCATAGTAAATGACAACTCTCTTGCAACGAGTCATTCGAATGCAGTCGGTTTTACAATGATCATTGTCTATAGTTTGCATATTTCAACATTTTTTTTCAAATTCCACGTGATGTCGCGAGACGTTTTCAATTCTCGTGCTCTCAACATGACCGCAACGTCTGCGGCTTCTTCTAGTCATCAGAGAGTTTGAACTGTTTCTTATTCCTTTTACTAATTAGCGTTTTATCGGGTCGCGTTAATCGATTTTACGTGTTGATTTTACATCTATTTTCTGTCTCTTAACATTGCGAACACTTCAGCGTTCTTGACTTCAAGACTTTTCGCGCTTGAACAAGACGAGTTAGTAGGTTTGTTAGCTAAAAAGCAAGCAATGCCGTTGACCAAAACCGAGCGTGGATCACCGGAAGGTAGCGAGGACTGTAAGTTGCTATCTTCTGGCTTTTAAGTTCTAGAAAAGATGTTTTAGTGGACAGCGAAGAACGGTCAGGAACAATGGCTTGTTTGGTTTGCGGAGACGTAAATTCAGAAAGTAATTTCATTAATCGATTGATATTTTAGGTGGCAACTGGAAGACATTACGGAACTTTGGTAAGAAGTGATTAGTGGAATAAATTCTAATTGTTCGGTCTTCAGGCTTGGTATGTTTATTTCATTTAATCTCGTTTACATTTTGCACTTGTGTCTGAAGATTTTAACACACAAATATGAAATGTAAACATGATTTAATGAACATCCTGTTTAGCAATGGCTGCAAGGTGAGATCGAAATTCGAATTAAAATGAATCCATCGTTTAGGGCTTCTTTCGCAGAACCATCAGGCGCGCATACAAATACAATTGTCGTTTTGATGGAAATTGCAATATCGATAAACGTAATTCTCCAAGAAACTTTTCGATGTAATTCGGAACGTTTAAGATAATCGTGCGGTTTGTCGTGCCTGCCGCTTCTCTCGGTGTATTCGATTCGGAATGAAAGTTGACGCTGTGCAAAACGAACGCGATTTGATTGGCAAACGACCACGTACACATTCTCAAACCTCCGTTGCTCCACCGTCCGTTGCGCCAACGGGCACAATTTCGCCGCCAATCGTTGCAGCAGTTGCGAATTCGGTTTCTCCAATTGCCGCTAATTTGAATGGAAGTACGACGATGAGCGGACAATTCTTTGGCACGGAAATTCAACCGGAACTCGTTCAAACTTCCCAATCACCGCTTTGTGCTCCACAACGACCGATCAATAGAAACACGGCAGTTGATCCGTGGGATTGTCCGAAGATGCTGTTGGAATTGTTAATGAAATCAGAGGAGAAAATCAAGAATCTTCGCGACTCGGTCATAAAAGAGACCGGTAAGATGGATTACACAATTCGTCCACAACAACCCGTGAGTTGATTGGGCCCAAAATAGTTTATTTCAATTTTTAGCCAAAAATCAATCAAAACGGTCGAAAAGCAACACCAAACGACATCCTTCATTCACTGCACTCACAACTTCTGCTCGTCATCGAATGGGCCAAACAGCTTCGACCATTCAGCGAGCTATGTACAGAAGATCAAACGGCGTTGCTCAAAAACTTTGCTTCTCAGCATATTGTGCTTTGCGTTGCCTATCGCTCAATCAATGCATCCGATTTCCTTCAACTTATCAACGACACATGCATTCCGCGTGTTAACGTTGGTGGAAGTGATGAGGGCGACGATTTCTACCGCAAAGACTGCGAACGAGTTATGGTGAGTTGACCTCTTTTCCTGTTGTTTACAGACAACCGCAATCGTTCTCTAAAAAAATGTATTTCAGGACCAACTCGTGGCTCCAATGCGTTATTTGAACATCAATGACTACGAGTTTGTTGCCATGAAAGCGTGTGTTTTGTTCAACCCGGTTGCTCGTGGATTGTCCAACGAGTCAGTTATGAAAGTCTTGGATACACGACGTCGAATATTCAACGCTCTCGAGCACTACGTCAGAACTAAAACACCTGTTGACATAAATCGTGTCGGCGACTTGACTTTTTTCATCTTGAGTCCTCTTCAGGGTCTTGCTAAATCCATTTCCGAAGACGTGCTATTGACAAAAATGAGCGGAATTGCACAAATCGATTTGTTGATGGACGAGTTGATGTTGGAAGGTATAATCGGTTAATTTATTGCAAAAATAACTCATGTACCATCAAATGAATATACAAAATAAGAGTCGTTTACAACCTCAATAAATCTAGGTTTAGATACTGAGCCCAAACATCACAAACACGCCATGGACCTACGACGATCGTTGTCTGAAACTGAGCAAGCAAATTTGTTTGGTTTTGTTTTACATTTGAGTATTTAGGCCCGTTCCACGAGCAACTACGGAAAGTTGTAGCGAGAATACGTTGACCGAATTGCGTCCGATGCCAGTCGTTCCAACAAGGGCTCCGTTGGTTGGCTCTGCTCCAGCACAATTCAATATTGAGCCGAATATTATGAACGTTCCAACAACAAGCGAAATGTCACCAATCAATGACTACGAAATGCCATCAACTCTTTCATCTTACGTTTTCGGTGGCACACTTCAAAGGTATGTTTTGTAGTCGGTTGTTATTTAATCTGTTGGTTTAGTCCCATTTCTCCATCAAATGACATTATGTTTTCGTCCGCTTCCACAGCACCAGCATCTGTTGACTATCCAGCACCAAAACTTAGCAATTGTAGTCAACTAAGCGGCGCAATTTCTCCGCCCCAGCAATGGACTACGCTCATTTCAAATCCAACCACGTACGAATATCCAATCTACACGAGTTCCATCCAGCCAACTTATCCCCCAGTTGCCCCTACTGCAACCCCTTTAAATTTTTAGCAAGTTTTAAATTCTCTTTATTTCTTTCCTTAACGAACGCCTCATCTTGTAATACCTTCCAACGAATTTATTTACCGCCAGTCATTTTCGTTTTTCTTATGTACCTCAAGCGTCAACTTTAAACAGATTTTGACCGAATCGCAAACCATAAAACGTGTAATGAAAATATTGATGGGTAATAAAAGATGATTTATGTTTGCTAAAGAACCTAGTTAAATACTCTCATACCAAGATTGTTAAAGTAGAAAATGGGGATCGATTTATTCGTTCAGTAGCTTATATACGCGAGTAGACACCCGATTGAATGTCGAAGAACATTTTCGAGTCCAACGGAAGGTATTTCCGTTCTATTGCATTCCAGTAGTAAAGAGAATCATCGCCGCATTGGGTGGGATCAAAACCTTGTTTTTGCAGTTCCGATTTCTTCAGTTTGAACGTTCCAGTGCGATTGACTTGTTTGCAGATGCGAAGAAAGAGTGGAATTGCAAAGCTGGCCAAGTGCTCCGGCAAACGTTCAGCCAACTCGTCCAACAAATCCTAAACTCCCGGATTGAACTTGTTCTTGTGTTCTTCAAACCTCGACGTTTGCATCTTCCTTCAACGTTGCTCCAATCATTCCGGCACGACCTTCACGTCCCAAAACCTCGACTCCGTAGACAGTCGCGTCTTCGATGCTCATGATCGGTTGAAGAACTCCTTCGACTTCCGTAGTACTGACATTCTCTCCACGCTAAATCAGAAAGTTGAGGTTCTCGTTTGAAAACCTACCCAACGGTACGTATCACCACGACGATCTTTGAAGTAAACGTAACCGTTTTTGTCCCATAAAAGAATATCTCCCGTTTCGAAAGCCGCATCGCCCATTTGCAGAACATTTCGAATGACTTTCTTTTCAGTTTCTGCTTGATCAAGATATCCCTCGAAACTGCTGTGAGCATCGTCTTTAATCATTCCAACCACTTCTCCTAAAAACACGAATTGGATGCACAGCAATGATTACTAACCAATGTCTCCTGGCTTGCATGGAATACACAAACCTTCTTCGGTACGACACAAATCTTGAGTCTCAGGATCGACCTGAAAGTATGTTTATTTTTGCATTCAATTGAAAAGCTCACTTTAAGTAAACGCATTGGATAAGCTTTGTGGAGGCCGAAGTTAACGGGAATGAAACCACACGAACCACGATGACCATCGATATTAAGCATCGAAGAATTGCCCTCAGTCGAACCGTAGAACTCGCCAATACGCTCGATGCCAAAGCGATCTACGAATTCTTTCCAAATTGCCGGACGAAGACCATTTCCGTACATCATTCGAATTTGATGTTTTTGATCCTCCGGTTGGTAGGGTTGGGACAAAAGATAACGACAAATCTCGCCGATATACTGACTGACCGTCGCATCGTGTTTGATTGCGTCCTTCCAGAACTCTTGAGCCGAAAAACTGCGGCGAATAATTGCAGTTGAACCACGGATAATCGTTTGGCCGATTCCAATGATTCCAGCAGAAGAATGGTACAACGGCTACAAAAATAGAAGAATAATCGGAGTGAAAAACAACTTGCCATGGTGATGTAAATGCGGTCCGAATTGCGTATATCAAAAGCATAACCAGTGGCTTGAGTCAAAAAAAAGTAACCTGAAAGCCTTCATTTTGGGTTCTCATTGCACGGACTTACGGAAATGTTTGATCACCGCGGCTTTTGGATTGCCGGTCGTCCCACTGGTGTAGATATAGCAGAGAATGCCTGAAGCAAAGTCAGTAAACTCGAACGCCGAACTCACTTTCAAAATTGTGACCGAATGGAATTGACGGTTCGGTTTCATCGTGTGTCAACTCGCAAAGATCGAGAATGTCGCCGTAAACCTCCGACTTTCCAACGCTGAGAACTTGAGTGTCACGCGGCAAGAGCCCTTCACTGATGGTCGTACGCAATGCTGAAAGTGATTAATAGGATGATTACAGGTCATCTGCTTACTGGAGAGAAGCGTTGGAGTCGTCACAATCGTTGTTGCATGCGCGGTATTGACCGAATGAGCCAACGGTTCCAATTTCAGTTGCGAGTTAACCCACGCCGTGATGATTCCGAGTTTACTCAAACCCAACCACAAAGCGAAGAAATCAGCGTTGTTTTCCATGAAGAGTGCAATCACATCTCCACGACGAAATCCTTGTTCCTGAAGCCCAGAATTAGACCAAAATTTGGTGAAAGAACTTACATGAAAGTAGTTTGCATATCGATTAGCCAACTTGTTCAATTCGGCAAACGTAAACGAACGACCAGTTTCCACTTCGTATATGCACTGCTTACTGGGCTCGTTGTGAACCCAATGTAAAAAGTAGTAGTGGAGCGGTTTGTTTCGACGAAATGCCTGACGCATTCTCCATTTGACAGTACCGAGCAACATCAATCCTCTAATTAGCATCTGATAATGGCCATAAAAAACACAAACAAACTTAAAGTCCCGTTTCATAACATCCCACTTGCTTATTTCTTCGTTCCAGGGATCAGAAGAGTGATCCGAATTGTCAAACGATTGATCGCTTGGTATCAAGTCAAAACCGACCTTCTTTCCGAGAACTGTCATTGACTCAGTCATCTTTTTGCGCTCGCCCTCGACAGACCACAGAACTTGAGTGTAAACTTGATGATTGAAGCCGGTGATCGGCAACTCGTCATTCGAAAAACCCGTTGATTTTGATTGACTTTGATAGTCGCAACCTTCGATTGACCGAGAGATCTGAAGAAAAAAATTAAAAATCGTAATCTCTGCATTTCTTGCTGCTGCCGTATTGATTGTCGAGCGACGAGTTAGAGCACTTGAACTGGTGGAAAGAACGCGAATCGCTTGTTTGCTGAACATCTCTCAGTAGTTGATCGGAAGCTAAGACCAGAAACCTCAAGAGAAATAGTCGAGGATTACAATCGAAAGACTTACAGTCAGCCGAACTTCGTCGAAGAACGCGATCGAAGTGATTGAAAAACTCCAAAGATTACCGTCATTTTCCAAACTTTGCATTTTACTTTTTCGTTTCAGTGCTTTTTCAAAATCTTTATTCAAAATACATCAACAATGAAACAATGTGAGTAAAAGAAACATACTGAAGACAGTTTTTGAACGATCAGCTAAAACAAAGATAAAAGTTAGTAAGCACCATTTAGACATACAAAAAACTAATCCCATATGATGGTTGTGAGCGAGAATTGAAAATGAAGGATAATGAGTGATGATCAGTAGATTTGCATTTAGTTATTGCCATAGTTTAAGTCAAAGTCGTCTTCAGAATTGTCGTCTGCACTGTCATGCAAAACACTTAACTCGGTTTTCATCTTATAGTTCGATGCTTCCAATTCAGCCGTCAAATAATCGCCATTACGAATAATATCTCCATTGGAATCCATGACACATGTCGACTTGGTGGTTGATTTCATCTCTTTGAAAGTTGTTCCGATCACCTTATTCCAAAGTTGTGCGACGGTAAGCTGTCGAGTTCCCAAATCCACGAATTCAAGTTCTCCGGTGCAATTGACGTACGTTTCGCTAAAACCAAGCTGTGATGCAAAGTCCAAAACGCTCCCGATTAAACGTGTTAGCTTGTTCGAGATATTCGGATGAGAGATCTGAAAAGCACAGCAGATTTAGCTATCTACTTAGTTAACGTACATGTTCGTATACTTTGATATCAACATTCAATATCTTCACGTTGGGCATCATACTCTTAATCGTTTTGATCAATTCGACAAGCTCTTTACGGTTCTGATAGGTAACAGTAACACTCAGCTTTTCGATCGTTTGCATAGCACCTCTAAAACGCGAAAATTTTAGTTGTTCGAAACTTAGAACTCACAACAAAACTTCATCCTTCAAACTCTCAGATGCCACTTGAAAAAAGAGAGTTTCTTTCAGCGCCATTAAATCCACTTTTTTGAAATCCAAATGTTTGATTTTGTGTTGCAAAATGTAACGAAACATTTCACCTGAAAAATAGAATTAACTTAATAACCGTGGAGATTATTACCACTTGGCAAGGAATTGGTACATTTGAACTTCTCGAGCTTCATTCTCGATATTCCGGTTTCCAAGTCGAGTAGCTGATAGGGTCCAGTCAAGTGTGACAAATAGGGACCAAGTTTTTGCATCGCCAAAAGATAATACGAACTGATGCTGTCGGTTGCCAAACTCCCGTTGATCACAAACTCTTTTGTGCCTACAGCCAAGTTTCAAATACTTATATGTCCTGCTTACCTTGGCATTTCTCCAGGAGTTTCAGGTAGAGATCGGGACGCAAAAAACGCTGTTTGTTGTCGAAAGTGACGTGACCTTGAATAACGAAGCTAAAAGAACGCGGTACTTCGATTGAACTCATCAGCGCAATAGCATGATTAATCGGCATCTGAAGTTTGGTCGAATCCTTTTTTCCAAACTCTAATACACAATAATCGTCATCAGGTAGGAATGTCAAAGTGGCGTTGCTGAGTGCATTTTGTAATGCAGAGGTATAGTTTCGAGAAAAAAGCTGAATTGCAGTAGAGATCGAAATGCTCAACAATAATCACTTACCATCATCAGAAAAATTCGGGAATTTCGTTGAAGCGAAACATTTTCGTTGACGAATGTTTTGAAGGACAACGAGTTTTCTGGGATGTTTCTTTGTTGCACAAAGAAACGAGCAAACGCTTCACGACACTCAGGATTCAGTTTTGTACTCGACATTGTGTCTCACTCACTGCTCTCAAAAGCCGGTAATCAACAACAATGCATTTCTACGAGCATCCATTTTCTGTCGTTACTATCGATACCATCGATTTTTAGACCACGAACACATTTCCCATTCCATTTGGACTTCTTGAATATACGATCAAACAACAGAGTCATGGAAAGAAAGAGAAGTCAAGAATTGAAATTTACTAGGCTTTCAATCGTCAAGCCCAGTTTATAACCGACATCAGAGAAACAGAAATATTCACAGTTTTGTCAACAAAGCGATTTGTTTGTGCTGCTTAAAATCGGCCCAATCGCGTGGACTCCTCTTTCACCGAGTGGTTCGAAGTCGTGAGTTAAAATTCGCTGCGTGAAAACAAGTTGGTCAAGTCATGAGGAAACGAGACACAAAACAACAATCGATCGAGACCGTCAAGCCAACAGATTCTGCGCCTTCAGCGAACCTTCCAAGAGGTCAGTTTTCAAGATGTCATCAACGAGTGCAAACAAGAAATTTAGCTACGAAATGGAGGCAACAGAAGATCGCCGCTTGTCGTCCAATTTACACCGCTAAACCTGTGATTTCGATCGTATTTCTCGTTGGTTTTGTTTTTATTCCACTCGGATATTTTATGCTGATTGCTTCCGATTCGGGTACCAAATTTTTATCTTTCAACTAACTTATTGCTCTTCACTTTAGTGCAAGAGTGGAGTTACGAGTACGAGAACTGCGGTTCGATTGGTTCAACTTGTCAGATAGAAATCAACTTGCCATCTTTTTCGGTTGGTAATGGACTTGAAGATAACAAAAAGAGTCTTAGGGAGACGTTTACTTTTATTACGAGATTTGGAATTACCATCAGAACGCTCGACGTTATTTGCGCAATTGGAACAGCAAACAACTAATTGGAGACCTTGGAGTTGTTGTCTTATGTGAACATTCTGACCAGTTAACTTGTTTCAGTGCACGACAAGTTGTTCGGATCCCTACAAAAACGCGATTGTCAATCTGAGCAAATCGCAATGTAAATCTCGAAAGGCACCCGGAGATCGTTGTCCCACAACTTTTTGGCAGAATGGTGCTTGTCGTAGAGCAATTGCACCGTATGTTTGATTGAATTATCAAATTTACATTTGAAATTAAGTTGTGGGGCAATTGCCAACTCGATGTTCAATGGCAAGTTTTGCACAAGAAATATCTTTGAATTTTTTATTTCAGACACCTTTCTGTTACGAGATTCCAATGATCATGACGTTCCGTTCACTTATTCGGGTCTTCTACATCCCGACACAAAAATTCGATACAAAAATCCGCCGTTGCTGTCCGGTGAACGAGATCTGTGCGATGCGTTTCATTCGGTTACTTCACTTAAAAGACTGAGAAATAACATCGATTTCAGAGGACAATTCCACCGCCTTCTTGGTCCAAAAGCGTTTGTGAGTTGGATACTCAAAATCTGGAAAACAACGGTTTCCAAAACTTCGATTTCATTGTGTGGATGGATGTCGCTGCTTTGCCGAACTTCCGCAAACCATACCGCCGTCTGAATCGTCAATCAGATGACCGGTATCGACGTGGACTTCCTGCCGGTCATTACACGTTGGTCGTACAAAACAGTTTGAGAATCAGGGAGCTAAAACAAACTCATTTGTAATTTTAGATTACAACGTTTCGATGTTCAAGGCACGAAAAAAATTTGTTATAACCACAACCTCGTGGTTGGGTGGTAAGAATCGATTCTTCGGTATCGCTTATCTGGCAATTGGATGTGTGTGTATTCTGTTGGGTTGTATTCTGCTTCTAGTTCACTGGTTATTTGGACATACGTAAGCCGTAGAACGTAACTTCAATTTAAAGCATTTCAGATTGAAAGAAATAGCACAATTGCCCGGTGCCAAATGAACGATTATTGTTTGTTCGAATAAATTGATTAATAATCAGATCGCTCTCTCCATTTTTTACGTTTGATGTTGGGTTTACGTTGGAAACGTTCGTAGAAACATACGTCAAGTTCATGAATTTGCTCACTCGATTATTAATGTAAACTTTGTTGGGTCGAAACATGATCCGATCAGTGAAATGTTCCCGAATCGTTTGATCGGATTATAAACCTGTGGTTCCGTAAACGACATGGATAGCCGAGTTACATTCATTCCGATAGACAGGACTGCAGTTCGGTTTCCACTTGTGTGAATTGAAATGATTGAACACAAGAGAAACGGTCACGTCTTGGAAATGGTCGTACATTCGGATGCACCGCCGACTCCTCATAGTAATTAACTTGTTTTTTTCCACTTATGTTTTGTGAGTTTTAGAGAGACGAATCGATTCAATCCAGGGGCTTCGTGCAGTTGCCATCTCAGCGGTTTTGTTGTTTCATTTGTGGCCCAAACGTATTCCTAGTGGTTTTCTAGGCGTGGATATTTTCTTTGTAATATCCGGCTACTTGATGTGCCTATTACTATCTAGACGACTACCTATAGATTGGCCAAAAGTATCGGACTTTTATTTTCGACGGCTGAAACGAATTGTGCCAACATATTTGTTTGTTATTTTCATTGTTCTCACCGCTGCCTTGGTTTTCGTTTGTCCAATTGATTACGCTGATTTGTACAACGAGTCGATTAAACCGCTGTTTTTTGCTTCGAACATTCCCAGTTCCACTAACAACGATTACTTCAACCAGGTAAGCGACTATCGAGACAACTGATTTGGTTTTACTTTAGCACATGGGCAGCTACACGTTTCTGTTGCATTTGTGGTCTTTGGCTGTGGAAATTCAGTTTTATCTTTTTGTTCCGCTAATCGTTTTTATAACCGAAAAGCTCACGCTACAACGACAAATTCTATTCGTCTCGACGTTGGCTTTAATCAGTTTTCTCTTCCAAATTACCTCAAGCCGGGATGCAGAACACATGGCCTTGTCTTCTCGAGTATGGCAGTTCATGTAAGTGAATTAACAGACAAACTACAATCAACTGTTAGGTATGGATTCCTTGCCTATTATCTTCAAGAAAGTCAACTTCTCGATTTCCAAACTTATTTCTATCGGTTGGGCAACGGCAAATATGGTTCGTTTCTGACTATTAAGTTCACTAGTGCACTATTGCAGGACGTTTGAACAAGTTTCTAATCGTGTTCAATCGTTTTCTGAACTTTCAAATCACGATTTCACTTCTTATTTTAATTTCGTACCCCGTTTTCCATCAAAAACAATTGAACAGGCTGCTTGTCATCGTTTGTACTACGCTTCTAATCGCTCGTCCCGATTCGAATCCGATTTTGAGCGCCGCTCCAATGGTTTGGCTCGGAGATATCAGCTACTCCGTGTATCTGATTCATTGGCCACTTTTCGAATGGTATCGATACTACGACGTTGAGACATTTGTTTACGATGGAACTTTCTCGCTTTGCTGTAAATCAATGACATCATATTTGTATCGAAACGATTAATTTAGCTGGAATCACGTTGATAGTCATTTCAATTGTTTTGGGTTACGCAATCGAAGAAATTTTTAAACGCGTCAAAATCCCCAATTGGCGAAAGTTGTTGGAGGTCATTGGCGTCGGATATGTGCTTTTGTTTTTGGCGTTGGCGAGCTTGAAATTCTATTCGTTGGATGTAAGTTATCTTTCAACTCATAACAAGATGATTTTTAGTTGATGCCAAGAGGAGATCGATTACCGTAAGAATTGAGGTTAACTTTCTTTTCATTGAGTTGCAGAGTTCCTCACGATATCAATCGAATTTTGTACGAAATTGGAGACGTTTGGAAGAATCACAAGAACCCGCAACCGCTTCCAACAGCGACAGCTATTCAGTACAACGGCGATTTCTATCGATACAGTCGAGGTCCAACAATTTGTCGCTACAGGCATAGAATTCCGAGTAACTTCAAAGACGTTTTGACTTTCCCTCGTTCCTATTCCTGTATTGATATTGGAAGTGGAACGAAAAACATTGTCATTATCGGCAACTCGCACGCCAACTCTTATTATCCGGGAGTTCAACAAATGTTCAAAGACGTCTATCGTTTTCTGACGTTAGTGTTCTTGAACGGGTAAGTTCATTAACAAATTCACACGCTTATTTGCACGCTTGTGTTTTTTGATCACATGTTGCTAAAATCTTTGAGTTGCAAGACTAAACTTGTCCGTAAATCTTTATTACGCTATCCATCAACTTTTGATGTGAACTTTTAGCTGTCAACTCGTTGGTCTTGATAGAAATAACAGGAATTATCATCTTTGTCGAGCTCATCGAGATGCCATTATTCCGATGCTGCAAAATTGGCGCCATCCTATTGACGTTTTAATTGTGGGTCAGGCGTATATAACCCACACAGATCCAGCAATAATCCCCAATGATCCACTGTTCGTTGAAATGCAACTGTTTTACACTGAGCTGAGCAAAATCGCTCGTGACGTTGTTTTTATACCACAAGTTCAAGTTCAATCGGCGGTTATGCCTCATTTGCAAATTCTTCAACGTCGAATTTACAACGAAGAGTCTTTGGACATGTTCCGTACATCACTGTCTTATCAATACAACTTCAAGCCAAACACTCGAAAACGAATTGCTGCTGTTCGATGTCCACGTTGTTTGATTGTTGAGTTCGAAGATCTGTGGTGCAACAAGGAAATGAATTACTGCGATACGATCAACACCGAGAGTCGGGTTTCCTATTTCTTTGACCAGTAAGTTAACATACTGATTTTAAACTATTTTTCAAGGTACCATCCGAACATCTACGGTTCGTTGCTGGTTGGCGAGTATCTGCGGCAAATCTACGATGGTTTTGAATTGGAACAAAAGGAACGACAGAATCGAGCAGTACGTGAGCTGTTTGCAAAGCTGATGAGGGCCAAAGAACAATCATTTTAAAAGGAAGAATGTCGGTGAAAAAAACGGGTTGAAATTCGATTTGTGAAAAGGTTGTCGTTCAAATAAAAACGTAGAAACGAACTTATACGATGAGAAAAATGAAATTTTCATGCGTTGCCGCCCACAGCGTTATTGTGCAAATTTAATCGCTTGGTCGGTTCGAAGTTACTGAGCAACAAAAACACGTTTCGGTTGCTCCCAACAAACTCGATTGTCTCTAATCTTCGGCGAGTAAAATTTATCACATTCGAGAAGAAATTGGAATTCGAACTCTCTGAGGACGAAAAAGGAACCGGAATGCTAATGGAATTGCGAGGTTCTTGAGCGTTTTCATCCACTTATGTTAGTCGTCATGAAACACAAATATGTAAACACAATTCAAAAACTATCGCTTTTATTTTGTGGTCAACCAGCGATATTACTTTGCGGTCCGTAGGTTTGAAATGTCTGAGGAAGAAATAGATGACGACTATTACGATTGTGCCTGTGGAGTTCACTGTCAGGTTCGTAAGTCTCTTCCCAACTTGTTTTCTAATCGCCGTTTTAGATTGGAGCGTTGTACTTCTTTGCATTTGCCTTATGCTTAGCAGTGGTGAACATCGTACGGGGAATCTACTATCAAGACGATTTCCATACGATTGGCTCATTGATTGACTGCGTGATTTTACTTTTAGCAATAGCTAGTAATCGATTGTGTTACCGAAAGTTCTACACACCCTTTTTCATTTTCCATGTACGTAGCTTTCGTTAAGTTTGTGAACACAAACTTTAGGGGTCGTTGATGTTTGGAGCTGCAGTTTTGGCGGTTCTGCGATTTCATGAGCTGTACGAACGATCATCACGTCGTCGAAGAATTCTTTTGCCGGGTCACACATCACGTGAAAATTTGGCACCTGAGATTCTGTTCTACGTTCTGATTGTTCTTGTGCATGCTGTAGCATTGAATGTGGTTTGGCAATCGTACAAGTACATGGGTGTAGCTGCATCGCAAAAAAAAACGAACGTCAACGCACTTCGCGTTCTGATTGAAGCCGAACGTCAACGCATGTTGGCGATTCGAAATCAACGACCAAGCGAAGTGGAACAAAGTTCTTTTCTGCAAATTCCTTAGTCTCGTAATCTACGATCTTTCCGTCCACTATGTTAATTGCCTTTGTTTACTTAGCTAATTATAAACACGCCCAAGTGCTGCAACAAGAAGGTTCTGTAATAAATACGGTCGTTTTCTTTTTGTTCGATTTTTGATGTTCAAGTTTAGTTCCGCATTACAATTTCACACCTCACGGTTCGTTGGGTTTGTGAACAATTGTGATTAGTGTGCGGGTGTTAGAGTTATGTGAGTTAAGATCAAAATATAAAAGCAAGTGCTTGGGACCTCAAATCCACAGTTGAGTGTTAAACGGCAGTCAGTTTTCCGATGCTTAAGCTATTCCACAAGTCTCGTACTGTATATTCGTTTCAGAAGATCCGCAGTTGATTGCCATGGAGTTGTTGTCTGTTCCAAACCTAAAGACATCCAGAAAATTGGAATCTGAAGAGCAAACCCCAGTCGAAATAAACGTCCCTCCACTTATCTTTAACATCGACAAGAAGTCTTGTTGTATTTGCATTCAGGTATGTCCACTGAACTGATCGTCAATCAAACGTCTTCAGACATGCTCTCGAGTCCTTCTCTTCATCGCTCTTTGTGTTTCCATTGGCACACTGTTTAACCTGCCGCCGGACGATAATCGAAATGTCAAGAAGATTGTTATATCTTTTCATAGCTTTATAATCTTATTGACTATAATCGGAAACATCACGAAACGCAGATCTTTGTATTTTCCTTTTCTCATTTTTGAAGCGATCTTCATCGTAGTTTTGGGCATAACCACGGTCTTTCTATTTTATTTTCTGATTCAACATTCCAACAGTCTCATTTTCGAACAAAATCAACGAGTTTTGATGTCCTTCGTTTATAATTCAATTCTTTTGATTCTGCATATTATTCTCTATTCGTTTGTCAGCGGCTCCTACCGACATTTAAGTGAGTTGGAAAGTCGAAAACAAGCTCGTAAACTTCCCAGTTTGTTGTTCATGCCTCAGGGTCTTAAAATCATCGTGTAGTGTAATCGAATTTGCTGCTTTTTGTTTCAACAACAGGGTCCACCTACGCATAAACTGAATTACGGAGCTCAATCGAATATCGGAAACTTTCCACGTTTTGCTCGAAAATGAAAACGTGACCTCGAAATGTCAAATGTTTACAGCAGAATACGGACTGAATTCCCCCGAGAATACGTAGATTGACAGACGTCAAACTCAGATTTGGGATGAGTTCGATAAGATTTTCGAAGACAAAGACGTTTAGCGGCGAACAAACGTTTTTTTGTGTTCGACCGTTGGTGTTCGACAATAAGCTTATTGGAGGCTGCATTCTGACAGACCGAAAGCTAATTTTCACTACAAGTGAGGGCAATTCATCATCTGCATTGGACAGTAGGGATTTCCGTCAACTCTCGACGCTTGGAAACAACAAGGATGCCGAGTTGGTTGCTAGTCTTGCAAACACTTTCATTCGCAAACAATCGTCATCTACACATTTAGTTTTGAGGTTATTTCCGTCAAATTAACTGTTACTACAAATGTACGGTGAGTCTACGAGCACTTGAATTGCCGTAAAAGTGACGTTCAGATCGTCCGAGCATGGACGAAGACGAGTTTGCCACGGCGTTCGATTCGGTTGAGCACAAACCGAAACAGAAAGATCGCAACCGCTGTTTGTGTGACATTCATGTGAACTCCGCTGCTGTTAGCATATTCTTCACAAAGATAACGATTTCTATTGCTTTCATAATACGCAATCTACACGTCAAGGAATACACAGCCGCTGGATTTTTGATTGTTTATGTTCTGACCATTCTCTTGGCACTAATCGGATATCAGTGTACTCAACCAGCTTTATTCTTCTTATTTATTATTGCTGATGTAAGTTATAAACAATTGATAGATTAACAAACATGTATTGAAGATTATTGTAAACGTGTTGTTTGGACTCTTTGTAGCTGGTCTTTTACTGATCGGACGAAAACTTCTGGAAGCAACAAAGCTTATGTCATCTGCCTATTCCTTGATACCATTTTGGTTCTGTATGCTATCCACCATTCTTTTTTTCATCAATGTCTATGCTTTACACATCGTTTTACGTTGTCGTCACCATCTAAAACACAAACTTCAGAAACGTCATCTACCTCGAACGATAGATCATCCCAGTACCGCCGATTCGATGCCCGAAATTCCCTAATTTATAATAAGAAAAATGCAAATGAACTCGACAGTTACTTTAATGAAGTACTTGCTTATTGTTAATAATACCATCTAAGAAAATGAACTGAAGCAATATTGCTGGAAGAGCGTTCTTAGTCGAAGAACGTGTACAACAAAAATTTTCAAATGGTAATAAGGCTTACAATTTGGTAACATTTCAGGCGATTTCTTGATTTAGTTACAATATCCGTTTCTTAAGTAACATATAAAAAAACCATCGTCTGACTTTTCTCAGAAGTCTTGACGTTCTCCGGTGCCAATTTCCATATCGCGGTCAGCAAAGAAGATCAAATTTCTATACATCCTTGTTCTTTACATTTACGAGAGATGCGTGAAGACGACTAGCTACTTTAACTTCGTTGTTTAAACCAAAAACGTTGAAGAGCTATTGAATCCATTTAAGTTCGTGCTTTTTCCACCTGTGATTGTTTGCAATGAACATTCGAAGTTTGTGTTTCTCGAAGCGAACTGCCGATCCGTAAACGATACGAACCACAGAGCCCGGAGACAACTGGCGCTGAGAATTTCAAGGTCCCTGACAATGCGAAATGAATGGCGATCGGACGTTCTAAAAACGATCAGTCCGTTGACGTAACGTCACGCGCAATCAACTGCCCCTCTGGTGAAAAGTTTGAAACAAAAACCTGGGCGCCAATCTAACGGGTCAAGAAAAGAAGTCAAGGACACAAGCGGAATGAGCAACAGCTGAGCGGAAATCCGAAGACACGCAATTGATATTGTTAAGCAGACTAAATTACGGGAATCTACGGAGCGGAAGGATTTCGAACAAAAACACAAAACTCTACTTCGTTGTCGAAACTCAACCTTTCCGTTGACCGATAACCTTGACGGCATTTCCCGTCGTTTCAGTCAGCTCATTGTACCAAAACCGCGTCGTCCTTTTCGCTAATCACTCCACGACTTCATTCTGCGGTTGTTACTCGGTTCCTGAGTTCTGCTTCAAAATGCTGTTGCGGATATTTCAGTTCACATTGCTGTTACTGTTCCTTGTAAAATCTACTGATCTGTTCATCATTAACAACAAGTTCGTGAATTCAGATGGCGTCAAAGGTCAGTTGAGTTTCTGCGACTTCAACTACCTTCTTTCTTAGTGTTTACCGTATCGAACGTGATCAAAAACAACAATTGCACTTGCGCTTGTAATTGTGCTTCCAATGAAGTTCCTCTCGAACGACCACTTTCGGCACCTCAAGCGCCGATTCCAGGTGCTCCAAAACGTAAATCCCACCATTGATGTTCATTTAGAAAATCGGTTGTTTAGAATTCGTTATACGTAAAGTTATCCATCAAAATCATTGTAATTGTGCGTGCAGTTGTGTTCCAAAAGAATCGGAAATATCATCCGATGGAATTCAAAGTAAGTTCTATAGCACTATTTCTTTATTTTAAATTCGTTTTAGAATCTTATACTGCTCCAGCACCAAAAGTTCACGATGCAGTTAAGGAACAAGTGTGGAATGAGCTCAAAACTACAATTGAAAACTCCTATCGTACAACGCCAATTCAACGGCCAAACGAAGAAGCTGATAAAGCGTCCTCATATGTTGTTGCATCAACTACTCAATCACTAACAACGCGTTCTTATTGGCAAACGTCTTCGCTTATTCTCTCGTCAGAACAACCAGCCACCGGGCATATCATTCCATCAACTCAACAATTCAGTGGTTATTTCACTGGACCACCACCAAGAGAAGATGCACAGAATCCGACGATTAGTAGTCAGTTACCATCAAATAGTCAAATGACGTCTGGAAATTGGCCACAAAGTTTATGGCCATCAAGTACCCAAAACAACTCACCTATCTTATCGTCATCTGAATGGTCATCCTCAACAGTCGTTCCTTCTCATTCTCCAACTACTCAAAATGAACAGCCGTCAACAAAACAGATATCTGAGAACATTTTATCAACAGTTAATTCAAATTCTTCTACGGTCAATTGGTGGTCAAGTTCAGTTTTTTCACCATCAACAAAACCAAAGATTACAACTGACCAACAAAAGTCTACGAACGAATGGCCACCAACAAATGGAATGAACAACTGGTTAACCACAACGTTACATGTCGATCGCAATTCTTCAGTCTCAACTCATTTATCCGCACCTTCAAATATTTTTAAAGCAAAAACTACTACGCTATCAACGTCTCCGACCAGCTCAACTAACGCTGAAACACCTCAACAGTCAAAATCAACGAAAAGCTTCGGAACGTCGAATTCACCATCTTTTATTTTCCCCACCGAAATCAATTTCAATGGCAATCGAAGTGAACAGCAAACTGCAAAAAGTTTGTTAACAACCACGAGGGAATCTACCGTTACTTCAACGGAAAAAACGAAGCCAACGATCACTGAAGACGACGAGATTACGACGGCGACAATAACAAAAGACGACAAAATCCCAAGCAACCTAACCGCCTCGTTGCCCACTGATCAACAATCGACTGCCGTTAATTTATCTCAATTTACAGGCAAAAAAACCACTCCACTGGACACTACGACGCAGCAGAAAATTCAAACCGAAACTGTGGGTCTTAAGAAGTCCACTCATCAAGAGACGTCTCCACAAACTTCTATTTGGACGTCTTCAACGACATCAGAAACCCGACTTCATAACCCGGGACTTGAGATTTCACGTGGACAACCGGACTCAACATTTACTCAAACTGTTGCAATCGGAACAACAACTTTCGATGCAAAACCAACCACCTCCCCACACGAACTGTCTGGCGACACAACAACAAAAGTCATTCAAAACAGTACCGTGATTTCAGCCGAAGCAATCGACGAGTTGGTCAATACCGTGGCTGTTGATTTAGACGAATCATCCAAATCGGGAGAAACAACTCAAAAAACATCATCGCAACCATTGATCCCTGAAATAGAAACAACTGATAAACCGGAGTTCGTCTCTACCTCAACACTTTTCAACCAACACAACTCAACTGAAAACGCAAACTTGTCGCCAGAATTCAAACAGAAAGTCTACCAACTTTTAACTCAGCTCAAAGCTCAACTGCAGCACATGAAAACTGAAGTTGCGAACACATCGACAACTCAGCCTGTAAACAACAGGAACCAAGAAACAACCACTTTTGCTTCTTTCGTCCAAACCGATGCTCTTTCGACCTCAACAGTAACCGATAGACAAACGACCGTCGAATGGGAAGACGACAAATTGGCCGAATTTAACGAGCAATTGCGCATCATGATGGACGAAGCTAAGAATCAGACGATCAATGAAAACAACGAACGTGAGAGAAAATTGGAGAAGTCTTCGGATTTGATGAAGAAACTGGATAACATTCGTGGTATGTTGGATAAAATGAAACAACGGACAACCACAAATCTTCCCGTGACAACCACAACTCTAACCATCACAACAACGGAGCCTCTTCAAACAACTCAAAAAGCAGATGAATTCGATGGCATTGCAACTACAGTTGTCATCGATGAGAAGATCGAAACAACTCAACCGACGATCAAAGAGCCACCGACTACGGAATCGACGGAAAGACGTGATTTTATTCGAAAGTTGCACAGTCAACTACTGAAATTAAAAGATCGGCTTGAAGAAATGCGCCACGCCAACACAACTATTTCTTTTATTTCCACAACCACTTTGGCTGTGCCGCCTCAGACAAGTCAAACTCTCGAATTAACGACATCTGCCGGAGTTACTCCCGAAGAGGATACAAAAGAACGTCTATTTCACTACGACGATTTGAAGGCCCGTTTAGCAAACTTGAAAAACACTCTTGATTCGATGAAAGAAGACAATCGAGAAGAAGTGGAAAAAGATAAAAAACAAGAAGCCGTAGACTCCACGGAAATAATGCGTGACCAAATGAGAAGTATGTTGAGCAAACTGAAGACACGATTGAATGAATTAAAAGAACAAGAAGCTGCTGCCCAACGAACAACCATCAGTTTTGCAACAACGACCACTTTCACTCCACCGATTGAACCGAAGACAGACAAACAATCAACTATCACATCGCAACCAACAAACGGAAACTTGGCACCAACTCATCAGTTAACAACTCTGACTACACAATCTGTGTATAGAACTCTTGAACAGACATCTACAAGCTTAGAAAACCTCTCCACTGCAGATCAAACAAAAACGACTTTGCCATTCAAAACGGAGACCCAAACGAACAGAATTGAAGTCGTTTCAACGCTTCCAACTTCTTCGGATGCTACTGATTCATCAACCACTACTCAGTTACTACTGACCGATCCAATTACCCAAAGAATAGTTCAATTGTCGACTACCAAAGAGTCGTCGCCGTTCAACGAAAACAAAATCATTAGTTCGTCTGTTTCACACCCTTCAAGTTCACAACCACCGGTTTTATTGCCATCAACAAACCAACCGACAATCTCACAACTTTCCACGCTCATTACCGAAATTGAAGAACATTTAACTGAAGAAAAGAAGACAACTCAACATAATAATGAGATCTCTACAACAAACAACAATCATCAAGAATCGACTCATAATTTGCCTCAAACATCCAATGCTTATCGTGAGTCAACTTCAATACCTGCCGCACGTGAAAGTACTCAATTAAACTTGGCAAATAATTATTCTATTCAAGCCGAAGCACTAGCTGAAACAAAACCAACTACTGCCGACTCAACATCTCATGTAACAACAACGAGTAGTGAAGACTCTAAAAAACCCGCATTCGTTCAATTGGATTCAACTGATGAAGAAACGTTTGCTCCTGAAGTAACAACACTTCCGTTAACTTCCACTTCTGTAAGTCGTTTGGAGAGTTCGACTGAAGGTCAACAAGAAATTACCACCGAACAAACGAAACTGCCGTTTAAATTCGCGCCGGCCGAAAGCCTATCAACATCTCAAACTCTTCAAAATATTGTTGAAGACACGACAACTATACCACAGGTGGATGAAGGTCGTCGAGGACTTGAAATCGCAAAACTCGTCAAATCTTCGAATTCAAGTGCAATTGGATTCTCCGAAGATGACGTCGATGATCAAACGTTTATTGATCGCGGAGATGAAACAGAAATGAAAGTTGAAACAAAGCTAGAAACTTCAGCAACGACCACCACTTCTAAAACACCATCAACTTTTGAAGCAACACAATCCACGACAGTTAAAAGTAAGATAGCTGGAAGCTTTAAAATTGGAACCGAAGTAGAAGGCGTTGAAGACAAAACATCAAAAGATGTTTCTCTTGAAGCAACAGAGAAGCCACAAATCACGACACAACAATCAAAACAACCATCTGACAACGAGATAGCAACATTGAAGTGGGTCGAAGGCGATGAAAGCTCAACATCAAAACCAGTGACCAATGACAAACTACCGGAATGGTACCAACAAAAACAATTGTCACCGGAGTTAATCAAAATGGCACCAGAAATTGCGCGATTGATCTTCGACACCGCCGCAATGTCTGCTCGATTTCCAAATCTACAGCTTCCTCTTCCAGTTCTACCCGATGCAATTCCAAATGCTGTTCCTGAAGTTCCCGCGTTGCCGGCAATTGAAACTCGTCGTCGTGTGAATATCCGGCCGTCAACAACAACAACACATTTGCCGATTGTCGAGCAAACATTTACACCGTTGAAACGAATTGTGTCGCGACCAAAAACAACAACTATTACTCCGCGGATACACGTTCAAACTTCTGACGAGCTTTACGACGATTACGAAGACCATCGGCCCACGTTGCCATCCGACGCTCCGACTCGACGTCCAAAGACTCACAAACAAAAAGCAAAAACGATTGAATTGAATACAATTGATGTGAAAGAAAAAGCGACAGACAATCAGTTTTCTGTTGATGCAAATGCGAACAAAGTTGACGAAGAGCAAAGGTTAGAATGACAATCGTATTGTAACACATTTTGCTATTTCAGAATCGATCAATCAAACCCTTCAGTCAATTCGAACAAAGGTAGTGGTTCATCGAAACCCAAAAACGTTCCAGCACCCGCAGATGAAAATCTGTTCAGTAAACGACTTGAAGAAGTGAGTTAATATAAGCATCGTGTTATCTGTAATTGGTGTTTAGGCTCGTCGACTTCGTGAACAACTCGAAATGGAAACAATGCACGAGAACGTTCAGGCAAAGTCAGGAATTCAATTTCAAAATCAAGCGTCACGCCGTGAAGAACTGGAACAACGATTAGCCGAACTGGCCGAAGAAGAACGTTGGAATCGATTGTTGTTGGAAAAAGCACAACTAAACCGACGAATACACGCGAATGCTTTGAACGAAATGAAAACCGCACCAAGTACTTCAACACTATTAATGGTTTAAAATTTTTTAATTTTAGCTGCCAAACCAATAGCCACGACAACCACAAGCGTAAGTCCAACAGTCGACGCTTCTTCGGAGCTTCCCGCACACTGCAAACCGGTTCAACGATTTCTTGAAGTCTACAAAATTTCCAATCCACGTCTTTGGGTGCGAGAAAACTGTGAATCGGCCAAACAAGTTTATCCTCACGCTTCCTGTTCTCAAATCGAAGAGCTTCTTGCCGTTTGTTTTACTCAACTAGTTATTTGATTCTCCAGTCAAATATCCCTTGATCAACCATTTTCTCTCTGCTGAATCTCTGTTCTTTACAATAAACTTATAATCATTGGAGATGTCGACAGAACTGAAATGTTCCCTAATGGAATTTTGCTTCTTGAAGTTCAATCGATACGCGAATTCAGTTTGGCGCCATTTCACTTCAAAGGCTGCGGATTCCCTAAGTTTTTTGTTTAATTTAAAGCTCAAGGATTTCTACTTGTAAATAACGATGGCAAGTCAATTGGCTCCAATTTTTGGAGGTCCCGCAATTCCTCGACCGAAAGTCAAAGCAAATCCAAATATGCCGTGGGTCGAGAAGTAGTGAGTTTGTTTCTGTTCGATTACATTGTTAACTTCCGTAATTTAGTCGTCCAAGCAAAGTTGAAGAAGTTGCCTATCAAACAGAAGTTGTTTCGGCTCTAAAAGGTTGCTTGAATGGACTTGATGTAAGTTGAAAGTGTCCAAGGAAAATGAAACGTTTCAGTTGCCGCACATGTTGTTTTACGGTCCACCAGGAACTGGGAAAACAACTTCGGCAGTTGCGATTTGTAAACAACTGTTTACTGACCCAGATGCCTACAACGAGCGGGTTCTGGAGTTGAATGCATCCGATGAGCGAGGAATCGACGTCGTTCGAACTCGAGTAGGTTTTTTTGTAGCATTTGTGCTGTTCGTTGTATGAATTTTTTAGTTTTCATTTCAGATTAAACATTTCGCCCAACAGATGGTACGAACTACGGCAACAAAAAAGTGTGCAGCCTCCGTGAAGGTGGTCATTCTCGATGAAGCCGATGCGATGACGAGCGCCGCTCAAATGGCACTTCGTCGAATTATGGAGACCGAAAGTCGAAACACACGTTTCTTTCTGTTGTGCAACTACGTCAGTCGTATAATCGCACCATTGTCTTCACGTTGTGTTAAATTTCGATTCAAACCTTTGCCTGCGGATGCGCAAATGGAACGGTCAGTTGCAAGGACTTTTTTCGTTTTCATGACTTCAATTTCAGTTTGAAATTCGTATGTGAACAGGAGAAGTTGAATATTACCGAAGAAGCGTTGGACAGTTTGGTCAAATACTCAGATGGAGATCTTCGCAAATCGATCACTCGTTTGCAATCGTTGAGTCTCGGATGCAAAGAAATCGATTGGGAACAAGTGGCTGAATGTTGCGGCCAAATTGGTGACATTGTCATCGTAGAGTTCGTGAAGGCATGTCAGGAGCCAAAACTCACGTCAATGGACGGACAAGTGGACGAATTCATTCTCGCCGGCTACTCTTCCACTCAGTTTCTTCATCAGCTCGCTCCATACATTGTCAACGAAACGCAGTTGAGTAACTTGCAACGGGCCAAAATCTTAGCGCTGATTGCTGTGAGTGTCTTCTTTATCGGACCCACTGAACATGTTCTTGTAGGAATGCGAACAGCGACTTTTGGACGGTGCAAGTACGTACATTCAATTGAGTCTACTGGGAACTTTAATTCACAAATGTTTTCACGAGTGATCACTACCGACTATTTCATTCTTTTCGTTGGTTTTTAACGTGTAAAATAAACGAAACTAAAAATCCAAAATCGATGTTAAATTTCTTGTTTGAAAAACAACTTTTCTCCAAAACTCATTTTACGATCCAACCGATCGGAAAATGCGGCTCGCTCTTGTGATTTTGTTTTTTGTGGGTGTTTTGGCAACGAAGATCGAGGTTCGTTAGTCAATCGAGTACTCGGTGGACATTTGTTTTCAGTCTGGACATCCAAAAGCGATAAAAACCACAGCTCGAGCAACGAACACAAACAAGTCGGATGTTGGGTCGACGGATTTGAGTCTTCAGTCATCAAACCGTGCGAACTTCGGCAAACACAAGCATTGGCAGATTCTCGATCAAATGGACCAAGACGACTACACCGACCGACCACATCGTGATTTCCACGACTTCATTATGCTCTCCATCATGGGTTTACTGTAAGCCATAAACATCTTCCAAATTATCTTCATTTCCAGCATTTTGGCCGTGATCTTTGCTATTAGCCATCAACTTGCTGTGAGAGCTCCGTAGGTTCCGTTGGCACTGTAATTAGTTGTTCATTTTTCTGTGCTGTAAATGAACTATTTAAAATGAAAATTTGTATTCACATAAAAACCCATCGAAGAAATGCAAACGGTACAATCGGCTTATTTAATGGAACCCATTTCCATCGCACGTCGCAAAGAAATGAGTCGTTGCAGATTTCAACTTGGTTGTCATTTCTCAATTTGCTCATTACTTGTGCGGTTGATTGGATTTTTCTGTAAAACAGTCGATTTGACTGGCAACAGGAGTTCAACACAATGGACGACAGAACAAATGTTGCTGCTCAGTCGACAAAACCAAAGGACAAAAAGCCGAAAGAAGTGGTCAAAGATGTCGAGAAGTCGACAATGATCGTTGTCGATGAAACTCCTACTCGTTCGATTATGAGGCCTGGACCGGCAACTAGCGAATGTAAAAGCGTGATGGTGGAACCGGGTGTCGCAGAAGGTAGGAGATAACTTTAGCATTTATAATCTCCTGTTTAGACACACAATCAACTGTTCCATCGAAGTCCAATATCGATCTCAATCTTTCCACTTATCAGAAATCTTTGACACAGGGTAAATCTGTAATGCAAACATTGAGCAGAACTACAAGCACTCCAATTATCGGTACTCCATCAACCGGCACTCCGACGGCCAGTATACGAACTCAAGACTCAAAGCACCAACAGAAAACCGGACGTCGCAAACATCGAAAGAAGACCTGTCAAAATCCAACTCTAACTGACGAAACTCTGGCATCAAAAGATACGATAGTTGAATCTGCACGCGAATCTCTTAAACAGCAATTGAAAAAAGAATTAGCCCAAGGACCACCGTATCAGCGTATTACTTTTGAATTTGACTCTTTGAGCAGTCCATATGTAAGTTTGAAGCTGTAACTTACAATAAAGTTTTCTTTCAGTTGAAGTTCAAATTGTCTCCTGATAGAGTGGTCATTGATTTAGATTATCGTTCTGCAAGCGCAAATTTTCGCCACAAATTCGAATTGGGCGACATCATTCGATTGCTGAACAATCGACCTGTAAGATCCATTTGATTGCTCTAAACCTTTCAGTTTAGATCAAAAATTTGGAAACATTTTACGAGAACCTTCGAACATCCAAATTCCCTGTTAGCATTTCTATCGACCGGCCAATTCGCATAAAACCAATTACTGAGAATCGAATGAAACGACTTAACATCAAACTGAACACCGTAAGCCTCCATTCAATTGTTCATTTCTTTGTCACTCTTAGGGCGATCGCTACTTTACCGCCTATCTTTTCTGTCGACCACAAGTTAAACTCGGGATCACGGTCAAAGCTCGAGGCGATGTTGTGGTGTTGATAAAAGTCGATGAGGAAGGATTGGGTAAACAAAACAACAGGCGCCTAATGAACTAAATTTCAGGCAACGGAGCGTTAGAAGTTGGCGATGTGATCTTGGATGTGAGTTCATGATTGTAAAGTAAAGTCAGTTTTTCAGGTCGATGGTTTGCCCGTAAAAACAACCGAAGATACTAAAAGAAACATTTTGACTGCATTGCATAAACGCGGTTATGTCTCAATCGTGATCATGCGACCTATGTGCGATAAGTCGTTGATGGTTGTTCGCGATGTGATGGGCATTTCAGCGGATAGCGAGCACGATCCGGTGATGCGAATTGATTCTGTGTTGATCGGTCGAACGGAGGCAATGCGCCGAAAAATGGACAAAGCTCGAGCTGTGGCAAAGAGCGGAATATACGTGAAACCAACAGCTCGTCGTGTACGAAGCAGTCAATCGGCTACAATGGTTGATGGATGTTTGTGTTTGAAGATTAATTTTTATTTTAGTCTGATGCCAAGAACCAAACAATGGAAATTTGGAGTGATGTTGAGGAAAAGGATTGGGTGGATTTGGAACCTGTTCCATCGGTATCGGCTCAACACAAACAGCAGCAACAGCAACAAATGACGTCTGCCAACGAAGAGCCGAGCAAACTAACGCGTTTCGAGAAACTTAAACTTCTTTTCACTCGTTTCGGCAATCGCAACGACGATTTCAGTTGACTGGAGAATAAAAAGCAATCGATTTCACATGACAATTTTATTTGAACGAGCTCACTAACTGAGAGAATACACGGTATTCATTGTGTTGTTGAATTGAGAGGTTGCAATTCAGGGATCATTGGATTCGTGGAACGTTCATTTCGGATCTTGTTTGCGCTTATTCGACGAAGAAGTGGATTGTTGCTGATCGTCGTTCTCGTCTTCCTCGTTCTCATCGCTTCTAAAAGTTTCTGAGATGATTCACCGAGAGTGAAGTGGAAAGACTTTATGTCGGGAAAAGAACAAACAAATAAGACAGTCAAAGTGATTGATGAGTGCTAAATTAGGATGTTTTTAGCAAAACGTTCCGATCAATAAAAGTTGTTTTTACGTTGTGTATTTGTACCCTTTCGTTGTGAAGTTTTAACCGAAAGACAGCCGATTGTTAGATTGAACGCTGATAAGATTGAGACGAACGTAATTTTTGATTACGTTCGTGAGATTTGAAATTAATCGGATCGATAAAGTACTGACGATTGTCGTGGTAGAAGATGTTCTCCGGTAGTTCGTGATCGTTTGGTTGCTTCTTCGACTGCACTGATCAAAATGCCACGAAAAGCTCCCTTCTCCATTTCGTGAATACCATAGACCGTGGAACCGCCCGGAGATTGCACCGCCTCTTTCAAGATCGCCGGATGTTCGCCGGTCTCCAAAACCATCTTGGCGGCACCGAAAAACGTCATGGCTGAAAGTTTGATTGCCAAATCACGCGGAAGTCCCTGCTTGACACCGCCATCAGCGAGACCTTCAATCATTGCAAAAATCTTAAACAATCATCTTGCAATCGTTTAAAAACAAAAATTATACATAAGATGGTCCTGAGCCACTAAGTCCAGTGATTGGGTCGATGTAAAGTTCCGGAACTTCTACAGCATATCCAACCGTTTTGAGCAGATCCTCGACCAATTTAGAGTCACCATCTTGACATGCAGCTCCCATCTAAAATTGAAATATACGAATTCAAACTTTAGATTTACACTATAAGCTGAAGCTCCAGCACTAACAACAGCCGGAGTGTTTGGCATCACGCGAACAACTCGAGTTTTAGCTGGTAACAACTGAAGCGAAGATTGAGTGTATTTTCGAAGAATAACATTTTACTGTTTCAATATAACGCAACGTAATTCCCAGCGCGATAGAGATCAACAAATGATCACGACGAACTACTGGCGCAATTTCCGAAGTCACTTTGCTGACATGCACCGGTTTCACAGCCACAAAAACGGTATCCGATTCATGAGCAACTTCAACGTTGTCATGAGTTGTATTCACGCCAAGTGTCTAGAAAAATTGTAAAAAAAGATGGTGATTATCGTTAATACCTTTATCTCTTCCAATAGTTTAACGTCTGTCTTGGGACAAGATGCAATTATCTTTGTAGGATCATATCGACCTAGAGTTTTATTTAAAAACAAACAAGCTTTGGAAATGGAAACCTGACTGAATCAATCCTCTCGCCAATGCCTGAGCCATTTTACCGGCTCCAATGAAGCCAATTCTCATCTTGAGAAAATGTTCTAGTGTCAATTAGATTACAAAATGACCAACTAGCTACTGCCGCCAATCAAGTGATAGCGAAAGAAATGGTGCGTGACCTGCGGTTCAGAATTTGCGACAAGACGATAAGTTGATAATTTTGATACGCCCGCCAACGAAAGTAAGATCGAGTGCTTGTCGGAGCGAAACTTATGATCTGCGAAAGACCACTGATTTCCGTTCGTTTATGATCTTGCGCACTTCTTCTAATTGTTCTAATCGAAGCTGCAAAGATAAGACATTGCATCGATTGTGTTCTTATCTTTAACTTATTTTTTTGTTACAAGAGTTTATTGCTGAAGTACGACTCATTGACATCTTTAAACGAGTCAATTCTTAGATTAGACAGTCGATTAGATTTAAGGGTCTGGGTTGTTTGGGACGAAGAAAACTGAATGTCAATAAGCAGAACTACGAAAATATGATGGCTACTATGTACAATCCGCTTCGAGTCAAGAGGATAAGAAAGTTGGTTATTGACTAAGGTTTTTGTTGGATCGATAGATTGCTATAAAATTGAGTGTTGACTCGAATCAAAAGATGCAGTGGTTTAAGTAAAGTTTGGCGATAGAGAACTAAAAAGCGTCGAAACCAAACCATTGCATTTTCCGAGCGGATATTCGTTTGTACGTTTGAGGCTTCATTGCGTTAAAGAGGACAACCACGATGAGAAAACGTGGTGTCAAGATATAACAGGGTTAAAGTGCGACAAATAACCTGAGGATAATTGGAGAGTTACAAATCGTCAAAATACTTTTGAACTACGTCTATTGAACTTGAAAATAAAATGCTTACGATTGTATCATAACCAAGGTAGATCGGTGATTAGAAAAGAACGGACCAGCCGTTGCGGTAATCAAAGAAAAAGATTTGAGGTAGTGAATGATCAAGCAATAGAAGATGGATAAGAATAGAAAGTTGAATGAAATTCAAAGTTTAGTGTACTTGAAGAGAATCGTTGAGGTTGTTAAAAAAGGTCGTGGATTTACGCGAATAGCTCAAAATTTTCGCGTATCAGAATCATAACTCCGAGAAAACGTCAACTTCTGAAAGAACTTTTTGGAAACTATGATACGATACTCGAAAATTTGGAACTTTAAGGCACGAAAATTGTTGATGTTCAGGTTTGCTTTGTATATTTGGTACGAACTCGGGCGCCAATCGAAACGTTTCCGTTTTCATCGGGCAATTCGTCCGGCAAAACACCAATCTTGTCGACTTCTTGTTTGATGAAATAAAGCGGAACGAACGATGCAATAGCGATGTAATGCGGAAAGAATTGGGCAAACGGATAGATGGCGTAACTTCCATAGACGTGAAGAGCTGCGATGATTGCTTGCGTGATGATACGTTGTTCGACGTAAGTTTTCTAAAAACACACAAAAGTATAACACTTTAATCTCAATTGCCTACTTGATGGTAAACTGAAAACTGAGCAGCTAGGAGCGAGACGACTGCCGTGCAGAGCGCGAGGTATCCAAACTCTGCAGTGATCAAACGATGCAGACTGTCCAATTGGATCACATGCTCAATCTGCAAGTTAGCATTGCCAAACTATTTGCACATTTTCAAACATACCACGTTTTTGTAGATGAAATCGGACGATGGAATCGAAGTCACAGAGTACAAAAGCGAAACCACAGCGTCTGCCCAGAACAAGTATTTGAGTTGAACTCGAGTGCGGTTATTCGTCAAACGAGTAGTCAAATTGATTAACACATCAATCTCATCAGGGTTGGTGGCACGTCGAACAATCTCCACAAATTCGTATAATTCAACTGCAAACCAACTCAAATCCAATGCAAAAGCAAACAGAAACCACTGAAGTTGTTCATTGCTTAAAACAACAAACAAATCACTCACCGGTCCAGCCAAATGAACTCCACGTTCATTTGGTGAGACTGAGTAGTAAGAGAAAAACTCTTGACTACAAATTAGACCAGCAGCAAGGACTTTGGCCAACGAGACATGTGATTCGAGTCGGTACGAATATCTGGTCTTCCACGCATAATAGGCCGCGCCGATCTTAAGAACGTACAATTAGACACATTCAACCAACTGGTTTTTATACAAAAACTTTAAAGGGGAGGAGTCGAAAAGTTGACCGATGTCGAACTTTCAAACACATTTTTGCTGCTTCCTTTGAAATCTATCGAGCGACCGCCCTCCGAAAGATACTCACTTATAAAACAAATACGATACTTAACGGCCATCTTATCGATGTAAACTAAGATTATTTTCACACATGACTATTCTCGTGTTCAACGGTGTGAAGATCATCTCACTAATCGGTTTATTAGTATTTCAAATTTATGAGAAGTAATTGTATGCCCACTTCTTTGTTCTTAAAATTTGCAGTCGTAAGATGATTTGATTATCTAATCATAGGTGCCCAACGAAGTATCATTCTCATTTCTATATTGTGAAGGTTTTGTGCGCCTATGTTGAGTCTTCTGAGACACACAAATAGAAATATTTTTAGTTGTGCAGGTCTTCAGAGTGGGTAATTGGCCTTCTAACACCGTCCACTGCTAAGGACTTTTACAAGCAAGCACACTTCTGTTATCTTTCAATCACCACTGATTCTGGCGATAACTTACCAGAGAATATTTTCGAAACAAACTTCTTGCTTAAAGCCAGTAATTTGGCATTTAAACTAACTACGGTCTTCATCAACACGTTGAATGTTCGAATAACATTCCGGTTAATGAAGATTTCAAGTATCAATTCAGACACTAAGAAGATGAGCCATTTAATTGTGGATTAGTTGCTAGATAATAGACGAAAATTTAAGATAACGGGAATCCCTGTCAAATCACAACTAATAATCAACAGCTTACGAACAGATTTACATTCTTAATGCGAAACTTTAACTGCTTATTCGTCTGAACGCTACGAGATCGCTCATTTTATGGTCATTGAGCGAATTTTTAACATTCCAATCTCAATTTTTCTTATTCACAATCAGCTTTAGATTGTGAATCGGCGGGCAATTTAACAACTTGAACTCATTAACCGCCGATTCTCTTACCTGGAAGGGTCCTAAGAAACGCAGAAGGAACAAATGAGCAACATCGAGTGGTCGTGTAACCTGAAAACATTGAGGTCATTAAGTTTATACTGACAATTAAAAGAATTTATTGAAAACCTCTTAGTACGTTTACTCTCAATGTACGGTAAATTCTCAATCCTTTAAGACAATTGCAATCAGCAAACTTTAATCCCTGAGTTCTACAATACTTGTCTTGATTGTCGATTAATCCCGAGGATTATACCCGTTATTATCAGAAACAATTCAGGCGGCCGAAAAGGTGACTACAGCTCGACTGTCGAGTCTTTTCATTAGAATAAAAACAAACTAATTGAACGTGATTGGGCGTCCTTGCAATTGTGATTCGCTTAATTCCCTTAGATAGAAGCTTATTTCCATTTGTTCAAGCTCCTAGAAACCTTCTTTTGGATTAACACTAGAATAAAGCTTTTGGATTATGAGATTCGAAATCTAATATGCTCAACCCTCGTCGACCTTATTGGGCTCTCGAGCTGTACTCGACTGTTAACAGAACATAAGTTCAGATTGTTAACAGCAAGTGCACCTCGTATGAATCGCTTATTCACGTTTGAATGAATCTTCATTACAAAAAGTACAATCGAAGTAAATGGCGAGTCGGTGACCTTTGTTGTATTTTTGACAAAACACCGCAAATTTCAAATGTTGTCGTGTGATTGTCAGACATGTTTTTTCAAACAAAACTGCCGCCATGAGATATTTCCCTTTCGTCGTTAAAGTTCGATTTGATCACAAGACGAATTCTCTAGACGAAATAAAATCTTCGTTTTTGTTACTTCATGAACTTTGAGATAGCTATCGTGACTCGAAAACTCACCTTAGCGGCCAAGATAGCACTTGGCGCGACCAACAGAAAAAGCCCGAAGATGCCGTGAAAAGCGATTCGAGCGTTCTTTTGATGTTGATGTCGAACGAGCGATGCCGCGAGTAGAACGACGAGCACGATGTGGGGCAAGATCGTAAACGGAACCCACTCGGGAATGTACTCTTCGGCTTTCAACTTGAGACTGTGTATCGACATGGCAGTGCAAGGCTACAAGCATGTGGTTTGATTAAATTTTATTTGTTTATGAACGCGATTCAAAAGCACGAATTCGAAGAACCAGTTTGTTCGTTCGAAAGAAGGTACTCGGTGACAGTAAGAGCGAGTAGTTCGCAATAAAAAATGGCGAGTCAGATGAGAAGAAAATGCGAACGAACAGCTTTTTGTTGGAACGTTTCAAGGAAGAGCATTTGGCTGGTAAACAAAAACACACGAAAACAACTCGTCACATGCTCAAATTTCATCGTACGAATTTCCATTTCAACCAAGTGTGAGAACCGAAAAGATATCGATCTTGTAAAAAGACACTTGGTTGGAAAGTCAATTAGCGATTGAGGTCAACGTGGAAAAGTGTCGATTGTGGCCGGAGATAAACAGGAAAATTGGCAACTCAAAGGTCGACCACAAAAAGATCTTTCGAAAACCAACTTCGGCCGCTGTGCCAAATGCAATCGATCTTTTAAAAACAATAAACGACCTCCGAAAAACGAACCAATTATCGTATTGAATGGGCATGTTGTTCATCATAAGCTCAATCAAATGTCAAACAAGTTCGTAGTCGATTGTCAGCTGATGAAAACCAGAAGACCAACGGTCACAAGATCTGCGTTGAAGCCCTCAACGAAATGCAAATGACGAGTGCTGAGCACAAATAGCGTACGGAATGGCCGAAGCGCGAGCGAATTGCCGCGATAGTTGCGCGACAAGATTTACTGGGCCCGAGCGTCAGCTGAACAACGGCCGGTCAATGACCTCGACTCTCGACCAACGCAGCAGGAGGCGGCGCAAGAGCAGTAAGATTGAAAGGTTGGAAGACGAATGAACACAGAAGCGACTTCAGTTCGTGTGGATGGACAATTGCTGACCGTCCTTCCATTTGTTGTGCCGCAAAACAGAACCGGAAATACGCAGGAAAAACTAACGATCTCAATTTTAGATCACGTGCCGCAGCAAATTTGAAAGGTCGAGTTTACAGAAAGTAAACAGGATGAACATAACGAACGTGACATCAACTGCTGTAGACCTTGAAACGAAGTTTCCAGAGCAATAGGCAGCAAAGGACAATAACAGTCGTGGCTGCTCGTTTTACCTCAATTCTAATTGTAAAACACCAAACTGACAATTTCATGGCTCTCGACCAAAAGTCAAACAAAAACACCCGATCGCGCACTCTTCTTCCGGAGAAGAAGCCGTTCGATTGAAGCAGCAGTCGTAAACAACCACCGAGGTCGTAAAAAGCTGTAAATCCCGAACGAGTAAAAGGGAAGTTTTCGAGTGTGAAAAATGGAAAACAATCGGAGAACGGAACTCTGTTGGAACGTTAAGAGCGAAGATTTGGCGACCAAAACGTTTGAGGATGTGCATCAACGGGCGAACATCGAAAGTCTGAAAAGCTTCTTGTTTTTGCCCAACCGTCTTTGCGTTTATTGAACACAATTGCTCTTATTTTCCTAATGGAAATATGATTCGAATTCTACTGTTGACTCTACGGCTTATGCAAATGTCTTTCAATGGCCACAAACTGCGAAGTCAGAAACAACCTCGAGAGTTGCAGCGAAAAATCGCGCACAATTTCTGTCAATCTCTCGGTCGTTTGGAAGACAAAGAGCAGCAAAGTCGAGATTAACACCAAATGTTTCGCAGAGGCGGCAAAATAAACAAAAATGCCGAGTTGTCTTTTGCAGATTAAGGGTATCGCGTGTTTATCACAAATCACTTTCTATAAACGACTTTGCTATTTAGTTAATCCAACGCCAAGTGTCATCTCGGGCTTATTCCTTTGACCATAGCAAATGAATCGAAAACAAAACGGAATCGAATGTACAAGTCCGTTCGACATCACTTGTCAATTTGTTCCATGCACTTCACTGGTCATTGTTTGCGAGAGCCTGACGTGTTGAAAGCGCAAATTTCCGGTCGACCTCAACCGCAATTCTTCGATTGCCGTCATTTCCAATTTGCACTAAGCGAGCACTTCGAACTGCTCACCATGTTGCAGCCAACAAATCGGGAAAATGAACTGACCGTACAGAAACGAGGACTTTTATTGACCATTTGAACAAATTCAAGTGCCCGTTTATGTCCAACTGGTCGTTGAATGTGATTTCCCATAAAAACAACAACTTTGACCATTTTTAAGAGTACAATACTGACTATCGATGGAATAATTGCGATAGTCTATTAGAGAAGTTAAGTTTGAGTCCAGAAGAAAACCTTTTTTCCGTTGCATTAATCAAAAGAAAACGATCGGCCGAGTGATAAACGTTCGTTTCAGTTTAGAATTGTTCTTGCAGCGATGGATTTGCCGTTTTCTGTATCGGATTATACGAATAAACTCGTTTCCAGTCTCTGGTCTTTTCCATCGTGGAGCAAAGTTCGTCGGTTTGTTTATAGCCGACTTGTGGTCCGATTTCACAAAACTGATATCATCTGATAGACTCCACGCGTTTTCAAAGTGTCGGCACTCGACCTTATTTCGGCTAATCAGTTTTTGAGCTCAATGATCGTATTTCATAAGCGGGGATGTGAAAACGATGAGTCACCGCAGTGGTATAAACGGAAGTCAACAAACTCATCTCTTGCTCTTTAAGTCTCAAGGCTATGGCGGCTGTTCGTTTCTCAACGCGACGTCCGTTGGAGCCGTGAGAATAAAAGAGCGGCAAAGAGGCTCGAGCGCGGTGTTGTTGGTCTCCAGTTATTTTCCTCGTTCTATTTTTCGTTGTGTTTGGGAAGTTGGAGGACAGTTGAAAGTTTTGAGTGGTGATTCATCGACGTGTTTTTGTTCGCGCAATTACATGAATCCGCCAAGGTCGGCTTTACACCAAAAATCGTGAACTCGTTTGATCTTATCTTTTACCGATTGACTCGTTCGGTTCGTTGGTTGTTCGAGAGTTGTGTTAGAAACTCGGAAAAAGTATAACTCGAAATTTCAGTTTTCGTTTGGTGAGATGACTCGTTTTGTTTCGTTGGCTTTGCTGGCGCTGGTTTTTGCGATATCTCAGGGTTAGTCAACAGGGAGAACTTGGTTGTTCAACAATCAACGTTTAGCTCACGTATTCCGCTGCCTAGACGATGGTTGTCTTTGTGATACCGACGAAGAGTTGATTTCGTGTCACAACAACGGAACACGCACTGAACTTCCGCTTCCAGCCAAGCGTCTTCGTGGATTTGTTGTTCTTGGCATCAGCAAGAACAACATTCACACGTTGCCGCCTGAAGAAATCATTCACCAGAAATTCCCAGATCTTCAAGTGAGTTCAAGTTAACAACTCAACTAATTCAAATTTCAGGGAATCGACGTGATCGGCAATCCAAACTTCGATTGCGATCAAATTCAAGAATACAAGAGAATCCATATTCTTTCCAGCTGCGGCAATGAGACTCAAGAATACGCAAATGTTGAGGTTTACATGCCGACAGAAGCGAACGTAAGTTCGTCCAAGAGTAACTTTAATGCGTTAGTTGAGTTCAGACTGTCGACTGCGATCCGATATGTCAAGCAAAGAAACATGCTGAAACCGCTCACGAATACATGAAAGAACTTTGGCAATCGTTATTGGAGAAGATTCAAGAGATCCGTGAACACGAATTCGTCAAAGAAGTTGAGACTAGTGTGAAAGGCGTCGCCAATGATTTCGTCGATTGGTTGCGCCATCACACAAAATAAAAGGGTTCGCCATGGTTTTCTTGCTTTTTGTACTTTAACATTTAAAGTCTCGCATTTTTTGCTTCACATACTCGAAATGTATTTAAGATTGTAAATTCCTTTAATTTCGTATAATCGAATAAAAACAACTTAAAAAGACTCAATGTACAGACAGTAACAAGTAACAGCGGCTCAGATATACAGTCGAATGTTTGGCAACGACGGCGATACGGTTGTTGGTGTTTCGATGGGCGTCTTCAGCGTGTTTTCATTGCACGGAAACTCGAACTTCAACTCCGAAACGGAGCGATGAAAAGTGTGATCCACAGGTTCATCGCAGAATTGTTCGGCCAATATGAAGCATATACACGCTATGATCGCAGCACTGGACAGAAGAATCATGTGATGTTCGAGTCGAAAACTCATGGAGCCGAAGAACATCAAACATGTTGTGGTTGTTTGGAAGATTTTGAAAAGGGCGAACGATTCCACGCTTTTGTCCGAATACTTGCTGATCAGAAATGTTGTGATCTTAATCTTCGGATGACCGACCATTTCAAATCATTCCACTCACCTGTGTGTTCCAACAAGCATCAGAAAACCCAAAGAAGTATCCGCAAATCAACGTGATTGACACTCTAAAATTGATGTAGCACTTCTTTGATTCAATGAATTTACTGTGGTTCAAAGTAACTTATTTCGTTGGTTTTCTTCAAAGGAGCTTCGGATGGGAAGTAGAGGTAAACGGCAAGATACGTGACAACATGTATCACTGTCCCAACAATAATAATACGATCCCGTCCAACGTTCGAGAACTTGTTTTTGAAAATTCCAAAAACAAATGAACCTGAAAAGCAAACGGTTTTTGATTAGAAAGTTGTTTGACATCTTACCGCTCACTTGACCTAATCCCTGAACAATCACATTTATAGCGAGAATTTGATGAGTGTTTTCAGATAGACGCGTTGTGAAAGCGATACACGTAGAGAAAATGGTGCTGTTGAAGGACTCTTCCATACCCGAGAAAAGGAAGACAAACATAAACAGACCCATACGTTTCGAAAATGCCAATTGTAAAGTTGATTCTACAAAACAAGTTAATAGTTGAATAGAACAACATACTCAACGCTTGTACATGATTCAGTTTCTTTGTTGCCGCTGTTGAGTGGGTTGCCATCTTCGGTGAGTATTGCAGACTACCGTTTGTGGCGGAACGCAGATTCATCAACAAAATAATTCCAATCATCGAAACAATCGTAAACGACCCGTAGAGTATGTTCATTGTAGTGCTGTCGAAAGTCGACGAATTTGTGCGAAAAACAACAAACAAAAAGATACCACCGGAGATTTGACACGACTGCAAAATGGCCCAAAAGATGCCGCTATGTCGTGATGCAGTTTCTTCATCGGAGTTATTCGCTAAATACGCACCTTCGCCGTTCCACAAAGCTCAACAATTAACAGTCATGTTAGTTGTTAGAATGAAAGATACCTGCAGCTCCCAAACCAACCAGTGCCGATGACAAATAAAGATAGGGTTCATTCAGAAAGAAGAATCCAGCGTGAAAAGTCGCGTAGCTAAACGCCCCCAACGTCATGGAATACCTCGATCCGAGATTATGAATGATTGGAGCGCTGAATAAATTGGCAATCGCAAACACCGCGTAGATGATTGCAAGACTAAAGTTTTCTGATGATTCGATCAAACAATCGAGTTACCTGTTGTAGCCAGCATGTTTACGTACGACGCTTCTTTCGGCAAACGAATCCAAAACGATTTCCTGAATCGAAGCCGCGGCGTTGAACGAAAAGAATATCAGGAAAAATCCAATGCCCAATTGTATGACATTAAACGTATTCGGATTCATTCCACCAATATTTGACGCAGTGGTTTGATGGAAAATTCCATTCGGTTTTTTTCTCTCGATCGATGACTGAGCAATCGGCAGCTTATTGGACACCATTGGTGTGTTGGAAACTCGCGACTAAAAACCAAATTAATGCAAATCTCAGATTGCGAAGTGATCGAACGTTCGAGCCGCGTATCAATCAAAAGTCAATGGACAATGCGGAAGCAACGTCCACGAACTGCGTGGATATAAACGCAAAATACTACAACGACCTTCGACAGAATGTCCGCGTGATATCATCGCAAATTCGCACAAGAGTTGAGCAAAACCTTATGATTTGTATTCTAACGAAACATTTCGTGACGACTTCTGCGAACTCCAAATGCACAAAGTATCGGAAGTCTTTGCGTCAACTCAAAGGGCAATCACTTGCGCGTGCTTTGAGTGGAAACCAATTAGTTTCGTTTGCACACCTCCAACAACCACAGAAACTCAACTCCATTCTCACAATCAATCACCGTCTGATAATCGAATGTCAGACGTCTAGTCGCAGTAAACACGTGTTTGCGGTCATTCCAACGAATTGAAGGTCGAAAAAGACATTCGAGCAACAACGTACATATTTGTGATTTACAACAATTTGGAGACTTTTGGGTGTACCTCCAATTATCCCTTTGATTTTGAGTCGATGGACCGCAAATTGGAAATCTTGTACGATCGAAAGTGTTAATAAGCTTTAGAAAGCAGATGTTTGTACTCGACAATTAGACCAACCATTTGATTCATAATCGACGAGCTCTCGAAATGTCGCATTTGGTCGCCGATCGAATTTCGTATTTTGACTGATATTTTTGATTGTGTTTATGATTCGGATCGTACCGTACTGTTCAAGCTTTTTTATTGAAATGCATTTGATAATCACCGGGTTTTAACTGCAGCGAAACTTATACGATGTTCGTCATGTGGACATTCTTCTTTGCGCAATGCGATTTAATGGTTTCGACGATGTGATCAGCTGGGATTCCACGTTCACACAAATTAACTAATGGAGCAACGGCATTCAACGCGTACGAGTTTTGACCCAAGTTGAAACATTCGGTCGAGTAGGCTTTGACGACATCGTGATGACAGTCGATCTCGTTGATAGCCGTGGGTTTGTCGGTCATTACTTGTTGGTGAACGGCAACGTTCGGAACTAATTTGCTGATCAATGCACGAGTATGCTCGTCCAAATATTGTTGTTTCAATTTCATCATTTCCAATTCGCGAGTTAATTGGGCACGTTTTACCGGATCGCTGGTGCGTTTAAGTCGTTTTTCCAAGCTCTTCAACGGAATCTCACGACTCGCCCATTTGGCGTGATCATGAACCTTTTAAAAGTCGATTTCATCAAAATTCTTTTAATTTGACTTACGTTTTTGTTGGACGAACGACGATTACGTCGCGAATGAGCAACAACAGAGGGAGCTTTTGAGTGTCCTTGGAAGTTGGCAACGATCTCGCTGGTGATACTCAAGTTTCCGTACTGCATTACATTTGAAGAATCCGTCTTGGCTTTAACGATTACATATTGTTCTTGAAGAGTTTCTTTGCTCAAGTCCTCAACATCAGAATCTGAAAAGCGTGTTGTTGAATAGTTGTTTAAAATTCGCTTACCCTGCATCCAATTGACTGAGAACAAATCTCCGAGGCAACTGTCGATATTTGGATCATCGCAATAACATCCCTGAAAATGTCCACTTTATCTACTTGTCGGGTTTTTCATTGACTCATACATCAACGGACTCCACGCTTTGCGGGAAGTTCAACGGTACGAATTTTACTGTGCGGAAAACAACTCAGCAAAAATTATACCACTGAACTCAGCTTGACCAACGGAGTCGATTGATGAAGGAGTCGATGAAAAACCCGGCGAATAGCTAAAGTGGACAGCTCAACATACATAACTCGATTCGCTGGCGTTAGCAGCAGTATAGGCCAAGATTCCAACATTGTTTGGCAATACGCCTTCAAACATTGAGCCCGATTCGCAAGTTTCCAAGTAAAAAACTAATTCGGCAAATTTCTGATTTTCAATCATAGTTTTTAGAGTCGTATTAAGTTGTTTAACGGTCAACTCGTCCGACGGGAATGCGATGAGTCCTGGAGCACCATGATCCGAGAAAAAGATGAACACTTTATCTTTGCTAGTGCTCTTCAACACACGACCGTTTCCACCGCTAACACCCTTTGTATTGCCAGTAAGAACAGCCATGAAATTCTCGGGTGTTACATCGTAGCCTTTGTAGTCAATTTGAACTCCTTGATAAACGTCTTGACCGTCCGGTTGATTGAAAACTGTAAAGATCAATAAAAGTCTTTTCAATCAAAATCACAAGAGAGAAGAACTAAAGATTCTGTTGATTCTAAAAGTATCTTAAAGGCAGTCTATTCGGTTTCTTTCTAGTTTCCAATAAACAATGATCCGACCACTTTGTCGGAAATACTCAAAAGAATGTTAAATTTACTGACCTTTGCCTGGAAACGGATTTCTAAAAAGAGATGTTAATTTATTTCTAATTCTGTCAGAAATACGAGTAGTCATTTGCGATGTCGTCGTAGGCCAACGTAATGATGTTTTCAGCCTTCACTCCATGATCTTTTAGCACGTGGTACGCGTGGAATACATCTGCTTGATGTCTGTAATTCCACCAACCATTAGAGCCGGCGACTAGAACTGCATGAATATCTCCACCACTAAATTTATTCGTTTCTATTGTAAGACTTCAGACACTTACACGGCAACCGTTGAAAGCCCCAATACGCTCAATAAAAGAACTAAGGAGCGCATTTTTGCACACAAAGAAAAGTGATTGGCAATTGTCATTTCTGACTTTAAATATCAGCTAATCTACATTAACGTTCCGTTTAATTAAATTTCTTATCATACGTGTAGGTCGTAATTATTAATGCAACCATAGCTCCTCGAGTCATTTCCCATTGATAAGAACCAACAACGGGCATTTTGAGTTTGTGAACGATTGTCATTTGATTTGACAAAGAACAATAAACTACAGAAGTGTTCGCGTTGTGTTCAGAAGTGAAACCGTGCATTTAAGTCAAAAATAAGCTTAGTTAAGGAAAGTTGTTGGAGAAACACATGATGTAAGCTAAATTAGTAGTCAGAATCAGTCGTTCCATTTTTGGTGTCATAAGCGTAATGAATGTGTTCATGAATCGTATTCAAGTGTACGAAATTTATTGTCCAGTTGACGTAGTCTGCTGCCACACCTCATTTTTAGCATCCGGATATTAAGAACGCAATTAAGAAGACAGTTCATTTCTGTCGACCTGTTTTCCACAAATACGTTATATGATCGTACAGGGTGGGCCAAAATGAATTGTCATCGGTTTTTTCGCAATAACTTTTTTGTCGATGATTTTTTTCTGAACAAAGTATATATTTTCTTGGTCCTTATGGTCCCCATTCTTAAATGGAAACAAAATTGAAATTTTGAAAATTTGAAAAAATTTCACCTTACCCCCCTCTTTGGTCTCAATTTTGTCGATCTGTGTTAAAACAGTTTTTAATGTTTAAAATTGAAGCGTTTGATTAAGAAATTAACAACAAAACAAATGACTAACGGATTTCCACTTGGCCGCCTTCACGCTCCAAGCATTGATGAAGACGACGAGGAAAACTGGCCGCAATTCGTTCTCTCATTTCGCGATTTTGCCGAAGATCGTTGCAACTTCCACGATTGCTGCTCTTACTTCCTCAAGAGTGACTGGCGGCTGCGACCGTGTAACTCATTGCAGATAAAAACAAAGAAACCCGAACATGGTCAAGATCGACAAAATTGGACCAAAGAGGGGGGTAAGGTGAAATTTTTTCAAATTTTCAAAATTTCAATTTTGTTTCTATTTAAGAATGGGGACCATAAGGACCAAGAAAATATATACTTTGTTCAGAAAAAAATCATCGACAAAAAAGTTATTGCGAAAAAACCGATGACAATTCATTTTGGCCCACCCTGTATAACTGATAAGGAAAGGGGTTCGCTTCTGTGCAGTTCTGTTTCACTATTCACAAGAGATTCTTAAATTTGAATGTCAGCATTTTGTGATTGTAGACGGGTTCTTAGATGAGCGCAAAAAGAAACAAATATATACCCTTAAACAGAAGGTTTGATTGAGAGAATCAACTTTTCGTTGGTTATTCACAAGTTCGTTAGAACACGAATTCTTTCGTAATCAATGGACGTTGACAGTTGAACAGCCAAAATGTGAACACTTTAATTTCTGCAGAAAATTTGATGTTTAGGAACACGACAAGAATTGCTAACCAAAGATGCTGTAATTCCAACCGTTTCAGCATTTCAAACCGCTTTTTGCAATGAAACCTTATCTCAATTGGATCATTGCGTTGACTGTTCACGTCAGACGACGATGGAAATAAATTGCTCGAACTTTCATTTTCACTAGTCATTTAGTGGCTACAAGCGTTCGTATTTGCAACTATGTATTCAAACGCTTATATCTTTTACTTTCCCAATCATGCCTTAAACAGACCCAATTTTACGTATTATACGAATATTTATGTTAATCTATCACTCTGTTCGTAGTCAAATAAAAAACTGAGAACAATATGTTTCCAAATCGAAAAACTGATCTGTACACTTGGCAATTAACAACGATTGAGACTATGCTTTTCACCGGAACAATGAGAAATTTGAAGTCCATAGAGTAATGAAGGACGAATTAGATCTTTTCAATCAACATGATGAGCGGTAATCGAAGACAAGAGCAACAATCGAGTTAAACGACAATTCTCGTACGTTGCGAAGATTGCGGTTGTTCGTCCAGTCTTCTCCAATAATCCAACGCATAAGCCAGTAAAGTGGCGAATAGAACGACCTGAAACTCGTCATTCAATTGAATTGTGTATTGATATTTGAATGCAATTAAAAACTTCAAAAAGCGACTTACCAAATCAGCTAACCAGATTGTAGAAAACGACTGCGCTGTATTCGTACATACGAGAATTCCAATAGAGAGTGTGTACATGGCCATTGCGAAAAGAGTATGCAATCTCTCCTAAAGTTGCCATCATTCTTCTGTTAATAACAATAAGAAGGCAAACAAACCAAAATTGGAAAGTTATATTGGTAACACGCGTCGTGAACTCCGAAAGCACTACAAAAAAGTAGAATCACGGTTAAAACCTACAATTCAAATAGTTTTATTCTTGTTTTAAATCTTACCGTGAAGAAGCCGTTGACACAAACGATAATAAATAGTTGACCAAATGTGTGTATTCGATAAGAACATCCCTCAAAAAAGGCGTTGGGAAAACACGAGAAGCAGAGTAAAGCAGAGAACAAGTTTAGAAACTAAAGTAAATATTATTGCTGCTCATTTGAAATCTCCCTTACAATTTGTATGATCTTCAAATGAGTTTGCCACTGGAAAATAAATTGGCCATCAAAACGAATAGGTGGTGCATTCGAGTTTGACATCGGAATCTTCGTGTTTCCCATCTTCGCTTCACGTTTGATCTGTACCACTAAGTGGATTACCTAAAGTTGTCGAGTGCTTAAAAGCCCGTTAGTAGAAAACGCGACACAAATCGAACCAATTGCGGAAAATTAATCGGACAATCAATTTGTAGAGAACAAAACTCAAATCAATTCTTGTAGGATGTTTGTACACACTTCAAATCGGTCAACTTTCGGTCACATAAAATGTCGTAAAACAAGGTCGATGAAGATCGTGGGCTTATGAGCAACACGATGATGACCATAAACTTCAAAGGCACGATCGTAAAAGAGTGGAAGTTCTACCTATCACATCGACTGACCCGCCGTCGGTATTTGTTTTGTAACCCAACGGTCCGTTTGCAACAACCCTATGGATAATCCACGCCTGCGGCCCCAAATGTGTGAGGCGAAATGATACGCGCGATTGGGGACTTTGAATCATAAGCGATCCACTCGAGCGGAAAAAACAAACGATTGGAATATCGCGAGGAAAAAGCGACGATCGAATTGCACTCGGAAATGCATCGAACTGGCAAATGAAGTTATTGAGTACAAGTAAGAGGGATAACTGTTTAGTGGACTCTAACACACTCCTACGTTCTCATCGAAACCCACAGATGGCCCGGCGAAATCAATTGGCCGTAAAATTGCTGTGAATATGCAACAGTACCAAAAAAGCATTGAAGTCGTGAATCTCGTAACTCAAATCAATGATCAGCGTGAAGAGCTCAAAGTTGTTTACGGCATCGGAGATTAACGAGATCTCGCGCCATGTCACAGTCGAAGCGTAAAACCAACGGACGATTGCAAATCCAACGGCAATGCCAAAAGTTAATCTTAATACATGGTAAATTAAGAGCAACGGAAATTAAATTGAAAACCAAAAAAGCCACGACTCTTTCGTCTTATCATCTTTCAACTGTTAACCAGTGACTCAGTTCGTCTTTGATGCGTCATTTCGGTCAAACACGCGCGTGAGGTGCAGTGGAACGATGGAAACGAATTGCAAATGCAAACAAAACGAATCGAACGTCTTAACGTGATTTTAATTCCAAACAGTTCAGTTGATCTCAAACGGTTGAATAAACGGAGATGACGAGCATTCCGCGATTAAAACCAAATTGATGGCTTTTTATGGTCAATTGAACAAAAACATCTGAAGCCCCGAACGCGTTTACTCAAAAGAAGTGAGGCGAATCCAAATGTCTGCTTATGATTGAAAATCTTGGCATGTGATTCGCAGTTCAAACGCAGTAGCTCGCATCAAGACTCCCGCTTCTCGTCATCCTTCCGATTCAAGTAACCGCATTCTCACGCTCAATCATCGCGACGGCCGTTCAGATTTATTGGGTGCGAGAAGAAGACGGTTGACCTTGATGGTTCCAGAACTTTTTAGCCCGCACAGTAGTTGCTATGCTAATCAGATGCTTTACAAACACCATCTGAAAAGCCGATTTGGGTCTTCTAACTACAACGTTATGGTACAAAAACAATCAAACGCGGCGATTCTCCGATTGTTGTCCGCAACATCTTGAATGTCAATCGTAAAGAAAAGCTTTTGGTCATGTTTGGAGAATACGCGAGAGTTGGCAATCAAAAAAGTGGGACGTGGAAAACAAGTTAAATTGGAAGTAAAAACGATATTCGAAACGAAAATGCACGTTTGTTCACACAAAACGAAGGTGACAAACGCGCGGCAAAAAATGGTCATTTCGTGGACACTTCGCAAGCTCCTCGTCGTTAAATGTCCATTCCATCGGACGACTGTGACATTTTTACTGCTGTTGTCCACTCGTTTTACTTCTTCAAACGTTTCGCATGTCAATGAAAAAACGCATTTCAGTTGGCGGCCAACTATTGTTTATGTTTACAATCATGTAGCGGGAACAAACAACTCGCCGACTCTCATTGGAGCACTCGACCTCACACTTAACTTGGCGCTTATCTCCTGTCCAGTCACCACTTAACGTGGGAATTTGCATGTTGAGCACCAAATCAAAATGAGGACGAAGCGGAAATGGCCAAAAAGACGGAAAGCTTCTCGAAACGCCAAAACTTCCCAGCGAATTGAATGCGCAGTCGAGGACTTTAAATGCCGTGCACCTGAGGAGCATATTCTATGGACATTTTGAAAAAACTCGAAACAAAAACAACCCACTTTATAGCAATCGTCTCTGTGGAATAAGAAACAAAAATTTTAATTGAAATGTCACATTTCTGTTTTACTTTGATGTGACGAATTGAAAGCGAATAACTTTGTTAGAAGCTCGGACGTAGTTCGTAAACAAAACGGTCACTTTTGCTTATTCTATCCACTTGGCAACATTTCGGTCCCATCGTCCACGAACCTAAGTGCCAATTACATCGGAGCAAATGAGAAACGAATGCAAATTCGGTTGTCGAAATCGCTTTTGGCATAATTTCAATTGCACTCTGTTCGTTTGGTAAGTCGAGAGTTGTGCGGAAACGAGATTATCGAACGAATCCAATCAACTCGCGCAGTCGAACTGATCAAATTACTTGGCCAATGGTCAGCTAACAGATGGTCGGAAACGAACACCGAACTTCCCGAAAAGTCATCAGAAGCGAAAATTGTTTATAAAGCGATTATTTGCAATTGAAATGACCGTAAGCGACAAATAAACTGATGAGAATAAGCGGTCGAGTGGACTCACTTGATGCTCGCATGCCCGGACATCAAGATGCCTTCAAAGAGAGTGGTCAGCAGACGGTCGCCAAGTTACCGTCCTGAAGAGCGTTAATGGGCAAGAGCAACGGAAATGAAAACTAAATGCCTCTCGCCATTCATCGTCCAACCGCCGACAGAGTCAATGAGTAAACGGACGTAACATCATGAGCTATTTACAGCCCTCCACTATGCATTCGGAATTTGCACTGAAAGTCAGAAGACGAAGATATCCGGACAACTTAAGCTCACAAGCGCGATGAGTTCCGAGTGTTGAATGAATGCATGCGCAGTCTCAAGCGGCCAAATATTCCGGAAACCACTTTGCGTGTTAAAACACGCTAAGCAAGAATTCATTAGCCTGGAGGTCAAAGGAAAAATGAGAAAATCGTAAACACTCCAACTGAATTGCGACCAAATGAACCTTACCGTATGGTCAATTTGAATCTCTTTTCTAAAATTGATCGTAGAATCTCAAATAAACACGAGTTCCCATTTCGCTAATTGACTTTGAATTAGAAGGAAAGCGTCGAAGAGCATAAATGTGCATTACGGCAATTGCGTGTTGAATAATCAATCCATTTCACACTAAAGTCATTCGTATACTCGCAACGATGTTACCAAAATTGCTTGAAACACAAATGTACGTCGATGACCTCAAGTCTGCTGCTAATGAACGAAAAACCGGCTCTTGATCTTCCGACGAAGATGGACACTCGGAAATTTTCCTTTTGCAAATCTTTCGGTATTGCGGTTTTGACCTTAATTCTTCCACTTTCAATTCAATGGATTGAGAAAACGAGTTTCTAATGGGTTGAAAGATGGTAATTAGTTTGTTTATTGAGCGAAAACATAAACGAATCTCAGTATCGTGAGATGATGACCGTTGTCGGCATAACTGAACTAGTGAACTTTTTGCGCAGCATGCGTTCTCCAACTACTTTCAAGTAAACAATGGTTGTACAAAGAGCGTCAATTTGAGAGAACGTTGAGACAACAGGGCCGCTGGAGCTTGAAAGTGCAACACCAAAACATCCGAGAGCAATAAAGGCCGCAAGATTGGGCAAGAAATTGAACAAAATTTGCGACAGAACGTTGATTCCGGCGATTATGTTGCTCTGAAATCAGTGAACAGTTTGCCTATAAGATAAAAGGAATTCTGACTTTTACCCGCGATGACGAGGAGTAACTTAATGAGTGATTACTTCTATTGTATCGGTAAAGTAAAACCGCAAAAACGGAGGCAAGAATCGTGTTGAGTGACCCGTAGAACATTCGAATGATGTTCAGCGTACGTGCTTTGCCGACTGTGACGCACGAAAACGTTTGACATTCTGAAACTTTGTCTTAAGTTCATCTTCTTTCTAAACTCACTTGTATCTTCGATATCTGCTTTTTCAAACGCAATAAAAAGCACAAGGACAATGATAGCATTGGCAGCCACAAAGAGAGCATTCACTTTGTACAGTCGCCGTTTAGAACGGTTATTTAGCCATTTTGGTCCAATCAAAATGAAACAGCGGTCCAATAACAGAAAGAATACACTTAAAGATACTGCCGTCGTACATGCGAAGAAAGTAGCTCCAGTCCAAAACAATATCGTTGCATTGACACCTAAAAGTTTTCGTGTTATCGACTGATACCCGCCAGAACTCACCGTACGTTAACCACGAAAACATTGAACTTGTTGTGTAAGTCAAGTCAAAAGCGGATGTAACCATCCAACTTACAATGTTGATGAAGATCGGAATTGAAATTAAACGTTCCCGAGATTTTGATTGACGATAAAGCAAGTAACCCAAACTGATCAAAGTAAAAAGTGCGATGGAAAAACAAAAAACAAACTGAGTGAATGGAATGAAGTCGAGCAGTGGACGCATTGTAACTGAAAACCAAATCGTAAAGTCAAACGATAAGTTATTGCAAAGCACAAAATTTGTTGTATAATCGAATTTACAAAAACCCGGAAATTGCAGACAGAATCCAAGATCACTTAAAGAATAAGCTGATATGCGAACGTCATCTTGTCTAATAACCAAACGAAAGGTTCGTGAGAACGTCTTTTAATTTTATGTTAATTGACCGATGTTCTCTCAGAAGCGTAGGTTAAACATTCTCTAAACACTAGGGTAAGGAAAAAGTAGTTAGAGGAACGTGAGATAGATCGATTTCGTCAACAGGAAACATTGAAGTTGTGCTTGGTCTCAATATGTGAACCCTTGAGCATTGACTGATTATAAGAAGCGGAACAAAGTTCTCGAGCTCTAAGATCAAGATTCGAAGAGGAAATAAATTTAAGTAAAACACACGGAACTCATATAGATGGACTGTGGGAAATGGGCAATAGATCGTGGGTTCCAAATAGATGTTGAGAACAAATGGCCAGAGATGATGTTGGTTCTGGGAGTCGAGCAACTCAGACTCCGGTTAACAGAAACGACGAATTGAGTGCATTCGAAGAGTCGAGATGATCAAGCACCTTCTTGAATGGCCAACTGACTAATTTGTTTTATGACTGAACTGATGTTAAGATAAAAATTTATAAAACAAAAATAGCAACAAAAAAAACCGGTTAAACAATTCAATGCAGTTCCCGACATTCGGCCATAATGGCATAGAACAGTGATGCCGGTGGAGATCTGTTCTTGCGAGCCACATCCATATGGTTGAGGACTAGTTCCATTAGCTCCATCTTCTGCTTGTTCGGCATCCAGTCGATGTGTTGTAGCAGGTGTCGGTACCAACTTTGATGTCCATCATCCGGAATGTAGCCATAACTGTATTGGAAGTTAAGGCGCATCCTCAACTCGTCGATGGGACTCAGACCCGACTTGTGATAGGCGTCGTGGTCATCACGTTGAGTCTTCTGGTGTCGCTGGCAGAAGATGTGTTTTTCTGGCGACTTTTGCCGAACAAACCGGCAGAAGTCTTGCAGTGTTATGGCGCCGTCGTTCTCGCTCCACAGTCATCCGGTCTTCTGTACCGGCTGTTGACAATTGCCAAATCTGTCAACGAAGAGACAGAGTCGTTGACATTTGCGGTTGTATTTGCTAAAAACAAATCAAACAGTTAAAAAAACCTAAAGCGAACAACTTACATGTTGAAAAACTTCTCGTAGTCCTTGATTCAATATTGCTTGGCCATAGTTACGATAATTGCTGAGTAGGATGAAGTTTAGTTGGCAATTACAATCACAACTGCATCACTGTCGTTCAAACTGACGGCTTGACATTGTTGTAAGATCATCTCAGAAAATTCGATAACGACTGCGAGCTATAATGATCGCAAGCACGCTTCGGTAGCTAATACGGTGATAACACGGCTTTTGATTAAGTGCTTTGTTTGGATTCCGCGAGGCATCTTGTAAGTGGATTGATTTCAATGGCATAGCTATTGTTGCGTTGTTTTATGACTTGTTTGACGTGTAGTACTCGGTTTGAATACTGCGGTATTGTTTTGTGTTCAAATTCAAACTTGTTCTCTAAGTCCTGATTGTTTCGGTAATCGACCTCCGCTTCGATTTTGTTTGTGTCGTTGATTGTTTCCACTTGTTTTAATCTTCTAATACACAACACTAATTCCAGATGATGTGTCTATGTGAATTACCGCTCGAGTTGAAGTCAAAGTCTTGTTCTTTTTTGTCCTATTATTTGAACAATTAAAATTCTTTTGTATGCATATATTCTAAAGCCAAACGTTGATTTTGTCAGCTTCTTTTAGTTTTTGACCTCACGCTTGTAAGTTGCACTTGTTGTCCAAAAAATCCCGTCCGGGTTTTTCTATCAGAGTTGAACTAAAATCATGTTCTTGAGCCTTCATCGCACAAGTACCTTAAGATCAATTTGAGTCTACAGAATGAAATTAGCTGTTTCTTAGCTTTCATTCTGGAAGTGTTATTTGAAGTGGTGCATGAAATCGACATCGAAAGTTAGAAAACTGATCGAATGTCGATTAAGTGTCTAGAAAACGATTCACCAATTAACTCGTCATTGAACGCTCATTCGATTGTAACTGTTTGTGGCCCAACTCAGTTTCTTTTTGAATTAAAACCAACTTTTTATTTACAATCAATGTACACTTCGACAATAAACTTGGGACTAATGACCTTCGCCCATTCGCCGTTTGTGGATTCTGATTGGAAGACCCAGAAACGGTTTGTTTATGATCTCCGGACAAGCGATGTTTTGATCGAACGGGATGTCCGAACTTAAACGATAGCGACGGAAGAACCACGAGAGAATCGTTTTCTCTTCCATCAAAGCTAATGAATTCAAATAAAATCTCTTTAAAACTCAAACTAAAGATTACCAAATTTCTGTCCAATACAATTCCTAAACAGATTGCTACAATTTTTCGTCAATTTACGTACCGTGGACCAGCAGAAAATGGAATGAAGGCAAACGGATGTCTTGCTGCACTTGCCTCGGCTGTGAAATGATCGGGATTGAACTCTCGAGGAGTCGAGTAATACTAAACGTTGAAAACTATAGATGTCGTGTACCACTAACACGTACTCGATTGTCCATTGAAACACAATTTGGAGCAATCAGAACCGTCACACCACGAGGGATCTTATAACCGACTAAAGAGAAAATTATCTTCGTTCAACCAAAAACTACCGCATTCGATGTCTTCTTCGAGTTTACGTGTAAAAAGTGGCACTGGCGGAAACAAACGAAGTCCTTCTTTAATGCACTGCTCTAAATAGCGAAGCTCTTTCAAGTCATCAAAAGTGCAGTTCCTGTTCGAGTCACCTAAATTGTTTCATTATGTTGAGTTCTTGGATACGAACCAAAAACACGATCAACTTCTTCAAAAATCTTTTTCTGACACTCCGGTTTGTGTGCAAGTAACCACAAACTCCAAGACATCGAGCTCGATGTCGTGTCGTGACCCTGGAACAAACAAGTTGATTAATCTCTGTGGCTTCTTACCTCAAACATAAATGTGTCTGTCTGAAAGTAATCTTTATTTCTCTCAAATGTTTTTCGTTTTACCTCTTCACGAAGATCCTCGTCTGTTAGTCCTTGCGCTTTTTGAACACTGAGCAAAAGATCTAGAAACGCGTATTGTCGCTTACTATCTTGGAAATCAATTGGTTGAAAGCTTTTACGACGATCGGCAATCACTTGTCTGGTGAAGTCGGTGACCAATTTCAAATTTGTGTCATATTCCTTTCCGTAGCCCAATCCGTACCAAATTGGTTTGATCCATAGCCATCTGAAGACCTTAATTAGAAGAGAAACACGTTTGTTTATACGGCATTCGAGTGTAAGTGAAAGATAGTTCGTTCATTCGTCTGACTGCTTGAACATAGGGATGATGATGTTCGGTTTGCGCATTCACTTTGACTCCCATTGAAGTTTCGCAAATGATATCGAGAGCACAACGCTTCAGAAATGGATACGCATCGAAAGTGTCGTTTGTTTCAGCATAACGAGCCAATTGATCAACAAGAATCTAAATAATTGTACGATTTTAAATACAATTCAGAATTCAAACTTGTGCTTCTTTGTCATGAGTTGATTGAAATTTGTTGAGCATATTGAAATGGAAAGCTGGAGTCAACAACTTGCGTCTACTTCTCCATTTCTCTCCGCGACTAATCAACAATCCTTGGCCAAGCCAACGTTCGATTATCGCGTACTCGTCGCCTTTGCGAATCACCGTATTGCTTTCAAGTATCGCCTAAACCATTGTGTTCCCTCCGTTTTCTAGCGTTCTTCATACTTTCACACTTTCGGCCGACTGAAGACATACAATCGGAAAAGGGCCAATCCAAACGCGAATCATATCGTATTGTCGACTTTTGTAGTAAAAAAACCATTCTCGCATTTGAGCAGCCAGATCTTAATGTTGAATGTCATTTCTAGCTTAGGGATGCCGAACATACCGTTGATCCTCCATTTCAACTGCCATGTTGTACCGAAAATTGGAATCGAAACGGGACCCGGCAACTGATCCACGTACCAAATTATGCGCAATCGTTCGTAAATGAATCGGTGGGAAAAAAGGAGAATAAGAATAAAAATCGCCCAAACAGCAACTCCCATTTGTCGTTGATCAAGTGCTCGGTAAAAAAATACGAGAACAAACCACGTGCCGTTGAAATAGAACGCACAAATCTGTCCGATTCGCTGCTAATCGCCTTCGAAATGAATCCCACCACCGTAGGACTAAAATCGTAAAAATCACAGAGTTCGACCACAGAAATTGCTCATTTGTGGTTATTTTTAATCAGCTGAAAAACGTAAAAACACCCGCCGTCTGCTACTACTGATAAGCTCCACAGTCTTGGTGATTTGTATTTTAATCTTGTTTTTAGTTGGTGGTCACTAGTTGGGTTTGAAAACACGCGCTTCCAACTCCTCTATCAACGATTCACGAGTCGATTTGCAGCTTTTGAAAACTTACAAGCACATTAAAGAGTCGCATAGGAGTTGATGTAGTTCATGGTCGAGACTATAAGATCATCAACAACAACACAGTTGAATGAACTGAGAACAATTGCTGACTCATTAATTTTAACTTCCAGTAAAAAGAGTGATAAGATGGAGAGTTGAATAACAATTCTGAGGTCATGACACACGAATTGAAAGTCTTGACCTGCAAAGCGGTTGGTTAGAATGCCGAAATCAACATTACAAACTCGTTGAAACGCACGTTTGTATTTATAAAAAAGATGTTAGCCACTAATTAATCCTTAAAGACCTCTTAACTGCAGCAGCAGAAAGTGAACAGCGAACCATCGCAGAGTTGTTGTATGAGTTACTTCACTGAGTGGATGGCAGAGATTGCTTGTATGCCCAGGATCAATAGAAGAGAGAAATTTACGGTCAGCTCAACCTTACGGTCCTTCAAGTTTGTTGACTCGGTCGAAATCAAGTTTGACTATTTGGATTCAATACGAATGTACAAATCCCGATGTTTACTTGAACTGCTTTTTGTTTCGAGTTCCATCGACTCACGTTTTCTTCTCGACGGACTCCCGACCTCCAAAACAGCGGGGAACTGCCGCGTCTTATCGACTTTCTAGTCCTCGCGATCAAAAGCGGCGCCCACTCGCAAAAACCGTCTCCTCATTTCAGCGGACTTCTTTTGGTTTTCGATTTTTGTTGCAAATTCGTTGCGTGTATTCCATTTGTTTTGCCGTCGCATAATTGACGATCGTTTCGACGTTCTTTGCGTTCGAATTTGCGTCGGATTCGCGACGTACTTGACTCCGCTCACGCAAAAAGACCGGCGCCAAAAACAACAAAACGTGCGCGCTGATTGTTGAAAAGATGCAAATCGGCGGAACGAAAGATGTCATTCAACTCGTGACTCTTTTTCAGTGCACGACTATTTTTGCCGAGAAAGACAAACGATCGCGCGCTTTCCGAGTTAAAACGCTCATTTACAGGCGATCATCTCGACTCGCTCCCAATGTCTCACGTAGAAAGCGGATTGAAACGTCCGATATACGAAACTCCGAGTCGTCGTTTGAGCGACTTCACTACTCCAGTCGTCGCTTGTACTCCCGACAAGATGCCGACTCGTGGTCCCATGAAACCGGTCAGCAAATCGACTCCACGAAACACTCGACGAATTCAATCGGCCAACTCAAATCAACTCGAATCGCGTCGGCGTGCGTCCTCGTCCTCTTCTTCGGGTGTTCCGAATGAAAAGAACGAGAATCTGACCGTTCATTTCCACTCGCACCAAAAGTCACCTCGGGATTTACGGCGAGAAATCCGATTGCTACGTTTACGCTTGGAGGAGATTCGAGTGAGCGAATAAAGAAGATTTGAAGCTTTCATTTTCTTTAGTTACGCATTGGACCACCGACTTCTCATCAAGAAACAACTAATGAAGAAAAAGAGAACCGCAGAACTCCGCCGCCTTCAGCCAAGTCGTTGGTAAGTCTCGAAGGCTGTTCAATTAGAAGCCATCGATCTTTTAGCGTTTCTATCACAACGAACTTCAAGAAGTCTGCGATTCTCTTCTTTCGTTTTGTCGTTCACAAGATTTGAACGAACTCGAAGATCGAACGACGGCCGATCAAATGTACAAAAAACACATCAACGAGCTGACCAGCGAATGCTCCGAAATTCGGAATGAAAACTCGGTACTACGACACAAACTGACGCTAATCGATTCCCGAATCGCCGAAGTTCTCAGTGAGAATTCGTTTTTGCGTTGGGAAAACGAACAAAATTCGAATACTCTCGACGAGACTCGTCGTCGATTGGACGAGAAGATACTCGCAAACCGTGAGCTTCAAGCCGAAATCCGATGTCTGAAGGCCAATCAATCGGAAATCAATCGTATTCATGCGAACAAGTGAGTTGCTATTTGATCTCTTTTATCTTCGACTTTTAAGATTACAAGATGAAGTTCGTTCAGTTCGAGCTGAAGAAAAACGAAACACCGAACGGATTGTCCGTGAACTTGAACACAAGTTGAAAGAAGAACAACGAATTTGCAAACGAGCACAAGATGAGTGTTCGTATTTGAAGTCTCAAGATGTGACGCCCAAAACCATTGACCGATTAACTGAAGACAACCGCGAACTTTACAGAAAGTTGATGGTAAGCGAATAATTTCTTCTTTTGTGCAATTTGCTTTAGGCAACGAGACGCAAATTTAACGAACATATGAGTGTCTTCTACGAACGAGAATCCCAACTGATTACTCAACTTCAAGACCTGAAAACTAATGGCTCACCGTCCAGTGAAATTGCAACAACAACTGTCGACGGATCGGAAACGAACGTCGATCATTCGACCGAACCCGTTAAGTCGGGCGTCCGATTTGGGACCGTGGAGCGTATTTCGACTGATGGCCAAATCTTTCGTCAAACGATTCAGGAGTGGGAAGAGAAGTTTCTAGCCCTACGAAAAGAATACGAGATGGAAAGAGAACAAAGAAAAAACGTGACGAAGATTCTGCTCGAAATGGCGAAAGACATGAAGATGTTGACCACAAGATCAAAAGATTGAGAGCGAGAAGGATGATCGTACGAAATTAACACTTTTACATTCGACTTTAAATCGTGCAATAAAGAATTAGCTTCAAGTTTTCGGTTTGCATAAAAGAACTCGATCGTCTATTATCGACATTGTTCGGAGTTTGCATTTTAACCGTCGATTCACAACAAAATGGTTTATCCACCACTTTTGATCAGTGTGATAGTGACCACGCTGTTTGCTCTGATTGCTTTGGTCACCACCGCTGTGGTCGTTTATCGTGTGTTGAAGTTCGAACGTGCTCGATTGAACGATGCCGAAACGAACGCTTTTCGATTGATGGACGAGGTGAGTCTTTTTCCGAAGCGTGCATCTGAATTCTATTGCAGATGCTACGCTCAATGTTGCCACGGAATTTGGGAAAACGACTCGCCGAAATGAACAAAGTTCACGCCGTTCCGGGACCGACAGTCGAAGACGTTGGATTGGCGAGCAAGCAGATCGAAGAGAAATCGAAAGACAAGTGAAGTAATTGTAAGCTTGGTATTTGGAAGAATAAAGTTGTTTTCTTAGATCGGGAATAATTTATGCGAACAAACAAGAGAGCTAGGCACTTAGACGTTTTACGCGAATATGAATCACGGATGTTTTTCGTTGAATCGAACGTCGACTTGAATCTTCGTCTTCTGCTGTTGAATTCGAAGATCGCAACTTCTTGTTCGGAACTTCCGAGTCTTCGTAGTGGTGATCAGTAACCTAAACAGAAAGTTATCGAGGTTCAAGTTGCCGGCAACTAACCGTAACGGTTCCCGTCCGAACGTTGACAGAAATCGATTCTTTCAACGCGTCTTTGAGCATATTCGCCAATCGAATTGTTTTTGGAATAGAAACAGCCATACCATGAATATCCACGTAGTTGACTTTTTGGTCTAACAGTTTGATGCACTTCTTGAAGGTGCCGGTCAATTTTGTTTTCCTGAAATTTTTACTTGAAAGAGTTGTGAACAATCGCACGCACTGGTTAACATAGACATCGTTTGGGGAAGAGGGACGAGAAGGTAGTGAACGTTTGATGAAGGCAGATTTGTGTGCAACTGACGGTTGGATGTTGTTGATGACGTTGAAAATGTGATCGTCGAGACTTTTGAGTTGAGCATTCGCTTCCTGGAGTTTATTGTTTGGTTTATTGGGGAATTGTTTGTCTGAAACGAAAACTCGAAACTCAAATTGTTGTGAAGTCGACTACCGTCTTCCATTGTATTTTGAAGATGAAGCGCAGACAATTAAAAGAATAAGAGCATCGCAGCCATTAAAAAACAACCACCAGCAACCCACAGACTTAAACGTTCACCAATTCGAGCACACTTCCAGAAAACACCGCCGATTCTGAAATGTCGATGGTTGTTGAACAGGAACAAAAACATACCCTTCTTTCTTGTAGTCGATGATACGCGGATAGATTGAGCGAATGTAAGCACACGTACAAATCAGAAGCAAAATAACGCTGAGAAGCGACTGGAGACTGAAGATGGCCGACTAAAACTTATCAGTTGATAGACGATTGATTCGTTCGAGTTTACCAGTTTGACAGCTTTAGCTCTCGGTGGAGAGCGTACAATCAATCTAAAATACAAACACTGTAACGGAAATCTTACGAACGTAAAAGCCAAAGAAAACGAAGAACTTACACGTCTGCAAAGTTAGTTGACGTTTTGCCAAAAGAAATACACGTAAAAAGATTCGTTGTGTAGTCTACATTGCTTCTGCCCTACTGTAACTCAACTTCTATCGTCAGAAATTTAAATAACTTCAAAATTTGAATTCAACTTTCATCGACCGTCATTTCATTCAACTGCTCACTTACCGTTGGTGCACTTTCTTCAACACGCTTAACAATGAGTCTTGATTTGATGTCAGCAGAAGCACCTCCTATACAGATCGTAAGTCGAAAACACGGACTTTCATCTCTCTTGACCGCTTTAGCCAAAGCTTTTAAGTGGCACACTTCTTCAAAGCGAAAACTCTCGTTATCGGGTCTTAAAAACAGTTCGAAAATACGACACTTACAACGTCTATTTGGTACGTCAAGTGGAAAACAAAGTCAAATACGAAGCTAAAGTCGAGTCGTTGAGTGTTTCTAAATACGCTCGTTCATTGAAAGTAAGTTGACGGTTCGATTTTAGAGTTTCTTTGTTTTCAGAACGAGATTGTGATCTTGCAGACTGTGAAACGCTACGAACAATCTCTGCCTCAATTGACGTCTTTGATCGACAAAGGAGATGGCAACAACTTTCGCTTCGTAATTACTCCATATTATCGTCGAGACATCGAGACGCTCTACAAAATTGTTGGACGATTCACGTAATGGAAAGATCCTCAACAATCAACGAATATTGCAGCAAAGCTGAGTGGTTCAAGTTGTCGAAAGAAATGTTGAAGGCCATCGAACAGTTTCACAGTATGAGTTTGGCTCACGGTGCTATTCGTTTGGACGCTTTCGCTGTGACTCCCGACGATTCGATTGTTCTCACTGATTTTGCGTTGGCGCGAAATAACCCCGAAACTGAGTGAGTTCAATTACTTGTCCATTAATCCTTTAGAACACCCGAGAAATTGGAGTTCTACAATCCACCAAATGTGTTTTCTAGTCGTGCGGTTCACGAAAACATCGCCGTTTGTTGTGCTGATGACATGGAATCGTGGGTCTATTGCATCTTCTCGTTGTACGATCGAAACATCTTACCGTGGAATACACGAACACGTCGGAGATTGACGTTGAAATACAAAAAGAAGTTTTTTCTTGCACCCGGTTTGTCTTTTCGATTTGTTTTGTACTTTAACTTACAGAGCAAATCGCCCAACATCACAACATTCCAACTGCTTTCGGTCTCTTTCTCGTTTACATTTCCGACATGAAGCGCAATAAACTGCCTAATCATTCGCATTTCTACAAGATTTTGAACACCACCATACCGTTTCTGGGTATCACTGGACAGGAGACGTTTCATTGGCACGACAAAGGAGCACAGTCAAACGATTTGCGAGAAATTTATCAGCCACGCAATACGAAACAAACGAAACATCCCGCACAAGTCGGAACTCTAGAAAGCTGCACAGGACACACAAAAGTAAGAAAAAATGTGCTTCGTTTGATCCAATTTTCTTTCTTTAAGAGTAGCACCCCAATTTTGCAACCGATTTATAAACGATCTCCCGCACAAACACCACTTTGAAGTTGTGGAAAGACAATGCAAAATAAACACTACGTTCTACTCTACGGTTTTGTTTATAATGTCAAGACTCGTGATTGATCGAGGGACATTACAAATTGTTTTTTACCCTTTGCGTATTGAAGGTCAGCTGGTTGGGGTGGAGCTTTCAAATCGATTGGTCGTGTTTCCAAGTCCAATCAAGCGGGTATTTAAAGCCGAAGAGATTGGCAGTGTCGTTCACTTTGCCTTCGGCCAAAGACTATGAGACAACTCGTGATTTGGTCGCTAATTCTCTTAACAGCGACTGCGTAAGCTCATTGTTTTTCAATCTCCAAATTCCATTTGATACTTTAGAGTGAGACTTCGCAGTCCCGAAAATTTGGGAGATGAATCAGAAGATAACATCTGGGCGCTTTTGGTTGCTGGATCAAGCGGTTGGTGGAATTACAGACATCAGGTCTCTTCAATTGTTATGCTCAGTGTTATTGAATAAAAATCTTTAGGCGGACATATGTCACTCTTTCCACGTTTTGCGGTATTGAGATCCGAACTCTGTTTTTAGTCTATCAATCAATTTTTCTAGAAATCACGGCGTAAAAGAGGATCATATTGTGACAATGCTCTACGACGACATTGCCAATAACAGTGCGAATCCTTATCCCGGCAAAATTTTTAATGCACCCAACGGAAAAGATGTTTACGCAAACGTTAAGATCGATTATCGTGGAGATGCCGTAACTCCCGAGAATTTTCTGGCCGTTTTGCAAGGACAGAAGTCGAAGGTCAAAGGTGGAAATGGTCGAGTGTTGGAAACGGGCAAACAAGATCGCATCTTTGTGTATTTCGCAGGTAAACTAAATGAAGATTCTCAAAAATCTTTGTTGACAGACCACGGAGCACCAGGAATGATTGCTTTTCCCTCGTCTACTGCAAGTTTATGCCTAGATAGCCAACCTTATTGGTGTAATTTCAGTTAACAGTCAAACAGCTGAATAACGCTCTGAAAGACATGTACAAGAACGGTCGTTACAACCAATTGACTTTCTATTTGGAAGGTACGTTGACGTTTGTAGATGCGGATTCAGAAGTTTGCGAACCACATTATTTCAAACAAGCAATCTCTAAGCACTTATAACAACTTTTATTTGAAATTGTTTGCATATCGATTATCATCTACTGAACTACACCCCACTTCTACTAACTGTTCAAAATGCTGCCGTTTCTACCTGCTATAGGTTTCGTACGTAAAATTCTCGCTCGCAAACTTCTGAATCCTCAATTGTCTAATCCGCAAACGTCTACGTGATTTGCAGCATGTGAATCCGGATCTATGTTCGAAAAAGTTCTGCCGCAAAACATCAACGTTTACGCCATGACTGCTGCTAATTCGGTAGTATTAGATGTTGTTTAAATAACGAAATTTAAAGGCCGAATCGAGCTTTGGCTGCTACTGTGGTACTTCCGCCAAACTGAGCATATGTCTTGGCGATTCCTTCTCTGTTAATTGGCTGCAGGATTCAGATGCCGAAAATTTACATACAGAAAGTTTGGAGAAACAATACGAAGTTGTGAAGAACGAAACAAAAGAAAGTCACGTTCAAAAATTCGGAACACTTTCGATCACTTCGGAGCCAGTCGCCGATTTCCAAGGAGAAGAAGATGCACCTCCTCAAAAACCGACAGACGTAAGTTGCCAGGTCTCATTTATACTCTTTTGTTTTTCTTTGTAGAATATTCACGATTACGAGCAGTGGCCTTCACGTGATATTCCAATTAAGAGCTTGGAAGCTCGAATGAAGTTCACGAACAGCGAAGAGTTGCAACGTTCATTGGCTGCTCAAATTGCTGAAATCCATCTCGTGAGTTGTGTCAACAGTTTGACTTTATTGTCTGCAATCTAGAAACGTAAATACCTTCACGAGCACGTTTTATCCTTTGTTCGTAAACTCATTCACGACCCCAACATTCAAAACAACATGATGGAGCGAACACCAGGAGCGATCAAAAACCTCGACTGCCATCATGACATTGTTCATGTATTCAATCGAATTTGTTTCCGGTTTGGCTCGGTAATCTAAACATGAGTAGACTCTCTAATCATCAACTAATTCCAGAATCCGTACGCAACCAACTACGTGAAGGTTCTCGCTAACTTGTGTGATTACGGACTCGAAACTGAACGGATTCTTCGCGAATTAATGGACCACTGTTTGGATATTGAACACACTGATATTCTCTAAACAGTCACGCTGTTGTACGTGTTTCCTTTAATGCAATAAAGATTCAGTTTATATCCGCGATTTCATAATTTTAAACTAAGTCCAATGCTATGAAATTCATCGGAGAAAGCAGGGCTGTTGGGTTGCAAGATATTCAATTGGTATCCGTTCTTTGTGCCCGACATCTAAACTTAAAAGCTCAAAACTGTGATGTAAGTCTACATTCTATTAAGCGATTTGATCGGTTTCAGTTACATAAACTTCGTTGTCGATATTTTGAGCAAATGACGCTCATTATTTTAGCTTTAAGACGATTTATTATGGTGCTATTAACCCTACGGTAGAGGTATTTAAATTGCTCATATACAGATTGCATCACAGATTGATTCTATGCGCAGTACTTTGTTATTGAAGTTAGTAGTTGAGGGAATTTTTGGCAATTTAAATCTGCTGACTTTGCATGTTTTGCAACGTACGAGGTCATAGTTTAGTAAGCCTTTGTTTAGCCTTCTTAGGCACATAACTAGAAATAGTTAGTGTTGTAGAGGTCTCTAGACTCTGTCATTCGCCTTCTAACACCGTTCAACGCTAGCGACTTTAAAAATCAAGCGCCGTGCAGCGATTTCGTTTAAAAATATCCAAGAGTCGTTTTCCAAGAGTTTAATGCAAGAGAATTGTTAGTGACTTCAAGAAGATTAGATCAGAACTGAAGAACAAATCAGACAAAGTTGAGATGCCAGAACTTACCGTCAAAGCAGCACGATTAGTCAACGCAGCAATCAGATCTAAAAAGAACTCCGTAAACTTAGATTTTTGAACATTACCAAGTTCTCTTTCAGTTTTGACCAAAATGATCGGTTTGATGATACATATAAAGGTTATCTCGTCCTCTTCGCGTGCAATTTGGGCCAATTGTTGTTCATCGAACAGATTTGCTTTGCATAAAAGTTCGGAAAGACTTTGCGGATGTGAAGTGTAAACAGCCACTAAAATTGAAATTTATCAAAAAAAGTTAAGACAAACTTTTCTTTCGAGTGTTGGAGCCGTTGGTTGTCTTGGCAAAGAACTGAATATGGAATGTGACTGGTTCATAGTACAAGCTGATGCGTTCAAGGCACAAAAACAAACGCGACTGATCCCAATATTCATTTGGCTCAGAAAGACGCTCAAAAATCAAATAACCAGTCAAATGCTCGTATCCTGGAAACTTGAAAGTTGGACCAAAGTAGTGGCCCGGAGTTTCCAACATAGATTGAAAGTTTTTAACGTTCCAACTGAAGGTCGTTGCTTGCGAAACGAAGTTGGGCGGCAGCGGTAATGGTGCGTATTTGCGTGTGATCTTGCAATGGATAACAAGATCCGAGTCATCTTGAAATAGTCGGTACATATTCGACTTGAGTAACAATCCAATCAAATTTTTAGAATTAATCTCGTGCTTACACTTGACATCTGGAATACCAACAACTACGCTGATGTTAGTTTCAACTCACTCGAAACGTCTAATTGAATTGCACAACCCGCCTTCTCAATCCATGTCTTCGATTGCAAGTAAATTCTTGCATCGTTAGCTACGTTCACAAGAATCAAGAATACGGCGAATCCAAGATGTTGTTTTGGGTTTATGCACAAGCAGGCCCGAGCTTCGTCTTCGTGACCAGCGATGGAAAACAATTCGCTGATCCAGAATTCTTCTTTTTTAGTGTTGTTGAACGTTTCAAGGAACTTTTTGATTGGACAGCGAATCTTGGTCATTCCGTTAAGATGTTGAACGTGGGTTGCTTCGTTGTCAACTAAAATGACAATGTGATTTCTCAATTAAATTAAACTCACTGTTACTGTCGTCGAAGTGGACCGGAAGTTCGTGAACAATTTTGACGTAAGCGCGAAAAACGACTGACTCCTTCTGTTCGAACTCGTCAAGCAACTGCTTATCAATCTGGTTTGGAAAATGGTAAGTGGAAATCGGATTGTCAAAAGTCGAAGGAAATCGATTAATGGCGCCTGAAAACAGAAAACTGATGAATCTTTGCAGTGGTGACTTACTTCGTTTTGCCGATTTGCGACGACCGTCCAACGTTTCTGCCCAAGTCGCGTAGAACATGTAAAATGCCGGTTGACTCAGTTCTTGAACTTTGACATCTAAGCACAACTTATAGTCGCCACCGTATGAACAACCCGGTTTGGACGTGTGTTTAAGGCAAAGTGAGCATTCGATGGGACGACCGTCAATCGCAATCCAATCGCTTCGCCACTCATCAACAAGACAAATTGCGTTAGATACTTCGTCCATAGTCCAGTAGATTTGTGCCGGCACAGGATTTCTCACGCGCGGAAGTTCGGGTGGAAGAACACGTCGTAGTTCGCAGACGATGGTCACGTTCTCTTGGCTTACGAGTTGATTGAGTTCATTCGCTTGAAGTCGAAGGATTATGCTCGTAGAAAAGCTGTAGAATTTATTTGTTGCAACTGGAAACAAGAGATAGAAATGTGCTTGATCAAAACCGACCACTGATTCCGATTCGATTGTTCGGTCCAATTTCGCACCACATTGCAGTATCCAACTCCACTGATGCTATTCTATCAAGCCATGAAACGTAGAGAACACAACTGAAGTCTTCGCTGAAGGTACCTCCTTTTGGCCACAACATTAGAAGCGCTTGAGTTTGATGTCCGTTGCCGGCGACTTGAAACATTTGGCACACCCATACATAACCGCGTGTAGACTCGATGTAGCGCTGAGAGAAATTGTCTAAAGACCAACGAACGATTGTGACACCGTGCGGCAAATGAAAGCACCTGGTCGACATTTCCTGAAAAGAAAACGTTTAGATATGGAGATCAACGGAAATTTGCAGTCAATGGATTCGCGGGGATTAAAGAACCGGAAGAGAAACTGTCCGGAACGAGTGCACTGAACAGAAAGAACAAGTACGATTGAAGTATGCAGACTTAGACGACAATGCAAATTTAGTTAAAATTTGCATCGTGGCATTTGGATTTCCGATGTCGCTGTTTTAAGCATCGCCTAGAGCACCATCCAGTAATCGTTTCTATTTGGTTGCTATTAACGTCAAATCAAAAGTCAGTTTTCACTCCTTCTTCTAACATCTTTAGTTTCAAGGTGTTCACCAAACAGAAAGTTTTTTTACAAGGAGAGGTCCTGAGTGATCGCCGCCAGTTTTGGCTGAATTACAGGATGTCCCAGCTGAAATCCTCATTTTTACACGCTTATAACTTTTTTATGCGTGAACTGATTTTTATGAAACTTTCTGTGTTGAATAGCTTGAAGTTTGCATTTTTGTTTCATATCAAATTCGATACAGATTTCTCAACGGAATTCATCGATAAAAGCAAATTTCTGAAATGTGCGCTTTTTTCACTTGCGTTTTCTTTCATTTTTCCACTCAAATTTTCTCATGGAGTTTGGTTGGCTAAATTCAAAAAACCTGAAAAAATCAAAAAGTTCATCGGTCCAGTGCGAAAAGTTCGTTTGATCGGGTACAGAAGCGTGCCGACTCAATCCAAAATGGCGGCGGAATTGACGTTGAACGGACGTTGCACTTCCAGTATTAGTGAACACCAGAACACAGTACCGCCTTTTCTTGAGCAGACCAAACTCCATGAGAAAATTTGAGTGGAAAAATGAAAGAAAACGCAAGTGAAAAAAGCGCACATTTCAGAAATTTGCTTTTATCGATGAATTCCGTTGAGAAATCTGTATCGAATTTGATATGAAACAAAAATGCAAACTTCAAGCTATTCAACACAGAAAGTTTCATAAAAATCAGTTCACGCATAAAAAAGTTATAAGCGTGTAAAAATGAGGATTTCAGCTGGGACATCCTATATATAGCAGTCTACGCGCAATTTTACGCTGATTTAGAATATTATGCTCATTTTTGCCCAATCACAGAATTGGCCGAGTTATTGGCCAAAAATCAAAAACACTAATATTGTCAAAATCGTACTAACGATTATGCTGATTATCCTGGTGAAGTCTGTTTATGCATATCTTACTTCGTTATGGAGATCATGGCCGTTTTATTTGGCCGAAATTCATTCCGGGTTATGGTCCGCTAATCTTCTTTTGCAAGTGTGAGCTACAATAGTCGAGTGAGTAAGTGATGGGCTTGCGAACTCTTTTGGAGGTTGCAATTTCGGTTCCTTCGATCGTCACTTTCAAGTGTTGTGTTCTACCAAAAAGTGAGGAAAAAGTCGATTGAATCCCTTGTAGACACCTACTATTTACTCTTTTTCTTTTTGCTTTGTGGATACAAGACAGCAACTTTCATTCGACAGCAGAGAGAATTAAACCTGCAACCTCCAAAAGAGTTCGCAAGCCCATCACTTACTCACTCGACTATTGTAGCTCACACTTGCAAAAGAAGATTAGCGGACCATAACCCGGAATGAATTTCGGCCAAATAAAACGGCCATGATCTCCATAACGAAGTAAGATATGCATAAACAGACTTCACCAGGATAATCAGCATAATCGTTAGTACGATTTTGACAATATTAGTGTTTTTGATTTTTGGCCAATAACTCGGCCAATTCTGTGATTGGGCAAAAATGACTTATACAGTAATGCTCAGCTCATCGAGACGTGTCGATTGATAGCAACGACGTCAAATTACAGCGGGGACCGATGACAAGCACTCCTTGTTAGTTTCATTAAATATAAGACGCTTAAGAGGCTAAGTGTCCATGGTTTGCAAGCAGAAACCAATTCAGGAAAATGGCGTGGGTTATGAGAAATTCATAAAATTTATTGTTCACGTGAATTCTCGTTCTCAACTACAATTTGCACCAGTGGAATTCATAGGTCGCAGATCTCGAGTACATTGAATTTTCCTTGTTCCTTCTTTTGCTTCCTTGGTAACACCTTGGTAATCGTTGTACTTATATCACCGCTTGATTTGCCACTTGCGATATTCGAAAGAACAATTAGCGTCGTTTTAAAATGTCTTTAATGTTTCTGGTTTTATTTTCGATCTTAATTCCCATCTCTATTGCTCAGAATCAAACGCAAGGAATGGAGATGAATGTAACGACGACAAAACCTCCTACTACAGTAGTAACAACCATTTCGCCCGCGCTTACAACGTTAGCAGCAAGTACGTCTGTAGCTGCAGCAACTAACGGATGTAAGTTTTCAGTTTGCTTCTGAATTTGTGAATTCCAGCAGCACAAAACGCGACTTCGACCTTCGTTACTCAATGCGGTAAAATTTCTAATGTTTCTCAAACAGTTAAAGCGAATTCGTATTACAACAATGGTTCCTGTTTTATTGCCGTATACTCACCAAATGTCGCTTATACCAACGTTTCAACAACATGTCGAAATATCTCAAGACAAACCAACTCGACAGCCGACTGTCAGATGCTTCACACCATCAGCGCAGCGTCGATTCGAAATTTCATAACAAACGGTTTGGTTCAAGTAAACAAAAGCACATTTGGTTTTCGAATTATATAGTGTGTTTAGTCAACAGATAGTTTCTACATGGGTGTAAGTCGAGATTCCTGCAACTCGACATGGCATTGGGATAATGCAGGTGGAAGCAAAACCGACGTCGCTACAAACTCTTCAGATTTTTTTTTGTTGCCAGGAGTAAGCAAAAGTTGCGGTTACAACAACGCAATTTACATAGAAAGTGAAGGGAGTGTAAGTGACAAACAGGTTGTTGTTGCATATGGACTTTAGGGAGCTATTGGTGGTGCAACAAACACAACACCAACAAATGTTCTTTTGTGCGAGTGCCGTGAGTTTGAGAGAATTAAAAGATGAGTAATTTTTATTTTTAGGGACCGACTATTGTGAGTTTTCCAACAGACAGCAAAGCTGATTAGTCATTTAGCTTCCACGGCAATTCGACCGGTTTATTTGTCTGCGGTTTTGATCACATCAATTTTCGTGTCCTTAGCAACAAAAATTGTCTGAGGCCCGATGACGTTGATGTCTTTCGATTTGTATTCTGAAGTATTGTGTGTACAAAATCGACAGTTTACGACTAGAAATATAAACTACTTCCTTGTCATTTCAATCGAATTTTCGAATCCAAACGAAGATGGTTGTACTTTCTCATAGCTATTGGCCGTTAACCTGTCTCAGTAGACACACACTTTTGAAACGAGAATAACAAGAAAGCAAAGTAAAAGTATGTCTGTGGTTTGACAAGTAATTTCAATCAATTAAACTTGTTGCTGACTCATTTCGTTTGATACACAAGTATTCGTTTAAAGATCAAATAGAGCGAGAAATAGCAAAACGAAAAGATTCATTGTTTATTACTTATTGTGACAGCAATTACATGGTGATACAAAAAGAAAACTAGACAAAGTTCATTTGGCTTGAGAGCATCGATAGTGGTTCTAGGATGAAAATCTGTGCGTTCGACGGCGTCATTGGCTTAACGTTTGTACTATAAGTTTCTCTGCTTTGACTGATTTTGCTAGGGCTATCATATCTTTGATCGTTTGTTCAACCACATAAACATCTTATTTGAAGTCAAACTGGATTCACGCGGTAATCATTTTCAACTCAAAAATCCACTCCAATATGTGATTTAGGCGGCTTCCCATCGTCTTCAGTAGCAAGCGGCTATTCATTTCCTCCTGTCGATTTGTTGACACCGTCGAGTCGTCGTGAAGAAACTCCCGAAGAAGCACATCGACGTTTTGAAATTGAGTGCGAATTCGTTCAGGCCTTAGCCAATCCACATTATTTGAATTGTAAGCGCAGATTCTTGTGTTTATGAAACGGTTGTTTAGATTTGGCACAACGCGGTTACTTCAAAGAACAGTATTTCGTTAACTACTTGAAGTACCTTCTCTACTTTAAACGACCAGAATATGCACGGTAATTGACAGCTAACCTATCGACATTTTATTTGATTTAGAACCCTCAAATTCCCGCAGTGCTTGTATATGCTTGAAGCCATTCAGAGTTCCCATTTCCGTGATGCACTCATTTTGTCCGCGAATGCGAAGTATATTGAAGATCAGCTCCTGCTTCAATGGCATTTCTATCTTCGGAAACGGGCGCGTATATTCGTGAGTTTTTTGTTTGCTCAGCATCGGTTTATCCTTGACCCGTTGCGAATTTTTAAATTCCCGTTTGATGAGCTTTTAATGTTTTTATCGCATCAAATAGATCACATTTACAGTGCGACTGTTTCAGCAATTGGCTCAAAATGAACAACTTCGAAAGCGGAAGCGAAAACCCGACGATGACGAAGATAAAGAACCCGAAGAAGGAGACGAAGACGAGCAAATGGAACCCGAGAACGAAGAGCAAATCGACGAACCTGAGAACGACGAGAACGTTGGCACTTCTTAAGATTGCGGTATCAACGTTTTTGTTGTTCACATTTGCGGCTGCTGATTTGGACGACAAGACCTACGGAGAAGTGAAGAGATCGTTGGATTTGGTGAATGGGCGAGAAGGCAACATCGACGAACTCAACATGCCCACTCGTTGCGAAGCCTGTCAAATTGCTGTTCGTGATTTCGAATCAAAAGCCATGAAGGTTCCGCTCAAATTGGCATGTTTTTAAATCCTTTGCTTCTCTCTATTATTTGCAATAAACCGTCAGTTTTGCCGAAATCAACTCGAAGTCTTTAGCCGACCGGTACATCCGAAAGCGAGTTTCTGGATCTGTTCGAGGGCTTCTGCGACGATATGATGAGCTACAAAGTGCACACCGACAAACGCGGCTTGAAGCGGTTTCAACTCGAACAAAGTCAACTGTTGCAGAATCTACAGAAACTGCAAAAAGGCGGAACTGTTGTAAGTTGTTTATGAGAAACGAATTCCAAGCATTTCGAATTCATGTCCCCCGCACCTTCGAAGAGTTTTCTAACCACGTATTGGACCGAAACTTCACGCTCCAGTTGCTGGGTGTCCTCGTGCGCACTCAATTTTGATTTGTCCGGTTATTGAATTTCGTAGTCGATGGAAAACCGAATTATTTTTTGACGGCGCTCGTTTCGAACATGAAGCAGAAAAATCAGAAGCGGAAACTCGAAGTGGTTTTTACTCGGTTTGGTCGCCATCAAACACTCTCGGAGTGTTCTCATGTCCGTTCAAGCGCACCGAATTGCAAATCCACACCCGTTGATTTGTGATGATTGAAACGCAAAAGAACTTGTTTCCCAACAATCGCATAACATTTTGGTTGTCCAGACAAAATCTATTTCTGGCTCTCGAACACAACGAAGGGCTACGATAACTTCTAAGTACTCATTTGTAAAACTCCGTTGCCCGTTAGGGACAATCGAATTGAAGTGCAGTCGAAGAACGAGCGCGATAAGTCGGTTGTCCAAACAACTCAAAGTTTAATACGAGTAGTGCGGTGAGATGAAGAGTCCAATTGAGTTCTCAAACAATAACCTCTTACTCTTCGTACCTAACTCTTGTACTATTCGAATCGTAACTTTCAAGGGTTTACGGCCGAATCAAAATTTTGAAACGGACTTCGCAAAAGACGATCGAATGGCTCACAGAGTTCTGCTTACTTTTCGCCATCCACTTCATTTTATCAAGAAACTTGTTTGGTACACAGAGTTGCAATCGAAAGTCTTGGATTACTCGTCTCTATTCTCTTCACCGACCAATCAATTCGCGCGCAAGCACTCGAACCACAAACGTTCACGATCTGCTTCGTGGATAAACTTCTCGATCTCATTGGATGCAGTCGAGAGTTCAATGAGATCGCAGAAAAAACATGTGTTGATTACTGTAAATGAAAACTTCAGATCAAAACTGATGTGCCAATCGAACTTTGGAATCAGCCAACAATCGAAGCCGAACGTCTGAAAACTGAATGCGAATATGTGATGGAACGATTTGAAGAACAACTGGAGGAATGGTTCATTAGACATCGAAGTACTCAACGTGGATTGGTGGTAAGTGTCGATCAGATCGAAATTTGCTGATCCCTACGGTTTTCAATTTCGAACGATTGACAATCGAACTTGATCGATTGGGTTTTTGTTCGACAATTATTATTGTGGGTAGTGAGTTGAAACGGTGATGCGTGTGGTTTTTCCATTCAGTGTGCTCATACAAGCGGTAGTGCGTTTAACTTGTTCTTCGGTGTTGAATGAAAAAACGACGTGAATGGTACGATTTGAAAACTAATGACTTTGTACGAAAACAGACAGCTCAATGAGTCAATTGCTCTCTAAATAAGGTTATTGAATTCGAAATTACAAGTTCAAAATAACCGATTGAGTACTGTAAAGTTTGAAGGTTCGGCGAACTCTTCGTGACGTCAACCGCAATTGCAAATCGAATCAAACGACAAAGTTGAGCAATCGGTTTTAGTTTGCGCCCTCGCCGCCCGTTAACGTTTAGCTAACATTCAAGTGAGTTCAATAAACACGCTTTTCGGATGGTCAGCTTTTACGACCAAAATGCTCGGCGGTTTTGAATCACAATGAAACCACAAATTCGCTCAGTTTTTACGGCGGTTGTCGTCATTTACTCAGCAATTTGCCTTCCTTTGGTGATCATACGCAAAGATTCGCCGAACGAATAGCGCGCAGCAATCAACGCGAACTCACTGATTAGAAGAACGCCAATACTGTACTCAGTTGTTTGCGAACTGACAGTGTAAAGTCGACTAAACAGAAATAACCACTGTTCTGATTAGCTGCTAAGCTGCAGATAACAAGACCTAATACTTCTGACCGTAGACTTGGATTTTTTGTATTGGGACAGAAACCTGATTAGGGGGTCAAACGAACTCCAACTGCTCATTGTTTGATGTTTTCATTAAAATTGACATTATAACGTTAAGATAAACATCGGGTATGTTTACTATAATTGATGGGTGGGTATAAGTCAAAAGTTGGACTTCTCTTTTTGCTTACGTATTTCATTTGTTTTACCGTAATTGATTACAGGAATTGTTTTGCACGAAGGACGAAAAACCATTCTGTAGACCCAACGAGTTGACCGAAACTCAACAGATGAGTAACGATCGTACAGAACTTTAAGTTAATCGACTTCATTCTTACTGTTATCTTCTTATCGTTTTCTTTTTTGGTCGATTTCGTGGGCATTTGAAACACACTCGATTGTTCCATTAATGCTCTTAATTACTGCTCTATGGATTAATCTTCACAATTGTACGGATATCGTACGTCATTTTTATGTCCCACACTAATTGTGTCTATCTTTATTCTCGCAATAAACACGTCAATTGGAAATACTCGGATCATGAACAACCAAAAACCGATGATAATTGTTGGAAAACAAATTGTGCAAACACAACGACTGTCAATTCGACGGCTCCGGAAATCTGATGGATTACCGAGACATCGGACGTTGTTTCGAACCTACTATCTGATCCGTTATGACCATTGATGTTTCGCGATGAAACGAATTCTGCGTATTCCCAACAAACAAAAGAACATCGATTCGCAGAAGTTTGGTAGACTCTTGACATTTATGACGTAAACGATGATACGCAACGCAAACAAACGCCTCCGGATCTTTGAATGTGTTCTCTGTAATCAGCTTGTCTGAGAAGTGATCATTGTTAGCAGATGGTTGGAAAGTTGCGATCGCATTGACGATTATTTTGCTGCAAAAGAAAGCTCTTGGCTTCGGATCTCTTGCAGTTAACTGCAATCGGATCTTCTCCGCTTGTCGTTTCGTACAATAAACAACCCAAAGAGTTTGAATTTCTTTTCATAATACAAAACTTCCCGACAAACATGAGATGTTCTCACGCGTTTGCTGCCATCCACTTAGTTGGATGGTTACATTTCTAGTCGATAATTTCGATACACCAAAGAATGTTAATCTTGTTTTTATTAAAATGCTCATGCAAAGAAATGAATAGTTGAAAACTAAAGTGTACAACGAAAAGTATGCTCGGTTTTGATACAGTTCTCGATCATAGGACCGACTGATACGAAGATTTGAGGATTAATTCTGAAGACAATGGAATTAGATCAACCGAAAACAAAAAGCGGGACCCATTGTTTGGTAGGCACCTAATTTAAAACATTTGGTTTCATTGGAATACAAAGTTTGCGAATTGCGTAGTTGACGGAATAGAAACATTTCGGAATAGCAAGTTTTTGGTATACGGATGATTGCTGAATAGGAAATTGCAGGAGAACTGAGAAGGAAGGGAAATCTTTGGTATGATCGTGAGTGGAGGTTTGGATTGCAATTGAAGTCCAGTTTAGAAAGCAAGGAAAACGATTAGAGCATTTGTTGCCCTGAAACATCGGTGAGATATGTGCAGATTTACAGCGAAAAAAACTCCATCAACCACTGCTTCTGGAGTGTCGAATTGTAAATCGTAAATGGGGCAAAAGCAAAAGTCGAGAGATTACCCGTTGGCGGCAAATTGCAGTCGTGCGGGACAAGTAGTCAACGGTAAGAGCTAAAGCAGTGGAGAAGGCAAACGAATAGAAAGGTGCACGGAATTCGATCCACGTGGATCGTTAACACCGGTTTGGAATCGGCGTCAAATTCTCGACAATTCTCACCGAGAACGAAAAGCAGCCCAATTGTACTTTAAAGATTCTAACCGAGAGAAAACAAAATTTAAAAAATTGAAGATCATTGGAATCTAAATCGGGAAGATGCTGAACGAAAACATTTGTACTCAGTAAAAGCTAATTAAAAAAACTTCGAGTTTGTGAATTGAAAGAACATGAATATTGTTGAAAAAGATCAAAATGATCACGTCGGTTTGGCAAATTCCGGAGTACCAGCGGCGTTGATGGCAGTGGCTGGATTCATGGAGTTCTTGGACAACAAACCAACGGCCGCCAAACCTCCGGGTCCCAGTAACGCGGCGTACCGTTTCCACAGATTGTCGGTGTTTTGGTTGTGAGTTCTGAAATCACACGGCTATTAAACCACTACAGTAGTTCTAATTGTTGAGTGCTAATAGGTTCTTAATTGAACTTCAATTTTCGACGCTTCAAACGACGACCGGATTCTCTCGGGCGAACAGTTTGCTTGGAATCCGAACAGAAGTCATGTGTGGGGATACGGTTGTCATAATTGCTCTTTCTTTCCACACACAAGTTCCGCTCTTCGTATGATAAATCATCATTCGTTTTCTTTCAAACACCCGACTTTACCCTCTCAAGCATCTGAGCGCAATTAGATTCGAGGCCCCGCAACAATCAACTTGCTTCCTGGTTACTCTTACGGTATTTGGCTACCGAGTAATTTGTTGTCGAACGGAAAAAACAAATTTGCATTCATTAGGGCGGTTGATTTCGTTTATCCTCCGAATCGTTTGCTTGAAATTCGCTTTTGGTCTGCTTTTAATCGCAACATCTTACGGTAACTTTCCGCATCAAGAAAATTGACCGAAATTCTGTCGCAGCTAACGAAAACATGTTACTCCAAAACTTGTGAGAAAACATTCGATTATTGCATTTTAATAACCGAATCGAGGGTTTTCGTGGCTGATTGACTCGGTTAATTCGTCCGCCAAACTTGAAAGTTTGCGCTCCAAAAAGCGGTCGATACATTTGAAGGGATAGGCGACAAAAATTGCGGGAGTCCGGAGGCCGCTTCAACGGACATCTGCAAATTGAAAACGCAGTTTTTTACTTAGCGTATGAGCAATTATCCAAACAACTTTAGGAGCTTAAGAAGTGTGTAACTTCGTTTGTTATTCATCAGCAAAAATACGGTAGTTGGGTAGTGGAGAGAAAGCAACGACGATCGGCTTCGTGTCGCCTTAAGCATCAGATGTGAAAACCGTTGAAGTATAATCACTGGATTGCACCTGTGGTTTAAAATGCGTTGCAACTCATTCCAATTGCGTACGAGTTTGACCTTTGAAAATCGTTTGAAATATGCATGGAGTACAAATGTTCAAGTTATGAGTAGTTTCGCTTTATGGTTTTGAGCAAAATGCTTACCTGTTTGGTCGGCCCTCACGCAACGTCCAATTGCGAACCTTCGCGTTGTTCTTCAAGTGACTCAACAGAAGTTTCGCTTTGGTCAACTGCAGTTCATCCGGAAGTTGGTCCCATTTGAAGTAGCTCATCGTGGATTCGACCACCAAACGAATCTGAACGTCGATGTGTTAACCGGTTCGCTTTTAATCAACTTACTTTCGGCAGTTGACGTGAGAGCAAATGACTGGCAGATTCACCATGGAATGTTCGCAACGAAATCTGAATGTTTCGCAACTCGTCATCGGTAATCGACTCGCGAAGTATTTGCCACGCAAACACCTGAAAACAAAAACCATATGAGCAATTTTCCAAACTTCCGCTTTAAATTCCAAATGTTTGCGCAATTTTCATTCTCTTCATCGGACCTTCGATTAGTCGAAAACATCTGCGCATTAGAAAGCGTCCGTAACCCGAAACCTCGAGGTCTATTGGTTCATGGCCGAAGAGACGAGAACGCCCATTGGCTGTCTGAAGCTCGATTTTTGAAGCAGGATGTTCAAGTCATTAATCTCTATCATTTGATTTGTTTGCTTAAACAGGGTCATGTTCACTGGCAATTTTGTAGAGTTGCATCAAAAGTTCGACCGGTTTTCGACTCAAATGTCCGAAACTCAAATGGCACTCGGAATCTCACGATGATCCGTTTTCTTTCGGACTTTACTTATTGAAAGCGGATTACTTTAAACCAAAAAATGTCAACGAACGGAGTGAATTTCAACGCAAACATTTTAGCGCAGTCGATGTGTTGGGTGAGAACTGTTTGGTTTATGTTAATGGTAATTGAAACGTCGCGTTTGGGTTTCGAATTACCGCAAGATCTTTCGGTCGTTTTGAAACTCTGCGCGATCTCGCAAACAATCGCGACTACCAAACCTCTGAACTTACTTTCGGTTGTGTCGATTGAAAACTACGAGCAGCTTTCTCGGCGGCTCGACGAACTGCGCCTTCGGGGAACTTCGATTCAACGGCCATTGCAGCAGCGCCGTCGGTTCCTTGAGGCCAGTCGCCGTTGGATTGCTCGGATTTGACGTTGCTCATCGCAATGTTTTGAGGCGTCATGTTTCCAGAGCCACCTAAGAGCTGGGCAGCAAGTGAAAAGGCTGCAGAGTTTCCAACGGGATTTCCATTCTGTTGAGTTGACGGTGAGTCTCCGCGATCCTCATCAAACTCGTCAAATTCCTCGACATCAGCGTTGTCTTCTGCCGGAGCTTGAGGTGTTGAAGCACTTGGAGATGCTTCGGCGTTTCCACCGTCACTCGTTGCTGGAGAAGTGGACTCGTGAGAAGTGGACTGTTGAGCTGCCATTTGCTGTTGTTGGAAATTGTGTGCTGCCAACATCATTCCACAGAGTTCGGAAGACTGTCGTTCTGCTGTACAGGCGGCCAGCAATCGACCGAAATCGCCGGCGTTCGTAACAGCACCACTGAAGAGCGAATGAACGGCAGAAGTAGGAGTGTGAGTCATAGCCGGTGATGGGCTAGTCGATTGTGGAGCTTGAGGCAAAACAACGGACGGAACAGTGTTTGTTTCGCCGTTCTTCATGAAAATCGGAGCGAAACTTGATTTTGGCGACTGATTCTGAAAACAAAAACTAATTAGTCTTAAGTAAGAGTAGTCAGAAGACTTGTATTCTCTCATCGCTGATATCAAACAACATTTTTTGTAAGTGGATCGGTTCGTAAAATGACGTAAACCATTAGCTTGTTTAATAAAAGGAGCATCAAGACGAAAAAACAACGTGGATTGGTTAACAAGTGACTGGAACTTTCGAGTTAGTTTTTGTATTCACTGCGTCATTTGTTCAAATTTGGAACTCAAAACGTTAAGCCATTTCCTATTGCACTAAAGATGCTAGGGACTAATCCAAACTACTCGCATATTGCAGCAAACAAATCGGTTTAATCCTCTCTTGGAGTTTTGATACAAACCTCCGGAGTCACGTTTCACGAAACAACTCGATTTTGCGAACAGAAATTTAACCTCTGATCCGCTTCTTGCAAACATCCGAATCCGTGCAATTGACCGGAGCAAAAACCAGAACTTTGACATCGGATGTTGCTAAATTTGGTTAAACGAGACTAATAATTGGGTTGATAAGCGGCAATTTTCCTTTCGAATCCTCAGCGAAATTTGGCCCCGTGCACTTTTCCCTCCTACTCGAATTATTGCAATTAGATGGCATACACTCCGTCATTGACATAAACAACTTTCATTCGCTCAATCGTTTACCTGAACAAGTGAACTGAGAGCCGCAGCCATCGCAGCGTTCAGTTGTGGTTGTTGATGGTAATTGGTGGACTCGAGAACCGAAGTGTTGGCCATGAATCCACTGGTACTTGTTGGTGGTTGTGGTTGCGTTTGAACGGCGTTCAACGCATGAGCTGCGGTTTCCAAGGCCTGTTGTCCGGATCGGTTGGCGAGAAGTTCGATAACAAAAGTCAGCTGAAAGTACAGATCTAATACGATCATTACTCTTAATCACCTACCTTATGGTCGATTTCGGTTAATCGCGTGTTGATCCCCGTCAACAGAGCTTTTGGATCAACACCATTGTCCAAAAGATGTGGAGATGCTGATTCACAAGTGGCAGCCGCGGATTGTGTCATCGCTTCGAGATTACGCAACTCGACGGCCAATTTCTGAAGCAAAATGCACGCCGTAGCGTTCGACGTTTCGTCTCCGATCGCAGCCAATCCGTGAGCTATAACCTGTGCGGAGTTCGATGATATTGGTGACTGAAGAGCTGACGAGTTCGTCGAAGTTGACGAAGAAGGCGATTGGATGGTGCGTCTTTGGAAAGGTTGATGCAAAGACAGCGGTGGAGGTAGAGGCGGCTGGTGCAAGATTGCGTTAGCAAAAAACGGGTGGAACGGCTGATGCAGTAACGACTCCAGAGTGATGGTGGATACGAAATCAACGAAAATTATGGGCGGACCCGCGGTTTGGCTCGAGGATCGACGGCGATTTTACGCTTCAGTACAAAACGACACGAAACACCGAAGTTGTGGGGCGGTCGTCTAAAAATTTGTCAAATATAATAATTGGCTTTAAAAAGTTGGTCACGAGAACACGATTTAGAGAGCAAATTCGCGACATCAATTCCGGTCAATGAAAAGACAAATGAGTTGAGAATCGCAAATCCGACAAAAACTAATGGGTTTCTGAAGGCGACTAAAGAAAATAAGGTTGTAAGTACTGTAGACATATAAGATGGTTGTTGAGTAGACGTATGAGTCTGTCGAACTGATGACACTAATGTCGAATGAAATAAAAACCAAAGTGGAATCCACAAAACCAAAAGACGGACATTTTTTCGGTTTTCGCCGAATTGTCAACCGTTGGCTTTCGTGCATTACACGGCTATAGTCAGTCCCTAAGCCCCGCCCTCAACAGTTGATTTACCAAACACACGACTTCGTCCCTCTAACAGCAATGCGCGTGAAGAAGCATCGTGTTTGAACCGCGAGTACGACTCCGCCTACTTTTTTTTTCGCACCGGTTCGCTTTTGTGCGTCCGCCCATCAAACTCTGGTGGATTCGTTTTGAAGACCGTAACCCACGGAAATGGAATGATCAAGAACGAGGATTTCACATGAACTTCCGACATAAATGAGTGGACGAAGGCATCTTCAGTTCGACAAGACCAAAAACTGACACTTCGAAAGCTACCGACGAGGGTGACAGTTTGGACCGTTTGCTGTTAAACGAGACTCCCGCCAACGGTGCACAAATGAGGACGATCGCGCACAACGGAAATTCGAGATGGTTTTACACGCGAGATGCAAATGATGAGACGCGTTGTTGTTGATGAAGCCGAGATGAAACCGAGACCAAATCGCTTAGCACCACAACCGAAATCGTGCACGCGATCGGGCCGACCAGTTTCGTGAAAACTGTTGCTTCTCATTCACACATCTTCCTCAGTTTTGCGTTCAAATTGAAAGAGAAACGATACGTGATACTTCGCTTCTCGGTTTGTAGGTCTTCGTCTCTAACTTCCGCTTTAGATCGCACAAAAAGTTTTGTGCCAATTATCCATTACGTGTGTAAACGTAACGTCTTTAGTTTGGTCAAATTTATACTAATAAAGTGGTTTTACAATCTCTTAGACCTTCCGGGATTTGCGGATAAGTTGTGAGGATCAACCGAAGATCACGTACGTTGAGCGGTTTAAAAATGTGGTCGGCAATGCATAAGTCGATGACATATAATTTATAAAATGGCCATCTGCGTGGAATGATGATGTTCATTTCTGACTACACGATCATCGACAGATTCCGAAGATTGTGGAAACAGTCATCTCCACGTAAGATTTTGACACTCGAAAACAGTTATTGTCAAGTGGATTAAGAGAACGTAGCAAATGGGAATGTGGTTATTAATCGTTAAACGCATCACATCACTTCATGTTGAATTCAGGAACCAATTCCTTGGTTTGCGGATTTGCGAGGCATTGCATGTCCTCGACGGATATAAATCGATAAACCGGAGGATTTGAAATGAATAATTCTGCGAAGGAACGAATTCTGAAGCTTTGCAATATCTTCAACAAGTAATCCCCGGCCAATGCTCGAGCATAACACGGCAGTTATGTCCGAAAGCGGAAGAATGTCGATGTGTTTTGTTACACGATCAAAAATCTACGGTACACTCAAGGATTAAGATTGTGGATAACGATAACTAAGCGACTTCCTTATTTGGCACCTAATGTTCGGAAATACGTCTGAATCAATCACAAGGTCTCTCAAAAAAGATCTTGTTGCAATCGTTGAAATGCCAAAAGTAGGATTTTAATTTCAATCTCATTAGTTTTACTCCTCTCTAAGTACGCAAACTTTCGCTTAGATGCCAAAATAAGAACGTAGTCTTTGCGTAACTTCGATTCGTTTGAAATGAATGTTAGCAAATATGTCAGAGATTATGGTCGACTTTTAAAACGGGTTTCTTTAGTTCTTAAATATGCACGTATTTGATGCCATTGAGCTCAACGTGTCGTCATCAGTTCCAAAACTTCCGGCCCCCGATTCAACTGACAGATTGATTATGAGAAGCCAAACCAAACTGTCGGGTCTAATTGCACCCAAAGATGCTGATGATCATCTTTCAAAAGTTCTCGGCTTTTAGTATCGAAACCTCACAAAATCCGTGAACACCGTTAAGTCGTCATTTTCATGCAATAAAAGAGCAAACAACATGGGCGAAAAAACGGCAAAATGAATGGTAGTATTCTGCGAATGATGTAACCGAGACACTAAGCTTTAAAACAATGCAAGCGAGTACAAGATATCACCCAACAGCCGCCCACCATAAACTGCCGATTTCAGTACTCTAATCCTTTCCGAGATGTGATCACACATCGATAATCGACGAGTGTACTTTTACCCTCCCAGAACTGACCGTCCAATCGTCTGTCGACGGTTTTGTACTCGAAACGACAAAATTAAAGGACCTTCCACGATGAAGGAGGAATCTAACCACTCCACTCGCTTGTTTCCCAAGTGATTTCTGTAATTGGAATTGTAATCAATGGCCATGAGACAATTCCACGGTCATTACGCGAATCGCGTCGTTTGGAATCGTAAGCGAACAAAAGAGACGTGAGTTGAAATCGAGAAGATGAATATGGAAATGCGCGAAATGAACGCAACAAATGATTTTGGGAAAACGCGGTGAAAAACACGAAAATCGGCCAAAAAAGGACGCAAAAGAATTCGCAGCGCAAAAAATTGAAACCGCAGCGATCGATTGTGTGCCGTTCGAACGCCGACTCGCAGAAAAAATTGAAGTCGTGGACCGCTAATGAGCGTTGAAATGCGCCATCGTTTTTATGGACGTTGCGAAAAGCGCGCAACATAAAAATCCGATCAAATTGGTTTGGCCGTGAAGACAAGAACCAGTTGCACCGGAAATCAGTTCGAAAGCGTCTACCGTACGCAACAAACCGTCGGGTTCAGGAGATTTACCTTCGGATTGTTTATCGTGACGAGTTCATGGCGCGTAAAGACGACGAAATGGTATTGCGATGATAAGTCAGAAGGGAAACACGTGTGCTTGCAAGCCGTTGCGCGGGTATCATTGGCACTTAAGCGAAAAGAATCCCTTCGGTTGCAACACTTGTAAGAATGAATTCTGCTTATCTTGTCACTCGGCAGGTGTGCCGTCTATCTCTTCAACGGTCTTTGTTTCCAACCACGAGACGACAGAATCTCGTTTTCCGGTTTTTTTCGGCAAAAACGAATAGACCTCGAGACCTTTGGGTTCTTGGGATCGGGAACATTGAGAGACACAAAAGGCGATTGATGGATCCGGTATTGGCGCTTCGATTTGCCGCCCAGTTGTAAATGTCGACGCTTCGAACTACATTCGCACTCAATACGAGAATTCTCGCTCGTTTTTTGGCGTGTGCCGCCGACACAGCGGGTGGTGATCTGGCGACCAACGGCAGCCAAAATAGTGCCGTTTACTCGAAGAACTTCCTTTTGTTTGTTGTGCGCAATCGAAGATTAAAAAGAAGTTTAAAACTCTCGGCGTCTGGAAGCTCGACGGATGAGCTTCGAAGTGCTGAGGCGGCGGCTACAAAAGAGCGGAACATGCGACAAATTTGGGTGTCAACTGTCGAACCGAAATTTTCGCGCAATTCATTTCGTCTGTCGGCAAAAACCGTTGGAGATGCCGATTGACTGTTGGCCTCCGAATTGACATTTCGCGCGCTCACAAAAAACGAGCGCCATCGGGACGTCAAATCGTTCGGGTGGGCGACGGAATTTAACGACCCGGGGCGTAAAACTCAAATCCCTCTGCGACTCCGGTCCATAAAAGCCCATCAATTCAACGGCACCCGATCGACCTGTCCGGAAACACGACTTGTTTCTGCCAATCATTTGCGCGAAATCGACGCACGAAACTTGGCACCAAGCGAAATGAACTGAAAAGTTTTGTTCGGGAACGTAAATCGCCATTTAATGCGATTCCGCTGAAACTCCAACAACAAGCAATGACCATTAAAGTGGATTTGTGATGCTCGTTGATTAACTTCTTTGCTCGACAATCAGCTAACCGTGTGTGTCAATCCAAGGCAGCAGCTGTCGCCTTCAAAGTCGTTGACATCCATTTCGCAATTCCGTCATCAAACCTCATGACTCGAAGGGTCGTTTTTTTGAGAAACGCGAAATTCACTGGCATTTCGTGTGTTCACAACCAAACGGGGTACCCGCGCGCGGAAATGCCAATGGTCCTTTGTCTCCGTTCGTGAAAACGCTTGAGCCTCAGAATCGTCTAAAAACCCATCAATTCTCTTCTGCCCGCAATTCCAAAGCCTTCGACGACCTTTGGAAAATCAAACCGGACGGACACACGCCAACAATTCGCATTGAATCCACTTGAATTGCTTACGGTAAAACCAAAAGATCAAACCCGTCGAACGATGCCAACGACAATAAACGCAACATAACCTTCTAGTTGTTAGATCGAATGCAACAAGTTTGTAAACAAAATCGAAAGTTGGCAAAAGAAAACCTGCGCAGTCAATTTTGCCGCCCAGTTTGTTGGCCGATTGAATAGAAAACCGCCAGCGAAGAGACCACTTGAACTTGGTCGGGAATTTGCCGTCGACTGAGTTTCGATGTGAGTCGAATGAAAAACGTGATCATACGAACAAACCCGAGATCTTTTTGATTCAACGACGAGCAATAACATCTCGCCATTTGCACGGACAATCAATTGGACCATAAGCACAAACTCAATTGGCTCAACAAACAAACCGACGGCAATCGAAAGTTTGAGAACAAGTTTCTTTTCGAGATCTTGACAGTCGCGAAGAGGGGCTTTACAAATTATTACTGTGCATATCGAGTGAGTGAACGCGCTTTTTTGAACGTATTTGTACTCAAATAGCACAAGTGTTTGCGTGGTTCGGGCGCTTCAAGTTGTGAGACTAAAATTAAGATTGTAAGGTAAAAACGAACGAGAGATTACAAGACCTTTTTAATAGTCAAGTAAGTTAGTTGAGACGAAAAACCATCGACATTCTTCAGAGTTTCGACATGCTAAGGCGAAACGAAGACTCGCGATGTCGTCTTCACTTCTACAGTACACGCACGGGGATCGTAATCAAATTGACCGTCCAGTCGACCATTTTCGTTGTACATTGCCTGAGGGCATATTACGGAGAAAATGGGTGACGAGGCCGAAAAGTCGAAGAAATTGACGTCGCGTACCGAAGATCATGAATGAAAAGGAAAACTGAAATTCCGCAGTGATGAGCGCGCGACTCTCGTTGTAAACTTTTAGAGTTAACTGTCGTGCTTTTTCGGACGTTGGTTGTTTTTACACTTTCCCCCAATTCAACAGCTGATTTCCAAACCGTTAAACCGTCCAGTCGAGTGGTTTCTTCGAACGAACCAATCGATTGGCACGTGCACACTTCCGCTCAACATTGGATCAAAGTGAATTCATTTTTGGTGTTCCAACTTTTCCCGACAAGACGAAACGGTTTGATTGAGTGGTAAACATGCGAATCGGTGTCATGCGCCGAGATGAGACAAACAGAAATAATCGCCGTTCATCTCCATTGTCACTTTAAGCATATGGACGGTCGTCTAATCGATCGACCCAAATTTGTGTGGCCAATTGGTTGGAACCGAACTTGTACTGGAAAGTGGGTTAATTGATTAAAAGACAATTAACGCTAATCATCAAAGTTTCCGTTAGAGTCAAACGCGGTACAAAACGTGACCCGCAAAGAAGTGTAAAAAATTGTTGAAGAGCTCAAAAGTGGGCATGTAGCCACCGCACTCAACGATTGTGCAACAAGCGAACAATCTGACGAACATAAACTGTCGGGCAGAACGATGGACCAGTGGACGAGAAATCACGTGCAAACGAACATGGTCGTTTCTCGCCGTTCGTTCTTCAACAACACGAACAGTCAAGAAATTGTTTGTAATCACCGAAGTTTGTATCTGCTATTCGCGACTGTTTTCGGCGTTTAAACTCAACAAAAGCGAACAGATGATCGACATAATAACCCCAAGGCCGTTCACTTTAATTGCACGACAAAAACAATCGACGTTGTTGCAATCACTTTGGCTCATTTCCATCAATCACATCGGACTCCAGAAAAGTTCTGTAAGAAGCGACTGTTAAAAAATGCTATCACGCGGACGTTGAAACACGAGAAGTTTTGTAATTCGAAAACTACTAACAAAAAAAACAATCTCGAGCTGATGTTCCAGTAAACAAATTAGGTGAACGTTCGAAAAGTGGGCAGACAATCACGACGCGCAGTTTTGTGACTCAGAATTTCGAAATCGGTTTGCACATAAAGTGGAGGTCAGAACAAAAAACAGCAATAAAAAGGTTTAATGAAAAGGATGTCGACTAGAAGACACATCGATATGCTAAACAGCTATCGTACTCTTAGGTGTTTCGAATCGCCACTTGTTCGGAAACCAGTTTGTTTGTTCGCTGAACATTTTTTGTGCTTCTGATCGTCACTTTACAAATAGTCCCAGAAGAAAGTTCATAACACGGAAACATCAATTCGAAGTCAATAAACGGTGCTAACTGACGTTTTCGATTTCGTTTCGAACAATGAAAATAAACGTCTCTTGATTGAACGAGTGTTTTGAATGGGCAGGAAACTCAATTGAGTCAAACGGTGCAATTGGTCGTCGAGTTTGGCGCTTTAAGTTCATCAATGCGAATTGAACTTCTGGCGCTTGAATTCAATTTTGACTGCAGACTTTCGGCTACAGTAACGAGAAGATCTTTTTGAAAGTTTACTGGAACATTGCACGTCGAGTTTAAAAGATCTCTACAAAAATAGACTCTTCATGACGCCAAACCCATTAACCGAAGATCTATGTAACAAACGAAACAAAAGAATGAGAGTTTGGGTAACTGAAAAGTTGAAAAAAGCAAAGACGTCAGAACAATTTGACCGACTTCTATTACAAAGATTGCGGCCAACTACCAAATGAGCTACAGCAATTAAGAGGCCACAAATTGGATACAAATCGAAAACTCGATGGCCGTCGATTAATTCAATTCTACGGTAAACATTCCCATTTTCTCATTGTAATTTTGACGTGAATCGAAAAGTTCGCTTTTTGTTTGTCGCCAATTCAACTACCGATTTTCAATGGCAATTCGAAAATTGGCCGTTAAAGCGTGAGAATCGTCGGGCTGATGATCAAATGAAAACTTTAGAGCGGTCCACGACTTTGATCCAACTTGGCGGATTAGAGCACTCGGCAACTGTAAAGCGACGACAAACACGCAAACAATACAGTGACCTTTGGAGGATTTCAAAGATAAACGAAACAAGCCGTCGTGGTTAAACAAATCGCAGTAATTTAAACCGCACGCTTAGAACTCCTTAATGACCCAAAAGTGCGCAAATCTGATAACGATGAAAGAAACTCTTTTGGGGCGTTCCATTGATGAACATCCAAATAGTCGGATGTTCCGGTTTGGCGCTAGAGATCGTTTATCAACTGAGTAGCGAAGCAGTTTCGAGTTTTGAACGCACGTTCGTCTACTTCGGCGGATTGACGAGTGGTTTTTGAACGGCAATCAAAGAGAAGAATGCGAGTTAGGAATCGATTTGCAGAAAAAAACCGTTTCTTCATCGAACCGAAATGCAGTCAGTGAACAAAATGACCGTTGGATTAAAATGGTAAAACGGTTTGTCACGCCGGTGACCTTCTTTTTATTCGAGACGTTCGATTTCTTGACCGCCGTTTTTGGCGCAAACTGAAAAATTGGCTTCGGTTCACGGGTAATCAGCTGAACGACGACGAAAAGAAGTTCGGAACGTCGCGCGGTTAACACGAGAATTCGCTTCGAAAGTTTTTTGTCGACCGATCCGCCGTTCAACTGCGCGATATTTCGATAACAAAAATGATAACAAACGCGAAATACGGTAATCGATAACTCGAGGCTCTGAAGGAGTACTGGAACAGTTCGGAGGCTGAAGGAACACAAACAAACTCATCTCCATCGACGTACTTCACGCGATCTTCAGTGAAAAGCCTCGGTATTTGCTTCGACTATCGCGAAAAAATGCGGAAATTCTGTCGACCGAGACTTGCCGCCTTCATGTTTACAATTTTCGTCGCCACTTGCAGTTTTTCGATCAACGAAAACAAACCCAACGGTTGCGTTCTGGGTGCGAGAATCGCTGATGTAGATCATCAAAAACAACCGATCTCATTTTGGTTTCGAAGAAAACGGCCAAAAGAAAAATCCTTCTGTTTGTTTTCAGTACGACACTCCGTTGTGGTCAACTAATTGGATTAATCGAGAGTCCATAGCTGATAAGACGAACTACGGCGAAGTCCACTGATCTTCAAAACACCCTCGAACAAAGTTGTCCAGGCTAATTAGCAGAAGAATGATTAGAGCTAACGCGTAGATACCAAATTACTCAATCGAATTGCCAATACAATTGTGCGGAGAGATTGAAGCTCACAAAGTGCACGTCTTTCAACTTGGAACTGAAAAGTTTTTTGAACTCGGAAACCATTGAGTTTGAAACGCACAGCACGACGGAACAATTAAAAATCTACGTGCACCTTTTTGTTCGAATCGGTTTGACAGAAATTGAAAGGACCAAAAGAGAACGATCGACGACGGTCCAAAACTCCCGGTTGCGCAATTAAAATCAGACGTTCAATTGCACGGTTTCTAGCTGATGAAAATCTATTCAGCCGTCGATTGGCATTCGAGAGACTCTGGTCACCAGTAAACGGGTTCTCGAACTCATAAAACCGAAATGTGTCGGGTGCTAATGTCCGTGAATCAGCAATTTAAAATCGACATGAACGAAAATAAACTGAAACCGCAGTTCACACCAACTTCTTTGTTTACACGAGTGTAAATCGGAATTCTGGCGAGTATCCAAATTTGACGTAAACACAAATCACTTCGCTTTTTGCTGTCCACATGTTTAGCGCCCATAAAAACGATTGTACAGCCGATGACTCATCGGAGATCTCTCAACCCAAAAGCACAGTATACAGGAAATTAAACGAAAAGTTTTGATTGAAACGTTTCAAATGCACGATTTTGTTGTTACAAATCGTAGAGTTGAAACTTGTGACGCGCTGTCTTCCGCTTCGATTCCTGACTTCACAGCAACCAAAACAAAATACGTGGCTCATCGACAACGAATTCGAGAAAGAAACAAAGCAAACCAGAGGCCCAATGTTCGATGTTAGGAGAACTGTTCGAAAACAAACGTCTGAAGTCGGATCGCCTTCAGACGATCGCGGATTAACGGAAACTTGTCGCCAATTAAACTCAACAATCTCGGAGGTTTTATCACCTGCCGCCAATGGCCCATGATTCAAATCGAAAGGATGTTGCTGCGAAGAAAGACGGAAACGAAATTTATTGGCAAACAAAACAAAAGTCGAAACTCCCTCAAAAAATCAAACAAAAGCAACACCTGACTTTGCCGTCAAGACCGATTGGCATGTTGCTGATAAGGTGGGCCATTGAATTTCCCCGAAAAAAAGTGTTGATCGCTTCCGATCGATCGAGTAATGTTTCAGAAAAAGTGCAATCGGCCAAAAAGCTGATTGTTCCGAAACTGATAAACCGCCACGTTCCCGTTTGGATGTGCCGCCAAATGAAAAAACGTCGAATTGAACTCAACAAACGAAATATCGTTGTCCTTCGGACCCATTTGTTCCCCGGAGATTGGTCGAGAATCTCAACAAGTTACAATTGAAAAATTGGCAAAATTTGTTGGGGTGATGGGTCGAGAAGGGTGGGCCTCCAAAAGCACATTGACCACAAAGTTGTTTAGCGATTTGCCGAAGAAACCAACGACTACAGACTGATGTCGAGAGAAGACCAATTTATCAAAAATGTTTTTACTTTTCCGAATTACCCTCAGAACTCAAAGGATCGGAACGATTGGTAAGTAACTGGGTGAATGAAATGACCGTGTACTTGTCATGAAAACCGCTCAGCTATCGGATATCAGTCGCGAACATAAAATTCTCAAACCACGTTTCCCGCTCATCTCTCAATTGTCTACTGCCACGCCATCTGAGTGCCAATCCATCAAAACACCTTCGAGTTGGACGAGTCCAAACCTTCAGTTCACCTTCAAAAATCACTGAGGGCCCTCAGACCGCTTCTCGAAGTCTTTTCGTTTCCACGTTTTTGCGGCGTTTTTTGAAGAACAAGAAAAAGCAAAATGTGGCACCGTGAAATTTGGCAAAACGCCCAATTGGCACATGGTCAGGGATCGGCAACTTTTTTTTTGATCTGTCCGACTCATACCCGATGGCTACTTCCGTTGGTCGGCCGAAACTTCGTTCAATCAAAATTTCGTTGAAGAAACAAAAAGCGAGTAAGAAAAAATCGACAACCAACTCAACGGATCAAACTCCGCCTTCAACTTCTCGAATTAGCGGCTGTTAGTTGAACACGTCTAATACCGTAGGGTTCAAATCGCTCACTGCAAAACAACGAACTTATGAGCTCAATGGGACAACACAAAGTGCACACGTGATCTCGACTTTCAGTTCACATCTCGTTGCTGCCAAACAGCCTCTTCATCGGGAACCAAACCGCCGGGCAATCAAATGGAAAACGAATAAAATGAAGACGCATGCGAGCAGTGCGTTTGATCTTCGGAAATGCCGTCAGATTGATCGCAATGAAAAAACGACTCGACAACAATGAAACGACGGACAACCGCAAAACAAACCAGACGATCTCGGAGACTTCGGCCAATTTCGATCTAGCCATCACTGGCAACGTCCGATGACCTGTAAATAATCGAATAAGCGACAAATGGAAAGTCGATTTGGCTTTGAACCAAACGCTAACACGACCATTAAACGCACAATCCCGATTTAATGCAACGAAACGCGGAGTGTAAAAATCTTGTGATTTACAGAAACGTTTAATGAAACAGCGACGATCGAAATCAATTTGCGATTCCATTGTGGCGCATGAAAACTGACATTCGACTGCCGTTGAATACGATCACCAGTCAGCTTCTGACTCGGCACATGACGTCCAATCGAACAACCTTAGTGGTAGAAACAATAAGGAGTGGCCAAAAGATTCGAAAACAAAAAACAGGCGCGCGCTCACTTCTGAAACTTCGACGTGGAGGTTTCGGATTGTGATTCTTTTCGGAAGCTGATTAAATCAAATTTTACGCTCCGTCAGAAAATACAGCTGACTGGAATGTTTGAAGTGGTCGTGAATGCATGTCACTCGGATACCAATTAGGAGGAGACCTCCGATTGTCAATTTGGCCCATGAATTTCGACTTTTTTGTTTTATCACATTTCTCTTTCCAACTGCTCAACTTCAACACAAGGAACATAAAAAAAGCGAAATCAACGCGAAAATGTTGCGATCGAATTGGCTCGTAAACAAGCGGCACCCAAACGACCAGTCGGATATCTGGAGCACAAGTTCGGCTGCCTTCAAGTCTCAAACAGAAAGGTGCAGTTACTGTGAACTACAAAACGCAAGATCGTTTACAACAGAAATTCGGAGAAGAAGTCACGTATCAATACGAATGGTCGAGGCGGATCCATTTTCGAAGGTTTCATTAGTTACTCAATGGATTAAACCCAAAATACTTTTCGAAACTACACAACATGCGCCATCGCTTGTCAACCATATAATTTAGCTCAATGGAGATGCCTACGACAAAACGAAAATGTTTCAGAACATTTCAATCGAAATCGAAGACCAACGCATTCCTAATTATTAGTTTCATTGTCGACTTCGAGACTTCGAAACTCCAAATACTACCGTAATCTCTGCTTACCAATGCTTAAAGTCTAATTACTATCGAAAGGAATACAATCGGAAGAAGATGAGTTACACGTGATGTCTAGATTTCTAACCGTCGAATGGCAAATGTATTTCCAATTGGGAACCATAAGACACACAAAGAAACGAAGTCCTATTAACATCCCCCGACTTCTACGCGCAATTTGGAGTTTCGAAAATTCGTGCCTCGACGAGAAGAATTTTGACTTACATCTCCATTCGTAGAGCGACGATCTTTGCTGCTAGCTATTTGCAAATAACCAAGAAGTTAATTGAACACTGCAGTTGTATTATATAGCGACCTTGAGACGAGAAAAATGTCTTGACATAAAATTGAAAAATTGGATTAACAAACTTCGTAGTGTATAATCAAAACATCTCGCGTTTGGAACTGAATCTCGTACGTCAACAGGATCCAAAATGACGTCGAAGAAGAGCCGCTTAGAAGCCCGTGCGCAGCTGAAGAAAATGGCCAATCAGCAGCAAACAATCGCCGCAGGCGTATAGAATTTAACGTTCGAATACGCTGAACTGGCGAAGTTTCGCATCTGCAGATCCGCTCGTAGTTTGTTAATCAATGCTAATTGGAACGACAAAAAGACGTTTTGGATGTCGCAGAGGTTTTCGATCAAACTCAAATAGTTTTTGCTTAAATGAGGTCAATTTGGGTTTTACAAACTGGTTACCGCAAATAGCAGCTGTAAACCCGAAGAGGAATTGCGAGATATTTTATTATGAATCGACTCGTTTCCTCGCATGGCACACCCTTCCGTCCATCCGAGGATCAACTACATCGAAGGTAAAACCGTAGGGTAGTCGAAGGTCAATCGACATTCACGGAATGAGTAGTGAGTTAAAGTTTCTCTTTTCCAAAACCTTAAAAATGCGCACCATTAAAACCATCAATTGTCTCTCGTAAACTGAGTTTGTCGATCGCAATCGAGTAAAACGCCGAGAAGGTGCCCGTGAAAAGAAGTGTATGAGTCTGTTGATTTAAGAAGAAGATGGCAAATAGTTCGGGTGTTACGCAAGTGACCGTGAACTTGAATATTTCAGAAAAAGAAGTTGTATTTTTACATTTCTTTATTTCCACGCCGGCCAACAGATGGGAAGTTTCGCCGAACACTTCTTCTTCGTCCCACCATAACCCTCGACTTTCGAGTCGGCGGTCGAAAGCCGAAAAGCAAAGAGATGAACGAGTTTCGTTCGTAAATTAAGTTTCCCGTTAAAACGACCGCAAAAAATTTGGGATTTCCGCCAATGAAACGTGAAAGTTCGCAGCTTTCGAGCGACGATAATGAGCGCGGAAATTTGAGTGAGAAAATCCGAGACGTCAATTCGAAAGTTCGCTGCCAAAACAAAGAAAATGCTGCTCGAATAGACTGGTTTCTGTACGGTAAATGAAACGAAAATAGCAGTGCACTACATCGAATAGTTTGATGGGGAAATCCGACAAATTCACCTGCTTTCGAGGTGCCAACGTGATACCAAGTGCTGAACGCACCTCTTAGGAATTCATTTGCTTATGAAAATACCATCTGCATCGTTATCCTCTACGTAGACAACCACCGATGTTTGGGATGTTTTGCGTAAGAAACGAAAAGCGAGAACGTCAAGTTAAATTAGAGAGTCGATTTGCAAAGTTCAGGTCGTATAGTTTGCACATTACCGTATCATTAGCAGTGACGTTCATAACGAGTAGATGTCTCGGCTAATTGTTTTTCAACGCGGAATCGAATACGAAAGTAATTAGACGGAAAACAACCAATGAACGAAACCGATTAGTTAAAACGCTCATCTTTTTGGTTTGACCGAAAACATCCGCTCGGCGGAAGACTCGTCTGCTTCTCGACTTCTACGGTAGTAATGAACCACAAGCGGTTTGTCGTGACGCTCATTTCTCCCAAACCGACCGCCCAATTCGTTGCACTTTTGCTTCCGAGAAGTTTTTAAATGCGGCGATAATTGACGTTTGTATGTCAAGACATTTGAGCGGTGCCAGGAAGCGAGTTCGTTGGCTTACTCACTCGTCGATTATTAGTTTAATAAATCGACTGTATCGTCTTCAGCAGCATACTCGAAGCTGCGCTTCACAGCGGGAGACAACAAATCAAAATGAGATTACGAATTAAACGGTCATTGAAGTGCTTGTTCTCGACGAGCCGCAAATTCAAGTGGACAATCGGGTTGGACGTCGATTTTGATTGCGAGAACAAAAGTTGTGCAATCGGAAGTTTTCGAATTGAGCGGATGCGATAAACGGAAATTGGAGTCACTTAGTCGATTGCACAAAAGATTTTAGAAGCAACGAAATCAAGATTATTGAGACACAACAACTCGCCCAATTACAGCAGTCAATTGGCGACAACCAATGTGTCGTTTATCTTTCGACATTCGGTTTTCTCATCGCTGTGACTGACCGTGAACTGAAAAAAAGCAAATGCATTGGACGAAGATGTTCGTTTGCGTAAGTTTTCATCAATTTCCAAGATTCCTTTTAATCTTTGGATTCAAAGCGGTTTAGATTGTGACGCCTTTACGAAAGATGTAGAGGGCTTCGTACGAAGCATACAAATACCGTAGAAACAAGTCGAATTGGCGTCAGTTCGGCTCATTCAGCACCCGTTCGATTACTACGAACTACTTTGCAGTAGAACAATAAGAGCAAGTAATTGAAAACGGTCATTAAACGACTCTTGTTCATTATGATCGTCGCGGTTTTTTTGACGTCCAAAACCATTCAACAACTCACGAGGTCTGCAGATTGGCAGGCGACTTCTCGGCACGTTTGTTTTTTCGCATTCAAAGTTTCTAAACGTCTTTTGAAACTCAAACAGCAATTAGTCGTGTCAAAGAGGGTGCGTGTAAAAGCACGTACCTCAAGCACGCAGTACGAACATCTTAATTGCTCTAGATTTTTGATCACAAACAGTCGAAACGGGAAATGCAACAAAAGAAGTTCGATAAACGCGGTCATTTGTGTTGGCAGCCAACTAACAGTCCAAACTGTGATTGCCGTCAGGTTGGGCTAGAAGATGAAGTTGATCGAAAATGAGAAATCAAATGAAATAGGAAAATGCACCGTAACGAATGAAAACCGGAGAGTTTGGCCTCCATCCAATCACTTTGTGTCTTAATACAGAAATCATTGAGAAACACGCAAAGTTGCCGCGTACTCAACAGAAAAGATTTCATTTTCGGTCGTTCTTTTTTTAATCACACATACCCCGTGGGTTCAAAACGATTCGAAGTACAAAATTTATTGCCAAAACCCCTGTTTGCACTCCCAACTTGTTGATAGCATTGATTTCATTCATTTCTACGTTTCGAGCCAAAAAATCGTTGTTGGACGGTTGGTTAACTGGTCTCACATCTTATCATCACTTATCACAAATGTCTTGTGCTTGTGCTCTTCGCATTAAACCACTCGATTGTGGCCGGAAGGAGAATTTGTTAAGTTGGCGAGACCGGTTGCTTAACCGTCCGTTTCTGTTCGATTCAACGCTATGACACAAAGTTTTCCTGTGCCTCCAATTGCACTTATCAGTCTGAACCTATGGGATGCCGGAAAATGAACGAAAAACAAAGAAACTAACGGTAAACTTTTGATGGTTTGCGATCAATTTGCATACGAAGCCTCGGAAATTGCCGCCTATTACGGTAATAGGTTCCACGTAAGTATACGCGTCTATTACAAAGGAAAAGGCAACTGATTACACGTGAATTTTGCTTTTTAGGATACAATGCCAGACTAAAGACTACAAATCTATGAAATTTTCTGAAACCGACTGCTGAATTTGAAGAACAAATACAAACGCTGTTGATTTTTAGTGCTCTTCAGCATAACGGCTAAAAAGAAGTCGACGGTGCCACAAGGTGACGACTACAAAGTTAAGGCATCAAAACACAAAACACTTGCACGAATAAGGGTTTAGAAGTGGTAACGGATCTGTGTCGGTTTGAGTCAATTCAAATCAAAAAACTTGAACGACCTCAAGGGAACGTTTAAACCATGTTATTTGCGGGCCGCACGCTGAAGATAGCTAGTTGGGAGCCCAATAGAAAAATCGACCTGAACTCGGAATTGAGTTTTAGGAGTACAAAATAAAAGGCTAAGCAGTCCGACTAAAGTTTGAATGATCAAGCAGACAACAACCAACTTGCATGCCTCGCGCCAAAGCCCCAATTGATGCCTCTTAACCATTTGATCTTAAGTCAATGAACTACCGTTCGCTTACTATTAACCGGTAAATTGGCGATTGCAACACAAACGAGCCGAAATCCAAACTAATTCCGCCGGTCATTTCACGGACAATTGAAACGAAAACAAAAAGAAAAGCCGACAGCAACGGCATCGAAGGAGCAGCAGCAAAAAAATAACCGCACGTTTCAACGCAAAACCGAAGCTTCTCGTGGGAATTCAACGTCAAATTTTTTACCCTAAAGGCGATGTACGGGTCACTTCGAGTGTCCTGAATTTGCTGCGAAGTAACGAACTCATGTGTTAAAACAACAACAACCACGCCCTTGGGTCACCACTTCTGGGTTGTCAGTTTATGGTTTGACATAAAGTCGAGAATTCGTTGTCACTTCGATTTCATTTGCTTCAGATTCTTTTCGCTCAAAATCATCGTTTCAGTGGTCGTCAAAGAGATTTGCGAAAAAGCGGAACGAAAATTGGCAATTAAGAACACGATTAACATCTTCGACAATTACGTTTGAAACATCACTTGGACACCAATCCGCAAAGCCGCTGGATGAAGCGGAAATGCTTATGAAAAAACCTTAACTCCAGTTACGTGAATAAACTCAAACGCATCGCAGTTCCTCTTTCAGCAAAACCGATTCAATGAACACGGAAATCCGACAAAACTGCGACAGTTTACAACAACCAACGGAAGCGGTCGTTTCAAACTCAATTCCGGCCATTATCCCTCCTCTCCTCCATACCTACCTGCCAAATCATTGGCGGGAAGTTGCAAAAACTGTCCGGTTCAACTCAATGACAAGAATTGAATGACCGTGAAGTTGGAACGTTCATTGCGTGAAATCGAAACAGATGCAACGACATTCGAACCGACGACCATCGACTTGCGGTTTACGACCCGGTTTTTAGAAGTTGATATGAAAGTTGTCACAAAGTGTCGTTTGCTCTTAATCCCGAGCAATTCCGACTGCTGAATGATCCCCAAGACGCGCAATCATGCAACGAGAAATATGGTTCGAAAGACGCAGTCAATGGGTGTCGGGATTACGGTCCTCATTCAAATGGTTTATGTCTTCTGCTTTGTGCCGCGGAATTGGCAAGTTTTCGCAGAATCGTTTTTTGATAACTCCAACACCATCGCGCGTCTTCATACTAAATGGGTTTTGCATTGACGGATTAAAACTTATGGTCGTTGAAGCGGTTTTCTTTTACGCTTCGAGTGACTTTTGGCAAAACAACCGTCGATCGTTCTGACATTTCTGACTTTTTGTTGTTGCTAAACACAAAATTAGATGCAGTATTAAGTGAATTCCTTAGTAACGCATTCCGTTACAACGATCAGATATCAAAAACCAGAGGGTTGACGAAGTCACGCCATTTGCTGGAGATTAAAATTTCAGGACAAATTCAAAGTATCTTCGGATCGATCTCTTCGTTTACGTTTTTGAGCATAATCCGAAGGCTAAAGGTTCCGCTTTGAGTTTTCATTTCCTTGGTTTGATAACGAGAAAGCGGGTGGTTTTTGGGATTAGTTGCTGAGTGGTGGCACTTTTGATTTAGTCTCAACTTAATCTCTGTTATTCAAATATTCTGGTGCTTGAGAGGAAAGAGCAAGCGATTAGGAAGAAGGAAGAGAAATCAAGTTTGTTTCGGATGTTTTAAATGGAAGTAAATTCCATCGAATTGTTACAAAATGACGTCGATTGGAAGCCCTTGAGAAGTAAGAGACCGTCTTCGAGCGTTTGCTGATAACACTCGAATGACAAATGTAAAATTGTTGGACGATAATCGAACTACAAATGTGAAGTAATGCGGAAGTCTGTAGTGCGGAGACTTTGGAAAAACAGTTCACGAAATTCCACGACAATTAGCTTTCCAACTAAACGTGATGTTAACAAAGAGATTGCATGCAAAGGACCACAAATACCAGCGGTTAATCCACTTCGGCCACACAACCGTCGATTACTGTAAACAACCAGAGTTGTTCTGGGAAAACGCGAGGGCGAGATTGTTTTTGACTCATCCTTGCGTTTGAATGCAAAAATCCCTCCAGCGGTATTTGCAAATTGACGGTCAACTGCGGTGTCTGTATTGCCACTTTTGGCTCCATAATCCATGTTTGATTGTTATGGTCAATTAATGTCTTAGATGGAGGGTTGCGTGGTTTTTGTTTCATGATCGTGTAACCTCGAGAAGTGGATTAACGGTAAACATACCGCCAAATTTGTCAAAAAGCGGGAATTAAACTCAAAGATATCTGAAGGAATCAGAACACGCTTCCGAACAAAAAGCATGAAATTGGCTTTGTTTGTTGACTACAAGTTTCCAACGTCAATTGCGTTTACAGTACGCGTCTACACAGAGCAAAGAAGACGAGTTGCGGGCTTTGCGTTAATAGAAACTTCGCAATCCGCTTCACAAAAGACGCCAATTTTAGTTGGACAACCGATAATTAAACCAGTCGACCAAAATTTTCTATTTTCGCATTTTTGTACCTCGGAAGCGATTAACCAGCGTGTTGTTGGCGAACTGATTTGCGTCATGATAATTGGCCCTTCAGGTTGCCAATTAGAAAAAAATAAGAACATGTAAATAATTGATGGCACGAAATTCACGACCAAGTCAAACGGTTTAGACGACTAAGCGGAAGATAAGTGAGAGGAACTTTTAATGAACAACTCGGACATAAGAACCACGAGGTCCAACAAGTTCACGAGAGTTGCGCTTCGATGAACTTGGAAAACCAATTGGTAAATTGAAATACACTCACAAGTTTCATATTTTCGGACAAATTTTCTTCTAGGCATCACTGATCTTTTAGCGAAAGCTTGAGAAATTACGTTGATTCACAAGCCGAGATCTTAAAGCGCTTGTTTGGTTAGCAGATTGGAAGTTAATCGGAATTTGATTTGAATGAAGAGCAAAAGAATTTAGAGTGCGGACCATTTGTGTAACTTTCTTGGTTTGTTAGCTTTCGAGTTATTTCGACCGTACGACCACAATCAACAGACTCTTGGGAATGGAAGGTCGAAGGAGACTGAGCTCCAAAAATGATCGGAGTTAACAGAAGACGATAAGGTGCGCGAAGATTCGAAAAACTTTCGACTTCCCGAAGCACTTTGCTCAGAAGTGATGAATTCCACCCCCTCGTGTCCTGTCAGTTGTGCTCCGTCTGTCCATCTTTGCATGTTTTTTATTCGAGTGGTGAAACTGCTGAAATTGAGTTTGAAATGCGAAGCGCTCGTGGCTGAAGGATGCGTGTTGAAAATAGTTTTTGAGTTGTCGCGCTTCATTCAAATGTAATGAAACCAGGTTTTGGCAGTTTGCCTCTGCAAACGACAACCCACTTCAAGACGCATCTCACGTCCTACAAATTTGTATTTTTGAAATGACGGCAGGAATGAAATGTTTACAAATTCTTTCGAACGTCAATCCACATAAATAACACTAAAACATTTGAACCACGCGAAAAATTCTGTTGATTATGAAATACAGTAGTCAACAGGTAACTGCCGAGCAAGCTTGATGGTCGAAAGGCTTCGCACAACGAAAACATCGTCGACAGAAAGTCGGAGCTCAGTTGATGCTCGTAAACAACTCGAATGTCTTCAACCGTAGCTCCAAAACTTCCAATTCGTTCCATGAATTTTGAGGGTCCGAATTTGATAACCGTCGGTTCAGATCAATGGGACACGGATTTCCGTTGTTTATGAGCGTTGATTTTCACTGACAAATTCGCTTCGAATAAACGTGAAACAATGGCGAGTTCTTTAGACGATAATAGAAATCTCGGAAATTTAATTAGTCGACACGAACGTTTTGAGCAGTTGGAGTCCTTCGAATTTCGCAAACGGAAGAAACGGTTTCTGAGCAATAAACACGCGAATCGAGAAGAATCAACACGCATTAGGGACTAAGAAGTTTTTGTGAAGAAGTTCTTGGCGTGACATCAGTTGGTGTTCGCGAGCTACAAAAATCCGCTTACAACGCGTGTGTTTAACAATTGTGTGCCAAATTCTGTAGTGATTTATCCGTTGATAGAGGATAAGAACGCCAAATCGTAAAAGAATTTGGAATGCAAAAAGTATCTTCAGGCAATCCATAGCATGCCGTCTCTCCAAATTTCTTCAGTACAAATCCCACATTCGTGTACTGTAGAATTTGGACGGAATCGGGCACTACAAGCGGCCTCTAGTTCGCTTACTTTGCCAAATGACTATGCGGTAGAGAAAATGCCCAACGTCAAAGTTGATTAGAAGTCATCCGCTTTATTCGTTAGATGATTACTTAGAACAGAACGTTAAAACTAGTGAGCTGATGAGAATTCGTTTACGTAGATTACCGCACGATAGAACATTTTCGACTCAAACAATCGCTTGTTCGGAAGCATGAATAAAATATTTGACCTTTTGACCGTGTTCGTTAAACCGGAGCTTATTCGGTTATCTTTTTTTAACCTGAAATTAAGTTCACCGAGATCCAAATGTCACTCAAAGGACAAGACCTTTAGTTATGGTTATTAAACACACGATCGTTCGAATTCAGTTCACTATTTGGAACTCAAAGAAGCTAAGTTCGAAAACGAGTCAGCTTTCAAGACAAACATCAAAGATTGTCCGAAACCTTATGTCCGGTAACGATCGTATTTGTTTTGGAAAGCTTCGTGTAATTGTCTAAAATGCGGAGATGCTTTCGATGTCCCAAACAAAGTGTGAGATTCGAAGTTTCGTAACGATTCCTCTGCTCATTCGACTAATTTATTCAGCGTTGGCGTCTCATTTCACATGTAAACTGCCGAATCCTCGAATTGTAATGAGCGGAAAAGTGCCGATGTGACCGAAACGGTTTCCGTTTCTCTTCCGCAGGCGCCTTTCCCACTTCGGAAGAATCGAGAATTAGCATCGTTTATCCATGGGACCGAGATTCACGACTATTGGCTCTTCGTATCGTTCTTCGACGTACCAATGACAACCGTAACTCTGCATTTTAAACGATAACGATTTCTGATATCAAAGAAAATGCCCAAATTACTCGGATATTAGTGACGAAGCAGAATCTGTAGACCTATTAACGTAACCAACAATATCAAGTTCTAGCTGCATTCCTCTCGTTGTGCCAAAAGAACAAACGTGCTCAGTGAGCAGCCAATTTGAGTCAGAAGTCTCGTTCGAAACTGTAGGCGTGTTTTTGAGCGATTAGAACTCGTTTATAGAACGCTTTTATTGCGGTTCGATTTGTAAAACTCAGTACCGGTTGTTAATCGAAAGCTGCGGGGGCAAAGGCCACGAGTTTTGTACTGAATTTGACTAATCGACGGACATGTGGCGACCGTCGGCTACATGAGCGATTGACGCTCAATTCAATTAATCAATTTCCGGTCATCGCCCTTTTCAGTCGTCGACTTGATTTCCGAATAAACGACTATAACTCTTCGGTCTCGTTTTAGGCCAAAACAACAACAAAGATCAAAAAACTGTGAAAATTGAAAACCAATTCAAGAAAGTACTTTCGCAAAAGATGACGGAAACGTCAATCCAAAACTGCTGGATTACTTGAAATGAGTCAATCGAGATGTGTGGGTGAAAAGAACATGACTTGTGGATGAGAAATTCACGTAAAGATTTCAGATCATAATCCGTCCGAACTGCAAAACACGGGCGACAAGTGAGCTTATCCGCAACAATTCTCGGTAATCTCCATGTCCCTCGAAACCATCCGGTCGTATTTTCGGGTTTGAGGTAAAAACGTTCGCGAACAAAAACATACGACCGATGTCGAATGCTGGAGCTTTTCACGCTAATGAAACACAATTGTTATCAACTGGAATGAGTTCAAATATGAAAAAATAGCTAGTCAATAGAAAAGCAAAGGATGTTAACAAAAATCCGAGATTCACTGATCAAACTTTGTTTCAGAGTTCACAACGGATGCTCAATGCTTGTTCTAGTACAAGCTGCAATTCCGCATAAACGTCAACATCAACGTACTTGAACTTTGTAGTTCAATACCGAGAATTAAATTGATCATTAAACGTGTCTTTTGAAGCTTCTTCAGGTTTTCGGAACTCACAACAAGTACAGTAACCCACGCATTAAGGAAATTTCGTAGCCACAGAAAAAATGATAGGTTGTGTCGGCTAATGGTAAGCGTCGGTTCAAAAATGCCAACAGTTGTGCTTCGTACCAAAGACGAAATTTTAATTATCGGGTTTAAGATGCCAAAATAAACGGTTAAAAGAATCGGAAGTCGCTGTGCGCAAATCAAAATCCTCAGATGCTTTTGCCAAATGACCATAAATTAGTTGAACTGTTGAACTCAGTGCATGTAAGTAGGATGGTTAAATAAACTGGGATTTATGAAGCAACTAACCACAATAATCTCGGTCTTCAATATAATCAGTGTAATGTAAGTTGAATTTCGATTTCTCTTTTAACCAACTACGAAGTAGCTTCAAAGCAAGAGTTCTAACTGTGCGGTTGAATTTGAAACTCGCCGAGATGCCCAAAACCAATTAGTGATATCTGATCCTTGAGCGAATTTGTTGCGCGAGTGTGTGAAAGGCAGAAGAGTCGAATGCCAAATTTCGAAGTCATGTGAATTCGCACAGCTTGTTTCTGGAGCGATAAATGAGCGTCGCCTTCAGTTTGATGATAATTAGAAAGTGATGAGTAAAACGAAACCTCCGTTTTCTCTTTCGCTCAGAAATGTCACCTATCTTTAGCAACAGATCGAACTCAACTGATTGGAGTTCCGGTTTGAACGTGCAAACAAACGCACGTTCTCAAAGATTGAGAAATCACATTCTCAAAAGCGCGAACCAGCGAATTAACTTCGATGGACTTTAAATCCCCGGTCCTTGCAAAACAAGACCCGAAGCCTCAAAAGTGCAGATTGGCGCCGATTGAGCAAAAACAAGTGAGTTTGTGGTTTCTTATTTCCATTCACCGACGTCGAGGTCTAATCCGCTGGTTCAAGAAATCTGTCGAGTTAGCTGAGCGGAAGTTACGTGAAAGACAACCACTTTCCCGACAACCAATAGTTCAGAAGATAACAAAATTCACGTATCAAACCCGAAAATACGAAGCCCACGCCCAATCGGTCGAGAACTGCGCGTACAGAAACCGGTTGGTTTTTGTTGTTACAAGTGAGGTGAAGAGAATATCGTGGATCAGCCAAACGCTCAAAAATTTTTTACCGTCGGGTATTTCCCGAGAGAGTAAAACGGAAAGGGAAATTGCGTCGAACTTAAAAATCCGAGTAAATTGCGTGTGCGGTGGTGGTCACCAATGGTTCTGCGCTGTCTTCCATTTGCGTACACCTGGAAATCGAAACGATCGGACGTGAGTGTTCGGGTTCGAAAACGGAAGTAAAATCGAAACGTTGAAGTCGCGCATCTTCTGCTTTTTGCAATCCAAAAACTGGACAAACTGTTTCGGGAGTTGCAAACAAACAAAAAAGTTTTGAAGTCAAAACTCTCAACTAACGGAAACACGACGGGTGGTCGGAGAGTAAACCGTTCGCTCTGATTCAGCTACGAACGACAGTCGAGAAGTCAGTTTGCAAACCGTTGGCACAGCGGGAAACGAAAAGAAGGTCGATGGAACTCGAGAAAAACGATCAGCAGAAGTTCGTTGTCCAATCGATTGATTTCAATAGCTGCGCAACTTGTCGTTATGAACCGAAATGACACACGTGCGAGATCTTTCCAAAGTGTCGAATACCATTAAAGGTTGTGATTCCATTGAATTAGACTCATAAATCAAACATCACCAGAAATTAGGTGTCAGAACGATAAGGGCTGAAATTCGATTCCACAATCCGACAGCTCGTTAACCGCACACCAAAACTTTTTAGCAAAAACTTGAGCTGAAGAACATCAGAAGACAACTGTAATCGATGGGCTAAATGAGTGAGTTTGCAGATCAGGAAAAAGTCGTCCGTAAGACAGAAATTAAACTCCGGTCAGCGGATACTCAAAACACGTTCCATAAATGACAGTCGATAAAACGCGACTGTTTTCCTCGGATTGCGCACTTAATCTCGGTAGTTTGTCAGCAGTCGGATGGTCGTTTTTAATTTCTTCCAACTGAACGGCATCGGCATCTCTATCCCGCAGTTGGTTCGCCGAGCATGTATCACGGATGTTCCTCCAAAGAAAACACCCAATTAGGTTGTTAAGCAGGAAAACCGCATGAAGTCGATTGGTTTCAAAGATCACGCAAAAACATCTTCTTTGTTTGTTCCGGCCAATTGCACTCACAACAACATCCTCCAAACTAACTCTTACAGTCGTACGAAACGACTGGAAACCGGAAATCCAACTTTCGATTAAACCTCCGGCTCAAAAAACAGCGGAAGAAACTGAAAGTGATTCGGGAAGCAGAATGACGGGACGGTTACGATCCGAACGCAAACAGCATCGACTCAGAACGAAACTGATGCCCGTGGCCCACGAAGATCAAAAAATCTTCGCTTCAGCGATTTCATATTTCCGTTGATCGGGTGAGATCGAGTGCGAAAAAACGATTAAGAAATGAAACCGCCGTCACATTTTGTTTGTCTTTCAATTTTCTGCTCACGGACGTCGAAAATCTCCCGGAAACCAACCGATTAACTTGAAGAAGAACACTGAAAACCTTGACGTTCATCCCAAAACTGCAGATATCAAACGCTTCGTTTGGACGATCAACGTGTTACCAATCGAAGTGCAGTTCACAATTTTTGACTCGTGGCCTTTCACAAGCAGACGACGTACGTGCAAACAAACCAGAGGAGATGATCCAATCATCGTTTTCGCTAATCAGCTCAACTCTTCGGATGGCAAATGCGAAAGACAAACAACTTGGTTGCATTTCACTATGAGACTTTTGATTGTTCAATAAAAGTGATTATGAAGAATTTTAAGCAGTTTTTATCATTAAGAGCTTTGGTTCTTGCAACACAAATGAACAGACAGCAAACTGAAACTAATGACGAAAATTCTTAATCAGAAAGTACAATAATATCCGAATCCGAGTCCGAACCATCCACTGCCGCCTGGTCATTAGACTCTTCAACACCCTCTTCACTCTCCAGTTCACTGTATTGTTCCTCTTCATCGTAATTTTCAAGCTCCTCCGCATAATCTTCTGGTTCTTCTAAGTCATCATCGTCGACTTCGTCTTCCACTCCCGGATCGGAAGCAGAATCGACGATATCTTCAGGTTGTGGCTCGTTGGCAAAAAGAATCTCAACCGATTCATCTGCCGGTTGATTTGACATTGGAGCATCGTCGGTTTCCGAACCTTGACCCTCGTCAATGTCGCTTTCATCGATGCCCTCATCCTGTTGCTCATTAGCTCCAAGTTCCGGTGATTCGTCGGCAGGAACAATTTGATCTTCTTGTTGCTGATCCACGTGCACTGAGTTTTGGTTTGCCAACTGACCGGCGGGTTCTTCAACAAAAGATGATGCTGAATAGAACGACTCGTTGGTCATATTTGCATGTGCTTGTGGTTCCACGACCATCGAATTTGATGGCTCTTGACTTGAGATTACTGCTTCTTTCCTTAATTGTTGCAATGTGTTCATGAAAAGATTTTGTGCATCTAAATTAAAGTGAAGAGAAACAACGATCGTTTAATGCTTACTCTCATCGACGCTGAAATCCGTACGTGATCGTTTAACCTCCGTTTCCATTTCATCTTCCGCAATATTATCTCCTCGTTGTAGTAATCTTTTTCGAGAATGCTCCTGAACTTCTGCTTCGAAATCGTCATCCCGCAGTGCTTGTGGAGCAATAGTTGAAGATTCAAAATGATCTTGAGCCGCCGCTTCGTGAATTCCCGCTTCACCGGTTTGGTTTTCGGAATACTTGTCGTTCATAGACACGTCATTTTCGTTTGACTGGTCTTCCAAAACCGCTGATTCGTTCAGCAAATCAGTGGCCGCTAATTGTTTTTGGATCAAAGCGAAGTTCTCACTAATGGAGATGGGCTGAAATCTGCGAATACAAAACAAAGAAAACAATTAGAGACTTACATTGCTGTTTGCATTCACGTATTCTTCTACTGCCAATTTCCATGGTGGGTAATGCTCCAAAACTGGACAATAACGTTGATGAAGTCTCAACGGGTTAAGAGCGAGAGTTTCAGTTTTTGGAAAGAGGGTTTTGAGACAAAAATCACAATGCAATTTGTTTTCTCTAAAACCGAGTTCAACGTTGAATGTCGTTATCGAGAACTTACCGTGCAATCCAACCGGCAACTGCAAAATAAAGAGAGAAGTCGGGTTGCACTTTAAGAATATGGGCGTAGTTGCTGAATTCGTCGGTTATCTCTCCGCATTCAACTCGTGAATCCGGAAACATTGTACGAATCGAATCGCGCTGTTGTTCCACAGTATAAGACGGCAGCTCGTAACTCCGACCCACTCGCCACGGACACAACTTCTCATGAGATGTGTGAAGAGATGACAAAACATCACTGAATATTGAAGGGAAAGAACAAAGAAACAATCTTACTGTCCAAATCTTTTCAACTGGTCAGGATCTAATTCAGAATCTGATGGAGGAGAAATCGAAATCTGAGCGCGACAATCATCACATCGAAGTGTTCCATTGTCAACGTAAATCCAACCGGCCAACGCGCATTTGACCGGATTCACTGTTTCGGGATACGAGATCTCCAAATGCTGAATAGCGAAATCAATTGGACATTGAACTAGAACTTACGTATGTTTGTAAACGTTTGCGATAACTCTGCCAATGTTCTTCGAAAAGCGAGTTGCTGTTTACACAATTAAAACAGAATTTCTGAACAAACTTACTCTGCGAACTGGACTTCATCGACGGAATCGGCAAAAAGTTGAGCCTGTTGAAGAACGTCGTTGCACAAGTCACGAATTCGTTGGCCACTATTTTCATCCAAATGATTTCGATTAAACATACGGCTAAGTGTCGGGTACGTGGTCTTGACTTCCATCTGCAAAAATAACTTCAAAAGTAATCTAAGGTTGTATATCACGAAAACACATTCATATTCAATGTATTCTTCTACATATTCATTAACCGAATGTGACAACAACGAGAGGGCCAAAAGAGCAAAAATAGCAACAAAATATACTTAATCGATTTCGATTAGTATGCCAATTTATTTTCAGCTTCATTGTGGGAGATTCACGGAATAATGTGTGGTATCAACCAGAACGACGGTTGAACAAATGTTTGAAAGATTTAAAGCGTTTTGGCTTCACACGTTCAACCAATTGCTCTTCGTCAGCACGTGCAGGTACCGGTTCTAATTCGGCCCAATCTTCAGCTAAACCGAAAACCAATGAGCTTCAATGGACTTCAACTAACCATCAACATCCGACCATATCTCAATTTCTTTGTTCTTGTTTATATCGATCTGAAAGTCAATTTCGATTAACAGATGCTTTGGCTTTGCTGACCGATGATATACGCCGTACTCGATTTCGATTGCTTGACTGTTTGACGAATATTCCCTTCTTTGGAAATTGACGAGTTTTTTCCATTTTCCGACGCATTGATTCGTGTCGACCAATGAGTATTGCATCCATCCGCATGTCGGGATCACAGTCGGATTCGAAACCCAAAACTGAGCGAACAGTCTCCAACGAACGTTCGTTCATTGGATGCATGATAACGGTCGAAACGAAACCACGTTTCTGAAGGCTTTGAAGAATGTACGATTTTGCTTCTTGGGTCGTTTTGACGGGCACTCCATCAACATCCAAAATTGTGTCACCAACTTCTAGAACACCAGCCCCTAGATTTTAACTGTCAACTTCCTTTGCTGTCCATATTACCTAAGCCTTCTTCGTCGACTTTTATCAACATAACTGTGTCAGCATGTGCTTTCACAGCGAATCCCAATTTGACTTGTGGACGATAGAAAAGATACGCAGTAAAGTAGAAATCACCCTGAAGATATCGATTGTTAAATGAGCACTTAATTGTGGAACTTGCAGTTTTCTTGTTGATGTTCAAACGCTTCAAACGATTTTCACTGACCGGTTTAATTCGAATCGGACGATCAATGGAAACCAAAAGCGAATTTTTTGAGTTGCGAAGAGTCTCGTAAAAAGCGTCCAAGTTTTTTATCTAGCTGATGTATGAGTCAAGTCTTAAACTGATTACCAACCTTACGGGTGTTCACCGAACGAATCATGTCGCCCACGAGAAGTTTGCCGCTGAACGGTGATGTTCCAGATCGTGGATCCAAAGAAAGAACAACCATCTCCGGTGAGAGCTTCATGCCCAACTAAAAAATAGCCAATGATTATTAAGTGAAGAGATTTACGTATTGTCCATGCTCGTAATCGACTTCGAATTTTATTTTCTGAAATGGCGGTCCGGAAGCAAGTTCTCGTTTAAGTTCTTGCTCCAACGAGTCGCGTGAACTTCCTTCAGTTTGTGTACGAGTATCCGTAGTGATGGTTGTTTCCTCGGAGATTGTTGTATTCTGACCATCCTTCTTTCGACGTCGACGTTTTCGCACAGGTTTCGGTTGCTGTTTTGATTCTTGATTCAACTGACTGGTACTTGGAGCGGCGATCATTGTACTTGTAGCAGCACTCATTGTGCTCGGGCCTTGCATAACCGATTTGCTTTGAGCCAACGATTTTTGATTTGCAGAAGGCGCAGCAAAGTCGTTTTTTGGAGTTTTGGAGACTGGTTGAACTGAATTTTTGGCTAAAACTTAGTTTATACGTATTCAATGTCTCCTACCTTGTGTGTTTCCGGTTTCCACCATAACCGATGGTGCAGGCATATCTTCGATCGTGATCATTGCTGTCTTGTCGTTCTCTTTCAAGTTGGTCATCGACTGGTCTGTTCACAAACCTTGTTTTTTGGAGTAGATAAAAAATGACCAATGAAAGTTGGCCAAAAAATATGTAAATTTATTTGCCAAAGGTTGTAAAAACGTTATGTCTACGACTTGTGTTTGTACAGAAAGAATAAGCAAGTGATTGCCGAATACAAATTCGAACTAAAAACTATCTAACGAACACCTATTTGCACATCCAGACATTTGTTTTTACATTACCATGTCACTTGTTGTCAACTTGGAGTTTACGAAAACTAGCTTCTACATCAACTGGTTTCTGCTATTCCCAATACGTTCCACAACTCCGTTATACTAAATTGCGTTTATTGATATCTAAGATTGTTACAAAAATTGCGTATAAGAATAAAGAGACTATTTTGTGCGTAGATTTAGGAAATTTGTCAACTTGAATTACCGTTCAAATGTGAAGAATATGCGTTAGAAGACGATTGTGTTTGTACTTGAGCTAACTAGATGGTTAAGGCTAAACATAATTGAAGGCGAAAAGCAAATAAAGCAACGGAACGTAACCAATAGATGAAAGGAGTATTCGTTTTGTTAATGCGAGGGATCTAAAGCACGCGTCAAAACCAGAGAAAAGTTGAAGGCCAATAAAGTTCGAATATGAAATTAAACCGATTTTGGAAACACTTGAGGTTTGGTTATGTATTTTGACTAACACGCAATGAGAGTAAAGCCGTTTCGAGAAGAATCGGTTTTGTTGTGAATTGAAGGCTCCAAAAAAGCTGTAGATGAAATTAAGGTTAAAGGCATCAGTATCGTTAAGATGCACATCGGACAAAAGGCAATTAGAAATCGAAATAAGTAACTCGGAGCACTTGAAGTTAACTGAAAATTTAAAGAGTGATGTAAAGCGCAAAAATAGAAGGAAACGGACCTGAATCGGACAATTAATCACTGCGGTTTATGTTCGAATCGGAATTCAAAGTTGTTATGAGCTTTTTCGTAGAGATGAATGATGTGAAAGGAAAGAGAAATATGTCAATGCGTAAGGCGAACTGGCGGACTCTTGCAAACTGTTAAGAGCAAATTTCGGGACTCACCGTAACGGTCGAAGTGCACGAGAAGTAATTGCAGAAAGCTTGGAATTCGGCTGTGGACTAGGAGTGGATGTCGAGATACAAAAAGCACATGAAACTCAGTACAACGTAATTTCAATGGCAAACAAATTGCGAATCGGTTTTTAAATGATGGACGACTGGAATTAAGTTGAGATATCTTCATACACGAAAAGCGACCAATGGATTGTAAGTTGAGCGTAAAAGCCATTTGAGGCACCAGTAAACGTTCTTGGCCTATAAATGTTCGAGCAACGAAACTAGTGAATTTCAATGAATGGAATACAAGAAATTGTGAACCGAATGAAACTGAATACCTGGAGTCTGCGAAACGCGTCGAATTTGCCAAAGTGATTGGTGAGTTGGCGGATTCGACGCGTTCCCTTCAAAAACTAAGTCATATCTAACAACAAATACCAATAAACGGGATTGTGCTGAGCGTTTAATCAGAAATTGAGATAACGAAAAGGGTTACGACTAGGAACAATTTCAGGCACATTGAATGTTTTGGGACAATTAAATTGCATAAAGTGAGTAGGTGAGAAAAATACAAAAGAATAACAAAAATAGAAACTTAGGAAGAGTTAGGGATTACAGTGATCATTCCATTCGTTCCCACACTTAATGGAGTCATTGGCGGAGTGATCGTGACATTCGTATCCAAAGCGGTCATCTCCAAAATGGCGTTGTAAGCGGCGTCGTTGTGGGCTGCATCTTCGTTGGGTCCTGCGCCATGTCTTAAAATCGGGCGATCCAATCCAATGGTCACCAACGAAAACGATTCTTCGGCCGCCTTCGGGAAATCAGAATATGAAACAGTGAACTTGAAAGCACGAGCCAAACGCTCCAAACAACATTTTGCGTCTCGAATTTCGTACGGTTTTTGAAGCAATGAACCATTCGGAGTTGCCGGAGAGAGAGATGTTGGTGGTGAAACGGTTGTCGAGCCATTGGATTGTTGAATGGCCATCGAATTGAATTCATCGATTGGAGTTATTGGTGTTTCAATCGGCACATAACCGTGCAAAAGTTTCCGTCCGTTCGGTAGCGCAACAAACAAACGACAAGCAGCAGCGACACGACATTTTTCTTCGGAACTCAACGCTTTCTTTGAATCACGACCACGTTTCTTCAGTTTGGTGACAAGAACGACTTCTGATTTCAACGGTGCAATTGAAGCTTCGGGATAACGTGCGTCTTCAGGCGGCGGACACGCTTCTACTTGATTACTGAACGTTACACGTCGTCTTTGCGATCGAATTGGCTGCGATTCATCGTTGCTGCTCAAACTACTTGATACTACCGGCTGTTCGCTATCCGAACGTCCAGAAATGGCTGTTGGAGAGTCAAAAACGGGCGAATCTGCCAAATCTTGAGTAGCAGTTTGATCATTGAATTGAGTCGTGTTGTCAATATCCACGAATGCAAGAGACGAAGAAGACTCATTTCTTGTTTGTTGAATAGCATCTTCGAACATTCCAAACGTGACTTCAGAGCCGCCAACTGTTTCATTTGGGTCGAACTGTAGATCTGTAACTTGCGTTGTTGATGAAACAAAGTCAGTTGTTGGATCGAAGACTCCAATTTCAACCGGTGGTTCACTCAAGTGTTGTAAGGCGTCTGTTGATCGTTTTTTCAGTAGACTTTTGCCGGGTTGTGGCATCGGTTTTGCGTAACCGATAGTGTCGAGCATAGCAACTGCGGCCGCACGTTTCGCTAACTTCTTGTTCGGGCCAACTCCGGTTTGTGTGTTACCCATGCACGTTACTTCGATCACAAACTCTCGATAACGATTCTGACCACGTTCACCAACGAGACGAAAAACAGGCTCCGGTTCTTTGCGAATTTGCATGACTTGAATAAGACGAGAAATCGGATTGATATGATGACCATAAAGTGGATCCATTTTCATGTCCTAAATTTCAAAGGTTATTAAGTTAAAAGCACAATCTCACTTTGATTATCGTTTTCCGTTTCGACTCTTTAGCCACGACGACTGGCGCTTTCTTCGTACTTTGTCGAACAATCGATGAAGCCAAGTAGACAGGATCATTTTCGACGTTGGCAACTTTGTCGAGCATCAACTGACATGCATTTTGTTTTGCCGTTTTCTTACTCGATCCTTCGCCATCGGCAACGAGCGGTTGAGTTGAACGTAGCGATGAAAGCGAACAGCGAATAACATAGCGGCGATTATGTGGTTCTCCAGTCTCTCGCAAGACCTCAAATTCGACGTTCATTTTCAATCGATAAGCGCACTCGTGAATTTGCGAAACCACAGACTTGGATTTTGGACGTCGTTGAGAGCGAACGGACCGTTCAGCTTCGTTCTCTTGTTCTCCAGTTTCCATCACGTCGTTTTCGTCTTCATTTGCGCTGTCAGTTGAGTCGTTTGACAAGTTGCTGAGTAGAATCGGCACATCATCTTCATCTGGAGATTCACGGTCTTCAACAGCAAGTGTGCGTTCCGCCACGTTCTCTTTGTTGACAATAGTTGATTCTTTGGTTTTCTTTCCGTTCTGTTCATCGATTGTCTTTAATTTGGCTTCCACGGCACTTAATAGCGGACGAAGATGGAAAAGTGCGTGAAGCGCGGCATCGACTTTTGCTTGACTGGCACTTCGTCCTTGACCACGATGCTCGCTTCCATCCGACAAAAAGAAAGAACATTTGTAGAGTTGTTGTTGTCCGTTACGATATTGGCTACCCCGCTGTTGAATTAACGGAGTTGGTGCGTAGAACTGAGGCATTGGCGGTGGAATATGATGCGCAAAAGCAGCTGCCGAGAACGATGGAACAGCAACAGTCGGCCATATTGGAGGTCGACACAAAATCTCGGGTGTTTGTTCGGAAAAGGGCGATCCGGAATTTGTTTTGTTGTTCATCTGAGATCCAACAAAACCATTTGGCGGTGTAGCCGGTGAACCAAAGCCCTGCATTAAGCACATCGACGGATGGATTGGCGGCGGTGGGCAGCTCATTGGAGGAATAATTCTAAAGATAATGTTTAAAAATTCAAAAAGATAGCAAAACTTACATCCCACAGTCAATTTGAGGAAGTGGAAAGTGATTTTGAGGCATAGCATGTGGAGGTCGAGGTATCAAAGCACGTTGATGTGTTGTCGTGTTTTCAGTTGGCTGCGTTTCGAAGCGCACTGACAATCCAACTTGCTGTGCTACACTGTACAACAACCAAACTGGATTTGCTTCTGAAAACAAAAACATTTATGCTTTGTTTAGTTTTCTTACCACTTTTTGTTTTGCTTGGTTTTCGTGGTGGTCGAGTGAGGTCAGTGTGGATCAATGCGTTTTCAGCAGCAGACTGTTGAGCTTTTTTGATCGACGGACCACTGCCTTCGTACTCGTCGTTTGGTTTCAACACCAATTTGACTGTGAACTGCTTCTTGTGCGCTGGTCCACTTTCGTCCAAAAGTACGTACTCGTGCTTCAACTGAAAATCTCTGATGAATTGACTTTCGAACAAACTCGTTACTTTGTGATATCGAGCCAGCTCGGCGATTCGACACATGGGTGTTTTCTCGGCGTTTTTGTTCCTGACCGCGTAGTTGTAAACGTTTTTATTGGTATTCGATTCCTGTTCGCTGAGATGTTTCCCGCACCATGGCTCGTCTTTGAATCGAAGCACTGCTCCAACGGTATTCGAGTACAACGGAAGATTCAAACTCGGTGGTGAGACGGAGGATTGGAGATTGGAGTTGCCGTTTGGATTCGACTGTTGAATTTCGACCATCTTGTAGATTTGAAGGCCCGTTATTTGATATGAAGTCGGAGATTGAAGAACGTTAAGGGGTGGAATTTGCTCCTGATTTTGACTGTCGGAGGAAACCGAATGGCAGCCGCCGACGTTTTCAGGCACAATTGGCCATTAAACCTTAAATTTGAGGGAATTAACGGCAACGACAAGTCCACGGCTATTGATACAAAGCGATTTAATTGACAGCAAACTGCTGGGAAAATCCAACGAAAAAGAACTGCGCGTGCAACAAAAAACTCGTAACTTCGAATGTAACCAACGATTTGTTCGAGAGATTGTTTCGGTGTGTTGCTCATTGAACGTCGCTTTCGGAAGCAGATTAGTTCAGGCGGTTAATCGAGTTTTATGGAATAACCGGCAGGTACGCAGGTCACAACGGAAATAATGGAAGTTTCGGCTAAGAACTTGAAATGGAATTGCAACACCAAAAACCGAGAAAACAGCCGACCACACAAAATTTGATGGAACGGTTTAATAACTCTTCCCCGATTCTGTCCATAACAACGAACAAAACAAATACACGACTCGCCGTTGGTCATGACGTGCACACACTTCGACTTTACTGCACACACACGACTTTTCCAATCGTTGAAATTTCGTTCATCGAGTGATATGGGAAACCAAATAACAAACTAAGTTCACAAGACCGGCCGTTTAGTCACGAAATCAGCTGCTCATTGTGAGCTTCTGTTCAACTACCCTCTGAATTCACTTAATAGACGGCTAGCGGCCATACGAAAACACCAAGAATCCGAAAGAAAGTTTCGACGCGAATGTTCGAGTTCGCTTAGCGTTTTGCATTTTGTTGCAAACGATAGGCGCGCTGACGAGTTTGCTTGGAAGTTGTTGTTTGTTACAACTAAATCGTCTTCAAACGTGTTCAAATTGAAAAATGTCAGACAATGAAATTGGAGTTGAAGAGGTCCAAGCAGAACGTAAGTTCTAGTTTAACTGCTGTTTTCATTTTTATTTTTAGTTGAGCAGTTGAAACAATCGGCTACTCGTAAGAAAGGTCGTGGTTTCGCTGATCAAGGCGACAAAGGAGATGCTCGTGGATCGTACGACACTCTTCGCGGCGAAGGTCCAGGTCCCCAACGTTCGATTGACGTGAGTTCAATGTTCGATGTTCTTTTATTATTTACTTTAAGGGATGGACTATCTTTGTTACCGGCATCAATGAGGAGGTTGTCGAAGAAGACATGATGGATCAATTGGGCGAATACGGAAAAGTCTTGAATATGCATTTGAATTTGGACCGTCGCACCGGATACCTCAAAGGATATTGTGTGGCTCAATACGAAACGAAAGAAGAAGCTGAAGCAGCAATCAAAGGATTGAATGGTGCCGAATTTGCTGACAAAGTTCTTCAAGCAGATTGGGCCTTTGTAAGCCACAAACGACGCTAAAAATGATCTGTTAACCATATTCTTCAATCAAATTTGTTTTGCGTCTTAACCTCCGTCATACAATTGTTTTAAGTCCGTTATTCTACTTTATTTGTACGTTTTTAACGGATCATTTATGAGTAAACTGTAAATTAAAAACTCAAACTGACGACAAGAATCAACCACAGATCATGAGTTTATTTCGATTTGAACAACTACGCAACTTTCTTCTTTTCGATAATCTCTTCAGGTTTCATTGCCGTCAAATTCTGATTGTCACAAACAGGATCGGAAGTTGAGAGTTTGATCGGAGTCACGAGACGCAGTCGAGTGTGTGATATTTACTGAACAATGGAACTGAAAAGAGCTTGAAGATTTTCCAAGTTCTTTTTTAATGTATCGATGTATTCATTTAATTGATCGGTAGGACTGGTACGTTCATGCCGCTTCTTAAAGCCAATCTCGAGCTCTTTGAGGAGCAATTTGGACGGATCAAGTAGTTCGCGAGCCAATTCGACTTTGTTTGACAGATCCCATTCATCCAAGTACAACTTTGCGATCTTAAACCAGGAATTGCTGTCGTGTTGTTTTTTTACAACAGAATACGCTTTCTTCCATTTTTGATGTGGAACGGTTGTGAGCATTTCGCCTTTGATATCTGGATAAACCTTAAAATCGTTTGTCGAGGCAAAGTCCACAATTGCGGCGTGTTTAGTTCCTTTCCATCTTCCTAAAAATCAATTATATTTATGATTTTTTCAGACTCTGAAACAAACCGCAGTTTTGTTCATGCAGATCAGAAATAAATAGAAGCACTCTAAGCACAACTAATTGAACAGCGACATCCATGCAAAGGTTATTCTCATTAATGACGTTTTCAAGAAGCTCAAATTTGTCGTCCCATTGAGTAGCAATGTACCTAAAAGTGATGCATACATAAAACTTCAAGGTCCTTACGTGCTTGTTTTGGTTCCAGTCGATGTGTTTGGAGGAATAATATAAGATTTTGGACCGACTCCAATTAATTCTAATAGCTTGTAGCAATAGAACTCGGAAACATCAGGAACTTGACCTGAACTTGTGCCTTTTGGACCATAGTGGTGGCATCTAAACATCGCAAAAATGGATTTTTAATGGATGAATAAAACCTACTTAACATTGTATTTGGAAACCACATTTTCACCGTGAAGTTGGATAAATGCAAGTGTGTTTGTTGACCTGCCTCCTAAATTTGCCTCTCGTCTTCCAAAATAGCAAATAAATTCAGTATTTTCATCTCCTCTGAGTTGATCGTGAAGATTGCGGAAGTACTGTTCCACGGCCTTACGGATTACATCTCCATCTGTCCAGGATGCTACTTTAGCATGTTTGAGTCGACGGAATTGTTCAAATTTTGCGTATGTACTGAAGAATCCCGTTTTCATCAATCTTTCGTGATGGTCTACGGCTCTTTTGGCGATTTCCACTTTCTCCGGGCATTGCTTCCATACCAACTCAACGCATTCCTTGTACTCAACCCACCATGGAAGATCTGCATGTTTCTAAAATAAACATCAACCAATCAAATTTAAATGCAATAATTCAATAATGTTATCTAAGAACTTACTAAAATCAGCTTCTCTCCGCTTTCAATTCCATTTTTTTTCTAATGGACCATCGAGCAAATCAATGCGCCTCCCGTTTTTGTCAGTTAGTTCTTGCTGATGGAGAGCAACTAGAAACACAGAACATATTCTTTCTTGTAGTTGCTTGATCGTTGCCTAAAATCAGAGATACCATATATCAAATAAATTAAAACAAACCGTAGATTCTTCTTCAATTTTAACAACTTGATGGACCATGTCTTCATGGTCCTTTAGTTCGACGACAATAAACATGTTTCCTAAAAACAATATAAACATTAATATGTAAAAAGGTAGCAACAGCGAATTCAAGTGACTATCGAAGATATGACCCAGGAAATGCTGCATCGCGCAATTGACGACTACGAACGTCGTCTTGAAAAAGTGCTCGACAATGAGGGTCGAAGTGTTGAAATCTAACGGATAAAGAAATTTTGAGGATTTTTGTCGACCAAACCACGAGAAAATTGAGCGCAGAAAAGGAAAGAGAGAAACTTTAGTTGGTGTGCTGCAGTGACGAGTACCAAAAATTTTGCCATTTAGACTAAAAATCTGTTGAATCGCGGATCTTGTGAATCGAAGAAAAGAGAAACTTCTCGGTTGGTCCTCAACTTCTTCTCTTGATTGTTTTACAGTTCTGAACAATATGAAGAAATAGTTGATGCAGTCTTGGAAGCAATTCGAAACGACCTCAACCTCGATGAACTTCAAAGTCGCATTGAACAAGAATTTCAAAATTTGCCGCAAGAGATGCTGAATCGAGCAATTGAGGACTATGAACGTAGGCTCGAGAAGGTGATAGACAATGACGGCAAAAGAGTTGAAATTTAACGATAAACCGATCAAACAAATTTTCGACTTTTTTCACTCTCAAGCGCACCACTAGAAGAAAGAGTGCGAAAAGCGGGACAAAAAAGCGACCATTCGGGGAAAATACAATTATCATTATCTTAACACCAAATTAAAGCTATGAAAATGATATCACACAAAATTCCCATAAATTTCCAATCAATCAAAAAAAATCATCAAAATTCATTAACTACAAAAGAAGTTATACGCGTTTAAAACCTTCGGATTTAGCTGGGACACTCTGTGTATGCCTATAAAACTGACACATAATGCTAAGATGAGTAAACGCGCAAATTTAAACATGTATAAATTGAAGTTCAATGATAAATTACGTTTATGTGTTTTCGAGTTCAATGATAGCTTACTTAAGGCATCTTCTTGAGTATTCTCATCAGTTTTCCTTTTCTTTGAGAGAAGTTTTTCTGGAATTGCCAGCTTAAGGCAAACCTATTAAACTCCTACCTTTACATAAACTCCAAATATTTGTAGATTCGTTGTTGGGCGCGCTCATTCTAATAAACTATGCTGTAAGGACAATTTCGCTTATTAATCATGTCGATTTGGACGTCTTTGGAAGCAATCTCAACAGTATAACCTCAGTGAAATTCCGGACCATGCAAATATTTGTTTGCAAAATGGGTAACAATGCATATGACTATAACACCGTGTGGCTTACTAGTCGTGAAATAAACAGCTTTCCTTTGAATTACTCTGTTCTTTGGTCTAGGAGACCCAAAAGAACTTGCGTTCTTCTCAACATTCTTACAATTGTGCGAACGATTTCGATGTTAGATGTTAATCTCGTCTCTTAATTTCATTGGCTGCCACAAAGCAGGTACTAATGTTCGGACAAAAGTCGGTTGCATTCTTGAAGATTGTTGAACTTGTATCCCAACTTTGTCAGTTTACATAAAAACGTTATTACAAAACGGACTTCAATCTTCCAGTTAACAATAATCAAAAAAGATATTAAGACAATTCCAATTGAGGTCGTGCAACTTTTGCTTCAATTTGATTGGTCGCAGCGAATCCAGTGCCTCCTCTGACCAACTCGATGATATCTGACTCTTGAAGTGGTGTGTTGGTAATCGGATCAATCATGTCTTTTCGAATTATCTTCTCTACACAGCGCCATGAAACGACTTGTTGACTAAAGACAATGATAACAAAAAAAGAATATCAACAACATACCTTGGTTTAATGTAGGCTGCTCTGCTGGCATTGGTAAGAACATCGTGAGTGATAGGGCACTTGTAACGCTCAACCATCGAATGAACTCGCGCGGTATTTGCTTCCTCACTAACTGGAGTGAAAATCACGGGCATCATGTCCTTAAATTTGATCGGCTTTCCACTCAACGGATTCAATACTTTGCCCGACTGAAATTTCACTGTAAATTAGATGTCAATAAGATCGTAACTTACCGGCTTTTCTACTCGCTCCGAATCAACGCTTGTAGCCAATTGTGGAACCCAAAAACTTTTCCATTCATTGGCTCTTTCTCCGGCCATATTCGACAAACTTTCATGAGAATCGTTTTTGTTCTTCTTTGATCCAGATTCTTCCTCTCCACTGTTGTCGTGTTTGCGTTTAGAACCTGAGGGTTGTTGGTAGTTTTGAGCGAAAATGTGAGCTGGAGTGGATTCGAGAGCCATGAATTTTCGACGTTTTGATTCGAATTCTGCGTTCGCCGACTAAAAGCAGTGAAGAAAAGGTAAGCAATAATTTTAACAAACCTCAGCTTTTCTTCTTTCCTCCATTTCCATGTATTTTTCATAAGCTTTCATCAGACGTTTCTGTTCTTTCTTTTGATCCACGATGTACTGCAAAATTGCTTCTCGATCGAAAATGTAGCCATCGGGAGTAATCATTGGATTCCTTAAATATTAGAAAAAATCTCAGAGACTTAACTTACTTGCATATTTGAAGAGTTAATGAACAACAATCAAACGGTTTAATCGCATCAGCACTCAATCGCTCCTTCAATGTACCGTAGCCACTTTGTTTGCTGTCCTTCTTTCGTTCGCTTGCTGAATAGACGGACGATGCAGTTGCATTCTTACCATGACGAGTCATTTCTTGTTAAACAAAATCACAAATAGTATCAAAGCTGAACGCCAATTCCAATTGTTTGTACTCAACAGCAAACTCGAACAATCGATTGTCGTTAACTGCGTCGGCTCTTGTTTTCGCAAGCGTCCAATCATCAACAAACATCGAAAGACAATCATTCTTTCCGTCTTAATCAACAGTCGATATTTGAAATGAGTGCTTTCAATGTACCGGATACTCTCAAGCCAATATCTCCATACTTAAAAATTGCAGCCGGTTTCAAAGAACGCGATCCCGTGTTGTATTTCTGGAGTAAGTGATTTCTTTCGGTGTTTTCTAATGAGTCAAAATTTAAGTTTTGAATTATGCTGTCGAACAAGCCATGACCATAACTAATGCACCAGAAGCGAAAACATTCTTGTTGAGTCTTTTGGATGAATTGGAATCGGTAAGTTCGAAGTAGGATTGAAGTCTTTTAGTTTTTGTTTCAGACCAAGAAAGCTCACGCCGGAAATGACTCATTCATTCAAGGAACTGTAGCTCAATGTCATGTCGAGGCGAAGGCTTTGCGTTTATTTCAACACGCAGATGAACAAGATCGGAATGCAAACTTCAACAAAAACATGCTTCAATCTTTTTACACCGCAGCACATCTTTTCGACGTCTTAACGCTCTTCGGACCTGAGGCTTTAGATGAAAAAATGCAGGCGAGTTAACGGATCAACAAATCGAAGTAAATTTTCTGTTTAGTCGGCGCGAAAGTACGCCAAGTGGAAGGCAACTTACATTAACACGTGTTTGAAAAACGGCGAAACACCGAAACCAGGACCTCCAAGTGAGCAAAATAATGACCTGGGAGACGACGAATTGACTCGTGAATTAATGAATTTGGACGTTAAACCACAACCTCAACCGCGAACCACATCGAACGTACCAAGTCAACCGACGATCCCACAAAATCCAACCAATTTCTCTCAAGATCAACCGCAAAATTTTGGTCAAGGATATCAACAACCACCGTCCACAAATGTCGGTTGGCAACCTCAACAACCGGGTTACGGACAACAACCTAATTATGGCCAGCAACCAGCGTACGGACAACAGTTTGGTGGAAATTCCAATACGCCGTCCTTTAACGCTCCACGTCCACCTCGCCCAACACAATACGCGACTTCTCCTCATGCTTCTTTATCAACTGGCAATGTAGACAATTCCGATTGTAAGTTGAATTTGAGCGATCGTTATGGTCTCTAACTAACCATTTAGTGACTTTGGAAGACTTTATTGAAGCGAGAAAATTAACGAAACTTGCTGCTTCAGCTTTGGACTACGAGGTTTGAGTAGCTCTGCAGTATTCTGTTTACAACGTTGTGTTTAGGATGCAAAAACTGCGGTTGATTTTCTTCGCAAAGCGATCAAAGTCCTTGAGAAATAAACGTTGAAGGATAAGTTTCGTTGTGAAGCACTTCTTTTACACACTTGCTTTTGTTTTAACTGTTTATAGATTGGTGTTAACTTAAATAATCGTGCATCCTTCGAATTGAATTAATAAACTTGAATATATGTATTCGTAGTTGTTTATTATTTGCGAAGTCAAATGCACGAGTCGGGACTTAAAACTTGATATGAGCAATGATTGGGAAAAACAAAACGGATGATTGTTATTGAATAAAAATTTACAGACTTTGGTTGCTGTTTTCGATTAGTAGAACCGGAAAGTTGAAGTTTGAAAATCTTAAATTGATTGGAAAGGAAATGAGATCTTCGAATCGAGAATGCCAACTGTTTGTCGAAGTTTACGCCTTATTCTCTTCGGTACTTGCACCCATGTCCATTGTGAGGGCAGAGACAATCCATTGGTCGTTCTTTGATCCTTGTTTGAATTCGTCACGAGTCAGCTTTTCGTCACAATTTAAGTCCATATTCTGAAGACAAACAGAATCAGCAGTGAAAACTTTAATTTACGTACTGAAAAGATCTTTTCGACTCGTTTTTGCGGCGTATCCTCGTCTTTCGGTAGCTCGAGCATGTTGCCAATCATCGAGTAGATTGCATCGACTAAATAAGAACATAAAACAAAGTTGACTTCTGTTGTTTACCAATATTGGCCATTTCTTCTTTGGTTATGTAACCGTCCTTGTCGACATCATACAAAGAAAATGCCCCTAAAACATAAATCAAAGGTCACAGTTCGAACTCACAATCTAATTTCTCGTCCAGTGTTCCCCTCGAAGTGATGGAAAGGGCGGCAATGAACTCTTTCTATAAACAGATGTTTAGGTGGAAAATCGCAGTGTAAATGGTTGCAGAAATGTCTTTGATGTGAACTTACAAATGAAATATGCCCATCCTAAACATAGATGTTAAATGGACGAAGAAGGCGATTGTTGACTTACTCGGTTATCGTCGAATACGTTAAACACAAAGGCCGCAAATTTCGATGGATCGCCATTTGGGAAGAATTGCTTGTAAATGTTTTGGAATTCTTCCAATTTTAGTTCACCACTTGGACAGTCCCGAATGAAATCTTTGTACCATTTGCGCAGTTCCTTTCGAGTAACTGAAGACCGACGATTGTGAATTGGAATGTGAACTTACAGTAAGTGCGCGTTTCGAGTTCGTCCAACTCTTCGGGTGTCAGTTTTTTGCTCGCCTTCTTGTGTTTGTGCGTTCCGTTGGTTTGCACTCCGTCACGTGCCGATTTACTTTTGTTTTGACCCATTGTAGTCGATTGAATCGAAGTGTCTAGTCGACGGAATGAGCTGAAAATAAGACGATTCGACGACTGAAATCCAATTGTACACGCGATTCTCGTATAAGTAGACGAATTTTGTTACATGAATGTTAGAAGTGATTGTGTTCGGCGAATTGCCAAACCTTTGTGGATGAGAAAGTTCCGCCTTTTCGACATGAAGTTCCATTGACTACATTCACAACTTCCTGCTCTTTAAACCCCGAAATCTCCGCGTTGATTGGCGAAGTTTTCTTTGACGGTCGTTCAGTCAACAAGCAAAGAACGTGAACGAAAGGTTTGAAACCAAAAGGAGATGACGTCGACGACTTTTGCATCTACAGATTATTGATGAGGTGTGGTTGAACGTAAACAGAATGGTAAGTCCATTTCAGATACACGAAACAATTGCTACTAATAAGTTGCCTTTCGAATACTCATAAAACAACACATCCCGCCCTTAAGATCAACGTGATAAACGAGAAACACGGTCGAAAGCGGAAGATAAAAAATTGCGCCTGTTTTTCGGAAGTTTAATTCGTGGCTCTGTTTCTCAAATTCGATCACTCACGTTCCTGCTAAGCACTTTAAAGTCCTTGGTGTTCATCGAAAAGTGTTCGTAAACTTATAAGCACTTGTAGACAAGATTTTCGTATTCGGAAGACTGCAGACGACAAAATTCAAATCGACAACCATGTAGTGCGTCGCCAGCAATTGAGTTTCATAATCGAAATACAATTCGGTTGGAATCGACCAGAACAATGGACCTTAAAGGACAAGCGAAACGATAGAATGGAAAATACGAAGCCAAATGGTGGAGGATTTACCTTTGTCGATTAATTACACGAATCGCGCTCACTCAGAAATGCTAATCGCCAATAGCCAAATCCCTCCATTCGCCGTTGGTTTGCGTGCAGTTTCCCAACAACGAGAAGTGGAAGAACGAAAACAAAAAGGCCCAAATTTCTTATTGTAATTCAACAAGTGGACTTTGTTTCTTAAGTTCCATTGGTTTTGCGAAATGAGGAATCACCGTTGAAGCTTCGGCTCTTCTTTGAGCTCTGCCGACGAACGTTAAACTTTTCAGGGTCGACAAAATGAAGAAAATTTGTACCGGAAGTTGTCGGCCAACAAACACGATGTTTTTTTGACACGAACCAAATTATAACATTGAATGTCGTTAATAGAAAGAACCGCGCCAACTTGATGACGCAAAAGCCGCAATTTTGATAGGAGCTGATAAGCCTTCGAAGCGTATTGTGACCGTAAATTAATTTGATAATTAGAAGAACAAGCAAATACGCAATTAGTTTGTTCTCGTTGGTCTTTAGCTTGGAAGAACAAAGGGCAAACTCACAAAAAGAGTCACAAGATGATTTGAACTTGTGGTTTAGAACCATCAAACAGGAATCAATCAGAAATTCGGAATTGATTCTTGCAACACAACTTTCTCTTCGTATTATAGCAGCAAATACCTTCGGGCCCGATAATATTTTCTGAACTCTCGACTCCATAACACGATTCAACTCGTGTCGTTGATCATAAGCCCAAAGTCAAACATTCTGCAGCTCTTGAAGATTGTTGACGTCGAGCGAAATAATCGCAGTTTAACAATGGGCAGATCATGAAAAGCGGATTAACAGACAAAGTAACATAAAGATCTCGAAGCAATCAGCAAAATAATCGAGTTTTCATCAGCAATAACCTCGATACATTGCTATTTAGTTCGAATTGGGTAACAAGTAGATGAAGTTGTTTCCATGAAGACTAGGCAGTTGATCAAACAAATTTGAGTTTTTGCTGCCGGAAAACCAAAGGCAGAAACAGTTAAACGTTTCAATGATTGTGATTCGAAATCTGCCAACTTCTTTTTCTATCGAAAGCTTTTGAATAAGCAGTTCAAATTAAGCTCCAGTGCTTATTGCTCGCTAATCCACTGCCAAACGTTCTCGTTTTTTGCAAAAGATACAACTCATTAATGTTTTCTCTCCACCCTCGCTCTCAAAATACAAAAGGCTGATTTGCACAATCTTAAAATAACCGTTCAATGGTTTATTCTTCTAGCAAAGTTAATCGAATATTCGACCAGTAAGAAGCTCTCGAATTTGGGGTGATGGAGACGGAATGAATCTTGTTTTGATGGACAACACTGTCTAATTTCAATCCTTATCGAATGATGTCAATCGAGTGTTCAGAGTTAATTCATGTCCGATGCGCATCAAAATGTCCAACAATAGCAGCAATTAGAGTTATTGTCGAGATCCATAATCTGATGGATTAAGGACGATGAAGCCCGAATTTCCGCAAAAATGAGGGAATTCACTAAACGTTTATGTTTTCAATCCAGCAGTTTACACTCAGGAAGAACATTAGACGAAACAATCGCTAACTCACTCGGTCAATAACAACATCCAAACAAGTGAGTTTGCGCTTGTCGACCGAAATGTACTTTGAGACCTTAAACTTGGACGTTCAATCCGCAAAATGAATTCATAGATCCACCATGTCAAATTGAAGAAAAACACGTTTGACCTTTTGTTCATTTCGTACGTTCCTCGGGGAGCTTTTAGTTATTTCCGCTCATGTTAGAAATCCGCACGGATATGAGTACAACAATAAAGTGGCTGTGTGGTTGTTTTATTCAAAATTACAAACACATGACTCTCGGCCCAACATCAGGAATCTCGGTCAAAAGACTACAAACTCAACGAATGGAATATGACAAACGCGCAGTTCAAATGAATTGGGAATTAGCCAAAACAGCTGAGAACTTGGAAACGTCCACTCGTGGATTTGAATGTTAAATTTCGTTAGAAGCGAACAAGAATACCAAATAACAACTAATAGTCTTTGTTTTGAAGGACGTTGTAAAAATGGTCAGAATAAGAAACTTTGCTCTCCAACATAACTTTTCATTCTTCTCTGCGTCTCGTTTTTTATGAGACTTCGAGCCGATGGAATTCGTTTCGAGTCCAACTTGATATCTCTGACCACCATTGTGACGCCGTTAAACCTTCGAAATTTTAAACAAATTCACGTCATAATCCAAGAACTGGTCATTACATCAATCGACCAAAAATCTGAGGGAACAACTAGTGTTCATCGTCTATTTGGTCACAAGTTTAAGTACAACTCGGACGTTTAAAGCCGTTCAGTCAACTCCCTTTCAACGTAGTAAGTCAAAAGTAGAGATGGGAAGTACAATTCAAGAAGAAAACACAGACATTGAAATCTCGGAGATTGGTCGAAGCGTCTAATCTGTTCGTATTTCTACGCGTACTGTCGCTATCAAAGAAAACGTTTCGGATTTTAAAGGCCACACGTTTGGCCATTAAATGTCAAGCTAATGGTTTGAATTTTACGAGAATTTTCGGAGTGTGATCTTCGCGTACAGCTGTTCGTATGTTTCCGATGAAGCGAAGAAACCGCATTCAACCACAGCATTAGCTGCTCTCTAAAAGCTGCCAGTAACATCTAAAAATTTCGGATTCCAAAGTAAATAAAAATATTTTGGCTGCGTCCATTAGCGACAAAAATGCGTGACCGGATAGACGAAGAACATTAACGTCATGTCAATGGTAATTGGAAGTGATGACGCGGAACGAACATATGGACGTTCGGAACAAAAGAAGTGAAGGGTCCCCAGTAAATTTCGAATGTCAATTTCCAGTCCACACACGCGATTCCAAGTGTTGATAATCGGGGTCCCATTCATTGGATGGTGGTGAAATGACGCGGCAGAGAAACCGAGCAATCAAAGTGAATAGAAGTAGAAGGTTGCTTAAAAGGGTGAATTCGGAATACGAACAACCTTTTCGTTTTTTAAAGTTAACGTCAGATAATCAAAAATTAACAAAATCAATACGCTCAGCGAGTTTTAGGTCTCTCGATTGTTCGTATTCCGACCAGCGAATACGACAATCAACGGAGAGAGGAACAACCCAAAGCTGTTGGTTGTTTGCGTTGAGTGTGCTTTCAACGAATTAGAGTATCCGGAAGGAGACGTTTAATTCAATCACTTAACAGACATTTTGGCACGTTCGAAGAGTTCAAAGACACGGATTTCTGAATGACGAATAAGAGAGGAAGTACAGTCGGTAATTATATTAACAACAACATCAATTCACTTCCGTGCCGATAACCAAAATCCGAAAACAGCGATAAGACTCCTTTGCTAACAGCGATTAGGTCACAACGTTAAGTGATTAAGACAACGAGCGCAATTAATCGGCATTAACATTTTTCTTCGCTACAAGCTTCCACAAACACTAACAGCAAGACAATCGACAGCGAAAGATTTGTGCCGACGAGAAGGTAGAGTGTCGAGTTACGGTGCCCGTGAAAAAATAACCAATGAGTTTGGAAACAAATTCGATATTCATCGGAAGTGGTTTGAGTTTCGACTGAATTGTATTCCTTCCAGCTCCTGAATCTCAAAGGCAAATTAAAGATAACACCCCCGCAAAGTTGTTGGAGATCAAATGTCGAAAACGAACCGACGGTTATTCTTCGGTTTGTACTCATCGTTTCGGCCCTCAAGTTCCAATGCTCGGGTGCGAGAAACGGAAGGAACCAAAACAACAACACGCACAGCGGGATTCTTTTGAGTTCAGAAGGCGGAGAAACATTTCGAATGTTGTCAACTTCGGACGATGTGACATTGGAAAGTTGGCTGAAGTTGACATGTTTTTTCGAACGTCCAACCGCTACGCGCTTCACCAAAATAACTCTGCTTCAATAAGTAGAATTCGATTAGCGACGTCAACTCATTTGCACTTGAGACTGCCGCCTTGGGCATCGCGGAAATGTTTCGGCGAATCTCAGAAAAGATTCTTGACTTTTCAGATTCAGTTTTATTCGATTGCACGCAACACACGTCTCCATTTGACTTCTGTTTATCAGCGAAATAAATTACAAAAAAAGCTCAAATACGACGAAATGACTCGTGAAATCGAATCGATCAAACAGCTCTATTATTCATCATCCGAATCAACTGGTCCCTGATCATCTTGTTGATTCGAGGGTTTCACACGATCGGGAATACCCGAGAAACGCTCCATTTTTTTCTGCAACAATTAAATTGGATAACTCAATTGGCCTTGTTTTTCACCTGAAGTTCTGTTTTTTGCTCGGATGTCACACCAACCGACTGTTCCTCGACCAACTGACGGATTTCTTCGACACGCAACATCAACTTGTCCGCAATAGTCAAGTTCTCAGCGTTCGGTTTCCACGTGTCTACTCGACAAAGACGGAAAATGTGTTCACGAAATATGTCGCTAATTTTACCTAAAATAAAACACCATATAGAAAGTTTGTTCGAAATTACCTAGCTTATCCAGACCGTAAGATAGAGCAGCCAATGCAATAAGAGTTGGGGCGTAAATAAGCATCGAATCGCCATACAAACACTTCTAAAACAGAAATTAACTCAATAAAAACTTTTGACTACCCGAAAAAACTCGTTTGCGTATGGTCGAATAGCTTCCAAATCAAAACCCAACATTCCGTGATTCTTCAACTCCATAACGTGCCCTTCAAATGGGCGAAATGGGCAGTGAATGGTCAATTGATAGTCGAGTCTGTGAATGATAATTGGCTCCCACTTCAAAATCTGTTCAGCGTTCTCTTTGGCCGATCCTTTTTGCAGATTGGCGACAAATTCATCGATGCTCACGTTGAACTCATCAATCTTTGTAGCCAAATAGTAACAAGCCTGAATGATGACCTTCGGCGAGTATTCCATTGGAGCATATCGCAGGTAAAAGCGTTTGAAGTAGGCGAAGGCAATCCAACGAACCGATGGCCACATAGACGGGCGAAAAGTCTCGCCGAAACGAATTCCCGGTTCGGTGACAATCTTCAAAAAGAGCTCTTCATCATCGACGTTCAGAAGACTGGCTTCAATCTCCGGATCGCTGCCATTTAATTGAATTTTGTGACGATATTCGTCGTTTGCTTTCTGTCGAAGTGCTTTGATTTCTTCGCGATTCGCAAAAGTCCAATGTCTTTTTTGAGTGCTTGACGGATACATTTCGTGGCTAAACAAACACAATAGTCATGGTCCATCACTCTGAAGTAAAAGCTAGAAAACTTATGTTGAGTTTTGAAGAAAATCTACGACATTAAAGTTTTTATTATCACAACAAAACATTTGAGAATTACGATGCAAAATAAAAGTTAAATACCAGAAAAGCATAGTATTAATAAGATTCAAGTCATGTTAGAAAAAGCAGAGATTTTGCTACGGACAACTAGACGGATATTGGGACCAAAATAATTCTGCTCAGTGAGTTGGTTGAACGTTGTTTGATTACTAAAAACGAACTTGTTCAGCTCCATTGGCTTGTTGATGCGATGAGAACAAATTAGGACTTCCCGTCGCTGATCGATTGGTTTTAACCGTTGAAACTGAGCTCGTTGATTCACTGGTCGTTGCAGCCGGTTTAGACGATGAACGGGAAGACAAAATCGACGGTTTTACCGGCGATCGATGCAATAAAGTTTGAGTTTTATGAGAACTTTCGTCTAGATGTTTCTCGGCGACTTCTGAGATCGGGACTTGCGGTTGTGGAGCGACTTCGGGAACCGGTGTAATCTCTTGTTTCACTGTTTGTGATTTCAATTGCGGGGGAGCGATGTTGATTGTGCAAGGCAGGTCGAATCCGCGTGAAGGAGCAACCGATTGAGATGCCGTCGACTTCTCCGACGATTCAGCAGTGGATTTTGCTTTCGATTCCTCAGTTCCTGTAGTCGAACTCAGCGTTTCGTTGATCGACGATTTCACTTCCGTTTCATTCAGAATTGCGTTCGTTGTTGCCGGTGGAGATGATTCTTTCGACGAGCTCCCGTTCGACAACGGAGTGTTTTCTTTTGGCTGAGATTGATAGCTTTGAGTTCTGGCACACGATTCGGCCGTTTCAGCACTTTGTTGCGATGAACTTCTGGTTGATTTAAGTGCAGATTTTCTGCTTAAAATAATTTTACGCGGTGATCCACGATTTGCTGATGCTGAAGTATGTGAGTAGTTTCGGCTTATCGATCGAATCGACTTACCGGAACGCATTGTACTCAAAAGACGGTTTTCGATGTGTGGATCTGGAAAATAGGGAACCGGAGATTCAGCGCTGACAATCTGCAAAAACTCATGAGTGCTATTCAAGAACAGAAAGTCTACCTTTCCAGAAATATAAATCGCACGTCCCGGCTTGTCGGGATCGGCAAGTTTGATTAACTTGTCAGCAGTCTTCTCGGTCATACATGGTGTACGCGATTCGATCAATTCTGGCGGTGCAAGATGTAAATATTGGCAATAACGATACATCAAATGCTTTCGCAGATCGGTACAGAAGAACGCTCCAGCATCACATAGCGAACATCGCATTCGAATTGCTCGAATATGTCCCACCTAAAGTCTCGATAAGTTAGTTGTAATCAAGAACATACCATGTGCTTGTTTCCCTCGGCTTGATTGAAAAACATTTTACTGCACTCGGCGCATTGATGTAATCCATCTTTCTCTTTCGTCGTGTTGTACATCGCTTTCAACGGTCCGAAGATCGAAAGGCGCTCTGAATTCGTCAATGCAACTGGAACCTGTGTCAAATCATCCGGTTTACAAGGTTGTTTTCCGGGCAATTGAACAAGTTTGACTTCAGAAGTCGAATCTTCAGTTTGCGCTGAATCGTTGAGAGTTTGTTTACGACGAGACGCCGCTTTTCCCCGAGTCTTCTGGGTAACTGGTTGAACTACTGAAGTGGTTTCAATTATGACTTCACACATTTCAAAAACTGACCATCGTTCTCACGGCTAGTCGTTTTGTTACGAACAGATGTCGTAGAAGAATCGGGATCGTCGGTTCCTAACGAAACCCCGCTTTTCTTGTGCGGTGACTTTTCAGCTTTTTGTGTGCCATCTTTTTGTGATCCATTGATTTCGGAGTCTGGAATCGTTGAGGACGCCCATTCGTCGTTCGGTTCCGGAGATGTATCTACTGAAGCAGGTTCACTCGATTCGTAGCGCATCATTGAGTGAGTAACTTTGTCAATGACCGATTTGGCCAACTCGTAGTCGTTCATTTCCTCTTCCACTGACGGCGTTGAGGCCTGACTTTCATTTTTCAGTGGTTTCGATTCTTTCTTATTGCTGTCGATCTTCTCTTTACGCAAATCAGATCTGAAAAAAGTGACTGCGAATCAAATGGAGCAACATACTCAGTTTTAGAATCATTCATTTTGCCTTCACGTCGTGGGATTTTGCGTTTTTGTGATTGTTCCTACAAAACCGAAGTTATAGAAGTGATCGATGAGTTTACCGTTTTCTTTTGCTTCGTTTGTTTCTTTGTCAAATCTCGATATTCAGTTTCGGAAAGAAAAGAAGAGTCGCCAGCAAATCTCTTTGGCACAACAAAATCTTTCGATAATCGTGAGTTTACAGCGCGTTGTCGAGGCTCACGACCACGAATCAACGTAACATCCGCTTCTTTACGAGCCTTCTTTTCTGATGTGCCTTCGAATTCCTCATCGGAAGTGTTTTCGCTATGTTCCTCTACTTTTATACTTTTCTCCTTCTAAATATCAGTGTGAAATAGATTGGACAAAACTCCAGACTCACTTCTTCCTCTTCATCGGACATCGAACCGGCGGACACTTTGGATTGAGCGCGAGTTCGTTTCAACGAACTTTTGACAGGTGGAGCAGGAGTCGAAGTTTTTGATTGTTCTGTTTGACCGGTCGGCAGCTAAGAGAGTTAGAAATATTTGAAATAACAATTCGTTCATCACATACCGCTGCTAAAGTTGAATCGTTTGATTGGATGTTGAGAAATTGATCGATGTCTGCCATGTCGTATTCAACTGCATTGCTGATGTCCCTGGAAAAACATAAACACATATTTTCATACTCGAACTCACATTTCGACTGGTCCATGAGTTTCGGTTTGTACGGGACGAACCTTCTGCGGACTCAAAATCGGTCTTGGTGCCGACTTCTTTCCTTTCTGTCGTTTTCCACGTCGTGTTACAATACGTTTTACCGCTGCGAATGCGGAGTTCGAGTCATCGTTCTTGACTTCGTCTTCTAAACCACCCGACTCGTCAACGGCCATCGCTTCTCCATCAGAACCGCTGATTGCACTTTCTGATTCGTCGATAAACGCTGCCGGACTGATACTGCGATGTAATCGCTCATTTTTCTGAAGAATATTAAAATGGTATGTATTTAAAATCGAACCTTTCGATAATTTTTTCTGGTCGAACTTCTTCGGGCCTCAATATGGTTTTTGCGAATCGACGCGTGTCGATCTTTCATATGAGCTTTCAATTTCTCGTATCTGAAAATTATTTGTGAAATATAGTAGATTCCTTTTTTACGTTGCAAATCCACGAGTGTCGCAGAAATAACAGCGATTGGTGGTTTCTGTGTCCGAATGATGAGTCAAAGTCATGTGGTAGATCAACGCTTCGAAGGTGTCGAAGGGTCGAATTTGTTTGCACGGCGCATGTTGGCACGTCAACGAACTCAACTCGGTAAAATGAACGATGTCGTCGGGCAGTTTTTGTAGAACACGAAGCTAAAGACTCGAATAAATTTGACTGTCGAATGAACACAAACCTGTTCATTGGTCAACGTCGCTGCTCGACCATCGACTCGTCGATTTCTCAACTGCATTTCACCGTAACGACTCGATTTCTCCTGCGGCATCACGACCACAACTCGATCGTCCGGGACTTGTGACGAAATCGCCAACTCGGTCGGCATCTCAACCAAACGTTGATAGCCGTCGGAGAACTCGGTGATCGGCGTTGGGCGTTGAGATTTCGGCAAAGTCAAAACGTCCAGTGGCTTCTGAAATCTGTCTTCCAATTCCACGGTGTTAAAACAAACCTTTGAATGTGGCAATGTGACTGTTGCTTTTTTTGTTCTTTCGTCCAAAATCGACTCCAAATTCGTTCTGCCTGACTTAACCGGACCGTTGGTTTCTGAAAATGAATCCAGAAGTTTTTCCCAAAATTTATTCCTCACCTCCACGTTCTTCGCGTTGTCTTCGCAAATCGGACTGAAATTTCTTCGCCAACTCCAACTCCTCAGTCAAATCGCCGTACATTGAACGACAAGAAGTTCGTTTGTGCGAGACGAACGTGACGATCGAACGAAACATCTCTCGGCAATACCTAAGCGAGGATGTTGATCAGAAAATTTTTGATTTTGCAAATTTTTCGAAAACACCGAAACTCGAGGTTTTGTTGGAAGTTTACAGTTTGTTGGACTTCTTGCCACGGACAACTCACTTGCACTCGTAGATGACATCGCATTCTCTATCCAGCAAATGCCTAACTTCGTGGGTTCCGCTCTCGTAGTACCGGATCAGCCTGCCGCAGCCGTCCGATTTCGCGACTCCGGAAGACATTTCACGGTTTGCTTGACCGGTACCGAACTTCTTCTGCAAATGAGAGAATTGATTGGAAATTATAAGCACTCGAAATTGGATAAGAGAAACACGAAGACTAAATGAAATGGCCGTTTTGACTGCACATCGATACCACAAAATAGCGAGCAGGCAGCAAGCTCATTTGAACGCAAAACTCGAACGTCCCGTCTCAGTTCGTCTCGTCACGAAACTTCCGAGAGCCATGCGCCTGAAACACAAAGCCCCAAACTTGCCGGCGAGTTAAACGCCAATTTTCGTGGATTCGCAAAGTGACTTTCGTACAAGAATGGTTATCAGTTGATTGAGGAAGTTGAGTGGAATAAAAAACTCGAAACTCAACCTGTTCTGCGACCACCGAAAAGCTGGACGAGAGGCGATAGTGAACGGATTTGGGAGTTGAGGTCAATACAGAAAAATACAGAGCTGAAGAATCAGTTAGCGCGTCTCCAATTTTGAGCAGCAGCCAGCCCGCGTCGTTGAAACGCCAAAAATCCGCTCAACTTAACAACCATCGATTTTGCCTGTGAAAATCAAAGAGCCAATCAATCTCCTCGGTCGCTGAGGGATTAATTATGAGAACATGGCTTTTGTGTTTTTGAGGAAATTGGGCAGAGAGTATGACTTCTTAGCATCGTATTGGGCATTCAAATCGGGGACCGGAAGGTTGAGATATCGTTTATCTCTTGTTTGTTGTTAATTAGGAACTTGAAGTTTATTTCAACACTTGAGTTTCTGTTTGATTAAGTTCTTCTAATTAAACTGTTTACTATTTGAAATTGCACAAACAATCGTTGAGTTCTTGTTCAATCTCTCCTTTGAACAAAACAGCGGTGATAGGAAGTGTATTTATTTAATCAACACTTAGCCCCGAAGCTAATTTAAATTATCACAACAGTCTGATCAAACGGGAATCTAACAGCGAACATATCAGAGCTTGTAGTTGTGGAAAGTTCATTCGTAAAGCCACGATTTGAATGCGGATTCGTAGTTGTGCAATTCGTTATCCGAGAACCAGTGTTTGATTTCACGGTTTGCCGATTCAACGGAATCCGAGCCGTGACAGATGTTACGTCCGGTTTGAAGACAGAAGTCGCCACGAATGGTTCCTGGAGCGGATTGCAACGGATTGGTGGTGCCGAGAATCGTGCGTCCAGTTTTGACGGCGTCCAAACCTTCCCAAACCATGGCAACGATAGGTCCTGATCCCATGTAAGTCACAAGTCCTCCAAAGAATGGTTTGTCCTTCAGATCTTGGTAGTGAACCTGAAAAACTAGAAATCAGAAATAAAACGTGAAAACTTGTTACCTCAAGATGCTCTTTCGACGGTTGAGTCATTTTCAAGGCGACCAATTTGTATCCGCGGTCCTCGAAACGTCCAATAATCTTAGCAACTAAGCCACGTTGGACACCATCGGGCTTGATTGCAATGAAGGTACGTTCAGTGGTCGACATTTCGGAACAGTTGTAATCGTCGTCAAGCTGCAAGTATAACTTTCGGTACATGCACAACCATCCACGACACCGCGAACGAACTGCGACCGTAGAGCAGAGTGAATGGACCCAAATAAATGAGTACTCCCCAAGAAACGTGCAATAATTGCGGCTATCTACTGGGCGTTTGAATGTCCAAATGAAACAGAGACCACGGACACTACCTTTTTTTCATTAAATAATCCCTCGTCTCTGTATTCGAAGGCAAAATGCTTGGAATATTTTTCGCTAACCACATCCTAATACGGAAAACATCGTACCTTTGAGCACGTTTTCTCAGACACAACCAGAGACATGGTCGACGAAAAGACGATTAGAAGCAGGAAGAGTGAGCGGACGGTCATTCCTGCTAAACGGGATTAGATAACCAGACGAACTACTCTAATTGCAATTAATTAAACACACAAATCAGAAAATGGTTTGTTTTAAGGGAGAAAACGCACGGTAAACATCGATGGAGTAGGACGAGAAAGTGAAAATCGAACAACCGAACGACCTTCGAGCCGTCAATTCGACTGGCAAAGTGCGAGAGACGCCAACGAGCAGTGAGAAAACGGTTGGTGTTTGTTAGGTCAAATGGGCTCTCAAAATTGTTGTTTTTAGTCGTGGCTTTCTATTTTGGAAGTCAAGATTTTGATGAAAATCACTATTTACGATCAAATTTACTTGATCAAGAACCAACCAGTAAACAGTAAGTAATCAATTTTTCTTTCATTAAATTCTTTTTATTGTTAGTTATGATTCGCATAGGTGATCTCGCACGTTTGCCCGGCACTCGAATTCAAAATCGATGTGCAGTCACATCGACCGGATTGGATGCCATAGACAACCTGATGGGCGGTGGACTTCCTATTCCGAGTCTCTACGTGATTAGCGAAACGAACAGCAAACGGTTTGCGTCCTTCTTTCAACGGTACTTTCTGTCCGAAGGATTGGTTGCCAAGCACGAGCTTCTCGTCCACTCGCCATCGACTTCAACGAACATCAGCGAACTGCTTGAAAACCTGCCAAGTTGCTCGACCAATTCGACCAACGAAAACGAATCAGCAAATGTCCCGGACGCAGAAATGCGAATTGCTTGGCGCTACAAAACGATGCCCGCAATGAACTCGTCGTTGAGTGCAAAAGACAAAACAAAATTCGATTTGACGAAACCGATGGATTTTTCCGAAGCCACAATCCGAACACTTTCAACCACAAGCTACAAATCACTTTGGACTCATTTGTATCGTTTAAGCAAAGAAGAGCAATTTGCAAAACAAAAAGACAAAAACATTCTTCGAATCCTTCTCACCGACTTTGGTTCGCCGTTCTACGAAGATCCGGAGAACTTTCGACCTTTTCTCTTTCAACTTCGTTCTCTTCTTCAAACCGCCAATTTGATTGTGATGCTCAACGTGGATGAATCGATTCTGTCAACCGACGACTCAACGGCTCTGTTGTCCGTTTCAGACGCCTACTTTGGACTTGAGATACCGGACGCAGAGACGAAGAAGAACATGGGTCTTGAGGAACGATACGACGGTCGATTTCACGTACGAAAACTACCGCTTTTGAATTCGATTTCAACCAATAAACCAGATTGTGTGGATCTGGTCTTCGAGAAGCATCGTCGTTACATCGAAATTCGAATTCTTCATCTGCCCGCAGTGATGGGTGGTGCAGCAGAAGAGGCGGCCAAAACTCCCTGTCAACGTATCTTGGACCAATTCTGATTTACATTCTGTTATTTTTGTTGATTTTGTTTGCAATAAACGTTGTTTATTAAACGACGAATGTTCATAACCAAATGTTGTCCGATCTTTTTATTTCTCTTTCCTTCACTTCAACTCGAATAGAATACTTTCAGTCATAATGTTTATCAATTTGTCGAGATGCTCATACGAACCTGTTGTTTGTTTTCGCTCTCTCTGTACCGGTCCAGCAGTTGTGGAGCACACGCCCATCGAAAGTCGAAGCCAATTTCGATTACCGAAAACTGCCGAGCAAACCAAATGGTATCCGAAGCATATGGCCATTCAATTTGCTCGTATGGAACATCGATTAAGAAGCATGGATTTGATTATCGAGGTGACCGTTCCCTAAAAAACTTTTGATTGGTTGTTTAGGTGCACGATGCTCGAATAGCATTGACCGGACGGAATCCCGAGTTTCAATCGCGACTCTACGCCGTTCGCCCGCACATTCTCGTCTTCAACAAAATGGATTTGATAAACAAAAAGAAATACATGTAACTTTGTTTATTCCAAAGCCACGATCTTTCGTTTTTTAGTGCTTCCGTTGAGAAACATTACAAGAATTTGGGAGTCAAGCACGTTCTCTGGACCGATTGCAAACATCGGAAGTCAAGAGCTTTGAGTGAACTACAAACAATGATGATGGATTGTTTACAAAGCGAATATCGTTTCAATCGGTCCGTCAAAACCGAGTACATGATCATGATAACGGGAATACCGAACGTCGGCAAGTCCTCACTCATCAATTCGATTCGAACAAAAAATCTCGGAAAGACCGTAAATGCCGTGTCGGTTGGAGCTCGACCGGGTGTTACCATCAGACTTCAAAATCGTGTTAAGATTTTCGACAAACCTCCAGTTTACATTCTCGATACTCCGGGAGTATTGGATCCGTATACTCGGCAGGTCGAAGACACAATGAAGTTGGGTTTGTGTGAAACAATCCTGGAAACTATGATTCGTCAAGAACACTTGGCCGACTACTTACTCTATTGGTTAAACAAGTGAGTTGAAATACACCGCTACTGACCATTCAGTCGAGTTTCAGACACCAAGATTACTCGTATCTACGGGCGTTGAAGTTGAACTGCCAACCAACAGATGACATTCAGCAATTGCTCTTGAAAATCTGTCAAGAACGAAACATTCGAGTTCGCACCTTAGTACCCGGTCGAGGATATGAAGATCGTTGGGATTTTAACGCAGCTACCGAAATTTTTGTTGGTACTTTTACGAACAACAAATTGGACGATTGCTTTTTGGACCGAGATCGTTTAGTGGATTGAAAATAAATTTTGAAACTTTTTATTCACAAACAAACTGACAACAAATTAACAGAATTTAAAAACAATTGGCACTTGTTCTATCTAAGTCCGGGAGTTGAACGTGATGTCAACCGAAAACCACCGATCTTGTTGGGTCGAGTAAACGCGGGGATCGCTCGACGACTGCTCTGTCGAAGTTCTCGTAGTCCGGCAATCCACGTAGATCACCGTAGCCCACAATGCACGGCTTAGTCATCAGCATCCGTTCGGTCACTCGACGAATGTCAACGGGTCGAACGGCATCTAAAAGATCGATTTTATTGAGCTGCTCATTTGCATAAAAAACAAAAGTTTTGGTTTTTGGTGCGAAGCTTATTGTTTGAAACAACGTTCTTTTGGTGCGATCAAACCAAGTTTCTTGACGAGATGACTGCCGCGAACAGCACGAATACGCCCACTGGACAATCGCCAAGTGATCTTAAAGTCGACGAGTTGCCGGTGGGGACGATTTTGGCCGGACGTTTTAAATTAACCGAACTCGTCCAATCGCATCCACTTCTCGGTCTCACGTACAATGCAATCAATCAAGAAGGCCAGGGGTTTGTGGTTCGCGTTGATGCCGAAAAGAACGCGCTTTCATTTGTACGTTCGGAAGCCGGGTTCTTGCAAGCGGTTTGTTTCCATTCGCCTTTCAACATGAACTTCGATTTCCGGTCTTGAAACTGAACGCTCACAATCATTTCGTTCAGCTAATGCACGGAGCGAAACATCAAACGGTCATCTACTTCGTGACTCGCTATCGCCCCGGTCCAACTCTCAATCAATGTTTGGGCGCAATGTCAGATGGAAAGTTCAAAGTTGGAACGGCCGCTCGTGTTGCCCATCACATCATCAAAGTAAAGTTATTGCGATAGAAAGAGTACGTTTTCGTTCGCAGGCTATTCAAATTGTTCACGCCCTTAACTATCTTCTTCGCCGCATTGATCCGAATGTCATTCGCTTTGATGTGCGTAGTCGTTCCATTTATTTGAGCGACTTGAGCAGTGTACGCGTGGATCCAATCAAAATGAAGATCAATGCCATTGTCCGTTGGTCTGGGGCTCAACTTTACGCTCCAATGCAACATCATAATGGCGGTTAGTTGGTTGTTGTTAACAAATTAAAATTTGATTTTGTAGGCTCAATTAGCACTCGTCACGATGTCGAAGCAGCGGTCTTTCTTCTCGTCGACATGACCACCGCTAAATTGCCGTGGGAATCGACTCCAACCGACCAAATGGGACCCGTGAAACGCAAAGCGGTTACCGATCAGTCGCTCTTTAACGGATGTCCAGCTCAGTAAGTCGAATCAAACATCAGAAATCGACTGTTCAACCTCAGATATGCGGCAATTTACACGTACGTTTCGTGTTTGACCGATGCGGACAAATTGGATTACGATTCAATCTTCAAGAAGTTGGAAGAAGCGTGGAAACAAGCGGGAGTAAAAGATGCCGAAAACGATAAATACGATTGGGAATCTGTGATGCGTGCTCCGGATCAGCATGGCTATTGAGTTGTCAAAGATGTTGTTTTTTATAGGAAATAAAATTGTTTTTACCGATTTTGCGTAAATAATCCTGTGGTTTTCGTCGCTCGTTGTGTGCCAAAACCTGACGAGTCATATCCTCGAACATCACCGGTCGTAGTTCCAAATTCATCATAAGCCTGAAGCAGAAGTCGTTCGATACCCACTATGAAACAACCAACTGGGATTTGAGTTGCGTTTTCGCTCGTTGCAATTCGCCATCGCTCACATCGGTTTCGTTCAAACGGAAAAACTCGGTCAAAATGATCTTCGAACCTTTCAATAGCTGAAAACAGAAACTGCACTTGTGATCGGTCATGGAAACCAACGTTTTCTGGCGGTTGACTTGAACGAATACAGAAAAGACCCGAGTCGGCATACGAGTAATTGAAAGCCGTTGAATTGTACATCCAATGATAATGGTGCATCACATCGGTGTACAATCGACTGTACATTCCTTTTCCCGGACCACCGGCACTAAAGCTTCCACCACCGCCCAGAAGCGATTGAAGAACACAAAAAGCAACGAAATCGTCGTGTCGCACCGAAACACCTTCGAAGCCGAGCATCAAGTGCGCCAAATTTGGAAAGGGATGAGGACCACGGGCCATACGTGATAAGTCTCGTTTTTGCTGGAATTTCGGAGTTTTAATAGCCATCCGATTTCCAACGAATTACTCGCAATTCACCACCCGTGTATTGTGCCAAAGAGCGATCAACAGGCGGTAGTTTGTCGACGAGTAGCGAGTTATTTCGCGACCAAATTGTGTTCTTCGTATCAAAAAGTCGTTCACACCATTCGACTAATTGCTCGTGATTTACACCAACAGCTGAAGCCCTCGGACTGATTGTATCGTATTGAAAACGAACTCACCGCCAACGACTATACGATCGGGAGTGTGATATTGACTGATAAACGAATACAAGTGTTTGATATCGACATTATCGATTGAGGAGTTGTCGCAGAACTTGGAGAATCCGAGAGTGTTTCCGCGGAATCCGGCCTTAATTGTGAATGAAAATTGAAGTACAAGAAAACTCACCGTGTGCGCCCAGTCGATGAGTCGGTTTTCTGGTTCTGGATCCTTGGCTGCGGCTTCATTCTCGAATTTAATGATTTGCCGGGCGTAATCGACGGAATGAGACGTGAAAACAGGACGGTGAACTGTATCAGCAATGATCTTTAAAATGTCTTTTGCGTGGTCGACATGACATGAAGAGGCGTAGATGCACGTATCTTTTGTTGTCTGACAATCAATCAGTGCACCTTTCTGTTCGAGGATTTCGTAGATGTGAGCGTTCGTGTCGTAATTCTCACTCCCCTAGAACAATGAAAGTGAATTGTGGATGAGATTCAGGCTACCGAAAATGCAAGTTTCTCGATGAAATGCGATATTCCCAACGGATAGTGAGCTTCGTAACGGGAACCGGCGTTGATACCAACTAAAACCACCGAATGCAAGCAAATTGATAGTTCGAATACAAACCTCCAATGGTCACATAATCGCCAAAAGTTGGTTCGGTGACCACTCGCAATCCGTTGTCCAAAGTTGTCATTTTGGCGTCGAATAACTTCACGGATTTCGGATCCACATAAGCCAACCGTTCGTAGCCAGGAAGCGGATCGGTGAGTGGAATCGTGAGGAAATGACGATGTAAACGTTCGTTTGCACTTCTCGACTTATCCGACAGCCTTCGTCGCAGTTCGAAATACGGAAAACGATGGCGAAGAAGTTTCGCCATTTGACTAAAAAACCGAAGAAATTTCGAAAAGGGAACTAGTCGATTTTGCTAGAAATTTGATGTCACCAACAAGTCAGCGGTCACTAAAATGTTATTCAATTACACCAACTCCACAACGAAAAATAATCGGAAACGCTCAGTTTCCGTCTATTGATGGAACAGTTGAAAAGCGGGATCTTTCGTTTGAAAATCCTCTTGTTAGCGTCTCTTCAGATTTTATGTACCTGATCTGAAGGGTCTTCTGCGAATGATCGTTTTAATGTTGAGGCTTCTGATTTCATTGTTGAACTGTTATTTGTCGTTATTCGTGCTTTTGATTGTTTTCTTGAGTTCATTTTCAGATCTCCGTTGTTTTCAAAATGTCCGCTTTGGAAGGAAGAAAGTGGCTTGAAGAAAACGTCAACCAACTGATTATCGCCGTTACAAAGGACCTTCTGCACGAAGATAACGTGATAAACGATCTGAAATCCGTGTTGTCGGGTTTCCAGGGCACCAAACAGAAGCAGGAGAAAATCAGCGAAATTTCGAATGAAATCGTCAAGAACTTCAAAGCCAAGGCCCACGAGGAGATCATGACATCGGAAAAAACAACAAAGGTGTTGGTGAGTGAGTTCCTTCTTTTCTTTCTATTAGTCTTTAAATTCAGGAGAAACGAGAGGAACTCGAGAAGGACAACAAATCGTCTCGAGCGGCTTGGAGAATCAACGGTGATCCCGTTCACGACACTTTCGCCCAACGGCATTCGGTTTACGTCGAGCATCTGGAGAATTTGAAAGAAGCACGAAAGAAGTTGGAAGTGGAAGTTGAAGTAGATGATTGAATTCACTATTTCTTTATAATCATTAGTTTTCAGAAGAAGAAGAGTGAATACGAATCGAGAGCTGCAAAACGAAAACTGTGACTTTGAGGCCTAGAATATGATTTCAGCTTATCGTGTAAATAGCGCTTCTGTTTACGTTAAATGAATAAACTTGTCTACACGAATCAGAATGCAATTCCACTTTTTTGTTTCTGGTGTGTGACCATTTGCAATAGAAGACGAATTTGTCTTCATTGAGATTAAGAAGTTGTTCAACACACAAAAACCGTCTGTTTTTCATGTTCAATTTGCCGTCCAGCTGATCGGCCATTTGCTCGTGGCAATTCGGTGAGTGGCCAGTTGTTCTCGTTTTGACGAATGTGCCAATTGCTTTCGAATTGAGAGACTGCGGTCCGGCGAACTGGCCGGATCTGTGGAGTTTTTTGTGCGAAGTTCATTAGTCGAATTGGAGGATTTTTGCTTTCGAAGTGTGATTTTGATACATGACTTGTGCGTCTTTCTTTTCATTAGGTTCAAGGAGTGTCTATTTTTTCATAGATTTGAACTAATTGATGTAAAGTTGCAAGTTTGTTTCGACTAATAATGGCGACTAAAAGTGCAGTTTGTTCACTTCTGTTATTTTTATTTATTTGTCTTTCCACTTCTTATGCTCAATTCTCCGCAATGGACCGAACTCAACAAGGTAGTTGAACTGCAAACATAACCGTTGAACAGCGCGTCTTTAAGAACTAAACCTCATGGATTGGTCAGCTGGTTTTCGGATGGCTTATTGCCAACATGCAACCATCTTGGAGCTGATCGAACCCTTCAAAGAAGCCATGGTGCGAATGGCCAATCGATTTTGTAAAAATGCAACGGCTTGTCGTTTGGAAAGACCGTAACCTTCAATTCGTATACACCAATTGGCCTTCCATTTAGAGTCACTTTTACCAAATATCATGTGGTTTTGTTAGATGGATTTCCGAAACGCGAAAACCGTGCTGTTTCATTTCGTTTCTTCATCGTTTTGCCTTACGACTCTCGACCGTTGAATAAGAAGATTGAGAAACCGTACTTGTCAATCAAAATTCTTACCGGTAAGATTGCTGTTGAGGAAATTAATGGGTAAATGTTATCAAAGAGATTCTGCGCACTCAATCAGCAGAACTCACAAATCGACTTGGATGGCAACTAATAAGTCGTGATCGGTATCCACGCTTCGATCAAGTCACCACTTTCATGAATCGAATGCTGATTCCAATTGGTGTTGTCGCCGGACTGTTGATGTTATTTCTTGCTTATTGGCAAAGCACAATAATGTAAGCAAAGTGTTGAGCACGATTTACAAGACAAAATCTCAGAAAAGGCAGCTCGATTTACTCGTCCGAAGGCTGGATGGTTAGCGGATCAACTGGTGGCAAGAATGCGGCACTGCGGTAAACTGTGAGCTAATCAGAAGTTATACTTGTGTTTAAGACGAACGATGGAGATCATCGCCGAACAAGAATATCGTTTTCATCACACGGAAAAACATCGGAAATCGGGTGAAGATATTTTCGTTTACACGGCCGTTCCACGAGAAGATGGACGAGTTCTACCGAATCAACAAAAGAAAATCGAACTCACGGCCGCCGAGCTTCCACGCACGAATGTTTCTAAACAAAGCAGTTCGGCAGCTGAAGACGAAGAGAATTACGATTCAGAGATGCAAGACACTGTTCCTGAGATTGTGGTCATGCATGCAAGAGATTCCTCGCGCGACACAATTGACGAAGATCGTGGCGGTAGACGAACGTCAGGAGCTGGGTGAGAAGTTTGTTCAGTAGATGTTTAACAAATGTTGTTTCAGTCATCGACGGCAATCCCGTCGTTTTAGTGCTTTCGACACGTTGAAAAACAAGTCACGAGGCGGTTTCTTTGGTGGTGGTCGTTCACAACCCGAAAGACATCGGAGATGGAAGAGTGGAAACATCATGTTGAACCAATTTTCAAAAGACGGAAAACTTTGAGTTGCCATTCTTTTAGCCGGTAGTTGACTCCCAATTGAAATTTCTTGAGCTTTTCTTTCATCAAACATCAATTTTTATGAAATAAACCGTACAACAAATGAAAGTAACTAATCAAAATAGAACACAACCGGTCATTCTTCCGAAGTCGGCGGTTTCAGCCAGTTCTTAATAACCGCTGGATCGGGCCAAAAAGTTGTAGGACCTGAAAACAAACTTGAAGAAACAGCAACGTCAAACATACTTACCAATAACTGTGTAAGCAAATTTCTCGCCAATATAATACTTGTTGCAAACATCTCGCACTGATTCGGAAGTGATTGCCTGCAAATCGAAGTCAACATAAAAATCAACAACCGATGCTTACGCTGATTCTTGCTTCTAGTTCCGGTGGGGTCAATCGACGCCCGTAACACATGATTTGTCGTCCGATATCTTCACAAATTGGTGTCGTACCGTCGAGTGTGAGCATCATACTCGAGTACAAAGATTTCTTGGCTCGTTGTAATTCTTCTTCCGAAACCTTTACATGTGCTAAATATTGCCATTCCTTGCAGACCATTTCAGCAAACTGTCCAGCTGCACTTGGCAGTGTAATGAAGTAAATACCCGATAATCCAGTATCCTTGTAATTTGTAGCAAATGACATGAACGACTCCACTTCTGGAACTTCAATCATTGCGGATGCTAAGCGAGTTGGTGCGGACAATCCGGTTGCCATTGTTCGATCGTACTGACCAACAAGTGTGTGAGCGATCTGGAGCGGCAGATTGTCTTCGTGTGTCCACGAGGTTCCTTCAACGGCCAACGCTCCAAAAACCGTTTCCATCTCGGGATTGTGAACCAATTGCTAGAAACATATCATAGCAAACAGAAGATTGCTCCAACTTACATGGGAATCATGAAAAACACCTTTTTCATAATCAAGCACATGCTCTGAACCCCGTCCAATGTGTCCAAAGTATTTTTGAGCCAACGCAACCAGTCGATCGTGTTCAACTCCACCGGCCGCTGCCAACAACATTCGCGGTCCTTTGTAGTATTGATTTACATAATCAACAAGATCGTCACGAGTTATTGTTCTTAACACAATTGTGCGTACTACAATCCAACTTACTTAATGTTTTTCTCGGGACCCAAGATCGTGTATGAAAGTGGTGTCTTGGCGAATGCTCCGGCATGTAACTCATCGAAAACTAACTCTTGAAGATTTCGGTTTACTTCTTCCATTTCGCGTAGAATCACAGATCGTTCCCGTTCGACTTCTGTCTTCCCATAGACACTATTGAGCAAAATGTCCGATAAAATTTCCACCGCTGAAACCTAAACGTTTAACAAACTCGAATGTAGAATGAAACCTCGTTCTAAATCGTAATCAAAACATTTGGCATAATAGACGGTGTTTTCGCGTGACGTATACGCATTCAGATGAGCTCCCAAATTCTCGACTTCCAGTTCCAAATCCATTTGTGAGCGTTTGGTTGTTCCTTTGAAAGCCATGTGCTCCAGAAAGTGCGCAACTCCATTGTTTTTGTCAGTTTCATACCTTGATCCCGCATCAATCCAAACTCCAACCTGAACTGCAAAGATTAAAAGAACTTGCTTTCAGTTCACTTACCGTTGCTGTTGGCAATTGATTGTTGTAGCTGGCAACTCGAAATCCATTCACCAAAGTTGTTAGTTTTGTTTCCGGAGCTTCGACGATGATCGGCGATCCGGTATGCGGCGGGAAGACGTTCGTGTTGATTGCAGAGACATTTCTTTTCGTTGAAATAAGTCGACTAATACGCGGTAATCGTTTTAGCATCTTAATTAAGGCGGATAAACAAAATCCACTAAGCTTTTTCGATTACATCAACGAAATGTAAATGAAACGTTTTGACTCAAAATAAGCGAAACAATTTTCTGTTTGAGATTCTTGTGAACAGTCTTTTACGTGAAATCACTCTTACACTTTCTTGTACAACAGTTATCCACCGAGTATCTTTTATTGATATGTATACTTGACGAAATCTAACAACACAACTAAACACTAATGCTGCCTTCTCGGAAGTTTGTCTTCCCGACCAGCGCGTTAACGAGCGTTGAGTCGCCGTTTCGTGTTCCTTCGATTGCCGACTTCAGAATCTCTTCCGTTTTCTCTTCGTTCTTTTCGTCCAACAAAACGCCCTTCGCAGCCAATGATTCGACAGTCTTCTCGTAGTGAGTAAACTGAAAGGAAGAATCAGTCAAGAAACACAGACAGAAAACTCACGTCCAAATCACAGGCAACTGCAGTTTTGAAGAAGGGAACTTGTTCTCGCGCTATTTGTGTCCAACAAGCATCGTTTCCAATCAGTGCAGCCACCGGCAACTTGTTTCGAACGAACGTGTCGAACTCGACGATCGAGTAGCCGGCCGAACCATCACCGTAGACAATCACAACCGGACGATTGGGATACACGGTTTTTGCACCCAGAGCAAACCCGCCTCCAACTCCCAACGTTCCAAACGCGCCGGGATCCAACCATTGCAACGGACCTCGTGGTCGCAGGATATACGCGGCACTTCCAACAAAATCACCACCATCAGCAACCAAAATTGCATCTTCGGGAATGACCTGCAAACTGAACTCTGGAGATTGCGATGGGCCATCTGAATACCTTGTCCAGCTTGCCCAAAAGATTCAATGGATTGATTCCTCCATCTGCCGGTTTCTCTTCCATCTTCTTTTGATTTTTCCGTTCTGTCGCTTCGTTCCGTTCTCTTAATCGACGAATCCATTCGGCCGATGTCCCCGTCCACTTGTATCTGTCTTCCAATTCGTTTCGAACTGCAACCAAAGTGCTGGCAACGTCCGCTTGAAGAAGGTGATCTCCGTGCCAGAAGACGTCTGAATTCTGAAACAAACTCGTCAATCACGTGGATACTTCTGTGGTCGCCTTTTTGAGCAGCTTTTCATCTCGGTTGATGACAACGACCTTCGACTTTGTCGACAACAACTTCCCGTAGTCCAAACGAAAATCTGCCGCAGTTCCCGCCAAAATCACAAGATCCGCTTCTTCCAGCGCCGTTCGTCTGTTTTGCCTCATTTGTAGCTCCGATTTCTGGCCCAACAATCCTCGACACATTCCACTCAAATAGCACGGCAATCCCAATTCGTTGACTGTTTGCTGCAACTCCTTCGCTTTGATCGGTGGCAAAGTGGCTTGAGAACCCAAAAGCAAAAGCGGTCGTTCAGCTTCGGCGACGAGTTCAGCAACCGTCGTGACATCTTTGAGCGAGGCTCTGGGAACATCCACTGGAAGAGGACGAACAGATTGTGGTTCAAAAGCTCGTCCGAACTGCCAAGAAATGTGAGTCAGACAGTAAAAATTGTGCCATTTCTGTAACTCACTGATCAGAAGAGCGGTTTTGGATAACAGACCTGTCGAAGAGTGTTGGCGTTCGGAACAATGCAATCACGAAAAGCATTTTTGTAGGGATACAAGACATCGATCGGGAACTCAATGAAAACTGGACCCGGAGTACCCGATTGAGCAATTTGAATCGATTTCTGAACCACCGGTCCGATGTCTCTTAAACGCGTAATTCGAGCCGTGTGCTTACAAATGGACTTGAAGATCGAGAGCTGGTCGATGTCTTGCAGTGCTCCTCGATCTTTCATCAACGTTGGAGCTGCACCGCCAATCAGCAACAACGGACTTTCGGCCATCTGTGCATTTTTGACCGCAGTGATTGTGTTCGTTACTCCTAAACGCGTCAGTCAGTTCAACGTTGTCTCGGCTCCTCACCGGGTCCCGATGTCACGGCGGCCACTCCAATCGACTGCCTCAAGCGAGCAACCGCATCAGCGGCGTAGACGGTCGTTACCTCGTGTCTTGTGTCCACGATTCGAATTCCCAACGACTCACAAGCGACAATGATCGGAGAAATGTGACCGCCGCATAACGTGAAAACCTCTTGAACTCCGTGCGCCTTCAGTGCTTCGGCAACCAACTCGCCGCCATGTCGTTTACTTTGCTCATCGACCTGAAGCAAAAACAACTTCAACTCGACTTCGACCACTTACTCGGAAGAAATCAGAAACCCAATGTTTATTGTGAGAAGAACGACCAAGAAACCTTTTGAGAGCGTGCATTGCGAGACTGAAACATTTCGATCAGTTGGGTCTTTTAAAGGAGCGTGAGGGTGGAGAGCGATTTCTGGTCGAACAATTCGTTCACTTCGCTCGGCAAAACAAAGAACGAACGAAGGTTTCTCTTCTTGCAATTAGCGAACAAACAAACGCAGTTCGCCAAAACGTTCAAGATCGCAATTAAGACCGAAAAGTTGGTCTTTCTAATCACAATAAACGCATTCACCTCCACGATCACTTGAACAATGCAGAACTAAAATGCAGAAGTGGAAGGCTCCAGCAGCAACTGGAAAAAAGAACGAAGGAAAAGAGAAACGAGAGAAAATGAAAAGACAACGCGAACTTTCAACTCTGCGGTTCGCTCCAGCCCGTAAAACGCGTGGAAGTGGAAGGGAGCTCGGGGTTTAAAATCGACTGGTTCGTGAAGTGTAGTGTTTGGCGATGAGATGATCGATAGGGAGACACAAAAGCGCGAAAGTGCAAACTGAAGCTCCCGGGAAGGTCTGAGATCGGTCCACAGCTCTTCGGAGTTTGTGCCGCCCAGAAGGCGGACGTTCCAATGGACGTGATCCCGCACCAGAAAACATCCATGCTCATCGGCTGGACAAGAAGCATTCTCGGAATGTGGATCCAATAGCCGGTGATCGGAGCATGTTCGGAACTCGGGATCGGACAGCGATTTGAGTGCGATGATCATGAAACCCAATTCAGACTACTCCGTTGCCAAAACTTTTTTCATTTTGTTGGTTGACAATGAAAACTGCGGTTGTTGAACTTCAAGTAAACATAATTGGGCAATTCTTCAGTTTCGTTCGCCAAGAGATTTTGGTAATTTCTTATTTTTTGACGCAAATCCGTGGAATCGAAAAGAACTGAGAGTTGATTATGGAATCGATCATTAGACTTCCCGATATACACTGAAACGAAAATCGCATCAGATTTTTGATAAAAGGTAGTTTATTTCCATAACAAAGACACTTTCGGTTTGCAAAACAAAGAGAGTTCAATGTGAAATTTCAACAAGGAGGCATCACAGCAACAACTGAATCAAAAGCTGGTTGTTCGTTTACTATAAGATCATAAATACTTTACAAAACGTAGAAGGGTGAAATGAAGGCACGCTCGTTTAAACGTTGTATTCCGTCCATTCGTTCAAGCAGTCGAAGACCGCTTTAGCGTATCGAGCGTTCATTCCAATCTTGTCCTTCAGAAAGTCGACGAAAACGTCTTCCTGTTTGTCGAAGAGCAGAAACTGACCCAACAGATGGTACGCTTTTGTAAAGTTCTGAAATGTAAAATGGACATTGACAAACTTGTAAAATTGAACTTACGTTCTCCTCGAGTTTTTTTGCATAAGTTGGACCCACACCAGCGATATCAGTCACTGGTTTCTGCTTCATAGCTTCCGAGACAAAATTCTGATGCTTCTGTGATGTAGACATCGTAAATGAAGAAATTGAGATTCTGAAAATCGACCAGCTTAAAAATCAAATTGCAATCTGTACACGAAAATTAGCTGAAAAACTTGAAAGTGTAAGAACGATGTTGAAATCGACATTCTCACATGAAATGACTCAAATTTATAGGAAAAAATAAAGCGACGACGCTGTTACGAAAGCCGCCAAAAAGGCGTTGTAACAGAGTGTTTTTGCTTCGACTTTTCATTTCACGACAAAGAACTCTTTTCCGCACATTCACCTTCAAAACAGCGACGACAATGTTGAGCTCAGTCTCAGCATAAAGAGGATTCAGTTTGTCGATCCACTTGTTCATGTTGACTTATGAAGATACTCCATCTTCAAAGCAAAATGAGATCACGTTCATTGATGTTTGTTCGGAAACATGAGAGTTAAAAAGCTCGAGTCCAATCCACGAATTCCAATCCTTTCAACTTAAAATTGCCGAGAATCTTTTCTTCTAGTAAATAGACCGTTTCATTGAAATTAAAAAAATCAGTAATAAACATGTTACAAAACAGTCTTAACAAATATCTTTATTCAAACAGATAAACCATATTTAGATCGTAAAGAATTCATACGGCTAAGTGGCCAATTTTTTGTGACTTCTGACAACCATGAAATCACAGTGGTAGAGATCGTTGGCTGATGGTTAACGTTCCACTGTTGAATAAGGGCTTGATTCGGAACATAAAAAGCCCATAACATAGTGCCCATCGTTTGAACACGAGCTGTATACATCGTCGTCAGTCGTCAAATTGGAAAACATCGCCACTGACGAGTTTAGCACCAGAGTTCGTCTAAATAAAATAATAAATATCACCTACATAGCTAAACCACACCACAAATAAAATACTTCCCGCCACTATGAGCTCGCGAAAAAACCCCTGACCAACTTTTCTTCCAGATTCCGAAATATATTAGGAATAAACTTAGCATAACAACGCAGTCAAAATGGTCTGCTTATTAGCTTCGAAATCCGTAATTCACGAGACCTTTTCGATAACTGAGAACCAAAATTGGATCATCGTCATTCGGCGGCGCCTTTTTTAACCAATCAGCAGTCTTCCGATCCAAGTTTAATTGGCGTCGGCCTCCCCAGCACTCAGAATTGGAACAGCACAACTTTCACTAAAAATAAAGTTCTAATACAAACAGCAAAAAGTTAACAAACCTAAAATTTGAGTTCGCTGACGAATTAAAAAGCGGCATAATGAGAGAAATCTAAAAGTTAAATTTTATTGTAATATACAGAGATTTTTATGCGCGTATTTCAATCTTATGATGGTATCGAATTAGTTTTTGTGTTAATTCACGTTTGCAACAATCGAGATTATTTAGATTGACATGATCTCTGGTAATTATAAAATCACATAAAGACATACAAATTAAACACAAGAAACAAACTTTGTGCACAGCAAAATGCATCGAAGAAACCTTACACATGATGTCAAAAATAAGAAATAGCGCGCAAATTTGAACGCTTATAAAAAATTTGGCTAGATAAGAATTCGCTGTTATTGCTAGATGTATACGTCAAAGGTTGTTGTGCTGTAGAATAAAGAAAGGGCAATTGCATTTTGCTGATATTGCAATACTGGCTTAGCGATGGTTAGATTGATCAATCCAAGCAAAATGAACAGTAACTGTACCAATCGAAACAAACAGCTTTTCATCGTTCGGTTAGAGATACGTCACCATCATTACAAACAGTTGAAAACAAATTCAACGTGTCTTTGCATTCAATTAAAATTTCTGAACTTATGTTTATGTAAATTAGCAAGGCCATAGGTTTTGGCTTCAACGTTTTCGGTTATTATCGTTCATGATGCCGATACATTGGTCGGTCTTTTTCGTTTTTTGTTTTTTGATCAACTTTGCACTTTGTCGTTCAACAAATCAAATCACTGAAATTGTAAGTTTGGTTTTCGTCTACTTAACAACCATATGCTTAGACTGAAAGCAACGTTACTTCTTGGTCGTCGACTAGTATACCAACAACACAATCTCAGTTCTTTTCGGAAACTCCAATGGCTTCTGTTGCCAAGGCAAATGTGAGGTTGGTTTGCCATTATTTCTATTAACTTTTGTTCTACAGCAAAGTTCCGGACACAACCATCTACTTGGTCATTGTGATCGTTGTGATCCTTCTGTTGAGTAGTTGCAGCATAAGCGTTCTGTGTTGGTACTGTGGGTTCCTTTATAAGAAAGCGGACTCTAAGCCTAACAAGAAGTGCGTCTGAAAGAATCCTGTGATATTTTGTCGTCATTGATATCAATCGATGCGTCTCGACGAGCTGAACATTTCTGTGTAAGTCATTTTTGCCGTAATTCTGATATGGCCGAAATTCGCTCCGGGTTATGGTCCGCTGGTTTTACCTTGGAATTGTGAGCTGCAATAGTCGAGTGAGCAAGTGATGGGCTTGCAAACTCTTTTGAAAGTTGCAGGTTCAATTCTTTCTGTTGTCGAATGCAAGTTGCTGTCTTGTATCCACACAGCGAAAAGGAAAAAGAGTAAATAGTAGGTGACTACGAGGGATCCAATCGACTTTTTTTCTCACTTTTTGGAGTCGTTTTGGTAGAACGTAGCACTTGAAAGAGACAATCGATGAAATCGAACCTGCAACCTCCAAAAGAGTTTGCAAGCCCATCGCTTACTCACTCACTATTGTAGCTCACACTTCCAAGGGAAGACCAGCGGACCATAACCCGGAATGAATTTCAGCCAAGTAAACCGGCCAATATCTCCATAATGAAGATAAAAAGAAACAGACTTCACCACGATGATTAGTATAATCGATACTATGATTTCAGCGATTTTAGTCTTTGTGGTTTTTGGCCAAAATCTCGGCCATATCAGAGTTACGACAAAAATGACTTACACAGAAATGTTCAGCTCGTCGAGACGCATCGATTGATATCAACGACGACAAAATATCACAGGATTCTTTCAGACGCACTCCTTGTAAGCCTAAGAAAAAGGAGGTGAAGAAGCCACCGGTCAAAATGAAAAAGGAACCTGGGGGAAAGAAAAAGCCAAAAGAAAAAGTTAAAAAAAAGGAAGTGGAGTTAAATTTGGAAGACAAGAAGAAGGTAAAAGATCGTAAGAAACCGAGTGGAAATCAGAAAAAATCGTCCGACAAGAAAACGAAGGCGCGTAAACGACCATCTGCGCAACGTTATAAAAAGGTCGGTTAACAACATACTAATAGAAAGTTTTTCTTTGCAGTGCCAACCACTTGAGTACGTTGAAGTGAAAGATCCGTCAATCAAGTTTCTTGCTCAACAAAAACCAGTTCGTGGTTATCAGTTACGACCTGAACAGTTTACGCACAAAGGCGCGGCAGTTATTCCACGGTTTATGAACGTCGACATAGTAATTCACATGGCAATACGTAAAGACTAATTGATTGATTTCAGAGCAAACCACCTGAGAAATCGGACAAAACCGTCGAAGATTCCAATGTGCAACTAACATTTGATGATCAACTCAATGAAGTTTACGACATTGGATCCGAAGTTGAGATCGTGACAAATGAACGAAGACCACGGCGAAATGTCTCAGCACTTCAACCAACTCATGCGACTGTTACAAACAATAACTTGAATCCGCTTGAGAACGACGCCAAAAGTACTCCACGTTCGGAACAGCGAAGTCAATCAAATGGATTCTACGACGGTAAATCGACATTAAATTTCGTTGTTGATTTCAACGTTCAGATCCGGCTCGTTTCAATGAAATTCGAGGGCGACAATCACGACGTCGTGACTCGCCCGCCAAAAGCGATCAGTTGCAATTGATGTGAAGAGCTTTTTGCATAAAGGATTAGTACTTGACGTGTTAGGATAAAACGAAAAGCAGTGTTAGATCATAAATGTTTATCAAGGCATTCAATCGACGTTCAACAGCCCGATTTGTGTCTTACATACACAAGTAGCAAATTTCAAAGAACCTTCACTTGTAATAAACAGAGTGATAGAATGCAAAAGCGTTTGTTACCTGAGATTTTAAGACAGTTTTCAATTTGAATCCTATATCAACACACCGTTGATTACTAGTCGACACACGGATTGAACTTGTGCTGCCAGGAAAATTGTATCATTTTAACAAGCTTCAAAAATCGTGTGAGGTTGTGCTGACAGTCGGAGTTGTTCGCTGTGAGTCCAATCAACTCAATTTAATCGTTTGTATTTTACAGATATTCACGACACTCCCCTGACTATTTACGATGGCGAATAACGCTCAAAATGTCCAATCGAATAGTGAATACACCGATCGTTTACCGAATGTCGGTGATGTGATTTTTTCCGAGACAAATCGGTCGTACACTCTGAGCGAAGTGATCGGTTCAGGTGGCTATGGTACGGTCTTCAAGGCAAACAGAGACATGAGGTACCCAACTTTACTTACTTTGCTTATTCTCGGTTTCAGGTCCGTTGCATTGAAAGCAGAGAAAATGAGCAAAACGTTGTTGAAAGTCGAAATTGCGGTTCTCAAAACGGCAAATCAGCGTCGTTGCAAACATTTTTGTCAGCTGTTTGATTTTGGTCGAACATCAAAAGACTTCTTTTTTATTGTTCTAACACTGTTAGGACCCGATCTAGCGAAATTGCGAAACGCAATGCTCAATCGTCGGTTTTCGTTGAGTACGGCAGTCAGAGTCGCTATGCAAACTTCATCAGCCATTGAAGAGCTGCATACAATGGGATTCGGTGAGCTTAAGAACAGTGGGTTTAAAGCGAAATTGCAGTTTCAAGAGATGTTAAGCCGGCGAATTACGCTATCGGCAATAAAAACGACAAGCTTCATCGCATCGTTTACATGTTCGATTTTGGATTAGCTCGTCAATACGTCGACAAGGCGAGCAATCCAAATAACTCAATTCTTCTTATTTGTTTTTTGTAGTCCATGAATGTTCTTCCAGCACGTCGTGATCCCGGTTGGCGTGGAACCACTCGTTACGGATCGTTACGGGCTCATTTGAAGAAGGATTTAGGGCGCAAAGACGACTACGAAAGTTGGTTGTACATGGTGAAAGCTAAAAGAACCGAGTTTAATTAAGCGGAGAGTTTAGATTGTCGAGATAACCAAAGGAGAATTGCCGTGGCGTATGGTGATCGGTAAAAAGCTCTAAGGGTATCTAACTTCTTGTTTTTTAAATCGTAACGGTGTTTACGAAATGAAACGAAACGCTCGTAAGACGCGCGAACGATTTTTTGGCAGCTGTCCACCAACTTTCAATCGTCTGTTGGAGATGATCGACGCACTCGACTTCGAATCAACGCCGAATTATCAAAAGATCAGAGAACTCTTGGAACAATGTTGCTATGAAAATGGGATTTGTCTGAACGAGAAGTACGATTGGGAGACTTGCTCAGTACATTCGATGAATTCGTTTACTCAAAATCGTGCCGAAAAGTCGCCGTCTGCTCAACAACGCGCCAACTTCGAGCGGTCGGCAAACCGTCCGTTATAATTGGTTGTTTTTGTTATAAATTTTTAAATGAAACGACGACTTATTTCATTTTGTCTTGGACACGAAAGAATAAAACTTAAAAAACAGGGGAATACAGCAAAGAAGGATAAATTACATGGTAGGTAGTTATGTCTATCCAATGATATCTTGGAATATCAGTTCGTCGTCGGAATCATATTCATCCAAATCTTCGGACTCCGATTGGTCGAGACTTTCTTGATACTCTGCGTGAATGAGGAATCTGATTTTCCCGTCCTCGTAAGCAATAATCGAATCAGACTGCTGATTACACGGACAGATCTTCAGTGATGGATCGTCTATTGGACTGCTAAGCAAATCGAGCTTTTTGCTGTCGAAAAAGTGATTCTCGAGAACACAGTCAATACCGCTAATATCATATTCATCTTCGTGATAGTAAACGAAGGGATAAACGTGAAGTCGAATATCGAATACGATTTGCTTCAAATGCTCGTTGAACTTCAAAGCACGTTTTCCCACGCAATGCAACTTCTCAAGATAATCTTTCAGCGTTTTCTGTGGATTGTTGACATTCTAAGTATTAAGTTATTCATTAGCATTACACGATAAAACTTACAAGAAAGTCAATTGCTGAGAAGTAGTAGAGGCGCTCAAGATTGGGCAGAAATTTCAAGACGTAAGAAGTCAGATGTCGTTTGTAGTTGAACATGAAATCTCCTTCAATAATCAAATCCTTAACGGACGGCTGAATTGGACACTTATCGCTAAAACAAATTGTTTTTATTATTAACATCTTTTGTACTCGTCACCTGAATGTTATTGCCGATTGTTGAGCGTGATTACCGAGACTAGGGCTTCCCAAGTCCAAATGCAAACGACTGATTTTGTGTCTGAGCAAAACGTCCAAATCGATCTGTAACGCAAGTTGTAACTAGAGGCAATCATAAGCAACTGACCTTTTGAAATCGATTACCGAACTCGGGTTGCACGTGTCTGTATTCGGTCAATTGCATTGGTTGTATTTTGCTCAGGGATGAAAGCAAATTGAATGGACATTCGAGATAAGTGAGTGTCGGTGACATTTTGAACAACATCTTTTTCAATTCTTTATGGTTATGATTGACAGGCGTACTGATTGATAGCTCCGGTGTGTTAAGGATCTTTTTCGCAATATCCAAATCGATTTCCGATTTCTTTTCCCCATATTTGTTGATGTTAAGACGACGAAACGGATTGAAATTTGGCTCCGGAATTAACAACGACAAGATCGCTTTTCCACTTTCATTTCCGTAGTAACCGAACGGTCGACATCTCGTCGGATAAAACGACCAATCATTTTCATCGGAACTGTTCGCATCCTCGAGTTGCATATGAAGACTACCGGCCTTAAGGTATTCTCTTGCCGTATAGACAAAAGACTTTGATATCAACTGAAAGGTTTTTGGTTCGCCGTAGTTTTCGTCAATTTAACTTACCAATGCTCGAGTAGTCGAAGCCGGATTTCCTTGGAAGTTCCATCTTTTTACGTAATGCGCAAAGAAGATAGATCTGGTCAACGGATTCAGACATGGTTTGTTCTTCGTTTCGGCGATCTCCATTTTGCTGCAAAAGTAAAAGTCAAGAACAGTGATTGCAAAATGCGTGGAACTTACGAAATAGTCGACTCTAAGAATTGATAGCGTAAGTCGGTTGTTTTTTGCCGCAATCTTCGGAAAACAGCAACGATATGAGGTCGCAGTTTCCAATCGATCTGCAGTCTGACATCAGGAAATACAAGCACTAAAACAAACGTTCCAGAACAACAAATTCAGTACGAGAATGCGCAAAGACTGTTTCAAACCTCTTTCTATTGAAACTGTCTTTTATTGGGTTTGCTTGTTGGAATCCATTGATGTCTTAATAAGATTTCAAGAGCAGTTAATTTGAGAGCTACAGTACTCCTTGTGACTCATGAGCAAACAGAAAAGATTTGAAGTTTGAGCAATTGTTTTTTTATTGACAGAATTGAGTCATTTCGATTGTCGTTCCGTCCAAACAAATCGCGAGATTTGTGGTTGAAAGAAACGTCCGCAGTTTCAGTTCGTTTTGATTGAACTCTTCGCTTCGACCAACTTTAAATTCGTTCAACTTCTGCAGTTTATCGCTATTCAAATGCTATCCGACAGCTTGTTACCCATTTTCTTGATCTTTATCACTGGAACTCAATCGATTAACTTCGGTCGAAAACAGAGCGCCGGCGCAACTGGCCGTTTGCTTTGTCACGGTGCTCCCGCATCGGACACGTTGGTGAAACTTTATGAAAATGATTTAGTCAGTGCTGACGATTTGATGGATATCGGTCATACCGATGAAAATGGATACTTTAAATTGACGGGTTTCGAATATGAGTTGCTTTCAATTAGTCCAAAGCTGAACATCTGTAAGTCTAAACAGCCCTAGGACTTCAATAAAATAGTTTAAGATTTTAATTGCGATGACGGTCTCATTGTAAGTTTACATGGTAATCAAAAGTGAACGTAAACTTTAGCCGTGTGAACGTAAGATTTCGATTTATCTTCCGAGCACATACGTGACGACTGGAGATCGTCCAGAACGTCTGTATGACCTCGGTGTTTTGGAGTTGTCAGGACGATTCGACGATGAAGAGCGCGATTGTATTCATTAATGTCTTGTTATGTTTTCTTGCAAATATAAAGTGCGCATGTTGCATCACGAGCATTTGATTGAGGAAAACATAAAGAACTAATGAGGACTTTCAAATGAATGCGAACCTTCAATTATATAAGCATTAAAAAAAGAAGTCAAACAAATCGCGAAACACAGTAATGAGTCATTTTCTCGTTGTCTAAGTGCAAGATTACAAGCCTCTCAAGTCGCTGACCGTAAACTGAGATGACTAACTGGTCGGTAGTCTCGTGCGCGACTGCTAATTCCGATCGAGAAGTCACATTGCTGTTGAGTCATCAGAGACGATGATCAAAAACAGGAAGCAAACCTTCATAAATAAAAGCTATGTGTTATTGTAAAGCAAATCAGTCGAATATTGGACCCCAGACTTAATGTTCTCAATCAGCTCTTGCGTTTTTTGTTTGCGTTTCCCGACTTTCAGTTTTTGACAATAACCATCGAATTGAAATGTAAATATTCGGGAAGGTTGTTTTTGGGATCAACAACTCAGTTGAACAAAAACAACTTTTTTGCCAGTAAAAATTCGATTCCCAATAATCATTTGGTATCTAAAACGTTTATTTACCACCCACAAACTTGTTCATTCACTTTCTCCGACCGTTCGCGCTGTAAAGTAAACGGCAAATCACAACTCTCTGCCTGCATTTTACATCGCTTATTTTGTTGTGTTTCTTCGGTTGCGCAACTTCATAACCTCCGGCTGACTTTCTTCGCCCAACTTCTTTAGAACGTTTAGTTCGTTGTCCGTGCGGGTGTGCAGTCGTGTCTTACATTTTAGTGTTTTCAATCGTTATCGTGTTTAGTCAGAAATGTCGTTATGGACTACTAGTTTGCTTCTTGTTGCTTTTTTTGGCCTCTCGACGGCCATCAGCATTGGACGAAAACAAAGTGCTGGAGCTCGAGGACGTCTGATGTGTGATAGCAAACCGGAAGCTGGTGTGCTTATTAAGGCATGAGGTTTTTTCGCTATAGAGATCGGATATTTTTGTCATAGAACTAAAGTTGGAAAGACTTTCTTAAGAAATGAGTTGAAGAATCGTGAATTCATTGTTAGAAATCTCTGTTAGAGTTTACTACGGTACAGTTTGATTCTTGAAATTGTGGATTCTGGCGTTAGATAGCCTGAGATTTTGAATTCCCTCAAGATAAGCAGCTCTATAGGATATTTTGCTCTATGACCAAACATCCGATCTCTGTGTCAAAAGAACATTTTGCGATTAGATGTACGACGATGATCGGGTATGTAACGAATGATATACAAACGTTTATCAAATTTCAGGGACTGGATTTGGGTAATTTCGAGTTGAGGACCTAAAGTGCAGTAACTCCTTTTATTTAGACGACTTTATGGGCGAAACAAAAACCGATCAAGACGGTTACTTTGAGCTCAGTGGACACTCGCATGAATTTACGGTCAGTTCAAAGTGCGGTCTGCAGTTCAACGGTTGATTTAGTCCATTGACCCGAAAATAAACATCTGTAAGTTGATAACAAAGTAGAAACGAAATCTGCATTATAGACCATGACTGTCACGACAGACTGATGGTATGTTGCAACGTTCATAAACATGACGCTGCACTCTTTTAGCCATGCCAAAGAAAGTTCTCGATCATGATCCCTGATTCGTACATCGCAAGCGGAGAACGACCATCTCGTTTTTACGATGCCGGTGCGATTAAAAGCTGCGGTCCATCATTGACAATTAATTTCAGGCACAATAGAACTTAGCGGAACTATGCCGGGCGAAACAAGAGACTGTTTCCATTAATTGAATCATTTTTGCAAACTACGAAAACCTATGTCTAAAGATTCTTAGAGATCTAATAAACTTACAACCATTTCTAACTTCTGATTAATCAGCAAATTTGATCAAATTAGAAAGCGTACAATAGAATTAAAGAGCACGAAAACTCTTCAGAAAATAATATTCAATGATTTGGTTTACAAAAACTCAACCAGATTCACAGCTTTCAGGGCTGCTAATCAGTGGACAACACTCAATAGAACTTTGAATGACTTTATTTTCTCTCTTTCAAATTCGGGTGTCAATTCAACGTTTCGACCGAAAAGCGAACGGTTGTTTCTGCTTGGAAATGTTTTCTTTCCAGAACTTTGATCTTAATCCACTTCGTCACTTTGCTGTACCTCAACGTTGGACCATCTATCAGTTGACTCTTCGTTTCATCTTTCATGTTTATTTTACAATCGTTCACTGGATCTTCGCGTTTTGGAACGTCCTTCGTTCTCGTCGAATTGTTGCCGAGCCAACTGACGAGAGTGATGCCGACCAATGGCTTATGATGCCCGCTGTTCAATTAGCTGAAGCAATTCGACATCGAGAAGTAAATCTTGACATTTACAATTCCAAATCTTGTTTTAGGTCTCTGCTTTGACAATCATTCGTTTGTACATTCAACGTATCAATCAAGTTGACGCCGTGATCAATGGTCTGATATTTTCATATTCTATTTCATCTTCCTTTCAGCTGTCGTACGTCGAGACTTTGAACGGGCAGAGCAACGTGCAATTGAAATCGATGAGTCTTTAGCGTGGTTGCACTCAAACATGGAAGAATTTAAAGGAGTGAGTGTAGTTAATAAAACTTAGGGTTATTCTTTCGCTTCAGATTGCAAATAAAAAACCACTTCTTGGCGTTCCATTCAGCGTTCAAGATAAAATCTTCACTGAAGGAATGACCACAACTTGCGGCATGTTGTGTTTCATGAACTCTCCACCACGTCCACGCGATGCTATTGCAATACAGCGGTAATTTGCACTGCAAAGAGTAGTTAATCCTATTGATAGTTTGCGAGAAGCCGGCGCAATTCCTGTTTGTATGACATTGACGTCCGAAGCCGGACTTTGGATTGAAGCGACCAATCCAATCTACGGAAGTACTCACAATCCGTACGATTCACGTCGAAATGCGTGCAGTGGCGAGGGTGCATTGGTCGGAGCTGGTGCAATTCCATTTGGATTGGGATTCGATTTGGGAGGCAGTGTTCGGGTTTCAGCGCTTTTCAACGGGATTTTCGGCTTCAAAACTGGACCGGATCTTATTCCGACTGTTGGAGTTGCTGGAGCGGAATTCGAAGGTATTCGAGCTGAAATGAACACAATGGGCTTGTTGACCCGTTATGCTGGAGATTTGGACTTAGTGTTGAAAATTCTTGCTGGCCCCGAAAACGTTCATTTGTGGCACTTGAAACGTCCAGCAAAGATGCAAAAATTACGCGTTTACTATCTCGACGGCTTTGGCTTTCCATTCACGTCGGGAGTCGATCGGGACATTTTGACAGCTTTGGATTTGGTTTGTACTCCAAAAAAGGTCGTGCTTCGTGAAGTTTTTTAGGTCAAAGCTCATTTTGTTACGCATTTTGACGTTCAAGTTGAGCCGTTGGATCATCCGCTGTTTGGCGACAGTTTAGCAATGTGGATGGCATGCATAAGAGATCCAGTATCTCGATCTGCTTCAAGTATTCTTGCTGGCTATGCGGTTTGTTGTGCTGTTTATACAACCAACTAATTGGTTTTAAGGTTGATCGTGAAATTGACTTCTGGTCAGAATTTGGACGTTGGTTGGCTGGCGGGTCGACACACACCACCGCCTCATTGATGATGTGTTTTGTTGAGCAAGTGCTACCAAAAATGAGTCCGGAAGAGCGCAAATTTGTGAGTTGAACACTTTAACGTTAATTTTGTTGTTCAGCACGTGAAAGAACGCGAACGTCTATGCCACGATTTAACTGCACTTTTGGATGAACGAACCATTTTGTTGTTTCCGGGATTCTGTCGCTCCGCCTACTTTCACAATGAGTTGCTCTTTAGTCCGCTGGATATCTTGTACACGTCAATGTGAATTCCATTTCTGTTTTGCTAATTAGTTTATGTTTTAGTTGGAACATGTTGGCACTTCCCGTCGTTACCGTCCCAGTGAGTTTGAATAATCAAGGTATGCCGGTTGGTGTTCAAGTTGTTTCGGGACCACAGAACGATCGTTTGCTTCTGGATGTCGCTGTTGAATTGGAATATGCATTTGGCGGTTGGAAGCCACCAAAATCTTCGATTCGTCCAAAAAACTACCGTCGTTTTTCGTTCATGTCCAGTAATTAATGAAGCAGTAAACAATTGGTTACAAGCATTGATATTGTTGTCATATTATTCTTGACCCAATTTGTTCACACAAAATTAGCGATTGTTGTAAAGATAAGATCTAGTTCTAACTATTAAGACAGGAATCTCACTAATGAAACAACTATGAACAAGAATAATAGTTTCCGGGCACTTATGAATGTAAATCAAGATCATTAACACGCATTTTCGAGTTGGTTGCTGTGAACATCGCACTGATCAGCTTGCTTGTTTTCAGATTCATTCTATGCCCACCTCTTTGTCCTTGGGGTTTGTGTTGTGGGGGTCTCCAGAGTGTGTAATTGACCTTCTAACACCGTTTGATGCCAACGGCTTTCGAGCGTCGTGCAGCCATCTTTCGACCACCACTAATCCCGACGATTACTCATTCACAATCGATTTCAATAGATGTCGATGAGTGTGCAGAAGCCGTGAGAGCATTTCCACTTTCGGTGCTCGGTAATTGGTAGAAAAGCTGCGTAGTGTCCACCCAAAATTGAGTGTCCAGCAGTCGAATTATTGGCAATCTTCGTCGCTGCGTTAAATATTCGCACAACAACCCAGTTAATTTACAGGGTGTCTCAGCCAAAAGTCCGATTTTCGCGAGCTTATTACTCCGTTGTTAATAAACCGTTTTTGATGCGGTTTTTTGTATTCAGTAGCCAGTTCCTGGAAATTTTGTTTCTTATCATTTGTCTGTTAGAATTCCAGTCAGAATTCATCGAAAAATGAAAAATTCTGAAGTGACAGCTTTTCCGATCAATCAAAATTTCATTCTTCTTCGTTTGTTACTTGCTGTCATGAGTTGGTCACCCCAAGAAAAGGCATTTTGTGTTCTTGAGTTTGCCATGTGCAAAAGTCCGAGGACTGTTCAGCGCCGTTTTCGAAGTCACTACGATCTTGCTGTTCGTGCGCCTGTTCCCGATGCTAAGAATTTTGCGCGTTGGGTGAACGAGTTTTTGGAGCGCGGTCACTCCAACAGGCAACAAAGAGAAAATTCACGGTTTGTCTGGTTTTCGTTCTTTATCTCTTTGTTTCTTAGCACGGCGCGTACGGAGGATACGGTAGCAGAGGTTCTGCGCTCGATTCGTGAAGATCCGAACCAGTCTGTTCGCGCACTTGGACTTGCTGTAGGGATTTCCAAAGACTGTTCACCGTATCTTGAAAGTGAGTTTTTTTTGTTCTTTTTAACCTGCTTGAAATCCTCAGGATTCGAATTTTCATCCTTACAAGATGAGGATCATTCAGGAATTGACACCCGCTAATTTCGAAAGTCGCATCAAAAACGGTTTATTAACAACGGAGTAATAAGCTCGCGAAAATCGGACTTTTGGCTGAGACACCCTGTAGAATATCTAGTCGCTGATCAAACAAAAATACCTTAGAAGGCTCTCGACTAAGTAAAAAGATACAACGTTCGACGAAAACATGTCACTAACTTGACAACTTTGCCGATGGTCTCAAGAAGATCGCCAAAAGTCGGCATTTGAAGTTGCGAGCAGTCGGCTTTCTGTTTCCGAATTCGTTTTTTTCTTTTGGCCAAAATGTCCGAAAACAAACCGGCGACTTTCACCAACCAAGCGAAACGTCGAAATTCGGTAAGCTACAATTCAGTTCGCAGTATTCCGATCGTTTAGATTCTGAAAGTTCGGAACCCGGAAGCAAGTGATGAGAAGCACAGCGGAGACGACTGGCTCAAGACGTTGGTTGATGAAACGGATGCCAACAACATGACTAGAAACAAGCGAGTTTCCTTTCATCAGCGAATCGTTCAGTGAGTTCATCCACTGGCTTCCGACCTTCGTGTTTAGACGCTTCGATAGCAATGGAGTTTTCAATCAGGAACAACATTGGTCGAGTTTGTCGAGTGTCTCCACAACCGAAGAAATGACTCGTGAACAGAAGACGAAGAATGAGGACCGAAAAGCGTTGGCACAAAAGAAGACCCGCAAGTCGTTGGGAAACGACGACACACAGAACTTCCTCAGTGGAATCAACAAAGGTAACCAACCTACATGTACTTTTATGCGATCGATTTCACTGCAGGATCAACGTCATCAGCAAATTTGACCGGCCAGTTCGGACACCGAGAATCACCGAACGAAACGATCTCCGATGACAACACTCAACTGCTTTTCTCCAAACCAAAAACATCGGAAACCACCGCATCAACGGCCTTCTTTTTCGAAGGAATTCAACAGGGACGTGGCTCTCGACAGCCTTCTGTTGCACCCGAAAGAGTGCACGAGGATCCTGCTCCAGTAGGTTGATATCCACTTCTTTTGTTCCATTGTCTTTTCAGTTGGATGAGACGGACAAGACGGATCAACTATTCGAGAGTATTCTTCACGACAATCATCCAAACGAAACGATGCCTCTGGATCTCTCGATCATTCCACCGTCCAATCCAAACTTCTTTTCTCCAAATCGAGAGCGTTAATCGGGTCGAAACTTTCGAAGGACCAACAAAATTCACGATGCCCGATGTGATTCCTGTCGCCGATCAAACTGTCCATCAAATTCAAGAGGAAGCCAACACCGAAGACTTTGAGTTGTACGCGTCAAGAAACTCACTCTTCATGACCACCAACCACTCAGTTATTGGTGCGGTAGGTACCTCGCTTGTCGTCCTTTTACCTTCTCTAATGCAGGAAAAAGAAGAATCGCAAGTTGTGAACGACGAGCTGCCCGCACGAATGGAGTTGGCGTTGACTTTGGATGAACGAAGTTTGAATCCAACGTTGATGATCGACGATGAGCAGTTTTGCAACGATTTCAATAAGGTGAGATTAAAAACGAGCGCATTAGATGTTTATGTTTAGACGGTTGATATAGGCGCTGAGGAGACCGAAGAAAGCGAAGAAGCTGCGAAAGAAGCAGCTCAAAACAAGAACCATCGACAATCACACGTCGGGAATCGAACTCACGTTGTTCAGTCGCCAGTGATCAAACCACAACGTCTCAACGATCAAACGATTACGTCTCCGGCGACCTACGTGGTTCCTTCGCCTGTCAACAAGCCGAATCGACTGGAAGAATCGTCAGTCACGGACAACGATTCGAACTCAACTCTCTACAGATCTAACGAACCAAGTCGATCGGCAGACGACACTTTAAATCAATCGACATGCCCGCCCTTGAAACAACTTCGGATCTCTCACGACGATTCCGCATCAACGAAATCGATTGCGATCCCAACTTCACTCCAACAAACTCCAAATCGTAGTGGACGTAAAAGTCAGTTGCATGTCTCAATTCACGAACCGACAGCTGATCTCCAACCGACTCCCGTTCCTCATTCACATCGTCAAATACTCAATGCCTTCAGCCAGAATCGTTTCACTCCACGACCACTATTCCCGGAAGTTGCAGCAACGCCGTTGAATCGTCGAGTTCCGCAAACGCCGTTGAATTTCATCACGGGATCGGCACTTCGTTTGACTGGAACTCCCGTTCATCGAAATGTCAACGAATCGAATTTGATCTTCGGTCCCGTCAAATTGAGGTGCATCGACGCAATCAATTGGGCTCAAGAACCGTTGCCACCACCAATTGAACGAAAACCGTCGATCTACGTGCCATTGCCGATCGACCAGCGTTGCGATTTGAACGATCCACGATCCAAAGACTCGGATTGGTTGAAAGCTCGTGAGTTTCTTGATTCGAGAAGTCGATTCTTTTTGTCGATTCAGAGCGTATGGTTGTTCGTGTGATCAACAAGTTCGAAGGGGATATGCGTTTGGCTCGAGATCACATCGTCGAATTGCACGCGAAACACGTCCAGAAGATCACACCTCTTCATGAGCGCTCGATGAAATCACTCGAACAACTGAGACAACTGGAGAACAAGTACGAACAACGATGGACCTTCCGCAACCAACTGATCGAAGGAATTCGAAAGAAGAAGGACGAACAAAATACGAAACATATTTCGGACATAAAATGTCGATTAGCCGAAGCTCTGAAGCAATTCCAATCCGATTGGTCTCTTTTTGAAAACTATCCAATTTGACTTTTTCTATATTTCTGCTATTTTTAATGGACAATAAAGAAGTAAATGACCTTACACACATTCGATCAGTTAGTAACAAATGCTCGACCTATTGAACCCTCAAACAACGTTATGCAAAACTACTGAAACATTCAAATGGACAAGAAGATTCATTTTGGGCCCACTTTTTCGAACTGAACGTTTCGTTCGATTATTGAAGTGCGAACGTGAATCTGACGACATGAAGGGCTGGACCGCTGCGTTCACCTTTTCGCTCATGTGTGGACTGCTGATTGGCCAAATGAAGTGAGTTCGAAGACCATGGAATCATGTCCAAACTGGTGTTCTAGTGACGGCCAACTGTCGATACTAGAAACCGTCTTCGACGGCAATTCGACTGAAAAACAACTCAAGGACATGGAGGATCAACAGGTTTATTGAACACACAAACTTCAGTTCTAATTTGAAATTCCATCTGAAGGATTCAACACGTCGACTGAGATTGTGAATTCGACCATGACCACTACGCAATTACCATCGACTAAAACCACGACTGACGGAACGAATGGAACAACCGCGGAAACCAATGGGACGTCCACTGAGCATGTCATCACTTCTTCGACGATTTCACCGAATGAGACCACCGTACCGACTGCGAATAGAACTGAAACGGCAACTCCGACCATCACGACCGAACAGCCATCGAACGAAACGACTACCGGTGCGAACATCACAACGACTTTGCAGCCAAGCACTAGTAGCAATATCACAACTACTATCCAACACAACACCACTCTTCCAAGCTCTACTACGGTTGTAACTTCCACGACTACTCCGGAAACGACCACATCAACAAGCTCTTCGACTAAATCAACCACCTCACCTCCGCCTTTGCCAGTAAGTGAAAGCAGTCAACCCACTCACGAGACTTCAGACTGCAAAGCCGCCAACTTCAGAACCGTCAAGCAAAACCGAAGAAGAGTGAGTGCCCGAAATGGAAATAACTTCGATCTTTCAGCTCGAACACCACTCTAATCATCATTATTGTTGTTGCGGTAGTTGTCATTTTGGTGATCAGTTCGGTTTGTTTTCTCGTTTTTGTTCTCATCCGCCGTTCCAATCGTCGTGCCCAACCAGCACCCACTCAAACGGGCACTACCACCGTTACTGCAAGTAAAACTCCCGCTTCTCAATTGAACAATCGTCCACGTAATGCGCTTCCCATTCCATCTCAACCGTCGTTCTTTAATGCCGAAGTGTTGCCAGCGAGCAAATTCAAACATCGTGGAGTTGTGGTCCTCTCAAGCGACGAACAAACCATGATTCCGGTGAGTTCTCTGTCAACCAACCGTTCTATTCAATCGACTCAGCCGCACAGCGAAGAGGAGACAACCACCGACTTGCAATCGATCGGACCGAACGAACCGCAAATTGTTTTCGACGATACGATGAACGAAGTTCATGATATTGGTTCTGAAGTTAAGATCGTCATGAAGAACGGAAAACCGTTGCCTCGCGAAGCATCAAAAACTGCTCGCAAGAAATCGGATGTCCATTTGAAGGCCATTCGTGAAGACTGACATTCTCAATAAACATTTCACTTGACATTGGATATCAAAAGATGAAAATATTAAAAGATTTTTTTAACAATACTGTAACTATCAGGTTTAATTTGTCAGTTTGTCGTTATCAATGTCCGAATTCTTTGCTACGAACATGTTCCATTGAGTCGTCAACTTGTCGTTTGCTACGTTTCTTCTGAGGTTCTTGTAAAGGACATTTTTGTTCGCAAGTAGCCGGCAAATAACTGAGGATAAATTTGTAGAAATCAATAATTAAACTAAAATTACAACCTGTTTCCTTTTATCATAATGGAAAAACAAACTGATTTGCATGCAACCCTTTGGACAATCGATTTACATCAAGTGTAGTGTTGTCCATGGTCTCAACGAGGGACAATCGTCGTATCCGTTCAATCTTGGGGAACAACCACAACAACTACGAGTATTGATCGTAAATTTGTTTGCAGAAACTCTTCATGGCACGTGTAATACCACTTTTCATGTTTTTTATGAAAATGACAGATAATCAAATAGGTAAATTTAAATTGCGTTTGCTATCTATCAGCTGGAAAACAAGTCAAAAAGTCAATTGACAATCGAGGGCTTATTTTAATAAAAGTAAACAATTAGATATACATAACAAACTAAACACTAATGCTGCCTTCTCGGAAGTTTGTCTTCCCGACCAGCGCGTTAACGAGCGTTGAGTCGCCGTTTCGTGTTCCTTCGATTGCCGACTTCAGAATCTCTTCCGTTTTCTCTTCGTTCTTTTCGTCCAACAAAACGCCCTTCGCAGCCAATGATTCGACAGTCTTCTCGTAGTGAGTAAACTGAAAGGAAGAATCAGTCAAGAAACACAGACAGAAAACTCACGTCCAAATCACAGGCAACTGCAGTTTTGAAGAAGGGAACTTGTTCTCGCGCTATTTGTGTCCAACAAGCATCGTTTCCAATCAGTGCAGCCACCGGCAACTTGTTTCGAACGAACGTGTCGAACTCGACGATCGAGTAGCCGGCCGAACCATCACCGTAGACAATCACAACCGGACGATTGGGATACACGGTTTTTGCACCCAGAGCAAACCCGCCTCCAACTCCCAACGTTCCAAACGCGCCGGGATCCAACCATTGCAACGGACCTCGTGGTCGCAGGATATACGCGGCACTTCCAACAAAATCACCACCATCAGCAACCAAAATTGCATCTTCGGGAATGACCTGCAAACTGAACTCTGGAGATTGCGATGGGCCATCTGAATACCTTGTCCAGCTTGCCCAAAAGATTCAATGGATTGATTCCTCCATCTGCCGGTTTCTCTTCCATCTTCTTTTGATTTTTCCGTTCTGTCGCTTCGTTCCGTTCTCTTAATCGACGAATCCATTCGGCCGATGTCCCCGTCCACTTGTATCTGTCTTCCAATTCGTTTCGAACTGCAACCAAAGTGCTGGCAACGTCCGCTTGAAGAAGGTGATCTCCGTGCCAGAAGACGTCTGAATTCTGAAACAAACTCGTCAATCACGTGGATACTTCTGTGGTCGCCTTTTTTTGAGCAGCTTTTCATCTCGGTTGATGACAACGACCTTCGACTTTGTCGACAACAACTTCCCGTAGTCCAAACGAAAATCTGCCGCAGTTCCCGCCAAAATCACAAGATCCGCTTCTTCCAGCGCCGTTCGTCTGTTTTGCCTCATTTGTAGCTCCGATTTCTGGCCCAACAATCCTCGACACATTCCACTCAAATAGCACGGCAATCCCAATTCGTTGACTGTTTGCTGCAACTCCTTCGCTTTGATCGGTGGCAAAGTGGCTTGAGAACCCAAAAGCAAAAGCGGTCGTTCAGCTTCGGCGACGAGTTCAGCAACCGTCGTGACATCTTTGAGCGAGGCTCTGGGAACATCCACTGGAAGAGGACGAACAGATTGTGGTTCAAAAGCTCGTCCGAACTGCCAAGAAATGTGAGTCAGACAGTAAAAATTGTGCCATTTCTGTAACTCACTGATCAGAAGAGCGGTTTTGGATAACAGACCTGTCGAAGAGTGTTGGCGTTCGGAACAATGCAATCACGAAAAGCATTTTTGTAGGGATACAAGACATCGATCGGGAACTCAATGAAAACTGGACCCGGAGTACCCGATTGAGCAATTTGAATCGATTTCTGAACCACCGGTCCGATGTCTCTTAAACGCGTAATTCGAGCCGTGTGCTTACAAATGGACTTGAAGATCGAGAGCTGGTCGATGTCTTGCAGTGCTCCTCGATCTTTCATCAACGTTGGAGCTGCACCGCCAATCAGCAACAACGGACTTTCGGCCATCTGTGCATTTTTGACCGCAGTGATTGTGTTCGTTACTCCTAAACGCGTCAGTCAGTTCAACGTTGTCTCGGCTCCTCACCGGGTCCCGATGTCACGGCGGCCACTCCAATCGACTGCCTCAAGCGAGCAACCGCATCAGCGGCGTAGACGGTCGTTACCTCGTGTCTTGTGTCCACGATTCGAATTCCCAACGACTCACAAGCGACAATGATCGGAGAAATGTGACCGCCGCATAACGTGAAAACCTCTTGAACTCCGTGCGCCTTCAGTGCTTCGGCAACCAACTCGCCGCCATGTCGTTTACTTTGCTCATCGACCTGAAGCAAAAACAACTTCAACTCGACTTCGACCACTTACTCGGAAGAAATCAGAAACCCAATGTTTATTGTGAGAAGAACGACCAAGAAACCTTTTGAGAGCGTGCATTGCGAGACTGAAACATTTCGATCAGTTGGGTCTTTTAAAGGAGCGTGAGGGTGGAGAGCGATTTCTGGTCGAACAATTCGTTCACTTCGCTCGGCAAAACAAAGAACGAACGAAGGTTTCTCTTCTTGCAATTAGCGAACAAACAAACGCAGTTCGCCAAAACGTTCAAGATCGCAATTAAGACCGAAAAGTTGGTCTTTCTAATCACAATAAACGCATTCACCTCCACGATCACTTGAACAATGCAGAACTAAAATGCAGAAGTGGAAGGCTCCAGCAGCAACTGGAAAAAAGAACGAAGGAAAAGAGAACGAGAGAAAATGAAAAGACAACGCGAACTTTCAACTCTGCGGTTCGCTCCAGCCCGTAAAACGCGTGGAAGTGGAAGGGAGCTCGGGGTTTAAAATCGACTGGTTCGTGAAGTGTAGTGTTTGGCGATGAGATGATCGATAGGGAGACACAAAAGCGCGAAAGTGCAAACTGAAGCTCCCGGGAAGGTCTGAGATCGGTCCACAGCTCTTCGGAGTTTGTGCCGCCCAGAAGGCGGACGTTCCAATGGACGTGATCCCGCACCAGAAAACATCCATGCTCATCGGCTGGACAAGAAGCATTCTCGGAATGTGGATCCAATAGCCGGTGATCGGAGCATGTTCGGAACTCGGGATCGGACAGCGATTTGAGTGCGATGATCATGAAACCCAATTCAGACTACTCCGTTGCCAAAACTTTTTTCATTTTGTTGGTTGACAATGAAAACTGCGGTTGTCGTCTTTCTTTTTTGGATTTTAAGTTCCGCTCAGAATGTTCCCGCTCCAGCATTCATTGTTGCTAATCCGTCATCCCGAAACTCGTTAATTCTTCGGACGCATGGAATAATCACGTCAACTAAAGGAAATGAATCGAAATAGTGAGTTTGTATTGGCCATTCAATACAGATGTTTCAGTGTCTTTGATCGTGAGTTTATGTCAACAAGAAATCGAACAGACTTCCAATTGGCCCCGACTAAAGACTCCAAACTTCCCAACGGAATAGAAATCATTGTGAAAGTTTTGGAACAATATCAAGATTACGAGTAAGTTGACTTCTCTTGTAAACCAAAAACTTGATGTTCGGATTAATTTTGCAATTTGAACAAACGAAAATTGTTTTCCAACGTCACAACGAAACAAACTTTGTTACTCTCGATGGTAGTTATGATTATTGGAGAACCAATCGAATCAATTTGTTTAGAGGAACAACTCGACACACAGCGAGCTTTTGTCTTCTCGTTGAATATTCTGCCCAACTCCGCGTTGTACGTTGCAGCTGGACGTCAGAGATACTACAATCTGACTAAGAAGTTCACGTTTTTCGATCGCTTTGTTCAAAAGCTTCCCGTTCGCTTTGGCTTTGACATCAAAATGCCGGCAACCTCCGTTGTAGTTGTTTTCAAATTCGTAAGTTCACGAGTGGATCAGTAATCTGTTGAATTTTAGAGTGAAATCGTCGAACTCGAAATTTCCAGTCGCTCAAAACAAAAAGCAGAGGATAAGAAGACAGACGACTTGGTTAATGGAATTGTTCCCGCTCTGTTGTATGTTTGCTTTTTTCGATCCTGAACTGTCTATGTTTTAGAATTGGAATTGTGCCTCTCGTTGTTGGGCTTTTGGTCATTTACCATTACACTCGAATTCGCACTCGTACTCCTCCAATGTCGACCGTAACGGGCTGAACAAACTCCGCAATCTTGAAACTTTGTTGTTAGATCGGAAATGAAGAGTTCACTTTGCATTTTTGTGGTTTGATTGGCTTTGTTTATCTTTCGCTCATTCGTTCTTTTCGTTGTTCAGTTGACAGAACACCAGTTGTTCTACTGAGTACGTCACAGAATGTTAAGTAAAATTGAACGTTACAATGATGCTTGGTCATTGAAAATTTTCAGGTTTACAACAACTTTTTGCCATTGCTGTCAACGTTATTCGAACTCTCGTTCAGATCCTTAAAAGTTTCTTGGAGACGATCGTTGGTGGCGAGAACAAAAACGCACGAAATGTGACGATGGACGAAGTCGATGATCTTGTTTACTGTATAAATGTGCTGTTTTAGCCTCAAGTCGTTAAACCATCTGCCGAAGTTCCGCATTCCAAACCGCTATCACCTTTCAGTCCGAACAATCTGACGTTGCCCACTCCGCCATCGACTCCAGATTTCGTTCGCGTCAATCCTCGTGATCCACATTATCAAACGCTGGCGATGTTTGGCAACGAAGATGTTTTCAAAAAGAAAGAGTAGGAAAGACAATAAACTCGTTTCATTTGTTTTTTATTTTCTTCTTTGAACAGGTACGAAAGAGACGTTTCAAACGGCTTCCACCCAACTGACGACGAGGTATAAGTAGCGGAGAAAATGAACGGCGATTCTCTCCGGGAGCGAACGGAAAGATCGAAATTTTTCGAACTGAATTCATAGGAAGATCCAGTGGACAGTCAAAAGAGGTCAATTGGCCAACGAATTGAATGACACTCATTTCGAATTGCTAAGAAAGTATACGCAAACCGTCTTAATCACGGAAGAGTACCTGATGTTCTAGTGGAGTTTTGTAGATTTCAGGAAACAGAAAAGCAATCAGTGAGTCGACAAATGAGTTCAGTTCCGTTAAACGTCCACAGAGCAAAAATGACCCTAATAATCAAGAATATTGAAAGTTATGCAGAAGTCACTGACCATTTAAATGATGTCGATGAGAATCAATTGCACTAATTAGTCCATCCATCGGTTGAATCACAAGCAAAACTGCACGTTGGCAAACGAGCAAAAGAAGGAAGTTTTGTTGGCGACAGTAGAGATCAGGACTAAACGGAGATAAACGATGGTGAACAAATTTGTTGCGACCTACTGTGTGATAGCTACTTTCAAGTATTTGAGCAACAGACGACGTTGATCGCCATAAACCGAACAAAAGTCGAGTTCTTTAAATTGATTTCCTGATACACGAATCGCATTTGGAACCGTGAAATTCGTTTTTCCGCCCCCGGTTGAACGTTCATGATCCTCGTTTCCTTGAACTATTCCATTCATTAGCGCGTTGAGGACGTCTGAAGGACACTGCTAAAATAATCAATTAGTTACGAAAACAAATACCTCCGACCATTTTGACGTCGTTTAGCTCCTGAAGTCCGAAACCACCGCGAGAATACAACGAATCAAAGAAGTTCGTGAATCGGGCACCATGTCTGTAGATTCCTTCGGCTGTTCGAATACAAATCAAAACACACGCACTAGATTGAACTAAACGACCACCCAAAAGCGATTGCGACAACTCCAACGGGGTGAACCATAAAACAATAGACGTCTATAAAACTAATGAGACGGAAATATTGTAAACTTACGTTACAAATCTGATGACCTTTTAGGGTTGGAAGCAAATAGCAGTGATGGTGGACGGTAGAAGTGGATTGAGATCCAGTTGAGTCAGTTGGATTTATTGTCACATTCATTTGTTCGCAAGCAGCAGAACGCTCAATTAGTTGATTTCCCATTTCTGATGAAGGTACTGCCGCCTTTCGCGGGCACATTAGTGTTGGAATGGTTTCTACAACTTAGTGTTTCTTTTTAGAAATTTGCATATTTTAACAGATACTAACAATGTGCTTGATTTTGTGATCGTCTGATTGAAGAACTGGAAATGAACGATCGCATTTGATGATCGACTGTAAGTTACTAAGATATGTTCAGATTGTAGTACGAAGACTTCAAAAAGTGTTTGATCTCGATGTATTTTTTAACTATGAACTTTGTTCTACAACCGTTGAAAACCCGAAAACCATCTGTGAATTTATACATGGGCTATAAATCGAGAACTACTTTCTGATGATACACAAGTCGGCTAATCAACTGACTGAACCTTAAAGGTCGACGATTACTATTAGATAAAATTGTTGTTTTGCATTGAAAACATTTAGTTGTGAGTAACAAGTTTACATTGAACTCTTACAGTTTTTAGCATTTCGACTCGATGTGAACTATCACCCGATCAATAAGTTCATTTGCTTGACGGGTAATCACCGATGCAAATCCTCGTGTATTCCCACAATCATTTCACTGTTTTCAAGCATCCGATCTTTGTTTGGACGTTTTGTTCGTCATTGATGATTGGATCGGTTTGAGTCATGGTTCAATTTTCGGGTTTCATTTGGTGTGCAAGTGTCCAATAAGCAGAAATTGACGTGGAACTGAACGACATCGATGAGATTTGCATTTTTTGTACAATTCAGACCACCAAGTTTGTGTTGTTGTTTTTTAGAAGTCGTAAATGATGGGTGGGACCGAGCGTTTAAATCACGTGAAAGCTGAAGTTACCATAAGCGAACGACTGTATGTCAGCAAGTGAACCGTATATAAAAAGAAGACAAAGTATTTCATCCGAAGAATTTGTTTTTAGTCGTTTAGTGTTGAATTGTTTTGTTTGACGAGTTTGTTTGATCGGAAACCGGAGGCTGTGGGGGTTTCTTAGAAGACATTTTAATTGATCTACAAGCGCGAAATGTACATAAAATACCGTCAAATTGTGTCCATTAATGGAGTTGTTTTATGGTGTTAAAAACATGTTTGCATGCAAACATCTCCGGAAACGTTCTTTGTTCTCACGCACGTAAAATACTGCGGTCAAATTTCGACGTTCTTTAGAGTTTGCAAACAAACGCGAGACGACGCTTCTCAAAGTGATCTGATTAGCTGCGCCTTGGATACGAATGATATCATTGATTCTTCATCGTCGACTACTCCAAATGAAGTACTTGCTCGTGTTCTTGTGCCTGACGAGAAATGTGATGTAAAAGAAGCTAATGATCAGCATTGTAGGCACACAGCCTGTTCACAGTTCATTATCGTTTCATCTTAGCCATGAGACTGCAAACGAAAAAACCGATCTATGGATCGGAAACCAATTGGAAATCCATCTGGATTATTTCGACGTTAACTTTGTGTGCCATGATTCAATTTACTCTCTTCTTCAGCTCAACTTATTCTTATTTGCTAAGCGTAAGTTTGACTTTTTAGTTAATGGAATAGCAATTCATTTTTAATCACAATCGGCAATAGCGATGTGATGCGAAAATTAACACGTCAAACCATTCGGTTTTTAAGTGTAATTTTAGTTTCCAGTCATATGTTTATTCTATGATTTTCAGCTTGATCCATCAGTTACCGAGCGATTCTACGGTGGCGTAGTGGCAGCCTACAGTGCTGGACAGATAATCGGCAGTCCCATGCTCGGTCGAATAGCAGACAAAACGAAAACTGTTCGCATCCCAATTGCTATTGGTATCATCTTGTCATTCGTTGGCAATGTTCTTTACATCGCTGGCTCGGTTGTTCCGGTTTCTTGGTCAAAGTACCTGGTACTTTTGGGTCGTTTTGTCGTTGGTTTTGGTGGATCGAATGTTGGAGTCATGAGAAGCTATGCGTCGATGGCAAGCAGCAAAAATGATCGATCTCGCGCAATTGCACTTATCAACGGCGGTTATTCGACGGGTTCGGTTATTGGTCCATGTCTTCAATTACTTTTCACTCCATTCGGTATGTTCTAAGCAAAGACTTTCATGTTTAGTGGATTTCAGGTTATCCGGGAATTCAAATCACTGGTAAATTGCATTTATCGACCTACACGTCTCCTGCTATTTGCGCGATGGCAATTAACGCCATTGGACTTCTTTGTTTGTACTTTTGTTTCGAAGAACAATACGCCGGAATTGTGGACAAATCAAAGGTATGTAATGATAACCCAACTCTTTCATGTTTGATTTGCAGTTGAAATCCAGTGAAGACAAAAAGATAAAAGTGCTGCCGAGCTATGATGTTCTTGCCGTTTTTGTTGTTCATCTTGTTACTTTTGCACAACGTTTTTCATTCACAAATCTCGAATCGTAGGTTAACAGTTCGAAAATAGTTTTAAATAGTATTTCAGAATAAGCGGACCGTTGGGAATGGCAATGTTTTCATGGAATAAACAAGAAACAGTTGAGTATATTGCAATTGCACATGGAGCAGTTAGTTTCTTAACACTTCTCGTTAACATGGCATATTTCACGTTTAAAATGGAGAAAATGTATGTTACGAGTATCAACTTAACAAATCGTAACGTCTTTTAGTCTGGATTTCCGTATTCAATGCATAGTTGGTCTTTTCGGTCTACTAGCATTCCATTTGATTTCGTTTTCTTGGCCATTTCTACCACATTCATTGACCACATACTCTCAGAAAGGTAGTCAATCAGTTTGAGTAGCATTTCTGATACAAAGATTTTAGAGTATGACGCTGCAATAGCTAATGGCACTGAAGTTGTGGGTTGCAATGCTGATCGATTTTCTTGGTGTGAATCAATAAAACCGGTGAATGTTTGGGTCTATTACGGAGCTTATGTTTTGTTCATTGGCATTTGTTATCCATCAATTCAAGTCACAATCAACACTCTGTTTTCGAAAGTGCTCGGACCGAGATTGATTTCCACACATCAAGGATTTTTACAAGTCACGAGCTCATCGGCAAGATTAACAGGACCTTTGTTAATCACCAACTTGTACACATCGTTTGGTCCACGATATGCGTGGTATTTGGAGTTCCTGGTGTTGGGTCTCACAATTGCAGTATTCTGCGGGCTTTTTAAACGAATGATTCCACTCGAATTACCCGCTCATATTTCGAACTTAAGCACAATTAAAATTCAACCATCGGATCAAAACAAGCTGTCCGTTAACAGTTTTACTAGCCACAGCTACAGTTCACAGTCCACACTGTCAGATTGTGAGACGAATCAAGAGAGCGTTCAGACGACGAGATCCATGATCTGATCATTGATTCCATATATCTTTGTACATAGTCAGTAAAGTTTATTAGCTATCAATTGAGGTGCTCAAAATATACATGAAGCGAAAAGGGTTAATTGATGTTAAGAATAACCGGTATTTTGAATTGACTACACAGTCGAAATTTTTATTGTTTGTTTTTCATCAGCAACGCAAACATTCACTAACTTTTGGGTTTTGATCGAGTTAATGAGCGGTGGAACTGGAAACTGTTTTTCGGGTATTTTCAAGGGAACCATACGATCGTATAACTTGAACCAAAGAACAACCACTGTGCTCAAGACCGCTATTTCCAGAATCCACGAAGCTCGAGGTCCCATCGAAGTGAAAAGATTCGAAATTAAAAGCGGCGCAATCTGTAAACGTTGTTTTATTTGAAAACTCGAACTCTTGACTTTATTCTTGACTAACCAAACGTGCACATGATCCAGTAGTCATCAGCAATCCCTGTTCAGCAGACATCCTTCTTGGACCTATTATCTTACTTCACAAATTTCAATTCACTCACATTGAATTCTTGGACTTACCTGAATATTGTGTTCAATGTTATGTTGATGGACGGAAAACAAGTTCCAATGAATAAAACATAGGCAACGTAGTAGACCCAAACGTTCATTGGTTTTGTTGTTTCACACCAAGCAAAACGATCGACATTACAACCAATCAATTCGGATCCATTGGTTATTGCAGCATCATACTCTAAAGGGAACTCGTAAAAGATATGAATTATAAGCTGAACCTTCTTGAGAATATGTGGTCAAAGAGCCGCCGAGAAATGGCCATGAAAACGTGATTAGATGAAAGACGATTAGACCGCAAACGGCAGAAAGACAGGCGATACGGAAATTCAAACTGAAAATAACAATCCATGTTCAACCAATAATCTTTTGCATACATTTTTTCCATCTTAAACGACACAAAAAGCACATTAATTCCAAGAGCCAAGAACGAGAGACAACTGTGTGCTATTCCCATTCGAAAAACGACTTGTTCTCTTGTCCACGAGAACACCGTTTGTCCGATGATTGGTCCGAGTCTAAGAATCAGAATGAAAGAAACTTGAAATTTCGATTACGTTTCCAAATTTACGTAAGTAAATCGCTGTGAGAAGATCGTGACATGAACAAGAAAGATTGCAAGCAAATCGTATTTCGGTAGCTTTTCCGTTTCATCTGACTAATCGTATTCATGGACTACAAATTTAGTGTACTTCAACTTACGTTGTTGCGTTTAGTTTTTGGCGCTAGTCCCGCATAATCTTCGACAAACAAGGTCCATAAGGCGATCATACCACAAATCTAAACGTCTCGTTTGAGAACCCTTCTGATTTAACGCACGTTTATGACGCAGGCAAAAACACCGGGAATTGTGTACATCGACAACCAAAAACGACCGTAGATATGCCAACCGGGATAACCGACTGATGTGAATATGACGATTATTGCTGGTCCCGTCATCGAACCGATCGCTACTCCACCAGTACACAACGCCAATGCCCGACTTCTTTCTTCTGAAGTTGAAGACATTGAAACAAAACTTTTTAGCAACGAAATGTTGCCTAAAGGATAAGAGTAAGAAATCTGCGTTTTGTCTTACTCGATCCAATACCAACAATAAATCGAGAAAACATAACAATGTAACGACTATGCTCAGGAAACAGTTGTGCAAGAACATAGGCCATGTTACCAATAAGACATAACACCAGGCATATATTGACGGGAATTCGAATGTTCTCAAGTCGATTACTCACAAGTCCAAGTATTGGAGCTCCCAGGATTTGTCCACAACTAATTTTAACTAAAGATTTTTACTCAACGTAAATTTTACCTGTAGGCTGAGATAATCAAACCAAAGAACCATACGGTTGTGTTGGGATCGAGCTAAATTTAATGTTATTTTGATCGGAAGGAAAACTGATAAGCATTCTTTGTCCACGTACACGAACGGAAGTTCGCGTCGATCATTCGATTAATTGCATGATCTTATTCCTTCAAATAAACTCACTATTTGAAGATATGGCCATGTCGATGAGATGTAGAGAGAGAACTGTAGCGCTGAGCACGTAGCCAAAGAAGCGGCAACAGCAATCGATTTCCAAGGCGTTTTTACTTTCTGTTCACTCTCTTCATCATATTCTTCATCGTTGGAAAAGAAAACACCATTGGCAACATCTACGGGACTTGCTGACTGCTCATCGACTGTCCCTTTGCGTAACGACGATCTTCTTCTTTCCGGTGACATTTTGTGCTCAATCGATTTCGATCAAAAGTCTCGAGTGTGCTGAAAATACGAACATTAACACTGTTGCTATTGGTTAAATTTTTCTGGACGGTGGAAACTCATAAATCAGCAGAAAGAAGACTATTTTGCATTTGCGGTTCGTAGCTCCTGCCAAACTGATAGGTAACGAGGCAAAAAAGGAGCGGTTATGAGCTCTTCAATCAATGACATTTAAAATACTTGTAGTGATAAAAGCAAAAACTTCTTTGCACGCAACAAATCGGATTAAAAATCAAAAGCAAACAAACATTCAAGTTGAGCCGGAAATCAAACATTGAAGTTTGAAGAATAAAGCTTGCAAGACAATCCAATTGGACGTTAAGAGAGAAGATAAGAACAACAAACACATGAAACAACAGACACCTGTCGTTGATAAAAACGTTGAAATGGCAAACCGCGTGAAAACACACAATCGAAGCGTTTCATGAATTAAAACGGAAGGCTTTTAAAAGCTCTAATCATTGACTAATGATATCGAACGTGTCCCACTTGCTTGTTAACCCGTACGTCAGCCTCGGTTTATAAGCTCATCGTCCGTTTGTGCTTCGGTCGTGCTCAAGTCCGCCCTTTTTGTCTGATCATTGCATACAAAACCACAAGTTCCATTTTGTTGATGACAGTCCTCGAATTGACGTAACAGAGTTCACAACTTTTAAAAACTAACTAACAGGTTCGACTCTCACGATTTGCATGAAATCAACAACAAATACTCTCGGACAAAGGTCGCCAAAACAAAAACTGTCCGGAACACTTCATCGCAATCAAATGCTTAAATAACCGACTTTTGCTTGAGTGTTCTAAAGATCGGGTTTCTGTGAGCAATTTGGAAGTAAGAAGTCTTAACAATCTAAGTACTGATCTCAATTATTAGACAATGACAGGAATCTGTCGTTAACTAAAGTCATTACTTCGGTTTTAACAGTCTTACACACTCACAAACTGTTAATTGAAGACACAAACAACTGCATTTAATTGTTCTTTCCAGCATCTTCAACTCGAATCCAAAAGAGTTCGATGCAACACAACGTCCGATTGCTTCCGAATGCTAAGAAGCTTGTGGTTGTCTGTGAGTTGATTTCCCACTATCGTAGTTCATAATAGACGGCTTCTTGGGGGCAAAGTTAAGTTTTTGTTTTGTGTTCTGCAACTTTATTATTCCGACTACTCAGAATTGTATTAATAACGAGAATATATGTCATGTTCCTCAAGAAAAACTGATTAATTTTGAATCTTGAATTGGCCGTTCTTGGCCTTAAACTTCAAATTCAATTTTACTTTTGAATTTCTAGTTACGCTGCAGTTCAATCTTCTGTTTCTCCACTTAATTGCCGTTTCTATTCTGCGGAACAACAGGTGTTATGACTTGCTTTTGACACATTTACGGTCGGTTGTCATAGGGGATATAAATTAGAGGGTTTTCGAGTTCTCAGTTACTTTTTGAGATTTAAAAGATTCGGAAACAATGAACTGGTATCAGTGTTACGGTTTAATTTATCTACTAGTGAGTGTAATTAGTTTGCCACTGCACATATTGGTTGGGGCTGTAGGTTTTGTGGCTTCTTGAAATCTTTATTGCTTATTCTAGTGCGTGTATAGAATGCCTTCATTTCGTCGTCGAATTGTGCTGCCAATGGTTTTCTCTTTATCGATATGTGATTCATTGCAACTTGTAGTTCACGCTATTTCTGGCTGTGTAGTATTGGCAGATCTTCAAGTCGACAAGACAATCAACATCGTAAGTCTTGGTATTCTTTCTTCGATAATCCATTCTCTAGATTATCGGGATGACAATGGAAGGATTATGGTAAGTACAAGAAAACAAAATATCAACTGCATTTCTATCATTTAGGTGTGTAACTTTGTATCAACATGTAACTTTAGCTTTGAATCGAATGTACGTAGTTACACGAAAAGGATTGTCTGCAGATACGCCTCTCAGTTTTATCGATTGGGTTAGTATTCTACAAAATAAGTTTATTTGATTTATAATTATAGATTCCAATTCAATTGAGTTGGATTGGAGGATTGGTATACGCTCTGTGTTACGTCTACGAAGGACGAAATACTCATTTCGACAAGAACTTACTTTCGTGGACCGGTACTTTGCAGTGGAAACCGTTCAATTTGTTATTGCTCTACATCAAATTCTCTCTCTTGGGTGCTGGGCTGATTGCGTGTTTTGTCGTTGTAATTTCGATGATGTTGAAGGTGAGCTGTTCTCTACTGCGTCTTTACAAGTACGATTTAGCGTCGTGATCAAAGTACCGATCGTCGACTATTCAAACCTCTTGAAATTCAGTTGTTCGCACAGACATCGACAATCTTTGTGATTGCGATCATCTACACGGTCATGTGGTATGTGATTCCACAAGGATCGGAAAACTTGCACATTTTGGCTCTTGTGAACTTGGATCAAATCGTCATCAACGCACTATCTCCATACTTAAATTTGATTATGAGCGGGTAGTTGGAGTAAGAAAAACGAATATAATAAATGACTTCAGTGAAATTCGAAGATCGGTTTTCGGAATCATCACTTGCGGTCGAAACAACAGTTCCAACACGATGTTCACGAAAGTCGCCCCAAGCTCCACTTTGCTTAAACCAATCAGTCCATAATCCGAATGTGTTGTACAAATAAACTTTGTGTTGAAGCGTTCAATCGAAAGCTGAAACTTTGTGTCAACAACAAGTTTTTTTCGACTATTTCCACAAAAGTTACAATGAAAATATCGAAGTCGATCAACATAACGCCGCTAAGTCCACTCAGAAGACTCCATTTTTGTTTGAAGATCGTTCGTAATTCATCGTTAAACTTGTAAGTTCACCATCAAATGTTAGCTGAAAGCTGTTCAGAAACGTTCAAGCGTCCAAATGTTCAATGAAAATGACAAATGAAATTGCCGTCGAGCAGACTTCTACATCAACGGTAATTTTAAGTTTTTTAATGTTGCATTTGTTGTTTTAGACTGAAAACTCAAAAGACGCATATTCGTCTCCAGTTTCCGATGCAGCAAAAGACTCGACATTCCGTCGTGCCTTCAAGTTTTACAAACAACGTTCTGCCGCCGTTGACTTGAGTGGGGTCGTGGATTTGCGTGTCTCCAACTCAGCCATCGGTCTCAAATGCGTTCCGATCAGAACGACACTCAAATTGGAGGGCATTCCCGGTTTGAGGTCGATAGTCGATTCGATCAGAATTGAACTTCTCGCACTTTAGACCAACAGATGAGTGGAGTTTGAGTACTTTCGATTCTCGACCCGGTTTGTTTGTTCTCAACAACATTTTCACGCAAACTGGACAATTGGATTGGCTTCAACGATCATTATTGGAATTCGCCGAACCTCCAAATGTTACGAATTTGACTGTTGATGGATCGTACAGTGGAGTTGGTTGAACACTTCTTTCCACCCATTCAAGAGGTTTTAGTCGAACGTTTTTCTGGAGAAAGGCGAAAAGTTACGTTGGATCACGATGGGAAACGATTACGATTGGACAGCGAAAACATACGCTGATCAACCCAGAAGCCCAATGCCCAGTGAATTGGTCAAATTGGGAGCGGCAGTTTCAGAAATTTTGGAGCTTGGCAAACTTGATGTTGATGCTGCGATTCTGAATTGTTATCCCGAGAAAGCGACTCTTTCGGCCCACGTTGATCGGTAAGCAGTCATTCACTTATTTTTGTTGAAGACTTGATTTCAGTTCCGAACGTTCAATCTCACGACCGTTGATTTCGTTGAGTTTCGGTCAATCGGCGATCTATTTGACCGGTGGAGTGGATTTGGATGATCCCGTCGATGCGTGTCTTCTGCAGTCGGGTGATGTGCTAGTGATGCACGGCGACCAGCGATTGGTTTATCACGCTGTTCCTCGCATTCTACGGACCACAAAGTTCACTGATGATCGTGGAGTGGTAAACGAAAAGGTTCTCGATTATGCCAACAGATGTCGAGTCAACATCACGTTGAGACAAGTAGATTGATTATCGTTGTTGTTAAGTTTAAATAAAAGAAGTTTATTGAGTTGATGGGAACTTCCATAAAAATCGAAGTTTGTACAAAAAAATGTTTCGCTAAAGCAAAAATGAAAGAACGATCGCGATTTGTTGGCAAAATGGAAAGCATGGCAATCGATGGTTCTATTCGTTTACGATCCAACAAGCAATACACGACGCTAAAAGCGCTGCCATCAAAACGAAGCAATTGAAAGCCCGGTTCCCTGCCGACATTGCAGCCGAAGAAGCACAATCTGAATAAAAAGCGGTTGGCAAAAGCATAAAAATAAAAATGAGCTGAAATCTTTCAGGTGTGCAAAAATGGAAACGTTACGTACATTCATCAGTTACACAGGCAATCTGTTTTCCATCACTGCTTAATCGATAGCCCATCACACAGCCGTGAAGTCGAGCTGAGGTTTTGTTTGGTCCGGGACGTGGACAGCAATGTGATCGTGGATTACAACCGTCTTCTGTCGTTTCGTCCGATTGCTCTTTATTTTTGACCAGCTCCGCACTTTCTTTCTTTGCTTCAACTGCTGCTTCACGTTTCGCTTCTTCGAGTGCTCTTCTGAGTAGTTCATCGTGATCGTCAACTTCTTCCGACTCTTCGATTTTGCTGTGCCTGTCCGTGGATTTGAATCGAAGTTCTCGTTGTTCCATGGAATTCAAATCGAACGGCAGATTCCCGGATTTTGGCGGACCAAAAGGCGGCGATTCTTCGACACTCGACTGCGTTGTTGGAATCACAGTAGTGGATTGCAACGAAATGAATTTACTCGGCTGTTGCGCCGGCGGTCCAATCGGTCGAATGTTCGATCGAAGTGCAAATTGATCATTAGGCAGAATGTGTTCTAGAATTAACTTTGTTTCTGTGCTTATGACCAATGAGTACCCGTGTTGACATCAAACGGTACTTCCGCTTTGGTGTTCGGTGCTGCTTTTGCGACAATCGAATGTGGTGGGCCGAAGAAAGAAACTTCGTTTTGATTCTCGTAATCCTGTTCGCCAAACAAACTCGCTTCCACAGACTCACGTTCCGGTTTTGTCGGATTTTTGTAGCGACGAGCAGTTTCGAAGTTCGGAGAAATATTTTTGGTTTCTGAAAACTCCTGGATTATCTGCGAAACCGGTAGCTTTCTACCGCTTTCCGTATCCAAAAGGGCGCCCGGAAACTCGTGCTGATAAGCGGAGTTGGAAATACAAGGAATGACTTCACGACGTGGTTTGCATTCCGAACAATTTCGATGGCGACTTCGAGTCAAGGTCTTCTCGTCGCACTCACTCCATTGCGACCATTCGTTTCCGGGAGTTGCATCTCTTTGCCAAGCTAAAAGATACCTTCGAATCTCATAGGTGAATTGAAAGCTTACAGTTGTGCATACACTTGGCCATTTCAATGTAATCCACGAGTTCTTTCTTCTCCGAAACGTAGATGTCAGGTCGAGAGATGCGAGTGAAACGCGAAAGATAACAATTTTCTGAGGGCCAATCAAAGAAGTAGCTCGCAGAAGCGCATTCAAATCCGTGGGTTCGCTGAAAACAAAAAGACTTCAATTTCGAGAGAATATCGTACGGTTGCTGACAAGCACTTTCGAATGCACTCGATTTGTGTTGAAGCAGTCAAAATTGCACCAGTACCCGAAGCTCTTCGATCCAACGTATGTTGTGGCATTCGATGGATTACGTCGTTACATCCGGGTGGAATTTCGTTCGCTGAAAGCAAGCATCTGACTTCGATTCAAAAATAAGCGAATACCGGGGATACAGAACTTTTCGAAGTAGATGCTGCTTTTCAATGGCGTGTAATTGAGAGGTCCATTGGGTGAAATAGCCGAGTCGTAGATCTTACAACGACCATTCGATCGATCGAAAGCACTGGCACGACAGGGACGAGAAAACGGCGTACCGTCCAAGTGAGCATTCAGTTGGCAGATATGCAAACAAGCACTGAAAATGTAATCAATGAATGGCTTGTGAAAACTCTAAGTACTCGGGAGAATCCAATTGAATTCCGAGAAGCGGTTTAGTTTCTTGATTAACTTCTATTCCGTCAATTAGTTGGACACGAGCGGGAGCAGCGTCAGGGCAAAAGATTGTCGGGTTAACCGGAGGTAACATTTGAATCGGACCGTTGTTGACGCTTGTCGATGTTTTTGTGATTGAAGGTAGACGATCAGGATTTGGCATCGGTTCAACAGCTCCAATGTACGTGTTTGCAGCGGTTGGATTCAAAGCGGAATTAGAAGAACGGCAATTCGGATCAACTTGAACGTACGTGGTTCCCAACGCCGACAACAACGACGGTTCGCAGTACATTCCCGGTAAATCGTTGTTTCTGAAGTTGTATGATTTGAGGGCCTGTAATTTTAACTTACGAAAACATTCGTAGTGGATCTCGTAGATAGTCGTCAAGTGAGTTTTTGGATGAATAGCGTCGATGTCTTTTTCTGTACGAATTGTCGAATTGAATATCTAAATTTCATGCTCACTTTTGATGTACGTACAGTACAAACCTTGATCCAACATTTCGTCCGCAGCCAACTGTCCTCGTTGCCCGCTGTTTCTGTCCATGTCGAAGACTTCACACGAATTGGTCAGCATGTCAAATTGATAGCCTCGACATCGTGATTGAGATTGCTCGCACAGTTGTTGACAATCGTATTCGGAAGATGGAGAACGACGATCGAACGGTTGAACACACGACAACTTTTGATTTTCGAAACGTTGAGCACACTCACTAATCTGTTGGAGTCTTCCGTCCATCGAATTCGCAACAAAAGTGTGAGATGGGGATGCCGCTCGAGTTCTACTGGCAGAATAAGGACCATAAGAACCAGTGAAAGCCGGACCGTAAACTCCCGGATTGTAACCGAAGGCTCCACCGCCTCCATAACATCCCTTGGCCAATTTATAGATCACAGCGAAGACAATCAGTCTGAACATTCTACAACTCGTAGACATTTCCCTTTGCTTCAATCTAAAGGTCAGGGAGTTCAGAGTAAAGCTGAGAAAGAACTTACGATTTGAAAACCTGCCAACCGATCAAATCGACAGCACGCAAATCGACTGATCGTGCCGAAAAGTCGATGAGAGAAACTGAATAACAAGACGTGCGGATTTTCTAATGCGCTGATGACTCAAAATCATGTACGTGAATCGAAAGTTAAAGTTGGGAAAAGCGGTCGTTCACTGTCAATTTTCATCTGCACGATGAATACAACGAGGCGGATGATCGGTCTCGGTCCACAGACGACCAAAAGAGCTGAACGTCGTAATCCACGGGATTTGGTGTTGTGGACGAAAAGAGAAATCCGAAGCTTTTAATCGCCAGCAAAACCGGCGATCTCCAACTTGAAATCAAACTGAAAGCTCCGACTACTTTCCATTTGAATCGATTTGTTTGTTCCGATACGTGAAGAGTTCTCGAGTGGTTCAATTCGATTAGTCGGCCTCGTTTTCACTTTGTTGAAGGACAACAAAAGACTTAAATTTATTCGGTTAAAAGTAATAATAAAGCTTGGCAAAAGGATTGTAAAGGACATTTATCACAGGAAAAAAACTGTGTATTTAAAATATTTACACTTCGAAACGCAATGACCATGGAACCTGGAGAACTAAAGCCGAGAGGAAGAAGAAGGCGATCAACTGAAAGGCACATTGGGAAAAACATTCAAACTGTCAACTTGTGGCACGTTACTGAACGGCCATTTTGCAGTTGAGATCTTAGATCACGAAATAAGACGGTGATTATTGGAGGACTAGTCGGACGGATAGAAAAAGTTTTGGGGGATACCCGTGCGCTGAAATTCGGACGAACAAATGGGTTTTTTGTGTGTAGCACCAAAAACGAAAGACTGAAAGAAAATGCACGAGAATCAGAGAAGTCAGTCGAGGCAATTAAGGAAACATTGAACGGTTCACATCAAACGCATTTTCTTGATCTCCGGTTCGGTTTTCAACATCGGCGATTCGAAGACCTGCGAACGGCGTTTTGCAGTTTCGATTTTGAGTTTTTGTTCGGCTTCTTTGCGTTGAAGTGCCAAAGCGACTGAAAGAGAAGAGTTAGTTAAGGGATTATGGCCTTGTGATCTTACGTTGCAATTCTTTCGAAATCATCGACGATTCCAAAGCGGATTGAACGAAACGAGTGCGAATTTTCTCGCCAAAAACGGCGCCCAAATCCAATAGATTTGCCATTCCGGACAAACGACGAGCAGCTGAAAAGTCTGATCGTAAACTGCGGGTTCTTTCAGTTAAAACCAACCCAAATCCTCTTCCTCGCTGGTGCTCTCGCGTTTCGAAAACATTCCACGAATACGGTCAACAGAAACGGTGATCGCGTCGAGAAGTTCGTCTAAGATTCCGACTTCTCGCATTCGACTCCAAAACAGAGTTGGTTCTGAAAGTTCGTTTAACTTCGTGAACAACTTCCAATTCTTACCGTCTTCCATGACACGTCGAAGCGAGCCAACACTAAACATGTCGTTGTTTAGATACGGAAGTTGCGCAGTCGGTTGGGTCATAGGCGGAGCGGCAAATCCGTTTTGTTGGACACTTTGCGCCATAAGCAATTGCTGAACAATGTTTCCCAATGGTCCAGGAGCTTGCGGTTGTTGTTGATTTGCATTCATTTGCATTGCCACCATAGCCATCTGAAGAAACGCACTTGTTTCAGCCGGTGTTTGCGCTTTGTTGACTGCTTGCATCAGATTGTTTACAAGTTGTTGTGGTGGTTGAGGTTGTTGTTGAATGAGCATTTGTTGCTCAAGAAAGTGGTTGAGAATCTGCGAAGTGTTCGCATCGGACGGCGGCAAACCGTTTGCATTCGAAGTGGCGGGATGTGCGGGAAGTTGGGCTTCGAACGTGTGTTGATTGACGTTAACGTGCAAATTGGACGGTGGACTGCTGACCGATGGTGTTGCACTGTTGCCGCCACTGGTGGTTGTGTAGGAAAGCTGATCGTCCGATTTGACGTGATGATCATCTGATTTGGCCAAACGCGTAAGTGGATTGTTGTTCAACGAGTGAATAGTTTGAGAGACATACTCATCCAAAGCAGACGAACGTTTTCGGTTCAAATACTCACGAAATCTGGAATGCCAATTAGAACTTAAAATTGATGGTGTCCACTAACCCGTTCTCGTCGTTGAGATCGGTTCCGTTGTTGTCGGATATTGAGTCGAGAATGTTGAACGACTCTATGGCTTCACTCTTGCGATTCTTAATGTAGTTCCGACTTTGGCATTTGAGACTGCAGTTCGTGTCATGACGATAGAAATCAAGAGCCTTTGTTTCCATCATCGTACTGAAAAGCGATGCGATTAGAAATCAGCGGAAACAAACAAACCGCAGATTGTAACGACCGAATCGAATGCTTCCTTTCCAATCTTTCTGTTTGTCCTTTTCGGCCTGAATTGTAAATTGTCGCGGAGTGATCATCTTGTTATCCACTTCAATGCAACGACGATGAATTCCCGGACACGTGAAACGTTGCATATGCAATTTAGCGGTAAGCAAACCACAACGAACTTCGTGAATTGGCGCATCTTCGGGAGTCTCGGTCGGAACTTCAGCTGAGTCTTCGATTTGGCCTACAATTCCGTTCTTCATAACGTTCGGAGTGCCAGGAGGCGTCGATGCCGACGAATGAGCATCGGAGTGCAATTCCGCTGCGGTCACTTCTTCGTTTACGAGCATCTCGGGTAGTCGACGCGGAGCAATGCTCTGAAAAAGATCACGTAATAAACGGATTTCGAGACGACCGTACGATCGCGTACCGACGCGAAGTTGATAAGCAAAAAAGAGAGAAGAACACCGCACGTTTAAAACGCAAGAGAAAAAAGCGCCAAAAGTTGATTGGAAACCGCGTGAAATGTTCAAGCCTACGATTTTTGTAAACGAAACTCTGCACGCAAACGAAACGGCTTTTTGCCCCTCCGTTCAAAGGTCCATTTTTGCGCAATCGACGTCGAAATAAATTTTACTCATGCGTCTCGTACAAAGGCGGCGAGAAGAACGCGAACGAGAAAAACGTTTGGATCGTGGGTCAAATTCGAAAAAATGACCAGCGCAAGGCGGGCGGCGTCTGGTAACGTGCAAACAACACACGCAATAAGATTTCACTTTTTTGCGGCGTGAGTTTGCGTTTTACCCCGCGAGCACATTTTGGGGTCACGACTTTTCCACGGTGCTCTACACCACTCGTACAAAGTCGGGTATCAGCGCGTTGAAGCGAGTGACCTGAAAATGTGTGGGCAGAACTGGAACGTGTACTGTAAAACAATCAGCAAAAAAGGAGTAGAGCCGCGAGATTGCGTGACGTGATCGTTAATGAGGTCAACCGCATCTTCTTTGTGTATCACGTAAAGAGCGGAACGCGATTGAGGAAGTGACGGACGCAAAAGCATCGAATTGAACACGCGCATTAGGTCAAAAGAACGTTAAATCTCGTGAACTGTGACGATTGTTGAGCTCACAAGTTCTAATTGTCATTGCTAGCTGATCATAAGATTCCAACGTCTATTTCAACGATGATCCTCAACATCGAGTCGTTGAACGAACAAGACGTTAAGTGAAATTTTAGAATCGAAAAGCGAACATTGAGAACGTTAAGACACCTAAACGCGCTGCAGATCCCCCAGAAAATGAGCTGCAGGTGCCCGGAATTTGAATGAGCGGCTAAAACGAATGACGCAAATTATGCCATTCAGTTTCCCAAAGCGCGCGGCGTCACTTTTTTTGCGCAACAAAAGGCGTTTGGGATCGGCACGTATAACTCGCACCGCATAGGAAACGTGGAGATCTCGAAGAAAACCGCAAAGACTGCACCAGACGTTCAACTTTTTTACAACGTCCGCGTTGGTGTTGTCGGAGCGGCTGTTCGAACGTGAAGCAGCTGTTTGCGCGTTCAACTTCCAAAGACGCAAACTCGTCGCAGCGAAATAATTTGCGTCTTTTGGCATTTTTGGATCGACACGAACGCTGAGATTTTGGCGCGATTCCCTTGGACGCGCCTCTGATCAGTCAAAAGAAGCCTTTTGCTGGCGTTATGGCGCGTGAAATTGCCAAGACACGTCCGGAAAATCCGTTCGCGAAGACGGGACGCGCAGTGGAGTGCCGGACGCATGCAAACTTGATTGCATCTGCCGCGAATTGCGTGTTTTGGGACGTGGACCATCTGCCTTTCTTCTTAAGTGCCAACTGGTCAGCGTTCGCGCGAGCTGGAGGCCGGGCAGATGGACGAAAATGCAAATCGACTTCGTAAATCAACGGATTCCACGCGTTCGAAGGCCACAACATTGCATAAGAGTCGAAGACGATCGCAAACTCGACTGACCGTTTGCAGCGTGAGGTCCAAATCGGCGGTTATTTCGAGCGAAAGAAAAAACAATACGAACGCAAGAGGAAACCGAAACTCCGCCCTCTTCTTGCCCAGCACGAAAGGCCGCAAAGTGGTGACCCCCCGTTCTTCCTCGCTGCCTCGAGCGTTTGGAATGAGCAGTCCACTTTTTACGCCCGTCGAGAAGTTTTTGACCGCCGAGAATCTCCGCGCAAAAATCGACGACCACGACGCACGAGCCAAACACAAACAAAACGAAGTGTTAAATTTTTGATGCAAAAATTGGAACTTCGAGTTCGGATGCGCAAACACGTCACGACATCAAAAACGAGTGTTTTACGGTAGCGAATGAATACGCTTCCCGACGACTTTTGCGGTCCTGTTGGCGCCGGCCAAGAGACCACGAGGTCGAGCAGTCGAACTGATCGCTTATTGCGGTGAATTGCGTACTAACGATACGTTTTGTAACGTCACTTCGAACTTCAGTTTTTATCATGCGCACGATTGAAATCTTTTTTCGACTGATCGACGCAAGTGACCGTTGGAATCTTCGCAAACAGTCTAATCTTCGGTCCACTTTTATTTTTAGCGCACGCTCTGCGCAAACATCGTTTTTTGTCGTTGGAGTGAAAGTTCGTGAGTCCACTCGACGAGGACAAAAGAAAAAGTTGAAGGAATCACGATCTTCTCAAAAATAGAAAATTTTGAGGACGCGCAATCGCCTCGTCATCACGAGTTTGCAAATTGGTTTTCCCGCCTATTGATCTTTTTTGGTCACGCCAAAAGAGAGAATTCGAATTTGTGTTCGCGCCTTATGGTCGCAAAAATCACGTCAAAAACCGACGAGTTGACAGATGGGCCGACAAAGAAGACGTTCGTTTCGAACGGCTTCCTTTTCTGAAGGACGTCAAAAAAATAAACATCTTCGAGGTCTCAACGTGCTGATCGCCCGATCCATCTGCTGACCTCTCGCCGCAGGTGACGAATCACGTAAAATCTCAAAAGACGGCGCGAATCCCACGACGGCACGTTAATTGCTTTTCACACAAAGGAAATCCGCGAGATCTCATCCGGCGGGTCAAAAAACGACGTTGCGCAACGTCCGTTGAATTTGAATTTAGAGCACCAAAATCGATAAGATGTCGCGAGCAACAACGTTCAAACACCTCCACTTCTACGGTAGTAGTCGTCCTTGAGGAAAAGTGAATTAAAGGGATCGGCAAAGACGTGTGCCGTCCATTCCAAGCAATTGGCTGATACCTGCGCGGATCGGCAATTTGATGCGCTTCAGCGACCAGGACCGAAAAAATGCCGTTGGCGCGCAAACTCGTCGGCGCCGTTGAGTTTGTTAGAGCGAACGTTGAGTGATCGTTCGCTTGAAAAAAGTGGTCGTCGAAAACATCTGCAAAATTGTCGCCTTTGTTGCTGAATGTCCCTACGTCTGAGTCAATCGTTGGGTTTCGAAATGCGTAGGGTGAAAAATGGAATCTCCGATTTCACGCGCCGAGTTTTTTCTGGAGCACGGAGATCGTTACAAATCGCTTTGTCGTCTGACCTCACCGCGGGGACTCTCGTGAATGCAGGTCACTAGATGAGCGACGTCGAAATTGGGAGCACGTTAAAGAACGCCGTTTCTCTGGAAGATGACACGAATTCCCGCATTGTTCTTCGAAAACGGGGGCACGCGGATTCGTTGATGAACCGAAGAAAATGAGTCGCAACAATCTTTTTTGCAGCCGCCAAATCATTTGGACGCCTCGCGCCAAATTTGAAATTTCAGACGACGCAGAACGTGCGTAAAAACGCGAAAATCGACTGCGAAGAAAAAAGCCGTGGAAAAGTTGGTTCAAATTTTCGAACGACGCCAAGGACGTTTGGCCGCGCACTGGACGATCGACGTCGATAAGATTCGAGGGGAAAACGAGAGGAACTCCGACACGTTAACCGTAATGTTTTTTGGTGTTGACGGATGAGTTTGACGGCTCTGCACGCGAATCCAATTGCACGAGTTGAGGACGTCGCTCTACGGTAAAAAACACAAATGGCATTGAGCGTACGCAAAAAACTCGAGGCAAAAACAAACGACTGACATTGAGAATCGAAGCAAAAACAACGCGAAGACCGCAGGCCTACGGTAATTTCGCATCGACTGATTAAAACCGCGATTAGCAGCGACAAAAAGCCGTAAATTACGCAATGAACCTGAATTCTCATTTCCGCATAAATCCGATTTCCGACGTCAATTTGCCCACAGACCGAAAGTATACTTCGGAACTACAAACGCGAAATGACCGTTGGACTGACCCCAACTAGTCGATCGCTTTTGTCGGCCATTCAAATGATATGATGCAACATGGCCAATGAGAAATCGAAACTACGTTCGAAGTCATCGAACGGGGCTTAGCGGCGTTATGTGGGCGGACATTACCGTAAGTGATTTCGGAAATCCTTTCGCCTCCGTTCAACCAACGTGATCCCAGCGGTCAGCGGCAAAATCAGCGAAAAAACGGCCAATTTGCCAACTCGACCGTCTGTGTCCAAATGCGAACGCTGTCGGAGGATGTGCGGAGGTCAGTGGGAAGTGGACGGGAAGAGCAGCGGACTGGTCGTCCCAGATGCCGAAAACTCATAACTCGTAATCGTAAAGCAGAAGACACACGCAAAACTACGGTACAAAAATGACAACACTTCCAACAACTCCCACTGCTGATCTTGGTGCTATTTTCGCAACAAAGCCGATTTGATGGCCGAATTGGCGAGGCGAATTTAATCAACAAAAAGACTCGAAGCCCAAGTTAAGCTGATGGCCATGACGTGACTGTTTACGCCGATACCGTATGGCGAAAAGGACTTTGCGGTTACGATCGAGAGAACCGGAACGCTCAGGTGTTAATGAGATGCGCACTTCAAAAGCCCGACAACGTGCAAACAAGTCCGACGGCCTTGAGGGGCGTACGACGATTCTTTTGACCGCACCGCGCGTATTTGGGGCCATGAATTAGCGGAAATTCGAGGAACGTGGTGACCAACCTTTTAAATTGCGTTTAAGCTTCCAACCGCAAATCCGAAAGACGCCGCGCGTCTTCTGTCCGGAGTTTTGATTCGCCGCAATCGAGCCGCCTGTCGCTTTTTTGCTGCAAATTGAGTTTGCCGATCACACGAGAAGAAATTGAATTTGAACAAAGAAAAACGGTGAGCTCTCTGGCCGCTAACTACGTGGACCCGAAAAGGCGGACAATTGGAGGGCAAGAAAACTGCGTTTTCGCTGCGCGACTTCCGCCCTCCGGAACTCATAAACGAGCGTTGTTAGCCGTTGGGGTCCAAAACAAAACTCTTCGGCCATCTGCTGCCTCGGCAGATCCACACGCGAAGTTCCGAAGTGTTCGAGTTTGCGGCCGCGAAAGGCGTCTCGCAACCAATCCAACTGCTCAGGCCGCAAGACAACAAAATTAACGTCTTCGCGTCATCCAAAAACAAATCCTGAGGTTTGAACCTGAAAAAGTTACCAGAATCCTCAGAAAATTTGTCAAAGTTGCGTTTTAATCGCTGGAGCCCAGAAATGTCCTTTAAGTGCATTAACTGCAAATCCCTCAGCTGTCGATCGGCTTATTGTTCGGAAGGAACGTGTGAAAATGAAATCATTGAGGACAATTAAAATTAGTTGAATTCGACCACCTGACCGCCAATTCGATCGCATCATTTTGTTTCTCGGATTTCGTACAGTTCGCTTCAACGCTCCTCGAAACGTGATTACAGACCGCTTGTAACAACTTTACGATTGGGAATTCGAAGCAGAACACGCTGTTTGTCATTTTGCAGTTAAAATCATTTTCTCGGGCCTATTTTTATGCCAATCGACCACTCGAGTACGAAAAATCCCCTGGAGATTAAAAAGTGACCGCAAACGACCGTTGGCTATCCCTCCAAAAAACGAGTAACAGCCGGGAACACGCTCGAGACAGCTGCCAGCGGTCAGTTTGCTTTTGAGTTCCGTACGACGTGGCACGAGTTGTTCCACAGGAAGAAACGTGAAATGTGCCGTTCACTTGCCGGAAATTACGCCTTTAAAGTTTGGACGGGTTTGCATTGGGAATCGTAAAGTTTGTTTTTTGAGTGACCGATGAATCAAGGATCAAATCGTAGTACGAAGAAAGAGATTACTCTTTAGTTTGAGCGCACGTGTCAGTTTTTGTTCGGCCAACTGTCGTTCAGCCGAAAGAACGTGGCCAACGGTCAGCAGCCATCAAGTTCGTGCCACGCTCTCGGCGGGCTTTTTGTGCCAAAGCGGAACGTGAACGGAAAGTCGAAGTTTGTGCCAGTTGTTCGTCACACGAGTGGTCACTCGGACGGGGGTCGAGCCGAGTGATACGACGGGCGGCCATGTCGAAATCTTCGCTGGGAACGTTGAAATTACGAATCCACAACAACTGCCAGGAAACGGCGTCCACGAAATTTGAGGGCAATTCTCCAACAACAAAGATTGATTGTCGTAAACGCAAAGAAAATGTCTAAAAGGAAACAATCTATTTCACGTGCCATCTACTCGAAAGTCATGAGCAATATATTCGAATGTCGGTGTACACAAATGACTAGACGGTTGATGTCAAGGTCGCAGCAACCGATGTATTGTTGGTGAACTTGGAGTTGTATTAAATGATTAATTTATGAGCGTTGTGAGTTGACATACAAGATACCAATGAATATTTTCGATTGATTTCTGAACAACAAAAGTCACATCAAAAGTAAACAAGGCGATTAGACTGCTGAAGCAAAAAGCGTTCGTCACTTGAGATTCCAAGGAGGTCTCCGATCCGCGTACTAATCAAGCTCATCGTTGCTTAACTTGCCTACGAATTTGTTGTTGACAGTATCATGTTTAGTCGAAACAAATACGAACAGCTCGCTTCTTTAAGCATTCAATTTGTAACCCATCTTCAAAAAAGTTTTTGTTTATTCAGGAATATAAAAACTGTTTTGTGAAATGAGATTGTTGAAATAGTTAAAGAAAGTCCAGAAGCTGAGCAGAAGCTTTGTTAGTTGTCGGATCGTAGAAGATGATCATTTGACCGTTGTGTTCGAGGTTCACTTGTCGTCCAATTCCATCTAAGAGTTCATTTGTAAGATGGGCCAACTACTTGATCTCGAGTTTATTGAAGAAATTGAAGCTAACTCAACAATTTAAAGTTGCTCAGTAGGAACTTTCTTGATCAATTTGTTTTACAGTCATTAGTAGACAACAAAATTAGACCGGAAAATGGCATCAATTGGAACAAAAGCACTTGAAAGTTTACGTAATTGACGAGCTCGACCTTCACACGCAACTTAACACTCAAAGATATCTACATACGCCTCTCTGTTTGCATTTGTCTGTGACCATCAGAAGTGCTCTCAATGACGAAGGTATTTAAGCGACCGGTAGACCGGTTGTGAACATCGTTTATTCTCCAACCGATTATGAGAATCGTCACTCTTGTTGTTCTCTTCGTTCTAGTCGGTTTGGCGGCCGCAAAGATTGGTGAGTTCACGTAAACCAACAGCTTTTGAATTCAAATTTTCAGTCAAGAAACGCAGCAACGCGTACGGCGACGAGTTAGTTACTCCTTCTATGGGTGGAACCGCTGAAATACACGAAGGATCGTCAGAGACTCAAGAAGGTTCCGGCACGAATCACTCGTCGTCGACGGCCAAAAGCGCTTCAGGTTATGGTGGAGAATCTAGTGACAACTCTCCAAAAGAACACGAACCGGCGGCTATCGAACAGGCGACACAGAAATCGGCATCAGTTCAAGCGTCCGGATACTGAGAACCATTCCAACTGTTTCTCTGTTTCCCTTCATTGATCAATAAACACACGAGCATTCAAAACTCTTATTTATTGGGACTCAGAAACATCCTTTACGTAAAGAGGATCGTTGACGACTCCAACGCGAACAACATGGAGCTAAAAAAACAAGATGCACGTTGATTTGACTATTCAGCTTACAGCACAAATGAATTTGATCAGCAAAAAGACGAACAAAATAAACAGCACTAGAGCCCCGATGTAGAGTCCAAGAGCTCCAAAGATGATTGTTCTGAGTGCAGTTTGTGACCGAAGTACTTGGTCTCTCGTGTTCTGGTCGTAATTTGCGGATTCATTGATCCAAATCACGGGAATAATCAGTTTCTTCAGACCAATCAGCGGACTAAAGATACTCACTTCCTCGACTATTATGAAAACTTACGTTAGAGACCCGTTCACAACCCCAACACTCAGTTGATAGGTCTGCTGAGCACGTATTGGTGTTCCTGTCAACAAGTCGACGTAGAGTTTGGTGGCTTCTTTTCTGCTCCCTTTTCGCACACCGTAAATAGATCTTCGTAGTTGTTTTGGAGAGTCAAGAAAATGAGGTTGACTGATGTAAAATTGAGCTCCAGGTATGCAACTCGACATGTCCATCAGACCGTGCGGTGCACAGCCCCATTCTTGAACTGATGGATCATCAAAGAACTGCGTGGCATTTGGATTACAGAATCCCAAAGCCGATTGAATCGCAATATCGTTCATTTCAGGACTTGGAGAATACTCAAAACTCACAACATTATCAATAGTCATCAAGCGTTTCTGTTCCATTCTCACCGTTCTAAACACGTCGATCACGCCCACGATCCAACCACTCACCTGCACATGCGACCTACAAAGATATCCAAAGGCGGTGCAGAACGAGAAAGTGTTGGAGGCCAATTAAACAACGTTTTTATGATATCGGGCTTGCCGAGCATGTCCTAAACATCTGATTAAACAGTACGTTCAAATCTTGAGTACTTTGAAGAAATAAGAACGAAAGATCTGACCATCGTAACCGTGGACCTGTCGAGCTTCCGCTTTATACCACGCATTAACGGCTGTTTGACCGTTCCAAGAATAAACCCAGCCGAGATTGTCGGATCGATTGACTCCCGTTCCAACTTCATAAACTCCATCGTCTTTGCCGTTTTGCTGCCACAGAAGTACTCGAAATTATTGTTTCAATCACCGACCTCATAGAAGAGACCGACAGTTGTGGATTGGTTTTTGAACTGCTCGGGAAACTGTTCACTCAACGCGACCAACAGTTTGTCTTCGTAGCCGTCAAAAAGCAGTTGAGCAACAGTCATTGTCAAGAACTGAAAAGCGGGTTTAGTTGAAATGATTGGAGACCTACAGCGCTCGTGTTCGTACTTCCGATCAATCCCTCAATCACGATTTGAGCAAAAGGTTGGTCTTTGGTTTGATTCCATATTTCCTACAATCGTGTCTAAACAACTTCAATACTCAAATAGACCTGCAGAATGAAATTCGGCACAGTGACAACGTCGTTCAAAAAACAGTCCTGACATGAACCTTAAAGATGAACAATAGAACTGCTTGGCTATTCGTCGACTCACGTGACTGGTCAAAATAGTAATATTTGAAGTTTCGGTAGAAAATACGAGTTCTGTCCGGACGTATTTCAATCACTTCCTTTTGTTGATATTCACTGAAACCGAGCCTTCAAGATGATTAGTGTAAACGAACCAAAAGACGTAAGGTCCTTTTTCGAGAACTTCGGGCGTACTGTTCGGCTGCTTCAAGAAATCGAGATGATTGTAGACTGAGAAGGTGAAGACCTGAAAGAACATTTCGTATTTTGGGTCCATCCATGTCAAGGTGGTTTCCGTGTAATTTCCATGATCATTGAGTCCCAACTGCATTTCCTGAAAGTAGCCAGTTGCTCTGATTTGCTCATTCAGCGGCTAACATCCAATATCTTTTCGTTCAATTTGCAAAGCCCAATGCTCCATAAGAGAGTTCCCAAGGCAAATAGCACAACAGTGCCCATCAACAGAATACAGAGCAAGGACAACCAAATTGTTTTGGAGCACATGCCGACCGTTTGACTTGAATTGAAAACCGAAAGTGACCGTCGAAACATTGTCGTTGAAAACCGAAAGGTTAAGGGGCCCCAAAACAAAAAACCGCCGATTGTTCTTTAAACCTGACCCAATGGTACATTAGACTGCATCACGTTTCATCCTCGCCGTTTCATCTCCGGCTCGATTCATCACCGTCTCATATCATCCACATCACGTTTCATTCGCCGAAAACTGTACAATATGATTATCAAATCCTTTTCGTTAAAAGAAATCAAACTTTCTGTGGACTTGAAATGCACTCTGAGTTCTTCAAACGATCTATGCGTTTATTTCGTCTTATTCTGACGGAAAAACCGGAATAAACGCACCCTCCGGCATTGTCACGTTGATTGTAGGACCGGGACATTTGGTGGAGTTGTTCCAATTAGCCTGGTTAGTTACAAGATCACAAGTGTGGAATTGAAATGGCCATCCGGGAGTTTGAGTTTGCAGTAGACTATAGCAACCGTGAGAATCATTCGAGAATCTGAACAGAGAAAAGTCAATAGTCTTTGCGATTAACTCACTGAAATTGCTTTGATTTGATTCGACAACGAGGACATTGAGCAATCAACTGATTAGCCAAGAGATAAGTTCCGATTCCAAGTTGATTCAAAACACTTTGATTGAAACGAGGAACCTAAACATCCATCTAAACATCCAACGAAGCACTCACTGACCAGAACGTTTGCAGGACTGACATAAAAGTTGCCCATCGAAATATTCGCAAAACCCAAACATTCCGGAAACTCGGTTCGTTGTGGGATCTTACAATAAACAACCAAACTGCTATGACAAGCGAGCTGAAACAATAACGAAAACAAAATGATGGACTCACTTGTTGTTGTATCGGCAAACAGGAACTGTCGTTGAAACTGAAATCCAGACGCAGTTGGCGCCAAAGAAACGCCGATTTGCCACAGTTTTCGGCACAATAATCCTTAGAACATGATCATCAAAGAGGACAGTAGAAATAAACAAACCGCAAAGACTGTAGTTTTTTGTAATGTTAACGCGAACACAATCGAATATAATTTGCACAATGATTTGGCTGTCTATCTTGTTGTTTTATAGTTAGAAGTAGTAACCAAAGAATTTACATTTCGTTCTTTGTTCAAAATTTGGTATTACAATCTAGTGAATTGGCAAACAGTAGAGAACGGAATTCTAATGATTAACAGAAGGTGGATTGAAAAGCATGTTCCCGCAGGACAGTCAACAATTAGTTGATGAAATGCATTCAAATGATTGTAAGAATGGGAGTTTTGTGTCTCAACGATTGCACATAACCATCAACGAACGGAGAGTTTCTCAATGGACAAAGCTTACGATAATTGTGTAGCTAAACAGCAACTTTGATTATGTTTACTCCTTGATTTATTGTTTGCGTTCAGAGCAGAAAGCCGCGAAGTTCAGATTAACAGAAAGATCGTCGTTTAACCGCCCGCCAGCGCAAAGAAACGGCACGGAAATGACAACGAGATCTTCTTACGTTAAATGGAATGTGCGAAGGTTGCGAGCGGTGAGCAACGTCGATATTCTTCTGCGAGTTTCCATTAGCTAACCGAAACGTACAAACGCAATAGAGAGCTTATGGTGAAAATAAACGAATACGATCGTTGTGTATTTTGTGTTCGTTACAAGATACTTTCCGATTACTAACGTCTTCTAATGGCTATTTTCAGCATGGACTAGTAATTGCAGCAATCGGTTACATTGCGCTGTCCTTGTTTTCTGCATCTCTGGTCGCCGTTTCTCTGATTAGGATTGAGGTTGGTGACAAGTTCTACAGTCATTCATGACGTGTTTGAGAATGACCTTCCACACTTAATTTCCGCATCGGAGATGTCATCTGCTCGTCAACATGCTCTCCGTCTACTTTTTGAGTGGTCAGATGTTCGATTAGCCGCATTTTTTGTCCAACAAGCAACTGCAGTTTTTGTTTCTGTTCTGTTACTGATCGGCGTTGTAACGAATACCTACAGACTGTTCACTCCGTTTGCGTGGTTTACGGTCAGTTCAATCAAAGAACCAGCGTTCTAAAGTGCGTTTAGGCGGCCGCAATTCTCGTGAACATGTTCGAAATCGGTGAACTCGCTTATTCGATTATCAGTCTTGAAACACATACGGAAATCGACCTATTGCAACGCCCTGTGGTTTTTCGATCTTTAATGGAAGTGGCTATTGCTCGTCTGCTCCTCAATCTACCGTTAGCTTGGAGCAGTTGGGCGGCAATGAGGTCGACTGGATACTTGAAATGAAGACGAGCAATGTGTTCGTTCAAGACCTTACATATCGGTTTATTTCAATCGCATTGTTTTAAGAAAGAATTTTTGTTTCCAACTTTTGATGAAGTTGATGCATTTGAAAAGATGAAAACAAAAATTGCTGAACAGTTGAAACCGCAATTCTAGCTACCCGACACGAAACCTAGTATTTCAGGTCGTTGTTTGACATAGAAGGTTGTAAAAATAAGGTTGTTTATTAAAATTATAGTGTTTGTTAGAGAGGAACTGATTATAGTCGACTGGAAGAACTGAATCTTACCTGATAAATTGGTGCAACTGTAGAAAGTTGTTGAACGGTAATAATTGCCTTTACAGTGTTGCGTATAGAGTTTCGAAGACCGCTAAACATCTTTCATATTTGCTACAACTTGCGAACCAACTCGATGAGAGCAATCGTCAAATACGGTGGCAAAGCACAGATTAGAACCCATTGGAAGTTTACGAGAGCAATCACATACTCCTCACTGAACCCATTAGCTGCATCCCAAAGATAGATACTTGATAAGCTCATTAAGCTTTCGATTGATGTTTGAACAAAGATTCGAGCTTCAATTGGACGTATGAGAGTTCTTTCTAGTGCGTATCTCCGTCGCTGAAAGTCTTTCTGATTACTCAAATAACTGCAAACTCCAACCCTATAGATTAACGAGCAAACGATAAGTATACAAATGACATAAGTGCAGGTAAGAAAAAACAACTGGGTGTTGTAAATTGCTACATAGATCGGATGTCTCTCTTCTGTCGGCATTGTCCACGACAAAGAAGTGATTTTAAAAGTCAGTCCCGACTCCACCATCTTGTTTGCTGATCCGGAAGCAATTCCAGCAATACCCGTAGTGATCAACAATAACTGAAAAAGAACTAGAATTAAGGATTGATTCTTCAAAAACACCTGCATCAACTTTCTCTCAAATTTTGATTCGCTACTTTTCAGCGTCATAATACTAAAACGATTTACACTCAACAAGAATTGTAAATACAAACTCGTAGCCCAGCACATATCAATCATTATTCCCATTACCTACATATCAGAATATAACAAAAATGCAGATAATCAGCATACCAAATTCAATCGTTCGTTGATCGAAATGTTAAAAACGGAATGAAAAGAAGCAGCAGATTGAAGTAGCAGTTGTGAGGTGTTGACAATCGTTTGTGTTAACATGATTTGGAAGGCAATACGACGACGATACATTGTGCTTTGCATAATTGCCTAAATGGTGACTAAAAATCCACTGAAGTTAGAAAGTTTACCACAAATACCAAAGCATGAAGAACGATACTCGGGATCGAAACAACAATGTTTAGAAGGCCCAAAACAACTTGTATTGCTTTTAACATTCTCCACCAGGAATGAAGGAATTCGTGTTTTTACATCAATTTGGATGCCATTAGATATTAGAAAGCAGGTGTTAAGGTTCGACTAAAATTCGGAAGTCTTTTTAAATATAGTTGCATGTGTGAATGCCGTGCAGTCGTACTTCAGTCCCGCGAGTTTTTACTTTGAAATCAATCCGACACAGATGAACTTCTGATGACATCTTGAACTTTGTGAATTAAAAAACAGTTTCCAAAATCGCTGACTCGGTAATCTAAGTTCACGGTTCGGGACTATGCAACTTTAGCTGACGATTAAATGCACTGACTTGATAATAAATGTGTTCAAAATGTCTGATTAAAAGAAGCTTTAGCGATTGCAGTGGAGAGTAGAATCGAAAAGCAGACAGTAAACTAGCAATGGCAAGTCAATTATATGTTTATTTGTAAAAGTTGAGTGTACAAAATTAACTAGTTTTTGTCATATTCTTTACTGTTTGAAGCGAACTGTTGTTCTTCACATTACTAGCGATGGAATCGGTTAAGTTGTTAAATTGCGATGTTCCATTCAGAAGTTTGTCATTCAACAGATCTAGAGGCTTATTTAAAGCTTTCACATTGATAGATTGCTTTGTCGAACTGTTGTTTTGTGGTGATTCAACTTTCTTTGATTGTTTCTCCATCCATTGGTTGTACAGATCGCGAATAAAGTTGCCGACATGTAAAGCTCCATAAGCTATCAAAAAATGAATTCTTTAGAAGTTCTGGATCTTACCATTGTGATGATTCGTATCTAAACAAGCGTATTACACGTCATATTCTACGCTTACCATAGAAATAAGAGAGTCGTCGGAATTGATCAATCGTATCACAACGTCCTTCGGTCTTATTGCACCATAGATCTTCCCAATTAATCACAACGCATTTAGAGCAGTTCAGCAGGTCTACTCGTTTTTTCAGGTTCACCAAAAAACCTTGTCGATTAAACTAAAAGTGTTTGCTAACTAACGCCCTTAAGATTTTCAATTCACCCAAACAGGAGTCCTAAACATGCTCAAATCTTGATTATAAAGAATTCGCTTTTGAAGCGTTTGAAGATGATTACTAATCCCTGTGTCAAAATGTCCTCTTGGAACAAAAACAACATCCCGCGCAATTTCGGCCAACTCAGTGTATCGTTTTTGTATTTCCATGTAGAGCGGATCTAAGCTCAAGTTTCGCATGTTAATAGGTGGATCATAAGGAAGGAGATAACTAAATCAAGATGGTAGAATTGGAATATCGAATAGCTAATTACGCATTGCCAACAATGATTATATCAATAGGATGCTTGAAGGCTTTAAGCATCTTAACCATATCGTCAACAAATAACTGGCAACTTTTGAATTTGGACTAAAACAATAAGTAGATTGTTTAGTTAAAAACTGAACTAACAGGTGAGAGATATCTTTTCTTTTGGCTCTGACCAATAACCTAGACTTTTACTGTTAATACTGCTCCTCCTGTGCTCTCACTTGCCATACATTGATGAGCACCGAGAAGTGTGAAATTTGCGTAAATATTTCGGAAGTGATATTCTACTCCAAAATATATAGCCTTAGCGTGGCTGTTTCCAATCAGAACAATGTTTTTTGCACCTTTGCCCTGCTGATAACAAGTTCCTTTGATGTCCATAGGCACAATGTTGTAGGTTGTCGGAATGGCTGATTTGGCCGTATTCGGACAAGTTCTCAATTCCCACGATAACTTTTTGAATTGAATGTTGTAGGCCATTGAAAACGATGCGTTTAATGGTTTCAGTTGATTTCGAGTTCTCCAAATCTCCATCATGTCGTTGTTAATATGTCTCATATCTTTCAATACGTTAGGAACCATCGACAATATTTTCTGTAATTGAGATCGATGATTGCAATCGTCAACCACACGAACTTCTTCGTTAGTTCGATTCTTTTGCAAGTAATCCATCGAGGCAAAAATCAGCAAATAAAGAACGAGGATTACACTGATCAACGACTTCCAACCGCGTATGTAACCGCTGATTCGATTGTACGCTTTTTCAATCAAGTAGCCAACAAAAATTGAAAGGGTAATAAGAACAAAGGCCACTTAATTGCATGTTGACTGTAACGAAGTATTTTCAGCGAACTTACTGGGAAATGAAACTCGACGTCTGTACGAGTAAGTTGTAACATCCACATAACGATGAAACTCAAAAATTGGCCAATGAACCATGTAAACAGAATAAGATATATCGCCGAGGGTGACGAGGAGTCGGTTACTTAAGATCAAACTCTCTCCCGATCTTGCAATCACCAAAACAGCCAAAGATAAGAGAACAAGTCGACTCGTTGATTTTGTTGAAAAAACTCGAACAGTAACTAAGGTGATTATGGCAATGGCAACTACAAGGTGAACAATTCGATCAACAAAATGAACAGCCCGATATTTCACCGCTAAACGCATTAGTTAGCTCGGAGTTAAGAGAGACTTGCAATGTTTGTTCGAATAATTGCACCACGAATCGGGATCCAGAACTCCCGTCTGACCGATGTAATAGGCAATGAAACCACACATGAACTGCCAAACTAAACCAATTAGACGACAGAGAAATAGAGAAACCAACCTCGCGCAGATAGAGACATATGCTCTTCGTTATTAACCGAATTGATTTGATACCAAAAGGACACACATCCAATTACAAGAACAATCAGCGCCCGTAGAGCTGATTTGAAGAAGTTCAAAATAGAAATCAAAAAAGGTACAAAGCAATAAAATTGAACTTCAACAGCCAAACTCCACAAGTGCATCAGATACTGACGACTTTCATTGCTCTAAACTTCGTCTCTCAATTCACATTAACTAAGCAACAAACCTGAGCAAAGTAATTGTCGTCTTCGTCGTTCGGAATGTTTGCAGCAAAAAAAAGTGGCTTGCGAACTTCTTTGAACAAGTCACCGTAGTCAAATGGATACATGAAGATGTAAATCGCAGATAATAGAACGGCCAGAATAACAAATAAATAAACCGGAACGATTCTTTTTAAACGTCGGAAATAAAAATCCAAAATCTTCGCAGCGTCCAATTGCGAGTACCGTGAAAGGAGCATACACATCAGATAACCCGAAATAACAAAGAAACTGAAACCAAATAAACCAACTTTTCGCCAATGACTTACACATCAACACCTAAAAATCCCACCTTGAAAGTATCATCTCGTATATGAAACAACAGGACCCCCAATATGGCGATGCCACGGAGTCCTTGAATGTCAGTAATTTTTCGATCTTAACTCAGAATTAAAACAGGTGGTAGGCATCGGAACTTACGTGATTGACTCTTTTCATTCGACGACTTCGGTTTGTCAGTTGGGTTTCTGCGTACTTGTGAGATTCCTTCAGGTTTCGTCTTTTGCGGAATCATCGCCGTTCTCTCTGATTCATCGTAAGACATTTTCCTGTCAAAAGCCAACAATCAAAACTAAATAAAAACCGCTATCGACTGACAATTTTGATTTGAGATTGATGTTAACATTGTTCAGTTTACGGAATCTCCCACAACTTTGGAATTTGAATTCCGTACTTGTTTGCTGTTGATAATCATATGCGTATGTTCAAAAAGCAATTGAAGTAATCGGATTAACTGCGGAATGACGTTCAGGTGCTCCGTTAGTATGCGATGAAACGTCGTTGACAATCGAGAACAAAATGTTGAGCATGCATAAGAACGTTTATTTGAAAACAGTAGGACAACCAAACAAATGAAATTAACAACAGTTTTTTCTATAATTAGCTTATTTCATGTTCAAAAGCAGCATTCTTGACTGAAAGTTAATGTCTAGTGCTGGGATTGTTGCTCAATTGACTTGTTGGTGAAAACAGTTGAACGCATTTGACTTGGTTTGTGGTTGGAATAACACGTCGTTGATGGTCTCGAATTAACCAGACATACAACAACATTGTGAAGAAACAATCAAAAGAATAGCAAACTGCCAAGTAGAGACCATATTTAGCAACTATACTATATCCAAAGAACTGTAATGGAAAATCCAAAAACTAGTACTGTGCATCAAGACTCACAGTCACGCCGTATAGCTCTGTAATGATTGGAAGGAAGTTGAAGTTCACTTCACTAACTGCACTTAACAAAGCTACCATATTGACCTGTAAAATGAATGCAATTTTAATCTGCATCTCATACTACCGACCCTTTTGATCGTCAGATTGTGAATCTTCTTTCGATTGCACCAAAGTAAAACAATAAACGTTCCTGCCAATCCCACATTGGCAAACGATATGATTGTTTTAAAGCATATGATTATGTGATGACAAAAGGGATGCAGACATGCAATACTCTGACATTCTAAAATGAACTGCAATTACAGTTCTTAATGTTAAAAATTTGATTTTCGAAGGCACGCATTTTCAGTTCCCTAACAACCGTATGGTTATAATACGATCTCTTATCATTGAACGAACAAATTTTGTTTTTAGTTTGAGTGCTAATTCACGACAATTGCCAATCACAAACACTCACCAGTTATTGTCCCAAAGAGTGGATGCATATAAATGACTACAATTAGCAACAACGTCATCATCCATATAAGAATGGCAAACACCGAGAATTTGTACAACGTTCGACGTTGCTCATTTGTGTAGAGAAGAGGTGATGTTAGCAAAATAATACAACGATCTGCGAGAATAAATGCTAGAGCAACAGAAGCTGACTGAACAGCACAAACGTAGAAGATTCCAGTACTCATTACAAGAACGACTGGTTGTTTTGCATCTGAAGAGGCGAATAGAAACAAAATTATTACAACAACTAACTATTCGAGTAGCCGGTCAGAATCAAATGGATTGTCTTTAACATAATTGCAACTGCTGCCACATTCCAAACAGCAACGTGAACTTGCACTTGCAAAGCCACTTGTTTCAATCGTGACGCACGCAAAATCCAACTATCTAAGTAGAAAATTAACGGTAAACACACAACTATAGAACCAAGAGCAACAACTGCAGCTTCAACATGATACGATAGAGTCGACATTTGGAGGTCGAAAATAACCAAGTTCCCAGATGAGACTATACCTCCACTTAAGAGCGTAGCAACAAACTTTGGTTTTTAGATTAACACCAAAAGGAATAATTGCATTCAGACAAGCGAAAACAAGGTCTCCAAATATAAAACACGTTCTACGATTTCTCTCCACTAAAATTTTCGTGTCTTACTCATTTATCTAACAATTTCTGAGCAAACAGCAGCTTAAGGATCAGTTTTTGTGTTCCTAATCACTAATAAGATTGTCGGCATACAATTTCGACTATTTAAACGAATACGATTTATGAAAAATAACAACAATTTTAAACAATAAATAAAGGGTAGACTAAAAGAAAAGAACCTCGTAAACTGATGGCTAATTGCACGCGATGAGCGGTATGAGATGCGTAGGTCAAAGAAGAGGATTTTGAGCGAATCAAAATCGATCAGAACCAAACAACCACTTCGATATCTGGTTCCAAAGCGTACGCTTCGTCTCAATAACGAACTCATCTCCGGTCAATGACTCCAAAACTGCTTGGTCGATAATCGAAGACGTCGAAATGGTCGGGAATATGCGTCTTAACACCGAGTTTTCCGGACACAAAACACTTTCGTTATGATGTCCACGTCGAAGTGAACACAAAAGTTCGGCACGACATTTGTCATCACACGGATAATCATCACGACGAGCATAATTCCTGCAAATATAAACGTATTTGAAAGCCCAGAAGACCATTTACTTCAGAAACAACTTGTAGAGAGTCGTATTGTATCTGAGCTTTTCACCCAAATCGTTCCAGCTTTTTGGTGTCATATCCAACAGGCCATATTCTTGCTACAAAAAAGTGGATACAAACAAAACAAGAACGAAAACGAACTCTTGCGGAATACAAAAACTGCCATTCGGGATCGGGATAAGATTGCGGTCGACTGAGGTTCAAGAAGTAGGTGTCGAAATCGAGAATCTCCTGCAAACGAATTTCATGCAACGAAAACAAATGACTTACGTAAGTACTTTGATCGTAATTCCCATCGATGTAATAAACTCGATACGAGGGATTCAAGTTCTCGAAAGTCGTGACACTCGGCGCAGAAAACAAAACGCCGACAGGTCGTGAACGAAAGTCGTTCATATTCTCGTAGAATACGGTGAAACTGTCCGTGTGGACATGACCAAAGAACTGAGCACGAATCGTGTATTCAAATCTACAAGAAGATACTACCGCAAAACACAAGTGTATTTACCTCGCTATAATTCGATAGTAGTTTCTCGCCCAACCTTCCAAACATTCGCTGTTACCTGGTGGAATATGTGCCATGATGTGAACGGCAATTCCTCGTTGTTCTGCATCATACAATTCGTCCACGAGCCATTTAAGCGTACCATCGGGATCCGTTTGATTCAAATAAAGAAAACTAAAAAAACGAGTGTTGACATAAACTAAGCATTTAATCTTACAAGTTTGTCGTTTCACAGTAACCTAAAAATCTTATGTCAACTCAATCGTTCAATAACAATTAACTTGCCAGTATTCACGGAAATCAGTTTAAACTTTTCAGTTACCATACAAGAATACGAACCGCGATAAATGCTCGTCACAAATTGCTCTGGAGGTATCCATTTGTAACCGGCATTGTAGATGGCACGATACAACCATTCAGGCCAAAACTTTCGTGGAACGGTATGAGGAGCAAAACTGAAAGCAAACCAATAAACTACGTTCGAATGAGTAGACAACCTATTCACTGGTACTCCTTCGTGATTACCAATGCCCCAAAATATCGGTGTGTCAGGGAAGTAAGTGTTCAACAACATACTCAAATTGCTGATCACGTACATATGAGACTCACGAGAATAGGACCAATCGTTATGACTCATATAGTCACCAGTTAGCATGATGTAATCAACTTTTTTTTCGTCCTCTCGCTAAAAAAAATTCATCTATTTTCAGTGCTTTGGCAACCAACCATATGCTCTCGAGCAATCGACGATAATAACGATTCGATTGTACGCAACGGAACATCACAAGAAGCCAATGTGCCCCAGTAACCTGCTCGTTGTTTCACATCGCCCGTTGTATCGCCTTGACAACAAATCGGTCGACCGCATTGCGCTTCCGAGCCATTTTGGTATTCGAAATCAAAGTGCAAATCAGACAATTGGATCACTTTAAAGATCGGTCGTTCTTGATTATTGTTGTTATAGAAAGGTCGGTTGTTGTTCGCCGAATCGGCGGTTGTTCGACGACTTTCGATTTCGGGTTTAGGAGGCAACGGAATCGTCCAATTTCCATCAAACGGATTGTCTGGCACACCACAACCTTTCATAATCAAACCGCACAACTGTTTCGGTCGAAAGACCATTTGTTCCAACACGTAAAGAAACGGCTCCTGAAAGATGGGAATAAAATAGAAAATGGTGGTAGAAGTTACTCGGAATTGAGCGGTGATTCCTTTGCAGATAACAACGTTTTGATCGGCAAATTTATGACAAATGTACTGAGCAACCTTCAGAATACGTTCAGTTGTCGCATTTCGTTCAAACAAAAACCTTCAAAGCATGTGGATTGCGAAAAGAAGTCCAGGAAACCCACTTAAGAACTTCAACTGATCCTCGACATCCCAAACATTTCCAAGAAAACGACTCCGTCGTATGTTGATTGTCTTCCTCAGACGAGAACTCGATGTCGTGTCTGCTGATTGGTGGGGCATCGCTTAATCTCGCTTTGAATTCTGACTGCTCATCGGCGGAAATCAGTTCGGTCAAGTTGGCGAAATTGAAATCGTCCAAATCTTCTGCAACGAAAATTCGAATGAGAAGACGAAAACTGACCTCTGCCGTGAATCGAATAGACGATGGAGACCGCGAATATCAAAAGCAATTTACTGCGCAAAGTCATCACCAAATCGGCGTTTGGCACAAGCAAACAAAATCAATCACTAGACGTTCGGTAGATCGCAATTGCCCTCCGCTCTTGTCCGTCTGCTCATTCTCTAAGGCGTCTTGTTTTCTTCGACCGAGTGTTCTTTCAGAATCTGCCCTGAAAACAAGATTAGAAATCGCAGTCGAATGTGATCAATCACGTGCCGTTAATCAAATGACGAGAACGCAAAACAAGCCGCCGCAATTGAAATCGAGTTGAAGTCACGTAGCAACTGTAAAGCACTTCAATTGAAATGCTACGGAAATATCGTTGCTATCAACATTCAAACGTAAGTTCACGGGAACCTTTCCAAATGCTCTTCCTACCAAATCCCCGAGCCGACGTACCGTTCAGTAAACTACAACATCTCGTGCATCGAACGATTGAAATTGATCGGACCGAATTCGATTCTCGTCTTCCGCTCGTTTAAGACACCCGATTTACCGTGTGTGTTAGTCGCCAGTCCACGGGTTTGTGTACTCCGAGGAGTCGGGAATCTGGTTTGCGGTCATTTACGGAACAATTTAGGAGACAAACATCCGCTACCGACGAACGTAATGGTCCACTGTTGTAACTCCATGGGCAGCTTTGCTGTTCGCAGTCAACAGCCGTTTTTTAATGACCAACTACTGCAATCAACTTTTCTTGAAGATCAGGTTTTGCACATTTAACCACCGGCTTCTGAACGGTTCATTTTTTATTTTCTCTACTTATTAGAACCATCGATACAAATTTGTGATGAAAACGAAAATATTTTGGCTAAAATCGAAGATCGTTTGCAGGAACGAGCTTCGGAGGAGCAGAGTCCACGTCTTCTCTTCATCTCATTATGTACAACTGCATCACGTAAACCTCTTGTAGCAAACAACTTGGGAAGAATAGTGATCCGACGGTCATTCATACGGAATTAAGTTAAATAAATAGTCGCAAAGAACATACACGAATTAGCTGAGTTTTCTACACGAATTGAACGTGATGGTAAAAGAGATGGAGTTGTGTACACGTTTGAGCGGTTTGTTTAAAAGAAAATAATTTACAAATTTTACAACGTAGTCAATGGGCGAATAGAACCGATTATTTTGGAGCTTGTAATCAGTTTGTAGCAATGCGACTATCGGGCCGTGTGATCGAATTGCACGAGAAAATCCATGATATCCGCGTACGAAACCACAGCCTCGAGTTTGCCTTCGTTTGCGATTAGAAGGCATTGGTGATGACTAGCAATCAACTGGTGAATTGCGTCCGAGATTGAATCCTGAGCTGATATGAGCATTTCAGTCAAATTGTTTGGATTTGCAATCTTCTGAAACCAATTCGTAGACATTTCTGAGACGAATCACAAACCTTAACGGACGTTTCCATGATCTCGTCGATTGCTTCTTCGCCTCGAGTTGCCATCGCGTTCATTATGTCGATCTTGCCCAAAGCTCCGGAAATATTTCCATTCGAGTTGATGAGCGGCAAACAGGAGATTTTGTCCTTCAGAAATCGATCGACAGCCTCCGAACAGCGGACATCTTCGTTGATCTGGACACAAATGTAATTGAAAGGTCGAGTGGAAACTTACAGTCGACAAATTCGATCTCTTTCCCAGTTGTGTTTCTTTGAGTGTGAGTTTCTTCAGATTTGGTTTTAAAGTGCATCGTGAATCAGTCAACTTGGCAATTTCGACGAAGATCGGGCGCAGTGAAATAACTCCGATGACTTCTTTGCTTCGCACGAAATTCTCGACCAACACCACGGGAATTCGATGCACGTGATTCATTCGAAATAGTCGGGCCACATCCCAAACCGAAGTGATGTCGCCGGTCACGACCATTCGCTTTTGCGTTTGATAGGAATCGAAATAGTTCTGCACGGACATGTCCGCTAGCCCCTTATCTTCACGTCGCAGTTGAAGACAATGCAGAACGTCCGACAAAGTGAAAATGTTGTATTCGCCATCTAAAAATAAACGCAAATTCCGTCGTTCTGCATCGGAAACCAACCTTCCGGATTGCTCGTGATTGCCGCCTTGGTTTGTGTTTGTGAACAAATCGCGTGAATTGCTTTTCGGATGCTCAGCTTGTCGCTGATCATGAAAACGATTCCGTGCGGTGGTAAGATGTCGTAAACGGTTTGCGACTGCAAATAACTGCGATAGGCGGAAGGCTCGTTCCGACAGAAAGTCCCGACCAATTGAAATTGATATTCGTTTTGTTTGCGTAAGATCGCATAATTCTAAAAGTACGAACGATGAGCTTCGGTTGAGTAGAACCAACTCACGGCGCTGCGAAGTGTTCGCTCGTCCACGGACATTCGACGAGCACACGAAGTCAAATCGATTCCCAGATCCTCGTCCGAGAGATTTTCGTCGAACTGCGAGTCGGCACTCACATTCTGCCAATTAGCCGAATCGTTGAGTCCAATCGTCTGCTTCAACAGCGGCGGTTTGACGTTGTTTCGACCATGTGGAAGCTGCAAAAGAAGCTGTTAAGGGCGGAGCTCTGAACGATTGGCTATTTCGCCATCAACAGCAGCAAAAAGTCGGAGCTCCTCAACTCACGCTGTTCCTCCGTTTGACCCACTGAATCAAATTCATTTCGAGACCAGAAACTTCCAATCAGTCGGTTAAGCCAAACTGCGGCCGCTAATCCGTTTGGCCATTTATCCCACGCGTTTTATTATCCCGCTTTCAAATCAAAAAAACCGTTCGACTGTTTTTGTCGTCGTGGATCGGCGGTTGTTATAAACAAAAACGATTTTTGTCCAACTCGTGCTCTTTTTCCGAACGAACGAGAAGAACGTTCCCGCAAATCGGTGTGTGATTCCTGCGCTTAAAATTCGGATTCATCGCCCCAAAAACCCTCCAAAGTTTTCGTGCATGGAAGACCGTTGGCATTTTCGACTGCCAACTCGAAAAGCTGCTCACCTTTCCGTTGACTGTCATTCTCCTCGGACGTAGAACACCGCTCTCTGCAGCTCCCAATCCAATCGACGATCCTCGACGTGAGTCTGTGCATTGAGAGGACAAAGCCGAGTCGGTGGTTGCGGCTGACGACGATGAGAGCCGTTCGGTTGTGCCCGGTATGACGACTTCGGCACCATCAGAAGCCGCTCCGTTGTTATTTAGAGGTATCAAGTTGGTGTCCACGGAAAGCGGAAGGTCTTCGGGAACACTCTCCACAATTGAGCGCTTTTTGATTGGCGATACTTGTTGTCGATGAAAAATCGTTCCAGCAGGCATCGTATCTATTTGTGGGAGTTTGCCGCCGAAGGTCGGATCAACTGCTGCAGTCAACATCGCACGAACTTCGGCCAATGCACAACCGTCTGCTTCGTCGTCTTCTTTCCGCGCGACTTCAACTTCTTCGGCCAAGTGATCCAAATCCGCCAAGTGCTCAATGGACGAGGAGTTGGTCAGATCGCTTTCAGCAACGGACTCACTTCTCACTTCCGAATCACAAACTGAGATGCGTCGAGAGTCGTCCAACAATGAGGATTGATCACAGTCGTTGAGCGACGCGGTCAAAACGGCAGCCGTTGCGGAGTCCACCGACGATCGACGTGAAGATTTGACTCGATCCCAAATTGCACGCAGTTTCCGTCCCGCTTGTTCGCCTGGAGATCGTTTCGGCGTGGCGGCCGAATCGCCGCTTTTGGCACTTTTCGGTGACACGATTGAACGCGGCGTTGAAGGCGTTTGATTGTTGGGAACGGCGAAACGTTCGCCGTTCTGACGAATTCCGAGAATCGTCGTCGTTGTGGACGCAGAGAGTTGGAGCGTCGAGCGCCGTTTGATTACGCAGAAATTTGAATCTGCAAAACAAAAACATCAAACTCGAACAAACACGCAAATGAGCAGACACGACGATCGGAAGCCTCAAACCGCGAGATACAAAATCGTGGCCTTTGGCCCGAAACGAAATTGGAAACATTTTCACCTGTCACATGCAATTCAAATGCCAACTGCCCTCTGAAGTTCGTTTTCACACGTTCGGGAATTGCGACAACAAGTTAGACGAACACGCAAACTCGACGTCGAGAAGGAAGTACAATCCTGTCAGCAATTCATTTGAGCGGCCCGTCGATCAAACGACAAGTGGGTCACAATCGACGTGGAGATCGTCGATCGGAGAGAAAAGGGTTTCCCTCGTTCGTCGACGAAATCCATCGATCTCACGTGCCGATCGCGTCACAGCTCTCGATGACACGAGCTGCGCAAATCGGCGTCAAAAAAAGACAAAAGTTTTTTGTTTACGCGTTTTAGAAATAAACACGAAGAAGATCAGCAGCTGAAAAGAGACGAAAGAATCGGACGCGATGTTTTCTTGATGTTTGATTCCTTCGACGCCGCGAAGAAAACAGATGAGGTGGAAAGCGAGGGGTCAGCTGCGCAGATTGGTGACCGTTCCATTCAAAGTCTTTCCCCTCGAAAGACGCGTCCCAACGTGTCTTCCAAAAACGTTGACCCAAAAAAACAAAAATTGTTTTTCGTTTTCCTCCGAAAGTTCAACGGCCAAAAAAAGCTAGAAAAAGGGTTTTTTGATCGCATTACGTCACTCTCGATTTCCGGAGCTCAAGAAAAGATCGTTGATTAACGTCGTGAACTCGTTGGTAACATCAACTTTTCTGTTTGTGGCCTAATAATCGGATTTCGATTATAAGCCTCAAAATAGCCGGGCGCTCAAGTGGAAAGAATCCCGTTGGCATCCAGTTTTTGTGTCCGCTTCTGGTCAGTGAGTTTAATGAAAAGCGCCCACTCAAAAACGCCAATTTTACACGTTCGGAAAACCGACGAACGGCGTCCGAATTACTCAACGGATTTTTTCGAAGTCCACGATCCAATCGGATTCCCGTAGTTCGAAGGCGTTTGAATGAAAAAGCGCGAAAATGCGCAGACCACAGAGACGACGAACGACTGAAATCGGCCATCTGCGTGTTTGGCCAAAAACGTTTGTTGGCCGCGCAGAAATCATTCGAATCGACATCTCCAACCCCCGCGTTCAGAGGCCGTCGTTTGGCCAAAACGTGCTGTAAAGAAGAAAAAAATTTGATGGACAGCAGAGACGACCGGTCACGCTTCGTGGTTGTCGGAAAGCGGATCCGAAACGGAACGCTGTTCGGCGCCAACAGACTCATGATTGGGAACGAGCGCAAAATCGAAAGCTGATGAGACGAAGAGAGTGCAAAATTGGGTCCTCCGACCAAAAACACTTTCGCTTTTTCCGTTCAATGGATTTGCATGTCATAAAAACGGAAACAGTTCGCGTGAAGCGGATGATCGGAATGTAAAACAAAAACTCTCATCAAACGTGGCAGAAGTTCGCGCGAACGCGGGATTCCGTTTCCTTTTTGCGAAACGTCGTCAATCTGCTCCAACGACGTCCACTGGTCTTATGGTACCCGGCCAAAAACCGCTTCTGCCAACAGCTTGGCATTTACGATCATAAGCGAACTCTTGAGTCTGACGTCAAGTCGAAGAGACCGATCGGTCTCCGCGTCCAAATCGCGGCCAAAACAACGTGTCCTCAAGAATCGCAAAAACAAGTTGACCTCCCGGAGCAGCAGCTTCTCGTCAAAAACAATCGGACGGCCGCAGAGGGCGGACGCATGAAGCAAAAGCACGTGGTTCGTTCGCTTCGACTGCGAACTTCGCAGCAAAAAAATTCCTCTCCAACTGACTTCTCGGTTTCGCTTTCAAGGCCGCTGCAACGCTTCGGAATTGTCGAAACGCGAAAGTTTACGCGCATTCTGATCGAAAACAAAATCACGTCATTGACCCCAAAAACAAATTCATCATTACACCCGAATGCGCAGGTTTTGTCATCTGAATTCCTCTGCAAAAGTTCTTTTTTATCATTTTGCTCAAAATTCCGCTGATTCGCGTTTTCCCGCTAACTGTCGACTGTTTTCGCTTACCGACTGGTTATCAGAAGTCCTCTTACATGAACAGCGCGGTAATTCGATCAAAACAACTTCCCCGTTACCGTAAAACGTTCTGCGGTGATAAAAAAAGAACGATCGTCGTTCGGCGGAAGCCGCTGACAATTCCAATCGTTTTTGAGCGCAACAAACTCGACGGTAACGCCGGGATTCAGCGTCTTATCACAAGACGATCGACGGAAAAGAAAAAGTCGGAAACTGCCAACAAATCGAATGAAGCGCGTGAATGGCCGTTAAAATCGTGTTCGACTCCCGATAAACAAACGTCATTCGGCTCATCACTTTGCTGCCAAGCACTTGAATTAAATTCGACACAATTTCAGAAGTCTGATCGCCTGGTTTCCATCATCTACAGATTGAGCTTTTGAGCTCACGGTAAGCCGCCGAAAGCGCAGTTTTTCCGTTTAGCTCCAAATTTCAAATGCAAACATTCTGCAGTTCGACCTTAGAGACCGAACGGTCTTCATGTTTGCACTTGTCCTCAGGAGTCGTGAACTAACTCGGAGAGTGCCGCAATGATAACAAATGACTTTATCAAATTTGTTGCGAATTTGAGCAGCTGAACGTTCGTTTGAGGGTGGAAAGTTGTCCAGAGACTTGAACGGGATTAGAGGCGGAGAAAGTGCACAAAGAAATGTACTTCTCCACTAATCTTCGACTTCCCGTAAAAACAAAATGTAATTGGATTTCGGTTGTATTATTAGAAATTGGATTCTGATCGCTTGATGTCAGTGAACGGAAAGTTATCCTTGAATTGAAAGCGACGAGTTTGCGCAAAAGATCCAGAAACCGAACTCGTGATTTCGAGGTCATGGACATCAAAAGAAGAGGGAACGTTCGAACACAAAAATAGAATCGAAGGACGTGGAATAACCTTTTGGAGGGTGCGAGAAAAGACGAAAATTTGAATCAGCGTCGTTAATTGCAGCAACTTTCATTACGAGTAGCAAATGACAGAGAAGTCTTTAAAGATTACAACTCGCTAACGATTTTATACTTCAAAGGCGAAAACGTAAACACAAAACGACCAGCTCGCAGCTGTTTGATTGTGCAGCGAAGGGGACCAGAAACCAATTAGTCAACTCGAGAGAACTTCCAAATTTAGAAAACAAACGAATTTCCTGCTTTCGCGTAAAGTTCGGGATGTCAAGTTCGTAGTTTGCTTTGTTCCTGTTATCTGTTCATTGAAATGCAACGCAAAGCCACTGAGTGTCCGTTCCAATTGGATGGGCGTAAAGCGAAAACAACCGAACGCTGCACTTTAACGTTCCCCACCGGCTGTTTGCTTCTTCGCGAGTTCACCGTCCATGCGAATTGGTTTCTGGTCCCAAATGGCGATAAAACGCACAAAACAACTTATCAAAAAAGAATAGAAACTGCAATTTCAACGTCAACAAGCATCCTCATCAATTTGTTTGATCAGAATGTGTAACCCGAGTGATCACTTTGATCCACGCGTCTCCGCTACTTCCTCGTTGTTTACGCGAAGTCTTCGCTCTTTCGGCGTTCAAATTCCCAGGCTCCAAAGCGAACTTTTTGGGCAGAAGACCGAACGACAATTGAAAGTGTCATTTCGTTTCACGCGAAAGGAATCAGCTTTTTATTTGGACGGCGATGAAGTCGGGAAAACGCGCTGAAGGTCCGCGCTGCAAAAACAACCTCGTGCTTAGCGATGAGGAACAAAAACACGCGACCAAAAATAAACACAAAACCGAAGAATTTCGCTCTCAGCGTTCGACAGCAAAAGAAAAAGGGCGCTAAAGTGAACTCTCGGTCGACGTTGTCGCCACGACTGTTCGCAACAAATTGGCACGATTGCCTTATCACTTTCACGTGTTTGGAGCTCTGAAACCCCCTCATTGTGCTCGACAATAATCTCTGAACATCGAAAGCGGCGAAATTGGGAAAACAACTTGGAAACCAGAAGGTCGATTGTGATCATCAAAAATCACTTCGAGTTGCTTGTCATTTTGTTTTTGTAATTGGAGTTCCGCATTTCAGTTTGGGACGATTGTTATTTCAACTCGTGACCTTCGAATCGATGTCAAGGGCAACACACGTAAAATTTCGATTAAAATCGGACCTTGAAATTTACAGTCGTTTTTGCCCGAACATCCGAATCTCAGTTTCTTTCAAGGTCATTCGAACTCACGGCTTCGGTTTCCTTTTGACCGTCGCCCAACAAACCCGGAGGTTCAAATGTTCGGCGGTTTGGATTATGGAAATCGGCATCGAGTTAAAAAACGGAGATTTCGAACAACAAATTGGTTTTGCAATGGAAAACAACCCAAATGGCTTTCGTCTGTTTTCGTCGATGGACGCGAAGCTTTGAATTCGATTTGGGAAACTGCGGATTAAACACAACCGCAGAGTAAACGGCGATTCGTTGGATTTGCGAATCAAAACGAAGATCATTTCAACGGCAACTCGAGAAACAAAGCGGCTTTTAGTAGTTGAATGAACCCACTTGAAATGTTTTCAAGTCTCAAGTTTCTTCGATGACAACAAGTTGCCTTTTAGTTTCGGCCAAATAAAAAGTCGAAAAGAAGAAATCAAAAATCTCTTACTCATCTCGGTAGTTGCTTTCAAACGACCGAGTGGATTTCCTCGACTGTTTTGCCAACTGTTCTTTAGTGTCTTAGTGGACGTTTTTGGAGGAGAACGTCGAGCGTCTTGTTGGCACGAAAACGTGACCCGTTCGAATTCCCAATGCAACTCCGAAATAACAAAAACACAAGGGATGATCGTCTACCGTGAATTGAAATCAACGTTAATTACTTTCTATTCATAACTCGGATTGAAAGTGCATTTAGTTTACGAATTCCATTTGCTACCGAAAAACTTTGCTGATTCTCATTAGGGAAACGACCGGTTCGGGAGCTCGAGATAATCCATTGAGTCCATTTGTTGGCACGCGATGGTATCTTTCGTAATGAAGAGGATTGGATGAATAGAACAAAACGCGCCGATGAGAGCGCGACGAACCCAACGCATTAGTCTGAATAACTATTTACAGCTAATATAAGAGTGTTCATTGGCCGAAGTGTATTCATGAACGTCGCAGCAATTGAACTTCTGTTTTCTGTAATCTAATTTCCCATTAATTCAACATAGCAACTTGTGTATTCCAAATTCAATTGACCACAATCTTCATTTAATAATCCGTTAATAAGTTTATTATTTAAAATAAAAAACGTTAAACAGAGCAGTTACCACTCTTCGTCGCCGTTAAGAACCACCGGATACTCTTCATCGTCCAAAACGTAGTCGAAACTTTCCGACGAGATCGTTTCCCACCAAAGATGCTGAATGGAGACGTGCAGAAAGAATTTGATTCGATCTGAAGGTGCCCATCGTAAAACATTATTTCCGTCCTCTTTGTTAATTGACAGAAGATTGGCGTCTGAATCAGAAAATGGAATAGTCAGAAGCTCGCAGTTTTGCTTGTTGAAAAACTGACTTTGAACAACTTTCTCTAAATACTTTTGTTCGGAGTCGATTTGATAGCACTCAGCTTTCAGATGAACTTCAAAAGCTACTTTCTGAATGTGCGGAAATTCACTTAACGTTTCTTCAGCAAACCGTTTCAGTAACGTGAGATAACGAACAATTGGCTGGTGATGATTTTGTGCCGACTGGAACAAAGGTATAAAAGATATGAAATCGGAATACTTACATAAATTGTAAAGGACCCAGCGAAAAAAAGCTTTTGGAGTTGTGGCAAAAAGCGGCAAAAATCGCTTTTTAAAAGCATATAGTAACTCTCGTTGGTTATTGTAATTGAAACTTCGCGAACCGCCTGATTGATCGGACACACATTCCTGAACCAAATAATCGACAGTATTGTTATAAGGAACATACTCAGTAACAATGTCAGAAGCGCTGTCAACGATTAAACGCAAACTACGAATTGAATGTCGAAAGATAACGTCGAGTGGCATCTGAAATAAACATTAAGGACTTTGAAAATCATTTTAAACTTACTGGATAATAACGCCGACCTAGAAATCGCATTGAGAGATCGGTTTGAAAGATGTCGAGTTTCATTGGAGTGTAGTAGTTATATAAGTGTAGGAAAAAAGCTGAACACTGAAGGACTTTGAGAGCGGGACTCAAGCGACCGAAAGTTTCTTCGATAATCGGACAGCGATGAGAAGACGTTATGGAGAGATTTGGTGTGCCTGAAGAATGAGTGACTAATAAAATCAATTCAAATGCTCACCATACAAGAGATCGGTTACTTGTCTACTGATGGTTGGCGAATTGAAAGTTCTGTGTTTAACGATTGTAAAGTTTTGGAATTCTGGCTGAACTAGCTTCAGAATTGCGATACAAGTTGGCTCATCGACTGCACACAACGAAAGAATACTCGACGGAAAGAGATAGGTGGACGAAACAGATCGTTCTAAAGTCAACTGAAGACTTTTGTTTTTTAGAAGTCGTCGAGCAGAGCAAATAAAGTTTTGTGAAATGATCTAAACAGCAATACAAGGACATGAATAAGACTAACCATCGTACGAAAATCATCTTTCTTCGAGGTCGGAAATCGATGTCTGACACGATGGCAATAGAAAACATCGCAAGCCATCGGATTGAGTTTCGGTCTTTGAAGCTCCATCATGTACAAAAAGTGTTTGCAAAAAAAGAGATAATCACAACAAGGAATAGACAGATAGCCAATGATTATTTTCTTCTTAAGACTTTCGATTACATTGGAAACACTTTCATGTTCTTCCGAATTTCAACTTCGTTATTTATTAACACGATTATGACAACGATCGAAAGAAATTAGTTTCGAGCTTTTGCGAATCCGACACGACGTCGTTGAATGTCATGAACATTACAATAAGCTCGTGTAAATGCATCTAAAATGCTCATTTTACTTTTACATACACGATGTCCACTAACCTCCCAAAATCCACAGATTGTCATCACCATCTCCAAGAGCGAGTTGACAATATCCTCCACCGGCTTTGAGGAGCATTTGTTCAGACGGAATAGTGTATCTGCGGCCGTTGATTAAGAGGGTCACAGCAACATTAGCGTTACAATCAACTACGTAACCGCCTTGAACTGCTTCTGCTCCAACACTTCTAGCCATTTGGCGCACAATTGAGGCCGGTGCAATAATAAGACTTGTTCCGGAATCTAAAAAATATTTACCAGAGACTCCAAATTTCTGTCACCTGTGATTGCTTTGAAACTTCCAGATGTACGAAGACGACCCATTTGAAATTGAGAAACGGTGAATTGCCAGTAAGGCACTAATCAGCCTTTTAAATTAATTAGAATCTAAACACGCACCTCCTTTATCGACATTGACGTATCCTTCAACCCGGCCACAATGTTGCTTATCAATTCCACCTGTAACAAGTTATTTTATGTGTAGAAAAACAACTAATGACCGAAAGTAATCAAGCCGCCGTTCTCGCAGGTTCCAGAACCCGGACATTTTCGCATGTACGTTGTAAAGATTGGAGCATCAAGTATACCTTGACGCCAAGCTTCGTGCACAATCGATGAGCCTCGATCTCTGCTTGGTAAGCTCGATCCCAAACCCAAAATCCCCTGTAATGTTTTAATGGGCAATTAAAGCAAAACGATTTGCCGACTTCATCACTGAACTGCATGGAGCTTCCGACGCCAAAGGTAATTGGCTTTTTCATTCGCATTTGTTTGCCTTTTGGATCTCCAAACTAAAACGACATTTCAATTAAAAACAGATTTCCGTGCGCTCACGGCAAAGATATCTGTAAAATAGCGGCCCCGAACGCTGCCAGTGCCTGTAATACGATAAAATCTTGCACTCATCATTTATACGGCTTGTTATTATATTTAAAAACTCACCGTAATGAACTTCGAAAGGATACGAAGTGGCTCGTGAAGTCTGTGAAGCATCCGGATCGTAGACTCCGCGACCACTCGAGCAGGCCTTAGCTAAGGGGCCTAAAAAAGGATTTATTATTATTGAAAGTTGGAAATTACTCGACCTGACGAACGGCATCCTTTTTGCGGAACCCAAAGTATACTGCTACCGGTATCAAAAACGACATTAAAACCTTGTAGACAGAATATAATTTTTAAAAAAAAAACCCACTTTGCGGAGGGGTACCCATGGACATCCGACCTGAAAGACGAGTGATTTATCGACATGTTTAAACAACTGGTTTTCTGCGAACAGACAGATAATTTTGTTTCTATCGAGTAAAATCAATTAGAAAACAATGTTTCAAGTTATTGCACATTTTTAAAACTAACCTCTGTACTGGACTGCACCAACGGAATTTAAGCCCTCTCCATAGATGTCAAAGGCCTTCAGAGTATTGTTGTTGTGAACACGCTTAACGAATTGAACATCGACAGTGAACGCTGAAGCATCGACAAACGACACGAGAGCAGAGCCGATCAGAAGGCCGGAAACTAACAACGAGACCATTGGGACGGATGACTGTGTCGTTCGACGGTTTGAAATGCGACTGCAAAGCATCAGAACAGACAATTTATATCGTTCAATGTACTGCCCGAGTTCTTTTCGTTGTGCATTGTTATCTGATTATTTGTTCAGTTGAACAAATGTCACGAGAGGAAATGTCGAACGTCTAACTGATTCTTAGAAGTGCGGACAGATACCCATGGAACGTTGCGAGATTCACGTCAACCTATCCATTTGGTTATTTGAAAGACAAACATCCGGTTTTCTAAACGCTTTCCATTTTGACGTAGATGGCAGTTTTCGAAAGTGAATTCGCTTGCAAAGTAATTATTAACCAGAATGAAACACTTCGTCGTCGATTCGTTTTTGATTCGACAAATATAACGTGCAAATTTGAAAGTCGGTTGCAACGATATGTCAAGGAAGAAGGACTGTGAACACTAATTGAACTGATCAAGTGGTACGTTCTTGATGCCTACAGCTTGCTATTTGAGTGTTTCTGTTGTCCAGTTATCATCACATTCAATTAACTGTTAGTTTATTAACAAATATGAAAGATGATGTTCGATGAGAACGACTTCAAGATTGAGCGAATTAAGTTCGATAGGGGCGTTTGAGTTTCGCAAATGCTACTTCTCGTTTCTCGAAATTGTGCACTTGACAAAAGGAACGAGTAAACGGTGTTCCTAACAAATCATTAACGAATTTTCTCACTTCACTAACCGAGAATCCACAATCCGAAGTTTCCGGACTGCATTGCCAACTGACAACTACCGTTACCCAAGTCAAGAAGAAGATGTTTAGACGGAATTCGATATCGACGACCATTAATTTGGAGATCGAGGTTAAAACGACGGGAACACGACAAAATGTAATTTCCATCCAAATTCTGAGCTCCGACTCCGCTTGCAAACCGTTCAGCTTCAAATAGTGGCAGAACGATCAAACTCGTACCAGAATCTACAAAAGGGCTTGTTAAGTGTTATGAGACCTTCACAAATTCTATTACCTGTGATCGCTTTAACCTTTTGGTTATACGATGCACGACCCATTTTACTCGAATCGATAGAGAACTGCCAATAACTAACGAAAGGATCAACTTTGATCCAATTTTTTGCCCGTGTACAATGCTTGCTATCTTGAGCTCCAATTTCAATCACTCCGCCATCATCACAGTTACCAGAGCCCGGACATTTCTTCATGAACGTCGAGAAAACGGGCTCATCCAAGACGTTTTGACGCCAAGCCTCGTGAATCACAGATGTTCCTTCTTCCGATGGAATCGATCCAAGACCTAATATCCCTTCGTCTGTATAATACGCTTGACTTGCTGCGCCAAAGAGAATCGGTATGTCGAGTTTAAGTTGTGGACCATTCGGATTTCCAAACTGAAATTGAAGAGCAATTAAAACAATCTTGAAGAACATACTGCAAAGATCTCTTTGTACAATTCTCCGCTGGCAGAGCCTACAAGTGGGTGTGATTAGTAATCCAACGTTTGAAGCAATACCAGTCCCGTAGGCGACCGTAAAAGGTCGTCCGGTGTATTCCGAAGTTCGAGAACGTTGGGGATCATAACCGTTTGGACAGTTCTTAGCGAGTGGACCTAAATGCTTGTATAAAAAGATCTTTACTTTGTGAATACCCGTAGATTTGCAATCTTTTTTTGGTACCCAAAAAATTGTTGATCCACTGTCAAATGTAATCTTGAAGTTTTGAGGAGGGCTGCCGAGAGAAACTTCTCCACGATACTGGACATTCGCCAAATTTGAAAGCTGCTGACCGTAGGCATCAAATTGAACAGGAATCCGCGTGTTGTTTCCTACAATATAAGAATGGAATCATCTATTTGATTGTCCTACGAGTAATTGTACGAGCAATCCGTTGGATGGCAATTGAGAAGGACGTTGCGTTAACTGAGAATGCGAATCCAAAAAAGAAAACGACCCACAGATTGATCATTTCGAGCGAAAAGAACATTCGTTTTTGAATGACACCGGCGGCTGACTTCTTTTATATTCGCAAAAGTGCCAATGGGAATCTGATGAGTGGTGTTAACCTTTTCACTTCCGTCATGACACGGCTATTTGAACAGAAGTGATGTTAACCGATTTTGTTGACAGTCGAGTTGTTAGACGATCGTTTGTTCAAACACGTAATTTCATTTCCGTTTGTTCATTTCGTATTAAAATTTTGTCAATGGCTCATAGAATTGTTTTGTGTTCCATTGATGGTGAAACTGAACTTTTGCGACAAAATCAATGTATCACTTCAGACCGTCTATTCACCGAAGTTATTTATAATTCTGCCACTCAAATGTCGTAACAACATCACAAAAGATAGCAGCCGATTGATCCAAAGGATTGTTTATCTCTCGTTTAGTTGCTGGTCAGATTAAACTCAGTCTGAGCTTATGAATCGAGATGCCGTTTTGTACAGTCGCTTGCATGCTTTGAACAATTGACGATTTAACATCAACAGAAAATGTTTTTTCTAGCCATTCGTCGCTAAACGGCCGACAAACCGAAAGACGCAGATGCTGCGAATGACCAGAGAAGCCCACTATTCATTTTTTGTGCCTCCTAATTATTCGCCTTCGTATTTATATTCGAGTGTTCTTTTGTATCTAATCTCCCCGTTTTTGCAGAGTTGACGGTGTCCGTGGGCAAAACTCATGATTTTGAAATGTCGGGCGATGATCCGATGGTAATCGATGTAATGGCCATCAATGCGACTACATTATGACCATCTGTTTCAGTTCACAGAAAGCGATTATTGGCGTCAATGGCAAGAAAAAGAGGAAAAGAAAAACGCGGTGGTTTTGGTTGACGATATTTCATTCAGACAAGAAAGATGGCCGATTCCGGTCATCAACGAAGTGAATTGCGATACCATTAACTCTCGCTTTCAATACGGAGTGCATTCGATTCGCGCAGGGAAACATGCAAAATCGGTCAGTTTTACAATTGGGGCCTACTCATCCGGGTGTTTTCAGGAGAAATGTTGCGATTGCGAGGACGGAAAATGCAAAACGTCAAGTTGCTATTGTTATGCCAACTCCAATATTCGTGTTAAAGTAATCTCCAGAAGCTTTTGAGTTGTGATTTTTGCTTTAGAATGGAAAGATCTCGAATTTGCGCGCCGTCATTAATGAGCCAATGGATCGTGTTCTTTTGGAGTGTCGCAAAGAATGCACTTGCAAACGAAAGTGCTCGAACAGATTCACTTCTCAACGAATTAAGTCACGTGTAGACATCAACTATTTCGACGGGAAAGATTTTGGCGTTCGCATTCGGGACTATTGCCAAAAAGGTGCGCAAATGTTGTGGAGCGTTTTCTGATGGCCATTTAGGCACATTTTTTTGCGAATACGTGGGCGAGATTTTGAACAGAAATGGACGTGAAAACACGCATTTTCAGTTCGGTATTCACAAAGCAAAAGTTTGTCTCTTTGTTCGCCTATTCTTTGAATTTGTTTCAGAAGACCAAAAATCGCGAGAGTTACATCGATGCAAAAGTTTATTCGAACATCGGTCGTTTTCTTAATCATGCCTGCAATCCAAACCTTTTACCTTTTCTCTTTGTTGCAAGATCGAATAGCTCGTTGAGTTATCCGCAGTTGGGTTTCGTTTTCTTTCGTGACGTGATCCCCGGTCAGGAACTAACCATCGATTACGGACCCGACTATTGGGAAGATCGCAATATCCAATGCTGCTGTGGTTACACCAATTGCATTAAACCGCCGAAAGAAGTACGAGGTCAGTCAACTCATTTGATTGTCGAGTAACTTGTTTGCAGAAAAATCGAAAATCAAACGAAAAAATGATGCAATTTTGGAAGCAGCAGAAGATAAACGTTGCAGTCGATTGGTTGATGAGTTCGAACGTTGTCGAAAACGATTAGAGTTGATTCGAAAAGGCGAATCAATTGAAAACACTTTGAAGTTGATTCCGGAGCCTCATCATATCAGCAGACCACGTAAACCGTCAAAACAAGCTACAAGCTCCAAAACTCGAGATTTAAGTCCACTGGTTTGGCCGGACAAAACAAATTTGATGCCAATCACTCTCGACTAAGTGCACTGTCCAATTGTTCTGCTAACTTTTACTTTTTTAAGAATCATAAACATTTCAACTTCTTTGATCCTTAAGTTCACCGACGAGTTTGTTTGTTCAGAGTTTACTTTTCTAAAAGAAGGTTTATAGGAATAAACAGGGTGAAAGCAAGCAATCGTTACATTCCAAACAGATCGCAATAAATAAGAACAACGAATAATTGGATCGTTTTGTCGGATACGATGAGACGAAGAATGAAATCGCGTTTATGAGACCAATCCACTAATCGCGACAGAAGCAATAATATCCGGCTGTAAATATGGAGGATTAGCTTGATCATTACCAATGAGTATCTTCTAACATGTAATCCTTATGAGTAACTCCCGGGTTCAATTAGAAAAGCGCAAAATTGAAGTAAGTGAAACTAACCGTAAATTGCTCCAGGGATCCTGAAATTAAGCAAATAGAAACAACAATTTTAAATGTAAACTCACCATCCAAGCAGCGTGAGAAGGATCGAGATGCAAACGGCCATCCCGCATGTTCCTAAAAACATTTTTTTCGTTTATTCATCATAAAGACGTCTCTTTTCCAATAGGTAAGAGATACGAACCGGATAACATACCTGAGTGCTAAAACGGATATGGTTTAGATTATCCCCGCATCTTCCAAGCTTGTAACCAACACAAATCGATTCCTTTTAATAAACTGATTCTAAAACGTATAGGCACTAGGCTCAAAAAACCACTGCTCAAAAGGTTATGAGCATCAAGATCTCAAAAGTACCTACGATCCTATAGCTTCCAAACTCCCGCAAGAATATATAGTTTACTCAATGGGCCTTATCGAGCTGATCAATTTGTGTATGTACATTAATCAGAAAAATCCATTCTCAGGGCTGCTATAACCTTTTTCGCGATTTTGTTAGTGCCAAAAGTCAGTGAACAAAAATCTCGAAATTTTGAAAAGTGCTATAGAAGTGTTTTAGATAGTTACAAATTGTTTGCGTTAATTTTCTATGACAGAAAGTAGTTAGAAGCCAAAAAGTTGGAGAGGTTTTCGGGCCTAGTGTATTTACGTTTTAAAATCAGCTCGTCGAGAGGAGTTGATTGGTGTTGGTTACAAGCTTGAAGGGTGATAAAGAATGAAAAAAACGTTGCTAAGAAGACTGCGAGTGGCGGAAGTATAAAAATCTAAAACAGCAAATTCATGGCGTAAAACAAATGAACCAACCAAGATAAGTTCAATAATTCCATTTGCGTTAACCATCTTGTTCGATCGGATTCAAAAGTCGAGTTCTGCAATTAACCGGCGGTTGTAGTCGAAAGAAACTCGCACAAAAGTTCGCGAAGAAACGAACACGACTCGATTACTTCAACAGTCGGGTGTTGATCGTCTTTCCATGGACTAAACAAAACACTCAACTGCCCACCGAAAGAAACGCGACGGACCGCTTTGTCGGTCGGATTGACGGCGTCCGACTGTGAGAGTTAGAGAACAGAGGGTCTCGCGCGGTTTCAAGGCCAAAAAGCGAACTCTCGAAAATGAGTCAAAGAAAATGTAACATCGCACAAATGTTTCAGCAACTTTCGAGCAAAACAAAGAGTCTCTTAATTTCCTTTAATTTTCTTCACTTTGTTTATTGAAGAATGAAGAGAACACTCGGACGACACGTTCCACCACCACAAATCCAAAAAAGTGGCCACAAACGAGCGAACCGACTTTTGGTCCACGAGCCGAGAGCTTTTTGTTTCACAATTTAAAATTCCGCTTTCAACGTTCCTTCTACTTCCTGGTCGATTTCACAACACTTTCAGGCCTCACCGGTGACTCATCTATTTGTTATTCAAAAACATTCGCAATAGTTCTAACGACAAGACCACTACTTCTGTTCTTATCAATCGAACCATCGACTTCGACAATGCAAATCAACAAATGATTTTCAATACATTCAGATGTTTTTGTTGACGAATTAAAGCAATCTTACTGCTGTCAAAATTAACTTTTCGCAAAATCAGATCTCTTGTTCTAAAAGCAACAGATTAAACCCACAAAAACTTCGTTCTCGATGGTCAATGTCCAATTGTATGACGTCTTCTCGGAGCTCTTCGTTCGAGATCATTCAACAGCCTAGGTTTCATCAGCCGAAAATCAGTCAAATCTTCAATTTATTTTGCCACCTTTATACTTGGTGGTACTCTCAATAAACAAATCTCTTACGTTAATGTAGAGTTCAATTTTACTCATCGCCGATGCTTCGGTGTTCACGTAGGACGAGTCAAAGAAACACTCGTCATTTTGTGAATTTGAACCATAAATTACGGTCAAAAACTACGCTATTAGTAAATCAAACTTTTATTGGTATCAATTTTTGAGTTAGCAACAAACGTCCGCTAAGTGGTAAACTTTACAACTTCTACTTTTGTTCTTGCTATTCAAATCAATAAGGTTAATAAATAAGCTCCAGTACATTCAGATGTTGTTGTTTATGAGCTAAGGGCAATATTTAGGTATCTACGCGTTGTAATTTTTTGAGCAAGTTTCGCCGTTGGTTTCCTGAGGTCTTCTCGCGAACTGGTGTCGGATGATCGACTATCCATTTGTCGTAAACACTACGCATATACTGCCCGACATGTAGAGATCCATAAGCATTAACGTGGTTGATATCAAAGAAATACGAAAGTTTTCTTGTCGGCTCGACTGATTCACAAATCCCTTCGTCCTTACGACAGAAAACTTCTTCGAAGTCTACGAGCACACATTTCGAGCAGTTGACTTGAGCGATTCGTTTTTTGAGATTTTTGCGAACATGAGCTTCCAACTAAACTTCGTCTAAACATTATGAAGTTGACAGAAACCGACCTCATAGTTTATTCGGAACATGTCCATCACATCTTCACCGTAGAGAATGCGCCGCTGCAAAACCGTCATGTGCGCAGTGATTCCCGTTTCGAATTGAACTTGCGGTACCAACACAACTTCACGAGCCAGCGAAGATAAACGCGAATAAAGAGTTTGGAGTTCAATGAAATGTGGATCGTCAGTGATTTGAAGAACACTAATCGGTGGATCTGTGGGATACAAATAACCGTGAGCAACGATTATAACATCGATAGGGTGATGCCAAGCGGCCAAAATCGTGATCAGATCATCTCGAAATTTTTTACAAGCCGCGTACTTGTCCTACGATTATCGAATATCAGAGGCAATGGCAAAAGATAACACACCGCCGTTAAATCCGCTTGTCTCTCTTCCAATCTTACGAAGAAACAACCACCAGCAGACAGCAATGTCATTGTTTTGTAAACTCCGTTGAAAAAGTGCTCGATTCCATAATAATATGCCTAAAATCTGCAATGATAACCGTGAATGTTTGAAACCTGAGCATGACTGTTGCCAACAACAACAATGTTTTTTGTTCCTTTTCCCTGCAAATCAGCCTCAAATTCAACACTTCACGAAACGATCACCTGATCGACACAAGAAGCGGTGATGCCCTTTTTGTTGAGCATTGATCCAAAACCAATTCGATTCTTCAGATCGTAATATGTTGGAATCGATGTACGTCGTTGATCTCTGCATCGATAAAGATCCCAATTCAATTGCTGGAAGTTTTTGTTAAATGCCAACGAAGTTGATGTGCGGATTGGATTGGGTGAATCTCGAGTGTGCCAAACAGTCATCATTTCTGCATGTGTGTGCTGTGGATCTCGTAGTGGAAATGGAATTCGAGATAAAACGAGCTGAAATAAAAGCGTTTAATACAAATGCTAACCGTTCAGTTACCTGTTCATTACTTGCATTTGTTTTTAGATAGTGCATTGAAATGAAAATCATTGCGTACAATCCAATTACAGTAATCGCCAGCGATCGAAAGCCGTTGATGTAAAAACTGACATGAGCATACGCCTTTTCAACTAAATAACCGACAACAACTGAAGCAACGATGAGAAGGGCAGCAACTATAATGTCGATATTACCCATACACTCTTACGATCAATTCAACCTGTAATTGTTGCATGTCGTCCATGGGCGTACATCGGAATGTCATAGTAACGGTGCCATTCAAATAAGGGCCAATGGACCATATAAATCTGAAGATCAATTGCCTACTAATATTGCGAATAAACTCTACGCTGTAAGATTGATCGCCAATCCAAACTAAAGATTGTTGAGTTAAAATCACATTTCCATCGGGTTTAGCGATAACACAAGCAGTAACACAAATCAAGGCCAAACGATTGAGTTGTCGTTCAGGAATTAGTTGATTGATCATAAAGATAATGAGGAGAGCAGTAAGTGCGTTACTCGCCATTTGATCCGCAATTTTTGCAAATTTACGAAAAGGTCGGGAATCCCCAAAAATGTCGTCGTCGTTCTCCTCATAATTCGCTGATCCAAACCAATAGTTCGAATTCAAACAACCACTTTCTTTGGCGTAATGAGCCCTAAATCAATGATGTACAGCCACCAATAATGAATTCGTACAAGAATCCAAACATAAACTGCCAAACGCGTGAAGACATCGACATCTAAACTTTCAAGTTCAACATCAAAGTTGCAACTCACGTGTTCGTCATTGCCTGTAGATGTCCATTGCTTCAGAAATGAAAACACCGCAATTCCAACAACAATCACAACACGAGCACTCTGACGAAATAAGCCGAGAATTAAAAACAAAATTGGCACGAAACAATAAAACTGTAAGCTTCTGGTTTTTTTAGTTTAAAGCTAAACGTTTACTTGGATCTCAGCTGATAACGACCACAAATGCCGAAAGAAATGATATCCACCCAAACTCTAAAGAACGATGTTTATTGTCCTTTAGAAACTGCAAACCTGCACGAAATAATCTTCATCCTAAAGTTCTGAACTCACTAGAATGCTTTCGTCAAACTCACATCAGCTGAAGGAATGTTCGCAGCGTAAGCTAACGGTCGAATAGTTTCACCGTAAAGTGCTTTGTAATCAAGTGGATACATAAACACAACGATAGCAGCAAGCAATGTCGCGAGAATCACAGCCAAATAAACGGGAACAATTCGTTTGATTCGACGATAATAGAAATCAACGATCTTCTTTCTATCCAACGGTGTTTGTCGAGACAACAACATGCACATTAGATAGCCAGATATAACAAAGAACCTAAACAACCAGTCACTTTCTTTTCTATATGTTACTCGACTCACACATCAACACCTAAATATCCCATTTCGAAGTAATCTTCTCGAATATGAAACAACAAAACCGCAAAGATTGCCACTCCTCGAAGACCTTGAATTGCCGCAACATGTTTTTCTGAACACAATTCGCTATAAAACACATTTAATTGGCTCACTTTGACTAGACATCGGTTGGCATTTAGCAACTATACCGTTAGGTTTGTTCAAATTGAGAACGCAAATCGAACCCATCAAACTTTGAGTGGCATTTAGACACGTTTGTCGTAACCATAAAATTGATCGATAGTTTGTCAATTGGTTTTCATTCAAAAATGCAAATCCGCTTATTCTGAACGTCCTATTATTCTCGTAGTACTCTTTCGAGCATGAGCTCAAGTGACTGTTTTGCTTGTCAATTTGGACATGCAGTTTATTTCACATTTGTGTAGAGATTACAATACGGATAAAAGATGATTGTCATTTAAAACGTCTTTTTTACCAAACCGTGCGTGGACGACTTTCGACATAAGAACGAACTTGTGGTAAATTGAGAATATTTTTGTAGTAACGACGCAATTCGCCGGGAATCACTTCGGGAGCCAAGTTGTCGAGTGTGAGCAAGTAATCAGCCAGATAGAAGTCAGCCACGGACGGACGTTTGCCAACCAGATAACCGGTTCCGTTTTGTTGCAGACGTTGAACATAGATCTTGAAATACTTTTCCGTTACTGGACGAAGTGCAGTTTTGTAGAGTTCATTCTAAAACAAGTGTTTTATTGAAGAATATGCTCGATGAAGAGTTTACTTCGTTTCCAGGTTGCAATTTTGTTTTGGCCAAAAGCCAATCACGAATTTGTGCGTATTCAGATGCGTGTACTTGAAGCAACTCATCGACTTTTGCTTCTTGACATGCGCTTTCTCCGCCTAATCCGTAATGACGTCCAACATAGCGGAGTATGGTTGTGGTTTCCCCGAGTTGTTTGTCGCCAATTTGCAGAACTGGAACCGTTCCGTAGGGCATAGCTGAAGCAAAAAGGTGGTTGTCAGCGGACAACAAGAACCTACTTGGTTTGTATTTGGTTGACCATTGATCAAACGGAATACGGAAATCTTCGAATGGAACGTTTGCGTAGTGAAGTGCAAGACGAATTGCTTCGGCTTGATTTCGCGCAGGAAAATAGGAGAGTTTGTAGCTGGTCATTTCGATTGCAAAGAGCAATTAGCCAACTGACTCTTACATTATGAGTTGGTTCGTTCTTTTTATACCAACAGCTCGCAGATATTTTCTGAAGTCTTTTTGTTGCACACACTCGGAACAAACGGAAACTCCAACTTCCACAAACCGATTCGTTCGCTCAAGTGTTTGTACTAGATGAGTCCACGTGCTTTCTGAGTACTACAAACTACAAACATGCGGCGATAATACGCCGGCAAAGATCGTACATAGTCTGCGAGAAGACGTTGGAGGAACTTGATAATTTAAGCGCTGGTGTTTGGTTTGTTGGAGGACGACCAGTGCAGATTCTAAGCGTTTGTTAATCAAACAATCCGTGATTACAAATAGTAGAATGGGAAAAAGAACTTGTTCGAATTATGAAACGCGAGTTCTTTTGTTCGAAAACGGTTCTTAAATTGTTGATAAATCCGAGTGTTTGTCTTTATTGAAGCGTTGTTACGAAAGTGAACAACAAAAAATATTGGTAAAGACACGAAGTAACTGGAAATAAGACAATGTTAACGGGAAATTAAGACATCAAATTACAATTAAATGAGTGGAATCGATAGTAGTAGTTCGTGGGACGGTCAATGTGGACGGAGACAGACAGCGAGGGCTGTGTGGATAAAGGCCCGGGGTTCCGTTAATGCAGTACGTTCTGTCGAGGTTGGCGAAATAACTTTCGATATGCAAGTGATACGGATTTACGCATTTTGACTGGTTACAAAGATGAGATACTGATAAAGAGGTAGTTGCGTACTTTGGATCTCGATACATGAGTTCTTCTTTTGTTGTGGAAATCCGTACAGCGAAGGAATGAGTTCCAACACGTCACAAGTTTTTCTTCCTCGGTTGAGTACTTATTCTTGGTTTTCGAAATTCTGAACGATAACCTTTTGTAAGTTAAACAATCAGGAGCAAACCATTAAGTTCCAATTGTCGTTGGTTCTTTGTCTTACAAAGTTCTTCGTCCGCTTCAATTTTTGCCTTAGCACGTTTATCATTCACTCTGCATTGTTCCATTACTCGCGCTTGTTCTGTTCAGCCGTTTCGCCATTCGGAATGAAGTTAATTCGGTACAAATTCTTTGGTTTCGAAACGAGTCTAGTCGACGGGTTAAACAACACGGCATAAAGATCCTGCATGCTCTATAAGGAAAGAGACTGCAGATAATGAGAGAAATCGAAACGTACGCATGGAATTTTGTCGTAATTCAATTCAACATAGTAGAGTTTTCCCAACAGAACTCGCATCATATTAATTGCAAGACTTTGTGTTTTGTAGGTTTCGAAAAAGTTGTCAATGCATCGTCGAGTCTAAACTCCAACCGTCGACGTTAAGATCTCGGTACAACTCTGTAAGCCCTTGGAAATACGCTTCGTTGTCGCGAAATCCTTGGTCGTGGTCAAATACTGTCGCAAATCTCGATCTATCGGTCGGCAGATCGTAGTGGACGTCAAAGAAGAAACGTTTTGTGACGCCTGAAGAGTTTGTTTAGTAAAAATAGTGTTAGTAACTTACCTCTTTATTGTCTTCGGTTTCGATAGCCGGTTGCTTTTGACCACGAGCCTTCGACTGAGTTTCCGAATCCATTCAGTCCCTAAAAGCTACCAATTAATAAAACGAAATTCGACGTAGACAGCAGTCCTACGAACACGTTACGACTGTCTGAGATTGAAATTTTACTACAATGAAGGTGTTTTCGTTTCGAAGCCAATCATTCCGTTGAACCCGAATATTCCATTTGCCGTTTTTGAATTTTGATGATAAATTGGGTTTTTGGATTAAGATAAATGAGATCGAAAGGATGAAGTTGACAATAGAAATATCCACTACCTTTGAATCATTCCACGGCTGGGCATTGTTTCGATAGGGTCGACGATAAGTTGCAATGACAAAAATGCAATAGAAATGTCTTCTTGATAATAACTTCTGATATTGCTGTTAACACGTTTATTCGAAGTTGCATGTTGCTTATTGGTCTTCGACCGTTTTTGATTTTCAAAACTCCACGCATTAGACTCGGGAAATGAATAACGCAATCAATGCGTCTGTTCAAACAGACCGAGGAGGATCCGTTCAAATGACAAACTCGTTGCTTGAAGTCAATGTTCGTCGACAGATACACTGCTAGCAGACGAAGAACGGACGTCTGATTGAAGAATAAAACCAGCGATTTTAATCGAAACTGTTTATTGATTCCATTGACAAAATGATCACTTCAATCAATCGTCTTAGTTTTCTGATTATGTTTTTCGGCTTTCTTCTCATGGTAACCGATGTTCTGAGCAAAGGTGCTTTTAAAATGAAACTAACGCGAAGGTTGAACGGAAGACCAGCAAGTGAGTTTGACGACCAATTGCCGTGAAGAGTTTGTTTTGTGGAAAATGGAAAACATTTCGTATTGCAAAGTTATGGTCAAGGCCTGAGTAATCAGGGAAACATCCAGTACCGAGGAATCATTAGTTTGGGTAGTCCCGGTCAATCTTTTAGTGTCGTAAGTATCAAACGTTTACGTTATCTATTACATTTCTTTCCAGGTCTTCGACACCGGGTCGAATATTCTTTGGTTGGTAACTGCCATTAAAATTGAATAAATAAACGTGATCTTTTATGGTGCCAAAAAAAGGATGTAAATCCTCGGGTCCATATGCTCGATCTTGTAAATCAGGTCACATGCTTTATGATCCCGATGCTTCAAGCACTTCTAAAGATCAGAATCAACCATTTGGTATTTCGTACGGAACTGGTGAAGCTAAAGGCGAATATTATTCCGACGTGTTTGCCGTAATACTAAAAACTAAACGTAATCGATAGTCAAGTTTTCAGTTTGGCGATCCAAATGGACCACAAATGAAATTGAAGAACCCAGTAGTATTCGGTGCTGGTACAGATCTCTCATTCACGGATGAGGTTGGTACTGAATCGGAAATCACCTAAGAAGCGTTTTAGGGAATCTTGGGACTTCCGGCTTTTTCTAACTTAAATGAAATTGGAACGAGTGTGTTACATCAGGCGTTAGACGAGGGGTTGATGGACAAACCGTACTTTACGACACACATGAAATCGTGCTCAGGAAATTGCACAGATGGAGGACTCATTACGTTCGTTAAGTAAATTTCCGATTTTCATTTTTTAAAAAAACTGATAAACATAAAGCTTTGATTAGCACTAAAACAGACAACTTAATGGCAATTGTAGGCGGTGAAGACAAAGAGAACTGTGGTCCAATCGAAGGATGGGCAACGTTGATTGCTGACTCTCAACACTGGAAGTTTACTGTTGATGCGTCTTCAATGGACGGAGCTGTTTTTCGTACACCGCAATCGGCAATCACGGATACAGGTAAACGTATTTAACGATTGAAAAACGAATGTTATTTCAGGTACATCGATTATAGTGGCACCTGAGAAAGTGGTGCGTGTATTCGCCGCGGTCCTCGGAGCTCAAGAATACGATGGCTCTTATTACGTTTCATGCAAAAAAAAGTTCGATTTCAAGCTGAAGATTGGTGGTAAAATTTTCACCATTCCATCAGAACAACTCCTTATGGATAACAAAGACGGCTATTGCGAGTTGTTGTTGGTCAGTGGAGATTACGGCTTCTGGATCTTAGGAGGTAAGAAACTGTGGGATAGTCCAAATGACAACATAAACTTTAGATCCGTTTATACGTGCATGTTAAGTCGATAGAAGCGAATACAAAGCTTGAACTGGTTGTTTTAGGTGTCAGGTGCACGATGCCAAAGAAATGAGAGTTGGATTCGCCAGATCAAAACATTAGACTTTAAATCAAAACAACAAATCTTATCACCAACGCCGGTAATTCGTGTCCATAATAAAAGTTCAACAGCCAACTCATTCGTTTTGTCGAGCATTCGAAATCAGAAGTACGATCTTACTGTTAATATAACAAAATTGTAAGCGTATTTGCTGTAAATAACAATAAAAAATACATAATCCATCGATTATTGAAGTTTTGGTGTGAAACAAAGTGGTCATTCAATCAGTCAGTGTATGTAATTGTCGGCACAAAGAAGCAGCTTTCAAACAAATAGTGTTGGAATAACCTCAAAATGAAGAAGATCGTGGGCTACCAATGAATCAGCATTAGACTATTTTAACAGAATCGATTGTTTGTAAGATACTGAACAAACAAAACGTTATGCACAGCGATAGAGACTTGTGTCAACTCACATAAATGACCCCAGAATTTACTGTTAAACCTTCAAGCAAAAGCAACGTCATCAGATTATGACCGTTAGAATCCCCTTGTTCAAACACAATCAAAACAGATTTTGCTGGATTAATTGAGTTTTAGCAAATAGAAACGGATTTTTTGTTTGAACATCTTTCTCTCGTCACGGCACACGTTTCCGTTTTGATCCACTTATATATTGGATGATTGTTGATGTTTCTCTTACTCAATTGAAAATGTTGGCGTGGAGTTTGGGGGCGTTCATTGTGCTCGTCGTTGTTGGCGACGTTTCTGCCGAGAGCTTTTCGATTGCCGTTGAACGGCGAAAAAAAGAGGTTCCAGACGGTAAATTCCTCGAGCTACTTTTGTTTATGAGTTGTTTAGCCGGAGACCCAACGGGTAATGATACTCTGTTAGTTCAACACGATGTCTATAGAGAGAGGATGCTTAGTAAGAGAAACATTGAATATCTGGGAACAGTCACGTTGGGAAATCCGTGAGTCATCTTCGGATTACTAATAAAAACGTTAATTTTTTTAGTCCACAGGCTTTTCAAGCAATTCTTGATACTGGAGTTCGCAGCTGTTTAAATTGATGATTCTTTTTGTTCTGCTTTTAGAGTGACATTTTCTGGGTCCCCAAAGTGAATTGTTATTCTACCGGTCCATACGCAAATAATTGTCGATCGGGACGTTCGTTATATTCGCCCAAGCGATCCAAGAAATCGAAGCGTTTGGGACGACCATTCAGTATTCACTATGGAACGGGTAAGCGATACAAGAATACGCAGAATGCATTCAAATTTCAGGGTCTGCCAGTGGTGGGTATTACAAGGACGTCTTCGCTGCAAGTTCAACACTCCAACTGATTGTTGTATTACTTGTCTTTCAGTTCGGATCTCCTGATGGAAAACAGTTAAAATTGAAGTCTCGAGTGGTATTTGGTGCGGCAACTGAAATGACTTTTGGAGATACAGTTAGAATAAGTTGCTGAACGAAACTAACGAGCTGTTAAGGCGATTCTCGGCTTGCCATCAACGGATACATCGTCGGGGCGAGGTTATTCCATTTTTCATCAGGCTGTTCGGTAAGTCAAAGGTTGCCGTTACGTTGGAAAGAAAAAAATTCTAGAGATGGGTTAATGGACAAACCGATCTTCACGGCTTATTTGCGCAAATGTAAGTTCTGTTCACGATTGGACTCAGACTGATCGGACGACTTAGGTTCTCAAGGTGATTCTTGTTCTCGAGGTAAAGTTGCAAATAAGAAGAAAGAATACGTGAATAATTAGGAGGTCAAATTACGTTTGGATCAGAAGATAAAGCTAATTGCCAAAAAGTCAAACGTTGGGTCGATGTCGATCCAGGTGAGTGCTAAATGGATGGCCATTTTATTTCTAGTTACTCAGGCGTTCCACATTGGAGGTTAATTCGATAGATCATCTCGAAGGCAATTGTGGTGTTTAGATTCTCGATGCAAAGTATTTCTGTAAATGGATATCGTAAAAGAGGGCCTATGAAAGTGATTTCGGGTAATTTCAGTTTTTGTATTAGAAGTCGTCAAGAACAGAGATTAGCTCGACAAGTGTCAAATGACAGAGATGTTGTGTATTCACAACAAAGTCTCGTTGTCAGTTGAATTGTTGAATGGTTGGGATTCTAAAGTTATTTTCTGGTTTTCAGATACCGGTACTTCGGATATTGTTGTTCCCACTGGTCAGTGGTTTCAACTCTAAGGACCATTACAATTGTTGATATTTCAGAGGTCGCCAATCGAATCGGTCGTGCGATTGGAGCAGTAAATCGAGGTGGCGGACGTTACGTTCGATGTGGAAAGGAGTTCAACGTGAAACTGAGAATCAAAGGACATTCTTATTTGCTCCCGTCGAAACAACTTCTGCTACCGGCGGGCAACGGTTATTGTCGTTTGGGGATCTCCGGTGGTGCTGAGCAATTGGGCGTTTGGATTCTGGGAGGTTGGAGATGAAAGTCACCATATCAGTTCAGAACAAAGTTTAGATCCATTTCTGCGCAGTTTTTGCAACGTTCATGACATCAAACGACGACGAATTGGCTTCGCAAAATTGAAATAGAAGTTGACTGATATTTCTATCAGCGAGAGCGAATAAACCAGTGTTATGTATCAAAAAAATGAGTTGACATTTATAATTGATTGTCAACTTTTTGAACTTGTATAACAAGCAAATTGGGTTCTCTGGTTTTCACAAGAACTAGAGGATTTCTGAACTGATTAACGGAAGCAATCAAGTACTAACAGTTTATTTCACAGATTACAAAACAAAACTTTAGAACGTGGCTTCAAGTTCATCGATGAGAAAGGTCGTTGCATTGCGATGATAAGTGTCCTCCGCTTGACGTTGTTGGCGTTGCGGTGATTGAGCTTCGATTTCATGGTCGCTTTCCTCCTTGACCTCTGGTTCTTCGATCGGTTGTGAACGTCTCGATTTGAACGTTCCCGAGAAGGGCAACAGCTCCTTGTTAATGTGAGGTTTCACTCCGCCTTCGGAAATCGTGACAGATCGAAGAAGCTCATTCAATTCTTCGTCATTGCGAATTGCCAACACCAAATGACGAGGATTGATTCGAACTTTCTTGTTGTCCTTCGCGGCATTTCCTACAATTGACTTGTTTCTCTGAACAGAAACCAACTCACCTGCCAACTCTAGAACTTCAGCGACCAGGTACTCAATAGTAGCAGCCACAAAGACTGCTGCTCCAGTAGCAATACGTTCCGCGTACTTTCCATTCTTGAGTTTGCGACGAAAACGACCAACAGGAAACTGAATTCCCGCCTTTTCACTTGCCATCGTTCTGGTCTTCTTTCTCATTACTGAAAAGTCATTTAATCGCTTTGTTGAGCTTCAGATCACTTGCCATTCTCTCTAGCCATCGCTATAACAGAACACACAAACTGAGACGACTGGTCCCCAAACCAACACAAATCGAAATGAGCGATTAGTTCGGAGACCGACTACTATGCTTTTTCTTCAATGCGACGCATTGAAAAGACGTCAACGGTTGGATGTTTGACAGCAAGTTTATTTCAACGACAAACGTTAAAGATCCTACTTGGTTCCTGAATTCTGACGTTGAGCTCCAGCTGAACAGAATCAGTTGGTAATCGAGAGCTTTTCATGAACTCACTGCTTTTACGAGCAACCGATTTCTTTGCAGCCGGTTGAACCGATCCATTAGTTTTCTGCTTCGATGCCAAACGTTTAGCTGCTTCTCCGTTCAAACTCGATTCGAAGATGCGGTCGATTGCAATCACTAAATCGCGTTGAAGCTTTCCATGTGAATCTACCTGCTGATGCACGACGTTTACGACAAACATTCGCGGCGATCGAATCGCCGACATTCGACTTCTCTGAGGTCTTTTTGTGAGCGACCACCGGGCCTTTTTCAACGGCCGGCTTCTTGGATTGACGTTTTGGAATCGACGCTTCAACGAAGATTGGCGGTGCCGTCGATTTCAGTTGAGCAATCGAAGTGGCCGGAGGATCAATGGACGAGACCGAAACGAAAGAAAGTTCACGAACACCGACGACTGTGTCTGAAACAGCCAATGATCAGAATGTTTGTGTCGACTGACCATCAAGATGGTGCTTTTGAATTTGATTCTTTGGAGTTGAAGTGCGTGGTTGAGTCTTTTTGACTGGTTTTGTGACAATGATCGTGGCTGAAATTGTCCATGGAACGCAAGCATAGATGCCATTTACCGTCTTGCTGCTCAGCTGACTTCATGACCTTCAACTGCTTTGATACGATGGTTTTGCGACGATTGCGAGTTTTTGGTTGGTTGCTCGTGTCTCCGAATTCTTTCACCGCTCTGTTGACCACAACCGGAGCTTCTGAAATCCAACTCGATAGCTGGAAATCAACTCGAACTCACTCTCTTGCTTCTTCTCGACCACTCCACGGCCCTTCGACATGATGCTGCGACGACGTTTTGTTTCAACGACAGTGGACATCTCCGACGATCAAGGCGACTGGTCGTCTGACGCGATTGAACGCGAATAACCAGAATTGAGGAAAAAGAACTTCAATACTTGAGTATGCAAATTGGAAATACAAGCTTGTATGTCTTGCACTTCAAATGCGATTAGCTTTCCGTTTGTTTGGAGAACAACTTCAAGTTCTCTAGTATTGAATACAATTAACTTTATTGGATACAATCAAAAACAATAGAAATTATGCGGTCAAAAGAGCATTTTGTTTACGAACAGCTTCCAAATTCTGTTGGGCTTGTTGTTTGACGGTCTCGATCTTTTCACGAGCTTGTTGAGCTAAACGTTGAGCATTCTCCTTGGCACGTTGAGCGATTGGGTTGGTGGTTTGAGGGCGAAGAGTTGCAGTAGCTTGAAGACCTTTGGTTGGAAAGAGACTAGTGGTTGTTGGCAGAGCAGTAGAACCGAGAGATTGAGTGCTGCCATGAGCTTGTTGTTGAAGACGATCAATGTTCTCACGGGCCTTCTGTTTGGCAGCTTCGATTTTTGCACGAGCTCGTTCGGCAATTGATTTGGAGTTTTCGGTCACTGGTTGTGGAGTTTGAGTTGCTTGGTTGAATGGAAAGAGACGAGTAGTTCCGAGGGCCGGTTTGGCAGACTGAAGTGGTTTCGGTTTGATTTCTCCAATGACTCCATTTTTGATGCGAACAGTTTTGGCGTTTTCACGAGCTTGTTCTTGAGCACGTCGGGCGTTTTCACGAATCTCATCGCCAATACGTTGCGAGTTCTGTTTGGCTTGTTCGATTGGTGATTGAGTGGATCCAAACGCCCCGGCAGTCAGTCCAAAAGCTTTGGTGGTTTCCAGCTTTCCAACAGTTGGCAAAGGTGGGATACCAGCAACGAGTTGACGCGGATTACGGATCTGAAAAGTCGCTTAGAAGATGAGATACTGTCGGAAACCTACAACTGCAGAACTGCCTAGAGCGGCAAGAAGAGCGACAGAAAGTACGAACTTCGGGTTCATCATTGAGAAGAGTGAGTGGTTGTGTTAATGAAGCACTGGTGAATTAGACACTCGGCTATTATTTTATACCCAAGAAGAGGGCGGATTGAGAAAGTGGACATTGAACTTGGTGGTCATTTTCAGCGCCCATTGACGTTGATTTCCTTTGTTGCATATTCCGTTTACAACTTCGCATTCGCGCGGTTGATCGAGAAAGTTCCTGATTACCCAGCATCCAATGGGAAGGTTCAAAGACCACTCGAAAGACTACGAACGCACATTTCGTTCTCACTGCAAAAGGTCTTTCTGTGTGCACTGATTACGATATTTGAACAAAACCAAAGGAGCACCGATCGAACTATTTCAACAGCAAGAAAACCACATTTACATAATCATAGTTAGCAACCAAAAACTTCTGCTCCAACGTCACATACGAGCATTTCGCTTTCTTTGATCAGCTTCTCAACTTCTATTCAACAAGGCCATTCGTCCGGGTCCGCCAATCGAATTCTCAACGCGGATTTGATTGTTCGTGACCATCAGATGACTTAAGATAACTGCGAGATAGTAAAGACGGTCAACTCATCACCATTCTTTGGTTTGTCTTCCAACACCACAGTTTGGGTTTACGAACTACGTCAAGAGTTCAGGAATGTCGGTGTTGTGGTTTGTGTCGACGAAGGTCTTCTGGTTTCGCTCCAACAACTTCAACGTCCGCAATCCGAACTCAAATGCTATATCAGTTGTTGCCGAGCCGACGGCCAAAAAGAACAACAATAGAAGTTAAATCGAGTCCCAACAACAACGAAAAATTGGCAAACTGAATTGGTTTGCACGGCCATTGTTTGTGGAATAAACGATTGGGATTAGACACTTGAATACCATGAATATTGTTAGAGAACGGCAGTGACAAGCACCTTTTCTTGAATCCACTGATCTTAACATGCACGATTGTCTATTTCCATCATGCAAATAGAACTGGAGTCTTATTCTTCGTCTGGCCAGTAAGATGGACGTTTCGAGTATGATGCGAGTTTACTTAGGAGCCGCTGATAGAAACCGGAATTGAGTTGCGAGTAGTGGAGAATCGACATCCAAACCAACTAGGCCAATGAATCCACATCCCTGAAACAACAAACTTATAGACACAAGTAAAGGTTGCTTCCTCGTGTTGGAATCGATATTCCGACTAACATCGTCAGACATTGAGCATGTGTGAAGGATCAACGAGCTACCAGCTCTTGCCATTGCTTCACGAATCTCGCTACTTCAATTTTGATGTCAATGGTTGAGTTCAAAAGCAAACTGCAAAACCCTTAAACTTACCGATGATAATAACTTGGACTGCAGAAGTTGTCACTCTGGTCAATTCTCTCAGTTCTGGCGGGAAACTTCGACTCGTTGGCGATCGTTTGAATTTGATTTGGCGTCAACTGCTGGTCGTTGATTGCAAGTTATTCGGGTGGAACAAAATGGTTCGTTTACGCAAAAAAGATATCGTCAATTACTACAAGAACCGTCAAGATCTCAACGACGACGATGCCGTGGACTATTTTTGCCACCCCGACGTGTTGGGGGCTGTCGACTCGAAAGGAAACAACACGGATGTGAGTCCCATCTTCTCTCAAATGACTCGTGTTTTCAGGGCCTCAAACTGAACACCTACTTTTTGTTGGAGAAGCTCGGAGCTGCGAGGGCTTGGGATTTGATTCGCACGAACGTTGTTCGCAAGTCGCCCACCCCGTGAGTTTGGTCCGTTGGTTGTGACTTCGTTTTCAGTCGAATTTGCGAGCTGATTGGTCTGACAATTAGAAACGCGTACAATCAAGCACTCGATGACGATGCTTCAACGCACTTCTCCACTGACTCTCGACCCAAAGTTCGAAAGTCGGAGATTGCCGACGGGATGATGAGACCGCTGATTGAAAGCTGCATTTTGGTGCAACGGAAATACGCGGAGAAGTTCATTTTGGTTCGTTTTGCTGCTTCTATCGTGCATCAGTGGATTGCAGATTTTGAAAGGATCAGTCGAAGATCGCAAAGACAAGTTCTCGCGCATGCTCTTCAACGTCTCCGAGCCGCTGGTTTGGCGGTACTTGGACGTCAGTTTTGAGTTCCATTGATGGTTTAACTTCGCGTTTCAGGCAGCGAATTGGCATGTTCGCGCGGGAGCTTATTCGGTCCAGACATTGATCTATCCGCCGTCTTGTGGAGACTCCATTCGACAGACAGAATACATGAGCAAACATCACAACGCGTTTATTTCGGGTCTCAAAGACGAATGTGTTGACATTTGTATTCAAAGTGTCGAGTCAGCGTGCAGTGTCGTCGGTTTATGGTCGAAGGAGATCAGCGGCGATTGGGTCGAGAAGATCTTCAAGGAACTCGCTCTGCTGGCTGCTGATGAGTCGGCTGAGATTCGCGCCAAATTGTATTTGGTTGGTGTTCTTGTTGTTCTTTTTGTGACGAGTTTCTAGGGTCTCCGTCACTTCGTTACTTGTTCGACGCTTGCGATTCAGTTCGAAAGACTGTTGAAGAAGATCTGTCCGAGTGGTATCGACGATGTTTCCGATCGGGTTCGTTGCAACGTTTTCCGTCTTCTCAATTTGGTGGCTCAAGAAAACGAAGTGAGTTTCCGATCTTATTCAAGCGGATGATCGTCGGTTTCAGAAACTCAAAATCGTTTCGCATAGCGACGATAAGCCCTCGATTCTGAAGCTGCGTCCCGTTCTGTTTCGTTTGGACTTTGAAGAAGGAGAGGCGATTGAGAAGGAAATCAGTCTGCTCCTCTATCAACAGTACATCAAGGGTCTCAAGCAGATGTCTAAGTTGTACACACGGGTCTCGCACTTCTGCAAGATCAATCGGAATGCTTGTCTCGATTTGCATCGTCTCTTCTTTACCGCCAAGATCATGGACATTCCGCAGTGTCGTGAGTTGTCCAGCTCCACAACCTTCATTCACTTGCTTCTGTTTAGTTGCTTATCTCCGGTTTCTGTTGGACTCGGGAATGCGGGCATTCAAGTTTCTGGTCGAGAAACAAGAGGAAGTGGACGGAGAGACTTCGACTCAGCAAGTGAACGACGAGTCAGCTGAAGACCATGAATCACTGCGTGCAAGTAAGAGCATCGGCGTCTTTTGGTTTTTCAATTCGAATTCAGAATTCAACGACTTCAAAAACGTTTTGGACTGTGCGATCGTTTTGTTCACTACGATTCGCGGTGATCCGAAATTCGAGCCCGGAAATGTGGAAGCAATGCAAGTGAGCAGATTGTTCATTCTCGTGGTGGACAAAATTTTCGTTTCCGATCCGCACGGTTTCGATCGGCAGCCCAAACATCCGGGTCTCTTCGACTCGGCATTTCTTATCATGTCAACACTGCGAACTGGCGGTCAACATCTGCAACAAGTTCGTCAGGGAACAACCAGAATGATCAAGGCCGGCCAATGCAACGTCAAGTGGATCGAGACTTTCGGATTGTTGGACATGGAACAACTGTTGAATGTGATTAGATCGGGTGAGTTCAAGTCATACATCTTGGTACTTAAGACTGATCCTCAGGTCTGAAGCAAATGGAGAAGTCGTCCAAATCCGCGCAGGCAGCAGCGACCATTCAGAAGGGCGGTCGCAATCGGTCCGAGTTCTTTGCCAACGAAAAGACTGTGATCGAAACTCTCGATACGGTTCTTGCATCACAGCCTTGTCAACAGTACATTCTCGATGTTTGTTGAGGTTTCGATCATTAGCTGACTTCTGATTTAGACGTATATTCATTGCGTGGATCAGCTGATTGCTTCTCTGACGGAGATCAGCGAGAACTTTGTTTTGCGAATTCGTGAAGGCGAAGACATCAACACCGAGCTGCTCATCGAATGTGTCAAAACACTGAACGTTCTTCAGATTCTCAAGCACACACACGTGAGTTCAACCTTAACTTCAATTCTTATTTGAGTTTTAGGAAACAATCGGCGCGGCAGTCGACGAAGGAAAGTCGCGGAAACGCGGTCGCCATGCAGCCACACCGATGAGTCGACGATCGGCGGCGATGTACGAGATGCTGGACGCCGAACGTCGAACGGACCCACTACTCAGCACCATTCACTGGTTCCAACGTCATCTGTCGGCGAATGAGCGAATGACCGCGAATACGCAAATGCTTGAGGTAAGCTATTGATGCGAATCGATAGACGACCGTCGTTCAGCTCTTCTTCTACGTTCTGAATCTCCATTTTCGAGCCTACAAACATCGAAAAGCGGCAGTCGAAGAGGCGTTGAGTTTGATTGTGCAGATCCACGATGCTTATGTGAGTTCAGTTTCATTCCCACTCTTTGATGCTCGACTGTTTCAGCGGGCTCAGCCGAACACTCGTTCCATGATCCAACTGTTCAACGAGTGTCGTCAAGTGCACGGAAAACACGCGTTGGAGTTTGCGGAAGAGAATCCACGCAATCTTTTCGATGTTCCAGAAGCAGACGAGGAAACAGAAGGCAACGAAGAGAATGAAATGCCAATTGATCATGAAATCGATGAGATTTATTCTTAAAGACACTGTATAACATTATACAAATAAAAACTAAGAATTATACTGTGATTGTATAAGTGATTATCTGTCATATCAATCTCCTTCGATCGAATTAGAAATCCATTCGGGAAATGAAGGTAACTGCAGTTTTTGGTCAGCAACTTTCAATGCAAATTTACGTCGATTTCAATCTCATTCGAAGATTGCGATCGCTTTCTGTCGAGTTGCAATAATGTTGCTTTCGAAAGCCGTCGTCTTTACGATGTTGGCCGCCGTTCATACTAAGGATAGTAAGTGCATGCAGTGCTATAAATCAATCTTTTTTCAGTCAAATGCCTAAGATGTTCGTATTTTGCGCCACAATTGCAGTATCTTGCTGCCAATTTGAGTGATCAAATCAACCAGGCAAAAGCGAATCACAACTTAACTATGGAAGAACGCGACATTGTGATTTTTACGGAACGTGCACTTCATCACCAGAATAAAGCGTGTTTGTATGACCCAAATAAACTACAAGCAGATACCCTGGAGTGCCAATATAACACTTGTGCTCGTCAACTGATTCGAAAGAAAACTGGAATGAAAACGGCAGCAGTTATTTACTCCTGTTCATCGATTAACTCGGCAAGTCAACGCTTCTTATCACCAACCTTCTATTTTTAGTCTGGTTGTGCTTCCATGGAAGACGAAGAACTTATTTGGACGATGTGTGTTTGTCATCACGCCGATTCGTGCGAAATCGAACCGTGGTCTCCGTCAGAAGCCAATCAAACGTACAACTGGACTTCGCTCTTTATTCTCACATTCACGGTCATCCAGTCAGTCTAAGGAATAAAAAATTCACGCCAATGAGTACGTAGTTAGAAGAATACACGTTATTACAGAAGTGATGTCAACTTTGAACTCAATGGAAATCTTTGATTGATGGGTCGTGACATAACTGAGTGGTTTTGTCGCATTCGTGGTTCTCGTAATCTGAACATCGACTGCACGGTTGGCCGGTTTCGTAGATCGTTTTTCCGTACTTGTTGCCTCTGAAAATTGAAAATAAATCAGAACTGGATGTCCCGAATTACTTTGGTCGATATTCGCAGACGATCACTGCACGGTTGTTGAAACGATTGTTGTTGAGCAAGGAGCCTTTGATGTCTGCATTTTCCACTATTAGCCTTACAACAAACAGAAACTTACAAGTACAGAAGTTCACTGCACATCCGATCTCTGCAATAAGACGTTTATTCTTAACAGAAACTCTTTGATTATTTTACCTTCGACATTTTCCCACGCCAATTGAGTGAAATGACGAACACCTGTGGAAGTTGATTTCGTAAACTGAATGCCATTCAATCCGATTTCCAGCTCCTTGTACCACTTCTTAACCCCCTCAAGAACTGCTTTTTCTGAAAGAAGATGACCATTTTGATATAATCGGTTTATATGACCTTGCGTGATATTAGCGACTTTAATCGTGTAGACAGCGAAGTTCTCCACAAAATCTTTGCCTGTAGTATGAACCGAAATGTCGCATCTCTCCGCGGTTTCTGTTGCCAATTTCTCCAAATCCAAACTATAAGTCAGTTTGCGCATTTTCGAAGCGGTGGGCAACGGAGACGATCCCCGATTCAAGGCTTGACCTTGAGCAACAATCGATCGATATTTGTTATGTTCATCGAGAGCCACTTTTCGAGATTGACTTAAAGACAAATAGAAACAAGAGGAAAAGATCTTAAGCTTACACAGTTAATGGCTCCAAAGCAGCATTGCAAATGGATAAGTACAACAGAAAAAACAAAATTGACATCTTCATTATCGACACTGTTAGGAAAAACGGAGGAGCAAACAAAATTTCCTTTAACTCACATGTTTTTAAGCTACGCGAGTTTACACAAAGGTTCTTCAACGTTGTAAACGATGATAGGAAGCAGTCTGCAGTCCTTCAAACCGTCAGAAAAGGGGAACTCGTTTGATCAACTTGTGTGCAAAACAAGAACAGTTAAAGGTTTATTACTCGTATGCTCTGACATGAACAGTTTATTAAGATGATTGATCATCGTCTTCGAAAATATCAATGATGTCCAACGCCAATAGTGTAATTAAATTGTGACCATCTTGACTATTCACAAGAATCACCACACAAATTCCGTTCGGTGGTTCTGTTTCTTTCGTTTCCTTCGTTTTGATCATCACAATTGACGAGGCTTAAATGATGGTGACAAGATATTTGCGCTTTTATAATTGGATCCCAAAGATTATGGACACTTTAGTCTACATTTTTCTCTTTCGACTGTTAATGTTTATAGAACAAAAAATTATTAACAGTCGTGGATACATATTCTTTCAAGTGTAAAATCGCAAATCTCAAATCACCTCCAATGTTGGCTCCCGTGTGGAACCTGGAAAATAACAGAATCAAGAACTGAATACGACAACTAACCACATTCCTTCACGACTTGTTCTCTCCTTTAGAAACCTTCTCCATCCTAAAACGTAATTCGGACCGACATCTTTTGTCAACCACATATCGTCAACGGTTTGAGCTTTAAGCAGTGTGTTTTGATCGCCATCAGATTGAAAACTGAAAATATCGTAAGAAGTCTCCTGTTTCTGAGTTTACCTTAAGAGCATCGCATTTGCAAACTTCACCAAATCAAAAACATTGGAGAGCATTCCACCACCGGCTATTTTGTACGAGTTGTCAATTTCGATCATGTTCACTAACATGTGAAAACGATTTCTGCGGTAAAATCTGAAACAAAAACTCGAAGACAAGAAAGCGAAATACTCACTTTACTCGATTTGGAATCAACGGTTCGTTTTTATCCAAGTAAGTACTTCGCATTTCCAAACGTCGAAATAAATCAGTTGCCATTTGATCGAACGGTCGTCCCGCTGCTTTCTCCAGACATGCGCTAAGGAGCGTATATCCATGAGTTGAGTAGTTGAACTTCCCGGGTGAAACTGCCAAATCATCGTCCTTGAACATCTTCAAAGCTTCAGTAACCGTTTTGTACGGTCTCCGAGATAGTCGTTCCAAGTCTTCGTTTCCTCCACCGTATTCCGAATAGTTTTGGTCTTTGATCTTGACATCAGTGTCCTCGGCCGTCTTCTTGTAATGCCTGATTCCTGCAGTGTGATTGAGAAGTTGACGAATCGAAATCTCTTTCACTTCTTTTCCATCGAATTTCTTTTTCGGAAAATCGGGAAGAAACTTCTGCAGTTCGGCTTTTTGTATTCGATATCGCAACGAACACTCACGTAAATCGAATCGTCCCAATTCAGTTTTCCTTTTTCAACCAATTGGCCAGTAATTGCCGCGGTGATCGGTTTGCTGATGCTCGCGATTCGCATGACATTCTCGGGTCTACATCGGATGCCATTTTCCACGTCCGCGAAACCAAAACCACCAGCGAATTTCAGACGACCGTTGACTGAAACGGCGATGGTCGCTCCCGGAGATCCTGTGGTCACCTGCAGTAAATAGAAACAAAGGAAAATGTTCAACTCACTAAAAAGCGATCTACGGTCTTCTTGATTAACTTCGCTCTTTTCTTCTGCTCATCGATGGTCTTTTCGTCTCTTTGATTCAAAATCACGAACGAACTTGCAGCCAAAGAAAACAAGCTCGGAGACCATTGAAGCTTCATCTTCAATCCGAAAGGAATACAAACTAAAGGATCTGAAGTTCTGATTGGCAACTTTCAGTTCAAGAACCGCAAATCAATGGATTGGCAGGTAGTTGAAACAAAGTTAATTTATTCGGTAGTTACACCGATTTTAACGTGGGTTTGTGCGTGAATCTGCCCAGCAACCTGCCGTGAGGTCGACGTGTCAAAATGCGATGGGAATTGATGATCCTACTTCTTTTTCTTTTGATCCAAAGTGCAAATTCGACTTTGTCAAAGAGCTCCAAGTCTAAAAACGACGAGAAAACGGAGAAGAAGATGAAAGTCTCGGAGCAAGAAGATCATCGAGAGAATTTGGAAACGAACAATGAGTTAGAAAGAGTAAGTCTTAGGTTTGATTTTACGGTTGAAAGTTTTCAGGATAACAATCTACAACAAGAGATTTTGTCGCATCACAGCGAACTCGATTCTTCGAAAGCTAAACGTCAATTCGTCAAACTCGGCTATGTGACTCCGGTGAGACTTTGTTTTTCTTTCTTTTAACTCGATTTTAGTGGAACGGTCATGGTTATGATGTTGCTAAATGGACAGCGAAAAAGTACACGCACATCTCGCCGGTTTGGTTCCAAATGATTCCGAGGTAAATCACTCACTTCACTCGTTGGTTCTAATCGTTCTTTTGAGTGTACTCAACGGCGATTTGACGTGTGAATTTAAGGGACAGCATGATATTGATCGTGGTAGGCAGCCAACTCAATCTATAATCATCTGTGAGTCTTTAGGTTGGTTAGAAGATGTGAGGCGAAATAACTCAAACATCAAAATCGTTCCACGATTCATTTTGGAGATGAATGATCCGAAGCTTTTTGAACGTTTTCTGACCATGGAAACTGCGCACGTTCGTTGTGCCGATCACTTGGCCGATTTTCTGCTCGTGAGTTCAATTTCATTTTCGAAGAGTTTTCGGTTTTAGAGGAACCAATTTGACGGTGTTGTGTTTGAATTTTGGTTGCAAGTTCTGGTTGCCACTCGCGGTCAAGGTTCAGAATATCTGATCGAAATGACCGAAATGTTTGGTCGACGATTGAAACTCAGAAATCTTCTTTACATCGTTCCGCTCACACCACCGGTTCGAACGATGTGAGTTACTTTTGCTGTTGATTAGTTTGCTCGTTTAGTGCTTTCGATGGTAAAAGTTTTCTGCCCGAGGAATACGTCTCGCGAATAATCGAAGCCGTCGACTTTGTGAATATCATGACATACGACTATTCAGGGGAAGAGATTGGTGGAGTGGCTCCAATTCCGTGGATTCGCACGAACATCCAACTCTTCCTCTCACAAGATCCGGAATACGCTCAGAAACTGCTGATCGGTCTGAACTACTATGGTCATTGTAATGGAGAACTCAAGGACACAATCACGGGCAATAAGTTCGTGGAGTTGTTGAAACAAAAAGACAAGAAACTGTATTGGAGCGAACAGGCACAAGAGAACGTACTGTTGTGGTTAGTTGAACACAAATCCCATTGACTTGGTCTTTTAGGGGAGAAGAATCGCAGTGCTATTTTCCGACGCGAAGATCAATTGACATTCGACTTGACTTCGTCGAGGCCGAACATTTGGCTGGAATTGGAATCTGGGAGCTCGGTCAAGGGTTGAACTCGTTTACGAGTTCGTTGTAGTCGATTAGTTTAACTTATACTTGTTTTGAATAAAGTTGCTTAAGAAAGAGAAAACAAACTGACGAATTGGCAGAGAAAATCCCACAAAATCCGCCGACTCGGATTTTACTGACGTTTTGTTTGTGTTTGAGATCGAACATCATGGCCGGTCGGTATTGAATAGCCGCTGGCAAAATTAATTTTAAACCGTCAGGCTCCTTAGCGAATCCACCTTTTAGCGAGAGGAAAGAAAATTCGCGCGGATGTTATATCCGCTTTTTGCGTGGCACATGGCCGCCAAACCAACACGTCTGCTTTTTTGAGTCCGGTTTCTTTCGCTGGGACTTAATTTATCCACAGGCGTAATTCGAGCCGGTCGGATTTCATATCGATTGTGTCCGTGGGTTTAATTGCCCGATTTGGACACAATAGAGGGCCGAGGGTTTGGCGGCTTCCGGCCGCTACAAGACGTCTTTGCGGACACCTGAAAACGTAATCCCATTTAGGTTTGAGGCCGTGAAGAAACTAATCCGTTTTACGCCAACAACTCACGAGCTTTTTCCTTTTCTTTGGGCGCGAAGAACAAAACTTTCGATTTTGATTAGAAATCGTTTCGGTTTGACCTTGAGGAATTTTTTAACTGCTCGTCACGACCTCAAGGCGACGGCGCGATTTAAACTTCTTTCGTTGTCGTCGGGAATCAGCGCAAGATTTTTTTGGATCTTCGAGGCAGCGGGACGCAGTTGGAACGACAATTTCGATTGCGCAACGGGAATTCGATTTCTTACTTGGAATTTGCGATCAACGTTTTCAAATCTGTTGCTCACTGCTTTCATGGGAGTACTTTTGAAAGAGGTCGAATAGGATGCGTGTGTTCGCTTTTGTACACTATGCAAATGAGCCCACTAATGGCATTAATTGTCGTTCAAATTTCACTCGCGACGGTTTAAGAATCGTATTTGAGCTTCGGGAAGGGAGTTTGTTGCGCCACTTCTTTGTGTGAACCTCGTTGTTTGAATCACCGAGAGCATCAACGAACTACGAAGAGCTGTTCAAGTGCTGTTGTTTCTTGTCGAATTGTAGTGCTCCAAACGAACTTTGAAAGGAAATAAAGTCGTCCAACAGCCCTACCCAACAATCGGGTTACTGGAGTGGTGTTTTTATTGGAATTAAGCACCTTTCTGAACTGCTAATGCTGCTTATCTGCGTGAACACACTTTGGATTTCGATCGCATCCCTTTCTCTGGGAACTCAAATTCATAAGATTGGGAATTTGAGCGGAAGAACAACTTGAATTTCGATCCCTGATATCGGGGACGAGCGAATTTGAAATGAAATGTTAATCCAAAGGCCGTTGAAACCAATTTATGGAAAACGTCCCGCTTTATCATTTGCATTGCGTCCATCAGTTTAGATTTCGCGTTTTAAGCCTCTCGAATCCCATCAATTTGGTCGCGCTAATCCCCGGACCGACGCGCAGATCGAAAACAACTCGACTTTACGACCACGATAAGAAATTCCACAGCGGCCAATCACGCTTATCTCCGCGAATAAGTGATCCTTCGTTTCGGTCATGAGGGTCGTCCTTATCAGCCGTCAGTCGGATCGGAAAATGAGGACCGAATTTCTGCCCATTTCTGTAGATCGGACGCGAGAACCAAAACAAATCGCCTGTTTTTGCCCGCCACGTCAACGCGATTTGTCAGCGATTTTGCGAATCTTACCGTACATTGCTGATCGTCGCTCTCGATTTTTTTCGCTGCTCCCGCAAATCCGATTGGCTCCCCTACGTTATTCGCATTCGTTGAGATTTCGATCGTCGCCCCTCGTCCCGTTTTTTGGCCAACTCATCAACGGCTGATCGTCGGAGGGGCCTTTTGCGTCTCATGAATGCGAGTCGACATTTGCGAATCAAAGATGCATACGTGGACAAAAACGATTTGGCATTCGCGTTTTCTCATTTGGACCTTTCGACGCAGAAAAAGACGATTTCGATCGAGAGCGAAGAATTTGTTTTGAAGAAGTAAAAACGAACAAATTGCGCGACTTGTTTGGCAGTTTGCCCAACGATTTACGGCCGCTGTTTTAAACAAAAAGGATCAGCGACGGGGATTTCGGAAACAAGGTCAGACGAGGAGGAGTCGACCTCAAGAAGACGTTTCACTTTTGCGCTTCTTTGTTTCGTCACTTCGTTCCACGTCCCCCAATGACCCAAATCCAATCAAAGGAATTCGCGTATAAAAGCCAAATCGATTATACGCGGGTCGTTTTTTGCGTTCAATTGGCATCGTCGAGAAGACCGAAAGAAATCGACGTCTTTTTGTTTGATCAGAACGTAATCCGTGAATTCACGCGCAGCCGAGAGACTTGAGGCATTTTGACCTTGGAACTGAAAAGAAATCCAAAAAAACTTTCGCATTTCTGTTCTACGCAACGTCGTTGGTGTTTTTGCGCATCTGTTCGGCTGTTCAGATTCTTACTTGGCATCCCAGTGCGCGAAAACGTTCACTTTATTGTCGATTGTTTTTTGCAACACAGCCGGAAATTCGTTCTTGGCATCTGCGTGAGTTTTCCGGCGTCTTTCGTTTTCAATTTCCGCGCCAAATCGCTTCGAGTCCTCAAAAAGCGAATTTCCGTCGTCGTTTTAATCCACGCGAGCGGGTTTTATTGCCGAGGAGTCCCAAAATTTCAATTTAATCTTCCTAAAATCTTTTGCCCTTCTTTTTCGTGTCAATCCGATGGCTACGGTAGGCCCAAATTCCTGTTCTATCGCCCATTAGCCGCCTTTACAACTTGCTGCCCCTTCAAATTACATCAAGGGGTGAAAGAGCAGCCCGGGGTCTCGATTTAATTCCAGCGCTTCTTTTTGAGTTGACGGACGAACAACACAGGTACGCGCATATACATCTTTCGAGACCGGATTTTTCTTGCGCTTTCGCTTTCACGTTGTTTTTTTTTGTCTCCGAAGATTGTCGATTCCTGCGCGTCTTTGTGAAGCGACGTGAATCGTGAAATTTGGGTTTTTGTGTCAATGAGTGTCTTTGTTTTTTTGAAGATTCCTCAAAAGGAGCAATTTGTTTAAAGTTGATCCGACTGATTGGTTTTTACCGAACAGTCACGAGAGAAGTCTGTTTTTGTGTCGACAACCAAGGTTCGTGGGCGGGACGCACGATTTGCCTTTTTTTCTCCTTTTGATCTTATCTATCACCCTGAACAGTCACTTCGCTTTTGGGGCCTTCAAGGAGCGGCTTTTCACCTATGGCCGCTATGAATAGCCGTGTTACCATTTCGCTCCGTGTTGCTACACCACCTCATGATCTATCTTTTTATCTTGCTTATCGTTCCGACGGTCCGCACGCCAAATTGTCATTTTCGATCTTTCGCAGCATTTTTGGATTTCCGGACGATTTCCTTACAAATTCAATTCCGACAAAGACGTCTGAAGAAGACACCTTTGGAAGGCCGCCGCAAAACGCCATTAGACTCTCGATCCCGATTGCCCATTTTCGGCGTCTTTGTACGCAACACTCAGCGTCCTCGCTTACCGTAACATCGGGGATCATCGCTAGTGGCCAACTCATCCACCCAATCGTCTGTCTTCATCTACACACACGCGAGACCACGCCTACTTCTTGGCTAAACAAAATCGGGCAAATGCGTCCGCCCTTTCTCTCTCATTTCGACTATGCGTAGTCGAAATTCATTGGCCATGAGGTTTGTCGTGATCCGTCAACTTCCGCTTCGACGTTTTGTTGCGCGTGGATTTTGAAAGCGTCTGCGATTCTCATTTGGCTTTCCGATTGTCCAAAAAACGATCGACGCGAAGATTCACAATGCGAAACGCGATAAGTGCAAATCGTTGTTTCCATTACACAAGATAACAAAAAAGAAGACGTCCCAATCGGGAAAAAACGTTGTGCGCGACTCCAAAACGTCTTTTCTGTGCGCGTCGACAACGATTGTCTTCGGGCCAAATCCACAGTCTTTTGTTTTTCACGTTCATTTGTGACGTGCGTGAAGTTTTTATTTGTCGTGTTTAATCGTCGGTTATTTTTTCCAGGACGCAATCCGATTGCTTCATCCAAAAACGTGGCAATTCACGTTCACACACTTAACGCCCATTTCGGGTTTTTGATCCAAAGTCTTCGCAACTGAACACAAAAAATGGAGCGATCGGAACGAATGTTCCCGGTCCACGTTATGGTCGAATCCGTGCGTCCGAATCACTGTCTCACTTGTGCACACGACGGCAACGTGATCAACGACACGTACGCAATTATCAATGCGCACACTCAACTCAACAACGTGGTCGAGACGGTCCTCAGTACCCTCGGAATGCCCCAACTGGTCCAGGACTCACGAGGTTTGTTGAAAATAAACAAATGCAAGATCTTTACAACGCGGATTCCGCTAATGACGTGGCCGTTGGTTTATGCGACAGCCGTGTGTTTATCTATTCGAGTGAAATGCGCGCGAATTGATCCAACGCTTTTGAGTGTGTTCAATAAAACCGCGTATTTGCGTTCCGTCCCAAAACGCGGATCGTTTCGATGATAAACACCACTAATCGCCTCTCTCCGGTCGATCCATAAAACCGACTGATACGCCGCCCGAGTTGATTTCGAGGATGCAGTCGACGATAAAAATCGTTTTTGACGCTTCTAACGACGCACCCGTCCGAACGCACAGAAATGCGCAAACAGAATCGCAAAAAATGAGCGGATTTGTGCGCGAAATTCCGTTTTGGATTTCGCAGGTGCCTTTCGTTGCCGCGAAATCGGAAACCACAAGGTCATCTTGAAACGCAGCCAATAAGCCGAAGAGCAAATCGACCGCGGGCGGGTATAATCGGCTGCAGTCTCGAGAAATTGGCCAAATTTTAGGGGCTGACGACAATTTCCTTCTTTTCAGGTTTGGTTCAAATCAACAACTGGAAACCGCTTCCCTTCGAGTCGATCACCGACAATCAAGAGGAGTTGGCCGTCAACCTCTTCAAGGAGATCTCCAGCAACATCACACTTAAAATTCTCACCAAACAGTAAGTTTTCTGTTCTTTCGAATGCAAATCGTTTCTTTGAGAAAACGCAGACAGCTGCGTTTTCTGAATGAAAAGATCGTTCCCTAATCAACAACTCGCTCCCGTCGCGCGTTTCCGTTCGCATTTCAATGAAACAAACTTTCTCAACAACAAGACGAAAACAAATTCGATTTCAGCGGTTCTGTCGAATCTCACAGTTCGCAATGTCTGACCCAATTAAAAGATCGAATTCTGAAGATGGCCGTGGAGAAGCAACCACAGTTCTTGGGCATGGTCGACAACCAGGAAATCAAAACGATCATGCAGCAAGTACTGGCCGGAAGCGACGTGCAACTTTCGGAGACACAAATTCAGTCGATAAACGACTGGATGGACAACCTCACAGAAAACTCGAATTTCGATCGCAAGAGGTGAGTCTCAAGGACAACAATTGGGCACGGAGAGTCGAATACAAGGCCGCAGTTGTGACCGTCAAAGCGTCTTCTAAACTTCGATTTTCAGTCCTCGATCAATCGTTCGCTTTTCGCCGATCTCCGAACTGCCGCTTTTGGAACGCTGGTTCAAGTCGGAACAAAACCCTTCGAAATCAACTCTCATCAAGCACATGAATCACTTGAACTCGGCGCCATACCGAAAATCGAACCCCAAAGTCACTTACCAACAAATTTGCAATTGGTTTACCAACCAACGGGCTGCGGCACGTGAACAAAACGCTTCAAACGCTTCGGCAACTGCTCTGGCCACCGCCGTTCAACAGATCAATGCAGCAACTGGTGGATATCAGTGGCCGAATTCTCCAGCTTCGAATGCGTTGGCCGCCATTTTGTCGCAACCGTTGAATCTGAGCTTCGACAATCAAACTCCACGATCTAACGCCGCAACACCGATTCCCGCCACTCCACCGCAAACCAACAGCGCACAAATTCCCCTCTCCAATCAGCCCATGGACATTCGCTCAAAATTTGACAACGCCAACGGCTACAATCCTCTGAATGATCGCAACGATACGGAGGTAATCGTACGCTCATTCCAACTAATCGATCTATTTTTTAAGCGAATTGATGGCGGATCTGAATCACCCACTGGAAACGACGATGCGAGTGATCACTCGGCTAGTGAAAATTGTGGTTTTGACGCCGACTTGAAGGTAACATAATTGACTTAAACACTCAGCTAACTCCTCGATGTTTAGGAGTCTCTTATTTCGTCTCCCGACTTGTCCATCGACTTGAGTGCCTTTTCGCCGCAACAAACCGGAAATGCACGCGATTTGAATGCAACAATGGCCGCCGCTTTGCAGTCGATTCCAATGAGTTTGTTCAGCTCCGCAGGACTTGGCGGCTTTTCTTTGAACGGTGATAATGTTTCCCAATCGTTGGCTCAATTTGCGGCCGCCCAATCGCAAGTCAACGGCATTTCTACCCAATCACTACTTCCCACAGACTCCGATAACCATCGTCATTCAACTCGTTCGACTCCACATCATCGGGCCGCATCGGTCTCCACTCAATCAGCTGCCACAAACGGCTCGTCAGCTCAGAATCCACAAAACGGTCCCGGCGGTGCACGATCGCGTTTGATGTTTGATCCGCTGAGTGAGTTGCCGATCTTGGAGCGTTGGTTCGAAGAGAATCCGCATCCCGGCTGGGTGCAAATCGAACAGTACACGGACTCGTTGAACTCGTTGCCTTATCGTCAAAACTATCCGCCAATTTCGACTCACAACGTGAAGATTTGGTTCAAGAATCGTCGTGCCAAATGCAAACGTTTGAATACCGATCCACCGAGTAAAATCGCTTTGAGCGCAAACTGAACTTTCGATTAGCACCACCGGTATTTAGGTCCTTTATCAGATATTTGAAAACTATTGTGCGCCCTCTTGCCATTTTGTTTCTTGATTTATTTTCGTAATCTCACGTCTTATATTCAGATATGCGAATCCCGTTTTCTCACAACTCCCGGAATAGTTCGTTTCATTCAGGAATCCCATTCGCTTAGTCCAAATATCTCTCCCGTCTTCTACGTAGTCTCGGTCCTCCAAATCTTCGCTCTTCGATTACTACCGTTTAGTTGTTTTAAGGAAAATTCGCTTCAAATTGCTTCCAAAAAATCGTTTATGTTTTTTCAAATAAACAAAGAAAACAACTTTGATTGTGCTCCTACTTCGAAGCGGTCGGTGATGTCGACTTTTTCGTTCACCCACTCGCGAAACGAAAGTCCTGCTTTGGTTCAAAGTGATGATGTGATTGGAGAGGAGAGTACACAGCCGTCGGATATGGATGAACTGAATCAGAATTCACGTTTTCCGTATGGTTATGTTATCACGGTATGTTGAACGGTCGATTGGAGGCGACTTCGATTCGCAGATTCCGATTGAGGCAAAGAAGACCGCCAACAACTACGCGATTACCCGAAGACTCGGACAGGGCGGATTCTCGGAAGTTCGTGCTGGACGTTTGATTTCGAACAAAGGTTGTCGTTTCGCAATCAAAATCGTGGATTTGCAGAAACCAAAGACACAACGAATTGGCCGTCAAGCGCATTGGGAAGTCGATTTGCTGAAGCAACTGCAAAACGTCAAATACGTGATCAAAATGTTCGAATCGTGAGTTCACTTCAAGCAACACCTTTCGATTTGAGTTGTTTAGAAGAATTGTAGAGAAGGACGTGATCTTCATGATCCTCGAAATGGGCGGTCAATCGTTGGATTCGATGCCGAGAATCAAGAGCGCCAACGGAAGAGCAGTGAACTCCAACTACATGCGAAAGCGTTGGCATCAGTGTGTTAAATGCGTCTCGCAAGTTCACGAGCATGAAATCATTCACGCGGACATCAAGCCCGGAAATTTTCTTCGTGTCGGCAACGTTCTAAAAATAATCGACTTCGGTTGCGCAACACCCTTAGGGCCCTTGAACGAAGCGGTTTTGCGACGCAAATGTTTGGGGACGACGCGATTCATTTAAGTCTTTGAAGAAGATTGTCTGTAGAAGTGCTCGATGACCGTAAAAGTGAACGGAAGTGGGAGATTTTAAAGAAAAAATCTCAAATTCGCTCATTTTTTACTGCGTCGGGCAGTTCTATAGACCATCGTTATTTCGCTGTTTTATGTCTCCGGAATATCTGCGAGATCGTGTGGTGAGTTCTTAGCATTTAATCGAACTGATTCGCGGATTTCAGGCTTCGAAGGCATCGGACGTTTGGGCTCTAGGATGCACTTTGTACTGGATTTTGACTGGTATGAAGATCTGGAAAGAAGCACGAATTGATTTGCGAAAAACGATCATCACCAAGCAGGTCGACATCTCCGCCATCACGGACGTCGACGCAAATATGCTTCTGGAGGTAGAAAGACAAATGAATTGGGTATTCATATTCTCCTATTTCAGAAAATTTTCAATTCCGATCGTCGAAAGCGTCCGAGTTGTGAGGAAATTTTGAAATCAAAGTATTTGACTGGTAAGTTTTCATCTTTTTATCGTTTTCGATCTTTGTATTTAGTACCGGAAGAGGGACGAGATAACAAGAAAACAAAATAGTTTGGTTTTTGCAAATAAAATCACTTCGGTTTGTTTATTCGTGCAATCAAATGGCTTTAAACTCAAAACTGCGGGACGAAGGGATTTGAGCTGTCCGTGTCATTGTGCTTCTTCTTCGTTGCGTTGGCTTAAAGAAGTGACTGCTCTCTGCGCCGCCAACGGTCGTTACTTTCGTGTCGTTGGAAATACCGAAAAGCCGCAAGATGGCCGAGCGATAAGGTTTTACCTAAACACGAGAACTTATATTTGTCTCTGAGTTCGCTTATTACGAGAATTATGGTGCTCAATGAGTTAATGAAAGGTCCTGAAAGCAGAAGTGTTCATAACTTCATTTCAAAGCATCTGTACCTGAGACGTATAGAACACTACAAAGCAAGTTTGCAATGCCCATGTCGACACAGTGAAGAGTTGAAAAAATGATGTACAACGATGTGAGTACTGAGTTAAAGAATGGCGGAAGAGAGAGAGCGATTAGCGCTCGTCCAACGTCTCGATTAATCGAATCGACTGATCGGTCATCAGTCAACAATTGGAGTCCTTTTAGATGCCGTCGAATTGAAAGCTCACAATAGACGATTATTCCATAGCAAGTCTCACAAACTGCCCCAGCGCAAACAATGAAAACCCAGAATCGAAATTCACTCCAACAAGCTCCCCTGATTTTGACCAAATTTAAGTTCAAATAACCACCGTTCTGAAGAATGTTTTTGGCAGCGCGAAGAAAACCATCGTGTTGTTTGAAATACATTTGGATACAATTTGGGACTGCAATACAACAACCCAAAAGAGTTATTCCAACATAAACCACTAGTCGGCTTTGAGACGGTGGTTTACCTCTGAAAAATCAATTTTCAGTGGGATTAAATGCTTAAACTCACTTCACCATTATACTTAGTCTGTATATGAACTGAATCGGGATCACGATCCAAGAGAACCATACCAAACTTCCCGTAATGCTACATAGAATCCCAACGATAATCGTATTGTTTGTCTCAATAAAACCGTTGTCAATTCCAATCATGTAGCCAAAGCCAAGATACAAGTACTGAACAGAAAGAACATATAAATAATGGAACAAACGGAACTAACTGGTGAGATGATCAGATTGAAAAGTCCAAAAATACAATCCACAATCGCACCAAAGATCAAAACTGGAAACATAGCTCGCATCGAACTTCGATAGCCATAGATGAGTCCAATTAACATCAAATTGAACAACACTGCAGGAACCGAAATCAATACGTTCAGCATTCTCGACAGCTCTACAAATAGAAGGTTGACTGATATTAACGAAAGTACAGTACTCAAGTAGTGATTGTCCACTGCTTTCTCGTTCCATGGCACAATGTCGAAGCCTTCGGAATCGCGGAGAAAACACTCACCAACTCTCGGCATATTTTTAATTACTTTCCACCATTCCATTCTCCCTATTTTATACGAACTGTCGGTTCAACAAGAAGGCGGAGATTAGAACAGTTGCATCTTAATAAAAAGGTCGCTAATGTGCTTTAAACCATAAGACAGTATGCGTAAGAAAGGTGAGCGTGAAAATACGAAAATCATGGAATTATATTCGAGCAGTTGACTCGGCTTTTATGGACAAACAACTCACGAGGGAAAACAATTAACTTGTTGCCAATTAGTATCAACTGTTTAGTTTGGGACAACAACCTCCGGTTTTGTGGAACGTAAGCAGAGCCCGGACTTCGTGCTCGTAAACGGGAATTGACGTAGTTTCAACAAAATAAGATCGTTAAATTCGGCAAGTTCGTTGGGATCTTAACACGCAAAAACCTGAAGTGCTAAATGAAAGGAAATCCGGACATTTTAAAGTACTCGCAAAGCTTTGCGTGACAAATGTGTCGAACCTTTAAAAAGCATCACAACTCCACAGCAGGAAAGAAGGCGGAGAGCCAAACTAATTTCAATGAACACCTAGCATATGATTCAAAAGTAGAGCATTGGCCGTTTAGTCGATTGCGTGTGAATCGGTTTGTATTCTTTGATTTGTGTCAACTGCGTGGTCAAATTGAAATCAAATTTGGATTTAGCCATAAAGTTTATTGCTGGCTCTTCTCATTTTGTTTTGTATTTGCTGTTAGTTGAATTGAACATACAATGAAAAAGTAAGCTCGGCGGATAACAACAATTAGCTGCTACGTAATTGAGCGCACAAGTTGAAGTGAATACCGTACACGGTCATTGCCGATTAAGTTTATTTGGACTAATCGGTTTCAAGCCAACTTGTAACGTTAACTGTCGGACGAGGCCAACGGTATCTGAGAGCTAATCGTTGCAACTGCCGATTGTGAGTTGAAAGAAACGGAAAGACTTTGGCCGGTCGTTTGAAATATTTTGTTTCCCGATCCACGTTCTTTGCAACCCATCCATTCGAGTATTGTTAGACGGTAGGGGCGAATCAGAATGACCGTTGTAATTGCATTGACCTGAAGCTTTGTTGTTACTTCACCCACTCATTTAGCTATTGAGGTCATTGACTTCGTTTTTTAAATTTAACCTCATTATCTCAAGAAATCCACGAAATTAAAACTTACCATTGGCGACAGAGTGTAAAGAATCGAACAGAGACAATTCGCTAGTCCCATATCTCTACATTGGGCAACCGAGTACATCGCACAAGATCCAGCCACAATGTAGGTTATGAATGGAAACACGGCCAAAGCAATTAACGCGCGTGTCAGATCCTGATGCATTCGCTTCGTTGTTGCGCTCATGTGTTGACTGAGATTTCGAAAGTGTTTTCGCATTGCAAGTTGCGTGTAAATCACGATTCCATAGCACAAGTAAACGAATCCGCCCATACAGTTAATGAACAGGTAAAATTTAGTTTCGTTCTAAACATCAGAAATCAAATCTTCACATTTTTTCTAGAAAAACATCTCAAACATAATTACAGACTAAACTCTGTACTCTGCAAAAAGTCTTCAAAGGTCACAACTCTCAGCTAATTCAAAAAGGACTTTTCGGAAATCCACTCAACAATCAAAATAACCTACGGAATGCGATCCATGCAGACTTTCTTCCTTGATATGCAAATAACCGACACTTCGCAGAATCTTCATGGCGTTCGTCCGAAACTCGGGCACACGTCCGAAGTACAAAGTACAAGAAATCCAGCCAGCAATTCCAACACCAATCAATGCGCTGCAAATGTAAAACCAGAGGATTTGGCCTTTTGGCGGTTCACCGCTGAAATCGAATTCAAACGTCGACTGGCAGATTTCGCTCACAATTTTAGAGTATAAGAGCGATACAAAAACTGAAAGGGAACAACAACAAAACACCCGATTGTGATCGTTCCAGACAGAGCAATAATCCACTCATCGTGCATTGCAGATCCATTAATAGGAAACAACTCGTTGACGATCCCGATGTAATAACCGTACCCGGCAAAGATAATCTAAACATAATTGCTACTTTCAAAAAGTCTGTCGATGTACCGGAGGCAAAACGATGTAGTTGATGGACAGCAAGATGTCCACAATACAACCGAGCAGAAGAATCGGACGAACGAGACGCAATTGATGTTGAGATTGTGTCATTATCAAGAAGCCCAGAAGAAAGTTGAATAACAAGCCTAAGCCTACGACTAACGTGTTGACGACCTTGTGAATTGCTGGTACTCTACGCTTACTTGTTTGAAGCGTCAACTTACTCGTGTAGTTGTTGTCCGAAGAGGCGACAGTTAAATTAATGATGTCGTTTCCGTTCGCGTCGATTGCAAAACAACCAATCGGTTGGAATGCCATCGAATTGCCAAAGGACTAAAAACGAAACATAGAAACAGTAAAACGATCCTTTCCATCACGTGGTTTCTTACGTTTTGCATCACGTTCTTTGAGGATTAGAACTCAAATATTTTGAGAATTTACAATGAAACTGAAGAGGTGGAGGCCGGAAATTTACCTTCTAACTGTCGAGTTGCTGTTCGACGATAAAGTTGACAGCTGACAGAATGACATGAATTCGGAATGTTAATGAGAAGAACGAAGATTTTGGACCAAAAGACTGAAACGCGCAGTTGTCTCCAACTGTCGATGTTCGAAGTCCGCAGTTTTCAACTGGTATCTGTGGGTGTTGGAGTCAATCCGCCCAAGATCGTTCACAATGATTATGGAGAGCAATTGACTGAACAAATGACTCGAATTGGTGAGTTACTTTAATGGACTTGGGATCTAAACAAAAAGCTGGAGAGGAGTATTTCCTCAATTTTTGGTGCAAAACAATCCATCTGTTCAAAATTAATTGAACTTCCGTGCACTTTAAGGTCTCTGTTAAACCGAAATTATTGAAGAGAAACATGCGATAAAACAAACTCGTATCTACTTCACATTCTTACCGTACAGCGGTCTTGACCTTTTGTTGCAATCTGTTTATCGATAGACAATAACTGTCAGACTGCTGGGTTTGAATATCAGTGGACTTCGAATACATTGCTGAAGTCGAGAATACATACCACGCAGAAGTGAGGATGCGCAGAACAAGAATTCAGACTTCAATAGTGCACTATTCGTCACGTTGAATACTCTCAACGTTCAAATGAACTCAAAGTCTTTTGATTTTATGGCCACCCATGACGACTTTGTAATTTTCGTTCTTAACTCAATCCTTATGTCTTTGTAATGAAAAGAAGAAGTGTCATGACCTTAATTGCCTGATTATTAGTCAGAATGATTTTCATTGCTAGAACAATAGAAATTTTATTCTTTAAATACGGCAAAACAGAAACAACAACGATTATTAACGGGATGACTATTGTAACCATATTCGACTATTTGTGTCTTCGGAAGTTCAAAAATTTCGTGAATAGATTTTTCTCTTTTAGAAAACTGATTACCCGATTCCGCTCACTTGCTGATTCGGCGTTATTCATATCATGCAACGCCTTCAAAAGAAGCCGATCATCTTCTGTGCACATAGACGCGCCGTCGTTGGACTCAGCACTGATTGTTGTTGAAACCGGAGATGACACAGCTTTCGATGGAACAACTTTGTGCGTCGGCGATAACGAAACCACTGGTTTTTCGAAGGTGATATTCGATTGTTGCGAAGTTGAAGACGCACGTTTTTGTGCTGTTTCGGTTGCTTTTAAATTCGATAAGCCGAGAGGTTTGACTTCTAATGGTTGAGCATTCGATTTAGCGACCCGTAACTTCTGTTTTTCTTTCTCTAGTTGCACACTCGAAAACATCTCCGTTTCGGCGAGACTATGTGACGTTGATAATGGAGGCGATAAACGAATGCAATCGAAATGTGCCAAAGAAGTCGATGGAAGACGTTCAGATCGATGGTAAGAGGTCGATTCTTCACTTGGTTTGATCGAGCTCTTCAGCGTCGAATCAACAGTTGAACTGATGTTCTTGCTTTGATTCTCAATCGGTGGCCATGTAAGTTTGCCGAACGGAGTTGGTACGTTTTCGCCATCAAAAATCGTTTTCAAATTCTCTTTTGGTGCCTCAGTTTTATCCTCCGGTGGCCGAATGGTATTCATAGAAATCAAAGACGACGTACGCGATGTATCGACAAGACGAGAACGGGAATCATTGTTCGAATGACGCGTTTCATTTCGACCGGATGATCGTTTTCGATATGAATCTGTTTCACGTCGATTCGACTCGTAGTGTCGCGAGTTCGGTCGACGATTTTGAACTGGAGATCGTGAACGAACCCGACGACCAGTTCGTGTATCTCGCGAATCATATCGAGAGTGTGCATTGCGATCTACCTGAAGGTATTCAGATATTTGGTTTCTGACACAACGAAGACTCACCGTTGAATCCCAACGCGTTGAACGACTGCGATTTTGTAACCTGTCTCGTCGATCTTCATGAAACGATGAACTTGAACGTGAATATCGATCAGAGCATCGGTCAGAAGGTCGATCTCGAGAATTTGAACTCGTTTTCTCGTTTTCGATACATCGATTGTTAGTCCATTTAAGGATTGACGGTCCTCTGTTTATAGATTCTTTTTTTTTGGATGCTTCGTTCATTGTAGGTGTTGTCGTTGACTGCAGATTCTCTGAGCTTACTTTCTGACGTGTTGATGTTTGCTGTTGACTAACAACTTCGTCTTCCAGATTCGATTCGGGAACCTTAAGTAAACGATCTTTCTTTCGAGTTTTCTCCAACATCGCTTCCAAAGCAGATTCCATGAACTCGCCCATGGCATCGCGGAAAACGTTGGCCATCAGAATTTGATCTTTGCCGTTAGCCAACTGAAAAACACGAGTAAAAGATCAAAAATTTGAACTCACGTTGTTGAACGAGTTTTGCCGTCGTCTGTTGATTTGAAGAACACGAGTGATGTCGTTGTCCGGGCCCTCGTCCGGTGCGTTTTCGTTCTTTGCGTGTTCGATTTGAGCTCTTGAATCGACGTCATTCCAATTTTGCTGATACCATTCGATCTAAACAACAAGCAAATGAGAAGCTAAAGACCATGAACTAACTATTTGAATGCTCTTGCGAATGAATGTCGATGTCTCGGCGTCCATATTCGAACGTTTTGTGATGCTTTTCGCTTTTCTGAGCAAATCACGGACCACCGAACTGATGTTCTGGGCGTTCAGTTCTTCGGGTTCCTCGTTTGAAACAGTGGGTTCTTGCAACGCGGATAGATCGGGTTTGACATCGCCGTCTTCTGGCTCGGGACTATCGACGAAGACCGTTCTTTTGCCCATTTACCCGTTAAATCTGAAAAAGTCGCTAAGAAACGCTCGAAAGTACACGGATTTTATCTGAGAGTGTGCCCAAGTGAAGGGCTTAAATTGGATAATGACCTGATGATCGCAAAAAGCAGTAAGGACCTTAAATGAGCTACCAATGATGTAAAGATAAGCAAAACGTAAATTGCTGTCGAGACGAATTTCTCGTCGATCGATTGGAGTTGGACTCGAAATTTTCTTTCTATTAACAACCTTATGGCTGAACAATCGAACTGCCAGTAACTTGAGTTTCTGTTTCTCTTCTATTGATTAATGGATGAGGGTTATATAAGCCAAAGAGCAAAATGAATGTACCAACATACTTGTCCGATTCCTCTTCTGAACAAAAAGTTTGTGTACAAAACTTTGGAAATAACAGTTGACGGAGATAAGATCACCATCGATGAATTCTGTGTTCATTGTTGTTGTTATGCAATAAAGGAAATAAATAGAAATTGAGTTAAGATACGGAAGAGCTGGAATGACCTTTGCGTGATCAATCCTCCACACTATAGCCATGAATTTATGAGGCCAACTGAAGATGTCTGCTTATGGCGTGTTTTTTGGAACAATCATTCTATCGATTTCATAAAATTGTCTTGTGTAGTCAAATAACCGGACAAACACACCGATCGTTCAATCGACGTACGGGAGATTTAACGTTAATCTCAGCGACGTTGTAAATTATAAAAATTTTATTTGGTAGCAAAGATGAAAGCATGTCAATGATAGAGCAAATATTTTTAGGTAGAGATCTTTAAACTAGAAGTCGATTAGCGAGTAAGAGCAGGTGAGAGAATGCAAAATAAGATTGTGATTGAAAGTGTTTAAGTCAGGCGATCATTGCGATTGTGTTAGTGTTATTCTTAGAGTCCTCAACGGCGTTTGTTCCTCCGCCGACCGAATGAATCGAAGAAGTTCCTTGTTGTTTCATTCCAATCACACCCATACACCAACCGGCAATGATACGCCTATAGGGTCGTATAAACAACATAGTGAAAAACGCATTTAAAACGGGTGTTAGCACTAAAATAAAATGTTTATCGACACTCGAATTCAATCATTTATTACCCAGAAAGCACGAACTGATCATTGAAGAAACTGCGGCATTATGGCAAGCAATCATTGAGGCGCTTGTGTGCAGGGCCTAAAACAGTATAATTTAAGCCAAATGAATCCCGTTTTACCGGTACGAAATGATTTATCAGTGGCCCAACAGCCTAAAAATTACTTTAAATATCGAACCCATCTGAAGATCTTACAAGAGCAAACAGCACACGGGTCATATCCTAAACTTACGTACTGTAACTGTTCAAGATCAATGACTAACCTGATGCATTCGTCGAGTAGCAGAACTCATGCGCGGCGCTAGTTGTTTGAGAAATCGTTGAATAACAACGGCTGA